>CM053166.1:97226434-98476434 GCA_028571685.1 Heterohyrax brucei
ACTTCCACTGCTCTCCCTGCCCGGTGACAGCACACTATTCCTCTCTGCTCCATACATATCTCATTCTCCCAACAGTCTCTTTTTTTCTCTCCTCTCCACTCACTCTTCTTCCTCCAGCCAGAGGTCAGCAGGATGACATCCTATAGATGTATAGAACTATAAAGTGCATCCAATATATCGTCACTGCATTGCCAAGTCCAATCCATTCCTGTCCGAAGCGTGGACCTTCGTTATGATTTATGGCCAAGGGCAGCATCAGGGCAAGGGGCCATGCTCCCAGGGGAACCCCGAAACCACTGGACCATCAATTGAGGTCTTTTAGTGGGGATCTCAGGGTGCACCCCTTTTTATTCTTGTGTTGCCAGTGAGACTCAACTTAGTAAGCTCCATCGCGGCTGCCACTGGTGGTGGCGTGAGAAACTCTTAAAGCCTATTTATTCATGTTCTGGCTTTGGGATTCTGTGCTTTTAACTGTCTTATGTTTTATAACACTATTTATGATTCTAGCCAAGGCCTTCAGATTTGCTAGGCACTCCTTGGAAACTCTGTGGAGCAATTCTACTCTGTTCTGTAGGGTCACTATGAGTCGGGATCAACTTGATGGCCAAGGCCTTATGAAGACTGTCAGCAATGTGCAGGACAACCCTGATTTCCAGACAGCTGGTTTTTGTCAGGGCTGTGTTCTCTTAGATAAAGTTGCTATCTTTTTTATGTCATAATCACATTTTAATATTAATGAAATTTGCAGGAAAATGTAAGGAAGTACATAAAATTACTATTCTTTATGCACCTCAGTTGCAATGGATTTTAAGAAACAAATTTTCTAGTAAAGCTGTGCTTAAGTTTAATAACTGGAATCTCTAGTGGAGCCCTGGTGGCATAGTTGTTAAGAGTCCAGCTGCTAATAAAAGGTCAGTAGCTTGAGCCTACCAGCTACTCCTTGGAAACCTCATGTAGCAGGTCTGCTTCTATCCTGTAGGGTTGCTATGAATCAGAATTGACTCAATAGCAGTGGGTGTTGCAGGTTAAAAATCCCTAGCAGTTTCATTATTACCATACCAAGACCAAGTATCAAACCAAAACCAAAATTGTTTTGGAATTACATTGTGCTTTTGCAGTAAAGATGTTCAAAAGTTGCTTAATAGCGTATACAGATTTTAATTTTAGGTTATAAAATCTACAACACAGTTTTCATTGTTACACGTAAGCATTTTAGCCTATATATTTTCACTCATAGACTTTACAGTATCACATAATGGGTTTAGTAACCGTACAGATATGTGATTATATTTAATAAAACCAAGTCATAGATTTCGTACTTAGGCAGCTGTTGTTAGGTGACTCAGTGTTTTCACAAGGGCTGAATAAGTAAGGATTAATGTAAGCTTATCCACATTATTGGGGAAATAACTTAAAATGCATGAAGTAAATAATAATAATAAGTGATAAAGTAAAATAAAGGACTGTCATCAATAGCATCATTTTACATATGAAGGCACAAACATAATAAAATATATGGCATACAGAGCCATCTTCAGTTCAATATTATTGTGTTTGCATTCTGTCATGTCTGCATATTTCATCCTTCATTATTTCTAATTGGAATACAGTCAAGGCTAAAGCTTATACTACCTTTTGTTTAATTAAACTTAAAAAGAGGGATTACCAAACAAACAAGCAAAATGTAGCTCACAGGTTCCTGTTTAATTTGAGAGCCAACTATTTTCAGGCAATTAAGAAGTGACTTATTTAATGATGGAACCAATACCTATGCCAATTATGAATCTTTTTTTAATCCATTAGGCTCATTCTTCCAATTATTTCCCTCTACTATCTCTGAGGGAGTCCCTGGGTGGTACAAACAGTTAAATGCTCAACTACTAACCAAAATGTTGGCAGTTCAGATACACTCAGGTACCTCCAGAGGAAGGCCTGGTGATCTACTTTTGAAGAGCACAGCCTTGAAAATCCTGTGGAGCACAATTCTGTGTTGTAACAAATGAGCTTGCGATGAGTTAGAATTGACTCAGCAGCTACTGGTTGTACCAGCTTTTATCTCTTGATTAGGAATACTATTAGTGTAGCTGGGGCCACTATATTCAGCTTTTGTTAAAACTAGGTTGCACTAGTCTTCCTTTAGTTTAGCCTATATTACATTTCTAAGAATAAGTAGGAAAAGTTGTAATTATAATTTGAAATAATAATTTAAAAAATTATATTCAAACCCGAACCCACTGCCTTTGAGTCATTTCCAACTAATAGTGACCGTGTAGGACAGAGTAGAACTACTCCCTAAAGAGTGCCTGGTAGATTCATATTTATCAAACTCTAGAGCTAACTACAGACTATTGATCACCATTCTAAATGCCATAGATTCCTAGAAAGATATTCTTTCTGCTATGTGGAATTATTATTCCTTCCAGCAATGACAGTAAATATCTGGTTTTTAGAAGTGGAACAGTTGTTAACAATAGTTTCCCAAGAGAGTGGCATGGCTGCCATAAAATGAATTATTTTCTTCTGTTAACAAGTTATGTGGTACTTTTTTCCCCTAGGAATAAGAGTTTTTTAAATTAGTCTTTGTATGAATTTGAAGAAATGATGATTATTTGATTACAATATAATGCCTTTGTTGGTACTTTCTTGGACATTTTGCTACAATTGTAGTAATTGATTTCTTAAGTTCATGAGTTCCTTTCTCTGGGACTTTTATTAGTTTTTAAAATTTAGAAGATAAGATCTCAGTAGATTGAATTTCATGAGCCTTATTTAGATCTCAATTCAAACAAACTGTTAACATGGTAAGTTATAAGATAATCATGGAAATGTAACTGCTGCCTGGATATTTGATAATCTCAAAAAATTATCTGCGGTGTGACAGTGGCATTATATTATTTTTAAAAAAGAGAAGAGTCTTTGTCTTTCAGAGATATATGTTTAAATATTTATGCATGAAATTATATGGTGACTGGAATATGCTCTGAAATAATTTGTGTAGAAGGCAGGGAATGGAGTGGGTAGGAATATATGAAACAAGATTATCCAAGTCTTATGGATAGTTGTTGAAGCTGTGTGATGGGCACATCGAAGTTATTCTGGTCTTTTATATGTATGTATATAAATTAAGTTTTCCAGAATCAAGGTTGTTGTTTAAAAAGAAAACTCTTCTTTCAAATAGTTTGGTTTGGATTTAAGACTTACATAAAAGTTAAGTAATGGATTTCTCGTGATTTACTTTAATTATTTCACATTTAAATGAAAAATGCTAAAAACTAGTTATAAAATTACTCTTTTTATAAAGAATTATGTTACCTGTATGATTTTTCTTGTCAATGGTCGTAGGAATATATTCTGTACTCGTAGCCCTGATGGCTGGCAAGGCAGAAGTAAGATATAATCCTGATGTTATACAGCCTCCGATGATAGCAGAGTTCATCCAGGAGCTTGGATTTGGAGCCACTGTGATAGAAAACGCTGACGAAGGTGGTGGTGTTTTGGAACTTGTTGTAAGTAAGATTCTTATGTATTATTAATAACAATTCCAGGAAAAAGTTGGTGAGGGGTTTAGAAGAGCTCCAAAGAGAATTAAAAGTTAGGAAAAGAAGACATATGTTTATATAAGGATAATTAATGAAACTCGAAAATGGAAGGGTAAGATATTATCCTATCCGACTCGACGGCACTTGGCTTGGCATCAAAAGCAAAAAAATAATTAATTTTGAATGAATAAATGAAAATCAACTTTTAAAATACAGCTGATTCCCACCTAGTAGCATATAAAAGAATGAATTACCAGATGTATTAAAGAGTTACACCAGTTTAAAATATATGAACGTAATCGTTCTCTCCAACCCAGTAAATCAACTACTAGATTCTTTCCCAATCAACTACTATATTCTTTCCCGTAAAAATATGTACATACATCAGGAGCAAGACAAGGATGTTCACTCTCAGTGCTATTCAGCGTTGTACTGGATATCCTAGCCATAGCAATTAGACAAGAAAAAAATATTATCCAAATCAGGAAGGAGAAAATAAAGCTTTCTCTTTTCATAATGATAAGATCCTGTGTATTGAAACCCTCAAAGATTCCACAAGAAAGCTATTACAGCTAATAAATGAATTGGACAAAATGACAGAGTACAAGGTCAGTGCACAAAAATTAGCCAAGTTTCTGTCTCAGCAGTGAGCAAGCTGAAAAGGAAATTGAGGAAACAATACCATTTTACAGTAGTATCTAAAAGAATAAAAATACCAAGAAACTCATTATTGTCAAGCCAGTTCTGATTCACAATGACTTTGTAGGACAGAGTAGAATTACACATATGGGTTTCTAAGCAGCAGCTGGTACATTCAAACTGCTGACCTTTTGGTTAGTGTACCACCAGCGCTCTTAGTAATAAATTTAACCAGGCAAGGTGAAAGAATTGTTTGCTGAAAATTATAAATCATTACTAAAAGAAATTGAAGAAGGCTTAAATAAGTGTAAGGACATTCTGTATTCATGGCTTAACAGGTTTAATACGGTTAAGATGTCAATGCTATGCTAAACAAGCTATTAATTCAGTGCAGTACCCATCAAAATTCCAGTAACCTTCTTTGTAGAAATGGAAAAACCACTCCTCAAATTTATGTGGAAGGACAAGGAACCCTGAATAGCCAAAGCAGTCTTGAAGAAGAATGAAGCAGAAAGACTCACACTTCCTGATTTTAAAATAATGAAAAGCTACAGTGATCAAAAAAGTCTGGTGCTGGCATAATGATGGGCATATAGACAATGCAGTCAAATTGAGAGTCTAGAAATAATTGATTTTTGACAGAGGCACTGTTTTGGTCAGCTAGTGCTGCTCTAACAGAAATACCATAAAGTGAATGGCTTTAACAAAGGAAGGTTTATTCTTACACAGTCCGGTAGGCTATACATCCAAATTCAGGATGTCTGCTCCAGGGGAAGGTTTTTCCCCTTGTTGGCTCTGGAGGAAAGTCCAGTATTGTATCAGTCTTTGTCCAGGGAGCATCTTGGCACAGGAACCTCAGGTCTGAAGGATGTGCTCTTCTCCTGGTGCTACTTCTTGATGATGTGAGGTTGCCACAGAATATGTCGTCTTATCTACTTGACTGTTAAACTCATCCTCTGCTGAGGTCACTCTTTGATGAGCATTCACCTGAGACACAGATATCTTCACTTCTTTGGCCCATTCAGAGAGGTCTATCCATGTACCTCTCCCCCATAAATCCTTGTCTCCAATCTTCCAATCATGTTCCTTCCAAGCCGTGGGCCAGAGCCCATGAAGCAGTATACAGCCGCACATCTGGCCATCTCTCCTTCCAAGCAAAGTGAACAACCAGATGTACTGCTCGAAGTTCTGCTCATTGGGAGGATTTGCTTTCACCACTGTCCTTCAGGGAGGTCCCAGAAAGAGGCTGCAGTGCTGCTGCTGTCCGCTTCCGAGTGGTGCCAGCATATCGCGCAGACCCATGTGTAAACCAGGCACGAGTTTTCTCTTCTTCGGTCAGCTGGTCATAAGGAACTCCCCATGACTCCATAGGTGCAAACTGGGAGATGGAAGGTAATGTTACAGGAGTGGAGACCATGGACCTTTGGGCCACTTCCTTATGCAACTTACTTGTGCCTTCAGGTCCTGCATGGGCCCACTCTCGTATATACCACTTGGTGGAGTGCTGCTGTGTTTGTCCAGCTTTATGACTCTGTGGGTCAGACAACACCCAGTTCATGATAGGCAGCTCAGGACACATGGTGACTTCGTGTCCCATGGTTAAGCATTCAGTCTCTACTAAGGCCCAGTAACAAGCCAAAAGCTGTGTTTCAAAAAGAGAGTAGTTATCTGCAGAGGATGGCAGAGCTTTGCTCCAAAATCCTAAAGATCTGTGCTGTGATTCATCAATAGGAGCCTGTCAGACTCCAAACAGCATCTCTATTTGCCACTGACACTTCAAGCACAATTGGATGAGCTGGATTATATGGCCCAAGTGTCAGAGCAGCTTGCACAGCAGCCTGAACCTGTTGCAGAGCATTCTCTTGTCCTGGGCCCCACTCAAAAGGCTGCTATTGGCACCAAGTCCATCTTATGGTTAAAAGAAGAATACTTTAATATATGGTATTGGGAAAACTAGATTTCCCCATGCAGCAGAATAAAGCAGGACCTATACCTCACAGAGAAACCCTAGTGGCAAAGTGGTTAAGTGCTACAGCTATTAAACTAAAGATTGGAAGTTCCTATATGCCAGGTGCTCCTTGGAATTCTATTAGGCAATTCTACTCTGTCTGTAGGGTCACTATGAATTGGAATCAACTCCACAGCAGTGAGTTTCGTTTTTTTTCATACTTTTCACAGTGTACAAAATCAAATTCAAAATGGATCAGGGCTCTAAGTGTAAAAACTAGAGAACTCGAATAGACATTTCACCAAAGAAGACATTCAAATGGCCACCAAAAACATGATAAGATGCCCAGCGTCATTAGCCATCAGAGAGATGCAAATCAAAAACCACAGTGAGATACCATTTTATTCCTAGTCAGATGGTTCAAAGAGTCCTGGTTATGCAGTAGTTAAGCACTTGACTGCTAACCTTTGAATTATCATTGTGGCAAGGCATATTGAATATACCATGCGCTGCCAGAAGAAGAAACAAATCTGTCTTGGAAGAAGTTCAGCCAGAATGCTTTTTAGAAGTGAAGGCAAGAGAAACTTTGTCTCATGCACTTTGTACATGTTATTAGGAGGGACCAGTCCCTGAAGAAGGACATAATGCTTGGTAAAGAGTCAGCAAAAGAGGAAGACCTTGGCTTAGATGGACTGACACAAAGACTGTGACAAGGACTGTGAGGGTGTTTCAGGACAGTGCTTTGTTCTATTGTATATATAGGGTCACTGAATCAGAACTGACTTAACAACACCTAACAACATCTATTGCTGATGGGAATATTAAATGGTATCTTTTTCTTTTTATGAGTGTGCTTTTGGTGTTTTATCTAAAAAAATATTGTCTTACTGTGTTTTCTCCTAAGAATTTTATAATTTTAGCTCTTAGTGTTTAGATTATGAATCAATTTAAGTTCATTTTTGTGTATAGCATTAGGTAGGTGTTCAGTTCTTTCATTTGCATGTGGCGATCCAGTTGTCACAGGGCCGTTTGTGGATAAGACTGTTCTTTTCTCATTGAGTTGTTTTGACATCCTTGTCAAAAATCAATAAAATGTATATCATTAGACTTAATGGAGGAAAACCAAGGGCTTTCCCCCTCAACTCTGGAACAAGGTAAGGGTACTTGCTCTCACCACTTCTGTTTGATAATGTGTTAGAGAGTCTTAACCAGAGCAATATCACAAAAGAAATAAAAGCTGTTCAGATTGGAAAAGAGGTAAAATCATGTCTATTCACAGACAATATGATGCTGTAAATAAAGTGTCTTCTAGTAAGGATATCCTATTTTTGACAGCTCATGGCAGTGATATTTGTGATGCTGTAGTGGCCATATTTATCATATTTTTTGATTAGTGTTGACAAATAGCCATGAAAAGTTACATGGTTTTACAACACATAGAAATTATTAGTTTATTATCAAAATGGGTGTTGTGTTCACCAGACATTCTTTGTGTTATGTGATAATTACGATGTGCATAATTGTCTGACCTACAGAACATTTTGATGTTTAATCAGAAAATTTGAGACAACTGGATCTTTTGCCAATCAGACAATGCCTGTGCACCAACGAACCGCTCATTCCAATGAAAACTTCACCACCGTTCATCAGAGTGTTTGCGAGAATCCATCCAAATGAATTTATTGCAAGCAGAAGAACTAGGCCTTTTGCCAACCACAATTTGTGGACTTTGCTTCTGGACTTGAACCTTTACCCTTACAAAAATATTTTAACGCAAGAACTGAAGTCCAACAACAATAGATTGTGACATACATCTGCTGATGGGACTGTGGAACAATTGGAAGTTGACTCTGCTTTTGGCCAAAAAAAGGCCCATTTTTGGATGAATGGTTTTGTTAACAGATAAAACTGTCACATTTGGAGCAATGAGAATCCAATGGAGATTCAAGAACATCTACTTCATCCCAAACAAGTTACCGTTTGGTATGGATTTTGGTCTGGCAGAATCACTGGCCCTTGTTTTATCAAGATGAGCAAGGAGAGGCTGTGATTGTCAATGGCAAAAGATATCAGGCTATGATAACTGATTGTGTTTGGCCCTATTTGGAAGGTTCCGTGGTGGCCATTTACCTGAAGTTCTTTTCCACATATAATGCCATCTAATTTACTCCAAAATAAGAAAACATTTAAAACTGTGTCATTTACACAACTTGTTTTTATTCAAATTCAAAGATAGGGCACCCTTATTGGAAGACCCTTTAGAAAATCTCAGAGTCCATGAGAAAACTTCTAAAGGTAATAGAGACATTTAGCAAAGTTGCAGGGTACAAGGTCAGCAACAACAACAAAAAAGTCCACTGGGCTTCTATTCACCAGCAGTGAGAAATCAGCAAGGAAAATTAGGGAAGTGATTCCATTCACACTGGTATCTCAGAGAATAAAATATCTAGGGGTAAATATAACTGGGTCTGTGAAGGATTTAACAATGAAAATGGTTAAATGTTGTCGATAGAGATTAAAGATGACTTAAGTAAATGGAAATTGTTCCATGATCATGGATTGGAAGACTTAATATTGTTAACGTGTCCATACTACCCAAAGTGATCTACATATTCAAAGCAGTCCTAATTAAGATTCCAATACCCTTCTTTATAGAAATGGAAAAACCAATCCTCAATATGTGGGATGACAAGAGGCCCCAAATAGGTGAAGCACTGTTAAAAGAGGAGAATAAAATAAGACGACTTAAACAATCCCTGGTTTTACAAGATATTATATAGCTACAATAATCAAAGTAGCCTGGTATTGGTTTAACAGTAGACACATGGGCCAACAGAATGGAATTGAGAGTCCAGATATAAATCTACACATCTATAGTCATCTGATTTTTCACAAGGGGCTAGGTCTGTTCGATGGGAAAAGTGTCTCTTCAGTAAAAAGTTGTCGTGTATTAAATGTGTTCCCTAAAAAATCTGTAACAATTTGGCTGTGCCGTAATTCCTGGTATAGTGTGATGTTCCTCCATGTTGGAATTCCTGCCTCTATGATGTTTAATAAGGTGAATGGGCAGCAGTTGTGTTGGTAGAGCAAGATTCAATGTATACGTTTGTTTTGTGCCTTGAAGTGGTCTCTTGAGCTATAAAGGAAGAAATTGGGCAGAGAGATTTGAGAACCTCACACCCTCAAGAAAGCAGCACTGGGAGAAGAGCACATCCTTCAGACTGACAGTTCCTACTCCAAGATGCTCCCTGACCAAAGACTGATGCAACACAAGGACTTTGCTCCAGAGCTGACAGAGGGAAAGGTCTTCCCCTGCAGCAGGTGCCCTTAATTTGGACTTGTAACCTACTAGACTGTGTAAGAATGAACTTTTCTTGGCTAAAGCTATCCACTTTGTGGTATTTCTGTTAGAGCAGCACTAGCTGACCAAAACAGAGGTGTTGGGAAATTTGGATTTCTGAATGCAGAAAATGAAATAGGATTCATGTCTCATGCCATACAGAGACCAACCAAAAAAAAAAAAAAAAAAAATTAAAGACCTAAACGTGAAAACTAAAACCATAAAATTCTCAAAGTTTAGCAGAAATGCTATTGTGCCTAGCATTTAGTAATGGATTATCTAATATAATACTGGAAGCACAAATAGCCAAAGACAGATAAATGGGACCTTGTGAAAGTTAAAAGCATTTGTTCATCAAAAGACTTTACCAAAAATGTGACAAGCTAATGACTCAGAGAATATCTTTGGAAATAGAATATCTTCATTTCCACTAGGATGACTAAGGTTAAACTATAACATAACAGAATGTGGAGAAGCTGGAACCCTTATCCATTGCTGGTGGTGATGCGAAATGTCACAGAGTTGTGGAAAAGACAATGGTTGTTTCTCAAAAAACTAAAAATAGAGGTACCAAATGACTCAGCAATTCCATTCCTAGGTATATACCCAAAAGACTTGAAAATAGAGACCTAAAAACAAATTTGTACAACAGTGTTCATTGTAAAACACTATACACAATAGCCAAAAGGTGGAAACAAACTAAATGCCCATCAGCAGATGAATGGATAAACAAAATGTGTTACATACATGCAATGGAATACTACTCAACAAGTAAGATAAATGAAGTCTGGATACATGCTACAATATGTATGGAGCTTGAAGACATTATCCTGAGTGAAGTCAATTACAAAAGGACAAATGTTGGCCATGATGTCTGTAAGTGATGACTTCACTTATATAAAAAGACAATAGAAGGTGAATGTATAGAGAGCAGTGTTTATTAGTAGTTACCAGGGATAGGAGGGAGGTGAGAAAGAGGAAGTTTTTGCTTATGAAGTACAGTGCTTTGGTTTATGGTGATGGAATAATCTCATTATTTAAGGGCAGGGTTGCAGTGAAGATTGATGTTATTGTTGTCAGTAGGTTGTATCCCCTATAAAGTTGTGTGATAAATATAATGACAACAAAAGAGTAGCTGCTGAGGCTGCTTAAGTATAGCCAAACACCTCATGGAGTTTGTCTCCTTGTTTTGGAAGTGTAGGGTTATGGTTTCATGATGCATCCCAATTAATTGGCTTAATAGCATGTATAATGTTTCCATTCTGCCTCCTAGTTTGTTGTGTAGTGCCTTTGGTCGTAAGGGCTATCAGACAGCAACAGAGGAAGCTGAAGAGTCAGAAATAAGGAGGAGGAAATGGAATATGTGGCAAATTATCTCCATGAACAATTGCCTCCGTTGTTAGAACTGGATGGTGGCCGATTACTATCACTTAACATTTTAATAAATTTTATAGAACAGTCCTGATCAGAAGGGGAGCATGCAGAACAGAGTGAGAATCCAGATTTGTAGAACATGGGAGCTGAATGAACTCTACAAAATTATTACCCTAAGATAATTACCTGAGGTCTTTTTAAAACCAAGTAATAGTTTAGCTTAACTAGTAAAGAATGTCTGTTTTGAACACTGTACCTCTTTTAAGGTCTATCTACGTGGCATCAGATTGACAACAGCAACTCAAAAGATTATATAGGAAATGTAAGAGTCAGTGAGTTTATGTTAAATGAGGAGGAACATCTTAGAAAAGGAGGGTGAGAACTGTTGCATAACTTTAAGAATGTAGTCAGTGTCATCAAAATGTACATGTAGAAAATTGAATTGGTGTATTTTTTATTGTGTGTATTCTCAACAGCAACAAAGAAGAGTAAGTTATTTTAAAAATCTATTGTTACTGTAAGGATTTACTTTTGAATTCTCAGTTCTGTTCAGTGGCTCAGCATGTCTGTCCTTTATGCTGGTAGTACTCTCTTGATTCTTTTCAAGGAAGTACTTTTCCCAGTTTGTTGCATGTTTTTATAATAAAGGAGTTTTGAATTTTGACAAATGCTTTTCCTGTTTGAGTTGAGATATTCCTGTGTTTTCTTTTATTTATTAAATATGGTATTATTACATTTATTCTCCCATACATCTGTCAATTTGGCATATTGCAGGGCTTTTCATGTTGCTGTGACACTGGAAGCTATGCCACTGATATTCAGATACTAGCAGGGTTACCCATGTCATTAAGTTTTCAGGTGAGCTTCCAGACTAAGACAGACTAGGAAGAAAGACCTGGCAGTTTACTTCTGTTCCTCCTCAATTAACATAAACTGACTGACTTTTTTTTTTACTTTATTAATTTTTTTATTTTTCTTTTTTTTATTTCCTATGACTGAGTGAAAATGTACATTCCTGTATAAATTTACATGCCCACCTATATGCAGCTTGCACTGCACTCCCTGCCCGGTGACAGCACGCTATTCCTCTCTGCTCCATACATGTCTCATTCTCCCAACAGTCTCCTTTCCCCTCCTCTCTACCCACTCTCCTTCCTCCAGCCAGTGGTCAGGAGGATAACATCCTATAGATGTATAGAACCATAAAGTGGATCCAATATATGGTCACTCAGCATTGCAAAGTCCAATCCATTCGTGTTTCCAGAGTGAAACTTCGTTCTGATTTATGGGCAAGGGCAGCATCAGGGCCAGGGGCCATGCTCCCAGGGGTACCCTGAAACTGCTGGACCATCAATTGAAGTCTTTTAGTGGAGATCTAAAGGTGCACACCTTTTTATTCTTGTGTTGCCAGTGAGACTCAACCTAGTGAGCTCCATCGTGGCTATCACTGGTGGTGGCCGGGCACCATCCGGTTCCTCCGGTCCCAAGTTGATGTAGGCACCCGCTCATGTGGATCTCTCTATCTTATGGGTTATCTTTACCCCATGTCATTTTGGTCCTTGGTGAGCATCCGTTCCTTCTGAGTTGGGACCATTTGCTGTGCCCTCGGATGGCAGCTTGGCAACTTTTAAGACCCCAGACAGCACTCAGCAATGTGAGGTGCAGAGAGCCCTCTTAGCAAAACGCTAGTTGTGCCAGTTGGCTTCGATTTCACCTAAGAGAGTGGTCCCCTGCCCCTGGCCCCAGCTACTCTATCCTTGCAATATTCGGCTAAGATGGAAGGAGTATTCAAGTTATGCTGAAGTCCACTTAATATTGTTCTTGTTTCTAATGTGTTCTGTCACCAATTTCTCCCAACCAGATTTCTAGCAACTATCTAATCTAAACCTTCCAGCCCCCCTTGCAGCTGTCCAAGAGTCTTTTCTTCTATACACAAGTCTGTTTTTGAGATCTTTTCATAGAGGTCTGATGCAATATTTGTCCTTCTGTCACTGACTACTTTCATTCAACATAATGTCTTCCAGTTCAAACCAGGTCATGAGATGTTTCCTGGAATCATCGTTATTCCTTATTATTGCGTAGTGCTCCATTGAGTATATATACCATAATTTAGCCTATCCATTCTTCTGTTGTTGGGCATCTGGGTTGATTCCATCTTTTTCCTGTCGTGGACCATGGTGCGATAAACGTTCTTGTGCGTGTGTCCATTGGTGTGACAGGCCTTGATTCTGTAGGATATATTCCAAGTAGTTGAATTACTGGGTCAAATGGTATATCAATATCCATTTCTTTAAGAAAGCACCTGATTGCTTTCCAAAGAGGCTGGACCATTTAGCAGTCCCAACAACAGTGTAGGAGAGTTCACTTTCTCCACAGCCTCTCCAACATTTGTTTTGTATTTTTTGGATCATGGCCAACCTTGTTCGGGTGATATGGTATCTCATTGTTGTCTTGATTTGAATTTCTTTTTTTTTTTGTAATTTTTATTTTTATTTAAAATAACTGAGTGAAAATGTACATTCACATATAAATTTACGTGCCCACCTATATGCAGCTTCCACTGCTCTCCATGTCTGGTGACTGCACACTATTCCTCTCTGCTCCATACATGTCTCATCCTCCCAACAGCCTCCTTTCCCCTCCTCTCCGTCCACTGCCCTTCCTCCAGCCAGACATCAGCAAGATGATATCCTATAGATGTATAGAACCATAAAGTGCTTCCAGTATATGGTCACTCTGCATTGCCAAGTCCAATCCATTCCTGTCCAAGGAGTGGACCTTTGTTATAATTTATGGGAAAGGGCAGCATCAGGGCTGGGGCTGTGCTCTCAGAGGAACCCCAGAACTGCTGGACCATCAACTGAGGTCTTTTAGTGGAGATCTCATGATGCATCCCTTTTTATTCTTGTGTTGCCAGTGAGACTCCTCTCTGTAAGCTCCATCGTGGGTATTGCTGATAGTGGCCGGGCACCATCCGGTTTTTCCAGTCCCAAGTCGATGTAGGCACGCACTCCTGTGGGTCTCTCTGTCTTCTCGGTTGTCTTTACTGCATGTCATTTTGGTCCTCGGTGAGCATCGGTTCCTGCTGAGTTGGGCCCATTTGCTGTGTCCTCGGATGGCAGCTTGGCAGCTTTTAAGACCCCAGATGCCACTCACCAATGTGGGGTGCAGAGAGCTCTCTTAGCAAAACGCTAGTTGTGCCAATTGGCCTCTCTCTCGCCTAAGAGCATGGTCCCCGCCCCCCCAGGTACTCTATCCTTGCAGTCTTAAGATGGAAGGAGTACTGAAGTTATGCCGAAGTCCACTTAATGTTGTTCTTGTTTCTAATGTGTGCTATCACCGCTTTCTGCCAACCAGATTTCTAGTAAATATCTAAACTAAACCCTCCGTGCCTGACCCTCCCTCCTTTCCCTTCCTTGCAGCTGTCAAAGAGTCTTTTCTTCTATACACAAGTCTGTTTTAGAGATTTTGTCGTAGAGGTCTCATACAGTATTTGTCCTTTTGTCGCTGACTACTTTCACTCAACATAATATCTTCCAGTTGAAACCAGGTTAGGAGATGTTTCCTGGAATCATCGTTATTCTTTATCATTGCGTAGTGCTCCATTGAGTATATGTACCATAGTTTACCTATCCGTTCTTCTATGGTTGGGCATCTGGGTTGATTCCATCTTTTGGCTGTCGTGGACTGTGCTGCGATAAACATTCTTGTGCATGTGTCCGTTGGTGTGAAAGGCCTTGATTCTGTAGGATATATTCCAAGTAGTGGAATGACTGGGTCAAATGATATGTTGATATCCATTTTTTTATGGAAGCGCCAGATTGCCTTCCAAATAGGCTGGACCATTTTGCAACCCCACCAGTGGTGTAGGAGGGTTCCACTTTCTCCACAGCCTCTCCAGCATTTGTTGTTTTGTGTTTTCTGGATCATGGCCAATCTTGTTGGGGTCAGATGGTATCTCATTGTCGTCTTGATTTGAATTTCTTTAATAACTAAACATCGTGAACATGTCTGCATGTGTTTTTTTGGCTGCCTGGATCTCCTCTTTAGTGAAGTGTCTGTCCATCTCCTTTGCCCATCGCTTAATTGGATGGTTTATCTTCTTCTTGATATTTTGTAGTATCTTATAGATTATGGAGATCAGGCGTTGGTCTGACATAGAGTTGCCAAATATTTTTTCCCATTCTGTGGGTGTTCTTTTAATTCTATTAATAAAGTGTTTGGATGAGCAAAAGTGTTTGATTCTTAATAATTCCCATTTATCTATTTTCTCTTTTGTTGATTGAGGTTTCTCTCATAGATTTTGGAGTCTGTCCTCATTGTGTATTAAAACTTCCATTGTTGTTCCTACCTTTTCTTGGATGAGCTTTATCGTTTTAGGTTGGATATTTAGGTCTTTTATCCAGTTGGAGTTGATTTTTGTATAAGGTGTAAGATACGGATCTTGATTCAGTTTATTGCAGATGGATAACCGATTTTGCCCTCACCACTTGTTGAAGATACTGTTTTTACCCCAGTTGAATGTCTTAGCGCCTTTGTCGAATATCAACTGTTCATAGGCAGATGGTGTCATCTCTGGGGTCTCAGTTCTGTTCCATTGATCCATCTGTCTGTTCTTCTACCAGTACGAGGCTGTTTTGACCACTGTGGCAGTGTAGTATGTTCTAAGGTCAGGTAATGAGAGGCCTCCCAGTGTGTTCTTCTTTAGTAGTACCTTACTTATCCAAGGCTTCTTCCCTTTCCAAACAAAATTTTTGATTTGTTTCTCCATCTCTTTAAGAAATGATGCTGGAACTTGTATTGGGATTGCATTATATAAATGAATTGCTTTGGGTAAAATAGACATTTTCACAATGTTAAGTCTTCCTATCCATGAGCAGGGTACGATTTTCCATTTATCTAAGTCTCTCTTAGTTTCTTATAGTAAGGGCTTGTAGTTCTCTTTGTAAAGGTCTGTTATTTCTCTGGTTAGATTAATTCCTAGGTACTTTATCTTCTTAGGGGCTATCGTAAATGGTATTGATTTGATAATTTCCTCCTTAACAGTCTCGTTGTTGGTATAAAGGAATCTTACTGATTTACTTATGTTTATCTTGTATCCTGAGACTTTGCTGAACTCTTCTATCAGTTTGAGTAGCTTACTTATAGATTCCTTGGGGTTTTCTGCATATACAATCATATCATCTACGAACAGGGAGATTTTAACTTCCTCTTTGCCGATGCAGATGCCCATTACTTTTTCGTCTTGTCTAATTGTTCTGGCTAGAACTTCTAACACAATGTTGAATAGGAGAGGTGAGAGTGGGCATCCTTGTCTAGTTCCTGATCTCAAGGGAAAGTCTTTCAGTCTCTCTCCATTCAGGATGATGTGGGCAATTGGCTTTCTATAAATGGCCCTTATTATGTTGAGGAATTTGCCGTCTATGCCCATTTTGCTAAGAGTTTTTAGCATGAATGGCTGTTGGACTTTGTCAAATGCCTTTTCTGCATCAATGGAAACAATCAGGTGATCCTTATCTTTTGTGTTATTTCTGTGGTTAATCACATTAATTGTTTTTCTGATGTTGAACCAGCCTTCCATCCCTGGTATGAATCCCACTTGGTCATGATGGATTATTTTCTTGATATGTTGTTGTATTCTGTTGGCAAGAATTTTGTTGAAGATTTTTGCATCTAGGTTCATGAGTGATATCGGTCTATAGTTCTCTGTCTTTGTTGGATCTTTCCCTGGCTTAGGTATCAGGGTTATGCTGGCTTCATAGAATGAGTTTGGGAGTACTCCATCGCTTTCTATACTGTGAAATAGTCTCAGTGGTATTGGGGATAACTCTTCTCTAAATGCTTGGTAGAATTCTACTGTGAAGCCATCTGGGCCCGGACTTTTTTTGATTGGCAGTGTTTTGATCACCTTTACAATCTCTTCCTTTGTGATGGGTTTATTAAGTTGTTCTGCTTCACGTTGTGATAATTTGGGTAGATGGTATGAGTCAAGGAATTCGTCCATTTCCCGTAGGTTTTCAAATTTGTTAGAGTACAGCCTTTCATAGTATTCTGTTATGATATTTTTTATTTCTGTTGCATCTGTGGTGACAATTCCCCTCTCATTTCTAATTTGGGTTCTTTGTTTCCTTTCCTGCGTTTCTTTAGTAAGTTTAGCCAGTGGTTTGTCAATTTTGTTGATCTTTTCAAAAAGCCAACTTTTGGTCTTTTCAATTTTTTAATTGTTTTTCTGTTCTCTAATTCATTTAGCTCTGCTCTAATCTTTATGATCTCATTTCTTCCGGTGCACGAGGGGTTCCTCTCTTGTTCTCATTCTACTCATTCAAGCTGTAGAGTTAGTTCCTTGATTTTGTTTCTTTCTTCCTTCCAGATGTGTGCATTTATGGAGATAAACAGACCTCTGAGCACTGCTTTGGCTGTATCCCTTAGGTTCTGGTAGGAAGTGTTTTCGTTCTCATTGGAATCCATGAATTTCTTTAATTCATCCTTGATTTCCTCTATAACCCATGTTTTTTTGAGCAAGATGTTGTTCAGTTTCCAAGAGTTCCACTTTCTATCTGTGTTTCTTCTGCTATTGATTTCAACTTTGATGGCTTTATGATCTCAGAAGATGCTTTGCATTAATTCAGTGGTATGGATTTTGTTGAACATTGCATTATGGCCTATCACGGGGTGAATTCTGGAGAATGTTCCATGTGCACTGGAGAAGAAGGTGTAGTTGTCTGCTGCTGGGTGGAAAGTTCTGTATATATCAATGAGGTTTAGTTGGTTGTGTCAATGAGGTCTTCTGTATCGTTACTCAGCTTTTTTCTAGGTGATCTGTCTAGTAATCAGAGTGGAGAATTAAAATCTCCCATTATTATTGTGGCGTCATCTAACTCTCTTTTGAGCGTAGTCAGTGTTTCTTCGACATATTTAGGTGCTCTCACATTAGGTGCATAAATATTTAATATAGTTAAGTCTTGCTTGTGTACTGAACCTTTCAGCAATCAATCGTGTCCATCTTTGTCCACGGTGCTGGATTTGACATTAAAATTGATTTTGTCTGAGATTAGAATAGACACCCTGCTCTTCTTTGTTCATTGTTAGCTTGATATATATTCTTCCATCCTTTAATTTTCAGTTTGTTCCTATCTTTAGGTCTCAAGTGACTTTCTTGTAGACAACATATGGATGAGTCGTGTCTTTTGATCCAAGATTACACTCGGTGTCCCTTTACTGGACCCTTCAGTCCATTCCAATTCAATGTAATTATTGATAGGTATGTGTTCACTGCTCCCATTGTGATATGTTTATTTTTATGTTGATGTTTTCTCTGTTGTTCTTATTAGTCTGTTCTGGGACACTCTTTTTTGTGAGTTGATTTTTCACCTTTTTCAGAGCTGGTTTTATAGTTGTTGAGACTCGTGTGTTAGATTTCTTGAAATGGTATGATACATCTTTGTTGTGCTTTACAGCTGTCCCTATGAACCCCATTAATAAACTATTTATAAACCCAATTTTAATTACTACCAGCCTTGTCATCTTTCTCTCCATCTGGAAGGACTATAACGACTGTAGTACATCCCTCTTTTTATTATGATGACAGCATAGTTTTCGTGATGATCACTGGATTACTTCTTTCCAAATGAAAGCTGTGATTTACTTTGGAGCCTTCCCGAAATGAGTAGAGTATTGAGTAGTGTGGCGTTCTAAAATATAAAGTTAGTGGTTTTATTCTTCTAAGCCAAAGCCAAGAACTTCTTTCAGTCTTTCTGTAGTTTGGGTTTGGTTTTTACAAAGTCTCTGAGTTTCTGTTTATCTGGGAATGCCTTAATTTCATTTTCATATTTGAACGATAGTTTTGCAGGATATATAATTCTTGATTAGAAGTTTCCTCTCCTTCAGGACTTTGAATGTGTCCTGCCACTGCCTCCGTGCCAGCATGATTTCTGCTGAGAAATCTGACGAGAGCCTACAGGGTTTCCCTCTGAATGTTAGCTTTGCCTTGAGTCTTGCTGCCTTTAAGAGTTGCTGCTCATGTTTCATTTTGTTAAGCTTGATTATAATATGTCTTGTAGTCTTTCTTTTGAGATCTATATTGGGTGGTGTACGATATGCATCTTAGATGGCTATATTGTCTTCCTTCATGATTTCTGGGAAGTTTTCTTTCAGCAGGTCAGCAACAATACTGTCTGTGTTCTCAGATGTCTCACCCTGTTCAAGGACTCCAATTAATCAAAGGTTGTTCCTCTTAATAGAGTTCCACATGCTTCTTAATGTTTCTTCATTTTTTTTGTTTCTTTTTTCTGATTTCTGTTTATAGACGCTGGCATCAGTAGCTGTGTCTTCCAAGTCAGCAATTCTTTTTTCCATTTCTTCCATTCTGTTTTCTTGGCTTTGCATTGAAGTTTCTATGTCTTTTATTTTCTTCTTCATCTGTTGGATTTCAGAGTACTGGTGTTCCATGAGATCGAAGAACTTGCTTAATTTTTCTTTTGTTCTGCTGCATTTTGTATAAGGTCTAGAAGGGCTCTGTATATAATCATTTTGTATTCACTTCCTGATGCTTTCATAAAAGTTTCTTCATCTGGCAAACTCCTTGGTAGCTTTGTTTGGGAGCCTTCTGAAGCCATGAGTGATTGCTTGTATGCCACAATTGTCTGTTGCTTTTTGGGTCCCTTGTGAGTATATAGAGGCTGGAAGAGGTACTGTGAGGATGGATTGCAAATGTTTCTCTAGGCTGTCTTCAAATGTAAAGCAAAAGGTATCTGACCAGTTCACACATCAGTTAGCTTTTCAGGTGTAGAGGTCACTCTTCTCATCTGACAAAGTAAGCGCCACTACATCCAACCCCAAATCATAACAAACTAGGTCAGAATACAGCAATGCTACTGCCCTGTTGGCCTCTGCTGACGGGGCCTAGCCTTAGCCAACACTGCATGGAGTACTAATTCTGTGATAGAAAAGCGCTCTGTTGTGAGCAGGCTCTGGCTCCCAAGCTAAGAATTAGGTCCAGCTGTGGCCATCGTATGCAAGATGGCATCTTCCACACAGGCAGCAGACAGAGGGGCTAAAGGTGCCGAGAGGTAGTGATTCCTCCGCTTCTGTTGCAGGGTCCCCAACGTAGGCAGCAGTGTGCAAAACCACTACTTTTTTGTCGGAGAAGCAGTATGACGTTTGCAGGCGCTGGCTGCCAGGCTAAGAATGAGGTCCCGATAAAATCTCAGTACCAACGTGGCATCCCGCATACTGACGATGAAGCTCCACACAAACCCCGCTGAGGCAGCTACAAAACGAAAGGCTCAAAATGTCTAGATTAACAGAGTCCTGAGCCTGGCTCTCAGAATATGGGAATTTTGCCTGCCTATCCTCGCAGCAGCGCATCTGAGTCCAGCCGCCAGGAAAGACCTAGCTCCGCCTGCCAGCTGAGACAGAGGGAAAAAAAGTCAAAGTGGTGCGTTTACCTTCTGTCTGTGAGAGCCGGGGCTAGCCAGGAGCGGGAGTCAGTGAAAGAGAGGAGGTTTTTCGCTGAGTGGTATGAAGTCCCAATTAACAGCTGTGAGCTGTGTCCTGAGGCTGATTAGGTGATCAGAAGGCTCTGTTTGATTGTGAATTCAGGTCTTGGTTTCCAGAGGGATATAAGGAGACGTGTGCTTAGTCCGCCATGATGACTCTCCCCCCCGATTTGAATTTCTTTAATAACTACAGATTTTGAACATGTCCTCATATGTTTTTTGGCTGCCTGGATCTCCTCTTTAGAGAAATGTCTGTCCATCTCCTTTGCCCATCACTTAATTGGATGATTTATCTTCTTCTTCTTGATATTTTGTAGTATCTCATAGATTATGGAGATCAGGCATCGGTCTGTCATAGAGTTGCCAAGTATTTTTTCTCATTCTGTAGGTGTTCTTTTAATTCTATTAATAAAGTCTCTGGATGAGCAAAAGCATTTGATTCTTAATAGTCCCCATTTATCTATTTTCTCTTCTGTTGATTGTGGTTTGTTTGACAGATTTTACAGTCTGTCCACATTGTGTATTAAAACTTCCATTGTTGTTCCTACCTTTTCTTGGATGAGCTTTATCGTTTTAGTTTTGATATTTAGGTCTTTTATCCAGTTGGAGTTGTGTTTTGTATAAGGTGTAAGATATGGATCTTGTTTTAGTTTCTTGCAGATGGATATCCAATTTTGCCAGCACCATTTGTTGAAGATACTGTTTTTTTTTTTTAATTTTTTTTATTTAATTTTTATTTAATATAACTGAGTGAAAATGTACATTCCCGTATAAATTTACATGCCCACCTATATACAGCTTCCACTGCTCTCCCTGCCCGGTGACAGCACACTATTCCTCTCTGCTCTGTACATGTCTCATTCTCCCAACGGTCTCTTTTTTCCTTCCTCTTCACCCACTCTCCTTCCTACAGCCAGATGTCATCAGGATGACATCCTATGGATGTATAGAACCATAAAGTATATCCAATACATGGTCACTCTGCATCGCCAAGTCTAATACATTCCTGTCTGAAGCATGGAACTTCATTATGATTTGTGGTCAAGGGCAGCATCAGGGCGAGGAGCCATGCTCCCAGGGGAGTCCCGAAACCACTGGACGATCAATTGAGGTCTTTTAGTGAGGATCTCAGGGTGCACCCTATTTTATTCTTGTGTTGCCAGTGAGACTCAACTTCGTGAGCTCCATCTTGGCTATCGCTGGTGGTGGCCAGGCACCATCCGGTTCTTCCGGTCCCAAGTCGATGTAGGCACACCCTCATTTGGGTCTCTTTGTCTTCTGGGTTGTCTTTCCCCCATGTCATTTTCGTCCTGGGTGACCATCCGTTCCTGCTGAGTTGGGACCATTTGCTGTGCCCTTTGATGGCAGCTTGGCAGCTTTTAAGACCCTAGACGCCATTCAGCAACGTGGCGTGCAGAAAGGCCTCTTAGCGAAACGCTAGTTGTGCCAATTGGCCTTGTTCTCACCTAAGAGCATGGTGCCCTGCACTCCACCTCACCTACTGTATCCTTGCAATATTGGGTTAAGATGGAAGGAGTACTCATGTTTAAGTCCACTTAATGTTATTCTTGTTTCTAATGTGTGCTGTGACCCAACCAGATACCTAGCAAGTATCTAATCCAAACCCTCCCCTCCTCCCTCTTTCCCTCCCCTCCCTCGCAGCTGTCAAAGAGTCTTTTCTTCTATACACAAGTCTGTTTTCGAGATCTTATCGTAGAGATCTCATACAATATTTGTCCTTTTGTCACTGACTGCTTTCACTCAACATAATGTCGTCCAGTAGAAATAGGTCATGAGATGTTTACTGGAGTCATCATTGTTCTTTATCATTGTGTAGTGCTCCATTGAGTATATATACTATAGTTTGCCTATCCATTCTTCTGTTGTTGGTGAAGATACTGTTTTTACCCTCAGTGACCCTTATGTTTGCTGTGTAATCTTTCGAGTTGCTGTTGTTAATCTCATGCCACGTAGGTAGATCTCAAAAGAGGTACAGTGTTCAAAACAGGCATTCTTTACTAGTTAAGGTAAAGTATTACTTGGTTTTAAAAAGACCTCAGGCAATTATCTTAGGGTAATAATTTTACTTTTCACTGAATTAGCCAGTGACAACCTTATGAATAACAGTAGAGCACTGTCTTATATAGTAACAGAAGATGAGCCCCTCAGGTTGAAAGGCACTCAAAAGACAACTGGGGAAGAGCTGCGTACTCAAAGTAGATTTGACCTTAATGACATGGATGTAGTCAAGTTGTCAAGTCTGTCAGTAGGTGATGTGGCATGACTTAAAGTGAAAAGAAAAAGCAAATATGCATTAATAATCAGAATTTGGAATTATGAAGTAGGAAACTAGGAAAATTGGAAATTGTCAAAAATGAAATGAAGCATATTAAAGATCAGAATTGTAGGCATTAGTTAGCTGAAGTGAATTGTTGTCAGGTGCTATCCAGTTGCTTCCAACTCCTAGTGACATTATGTATTAACAGAATTAAACCTTGTCTTGTGCTGTCCTCAAAATTCTTGTTATACTTGACTCCCATTGTTGCAGCCACTGTGTCTATCTCTTTTATTGTGGATATTCCCTTTTTCACTGACCTTGTGCTTTACCAAGGATGATATCTTCCAGGGACTGATTCCTCCTGATAACACGTCCAAAGTATTCCAGATATATTCTTACCATTCTTGCTTCTGAGGAGCGTTCTGGCTGTACTTTTTCCTAGGCAGATTTGTTTATTTTTGGCAGTCTATCGTATATTCAGTATTCTTTAGCAACACCGCAATTCACAGACATCAGTTCTTCTTTGGTCTTTCTTACACACTGTCCATCTTTTGTAGAGCGAAATGGACTGGTATTAGCTATTTTCAATAGGACAATCATATGGTCTTACTATGTAGGGAATGACAACTGGAAATGGAATGACATTGAATTCATCATCAAAAGGAACATTCCAACATGCATTCTCAAGTATAATTCTGTCAGTGATAAGATAGTACTCATATGCCTACAGGAAGACTATTCAAATTTCTGCACCAACCACTAATGCTGAAGATGAAGAAATTGAATATTTTGCCACCCTCTACAGTCTGAATTTGATCATGTTTTCAAAATGTACTGATAATTACTGTTGATTGGAATGTGAAGGTTAGAAAGAAAGAATGATCAGTAGTTGGAAAATATGTCCTTGGTGATAGAAGCAATCCTAGAGAGCACATGGTACGATTTTGTAAGACCAGTGACGACTTTGTTGCAAGTACCTTTTTTCAAAAACATAGATGGTAACTATACTCATTGACCTTCCTTGCCAGGTAGAATACAAAGAAATCGGATCAACTGTATCATGTAAGAGATATGGCAAAGCTCTGGACGGGACCAAGGGCTGATTGCAGAACAACCATCAATTACTCATATGGAAGTTCAAGCTGAAGCTGAAGAAAATTAGAACAAGTCCATGAGAGCCGTAGTATGACCTTGAGTATATCACACTTAAGTTTAGAGACCATTATAAGAATGAATCTGACACCTTGATTAGTAATATCTGAATACTAGATGAGTTGTGGAATAACATCAAGGACATCATACATGAAGAAAACAAGAGGTCTTTAAAAACACAGGAAAGACCAAAATGGATGTCAGAAGACACCCTGAAACTTGCTCTTGAACGCTTAGTAGTTAAAATGAAACTTAGAAATGATGAAGTAAAAAAAGCTTAACAGAAGATTTCAGAGGAAAGCTTGAGAAGATTAAGTATCATAGTGATATGCAACGACCTTGAGGTAGAAAAGTAAAAGGAAGAACACAGCATTTTTTAAGCTGAAAGAACTGAAGAAAAAAAATTGAAGCCTGGAGTTGTAATATTGAAGGTTTCTATGGGGAAGACAAATGGTGCAGAAAGCATCAAAAAAGTGTGTGGGGGGGGAATATACAGAGTCACTGCATGACAGGAGGTATAATATTATGATTAGGAATCTATGATACTAAAGGAAGAAACACAGCTGCAGTGTAGTCATTGGTGAAAAACAAGGATCCAGGAATTCACAGAATACCAATTCAGATGTTTCATTTGCAAGACCTGGCTAACTCACTGGAACAGACCCACATTTATGCCTCATCTTAAGAAAGGGGATCCAACTGAATGCAGAAATTATTGAACAATATAATTAATACCACATGCAAAGAAAATTGTCCTAAAGGTTATTCAGAAGTGGCTGCATGTTGACAGGGTGTTACTGGAAAAGCCCGAGTTCTTCTCCTTCAAGACTTTGATTGTGTCATCCCACTGTCTCTGTGCCAGCATGGTTTCTGCTGAGAAATCTGACCTAAGCCTACAGGGTTTCCCTTTGAATGTGAGCTTTCCTTTTAGTCTTGCTGCCTTTAAGAGTTGCGGCTTATGATTCATTTTGTTGAACTTGATTATAATATGTCTTGGAGTCTTTCTTTTTAGATCTATATTGGGTGGCGTACAATATGCACCTGGAATATCTATATTCTTTTCCTTCATGATTTCTGGGAAGTTTTCTGTCAACAGCTCAGCAGCGATACTCTGTGTTCTCAGGTGTTTCATCCTGTTCGGGGAGTCCAGTTAATCAAAGATTGTTCCTCTTAATAGAGTCCCGCATGCTTCTTAATGTTTCTTAATTTTCTTGTTTCTTTTTTCTGATTTGTCCTCATAGTCACTGGTATCAGTAGCTCTGTCTTCCAAGTCAGAAATTCTTTTTTCCATTTGTTGCATTTCGTTTTCTTGGCTTTGAATACAAGTTTGTGTGTCTTTGATTTTCTTGATCTGTTGGATTTCAGAGTACTGGTGTTGCATCAGATCGAGCAGCTTGCTTAGTTTTTCTTTTTCTTGTGCTGCATTTTGTATAAGGTCTAGAAGGGCTCTGTATATAATCCTTTTGTATTCATCTTCTGATGATTTCAGAAAAGTTTCTTTATCTAGAAAACTCCTTGATTGTTTTGTTTGGGAGCCTTCTGAAGCTATGGGTCATTTCTTGTTTGCCACAAGTGTCTGTTGCTTTTTGGGTTTCATGTGAGTATGTAGAGGCTGGGAGAGATACTGTGAGGATGGACTGCAGATGTTTCTCTAGGCTGTCTTCAAATGTAAAGCAAAAGATATCTGACCACTTCCCAAGTCAGTCAGGTTTTCAGGTTTAGAGGTCCCTCTTCCCAACTGGCAAAGTAAGCACCTTTATATCCAACCCCATATGATACGAACTAGTTCAAAATACATCAATGCTACTGCCCTGTTGGCCTCTGCTGACAGGGCCCAGCCTTAGGCAACACTGTGTAAACTACTGCTTTTCTGATAGAAAAGTGCTCTCCTGTGGGCAGGCTCTGGCTCCCAAGCTAAGAAATAGGTCCAACTGCGGCCACCGTATCTAAGAAGGCGCCCTCCACATGGTCAGTTGATAGAGGGGTAAAGGTGCCGAGAGGTAGTGATTCCTCTGCCTCTGTTGCCAGGCACCCACCGTAGGTGACACTGTGCAAACTGTTGCTTTTCTGTCAGAGGAGCGCTATCCTGTTGGCAGGCGCTGGCTCCCAGGCTAAGAATTTGGTCCAGCTAAAATCTCCGTATCCAACATGGCATCCCACACATAGGCCCTGCGGTTCCGTACAAACCATGCTGTCGTAGAGATAAAAAGAGAGGCCCAAATTGGCTAGGTGTACAGAGTCCTAAGCCTGGCTCTCAAAATATGGCAATTTCACCTGCCTATCCCACCAGCAGTGAGTATGAGACTAGCTGTTAGGCCAGACCCAGCTCTGGTCACTGGCTACGAGAGAGATAAAAAAGTCACAGTGGTGCATTACCTTCAGTCCATGAGAGCCAGGACGAGCCAGGAGCGGGAGTCAGCGAAAGAGAGGTGGTTTTTTTGTTCAGTGGTATGAAGTCCAAATTAACAGCCCTGTACCGTGTCCTGGGGCTCACTAGGTGACCAGAAGGCTGCGTTTGGTTATCAATTCAGGTCTTGGTTTCCAGTGAGATGTAAGGAGATGTGTGCTTAGTCTGCCATCTTGACTCCCCCCGAGAAAATTTTTCTTAATAAAATTTGTTATTCCAGTTGACCCACGTGTCTCCTGAAACTATGATCCCCAGACCCCTCCCTCTTTTACTCTGTCCTTTAACCTGATGGGCCACGTTCAGAATACTTCTTAGGTTCTGCTTTGGTCTAGTTCTACTGACTCCCTCAATACCGTGTACTGTCCTTCTTTCACCTAAGATAATTCTTACCTGCTGTCTAGTGTACCCCACCCCACCCCTCATAACCATCAAAAAATCCTTTCTTTTGTTTTTGATGTTTTCCTGAGTTCTTATAATAGTGGTCTCATGCAATATTTATCCTTTTACTTGTGACTAGTTTCACTTGGCATAATGCCTTCCAGAGTTCTCCATGTTACATTTCAGAGATTCAGCATTGTTCTTTATTGTTGCATAGTATTCCATTTTGTAAGTATATCATAATTTTTTTATCCCTATGAGAAAATAATTTCCTGTTTGTTAAGCAGTCTACTTGGGTTGTTTCTGTTATAACAGTTAAGTTATTGATAACTTAGACACTTAGACACTACCTCTTAACTCTCACAGAGTCATTATACTAGAAAGAACTGGTCAGTGTTCATTTGAAGAGGTAGTATATGATGAGGAACCAATGGTACTAAAGGAATAAGTTCAAGCTGAACAAAACAAGGCTCCAGGAATGGATGAACTATCAGTTGAGATATTTCAAAAAACAGATGCAGCACTGAAAGTGCTCACTTGTGTGTGCCAGGAAATTTGGAGGACAGCTGGTTGGCCAACTGACTGGAAGAGAGCCATAGTTTTTAATTTTTATTTTATTTAATATAACTTAGTGAAAATGTACATTCCTGTGTAAGTTTACATGCCCACTTATATGCAGCTTCCACTGCTCTCCCTATCTGGTGACAGCACATTATTCCTCTCTGCTCCATACATCGAAGATGCATATTTATGCCCATTCCAAAGAAAGGTGATCCAACTCAATGTGGAAATTACCAAACAATGTTGCTGATATCACACACTAGTAAAATTTTGCTCAAGATCTTTCAAAAGTGACTACAACAGTATATTGACAAGGAACTGCCAGAAATTCAAGCTGGATTCAGAAGAGGACGTGCAACCAGGGATATCATCGATGCTGGGAGCCAGCCCCAACAGCTTTTTCGGGGCCCCATGAAGGGAGGGAAATGGTGTCGGCAGAGAAAGAATAGAGGCAGAGACAGGAAAGAGTTTTCAAGAATGGCAGTCTATCAAGGTCTGTCTTTATTTTTTATAGTTGAAGTGACGTGATTTTCACCCTGCCTCCTGACCACACAAGCTATTGGCTAACTTGAGGTGACGTGATTTTCACCCTGCCCACTGACCACACAAGCTATTGGCTAACTTGAAACCCAAACCTCCTAGTCTTTTTTCTTGTTAATTGTCAAGGTCTTCTAGATAATGGCCCGAGGCAGGTGTGTTGTGGTGGTAATTGACAGTGAAAACAAAGTTATGCCCCGAGCTCAGTCAGCCCTACCTATACCTCAAGTTTAAAAGGTACAGGAGGAGCGGTCTAAACGTTATAATCTCTATTTGTTCCTACTTTGCTCTTTATTTTATCTCTTCCTGTGGGGACAGTAAACACTTACCACCCCCCACCCTATGCCTTTCTTAAGCTGTTTTAAGAAGGGTATTTCTTTTCACATGTGGGGGGGATGTGCAGTTAGGGGAAGCCAGTGGGGCTCGGCTGGCCTTGGCGTTCCTGGGCTGGGCATTCCCAGGCTAGGCGTTCCTGGGCTCAGTGTTTGTCCTTGTGCTGGGAGATGAGAGGGTATTTTTGAGGAGAGTTTAATCAGGATGAAAAATATACGGCCAGAAATATGTCAGGGGTGAGATGCGTCCACCCGCCATCACATAGGCATGTGGCTTTGCTCACAGAGGTCTTTGTGGGTGACGGGCTTCAGCACGTTGCTGATGTCAGGTGGATCTTGGCTGAAAGCAAAGACTACCAGAAAGATGTTTACTTGCGTTTTATTGACTATTCAGAAACATTCCACTGTGTGGATCATACTAAATTATGGCTAATATTGCAGAGAATGGGAATTCCAGAACACCTAATTGTGCTCTTAAGCAATCTGTATATAGATCAGGAGACAGTTGTGCAAACAGAACAAGAGGACACTACATGGTTTAAAGTGAGAAAAGATGTGCGTCAGGGTTGTATCCTTTCAGTATACTTTTTCAATCTGTGTGCCAAGCAAATAATCCAAGAAGCTGGACTATATGAAGAAGAGGAAGCCATCAGGATTGGAAGATGTTATGGATTGCATTGTGTCCCCCCCAAAATATGTGTAGCCATGTGGCTGGGCCATGATTCCCAGTGTCTTGTGACTGTCCTCCATTTTGTGGTTTTCCTAAATTGTATGTTGAAGGATTAGGATGGGGCTGTAAATCCCTTCATAGGATCACCTCTCTGCTCCACTATAAAGGGAGTATGGCTCTCCCCGCCCTTAATCCTTTCATTGTACGCGAGATAAAAGGAAAGAGAAGCGGGCAGAGAGTTGAGAACCTCATACCGTCATGAAAGCTGCACTGGGAGAAGAGCACGTCCTTCAGACCTGAGGTTCCTGTGCCAAGATGCTCCCTGGACAAAGACTGATGCAATACCAGACTTTCCTCCATAGCCGACAAGGGGAAAAGCCTTCCCCTGGAGGAGACACCCTGAATATGGACTTGTAGCCTACCAGACTGTGTAAGAATAAACCTTCCTTTGTTAAAGCCATCCACTCTGTAGTATTTCTGTTAGAGCAGCCCTGGCTGACTAAAACAGAGGATGACCCATTAACAACCTGCATTATGCAGATGACAACCACCTTACTTGCTGGAAATAAAGAAGATTTGAGACACTGATAAAGATCAAGGAAGACAGCCTTCAGTATGGATTGCGCCTCAACATCAGGAAAACAAAAATCCTTGCAACTGGACCAGTAAGCAGCATTGTCATGAATGGAGTAAGGGTTGAGATTGTCAAGGATTTAATTTTACTTGAGTCCACAATCAACACTCATGGAAGCAGCAGTCAAGAAATCAAAAGATGCATTGCATTGGGAAAATCTGCTACAAAGGACCTCTTTAAAGTATTCAAAAATATAGATGTCACTTTGAAGACTAAAATGTAACTGACCCAAGCCATGGTATTTTCAGTCACGTCATATACATGAGAAAGCTGGACCATGAACAAGGAAGACAGAAGAAGAATTGATGCCTTTGAATTGTGGTATTGGAGAAGAATGCTGAATGTACCAAGGACCATCAAAAGAATAAATAGATCTATTCTGGAAGAAGTACAACCATAGTGCTCATTGGTAGCAAAGATGGTAGCAAAGATGGTAAGAGTGTGTCTTACATACTTCGCACATGTTGTCAGGAAGGATCAGTCTCTGGAGAAGGATATCATGCTTGGTAGAGTGGAGGGTCAGCGAAAAAGGGGAAGACCCTTGACAAGATGGATTAATACAGTGGCCGCAACAATGGGCTTAAGCATAAAAACGAATGTGGGTGTGGCATAAGACCTGGTGGTGTTTCATTCGTGTTCATGGGGTCACTATGAGTTTGAACCTACTCAATGGCATGTAACAACAACGACAACAAAAGTACTATTAACAGCTGGATGAAAAATATATCAAGAATGTAGTGAGGCTATGGCTACAAGGGACAGTGATAGAAGTCAAATCTTCTGTTACTGAAGAGTAGACATAGGAAGAGGGAAGCTTTTTAAATGAGATCCTGAAATTCTGTCAAGCCCTTTTCAGTTAATACAAGAACTTTGTTTAGTGTACAAAAATGGTATTCTAATTATTATATTTGAAACTCATTAAGAGTTCAGTTACAATCCTATGTGGTAATGTGATTTTACAAGTGTCCTTTTATTTAGAAGTAATAAAATCTCATGTTTAATGGAGGAAAAAGTTTATTTGTGAGTAACAGTGCCTTTGTTTTTAACAGGTGAGAGGAATGACTTGTGCTTCCTGTGTTCATAAGATAGAGTCTACCCTCACAAAACATAGAGGGATTTTCTACTGCTCTGTGGCCCTGGCAACAAACAAAGCACATGTTAACTATGACCCAGAAATCATTGGTCCCAGAGATATTATCCATACAATTGAAGTAAGTACCAACATTTTGTATTTCTGTGTCCTTTCCTATTCAGTCAGCACTCTCTTGAATGCTTCTGTTTTGCATCAGCTAGCCCCAGCCCAATAGAGAAAATGAAAAAATCTGACCATATTAGATAATATCTGTCCTAACATTTGGTGTAAACATGTCTGTCAGTTTTTGGTCTTTGAGGGAAGAGTTAGGAAAAGGTACATTGTATTATTCATCAGGAAAAGGCTTAAGTTATAACTGTAAATCACTTAAAAGTATTTTTAAGTGGAAGTGAAGCGTAATTTTTTCTAAGATTCATACTTTCTAAGATTCATGCTTGTTATGTCAAAGTAAATGACTAAAAATTGATTGTGTTAAAATATATATAACAAAACATTTCCCATTTTAACAATTTTTACATGCACAGTTCAGTGACATTAATTAGGATCACCATGTTGTACTAACAGTATCACTGTTGCCAAATTTTTCATCACCCGTAACAGAAACTCGCTATTCCTTAAGCAGAACCTCCTCATTTCCCCTCCTGTCTATTGTTACCACTCGTAAACTTTGGTGTCTGTGCATTTGTGTATTGTAGTTGTTTTATGTTAGTGGGATCATGCAATATTTGTCCTTTTGTATTTGAACTGTTTCACTCAGTGTAGTGTTTTCAAGGCAAGATAACTTCATTTATTTTTATGGCATGGCAACACTCATTTCTTATGTATACTACATTTGGTTTGTTCATTGATCTTTTGATGGACATTTGGATTGTTTGCAACTCTTGACTATTGTAAATAATGCTGCAGTGAACATTGTCTGCAGTATCGTTGAAACCTCTTTTGATTTTTTTAAATATCATTTATTGGATTTAGGTGCAAGTTTACTAAGCAAATTAGTTTCTTATTGAATAGTTAATATACCAAATATTTTTTGACATTGGTTGCCAGACTTGCCATGTGTCAACATACACCCGTTCTTCATCCCAAGTGCCCTTGTTTCCATTCATCCAGTTTTCCTATTCCTTCGTGCCTTCTTGTCTTTGCTTTGGGGCTGGTGTGCCCATTAGTCTTATACACATGATAGAACTATGAATCACATCCCTCATATGTGTTAGTGTTAGCCCTATAGACCTGTCTAATCTTTGGCTGCAGAGCAAACCTTAGGAGTGACTTCAGTACTGAATTAAAAGGGTGTCTAGGTACCATACTCTTGTGGTTTCCTAGTCTCTGTCAGGCAAGTAAGTCTGGTCTTTGTGTGTGTGAATTTGAATTTTGTTCTACATTTTTTTCCTGCTGCCTCCAGGACCCTCTATTGTGATCCTTGTCAGAGTAGTTTGTGGTGGTAAGCAGCCACTATCTAGTTGTAGATGATGGAGATTGTGGTGGTTGTGGTCCAGTCTGGTAAAGGTTGTGAGAGTTATGGGCCATTAGTCCTTTGGAGTATTATTTCCCACGTGTCTTTGGTCTTCTTGATTCTACTTTGTTCCAGCTAGGATGGTATTAGTATATTAGATGGCCGCTCGCGGGCTTTTAAGACTCCAGTCAGTACTCACTACAGTTGAATGTAGAACATTTCCTTTAAAGACTATGTTAGATCATTTGAGCCTGATGTCTTCTGAGACCATAGTCCCCAACCTTTCAGGGTGTTTGGAAGTGTCTGTGAAGCTTCTGTGACTTTGTCCTGGTCAAGGAGTGCTGACTTTGCTGGTACAATTATTTTATTTTTATTGTGATTAAGTGAAAGTTTGCAATCCAAGTCAGTTTACCATATTAAACTCCAAACACACTCCTCTGTGCAAGTCTTATGTGCTCTCTTCACTCTGATAGCACACTACTCCTTTCCACCCTGTACTTCCAGTATCCACTCACCTAATACTTGTCCTCTTCTCTCCCGCCTTCCCTTCTCTGAGTTTCTGTTTATCTGCAATGTCTTAATTTCATTTTCATGTTTGAAAGGTAGTTTTGCAGGATATATAATTCTTGGTTGGAAGTTCTTCTCCTTCAAGGCTTTGAATATGTCATGCCACTGTCTCTGTGCCAGAATGGTTTCTGCTGAGCAATCTGGTGAAAGCCCACAGGGCTTCCCTCTGAATGTTAGGTTTGCTTTGAGTCCTGTGACCTTTGTTTCTACCTGTGTTTCATTTGTTAAACTTGATTATAATATGTCTTGGAGCCTTTCTTTTAAGATTTATATTGAGTGGCATTCAATATGCATCCTGGATATCTATTTTCTCTTCCTTCATGATCTGTAGGAAGTTCTCTGTTAGCAGCTCAGCAACAATTGTCTCTGTGTTCTCAGGTGTCTTGCCCTGTTCAGGGACTCCAATTAATCATAGGTTGTTCTTCTTAATAGAGTCCCACATGTTTCTTAATGCTGATTCATGTTTCTTTTTTCTGATTTTTCCTAATAGATGCTGGAGTCAGTAGCTCTGTCTTCGAAGTCAGAAAGTCTCTTTTCCATTTGTCCTGTTCATTGGCTTCAAATTGAAGTTTCTATGTCTTTGATTTTGTTCTTGATCTGTTGGATTTCAGAGTACTGGTATTCCATCAGATTAAACGGGTTTCTTAATTTTTCATTTTGCTCTGCTGCATTTTGTATAAGGTCTAGGAGGGCTCTCTATATAATCCTTTTGTATTCACCTTCTGGTAATTTCAGAAAAGTTTCTCCATCTAGAAAGCTCGTCGATTGTTTCATTTCGGGGCCTTCTGATGCCATGGGTGATTTTCTGGATATGAATTTCTCCAGAGTCTGGTGCTTTGGGGGCTTTATGTGAGTCAAAGGCTGGGAGAGTTGCTGTGAGGATGGACTGCAGTTGTTTCTCTAAGTTATCTTAAAGTGAAAAGTAAAAGGTATCTGACTACTTCCCAAGTTAGTCAGGTTTTCAGGTATACAGGACCCTCTACCCAACTGGCCAAGTAAGCATCTCTGTATCCAACCCCAGATGTTATGAACGAGTTCAAAATGTAGCAATGCTGTTGCCCTGTTGGCATCTGCTGACAGGCTCCAGCCATAGGCGACACTGTGTTAAATACTGCTTTTGTGTTGGTAAAGTGCTCTCCTGCTGGTGGGCACTGCCTCCGAGCCTAGGAATTAGGTTTCGCTGAAGCCTCCGTATCCAAGATGGCATCCCTCACAAGCTCACCACCTGGCACCTCCGTACAACTACACTGTGGCAGAGGCAGAAGGAGAGGCCAAAGGTGCCAAGATGCACAGAGTCCACAGTCTCTGTTACCAGGCCCCAGCTGTAGGCGATATTTTGGAAACTACTGCTTTTCTTCCGGAAAAGTACTCTCGTGTGGCAGATGCTGCATCCCAGGCTACAAATTAGGTCCAGCGTCCAAGATGGTGTCCTGTACAAGCTCGCCGCCCAGTGCCTCCATCGAAACTACACTATGGCAGAGGTGGAAAGAGAGGCCAAAGGTGTTAACATGCACAGAGTCCTAAACCAGGCTCTCAAAATATGGCAGTTTCACCAGCCGACTCCACCAGTAGTGTGTCTGAGACTAGCCATCAGTCAAGACCCAGCTCAGCCAGCTAGCCAAGATAGAGAAAATAAAATTCAAAATGGTGAGTTACCTTCGGTCTCTGAAAGCCAGGTTTGGCCAGGAGCAGGAGTCAGTTAAAGAGAGGAGATTTTTCTTTCAGTGGTATGAAGTTCAAATTATCAGCCCTATGCTATGTCCTTGGGCTCACTAAGTGACCAGAAGGCTCCGTTTGATTATCAGTTCAGGTCTTGGTTTCCAGAGGGATTTAGGGAGATGTGTGCTTAGTCTGTCAACTGGACTCCTCTCCCCACTTGCTAGCTTTTAAGACCCAGGTGCTACTCACCCAAGTGGTATGCGGAATATTTTCTTAAAAAAAGAAGTTATGCCAGTTAGCCTGGCTGTTTCCTGAAAGCATTGTCCTGACATCCTTTTGATCCCAGGGTACTTGTGCCTCAGAAACTCCCAGTCTAATGGAAAATTGATGACAAGGACCTTCCTCCGGAGTTAATAGAGAAAGACTTTCTCTGGAGCTGATGCTCTAAATTGAGATTTTCAGCCTATCTCTCTGTAAGAAAATAAAATTTTCTTGTTAAAGACATGTACTTGTGGTATTTCTGATATAACAGCACTAGATGACAGACACATGCAGGAAGTATCAAATAAAGACAGAGGGAATACCCAGAGTAGTTCTACTGAAAGAACTAGTTAGCATTCAGCCATTTCATAAGATAGTATTTAATCAAGAACTGACAGTACTGTTGGAAGAAGTCCAAGCTGTACCTCAGGCATTTGTGAAAAACAAGACTCCAGGAATTAACAGAATGCCAACTGAGATATTTCAACAAAGAGATGCAATACTAGAGTTGCTTACTTGTCCAGCCAATAAATTTGGAAGATAGCTACCTGGCTGACTGGAAAATGTCCATATTTGTACCCATTCCAAAGAAAGGTGATCCCAAAGAAAAAAGAGATTATTCAAACAATATCATTAAAACCAAAAGCAAGTAAAATTTTACAGATCATTCAAAAACTGTAGAGAACTACATGAGAGAGAGCTGCAAGAACTTCAAGCCAGATTCAGAAGAGGATATGGAACGGGGGAGTATTATTGCTGATATCAAGTGGATCCTGGCTGAAAGCAGAGAGTACCAGAATTATATTTTACTGTGTTTTATTGACTATACAAAGGCATTGGACTGTGTAAGTCATAACAAATTATGGATTAACATTGTGAAGGGGTGAAATTCCAGAGAACTTAATTGTGCTCATGAGGAACCTGTACATAGATCAAGAAGCAGTTGTTTGAACTGTACCTTTCCACCAAGAGTGGTCATGCTGGTATTTGAAATACTTGCAGAGCTTGCAGTTTCAAAGCAACATGCAAGGCACCACAGTACAAGAATCTCACGTATGTGTCATGGACACAATTCAGAAATGTACAAAACTGTGAGTTTCTAAAAACTGAACATACCTGTGTAACCAGCACCGAGATCAAGAAAGATATCATTAACACTGTCCTAGAAGCCCTTTCAGTACTTGTTGTCCATTACTATACATCCAAGGGTAACTACTATCCTTATTTCATACTACATAGATTATGTATTTTTTTTCTTTTACTTTTTCACTGAAAAAGTTTGTTCCCAAATCGTTTTGTGATATTGGTTGCAGTCACCTTACTGTGTCAACACTTCCCCATTCCCTTTTTACCCTGGGTTCTCCTTGTCTGTTTGACCAGTTTTCCTGTTCCTTCCTGACTTTTGGTCTTTTCTTTTGGGCAGGTGTTGCCCATTGGGTCTTGTCTACTTGATTCAACTAAGAAACACTTTCTTTAGTGTGTTAGTGTTTGTTTTACAGACTTGTTTAATCTTTAGCTGAAAGGTGGACTTTGAAAATGACCTCTGTTCTGAGTTAGCTGGGTGTTCAGGGTCCATAGTTTCAGAGGTTATTCCAGTCTCTGTCAGACTGATAAGCCTGGTCTTTTTTTTGTATGTGTGTATTTTAATTTTGTTCTGTATTTTCTTTCTTCTTTGTCCCTTCCCCCCCAAATCCCACTGCCATCAAGTTGGAGCCCACTCACAGTGACCCTAGAGGACAGAGTAGAAATGCCCCATAGAGCTTCCAAGAAGTGCCTGGTGGAATTGAACTGCCGACCTTTTGGTTAGCATATGTAGCATTTAACCCACTACACCACCAGGGTTTCCAGGACCCCCTATTATTATATTATTCAGAGTGGCTGGTGGTGGTAGCTGGGCATCATCTAGTTCTACTCAACTCAGTCTGGTGGAGGCTGGGTTCATAGGGTCTAGTTTAGTTTTCTTCTTCCTCTTTTGCTCTGAACATGAGGGGACCAATAGATACATCTTAGGTGACTACTTGTAATGTTCTAAGACCCCAGATGCTGCTTTCAAAGATGTAGCACTTTTGCTTTATAAACTATGTTATGCAATATTACCTCAATGTGCACTGGCTGGTACTCAGTCCTCAGCCTTAGTAAATTGGCCCCATAAGGTGATCACCTGTGTCTAGGAGTCTTCTGAAGTTTTGCCTTTGTCTAGCTGTGCTGACATCCCCTATATTGTGTGTTGTCTTTTCCTTTACCAAAGTTAATGTATACTATCTAGTTTATATTTCTTCTTCTCACCCCTCTGTTCCCTGTAAACCTCCTCTTTCATTTTTATAATGGTAGTCTCATACAATATTTGTCCTTTTGTGATTGACTTTTTTGCTCAGCATAATGACCTCCTGTTTCATTCATGTTGTGAGATATTTTATGGATTCGTCATCGTTCTTTATGGTTGCAAAATACTCTGTTGTGTGTATGTACCATAGAGTTTTATCCATTCATCCAGTGACAGGTACTTCAGTTGTTTCCATCATTTTGCCAGTGTGAATAATGCTTTAATAAACATTGGTATGCATATGTCTATTTGTTTGACAGCTGTTATTTCTCTAGGATATATTCCTGTGAGTGGGACTGCTGAATCTTACGGTATTTCCTGTTTATGGCTATTTAAGGAGGCACCATATTGTTTTCTACAGTAGTGGTACCACTTTACATTCCTAGCAGCAGTGGTGTAGTGGTTAAGTGCTACACCTGCTAACCAAAAGATTGGCAGTTCAAATCCATCAGGCGCTTTTTGGAAACTCTATGGGATAGTTCTCCACTATTCTGTAGGATTGTTATGGGTCAGAATAGACTTCACAGCACTGGATTTGGTGTTTTTTTTTTTTTTTGGTGGCAGCAGTACGTAAGAGTTCTGTCTTCCTGAAGCCTCACACCTTGACAACATTTGCTATTTCCTGATTGTTTTTTTGATTAGTGCCAGTAATGTTAGAGTGAGATGTTATCTCGTTGTACTTTTGATTCACATTCTCTAAAGGCTAATGATCTTGACTGTTTCCTCATGTGTCTGTTTACCTGAAAGTCTTCTTTGGAGAAGTATCTGTGCATATCCTTTGCCTGTTTTTTAAATTAGATTGTCTTTTTGTTGATAAGGTGTTGAAGTATTTTATAGATTTTAGAAGTTAGACCCTTTAGGATATGTCATAGCAAAAAAGTTTTTCCCAGTCTATACGATCTGTTTTCACTGTTGTTGAAATCTTTTGAGGAGTATTGATTTTTAGGAGTTTCCAGTTACTTAACAAACCAGGTAAACTTTCTGGTGTTTGTGTATTTTAGTTCTGGTTTGTATCCTTGTAACATGTGTTTTAGTCAGCTAGTGCTTCTCTAACAGAAATAGCATGAGTGGATGGCTTTAAGAAAGGAAAGTTTATTCTTCCAGTAGGCCACAAGTGCATATTTAGGATGTTTGCTCCAGGGGAATTCTTTCTTCCTTCTTGGCTCTGGAGGAAAGTCTAGTATTGCAGTCAGTCGTCGTCCAGGGAGCATCTTGGCGTAGGAACCTCAGGTCTGAAGGACACGCTCTTCTCCCAGTGCTGCTTTCTTGGTGGTGTGAGGTTCCCAATTCTCAGCCTGCTTCCCTTTCCTTTTATCTCTTGCAGGATGAAAGGATTAAGGGTGGGGCAAGCCATACTCTTGGGAAACTCCCTTTACAGTGGAGCGGGGAGGTGATCTTCTGAAGGGATTTACAGTCCCACCCTAATCCTTCAACATACAGCACCGGAAGATCATAAAATGGAGGACAATCACAAAAGATTGGGAATCATGGCCCAGCACATGGCTACACATATTTTTGGAGGGGGGACACAGTTCAATCTATGACAACGGATATTAGACACTCTACTGTGTAGCTTATTTTTACTTCCATGCTGTTTATCATTTGGGGTTTTGTATTTAGATCTTTGATCCATTTTGAGTTAGTTTTTATATATGGTGTGAGGTATGGGTCCTGTTGTACTTTTTTTTTTTTTTTAAAAAAAAGATGGACATTCAGTTTTCCCAGCAGCATTTGTTAAAAGATTCTGTTTCTCCCATTTAATGGAGTTTGGTTCTTTTGTCAAAGATCAGCTAACTGTAGGTGGATGGATTTATATCCAGGTTCTCAGTTCTTTTCTATTGATCTATGTGTTTGTCATTGTACCAGTACCTGGCCATTTTGGCTACCACAGCTGTATAGTAGGTTCTGAGATCAGATAGCTTGAGACCGCCTATATTGTTCTTTCCTTCAGTAATGTTTTGCTCGTCTGGGGCCTCTTTCTTTTCTGTATAAAGTTGGAGATTAGTTTTTCCATCTTGTTAAAGAATGCTTTTGGTATTTGCATTTGGATTGCATTGGATCTGTAGATCCTATTGAGTAGAGTGGACATTTTCACAGTGTTGAGTATTTTTATCCATGAACATAGTATGTTTTTTCATTTACATAGTGCTCTTGTTTCTTTCAATAGTGTTTTGTAGTTTTCTTTGTTCAGATCTGTTTTGTTGCTGGTTAGATTTATTCATAAGTAGTGTACCTTTTTGGCAGCTATTACACATGGTATTGTTTTCCTGATTTCCTTTTTGCAGCTCTCTTTGTTGGTGTGTAGGAATCCAACCAAGTTTTATATGTTGATCTTAAATCTTACTACACTAGTCAGTCTGTCTGTTAGTACCAGTAACTTACTTTTGGAACATTTAGGGTTCTCTGTATATAGGATCATATTACCTGGGAATAGGGATGGTTTTACTACTTCTTCCTATTTGGATACCTGATATTTTTTTCTTAAAAAATTTGCTCTAGCTAGGAATTGCAGCACAGTATTAAATAGGTAAGTATCCATGTCTTGTTCCTGTTCTTAGGGCAACTGACTTCAGTCTCCCTGTGTTCAGCATAATGTTGGCTGTTGGTTTTGTATATGTGTCTTTATTATAATGAGGAATCTGTCTTCTGTTGCTTTATGGATAACTTTATGAGCAACGGTGCTGGACTTCATCAGATGCCTTAGAGATGATCATGTGAATCTTTTCTTTTGTTCTGTTTGTGTGTTAGATTATGTCATTGTACCAGTGCCTGGCCATTGTGACTACTACAGCTGTATAGTAGGTTCTGAGATCAGATAGCTTGAGACCGCCTATATTGTTCTTTTCCTTCAGTAATGTTTTGCTCATCTGGGGCCTCTTTCTTTTCCGTAGGAAGTTGGAGGTTAGTTTTTCCATTTGATAGATTTCTAATATTATACCATCCTTGCATATGTGATACAAATTCCACTTGGTCATGATGTTTTTATTTTTATTGTGATTAATGGAAGTATACAATCCAAATTAATTTTGCATGCCCACCTATCTGCAGCTCATTCTGTTCTCTTTGCCTGGTGACAGCACACTCCTCATTCTTTGCTTGTTGTATTCTCTTAACAAGCTCTTGTCTCCTCCTCTCTACCCTCTTCTCTCCTTACTTAGGAAGAGACCAGTAGGACAGCATCTGATAAATGCATAGAACCATAAAGTACACACACCATGTGGTCATATTGTGTCCTTGAGTCCAGTCCATTTTTATTGACCTCAGTAGTGTTTTCTGGTCAGGGTCAGCAGCAGGTCTAGGGGCCACACTCCCAGGGGATCCCCCAGGCCATCGGGCCATTTACTGTGGTCTTTTAATAGAGTTCTTGAGCAGCACCCCTCTTTGTCTCATGTTGCCACAGGGGCTCAACATTGTGTGCCCCATCACAGCTAACTTTGTTGGTGGCCGGACACCGTCTTGTTCTTCTTGTCACATGTTGATACAGTCTCCCATTCACATGGGTCCTTCTGTTTCCTGAGCTCTTTTTTTCCTCATGTCTTTGTTGTGCTAAGTGATCATCTGTTCGGCTGAGCTGAGACCATTTGGTGTACCTCAGATGGCAGCTTGGTAGCTTTTGAGACCGTGGATACCACTCACCAATATGGGGTGCAGAAGACTCTCTTAGCAACAGGCTAGTTACGCCAATTGGCCCTGATTTCCCTTGAAAGCATAGTCCCCAGACCCTGCCCCTGCTACTCTATCCTTGCAATACTGGGTTGAGATTAGAAGAGCTTTTGGTTTATGGTGAAGTCCAGTTAAGTTGGTCTACTTTATACTGTGTGCTGTCACTGCTTTTACCTAACCAAATTTCTAACAACTATTTAATCTGTGCCCAGCCCTCTCCCTCCATCCCCACCTTTGTAGCCATCAAACAGTCTTCTGTACATAAACCTATTTTAAGTCCTTATAGCAGGGGTCTCATACCATATTTGTCCTTTTGCCACTGACTGATTTCACTCAGCATAACGTCTTCCAGTTGAAACCAGGTTATGAGATGCTTCCTAAAATCATTATTGTTCTTTATCATTGCATAGTGTTCCATATGTACCACAGTTTGTTTATCCATTCATCTGTTGATGGCCATCTAAGTTGATTCCGTTGTTATGCTGTTGTGGACTGTGCTGCAATAAACATTTGTGTGGATGTATCCATTTGTGTGACTGCCTTTATTTCTGTAGGATATATTCTGAGTAGTCGGGTTACTGGATCTTTTTTTTTTTTAAATGATGTTGAATTGTTTTAGCTAGGATTTTATTGAGGAAGTTTGTGTCTATACTGATGTGAGACACTGATTTCTGATTTTCTTTTTTTTGTGGTGTCTTTGCCTGGCTGTAATATCTAGGCTATCTTAGCTTTACACTGTGAACACGGGAGTATTTGTTCTTTTCTTTTGCTTCAGGATAGTTTGAGTAGTCCAAGTATCAGCTCTTCTCTGAATGTTTGGTAGAATTTTCCAGTGAATCTGTTGGATCTAGATCTTTTTGTTGTTTCATTACCTTTTTTCTCCCTTCTCTTATGATGGGGCTGTTCAGTTTTCCCGTCTCAGCCTGTTTGTGAACCTTATCTAAATGAAATCATGCAATATATATATAATCTTGTGTCTGGCTTCTATTATTTGTTCTTGTATTTGTGAGGTTTTTCCATGTTGTTACATAAAATTACAGTTTTTTCATTGTTTTTTCTGTAAGGAATTCCATTGTGTGCCTGTATCACACTAGAGATATTTTAGTTGATAAAGCAGTCTCCAAAGTTAATATGTGCTTTCCACCACCCTTCTATCAGTTTGTTGTACTGTGATGGCATACATGATACTCTGATGTTGTTAGCTGTATTCAAATACTAGAGTGAACATAGCACATCTTTCACAGAGCATCACTCTTTCAAGAAAATTTGGGAGTAAGCTTTGAATGCACCTTTAAGAGTAACTAATGACGGATCCAACTCGATGGCACTTAGCTTGGCTAATGACAGTTACTTTGCACTCACATTCTGCATGTCATTTCTTCTCTTAGAGAAATACAATAAAGTTGTATAAATTATTTCATTGGATAAAGAATTTATTAGTATGACTACTTGATAAAATTTTTTGATGTAGTTTTATCAGGTTGAAATTTCAGGTTTAGTGCATGTATTTTGTTGTTATCATTTGCTGGTGAGTCCGCTCCTACTCATGGTGGCCCCATATATAACAGAATGAAATTCTGCTCAGTTGTGTGCCAGCCTCATGATAGCTGAAATGCTTGAGTCTATTGTTGTCACACTTCTTCCAGCACTATATTGAAAAATATTACATTGGGGTTCATAGAACTGTTACTGGCTGCTTTTCAGAAGTAGATCACCAGACCTTTGTTTCTAGTCTGTTTTAGTCTGTAAGCCTTGCTGAAACCTGTCTAGTTCCTTTTTGATATTATTAGAACTCCCACTAAGGATCACTGCATGTGAGTTAAATGATTATTGTGAGAAAAGTGGGATAGACATTAACTAGAATTGGTGAAATAGTAATTTCTTCGATGAAAAATTAGAAACAAAAATAATTAAGAGCAGGAAATACATCTTTGTATCCTCTATATTTATTTCCACTCAATGATTTGATTGTATTCTCAAAGACAGTACCATGACTTAAAATTTCTCTATGTAACTACACATTAAGTGAAATAATTTTTTTCTGATGAATTTTCTTAAGAGCTTAGGTTTTGAAGCTTCTTTGGTGAAGAAGGATCGATCAGCAAGTCACCTAGACCATAAACGAGAAATAAGACAGTAAGTATTTTTGAAGTGTTAGTAAAAAACAGATTTTACCAAAATAGGTCAAAGAAGAAATCAGTAGAGTGAAAAAATACTTAGAGTCCAATGGGAATGAAAACACAACATACTAAAACCTATGGGATGCAGTGAAAGCAGTACTTAAAGGGAACTTTATAGCAAGAAATTACAACATTAAAAAAGAAAAACAGAATCAGTAACTGTACACTTTGAGGAACTATAAACGGCCATGTAATCTGAGCCTGTTGCCACTAGAAGAAAGGAAAATAATAAAGGTTAGAACAGAAATGAATAGAGAAGGCAAACTGTAGAATCAATGAAACTGGAAACTGATTTTTTGAAATGCTTGATAAAACTGACAGAACTTTTGCTAGACTGAAATAGAAATTAGAAACAAAAGCAGTGACATTTCACCAGTCCTACAGAAATAAATAAGATTGTAAAGGACTATAATAAACAGTTGCAATCTATAACTTAGAGCAAATGGACAAATTGTGTGAAACACATAGACTTCCTACACTGACTCAATAAAAAATAGTGGATCTCAGCAGACCCATAACAAGTGAAGAGACTGAATGTGTAATCAAAAATGGTGGCTGACTAACATTACTGAACATTTTGATCTAAGATTTCATAGCACACTACTGACCGAAAGGGGTAAAATGTAGAACAGAATTTCAAATTCACATGGACTCTGGACTTCCTGGAGATGTGAAGGTTAGATGATCCCCTGAAACTTGCCCTGAGATAAGATTTAAACCTTAAGCTAAAAACATATTCCGAAGTCTTCTTACAGGGGCTGCCAATTAAGTTCATGAACTCACCCTGGAAAAAGTGCTACATACTTCACTGTTGAATGTCATTACATTCACCTTTGAGGTACTCCCCTTGGAAAGCTAGCCACCAATGCCAGCGCCTAGTCCACCCTTCAGAGCAGTTTTGGAACTCTTTTTCTGGAATGACCATCAGAGCTGTTGTCATAGTATCCTTGTTTCATTGAAATGTTTTCCTTTCAATTTCCTTTATCTTTGGGTAACAAAAAAAGTCACTGGGGGACAGATCAGGTGAGTAGTGAGGGTGTTCCCATACAGTTATTTGTCTACTGGCTTAAAACTCCCTCACAGACAACTATACAGTTAATTTTGCAAACTTGCCACCTTGCCATGGTAGACAGTGGCCGTTCCAGAAAGAGATCAAAAATTGCTTCGAAGGGTGGACTGTCATTGGTGCATAGCTTACCAAGAGGAGTACTCTGAAGGTAACCGTGGTGATATTCAGCAGTGAGGTTTTGTAGCACTTAGACCACTTAAGTTTGTGGACTTGTCAGACCTCGTCTAAGCCAACAGTACTTAGCTAGTAAAAAATTTATGCCTCGAGCAATATGCTTTTTAAAGAACTGTATAGGATCATATTGACCACAGCAACTCAAGAGATTAGATAGGAACTTTAGAGGTCAGTGAACCTACCATTAATAAGGGAGGAATAACTCAAAAAAGGAGTGTGAGAATAACTACACAACTTGAAGAATGTTATCAGTGCCACTAAATAGTACTTGTAGAAACTGTTCAGTTGGTATATGTTTTACTCTGTATATTTTTAATAACAACAATAAAATAAAAGTATATGGTAAAAAAAAAACCCAACAAAGATAATTGCTGGACCAGGTATCTAAAATGGGAAATTCTGTGAAACATTTATAGAAGTGGCTCCAGTCTTACTCAAAATTTTCCAGAAAATATAACGGAATATTATGTAACTCATCTTATGATGCAATCATTATTCTGATAGCAAAGACAGAAAAAGACTGCACAAAAAAAGAAAATTACAGGCCAATATTCCTAACAAATATAAACTTAAAACCACATTTGCTGCCTTGTAGTCGATTCTGACTCGTAGTGACTGTAATGAATATGGATGCAAAAATTCTCAATAAAATACCAGCAATTCAAATCTGCAAAACAGATTTTGAATATTACCTTAACATCTTTTTAAAATGTCAGTTTTTACAATATTATTCTTACACTGTGAAGAGTGGTCACAACTTACTATATTTTTCTTTATTATAGTCTTGAACCATTAGATTTTTGCTAAGACTTTTTCTGTCCTTATATTTTCTATATTAGATGGAGACGTTCCTTTCTACTCAGCCTGTTTTTTTGTATTCCTGTAATGGGGCTAATGATATATATGATGGTTATGGATCACCACCTCGAAGCTCTTCACCATAATCAGAACATGAGTCAGGAAGAAGTGATCAACATTCATTCTTCCATGTTTTTGGAGCACCAGATCCTGCCAGGATTGTCCATTATGAATTTACTATCCTTTTTACTGTGTGTCCCTGTGCAGGCAAGTCAACTGTTAGCAAGTGTAGTTGTTAATAATAAAAATAGTTAAAATGTGGCAGGGAAGGTTGTTTTTGATTGGAAAACAGGTATTAGTCAAAAGTCTAATTATTTTATGCTGGATGCTTTGCAAAAATAATCTTAAACTGAGTATTCTTACGTCAATAGTTGATTGTATTTAAGCCGTAAGAATAGTGTTTAATGACAAAGCAGGGATCAAAGGTTCAAGATTTTTGGAGTGGTATTCATAGCAGCTGTATATGTGTTTTATTTAAATGTATATAACTTCATATGCTATTTCTCCCTGGTACTTGACTTCAGTGCTTTCTGAATGTTTTGAATGTTTATTTTAAGAAAAACTTTTTGCTGTGGAACATTTCCATCTAATAGATTCTTTTACCTGATCTCTATAAAGGCTATAGCAGTTTTAGAAACAGCTTAGTATATTTTTCTATACCAATGAAAAATAAGCTTTCCAGTTATTTTTACCAATGAAACAGCCAATAGATCCAATAGTTTGTGATACAGCACTTAGGTTGAGTTTTGGAAAGTGAGAGGTCAGCTTTATAGAGAGAATTCTTGTTAAAACAGTGTAATTCTTTCCCTAATTTTTGTTTTTATTGCCATAAGAAAAAAACAAGAAATTCAAGAACCATCTGACTTTCTTAATGTTAGGAATATGCATGGCATCATAAAGGACAGCCCTCGAGGACATGAAGCAGAATATTGTTGTACAGCAATTTGAGTATTTCCCTCCACCCATACATAATGCTAAAATGCAGATAGTGTTGTTTCAGCTTTAAAATCTCTCCTTATTGTTTATGTATTAGATAAAGGTCAAATAAAGTAAATAATGATATTTCACCATAGTTATTGAGGTTTATATGTGAATTTGACCAGTTAAAAAATTCAGTGATCATCATTCCTTTATTGCAGTTTTTCGGAGGCTGGTATTTCTACATTCAGGCTTACAAAGCATTGAAGCATAAGACTGCGAATATGGATGTACTGATTGTGCTGGCAACTACCGTTGCATTTGCCTACTCTTTGGTCATTCTTCTGGTTGCAATGTCTGAGAGAGCCAAAGTGAACCCTGTTACATTTTTTGACACACCTCCTATGCTATTTGTGTTTATTGCACTAGGTCGGTGGCTGGAACACATAGCAAAGGTAAAGTAAAAAGGTGACATTTATTTAAATGTTGAGTGAATAAATGACCATAGTAATTTCTAGACCAAGTATTCGAAATATACATTGGTTTACGTAGTTAACCATTTACTGAAAGAAGTATTTTTGTTTTGGCAATATTTTTGTTAAATATTCCTTTAGAAGATTTACCAAATTTATGGAATTTTGAAATACTGCATTATGTGTATATGTACTTTAAGGGAGAAGATAAAATCTGTGATTTATCACATTATTAATTGAAAAATTGATATAACCAATGAGGTTTAAAATAATGATAGAAAAAATTCACCCATGGTCCCATGCTGTCATGCAAATTATTTTCTAATTCCATTTTACGTGCCTTCATAGTTTATAGAGTTGTGAAGATAGAGTGCATACTATTTTTTAATCTTTTTATTATTATTTTTTTTATTTTCTTTTTTATTTAACATGACTGAGTGAAAATGTAGATTCCCGTATAAATTTACATGCCCACCTATATGCAGCTTCCACTGCTCTCCCTGTCCGGTGACAGCACACTATTCCTCTCTGCTCCATACATGTCTCATCCTCCCAACAGCCTCCTTTCCCCTCCTCTCCACCCACTCCCCTTCCTCCAGCCAGAGGTCAGCAGGATGATATCCTGTAGATGTATAGAACCACAAAGTGGTTCCAGTATATGGTCCCTCTGCATTGCCAAGTCCAATCCATTCCTGTCCAAATAGTGGACCTTTGTTATAATTTATGGGAAAGGGCAGCATCAGGGCCGGGGGCCATGCTCTCAGAGGAACCCCAAAACCGTGGGACCATCAATTGAGGTCTTTTAGTGGAGATCTCATGATGCACCCCTTTTTATTCTTGTGTTGCCAGTGAGACTCCTCTCTGTGAGCTCCATTGTGGCTATCACTGGTGGTGGCCGGGCACCATCCGGTTTTTCCGATCCCAAGTCGATGTAGGTACACACTCTTGTGGGTCTCTCTGTCTTCTCGGTTGTCTTTACCCCATGTCATTTTGGCCCTGGGTGAGCATCCATTCCTGCTGAGTTGGGACCATTTGCTGTGTCCTCGGATGGCATCTTGACAGCTTTTACGACCCCAGACGCCACTCACCAATGTGGGGTGCAGAGAGCTCTCTTAGCAAAATGCTAGTTATGCCAATTGGCCTCGATTTCACCTAAGAGCATGGTCCCCTGCTCCCTGCCTCAGCTACTCTATCCTTGCAATATTAGGTTAAGGTGGAAGGAGTACTCAAGTTATGCTGAAGTCCATTTAATGTTGTTCTTGTTTCTAATGTGTGCTATCACCGCTTTCTCCCAACTAGATTTCTAGCAACTATCTAACCTAAAGCCTCCCCCCCTCCCCTTCCCTCCCGCCCTTCCCTTGCAACTGTCTAAGAGTCTTTTCTTCTATACACAAGTCTGTTTTTGAGATCTTATCATAGAGGTCTCATACAGTATTTGTCCTTTTGTCGCTGACTACTTTCACTCAACATAATGTCTTCCAGTTGAAACCAGGTTAGGAGATGTTTCCTGGAATCATTGTTATTCTTTATCATTGCATAGTGCTCCATTGAGTATATGTACCATAGTTTACCTATCCATTCTTCTATTGTTGGGCATCTGGGTTGATTCCATCTTTTTGCTATCGTGGACTGTGCTGCGATAAACATTCTTGTGCATGTGTCCGTTGGTGTGAAAGGCCTTGATTCTGTAGGATATATTCCAAGTAGTGGAATGACTGGGTCAAATGGTATGTCGATATCCATTTTTTTAAGGAAGCGCCAGATTGCTTTCCAAAGGGGCTGGACCATTTTGCAACCCCACCAACATTGTAGGGGGGTTCCACTTTCTCCACAGCCTCTCCAGCATTTGTTGTTTTGTGTTTTCTGAATCGTGGCCAACCTTGTTGGGGTGAGATGGTATCTCATTGTTGTCTTGATTTGAATTTCTTTAATAACTAAAGATCGTGAACATGTCTGCATGTGTTTTTTGGCTGCCTGGATCTCCTCTTTAGTGAAGTGTCTGTCCATCTCCTTTGCCCATCGCTTAATTGGGTGGTTTATCTTCTTCTTCTTGATATTTTGTAGTATCTTATAGATTATGGAGATCAGGCGTCGGTCTGACATAGAGTTGCCAAATATTTTTTCCCATTCTGTGGGTGTTCTTTTAATTCTATTAATAAAGTGTTTGAATGAGCAAAAGTGTTTGATTCTTAATAGTTTCCATTCTTTTTTAATCTTTAACAGTGTAACATTTTTCTGTGTTTATTCAGTCTAGATCATTATTTGATGTTTCTGACTAATACTCTGTCAGTGTGCTGTAATTGACTAAACTATTCTGGTTTTCATCTCAAATTGTGTCCCATTTTTTTATTTTGGATAATCCTGTGTTGCACACAGTCATGTCTAATAGTCATTTCTGTTGAAATAGTATTTTAGCATAAATTACACAGGATAGTATTACAGGGTAAAAGGGCATATTTTTTTATGGCTTATGCTACAAGTTGTAGTAATTTTACAGTGACAGCATGACTGTGTCAAGGAACTCATTTTACTACAGCTTCATTCACATTGAGTCTTATCTAAGAGTAACTTCTTGCTAAGTTAAGGAGTTTTAAATGATATTTTAGGGTTGCTTTAGTTTGCATTTTTTCCATTAATAGCAGGATAAACATTTTTCTATGCATTGGATATTTACAAGTCTGACAGTGTAGTTCATAAATTTAATTGTTCTAAGTGCTACGTACCTTTTGCTGAATATCACTACGGTCGCCTTTGAAATACTCCCCTTGGGAAGCTATGCACCAATGCCAGTACCTAGTTCACCCTTCAAAAGCAATTTTGGTACTCTTTCTGGAATGCCCATTGCGCACCATGGCAGGTTTGCAAACTGAATTGTATAATCATGAGGAAGTTTTTAGCCTTTAAATAAATAACTGTATTGGAACACTGTACCTACTTACCTGATCTAGCCTCCACTGACATTTTTTTTTATCTGAAAATAAAGGAAATATTGAAAGGGAGACATTTTGATGACTTTCAGGAACATCACGGGTAATATGACAGCAGCTGCCATGGCCACACCAGAAAAAGTTTCAAAGTTGTTTTGAAGGGTGCACTAGGCGTTGGCGTTGGTGCATAGCTTCTCAAGGAAAGTATTTCAAAGGTCACTGTAGTGATGTTTAGCAGTGAGATATGTAGCACTTTTTCTAGGATGAGTTTGTCAACTTCATTAGCAGTCTTTGTATAATTCCACTGAAATGAATTGCTTTTTCATGTCCTTTGAGTGTGTAAATTGGGTTTCTAATATTTTTCTTATTAATTATTTCTTTACAAGTTATACCTAATAAAGTTTTAAAATATTTTGTGTGGTTCATATTTTTGAAGTGAAAAAATTTCTGACTTTAACAAATTATTATTTTTAAAGCTATCTTTTGGGTGAGTGCTAAGGGTTGCATCTTTATTTTAGCTAAGACCAAAACTTTTTCTTCCTTAGCATTGTTAACATGTTTGTTTTAACTTGTAGGGCAAAACATCAGAGGCTCTTGCAAAGCTAATTTCACTGCAAGCTACGGAAGCAACTGTTGTAACCCTTGACTCTGATAATATCCTTCTGAGGTGTGTGTCTTCATTGTTCTCCTCCCTCTCATTAAGCTTCTCACGTAAAACTTCAAATGTATACAGAAGTAGAGAACAGACTGTAACGAACCCAGTTTCAACAGTTACCTACATTTTGCCAGTCTTATGTCATCTATTTTATTTTTATTTTATTGCTACAGTATTTTAAAGCAAGTTAAGGACATAATTCATATATACCTATAATATTGTATCACACCTGACATAACTGGCAGTGATTCCTTAATGTCATCTAGTAACAAGTCCGTATTCACATTCGTCCAGTTATCTCTAAAATACTTTCGTAGTCTCTTGGAAAAAGAAATAAAAAGAAAAAAGCCTGTGCATTTGATTTTCATGCTGCTTAGGTCTCTTTCAGTTTAGGACAAGTACTTGCTCTCTCATTCTCTCCCTCTTTCTCCACATAACTGACTTGTCAAAGAACCATCCATACATTGTCTTGTAGAATGTCTCACAGTCTGAATTTGTCTCCTTGGCTCATTATGGTATCATTTAACTTGTTCTTTAGCTCTTGTGTTACCTGTAATTTGAAAGTTAGAGTTCAGAGCTTTATTAGATTTAGTTATCTGGTATTTCTCATTTTCGTATTCATAAAATTATTTGGCTAAATTGAAAATTCCAAGATCCAACCCACTGTCATGACTTGATTCTGACTCATGGTGACCTTATGTGTTACAGTGGAGAACTGCTTCTTAGAGTTTTCTTGGCTGTAATCTTTATGGAAGCAGCTTATCAGGCATTTCTTCTGTGGTACTGCTGGGCAGGTTAGAACTACCAACTTTTAGATTACTAGTTGAGCAAAAACTATTTGTACTACCCAGAGACCTTAAGCAAATTTATGAAACGAATAAATTGTTCAGTGAAATAAAACCCATTACATTAGTTTTTAAAGCTTTCATTTGTTTGTTCAGTAACAATTTAACAGATGTTTAGAATACCTACTTTGTGCCATTAGACATTGGTGGTTCATTGGTAGAGTTCTCAGCTTCCATGCCAGAGACCTCTTTTGACTCCTGGCCAGTGCACCTCATGCGTTGCCACCACCTGTCTGTCATTGGAGGCTTTAAGGTTGGTATGATATTTGAGCAGGTTTCAGTGGAGCTTCTAGAATAGGACTAGGAAGGAGGGCCTAGTGGTCTGCTTCTAAAAATTAGCCAGTGAAAACTCTATGAGTCATAATGACCTGATCAGTTTGGGTAGTGTTTTATTCTGTTTTGCATGGGGTTTTCATGAGTGAGGGGATGACTTGAAATGATCTAACAACAATAGCTTTGGGTCCCATACTGTGCTATTCACTAACAGTGAGGAGGGCAACCATAGTAGTTCCTAGTATGAATGTTGATTCTGGCTTCTCTTGGTAGTAATTGTGAAGCTACTTGCTTTTTGTGTTATTTTCAGTGAAGAACAAGTGGATGTGGAACTTGTTCAACGTGGAGACATCATTAAAGTGGTTCCAGGAGGCAAATTTCCAGTGGATGGTCGTGTTATTGAAGGACATTCTATGGTAGATGAGTCCCTTATCACAGGTGTGTTCTTACAGAAGATCATGACATGAAAGTGAAGTTAATCCAAGCTGTTAATGAAAAATAACTGAGAGATGACAAGCTTTTTGTAGCAACTATGGGATGTATAAATTATGAGCAGTGAGGCAGCATGAGTTCTTTTTAAGAACTAATCTCCCCAGATTATTTAATGGTTGTAGTTATGCTGTTGAATGCCTTTTCACTGAGAGTTGTTACTAGAATGTATACCCAGAGGAAGTTGTCTCAGTCTGCTCTGTAGACCGATGGACTTTGGTAGATTTTCCCAGGCAAATACCTCTTCCATCTTCCTGTCCTAAAGATTGGTCTAGTTTGAGCTGGGATAGGACTTTAGGCTTCCACATCAGGATTCACTCTGAAAGATTAGGCCTATAGTAGTCTTATTGTTCTTAAGATAACTAAGGCCAGTGTGGAATTGAATTAAAACAACACCTTTTGCCTTAACCTTCAGGGTAGTCCCAGAAGAGGCTCATCTTCTGGACTATGTGAAATTAATTTAGAATGCTATATTTCTCAGTAGAGGCACTATTACTAGTTAAGATGGGAAAATTCTTAGTTCTGGGGAGCTCTCTTACACATTGCAGTACATTTAGTATCCATCACCCTAGTCCAGTAAATTCCAGTATCAGTATTCCATGTCCCTCAGTCATTATTATAAACAAAAATTCCACTCTACATTTCCAGATGCTCCTTGGAAACAGGTTCAGAACCATTGATCTAGGTCTAAGGTGGCTCTCCTGAAGTATCTCCCAATAAGAGCAAATGTGTTAAGATTTCTCCAGTTTATGATAAGAATCCCTGGGTTTGGCTAGAATTGACGTAAGGGAAAAGGGAAGACAACTTACACATAGGCATGTCTAGTTCTACTTCATCAAGTGAGAATCTCCTTCCTAAATATTTTTTTCAAATTTAACAGATACCATTGTGTTTGTGATAGTGTCCGTTTGTGCTCTCTAAATCTTTCTTTACTTCTCACACAGGGGAGGCAATGCCTGTAGCTAAGAAGTCTGGCAGTACAGTAATTGCTGGTTCCATTAACCAGAATGGGTCACTCCTTATCCGAGCGACTCATGTTGGAGCAGATACTACTCTTTCTCAAATAGTCAAACTTGTGGAGGAGGCACAAACATCAAAGGTAACTTAACTGCCTAGGTGAAGCATTTTTTTTAAAGCTTTCTCAGCATAAAGTCTTGATCTAGTTTTCATATTTTCCTTTGACATGTATGTATTTTTTTTTTAATAATTCTAGGCTCCTATCCAGCAGTTTGCAGATAAACTCAGTGGATACTTTGTTCCTTTTATTGTTACTGTTTCCATTGTTACCCTCTTGGTTTGGATTATAATTGGATTTCTTAATTTTGAAATTGTGGAAACCTATTTTCCTGTAAGTGATTTATTTACAAGAGCTCTTTACTATGTGTGAAAGAGTTGGTGAATCTTTTTCATAAATAGTTATGTATAAGATAACTTGAATAGTTACCAGTATGTTTAAGGGGCTAGAATTGAGTGTGATAAGCATAACATTTGTATTTCTGAAAGTATAAAAGATTTCTTTTCAGAAAAATTTATTTTCATATGATTTGTGATTTTCCAAAAACACATACTGAACTTTTACATTTTATACTTATCTGTATTTCCAGCATTATTTTGGTATCCCAAAGAACTAAAAGATAATTGAGGAAAACCTGAGGATCTGAGGTCTGCCTCTTATTCTCTGTTTTCTCACCTGTGAAATAGAGATAATAATGTGTAAGTTCCAAGACTGGAGTTAGTATAGGTGAAAGCATACAACATGTGTGAAAACATACACAAATGCCATATGAAAACATAAGACTAGATATCACTGGAAGTTCCAACTTTTTTTATATAAACATCTAACTCGAAGATGAACATTAGGTGAAGTACTTGAGAAGTTAGACTGTAGCACTGTAAAACCATTACTAACAAAGGCTTACTTTCTTGTGTTTGTTCATTTTAAAAAAATGCCTCACTGTTTCACTGTTTATTCTGTCACTTCAATTATAGAACAAGTAGAGTCATAGAAATTATAAATCTATTTCATGTTCTGCTCATTAGTATAATATAAAAAAGTTTCTTTAAATGACTCATTGATTAAATACACATTGAACAATAAGATTATTGGGAAGTATTTTGGGACAGGTGTCTTTCAAGAATGTTTCTCATGAGTTGCTGGGTGTTTTAGAAGATTTCCCCTAAAAATGTCAGTCGTATTTACCCGTATGAACAAATGTCACTAAGAGTTTAACTAGAAGCTGTACTTCACAGTGTTATATCCAAAGGGATTTTTTGAAATGTGATTAAGCTGCCTTTGCATAAGTGACCTTTTTTTTTCTTCTTTTTTTCATTGTCTTTGTTGTGTGACAAGCAGATTTACAGTCTTAGTATACAGAAATTCAGAATTCTACTATTCAGGATTACATCTGAAAATTCTGTTACATATTTTCAGCTGTTCTTGAAAGTCCCTTTTATTAAAAGCACTTATTTTCAGTATGGGGCAAAAAAGCCGGATTTTGTGTTTTGTGTAACTCTGGAATACTTTGTAACTGTGGAATCATCAGAATTAGAATCTTGAGACTGTGACCTGTTTGTCAGTTGTGTCACAGTTTCTTATATGTAAGTGTTTAAACTTTTTTTTTTTTTTCCCCACTAGTCACTAAAATCTGTATGTTGGTAGCTAGGTAGGATATATATGACTTCAAAATGGTGGTTTTATTTGATTAGGGTTAAGCTTTGTTCTTTTGTTTTGTGCAACTGTATGTCAGTAACCAAAATTTATGCCTTTCTTCTAAAGGGCTACAATAGAAGTATCTCCCAGACAGAAACGATAATACGCTTTGCTTTTCAAGCCTCTATCACAGTTCTGTGCATTGCATGCCCCTGTTCACTGGGTCTGGCCACTCCAACTGCTGTGATGGTGGGTACAGGAGTAGGTGCTCAAAATGGCATACTAATCAAAGGTGGTGAACCATTGGAGATGGCTCATAAGGTAAGACAGTCCCTAGAACCAAGAATTGTCCCATCTGTGCTAGCAATAGTGTACTTACTTGGAAACACAGTGCCCTAGGTTAATTCTGCATGGTCTGTAAGATGAGCCTTTTCTGGGACTATCCTGAGGGTTGAGGTAGAAAAGGTGTTATTTTCATTTGATTCCAGATTGGCTTTAGTTACCTGACATCTCCAAGACTATGCCCACAAGCCTAGTCTCTTTTTAGAGTGAATCCTCACAGAGTTCTGTCCCAGCTCAGATTAGACCAACCTTTAGGTGAGGAAGACAGGATAGGTATTTGCCAAAATCTATCAGGCTTCTAACCTATTGATGTATGACTGTTGTGTGTTTTTCAAAGGGAGAGTACTCCTGCAATTACGTTTCAGCTTCTTTGGCTTTGCTGCCATCTGCTGGCAGTTTAGAGCTAAGACTTCAAGAATATAATCCAATGTATGATCTCTCATAGTAGAATTTTCATAATACTCTGAAATCTACTTGACTTCAGCTAAAATCATATTTCTAATTGTATGATATTATTATGAGGATATAAGCTATATATTAATGCATGCAGTAAACATAGAATATAGTTTAGAACAAATTTGAAACCTCATCGATCCACAGTGATTCCAGGCTATTAATTTTTATGATACTTTTTTATTTTGATAAAATTTCAAACTGAAAAGTTGTAGAAATAGTACAGAGGACTTCTGTATACCCTTTACTTGGGTCCTCCAGTTGTACTGATTGTTTCCTATTTCCCATCATTTTCTTTTTTGCCATTTCTCTTTTACACATACACACATTTTTCTTGAATCATTTTTTTTAATTTTTATTTTATTTAACATAACTGAGTGAAAATGTACATTCATGCATAAATTTACATGCCCACCTATATGCAGCTTTTGCTGCTCTCCCTGTCCGGTGACTGCACACTATTCCTCTCTGCTCCATACATGTCTCATCCTCCCAACAGCCTCCTTTCCCCTCCTCTCCGTCCACTCCCCTTCCTCCAGCCAGAGGTCAGCAAGATGATATCCTGTAGATGTATAGAACCACAAAGTGCTTCCAATATATAGTCACTCTGCCTTGCCAAGTCCAATCCATTCTTGTCCAAAGAGTGGACCTTTGTTATAATTTATGGGAAAGGGCAGCATCAGGGCCGGGGACGATGCTCTCAGAGGAACCCCAAAACTGCTGGACCATCAATTGAGGTCTTTTAGTGGAGATCTCATGATGCACCTCTTTTTATTCTTGTGTTGCCAGTGAGGCTCCTCTCTGTGAGCTCCGTCATGGCTATCACTGGTGGTGGCCAGGCACCATCCGGTTCTTCCGGTCCCAAGTCGATGTAGGCACCCACTCTTGTGGGTCTCTCTGTCTTCTCGGTTGTCTTTACTGCATGTCATTTTGGTCCTCGGTGAGCATCCGTTCCTGCTGAGTTGGGACCATTTGCTGTGTCCTCGGATGGCAGCTTGGTAGCTTTTACGACCCCAGACGCCACTCACCAGTGTGGGGTGCAGAGAGCTCTCTTAGCAAAACGCTAGTTGTGCCAGTTGGCCTGGAATTCGGCTAAGAGCATGGTCCCCCACCCCCCGCCCCAGCTACTCTATCCTTGCAGTATTGAGTTAAGATGGAAGGAGTACTCAAGTTATGCTGAAGTCCACTTAATGTTGTTCTTGTTTCTAATGTGTGCTATCACCGCTTTCTCCCAACTAGATTTCTAGCAACTATCTAAACTAAAGCCTCCCCCCCTCCCCTTCCCTCCCTCCCCTCCCTTGCAGCTGTCAAAGAGTCTTTTCTTCTATACACAAGTCTGTTTTTGAGATCTTACCGTAGAGGTCTCTTACAGTATTTGTCCCTTTGTCGCTGACTGCTTTCACTCAACATAATATCTTCCAGTTAAAACCAGGTTAGGAGATGTTTCCTGGAACCATCGTTATTCTTTATCATTGCGTAGTGCTCCATTGAGTGTATGTACCATAGTTTACCTATCCATTCTTCTATTGTTAGGCATCTGGGTTGATTCCATCTTTTTGCTGTCGTGGACTGTGCTGCGATAAACATTCTTGTGCATGTGTCCGTTGGTGTGAAAGGCCTTGATTCTGTAGGATATATTCCAAGTAGTGGAATGACTGGGTCAAATGGTATATCGATATCCATTTTTTTGGAAGCACCAGATTGCCTTCCAAAGAGGCTGGACCATTTTGCAACCCCACCAACATTGTAGGGGGGTTCCACTTTCTCCACAGCCTCTCCAGCATTTGTTGTTTTGTGTTTTCTGGATCATGGCCAATCTTGTTGGGGTGAGATGGTATCTCATTGTCGTCTTGATTTGAATTTCTTTAATAACTAAAGTTCGTGAACATGTCCGCATGTGTTTTTTGGCTGCCTGGATCTCGTCTTTAGTGAAATCTTTGTCGATCTCCTTTGCCCATCGCTTAATTGGGTGGTTTATCTTCTTCTTCTTGATATTTTGTAGTATCTTATAGATTATGGAGATCAGACATCGGTCTGACATAGAGTTGCCAAATATTTTTTCCCATTCTGTGGGTGTTCTTTTAATTCTATTAATAAAGTCTTTGGATGAGCAAAAGTGTTTGATTCTTAATAGTTCCCATTTATCTATTTTCTCTTCTGTTGATTGAGGTTTCTTTGACAGATTTTGGAGTCTGTCCTCATTGTGTATTAAAACTTTCATTGTTGTTCCTACCTTTTCTTGGATGAACTTTATCATTTTAGGTTTGATATTTAGGTCTTTTATCCAATTGGAGTTGGTTTTTGTATAAGGTGTAAGATATGGATCTTGATTCAGTTTATTGCAGATGATAACCAATTTTGCCAGCACCATTTGTTGAAGATTTGAATCATTTTAAAATGGATTCTAGTTATCAAGCCCTTTTAACTCTGAAGTGTATTTCCTAAGAACAAGGACATTCTCTTATGTAACAGTAGTACAGTTATCAAAATCAAGAAATTAATATCGACATAACCATTATCTGTAATCTGTGTCTCAATTTCCTCAGTTGTCTCAGTAGTGTCTTTTACAGCTCTTTTTCTCTTATTGAATCATACTTTGTATTTAATTGTCATGCCTGTTTCATCTTGGTTCCTCAGGCTATTTATTTTTCAGAGTTTGTAGGTCCAGGTTTTACCAGAGGCTCTGTAACTCCAGACTTCTCCCCTTTTTCTTACCTGGGCGGTTCCCTCAGTGAATCCCTGAGCTGTCTCTTCTCATCCTAATCTAAACCCAGTATAACCAAAGCAACCAAAGAGGTCTTATCTGATGCTCACTTCATTTGAGTTACTGACCTTTTTGCCTACTGCCCAGTTTTCCCCAGGTGACCTAGAATTCATTAGTGTTAACAGCCTTTCTGTTTTCCCTGAAGGCACTGGAGGTGTCTCTTAATTACTTGTTAAGTGTCAACCCTTAACAATTAGGCTCTGATTGTTTAATACATTCCCATAACATTTAGCATAATGAAATAATTATTGAGTATTTCCAAATTAGGACTATTAGCTATAGCTAAGAGTATTTTTTCCATAATTCTCCTTTTTGTTTTCTCAAAGACAGTCAATGGGTTAGATTAAAAGACAAAATAGTAACATTTTTGCCAAAGTAAACCCTTTTCACATTTCTGGAAAGGTGATGTTAAGGATGATCAAGTCATATGGGTGTACTGTATTTTTGTTTTCTTACAGGTAAAAGTGGTTGTATTTGATAAGACTGGAACCATTACCCATGGAACCCCAGTAGTGAATCAAGTAAAGGTGCTAGTGGAAAGTAACAGAATATCACGCAGTAAGATCTTGGCCATTGTGGGAACTGCTGAAAGTAACAGTGAACACCCTCTGGGAGCAGCAGTAACTAAATACTGCAAGCAGGTACAGTTCTTTTCCTTTTTTATTAGTGTATTCATCTTTCTAGGAGTTACCGAAAGATCAAATCCAGATGTAAAAAACAGAAAGCCATTATAATCAGAGCCACAATAGATGGATTCTGATAGATTAGGAGAAAACTGTGGACCAGAACTTTAATTCCAAAAAACAAACAAAAATCGAGACCTTCTGAACTAGTTGAGACAGGAGGACTCCCCAAGAATGATTGCCCTGAGATAGTCTTCATACCTTGAACCAATGCTAATACCTGAGGTCACCTTGTAACTAAATAACATACTGTCCTCCAGAATAATGAATATCACCTGTAAGTACTTTGTTCCTTTGAAAAATCACTTATATGAGACCAAATGGTTGACAGTACTGTAAAACAAAGATGAAAATATTAACGGGGCAGGAAAACTAGATTAATGGAAATGGAATAACCAGGAATGGAGTTAATGAGAATTTTCACACATTTTGAAGAATATAACCAGTGTCACTGAACAACTTATGTAGAAATTGTTGAATGGGAATTTAAACTGCTGGGTAAGCTCTCACCAAAAACAACAAAATATTATTTTGAAAGATAGTAACTTTATTAATGTGTAATTCACATGTCATGAAATTCACTTTTTGTACAGTATAGAATTTGATGATTTTTAATATATTCACAAAGTCGTGCATCTGTTAACAATTTTTAATGCATATAAAAGGATAAATACTTGCTTATTACTGTTTACATAGAAAGATCACACAGTGACCACTTTTTGGTATTGCTTTAAAAATTTATTGAATGATTTTTTCCTGTATCAGAACATATAGATCTGCCTTATTTTCAGTCTGTATTTGGTTGGGCATCTTTTGTTGTGCTTTTTTTTTGCTCTTACAATGCTACAGTGAATATCCATGTCAGATTTTGCAAGTTTATCTCTGGTAAATACCTATTGATATAATTGCTAGATCAAAGGGTACATGAGGTTAAATTTAGATGAGTATTACACCTACATGAAAGGTTATGCTAGTTTATACCTTCACCAAAAGTTATGTGTGCCCATTTTTTCCACTTTCTTGCTCACACTTTGTTCCAATTTAAAAAGTGAAAAATGTCTGCTTATTGGTTTGACTGCATTTATTTATCAACAGTTGAGCATGTTTTCATACGTTTATTGGCCATTTGTATTTCTTTTCCTGTAACCTGTCTGCATGTAGCCTTTGCCTATATTTCCATAGGATTGTTTGTCTTTTTTTCCATTGATTTATAAATTCTTCATAAATTATATCACATTAATTTTAAAGTGATAATGTGGCAATTTCTACCGTAAGTGTTGCCATTTCTTTATTTGTTCTTTCCTTTTTACCTATTAACTATTACTGACCTGGCTTCGTTACACCCAAATCAAACAACAGAGAGGATGAAGATATAAAGAGCCAGGAAACAATGATGGCCACCAGAATTCTTTGGCTTACTAAGGACACAGAATCATACTAGAGAGCACTCTGGTAACTAAAGGCCCTGTTCTTTGTTACCCTTTGCCCTGTACTGAATAGAAAAACCTGACTTGACTGTAGAGTTAAATTTTTAATTCGTGATATGTTACTGGAGAGGGCACAGAATATTGGTAAAGCTCCTGTGTTTTCTTTCCCAAACTCTATAAATTTTAGAGTTCGGGATTAGAAATAAAGGATTCTGAAGTTCCTCCTGTGACTTTGGATGTAATACTCAACACTCTGTTCCTTCATCCTTATCAAACCACTATCAAGTAGGCCATGATAAATGACCATTTTATTCTAAACATTTAGAATTAACCAGATATGTAGCATGTGTCTAAACATTTAGAATTAACCAGGAGTACTCTTTAAATGAAAGGAGCCCTGGTGGTACATTGGCTAGGTGTTAGGCTGCTAGCAGAAAAGTTGGCAGTTTGAAAACACTACCTGCTCCATAGAAGAAAGATGTGGCAGTCTGCTTCCATTAAATTTTACAGCCTTGGAACCTGTGGGCGCGGTTCTATTCTGCCCTAAAGGGTCACTGTGAGTCAGAATTGACTCTACAGCAGTGAATTTCTTTTTCTTTCTTGTTTTTTCCTAATCTGTGAACATGCTGATGGATGACCTTCGATTATTAGAACCGCCGAAGAAATCCTTCTGTTTCTGTTTGTTAGGAGCTGGACACCGAAACCTTGGGTACCTGCACAGATTTCCAGGTTGTGCCAGGCTGTGGTATTAGCTGTAAAGTTGCCAATATTGAAGGCTTGCTACATAAGAATAATTGGAATATAGAAGAAAATAACATGAGAAATGCAGCCTTGGTTCAAATTGATGGAAGTAATGAACAGTCATCAACTTCGTCTTCCATGATTATTGATACCCAACTTTCAAGTAAGTCAATCATCTTTGTGGTACCAGTTATGGGGAAGTTATGGACAGGAGGCTAACTTTATAACCCTGAACATAAAGAAAGAAAAATTGGCATCATAGTTTCATTCTCTCGAATCAGTTCTACCATAGGCCTTCTTCACTTTACTCCAGTAACTAGAGAACGTTTCCCAGCTGTAATGTACACCACTACAGGATGATGAGTTCTAGCCCTTAGGTGATCTTCTATTTTTATTCAGCAGTCTTTTTGTTTTTTTTTTTACCACAGTTACCCCAAACCTTTTACATCTGTCACAGATTTTGACTCTTTTCTCTAAACACCCTCAGTAAATTACCTTGCTTATTTTTATATAGAAAGTTAATGTTCTCAGGCATGTAGTCTTTCAATTTTTTTTTCCCCCAGACTGTTCCCCTTTTAAGGAAAGAAATAATCTATCATTTTGCCTAATGAATTTCTTCATCATTGCTGGAGATCTCATCTTGACTTAGCTTCTCAGAAATCTTACTCTTTCAGTGCTATCCCATTGCTGCTGCTTTTTTTCCTTTCTTTTATTGTAAAATGTACATAACATGAAATTTACCATTTCAGCCATGAAGTACATTTATGATGTGTAATTGTCACCATTACCCACACTTTTCTTTTTTGTCACCCTAACAGAAACTGTACCCATTAAGAAGTAACTCACCATGCTCCCCTTGTCCCTGACCCTGGTAACCATTAGTCTACTTTCTATCTCTAGGAATTTGCTTACTCTAGATATTTTATATAAATAGGATCTCGTATATACTCTTTGTCCTTTTGTGTCTGACCTACTTCACTTAGCATAATGTTTTCAAGGTTCATCCATGTTGTATGTATCAGAACTCTTCCTTTCTATGGTGGAATATCTTGTTGATGCAGTCATCCAGTGATGGACACTTAGGTTGTTTCTACTTTTAAACTATTGTGAATAGTGCTGCAGTGAAAACTGGTTTACAGTATCTATTTGAGTCTCTGCTTTCAAGTCTTTTGGGTATATATGTAGGAGTGGATATGTTGGGTCATATGGTCATTCTTTGTTTAACTTTTTGAGGAACACCAAACTGTTTTCCACAGTGGCTACACAGTTTTACATTCCTACCAGCAATGGATGAGGGTGGCGATATCTCCATATCCTTGTCAACACTTGTTTTCCTTTAACATCATAGCCATCTTAGTGGAAATCAAGTGATAGCTCATTGTGGTTTAGATTTGCATTTCCCTACTAACTAAACCTACTTCTAACTTACATACTATCTTGTTATCTGTCATATTGAATTTACAACGATAGTAAAAATTCTAGTGTCTCACTATTTTGCAGATTACTGATGTATATCTGGAAGCAACAAATGCTGAGGTAGGAGATGAGAGTAATGCCGGCTATGATAGTTAAGGCTACGTGTCAACTTAGATGGGCCGTGATTCTCAGTGCTTTGGAAGTTATGTAATGATGTAGTCATCCTCCTTTTTGTGATCTGATGTGATCATTGTACATTTTCTTATAATGCCATTTTTTTCGTAATAACCTGGTCTTTGGAATCTAAATCATGTCAGTGAGTGAGGAATGGTCATAAAGTTGAGCATCAAGTCCTTTGCCTGTTTTTTAAATTAGACTGTTTGCCTTTGTGTTGTAGGCTTCTTTATAGATTCTGGATGTTGTTGTTGTTGTTGTCAAGCACCCTCAAGTCACTTCCGACTCATAGTAACCCTATACATGAGAGTAGAACTGCCCCATGGAGTTTCCAAGAAGGCACCAGGTGGATTTGAACTGCTGACCTCTTCATTACAAGATGTAGCAGCTCACCACTATGCCACCTCTTAGTAGATGTGATTTGCAAACATTCTGTTCTATATGTTGTCTCTTTATTTATTTATTTATTAATATTTAATTCTTTATTGTGATTGAGTGTAAGTATACAATCCAGTTTAAATTTGCATGCCCGCCTATGTGCAGCTCCTAATGCTCTCCTTCCCTGGTGACAGCACGCTCGTCCTTTCTGTTCTATAAATGTCATATCCTCTTAGCCATCTTCTGTGCCCTCTTCTCCACTCTCTCCACTCCTCTCTAGTAAGAGGCCAGTAGGACAACATCCTGTAGATGCATAGAACCATAAAGTGCACATGTGACATGGTCACTCTGTGTTCCTGAGTCCAATCTATTCCTGTCCAAGGCATTGACCTAAGTAATGATTTATGGACAGAGGCAGCATCAGGTCTAGGGGCCATGCTCCCAGGGGAACTCTGAGGCGTTCAGACCATCAGTTGCTGTCTTTTAGTGGAGTTCTCAGAGTGCACGCCTTTTTATTCTCATGTTGCCACTGAAACTCAATTTTGTGAGCCCCATCACGGTTGTCATTGGTGGTGGCCGGGTACCATCTGGTTATTCTGGTCACATGTTGATGTAGTCACCCATTGGTGTGGATCTTTCTGTCTTCTGGGTTTTCTTTCACCCATGTCATTTTTGTCATTGGTGATCATCTGTTCCTGCTGAGTTGGGACCATTTGGTGTACTTCAGATGGCAGCTTGCTAGATTTTAAGACTCCAGACGCCACTGACCAATATGGGGTTGAGAAGACTCTCTTAGCAATGCACCAGTTATGCCAACTGCCCTTGATGTCCCCTGAGAGCATGGTCCCTGGACCCCTGCCCCTGCTACTCTGTCCTTGCAATATTGGGTTAAGATTGGAAGAGTGTTTAGGTTATGTTGAGGTCCAATTAAATTGATCCTCTTTCTGATGTGTGCTGTCACTGCTTTCACCCAGCCAAACTTCTGTCAACTATCTAATCTATAACCAGCTTCTTGCTCCCTCCCTCCCCTCACTTGCAGCCATCAAAGAGTTTTTTCTTCTATATGAGTCTGTTTTGAGGTTGTTATAGTAGGGATGTCATACAATATTTGTCCTTGTGCTGCTGAGTAATTTCACATAACCTAATGTCTTCCAATTGAAGCTGAATTATGGGATGCTTCCTAAAATGATCGTTGTTCTTTATCATTGCATAGCATTCCATTGAGTATATATAGCAGAGTTTATTTATCTATTCATTTGTTGTTGGGCATCTGAGTTGATTCCATCTTTTTGCTATTGTGGACTGTGCTGCAGTGAACATTTGTGTGCATGTATCTGTTCCTGTGACTGCCCTTGATTCTGTAGGATATATTCCAAGCAGTGGAATTACTGGGTCAAATGGTATATCTATTTCCAGCTGTTTAAGGAAGCACCAGAATGCATCCAAAGAGGTTGTACCATTTTGCAATTGCACCAACAGTGTAGGAGAGTTCTAATTTCGCCACAGTCTCTCCAGCATTTGTTTTGTATTTTTTAGATCATGGCCAAATACGACATCTCATTATAGTTTTGCTTTGAATTTTTTTTTTATGATTGAAATAGAAGATTCTGTTTATTTATTTATTTATTTAATATGACTGAGTGAAGGTGTACATTCCTATATAAATTTACATGCCGACATATATGCAGCTTCCACTGCTCTCCCTGTCCAGTGACAGCACACTATTCCTCTGTGCTCCATACATGACTCATCCTCCCAACAGTCTCCTTTCCCCTCCTCTCCACCCACTCTCCTTTCTCCAGCCAGAGTTCAGCGGGATGATATCCTATAGATGGATAGAACCATAAAGTGCATCCAATATATGGTCACTCTGCATTGCCAAGTTCAGTCGATTCATGTCCGAAGAGTGGACCTTCGTTCTGATTTATGGGCAAGGGCAGCACCAGGGCCAGGGGCCATGCTCCCAGGGGAACTCCGAAACCACTGGACTATCAATTGAGGTCTTTTAGTGGAGATGTCAGGATGCACCCCTTTTTATTCTTGTATTGCCAGTGAGACTCAACTTAGTAAGCTCCATCGTGGCTATCACTGGTGGTGGCCGGGCACCATCCAGTTTTTCCGGTCCCAAGTCGATGTAGGTACCCACTCATGTGAATCTCTCTATCTTCTGGGTTGTCTTTACCCCATGTCATTTTGGTCCTGGGTGAGCATCCGTTCCTGCTGAGTTGGGACCATTTGCTGTGCCCTTGGGTGGCAGCTTGGTAGCTTTTAAGACCCCAGACGCCACTCACCAATGTGGGGTGCAGAGAGCTCTCTTAGCAAAACGCTAGTTGTGCCAGTTGGCCTCGATTTCACCTAAGATCATGGTCCCTTGCCCCCTGCCCCAGCTACTCTATCCTTGCAATATTGGGTTAAGATGGAAGGAGTACTCAAGTTATGCTGAAGTCCACTTAATGTTGTTCTTGTTTCTAATGTGTGCTATCACCAATTTCTCCCAACCAGATTTCTAGCAAGTATCTAATCTAAACCTGCCCTCACTCGCCTTCCACCCCCTCCCTTGCAGCTGTCAAAGAGTCTTTTCTTCTATACACAAGTCTGTTTTTGAGATGTTATCGTAGACGTCTCATGCAATATTTGTCTTTTTGTCGCTGACTACTTTCACTCAACATAATGTCTTCCAGTTGAAACCAGGTTAGGAGATGTTTCCTAGAATCATCGTTATTCTTTATCATTGCGTAGTGCTCCATTGAGTATATGTACCATAGTTTACCTATACATTTCCCTGTTCTTGGGCATCTGAGTTGATTCCAGCTTTTTGCTATCGTGGACTGTGCTGCGATAGACATTCTGGTGCATATGTCTGTTGATGTGAAAGGCCTTGATTTTGTAGGATATATTCCAAGTAGTGGAATTACTGGGTCAAATGGTATATTGATATCCATTTTCTTAAGGAAGCGCCAGATTGCTTTCCAAAGAGGCTGGACCATTTTGCAACCCCACTAGCAGTGTAGGAGGGTTCCATTTTCTCCACAGCCTCTCCAGCATTTGTTGTTTTGTGTTTTTTGGATCATGGCCAATCTCGTTGGCGTGAGATGGTAGCTCATTGTCGTCTTGATTTGAATTTCCTTACTAACTAAAGATCGTGAATGTGTCTGCATGTGTTTTCTGGCTGCCTGGATCTCGTCTTTAGTGAAATCTTTGTCGATCTCCTTTGCCCATCGCTTAATTGGGTGGTTTATCTTCTTCTTCTTGATATTTTGTAGTATCTTATAGATTATGGAGATCAGGCGTCCGTATGACATAGAGTTGCCAAATATTTTTTCCCATTCTGTGGGTGTTCTTTTAATTCTGTTAATAAAGTCTTTGGATGAACAGAAGTGTTTGATTCCTAACGGTTCCCATTTATCGATTTTCTCTTCTGTTGATTGTGGTTTGTTTGACAGATTTTGGAGTCTGTCCACATTGTGTATTAAAACTTCCATTGTTGTTCCTACCTTTTCTTGGATGAACTTTATCGTTTTAGGTTTGATATTTAGGTCTTTTATCCAGTTGGAGTTAGTTTTTGTATAAGGTGTAAGATATGGATCTTGTTTCAGTTTATTGCAGGTGGATATCCAGTTTTGCAAGCACCATTTGTTGAAGATACTGTTTTTACCCCAGTTTAATGTCTTAGGGCCTTTGTCGAATATCAGCTGTTCATAGGCAGATGATGCCATCTCTGGGGTCTCATTTCTGTTCCATTGATGGATCTGTCTGTTATTGTACCAGTATCAGGCTGTTTTGACCACTGTGGCAGTGTAGTATGTTCTAAGGTCGGGTAATGAGACGCCTTTCAGTGTGTTGTTCTTCTTTAATAGTACCTTACTTATCCCGGGCTTCTTCCCTTTCCAAACAAAATTGTTGATTTGTTTCTCCATCTCATTAAAAAATGACGCTGCAACTTGTATTGGGATTGCATTATGTAAGTAGATTGCTTTGGGTAAAATAGACATTTTCACAATGTTAAGTCTTCCTATCCATGAGCAGGGTAGGTTTCTCCATTTATCTAAGTCTCTCTTAGTTTCTTGTAGTAAGGGCTTGTAGTTCTCTTTGTAAAGGTCTGTTATTTCTCTGGTTAGATTAATTCCTAGGTACTTTATCTTCTTAGAGGCTATAGTAAATGGTACTGAGTTGATGATTTCTTCCTTAACAGTCTCGTTGTTGGTATAAAGGAATCCTACTGATTTACTTATGTTTATCTTGTATCCTGAGACTTTGCTGAACTCTTCTATCAGTTCGAGTAGTTTACTTATAGATTCTTTTGGATTCTCCGCATATACAATCATATCATCTGCAAACAGGGAGATTTTAACTTCCTCTTTGCCGATGCAGATGCCCTTTATTTCTTGGTCTTGTCTAATTGCTCTTTCTAGAACTTCTAGTACAAGGTTGAATAGGGGAGGTGAGAGTGGGCATCCTTGTCTAGTTCCTGATCTCAAGGGAAAGTCTTTCAGTCTCTCTCCATTCGGGATGACGTGGGCAGTTGGCTTTGTACAAATGACCCTTATTGTGTTGAGGAATTTGCCGTCTGTGCCCATTTTGCTAAGAATTTTTAGCATGAATGGGTGTTGGACTTTATCAAATGCCTTTTGTGCATCAATGGACAAAATCAGGTGATTCTTGTCTTTTGTGTTATTTATGTGGTTAATCACATTAATTGTTTCTCTGATGTTGAACCAGCCTTTCATCCCTGATGTGAATCCCACTTGGTCATCATTGATGATTTGAATTCTTTAATAGCTAATGATCGTGAGCAATTCCACATGTGTCTTTTCGCTGCTTGTGTATCTTTAGAGAAGTGTCTGTCCATCTCCTTTAGACATCACTTAATTGGATTATTTATCCTTGTTGCTATTTTGTAGTACCTTAGAGATTGTAGAGATCAGATATCAGTCTGACCTATAGTTGCCAAATATTTTTTCCCATTCTGCAGGTGGTCTTCTAATTTTTTTGATAAAAGTCTGTGGATGAGCAAAAGTGTTTGATTCGTATTAGTTCCTGTTTATTTATTTTCTGTTGATTATAGCTTGTTGGATTTTGACGTCTGTCTGTGTTGTGTATTAAAGCTTCCATTGTTGATCCTATTTTTTCTTGGATGAGCTTTATTGTTTTAGGTTTGATATTTAGGTCTTTTTTCCAGTTTGAGTTGGTTTTTGTATGAAGTGTAAGATATGGTCCTTGTTTCAGTTTTTTGCAGATGGATATCCTGTTTTACCACAGCACCATTTGTTAAAGAGACTGTTTTTACCCCAGTTTAAAATCTTAAGGCCTTTGTCAAATTGCAGCTGTTCATAGGAGGTTGGTGGCATCGCTGGGGTCTCAACTCTGTACCATTGGTCTGTATGTCTCTTTTGTGCCAGTACCAGGCTGTTTTGACTACTGTGGCAGTGTTATAGGTTTGAAAGTCAGGTAGTGAGAGCCTCCCAGATGTTGTTGTTCTTCAGCAGTGCTGTACTTATCCGGGGTTTCTTCCCTTTCCAAACAAAGCTGGTGATTTGTTTCTCCACCTCATTAAAAAATGTCACAGGAATTTGTATTGTAATTGCATTATGTAAGTAGATTTTATAGGTAAAATAGACTTTTTCACAATGTTAAATCTTCCTATCCATGAGCAGGGTAGGTTTCTCCATTTATGTAAGACTCTTAGTTTCCTGTAGTAAGGTCTTGTAGTTCTCTGTAAAGGTCTCTTGTTTCTCTAATTAGATTTATTCCTAGGTAGTTTAGTTTATCTTCTTGGGGGTATAGTAAATGATAGTGATTTGGTGTTTTCCTCTTTAGTAATCTCTTTGTTGTATAAAGGAATCCTACTGATTTACTTATGTTTATCTTGTATCCTGAGACTTTGCTGAACTCTTCTATCAGTCTGAGTAGTTTACATATAGATTCCTTAGGATTTTCTGTGTATGCAATCATATCATCTGCAAATAGGGATATTTTTACTTCTTTGCCGATGCAGATGCCTTTTTTTTCTTGGTCTTGTCTAGTTGCCCTGGCCGGAACTTCTAGTACAGGGTTCAGTAGGAGAGGTGAGAGTGGACATTCTTGTCTAGTTCTCATTCTCAAAGGGAATTGTTTTAGTCTCTCTCCATTCAGGATGATGTAGGCTGTTGGCTTTGTATAAATGACCCTTATTGCACTGAGGAATTTGCTGTCTATTTGTGTTTTGCTGAGAGGTTTTAGCATGAATGGGTGTTAGACTTTGTCAAATGCCTATTCTGCATCAATTGACAAAATCAGGTGATTCTTGTCTTTTGTGTTATTTATGTGGTTAATCACATTAATTGTTTCTCTGATGTTGAACCAGCCTTTCATCCCTGATGTGAATCCCACTTGGTCATCATTGATGATTTGAATTCTTTAATAGCTAATGATCGTGAGCAATTCCACATGTGTCTTTTCGCTGCTTGTGTATCTTTAGAGAAGTGTCTGTCCATCTCCTTTAGACATCACTTAATTGGATTATTTATCCTTGTTGCTATTTTGTAGTACCTTAGAGATTGTAGAGATCAGATATCAGTCTGACCTATAGTTGCCAAATATTTTTTCCCATTCTGCAGGTGGTCTTCTAATTTTTTTGATAAAAGTCTGTGGATGAGCAAAAGTGTTTGATTCGTATTAGTTCCTGTTTATTTATTTTCTGTTGATTATAGCTTGTTGGATTTTGACGTCTGTCTGTGTTGTGTATTAAAGCTTCCATTGTTGATCCTATTTTTTCTTGGATGAGCTTTATTGTTTTAGGTTTGATATTTAGGTCTTTTTTCCAGTTTGAGTTGGTTTTTGTATGAAGTGTAAGATATGGTCCTTGTTTCAGTTTTTTGCAGATGGATATCCTGTTTTACCACAGCACCATTTGTTAAAGAGACTGTTTTTACCCCAGTTTAAAATCTTAAGGCCTTTGTCAAATTGCAGCTGTTCATAGGAGGTTGGTGGCATCGCTGGGGTCTCAACTCTGTACCATTGGTCTGTATGTCTCTTTTGTGCCAGTACCAGGCTGTTTTGACTACTGTGGCAGTGTTATAGGTTTGAAAGTCAGGTAGTGAGAGCCTCCCAGATGTTGTTGTTCTTCAGCAGTGCTGTACTTATCCGGGGTTTCTTCCCTTTCCAAACAAAGCTGGTGATTTGTTTCTCCACCTCATTAAAAAATGTCACAGGAATTTGTATTGTAATTGCATTATGTAAGTAGATTTTATAGGTAAAATAGACTTTTTCACAATGTTAAATCTTCCTATCCATGAGCAGGGTAGGTTTCTCCATTTATGTAAGACTCTTAGTTTCCTGTAGTAAGGTCTTGTAGTTCTCTGTAAAGGTCTCTTGTTTCTCTAATTAGATTTATTCCTAGGTAGTTTAGTTTATCTTCTTGGGGGTATAGTAAATGATAGTGATTTGGTGTTTTCCTCTTTAGTAATCTCTTTGTTGTATAAAGGAATCCTACTGATTTACTTATGTTTATCTTGTATCCTGAGACTTTGCTGAACTCTTCTATCAGTCTGAGTAGTTTACATATAGATTCCTTAGGATTTTCTGTGTATGCAATCATATCATCTGCAAATAGGGATATTTTTACTTCTTTGCCGATGCAGATGCCTTTTTTTTCTTGGTCTTGTCTAGTTGCCCTGGCCGGAACTTCTAGTACAGGGTTCAGTAGGAGAGGTGAGAGTGGACATTCTTGTCTAGTTCTCATTCTCAAAGGGAATTGTTTTAGTCTCTCTCCATTCAGGATGATGTAGGCTGTTGGCTTTGTATAAATGACCCTTATTGCACTGAGGAATTTGCTGTCTATTTGTGTTTTGCTGAGAGGTTTTAGCATGAATGGGTGTTAGACTTTGTCAAATGCCTATTCTGCATCAATTGACAAAATCAGGTGATTCTTGTCTTTTGTGTTATTTATGTGGTTAATCACATTAATTGTTTCTCTGATGTTGAACCAGCCTTTCATCCCTGATGTGAATCCCACTTGGTCATCATTGATGATTTGAATTCTTTAATAGCTAATGATCGTGAGCAATTCCACATGTGTCTTTTCGCTGCTTGTGTATCTTTAGAGAAGTGTCTGTCCATCTCCTTTAGACATCACTTAATTGGATTATTTATCCTTGTTGCTATTTTGTAGTACCTTAGAGATTGTAGAGATCAGATATCAGTCTGACCTATAGTTGCCAAATATTTTTTCCCATTCTGCAGGTGGTCTTCTAATTTTTTTGATAAAAGTCTGTGGATGAGCAAAAGTGTTTGATTCGTATTAGTTCCTGTTTATTTATTTTCTGTTGATTATAGCTTGTTGGATTTTGACGTCTGTCTGTGTTGTGTATTAAAGCTTCCATTGTTGATCCTATTTTTTCTTGGATGAGCTTTATTGTTTTAGGTTTGATATTTAGGTCTTTTTTCCAGTTTGAGTTGGTTTTTGTATGAAGTGTAAGATATGGTCCTTGTTTCAGTTTTTTGCAGATGGATATCCTGTTTTACCACAGCACCATTTGTTAAAGAGACTGTTTTTACCCCAGTTTAAAATCTTAAGGCCTTTGTCAAATTGCAGCTGTTCATAGGAGGTTGGTGGCATCGCTGGGGTCTCAACTCTGTACCATTGGTCTGTATGTCTCTTTTGTGCCAGTACCAGGCTGTTTTGACTACTGTGGCAGTGTTATAGGTTTGAAAGTCAGGTAGTGAGAGCCTCCCAGATGTTGTTGTTCTTCAGCAGTGCTGTACTTATCCGGGGTTTCTTCCCTTTCCAAACAAAGCTGGTGATTTGTTTCTCCACCTCATTAAAAAATGTCACAGGAATTTGTATTGTAATTGCATTATGTAAGTAGATTTTATAGGTAAAATAGACTTTTTCACAATGTTAAATCTTCCTATCCATGAGCAGGGTAGGTTTCTCCATTTATGTAAGACTCTTAGTTTCCTGTAGTAAGGTCTTGTAGTTCTCTGTAAAGGTCTCTTGTTTCTCTAATTAGATTTATTCCTAGGTAGTTTAGTTTATCTTCTTGGGGGTATAGTAAATGATAGTGATTTGGTGTTTTCCTCTTTAGTAATCTCTTTGTTGTATAAAGGAATCCTACTGATTTACTTATGTTTATCTTGTATCCTGAGACTTTGCTGAACTCTTCTATCAGTCTGAGTAGTTTACATATAGATTCCTTAGGATTTTCTGTGTATGCAATCATATCATCTGCAAATAGGGATATTTTTACTTCTTTGCCGATGCAGATGCCTTTTTTTTCTTGGTCTTGTCTAGTTGCCCTGGCCGGAACTTCTAGTACAGGGTTCAGTAGGAGAGGTGAGAGTGGACATTCTTGTCTAGTTCTCATTCTCAAAGGGAATTGTTTTAGTCTCTCTCCATTCAGGATGATGTAGGCTGTTGGCTTTGTATAAATGACCCTTATTGCACTGAGGAATTTGCTGTCTATTTGTGTTTTGCTGAGAGGTTTTAGCATGAATGGGTGTTAGACTTTGTCAAATGCCTATTCTGCATCAATTGACAAAATCAGGTGATTCTTGTCTTTTGTTTTATTTATGTGTTTGTTCACAGTAATTGTTTTTCTGATGTTGAAGCAGCCTTGCATCCCTGGTATGAATCCAACTTGGTCACGATGAATTTTTCTTTTGAAATGTTGTTGAATTTTATTGGCAGGGATATTGTTAAAGATTTTTGCATCTAGGTTCATGAGTCATATTGGTCTGTAGTTCTCCATTTTGATGGACCTTTCCCTGGCTTTGATATCAGGATTATACTGGCTTCATAGAATGAATTTGGGAGTTTTCCATCCCTTTGTGTGTTGTGAAATAGTCTCAGTGGTATTGGAGATAACTCTTCTCTAAAAGCTTGGTAGAATTCTGCAGTGAAGCCATCTGGGCCCTGGCTTTTTTTGGTTGATAGTTTTTTGATGATGTTTTTAGTCTCTTCCTTTGTGATGGGTTTATTAAGTTGTTCTGCTTCACCATCTCATAATTTTGGTAAGTCATATGAATCTAGGAATTTGTCCCTTTTCTCTAGGCTTTCAAATTGACTAGACTCTTTTGTAGTATTCTGTTATGATATTTTTTATTTCTGTTGTATGTGTTGTGACATCTCACATATCATTTCTTACTCGGGTTATTTGTTTCCTTTTCCTGCCTTTCTTTCGTAAGTTTAGCCCATGGTTTGTCAATTTTGTTAATGTTTTCAGCTTTTGATCTTTTCAGTTTTTTAAATTGTTCTTCTGTTCTCTAGTTTGTTTACTTCTGCTCTAATCTTTATGATCTGTTTTCTTCTGGTGCCTGAGGGGTTCCTCTGTTGCTCTCTTTCTGTTTGTTCAAGGTGTAGGGTTAATTCTTTGGCTTGGGTCCTTTCTTCCTTCTGGATGTGTGCATTTTTAGAAATAAATGGACCTCTGAGCACTGCTTTGGCTGTATCCCACAGGTTCTGCTAGGAAGTGTTTTCATTCTCATTGGAATCCATAAATTTCTTTATTTCGTCCTTGATTTCTTCTATAACCCATGGCTTTTTGAGTAAGATGTTGTTCAGTTTCCATGAGTTTCAATTTCTATGTATGTTTTTTCTGCTATTTTTTTTCGACTTTTATGGCTTTATGATCTGAAAAGATACTTTGCAATAATTCAATTGTATGGATTTTGTTGAGATTTGCTTTCTGTCCTAACACATGGTCTATTCTGGAAAATGTTCCCTGTGCACTGGAGAACAAGATGTAGTTATCTGCTCATGGATAGAAAGTTCTGTAAATGTCGATGAGGTCTAGTTGGTTAATTGTGGCAATAAGATCTTCTCTGTCTTTATTGAGCTATTTTCTAGATTTGTCCAGTACCGAGTGTGGAGTATTGAAGTCTCCCATTATTACTGTGGAATGATCTGTCTCATTTTTGAATATACTCAGTGTTTCTTTCATGTATTTAAATGCTCTAATATTGGCTGCATAGAGATTTAATATTGTTAAGTCTGAATCGACGGCACTTGGCTTGGCTGCTTGTGTTTTGAACCTTGCAACAATAAATGGTGACCATCCTTGTTCACGATGGTGGGTTTTACTTTAAAATCTGTTTTATCTGATATTAGTATTGCTATACCTGCTCTTTTTTATGTATCATTAGCTTGATATATGTTCTTCCATCCTTTAATTTTCAGTGTTTTCCTATCTTTAAGGTGTGTTTCTTGTAAGCAACATATAGATAGGTTGTGCCTTTTGATCCAAGATGTTACTCATTGTCTCTTTACTGGAGCATTCAGTCCATTTACTTTTAATGTAATTATTGATAGGTATGTGTTTAGTGCTGTCATTATGATGTGTTTGTTTTTCGGTTGATGTTTTCTCTGTTGCTCTTACTATTCTGTTTTGGGACATTCTTCTTTATGGGTTGATTTTCCACCCTTTTCAGTGTTGGTTTAGTGTTTGTTGAGACTCCCTGTATTATGTTTCTTGATATTACATCTTTATTGTGCTTTGCAGCTACCCCTCTAATCCCCCTTAATAATTATGTTTGAACCCAGTTTTAACTTCAACATGTCTTATTAAGTTCCTCTCCATCTGGAACGACTACACTGTAGTATATCCCTCTTTTTAATGTGATGATATCATAGTTTTCATGATATGATCTCTGGATCACTTCTTCTCATTTTATAGCTTTGATTGAGTTTTGTGCCTTCCCTAACTGTTTAGGTTTCTGGATGATGTGTCCTGTATTGCCTCCTTAAATATAAAGTTAATGATTTTGTTCTTCTAAACCAAGAGCTTCTTTCAGTGTTTCTTGTAGCTTTGGTTTGGTTTTTACAAAGTCTCTGAGTTTCTGTTTATCTGTGAAGTTCTTAAATTCATTTTCATATTTGAAAGACAGTTTGGCAGGATAATTCTTGGTTGGAAGTTCTTCTTCTTCAAGACTTTGAATGTGTCATCCCATTTCCTCTGTGCCAGCATCATTTCTGCTGAGAAGTCAGACAAAAGCCAACAGAGTTCCCTCTGAATGTTAGCTTTGCTTTGCGTCTCGCTGCCTTTAAGAGTTTCTGCTTATGTTTTATTTTGTTAAGCTTGATTGTGATATGTCTTGGAGTCTTTCTTTTGGGATCTATGTTGAGTGGCATTTGATATGCATCTTCGATATCTATATTCTCATGTTTCATAATTTCTGGAAAGTTTTCTGTCAGCAGCTAAAAAACAATATTCTCTGTGTTTTCAGATGTCCTTCCTTGTTCAGGAACTCCAGTTAATTGTACATTGTTCCTCTTTCTAGAATCCTGCATGCTTCTTAATGCTTCTTCATTTTTCTTGTTTCTTTTTTGATTTCTCCTCATAGATGCTGGAGTCAGTAGCTCTGTCTTCCAAGTCAGAAAGTGTATTTTCCAATTGGTTCAATTCTTTTTTCTTGGATTTCAATTGAATTTTCTACTTCTTTGATTTTGTTATTGATCTGTTGGATTTCAAAATACTGGTGTTCCATCAGTTCGAGCAGCGTGGTTAAGTTTTCATTTTGCTTTGCTGCATTTTGTTCAGTGTCTAGGAGGGCTTTATATATAATCATTTTGTACTCACTGTCCGATGGTTTCAGAAAGGCTTCTTTATCTGGGAATTTCTTTGGTTCTTTGGTTTCGGGTCTTTCTGGAGCCATACTTGAATTTTTCGTTAAGTTTCTGATCAACATTTGTTGCTTTTTGGGCATCTAGACGTTGTTTAGTTTCTCTGGTGTTACCTTAACAGGATCCAAAGCACAGTCTCATAAGGAAGGTGATTACCAGTCACCTCCATGTTCTCCAGTGACTAGGGCCAGTGGAGTCTCTGAGGTAGCAGGCTCCACCTCCTGAATGGCAAAGACATGGCCCTATTTATGGCATCACTGGGGGCCATCGGCTGACTCTGTGATGTGGGTCAGTAAATGCTGGAAGAGATGCCCTCAAAATGGACTGCATTTATTTCTTTCGATAGTCTTATATTGGAAGGTGAAAGCTATCTGACAGCTTCCTACATCAGTTAGGCTGTCAGGTGTTGATACCCCTCTTCCCAGCTGGCAAAGTAAACACCTATATCCAACACCAGATGTTGTAAACTAGTTCAAAGTACAGAGAGGGTATTGCCCTGCTGTCATCTGCTGCTGGGCGCCACCCATGATGTCTCATTGTGCTAAACACAGCTTTAATGTTTGTAAAGTGATGCCCAGGCCAGCAGTGCCTCCCAGCCTGGGAATTAGCCCCTGCTCAGGCCTTCATTTAGGTTACTCTGCCTCCCAGTCTGTTTTAGTCAGCTAGGGATGCTGTAGCAGAAATACCACAGAGTGATAGGCTTTTAAAAAGAAAGGTTTATTCCTACATAGGCTGGTAGGCTACCAGTCAAAATTCAGGATGTTAGCTCCAGGGGAAGGATTTTCCTCTTATCAGCTCTGGAGGAACGTCCGGCATTAGTTTCTGTCCAGGGAGCATCTTGGTGCAGGAACCTCAGGTATGAAGGATGCGTTCTTCTCTTAGTGCTTCCTTCTTGATCGTGTGGGTTTCCCAATTTTCTGTCTGCTTCCCTTTCCTTTTATCTCTTGCAAGATGAAAGGATTAGGGGTCATGCAAGCCACACTCGAGGGAAACTCCCTTTACATACAAGCTATCTGTTTCCAAAGTTACGATGGCAGAACAGGCACAAGTTAGACATTCCATTACAAATGGGAGAAATTGCAGGAAAAGAAGGCATTAACAGGCAACAGATGGAGCAGGGAGGTGATCTTCTGAAGGGATTTATAGTCCCACCCTAATCCTTTAACATACAGCACAGCAAACACAAAATGGAGGACAGTTGTAGAATACAGGGAATCATGGCCTAACCACGTGGCTACACCTATTTTTGGAGGGGACACGGTTCAATCCATGACATTCCACTCTTTGGCACCCCAAAAATCACATCATTGAAACATGGAGCATATTCATCCCATCATAGCAAAATCATGTCTATTCCATATGATAGAAGTGTTAAATCAGTTCCAAGTGCAAAATTTCAAAAATTCCTTTAGATCTGTGAAACCTAGAATACAAGCTATCTGTTTCCAAAGTTACAATGGCAGAACAGGCACAAGTTAGACATTCCATTACAAATGGGAGAAATTGCAGGAAAAGAAGGCATTAACAGGCAACAGACGGGTCAGCACAACACATTACATTAGCCCTCAAAGCTTTGAAAATACTTTTAGATTTTCTTAGACATTCTACACAACGGCCCTGCCCTCTAGACTCTAGATATTGGCCACACTCTCTGGATTCTGAGTGGAGACCCCCAGTCCTGTGCTACAACTCTGCCTTAAAGGCCCACTTGGACAGAAAGTCTGCCCCATCGGCTTTAGGTGTGCCCTAAACCCAGCTGAGTGGCAATTCCACTCTGATAAAATACAGAAAGCCCTGATTCCACCCTTTCAAACCCCTGAGGTCGTGGCCTTACCTTTGGAGACTGAAACAGCTCAGCTTTTCACACTGTTTGTCTCTTCAGCTTCTGCTTCCTATGGCTGCATGCCCCAAGCCTCAGGGCCACATCTGCCCTCCTGGGGAAGTGTTCCAAAGCTCTGTAGCTCCACTGATTCAAGTGCCCAGAGGCACCCCACTCTTGCTTGAAAGCGTCCTGCACAGAGGCACTGAGCTCCCTCACTGTGGAACTGCAAAGCTAACTCCACTGATTCAAGTGCATGGAGGCACCCCATTCTGCGAGGAAATATCTGTGTACAGGCACTTAGGTCTTTTGCTCCATGGGTCGGCTACAGTGATGGCTCTGGTTCTGCCGCTGCTGCCAGTCCTATGGTATTCGATTCGTACTAACTGCACCTTCTTCGGTGTTAATAGTTGTCCTCAGTTCCTTCTGAGTGTTCTATCTATTCAGAGTTTCAAAATGGCTTCCACATTTTAGGTATTTGCTAAAGCTGCACCCCACTGTCATGGTACCAAATTCTGTTTTAATCAGCTAGGGCTGCTCTAACAGAAATACCACAGAGTGGTTGGCTTTAAAAAAGGAAGGTTTATTTTTACATAGTCCTGTAGGCTACAAGTCCTAATTCAGGATTTCAGCTCCAGGGGAAGGCTTTTCCCCTTGTCAGCTCTGGATGAAAGTCTGGTATTGCAGCTTTGAAAATACTTTTAGATTTTCTGCACTGCCTCCCAGCCTGGGAATTAGCCCCTGCTCAGGCCTTCCTTTGGGTTACTCCACCTCCCAGTGGAACAAGGTGGTGTTGTGCACAAGCTTCCTGCCTGCTGTGAAGTAGCCAAATCAGTGGTGGAGGTTTGGAAAGATGGTGGAGGGGCCAAGGTGTTCACAGTCAGAGCCAGGCTCTCAAAACATGGCTATTTTGCCTGCTGATTATGTCAGCAGTTCGGCTGAGCTTTGCTGCCAGTTAAGCCCAATGCCTGCCTACTGGCTATGACAAAGAAAAAAAAAAGTTAAAAACAGCAGTTTCCTTCAGTCCGTGAGAGCTGGCCGTTCAATAAGGGTGGAGTTCAGCAAAAGAGAAGTTTCCTATTCAGTGGGATGTAGTCTGAATTGACAGCTCTATGTCATGTCCTAGGCTCAGTAGGTGTCCAGAAGGCGGTACTTAATCAATCAATCCAGGCCTTAGTTTTCAGAAGGAATTAAGGAGATGTGTTTCTAGTCCACCATCTTGTCTCCGACCCCTTTCTTTTTATTTTTTGATAATCTCCTTTTATGTATCAAAGTTTTTAATTTTGATCAGGTAAAGTTTTTGCTATTTTTTCTTTCATTGCTCATGCTTTTGGTATCATAGCCAACAATCCTTTGCCAAATCCAAGGTCATGATCATTTACCCCTATGTTTGCTGAGTTTAGTTTTTATATTTAGGTAATCTATCCACTTTCCATTAATTTTTTAAATATGTTTCAAGGTAGGAGTCCAGTTTTATTCTTTTTCATATGGACATGCTTCATTCTAACACCAGTTGTTGAGGAGACTGTTCATTCCACGGTGAATGGGCTTGGCATCCCTTGTGAAAATCACCTGGCCATAGATGTGTAAGCTTATTTCTTGGTCTCTAAGTTCTATTGCACTGCTCTAAAACTCTATCCTTACACCATATTGATTTATACTAAGTTTTGAAATTGGAAGTGTGAGCCCTCCTACTTTGTTCTTCTTTTTAAGACTGTTTTAGGTATTTGTTGCTCTTTGCAATTCCATATGAACTAGACAATCACCTTTTCCATTTCTGTAAGAAATGCTGATGTAATTTTGGCTGAGATTGCATGGACTGTTTACATAATGTTAACATCTTAATAGTATTAAATCTTCCAATACAGGAGCGTGGAATATCTTTCATTTATTTAGATCTTCAGTTTCTTTCAGCATTGTTTGTAGTTTCATTATACAAGTCTATCATGGATTGTATTGTGTCCCCTTAAAAATGTATGTGTTGATTTGACTCAGCTTTGAGTCCCAATATGGTGTCAATTCCTCCCATGAGTTGTGAAATCTGCCTCTGTAATATTGATGAGGGAAAATGGGCAGTAGTTGTGTTGGTGGGGCTGGACTCAAAGTTACCTGCTGTAGGATATAAGGGACAGAAGTGAGCAGAGTAAGTTGGGAACCCCGTGCCACCAAAAAGGTACCACTGAGAGTGTAGTACTTCCTTTGGACCTTTAGTTCCCCTACCAAGATACTTTCCTTGAATTTGGACTCAGACTGTTGAACTATGATGATTTCTCTTACTGAATGGACCTGTAACTCGTAAAATGGATTTGTGGTTTGCTGGCCTGTAACATGAAAGATGCTCTTTATGAAGCCATCCACTCTGTGGTATGTCTGTTACAGCAGTACCAGGTGACTAAAACAAAGATGGCACTTGGCTTGGCTTCACCTCCATAGTTAAATGTGACCCAAGGTGTTTTATTTTATTAGAAACTTTTGTAAATAGGATTGTTTTGTTGATTTCATGTTGTTCAACATCTGATTTTTGAGTGTTAGTCTGGTAGCCTTCAACTTTGCTCAGTTTTACAGTTAGGTGTAGTAACTTGCTTATATTTGTTGGGGTAGTCTATGACTAGGATTATGTCATCTGTGAGTGAATAGAGGTAGTTTTACTTTGTCATTTTTAGTTCGAATGCCTTTTATTTCTTTGCTCTGTGTAATTACTCTGCTTGAAACTTCCAGTACCATGTTAAATAGCAATGGTGGAAGTGGGCCTTCTGTCTTGCATCTGATCTTAGGGGGAATGCTTTCAGCCTGTCAACATAAGGTATGATATTAGCTATAGGGTTTTCATAAATGCCCTTCATCATGTTGCAGAGCTTTTCTTCTATTCCTAATTTGATGAGCGTTTTTAACTTGAAAGGATTTTGGATTTTGTCAGATGCCTTTTCTGCTTTGATTGAAATCATCATGCAGTGCTTTTTCTTTATTCTGTTAATGGACTGTATTATGTTGTTTCTTAGTTTCATTGTGCTCCTATAATAGAAATACCGCATGTGATAGCTTTAACAGAGGGAAATTTATTCTCACAGTGTAGGAGGCTGAAAGTTCAAATTCAAGGTGCTAGCTCTAGGGGGGAGGCTCTGTCTCTGCAGCTCTAGGGGAAAGTCCTGGTCATCAATTTTCCCCTGACCTACGGGATTGTAGCACAGAACTCCTGAGTCCAAAGACTACGCTCCTTTCCTGGTTCTTCATTCTTAGTGGTAGGAAGTCCCTCTGTCTCTCTGCCCACTTCTCTCTTTTGTAACTCAGAAGAGGTAGACTAAAAGATACACCCTAATCTTGTAGGTGAAGTCTTGCTTCATTAATTTAATTGCCACTAATGCTGTCTTATAAACATCACAGAGGTAGGAATTACCACACATAGGAGAATCACATGAGGTGAGAGAATGGTTGACAATCACACAATACTGGGAATCATGGCCTAGCCAAATTGTCACACATTTTGGGGGACACAATTCAATCCATAACACATTGATTGATTTTCTTATATTGAGTCAACCTTGCATTCCTGGGATAAATCTCATTTGGTCTTGGTGTATTTAATCCTTTTAATATGCTCTTGAATTCTATTTACTAGTATTTTATTGAGGATTTTTATTTCCATATTCCAGTCATGTTGGTCTTTAGTTTTCTTGTATTGTCTTTATATGGCTTTGGTATCAGGGTAATACTGGCATCATAGGGTGTATTAGGAAGTGTTTCATGTTTTTCCATTTTGTGGAGGAGTTTGTGAGAATTGATACTAGTTTTTCCTTAAATGTTTGGTAAAGTATACCAGTGAAGCTTCTGGTTCTATATTTTTCTTTATTGAGAGGTTTTGGATTACTGATTCAGTCTCTATTTCTGTAATAATAAGTAGTAATGGTCCCACTTTCATTCCTGATTTTAGTTATTTATATCTTCTTTGACGGCACTTGGCTGGCTGGCTTTTTTCTTTGTAAATCTAACTAAAAGTTTATAGATATTTTTGATATTTTCAGCAAATCAACTTTTGGTTTTCTTGATTGCCTTTGGTGTTTTTCTATTCTCTGTTATATATATTGACACTCTGTATTAGTAATTTCCTGCCTTCTGGTACATTTGGACTTAATTTGCTCTTGTCTTTCTAGGTCTAAAGATATATAGTTAGATTATTGATTTGGGATATTCTTTTGTAATGTGGGCATTTACAGCTATAAATTTCCTTCTGAGAATTGCCTTCAGTGTATCCCATAAGTTTTAGTATGCTATGCTTTCATTTTATTCATCTCTAAGTATTTACTCTACCATGTTTCTGTCAGTTTGTTTGCTCTGGTGGTTTGCTTGTTGCTGTGATGCTGGAAGCTAACAGGGTTACCCTTGGTGGATAGATTTCAGTGGTTGCCAGACTAAGACAGACTAGGAAGAAGGATATGGCAGTCTACTTTTTTGGAAAGACTGGGTATTGAAAACCTTATGAATAGCAGCAGAATATTGTCTGACATAGTGTGAGCAGATGAACTCTTCAGATGAAAAGTCACTCAAAATATGATCAAGGAAAGCTACTTTCACGAAGTGGAAAGAGTTAAGCTTTCAGGACCCTCATTTGCTGATGAGGTATGACTGAAAATGAGAAGAAACAGTTGGAAACATTATTAGAAGGTGGTATGCACAAAGTATGAATCTCAGAAAATTGAAAGCATCAGAAATGAAATGTACTACATTAAAGATTGATATCCTAGTCATTAGTGAGCTGAAATGGATTGGTATTGGCCATTTTAAATCAGACAAATATGGTTTACTATGCCCCAAACCAAAAACCCACTTCCATTAATTCTGATTCATAGCAATTCTATAGGATAGAGTAGAACTGCCCCACTTAGTTTCTAAGGAGCACGTTGATGGATTCGAACTGCCAACCTTTTGGCTAGCAGCCATACCACTTAATCACTATGCCATTTTACTGTGCTAGGAATGACAAATTTAAGAGTAATTACATTACATTCATTGTGAAAAAGATTTCAAGATCTGTCTTGAAGTATAGCACTGTCAGTAATCGGATAATATTCATAGGACTGCAAGGAAGACCAGTTAATGTGACTATTCAAATTATGCACCAACTGCTAAGGCAAAAGATGAAGAAACCGAAGATGTTTACCAACTTTTTCAGTCTAAAATTGATCAAATGTGCAATAAAGTTGCATTGACAATTGCTGGTGATTGATGTGTGAAAGCTGGAAATGAAGAAGGATCAGTTGTTGGAAAATATGGCCTTGGTAATAGAAACAATGTGAAAGATTGCATGATAGAACTAACAAGACTAATGACTTCTTTATTGCAAGTGTCTTTCTTTAGCAACATAAACAATGACTGTAGACATGGACCTCGTGGGACAGAATACACAGGGATCAAATTGACTACGTCTGTGAAAAAAAAAATGCTAGAAAAGCTCAATACTGTCAGTCAGAACAAGACCAGAGACTGACTGTGGAACAGAGCATTAGTTGCTCATATACAAGTTCAAGCTGAAGCTGAAGAAAATTAGAACATGTCCACAGGAGTCAAAGTACAACCTTGAATATATCCTGAATTTATAGGCCATCACAAGAATAAATTTGGCACATTGAACACTGATGGCCAAAGACCAGACAAGTTGTGTAATGGCATCAAGGACATTGAACATGAAGAAAGCAAGAGGTCATTAAAAAGACAGGAGAGAAAGAAAGACCAAAATGGATGTCAGAAAAAAACTCTGAAACTTGCTATTGAATACAGAATAAGTAAAATGAAAGGATGAAGTAGCTGAATAGAAGTTTTTAAAGAGCAGCTCAAGAAGACAAAGTAAAGTATTATAAAGAAATGTGGTATAACCTAGAGCTAGAAAACCAAAAGAGAAGAACAGTGTCAGTATTTCTCAAGCTAAAAGAACTGAAGAAAAAAAAAAATTCAAGCCTTGAGTTGCAATACTGAAGGATTCTATATGGAAAAAATTAAACGATTCAAGAAGCAGCAAAACTAGATGGAAAAAATATACAGAGTCTTATACCAAAAGGAATTGGTCGACATTCACCCATTTCAGGAGGTAACATCTAATCAAGAACCAGTGGCACTGAAGGAAGGAGTCTAAGCTGCACTGAATGGATTGGCGAAAAACAAGGCTGTAGGAACTGGCAGAATACCAAGTGAATTGTTTCAGCAAACAGATGCAATGCTATAAGTGCTCACTCATCTAGGCCAAGACATTTGGAAGACAACTACCAGGTCAGCTAACTTAAGAGATTCATATTTATGCCCATTCCAAAGAAAGATAAGCCAACAATATGTGGAAATTATTGAACAATATCATTAATATCAAACAAAAGTAAAATTTTTCTGAAGACCATTCAAAAGTAGTTGCAGTGGTACATCGAGAGGAAACAGCCAGTAGGCAAGCCAAGATGGTGGAGTAGTAAGATGTTTCCTGTGATCCCACTAATAACAGAGACACAAAAGAACAAAGGCATTGATTATGTATGACATTCTAGGAACCCTGAGGAAACCCTGGTGGTGTAGTGGTTAAGTGCTACCTCTGCGAACTAAAAGTAAAAGATTGGCAGTTCAAATCTGCCAGGCACTCCTTGGAAACTCTATAGGTTCTACTCTGTTGTATAGGGTAGCTGTGAGTCAGAATTGACTCTACAGCACTGGGTTTTGTTTTTGTTTTTTTGTAGCAGCCCTAAGTAACAAAAGGAAAATTGAGAAATCAGATTAAGTGATGAGGAAGGGACAGTAGGTCCATAAGTACCTAGGTCTGGCCAGATATGACTCACTGGGAAGAGGTTGCAGCCAGCAGGGTGAGTAGAACAGTGGCATTCAGACATCATCATCTTCAGCAGGAGAGACGAGTGGAGATAAGAGAGTTTACTTGAACCTCCAGAACCAGTGAAACATGGCACTTGAGGGACAAAAGCTAAGTGGCTTACATCTAACTTACTGTACACAGATCTAAAGCTTTCCTTTGAGATAAATCTCACTCCCTTTCCCAGCACCTCCCTCTCACTTCTCTGTAGTGCACCATGGGGTCAGAGTCTGACACCATTAACTGGGCTGGAAGGAGAACTCTGTATACGTAACCGAGCCATTCTCCTAGACTTGGAGAGGGAATGGTTTAGCAAAAAGAGGAAAGGGGAAATTAAATCTGCTGACTCACTTGAGCTGGAAATTCGTGGCAGAAACAGTTCCTTAGAATCAGGCATAAAGGAAACACCTTTCTCATAGACTCTCAGGGATAGCTTTTAGCCCTCTACCTCTCTCAGCATGTGCCGCCAGGTATCTGTGCTTACACCAGTCACCCCTGTCCATCTACGACTATAGGGTAGTGCCTGCACCACACACTTTCTGACAAACTACCTAGACATATAATCTGAATCCATTCAAGAAAAGGAAAGGGATATCTGGGCTCACATGCCTAGGAGCAGCGCTAACCATCTGGTAACAGGATGTTAGAGCTTCAGAGGCACCAACAACAAACTGGCACACAAAACCAGTCTATTCAGACATTTCAAAACAAAACAAAACAAGAAGCTAGAACACAGTGGGCAAACATAAATACTACAGCTTACTGATGAATGAGAGATGACAGTATCAAATTACTTACAGACGCAGAACACGACGGCTTCAGAAAGCTCCCAAAACAAAGAATCAAAAAAAATTTCCAGATGAAATGGAATTATTAGAAGGACAATATAAAAGATTAATATTTAGAACTTATCAAGAGATGAGGAAGGAGATGAGGCAGGAAAGCTAATAACAAGTTGAACAGGCTACAAGGAAGTATAGAGAGACAGGAAATAAAAATTCAGAAAAGTAATAATAAAATTACAGAGTTTTATAACTCAGTAGAAAATCAAAGGAGCAGAATTGAGGCAATGGAAAGCCAGATTAGTGATACTGAAGATAAAGCATGTGACACTAACATATTTGAGAAAAAACAAGATAAAAGAATTTAAAAAAATCAAGAAACACTAAGAATTATATGGCACTTGATCAAGCAGAATAATCTATGAGTGACTAGAGTACCAGCAAAGGGGCTGGGAGAAATAACAAAATACAGAGAATTGCCAAAGATTAGTAGATAGAAAACTGCCCTGATACCATGAAAGATGAGAAGATACCTATTTAAAAGGGTCATCAGATTACACACAAGATAGATTCTGAATGAAATAAACTAAGGCATATTATAATCAAACTTGCCAAAACTAAAGATAGGAGACAATTGGGGGGGAGGGAGAAGAAAGGCTAGGGATAAACAAAAAACAATCTATAAAGAGAATCAGTAAGACTAAGCTCGGACCATTTAGCAAAAAAACATGCAGGCAGGAAGGCAATGGAGTAACATACAAAATCTTGAAGCAGAAAAACTGCCATCCAGGAATTATATATCCAGTAAGACTGCCTCTCAAATAATGATGGAGAACTTAGGACATTTCCAGATACACAGAAATTTAGGGAATTTGCAAAAACTAAACCAAAATTACAGGAAGTGTAATTTTGTTCTTTGTTAAACAAAGGAGTACTTTGTTAAAAAATTAATAATATCAGGCAGCAACCCGAGACTAGAATGCAGAACAGCACAACCAGATATCAACCCAGATAGGGAAATTACAAAAATAAATTGAAAGTAAAATACTGAAAATAGGGAAACCAGAGATGTCATTATGTAAAAGATAACATTATAACAAAAAAAGAGGGACTTATAAAAATGTATTCATAGATAATTTTATATGGAGAGGAAGTCAAGATGATATGAAGACTGGTTTAAATTTAGAAAAATACGGGTAAATATTAAGGTAACCAGAAAGTACATTAACTATCCTACACATCAAAATAAATAAAAGAAAAACAACAAGTCTCAGCAAATATTGAACCAACAACAATCAAATAGGTAAAAAGAGAACACATAAAAGTGACTCAGTATAGAAAACTAAGTGGAACAAAGGAATTGTCTACAACACACAAAAAAAGACATCAAAATGACATTACTAAACTCATGGCTATCGATAATTACACTGAATGTAAATGGATCAAATGAACCAATAAAGAGACAGAGATTGGTAGATCCATCTATGTGCTGCCTACAGGAGACACACCTTAGACTTAAAGACAACAAAAAACTAAACCGCCAAGGATGGAAAAAAAAAATACATCAAACAACAATCAAAAAAGACCTGGGGTGGCAATGTTAATTTGTGATAAAATAGACTTTAAAGTAAAATCCACCACATTGGGTAAGTAACCCAAAAAACCAAACCCATTGAAAATCAATTGTGACTCATAGTGACCCTATAGGACAGAGTAGAACTGCCTCATAATTTCCAGTGAACACCTGGTGGGTTTGAACTGCTGAGCTTTTGGTTAGTAGCTGTAACACTTACCCACTAGGCCCTCATGAGGGTTTCCTGGGTAAGGAAGGACACTGTGTAATTATTAAAGGATCAGTACTCCAGAAGAACATAACTGTATTAAATATCTAAACACACAGTGAAAGGTCTCCAAAATGCAGAAAACAAACTGGACTGAAAAGAGAAATAGACAGTTTCACGTTAACAGTAGGAGGCAACACTTCCACTGAAGGACAGAACATCCAGAAAAAAACTCAGTAAAGACATGGGAGATCTAAACTCCACAATCAACCAACGTGATGTTATAGACATAAGAGATCTGACAATTAAGTACATGAACTCAGTTCTAAGTGCTGTTTTCCTCATTGCTGAGTATCACTACGGTGACCTTCAAAGTACCCCCCTTGGGAAGCTATGAACTGTCGCTAGAGCCTAGTCTACCGTTCAAAGCAATTTTGGAACTCTTCTGGAATGGCCATTGCACATGGTGGCAAGGTGGCAAGTTCGCAAACTTCATTGTATAGTTGTGTTTGAGGGAGTTTTTAGCCAGTAAACAAATAATTGTACTGGAACACTCTCCCTACTCACCTGGTCTGGTCCCCAATGACTTTTTTTTTTACCCAAGGGTAAAGGAAGTATTGAAAGGAAGACATTGTGGTGACATTTAGGACATCAGGGGTAATATGATGGCAGCTCTGATGGCCATTCCACAAAAAGAGTTCCAAAATTGCTTTGAAGCGTGGATGACTATAGTTATATTCAGCAGTGAGGTATGTAGCACTTTTTCTAGGGTGAGTTCACAAACTTAACTGGCAGTCCTTGTATACAGAGCACTCCACCCAACAGCAGCCAAGTATACTTCCTTTCCCAACTCACATGGAAAATTATCCAGAATTGATGACATATTAGGCTATAAAATGAGTCTTAACAAAATTCAAAGCATCCAAATATTTCAAAGCATCTTTTCAGACCATAAAACCATAAAAGGAGAAATCGGTAACAGGAATAGCAAGGAAGAAAAATCAAACACATGTAAACTGAACAACACTTTGCTCAATAATGACTGAGTCATAGAAGAAATCAAAGATGGAATAGACATTCACAGCATCAAATGAGAGTGAAAATAAGATCCTGTCAAAATCTTTGGCACACAGCAAAAGCAGTGCAGAGAGGTCAATTTATCTCAATAAATGCATGTATTGAAAGAAAGGAAATAACCAGAAATTCAAGCCAGATTCAGAATAGGTGTAAGATGAACCCTGTCTGAAAGCAGAAAATACCAGAAAGGTGTTTACCTGTGTTTTATTGACCATGCAGAGGCATTCAGCTGTGTGGGTCATGACGTATTATGGGTAACATTGCAAAACTGGGAATTCGAAACAGTTATGCTGATGAGGAACCTGAACTTAGACCAAGAAACATTCATTATTATCAGGAGGGGTCAGTCCCTGGAGAAGGATATCATGCTTGGTAAAACAGGGAGTCAGTGAAAAAGGCAAAGATCCTCGATGACATGGATTGACACAATGGCTGTGCAACTGTGGGCTAAATTAGGACACAGATTGTGAGGATGTACTGGACTGGCCGGTGTTTCCTTCTGTTGTATGTGGGGTTACTGTGAATGGGAACTGACTGGACAGCACCTAGCAACAAGTGTTGACTAATTTTCTTTGTGCTATCTTCTTTAATTTTTACTGTTTTTAGGTAAAATTTTAGAGCATAAAGTTATTTGCATTCAAAAATTTTATACACCAATTATTTAATTGCAGTCTGCTCAGTGTGTTAGCTTTCCACCTTTCTCTTTCCACCTCGAGTTTTCAGTGTCCATTTTATCTAGCTTTCCTGTCCTTTCCTGACTTCTGGCCTTTGCTTTTGGGCACGTGTTGCCCATTTGGTCTTGTATACTTGATTGAACCAAGAAACAGTTTCTCACTGTGTTATTGTTTGTTTGTTTCATAGGCCTGTCTAATTTTTAGCTGGAAGGTAGACTTTGAGTGTGGCTTCACTTCTTTGTTAGCAGAGTTTGTGGAGTCCATAGACTTTGAGATTCCTTCAATCACTGACAGACCAGTGAAATTTGGTCTCTTCTGTGAACCTGAATTTTGTTCCACATTTTTCTACTGCTCTGTCTGGGACCCTATATAGTGACACCTGTCAGAGTGATTGTTGGTGGTAGCTGGGTACCATCTAGTTATTCTGGACCCTAGATTTCAACACCTTTCAAAGTGGTTGTTGGTAGGTGGGTGGCATCTAGGTATTCTGGGCTCTGGCTGTTGGAGACTGTGGTTCATATGGTCCGTTAGTTCTTTGGATTAATACTTTCTTTGTGTATTGGGTTTTATTCTCTTTTGCTCCTACTCGATGGCACTTGGCTTGGCTCCCTTTTGCTCTGAATGTGATGAGACCAGTAAATGTGTGCTAGATGGCCACCTATAAACCTTTAAGGCTCTAAATGCTACTCACCAAGTAGAATGTAGAACTTTTTTTTTAATTTAAAAGATAATCCATAAACACTTCTAGAAACACTTAGTGATTTATATAGTCACACACTTAATATAACTATTGTTATTTATAGAGCATCTTTTTTGTAAATGTGAATTAAAACTGAGAAAAATAGTTACCATACAGAGGCGAAATCATAAAGTTGGTTATGTTTCATGTCTGTTTTGATAACTAAACCAGTAGTGAGTGATAAAGTTACATAAATGGCAGATACTTTGGCACAGAATCCTGTGTGTTTTGGTTTTAGGTCAACTCTGACTTTGAGTGCCAGCCCAACCTCTACTGGGATTATTGGCCTGTAAACTCCACTCCATATGTCTTCTGCACAGAACATTACTTTTGCCAGAATCACAGAAAATTCATTAAATAAAACAAACAGAAATAAGAAAATCAAATGAGCCGTTTATTTCAAACCTTTGGATCCACTGAATTATTGAGTAAATTTCTGTCCTGGGTGTATTAAGTGGTGTTTGATCATAATGTACTTGTGTGAGTATAAACTCCATGTGGGGATGTATGGTCTCATATTTCTTTTTTTATTGTGATTAAGTAAAAGTGTACAATCCAGACTGGTTTTGCAGCTCCCTTTGCTCTCTCCACCTGGTGATAGCACACTCTTCCTTTTCACTTTATATATATCTAGTATCCTCTTAACTAGCATCTGTTCCTACCTCCATGCTCTTCTCTCCCATCTGGAAAGAAACCAGTAGAACAGCCTCCTGTAAATGCATAGAACCATAAAGTATGCATACCATATGATCATACTGTCACTGATTCCAGTTCATTTTTGTCTGAAGAGTTGACTCATTACCGATTTCCAGTCAGGGCCAGCAGCAGGTCTAGGGGTTGTGTTCCCAGGGGATCCTCCAGGCAGTCAGACCATCAATTCAGATCTTTTAGTAGAGTTCTTGGGCTGCACATCTCTTTTTCTTGTGTTGCCTCAGGGACTCTTCATTGTGTCCCCCATCACAGCTGTCTTTAGTGGTGGCTGGTTACCATCTGGTTCTTCTGGTTTCATGTTGGCACAGTCTCCCATTCATATGGGTCCTTTTGTGTCCTGGCTCTTTTTTGCTTGTATCTTTCTTGTTCTTGATGATCATCTGTTCCAGATGAGTTGAGACCATTTGGTGTACCTCAGATGGCAGCTTGCTAGCTTCTAAGACCCCAGATGCCACTCACCAATATGGGGTACAGAAGACTGTTAGCAACAGATTAGTTATGCCAGTTGGCCTCGATGTCCCGTGAATACATAGTCCCCAGACTCCTGTCTCTGCTACTCTATCCTTTGAAATATTAGGTTGAGTTTACAAAACCTTTCAGTTTATGGTAAAGTCCAGTTAAATTGATCTCCTCTCTACTGTGTGCTGTCACTACTTTCCCCTAACCAAATTCTGTCAGCTGTTTAATCTGTGCCCAACCTCTCCCTCCCTCCCAACCTTTGTAGCTGTCAAAGAGTCTTCTGTGCATAAGTCTTATTTTTAAATCCTTATAGCAGGGGTCTCGCACAATATTTGTCCTTTTGGCACTGACTGATTTCACTCAGCATAATGTCTTCCAATTGAAATGAGGTTATGAGATGCTTCCTGAAATCATCATTGTTCTTTATCATTGCACAGTGTTCCATTGATTATATGTACCATAGTTTATTTATCCATTCACCTGGTCATGGGCATCTGGGTTGATTCCATCTTTTTGCTATCATTGACAGTGCTGAAATAAATGTTCTTGTGCATGTATCTGTGAGACTGTCTTTGTTTCTGTAGTATATATTCTGAGCAGTGGGATTACTGGATGAAATGATATATCTATTTCTAGCTTTTTAAGGAAGCACCAAATTGCTTTCCAAAGAGGATGTGCCATTTTGCAATTCCACCAGCAGTGTACGAGAGTTCCAGTCTCTCTGCAGCCTCTCCAGCATTTGTTGTTTTTGTGTTTTTTGATTATGGCCAACCTTGTTGTGGTGAGATGGTACCTCAGTGTACTTTTGACTTGGATTTCTCTACTAGGTGATGATCAGCATTTCTTCATGTGCCTTTTGGCTGCCTGGATGTCTTCCTTGGTGAAGTGTGTGCCTATCTCCTTTGCCCATTGCTTAATTGGGTTATTTACCTTTTTGTGTTGATATTTTGCAGTACTTTGTAGATTATGGAAATCAGACATTGGCCTAACACATACTTGTGAAATATTTTTTCCCATTCTGTAGGTAGTCTTTTAACTCTCCTGATGGTGTTTGAATGAGCAAAAGTGTTTGAGTCTTAGTAGTTCCCATTTATCTATATTCTCTTCTGTTGTTCGTGCTCTGTCAGATTTTGAAGTCTGTCTAAGCTGTGTATCAGAACTTCCAGTGTTGACCTTATTTTTTCTTGTATGATCTTTATTGTTTTAGGTTTGCTATTTAGGTCTTTGATCCATTTTCAGTTAGTTTGTGTGTAAGGTGTGAGATATGGGTCTTGTTTCAGTTTTTTTGCAGATGAATATCCAATTTTGCCAACAGCATTTGTTAAAGAGACTGTTTTTACCTGGTTTACGACCTTTGGGCGTTTGTCGAATATCAACTGTTTATAAGAGGATGGTGGTGTTTCTGGGATCTCAGTTCTGTTCCATTGGTCTATATGTTTCTTTTTGTAGCAGTACCAGGCTGTTTTGACTACCATGGTGGTATACTAAGTTCTAAGGTTGTGTAGTGTGTGATCTTCCACTGTGTACCTCTTATTCAGTGGCGCTTTACTTATCTGGCATTACTTCCCTTTCCAAACAAAGTTGATGATTTGTTTCTTCATCTCATTAAAAATGACACTGAAATTTGTATATGGATTGCATTGCACATGTAGATCACTTTGGGTAAAATAGACATTTTGCAATGTTTAGTCTTCCTATCCGTCTGCAGGGTAGATTTCTTCAATTATGTAAATCTCTTTTGGTTTCCTGCAGTATACTGTTGTAATTCTGTCTTTATAGGTCTCTTGTTTCTCTGGTTAGAGTTCTTCCTAAGTATTTTATCTTCTTGGGGGCTATAGTAAATGGTATTGTTTGGTAAAGGAATCTTAACCACTTTATATTTATCTTATATCCTGATACTGTGCTGAATTCTTCTGTTAGTTTCAGTAGTTTACTTAGGGATTCTTTAGGGTTCTCTGTATATACAGTCATATCTACAAATAGAGAGATTTTTACTTCATCTTTGCCAGTGAAAATGCATTTTATTTCTTTGTTTTGTCTAATTTATCTGGCTAGAACCTCTAGCACAATGTTGAATACAAATGGTGACAGTGGGCATCCTTATCTGGTTCCATTCTCAGGGGGAATTCTTTCAGTCTCTCTCCATTGAGGATGATGCAGGAGCTGGTTTTGTATAGATGCTCCTTGTTGCATTAGGGAATTTCCCTTCTGTTGCTATTTTGCTGAGAGTTTTTAACATGAATAGGTGCTGGGCTTTGTAAAATGCCTTTTCTGCGTCAGTTGACAAAATCAGATGATTCTTATCCTTTGTATTATTTATGTGGTTGATATCATTAATTGTTTTTGTGGTGTTGAACCAGCCCTGCATCCATGGTATGAATCCAGCTTGGTCATGATGAATTACTATTTTGATATGTTGTTGAGTTCTGTTGGCTAGGATTTTGTTGAAGATTTTTGCATCTAGATTCCCAAGTGATAGTGGTCTATAATTTTCTTTTTTAGTGACATCTTTCCCTGGCTTTGGTATCAGGGTTATGCTGGCTTCATAGAATGAATTTGAGAGTATTCTGTTCTTTTCTATGCTGTGAAATAGCCTCAGTAGTATTGGAATTAACTCTTCTCTAAAAGTTCAGTTGGAATTTTCTGATGAAGCCATCTAGGCCAGGACTTGGTTGGTAGTTTTTTTCCCCCTTCTTTTTTTTTTTTTAATTGTGATTGAGTGAAAGTATACAATCCAAGTTAAATTTGCATGCCTGCTTATCTGCAACTTCTTCTGCTCTCCTTACCGGTGACAGCACGCTCTTCCTTTCCGTTCTGTACATGTCATGTCCTCTTAACAGTCTCCTATCCTGTCCTCTCTACCCTCTCCTCTCCTTTGCTAGTAAGAGGCCAGTAGGACAGCATCCTATAGATGCATAGAACCGTAAAGTGCACACACGATATGGCAACTCTTGTGTCCCTGAGTCCATTCCATTCTTGTCTGAAGAGTTGACCTCAGTAATGATTTATAATCAGGGGCAGCATTAGGTCTAGGGGCCATGCTCTCCAAGGAACTCTGGGTCTTCGGACCATCAATTGCGTTCTTTCAGTGGCATTCTTAGGGTATACCCCTCTTTTTCTCGTGTTGCCACTCGGGCACAATGTTGTGTGCCCCATCATGACTGCCACTGGTGGTGGCTGGGCAACATCTGGTTCATCTGGTCACATGTTGATACAATCAGCTATACACATGGATCCTTCTGTCTTCTGGACTCTCTTTTTGTCATGTCTTTGTTGTCCTTGGTAGTAACCTGATCCAGCTGAGTTGGGACCATTTGGTGTACCTCAGATGGCAGCTTTCTAGCTTTTAAGACCCCAGATGCCACTCAAGTTGGTAGTTTTTAATTACTTCTTCAATCTCTTCTTTTGTGATAGATTTATTTAGTTGTTCTACTTCTCCTCGTGATAATTTTTGTAGGTGGTATAAATGTAGAAATTTGTCCATTCTAGGTTTTCAAATCTGTTAGAGCACAGTTTGTCATAGTATTCTGTTATGATACTTTTAATTTCAGTTTGGTCTGTTATGACATCTTCCATGTCATTTCTTATTTGGGTTATTTGTTTCCTCTCTTGTTTTTATCTTGTAAATTTAGCCAGTGGTTTATCAATTTTGTTGATCTTTTCAAAGAACCGGCTTTTGGTTTTACTTTTTTCAATTGTTCTTCTATTCTGTAGTTCATTTGCTGTTGTTAGGTACCGTCAAGTTGGTTCCAACTCATAGTGATCCTGTGAACACCAGAACGAAACACTGCCTGGTCTTGAGCCATGTCCGCAATCGTTTTTATGGTTAAGCCCATCATTGCAGCCAGTGTGTCAGTTTTTTTCTCGTCGAGGGTCTTCCTCTTTTTCGCTGACCCTCCACTCTACCAAGCATGATGTCCTTCTCTGGGGACTAATCCTTCCTGACAACATGTCCAAAGTATATAAGATGCAGTCTTGCTATCTTTGCTTCCAGGGAGGACTCTGGTTGTACTTCTGCCAGAACAAATCTGTTTGTTCTTTTTGTGGTCCACTGTACATTCAGCATTCTTCTCCAACACCACAATTCAAAGGCATCAATACTTCTGTTGTCTTTGTTCATTGTCCAGCTTTGCATGCATATGATGTGATTGAAAATACCACAGCTTAGGTAAGGCACGTTTAGTCTTCAAGGTGACATCCTTACTTTTGAATACTTTAAAGAGGTCCTTTGCAGCAGATTTTCCCAATGCAATGTGTCTTTTGATTTCTTGATTGCTGTTTCCATGGGCGTTGTTTGTGGGCCCAAGTAAAATGAAATTCTTGACAACCTGAATCTTTTCCCCTTTAATGACAATGTTGCTTACTGGTCCAGTTGTGAGGATTTTTGTTTCCTTGATGTTGAGGTGCAATCCGTCCTGAAGGCTGTGGTTCTTAATCTTTATCAGTAAGTACCTTAAATCCTCATTTCCAGCAAGTAAGGTGATGTCGTCTTCATAATGCAGGTTGCTAGTGAATCGTCCTCCAATCCTGATGACTTGTTCTTTGTATAATCCAGCTTCTCAGATAGTTTGGCATACAGATTGAAAAGGTATGGTGAAAGGATACAATCCTGACACACACCTTTCCTGACTTCAAATGATACAGTGACCCTTTGTACCTTTCACATGACTGCCTCTTGATTCATATACAGATTCCTTAAGAGCACAATTAGGTGTTCTGGAGTTCCTGTTCTCCACAATGATAGCCATAATTTCTTGTGATCCACACAGTCAAATGCTATTGCATAATCAGTGTAACACAAGTAAGCATCTTTCTGGTATTCTTTGCTTTCCGCCCAGATGCATCTGATATGAGCGATGATATCCCTGGTTCCACATCCTCTTCTGAATCCAGCTTGAATTTCTGGCAGTTTCTTGTCAATATACTGTTGTAGTTGCTTTTGATTGATCTTGAACAAAATTTTACTTGTGTGTGATATCAGTGATATTGTTTGGTAATTTCCATATTTGGTAGTATCACCTTTCTTTGGAATGGGAATAAATATGGATCTCTTCCAGTTAGTTGGTCAGGTAGCTGTCCTCCAGATTTCTTGGCATAGATGAGTGAGTACTTATAGCACTGCATTTGTTTGTTGAAATATCTCAATTAAATTCCTGGTGCCTTGTTTTTTCCCAGTGCCTTCAGTGTAGCTTCAACTTCTTCCTTCAGTACCGTTGGTTCCTGATCCTATGCTACCTCTTCAATCAGCTGAACATCGACCAGTTCTGTCTGGTATAATAACTCTATGTATTCCTTCCATGTTGTGTTTTTTATTGTGATTGAGTTAAAGTTTACAATAGAATTCAAATTTGCATGCCCGCTTATCTTCAGCTTCCTCTGCTCTCCTTGTCCAGTGACAGCACACTCCTTTTTCTGTTCCATACAAGTCATATACGCTTATCAATCTCCTGTCCCTTCCTCTCCACTCTTTCCACTACCTTCTAGTAAGAGGCCAACAGGACAACATCCTGTAGATGCATGGAACCATAAAGTGTCCTTGTATCTTGTTGTTTTTATGCTCCCTGAGTCATGGAATAGTTTCACTGTAGAATCCTCCCCAATTGGACTCGAGGCTTGAGTTTTTTCTTCAGTTCTTTCAGCTTGAGAAATGTAGAACATGTTTATCCCTTCTGGTTTTCCATTTCCAGCTGTTTACACATATCATTGTAATACTTTCTGTTGTCTTTTCCAGCTGCTCTTTGAAATCTTCTGTCTAGGTCTTTTACTTTGCCATGCCTTCCTTTTGCTTTAGCTGCTTGATGTTGAAGAGCAAGTTTCAGAGTCTCTTCTGACACCCAGTTTGGTCTTTTCTTTCTTTCCTGTCTTTTTCATGACCTCTTGCTCTCTTCATGGATGGTGCCTTTGATGTCATTCCACAATTTGTCTGATCTTGATCATTAGTGATCAACACATCAAATCTGTTCTTGAGATGATCTTTAAAGTGAGGAGGGATATACTCAAGGTCATGCTTTGGCTATCTTGGACTTGTTCTAACTTTCTTCAGTTTCAATTTGAATTTGCATGTGAGCAATTGATGATCTGTGCCACAGTCAGCACTTGGTCTTGTTCTGACTGCTGATATGGAGCTTTTCCATTGTCTTTTTCCACAGATGTAGTCAATTTGGTTCCTGTGTATTCCATCTGGTGAGGTCTATGTGTTGTACAGTCACCATTTGTGTTGGTTAAGGTATTTACAATGAAAAAGTCGTTAGTCTTGCAGAATTCTATCATGTGATCTCTGGCATTATTTCTGTCACTAAGGCCATATGTTCCAACTACTGACCCTTCTTCATTTCCAACTTTTGCATTCCAGTCACCAGTAATTATTAATGCATCCTGATTGCATCTTTAGTGAATTTCGGACTGCAGAAACTGTTAAAAATTTTCAACCTCCTTATCTTTGGCCTTAGTGGTTGGTAAGTAAGTTTCAATAATAGTCATATGAACTGGCCATCCTTGTAGGTGTATGGGTATTGATCCTATCACTGACAGCATTGCACTTCAGGACAGATCTTGAAATATTCTTTTTGATGAAGAATACAACAGTGTTCCTCTTCAAGTTTTCATTCCCAGCATAGTAGACTGTATGATTGTCGGATTCAGAATGGCCAAAACCAGACCATTTCAGCTCACTAATGCCTAGGATGTTAATGTCTTATGTGTTCCATTTCACTTTGACAATTTCCAGTTTTCCTAGATTCATGCTTTGTACATTCCATGTCTGGATTATTAATGGATGTTAGCAGCTGTTTTTTATCATTTGGAGTCATGCCACATCCTCTTCTTTGAGGAGGCATCTCTTCCCCAGTGGTCTTTTGAGTGCCTTCCAACCTGGGGGGCTCACTTTCCAGCACCATGTCTAACAGTGTTTAGCTGCTATTCGTAAGGTTTTCTCTGGCTTATTGCTTTCAGAAGTAGACTGCCGGGTCCTTCTTCCTAGTCTGTCTTAGTCTGGAAGGTCAGCTGAAACTTGTCTACCGTGGTTGACCCTGCTGGTACCTAAATATCAGTGGCATAGCTTCCTGCATCACAGCAACAAGCAAGCCTCCACTGACAGATAGGTGGGGGCTGCTCACTCTATCTTTACCTTCCTTACCTGATTGTGTTACCCTGCTTACCTGATGGTGTTACCCTCCTTGCCTGATGCTGTTACCTTCCTTACCTAATTCATTTAGGTCTACTCTAATCTTTATTATCTGTTTTCTTCTGGTGACTGAGGGGTTGTGTTGTTACTCTGCTTCTGCTTGTTGAAATTTTAGGGTTAATTGTTTGGTTTTGTCTCTTTATAGAGATAAATTGACCTCTGAGCATTGCTTTGGCTGTATCCCATAAGTTCTGATAGGATGTGTTTTTTCATTCTCATTTGATTCCATAAATTTATTTATTGCATCCTTGATTTCTTCTATAACCAATGGATTGTTTTGAGTGTGGTTGTGTTCAGTTTCCACGAGTTCAGATTTCTGCCTGTGTTTTTTCTGCTATTGATTTCAACTTTTATGGCTTTTTGGTCTGAGAAGATGCTTTGTAATAATTCAGTGGATTGCATTTTGTTGAGACTTGCTTTATGTCCTAATGTATGTTCTATTTTGGAGAATGTTCCATGTGCATTTGAAAAGAAGGTGTACTTATCTGTTGTTGGGTAAATAGTCCTGTATATGTCAATGTGGCCTAGTTGGTTAATTGTTGCAACCAGATCTTTTGTATCTTTATTGAACATTTTTCTGGATGATCTGTTTATTACTGACAGGGGAGTGTTGAAGTCTCCTGCTATTGTTGTGGAGTGATCTATCTCATTTTTCAGTGTTGTCTGTGTTTGGGTCATATATTTAAATGCTCTGGTATTATGTGCATAAATATTTAATATTTTTGTATCCTGCTTATCTATTGAACGTTTCAGTAATAAGTGGTGACCATCGTTGTCCACAGTGGTGGACCTTACATTAAAATCTGTTTTATCTGAGATTACTATTGCCACTCTTGCTCTTCTTCGTGTGTTGTTAGCTTGGTATGTATTCTTCAATCCTTTGGTTTTCAGTTTGTTCACATCTTTGAGTCTCAGGTGTGTTTCTTGTAAGCAACGTATAGATGGATCATGTCTTTTAATGCAGGATGTCACTCCCTGCCTCTTTATTGGAGCATTTAGGCCATTTACTTTGAGTGTAATTATTGATAGTTATGTGTTTTAGTTATGTGTTCAGTGCTGTCATTTCGATGCCTTTTTTTGTGTTGTTGATGATTTCTCTTTTTGTCTGTTAATATTCCTTTCTGGATTGCTTTTCTTTATGGGTTTAATTTTCATCTCTTTTCCTTGTTGGTTTTGTCTTTGCTGAGACTCCTGTGTTGTGTTTCTCGTTTTGATATGTTGCATTTTTAGTTTGCCTTGCAGCTACCCCTTTGAGTCCTCTTTAATGTTCTAAGATTCAACTAATCTTTAACCTCTGTGTATCTTCTTAATTTCCTTTCCATCTCAAAGGGTTATAGCTACTGTGATACATCCCTCTTTATATTGTGATGATGTCGTAGTTTTTGTGTTAAGATCACTGGCCACCTTCTTTTACTGTTTTAGCTTTGAGTGAGCTTTATGACTTCCCTAGCTGAATGGGATTTTGGATGTTGTGCCCTGCATTGCATCCTTAAGTATTTATTGTTTTTATTTTTCTAAACAAAGAGCTTCTTTTCAGTGTTTCCTGTAGTTTTGGTTTGGTTTTGCAAAGTCTCTGAACTTCTGTTTATCTGTGAATGTCTTAATTTCACCTTTGTATTTGACAGACAGTTTTGCAGGATATATAATTCTTGGTGTAAGTTTTTCTCTTTCAAGGCTTTGAATGTGTCATCCCACTGCCTTCTTGCCTACATAGTTTCTGCATAAGAGTCAGAACAAAGCCTATGGAGCTTCTGTTTGTACATTAGTGTTATATCTTGCTGCCTTTAAGAGCCTCTCTTTATGTTTCATTTCATTAAGCTTGATTATAATCTATTTTGGTGTCTTTCTTTTGGGGTCGAGATTTTGTGGTGTTCAGTAAGCATCTTGAATATCTGTGTTCTTTTATAATTTCAGGGAAATTGTCAGGAACTCTTCAACAATTGTCTCTGTATTTTTGGGTATCCCTCCTGTTCGGGAACTTCAATTATTTGTAGAGTATTCCTGTTGATAAGTCCCACATGTTTCTTAATGCTTCTTTTTCTTATTTCTTTTCTGTATAATCTCATAAATGATGGTGTCAGTTGCTTTATCTTCAGGTTCACTAACTCTACCTTCCAACTCCTCAAACCTGCTCTTTTGGCTTTGCATTGAATTGTCTAAATCTGTAAGTTTATTACTGATCTGCTGAAATGTAGATCATTGATGTTCCAGCAGTTCATATAACTTGCTTAATTTTTCATTTTGTTCTGTTGCATTTTGTTTAATCTTTAGGAAGGCTCTATACATAATTCTTCTGCATTCTGCCTCATATGATTTAAGAAAGCCTTCTTCATCTGGAAAGTTTCTTGATTTTTTATTTTGTGAGTTTTCTGGAGCCATGGTGGTTTGCTTCTTTAAATGGTTAGATATTGATTATTTTCTTTGCACCATCAAAAAGTTGTTCAGTTTCTCTAGTGTTACACCAACAGGAGCTGTGGCGTAGTTCTAAGACAGGAATACAGGTACTTCTAGGTTTGGTTGCCAGCTGCCTCTGCATTCTCTAGTGACTGGCCAAGGCTTGGCTCTCAAGGGTGGGAAGCTCAACTTTTTGGCTGCTAAAGGTGTTGAGTTACTTCTGGCGACTCTCCATCTTTAGGTCAGTCAAGCCTATGGTGTAGCTCGGGGAGGGGAGGAGAGAAGGTTGCCTTCACCTTTGGATGCCTGGGACTTCTGTGCTCTCTAGATACTTGTAACTTAAAATCTGCATTTTTGCTGAGAGGAGCACAGTCCAGCATGTGCCAAGAGCAGCCAGGCCCTCAGGATTGGCAGGCTCCACCTCCTTGCTGGCAGAGATGGTGCCCTACTTATGGAGTCTATAAGGGGCCCTCAGATAATGGTATGATGTGGCTCAGTAAAGCATGGTGAAAATGCTGCCAACTCACTTAGCCACTGTGTTCTCCAGCTGGTCTTATTTTAAAAGTGCCTTACTGCTGAGAGAGGCTCTCTCCAGCATTTGCTGAGAGCAGACAGGCCCTCATGTGTCAGGCCTCACCTCTTGGCTGACAACAACAGTGCCTCATATGCCATCCCCCTACACTGTGATGTGGCTCAAAGCAAGGGGTCTTAGGGAACTGCCACCCTCAGTCACCAGGCCCCACTATGATCCCTAGATAAAATTGTCTCAAAAACAGCTATTCTGCTGGAGAAGTACTTTCCAGACAGGCACTGTTGCTCAGCATGAGAATTAGCCCCTACTGAGACCTCAGGCATGGTTGACTCCTCTCAGCTGACCAGTTGGCATCCCAGCTGGTCTGCCTTTTGTGCTGTGAGTCAGGAGAGTCTGTGGTGCAGCTCACATGGAGAGGTAGTGGCACCCTTGGTCAGCAGCTGGGCTCTCAAAATGTGGCTGTCCCAAGCACAGTCTCTGCTGCGGTATATGCTGTTCACTTACAGCACTGTATTTCAGTGCATTAGCATGCCAGGCTCACAGGCTCAACTGACCCAGTCCCAACCTCCCAAATAACAAGTAAGGTGTCCATACCTGCAGTCCCCTCAAACAATGTGTTTGCAGAGGCAGCACTTGGTGTGCTGCTACCTTGCCTCTCGCAGAGGTAGTTTCCTGTTGTCTGTTGCTCCATCCAATCTCACAACCCTATACCAGATCTTGGGGCTCCCAGTATGTCCACACTTCTCCATTTACTTATTATTCTAGGCCTTAGGGAATCAAGGAGATGTGTGTCTAGTTTGTCATCTTGGCTCTGTCCCCCAGAACGTTTTCTTTATGGACTGTATTGTGCCGTCTGACTTTGATTTACAAGATCATGGTACCCAGCCCTCAGACTCAGTAATTTGGTTTCTCAAGGTGTTTGGATGTATCTAGGAAACTTGTCATTCTATTTTCATCAAGTTGTGATGCCTTCCTCTGTGTTGTTTGTTTCCTTTTCCGTTACCAAAATTAACACTTGTTTGCTTTCTAGTTTGTGATTTTACCTACCCATCCATCTGCTCCTTCATTGTTTAATTCCCGAATGTTGAACCATCCTTGCATCCCTGGAATGAATCTCACTTGGTTATGGTATATTATTTTTTTGATATGATGCTGAACTCTGTTGGCTAGAATTTTGTTGAGAATTTTTATAGCTGTATTCATGGGAGATATTGGTCTGTAATGTTCTTTATTTGTGGTTTCTTTACCTGGCCGTGGCTTCACAGAATGAATTTGGAGTGGTCTGTCCTTTTCTATGCTCTGAAGTAGTGTGGGTAGTCCTGGTGTGAGTGCTTCCCTAAATGTTTGATAGAATTTTGTAGTGAATTTTCTATGCCAGGGCTTTTGTTGGTGGGGTGTTTTTTTGTTTGTTTTTTAAATAGCTTTTTAAATATTTTCTGTTCTTATGGGTCTGCTCACATTAGCTATCTAAGCTTGTTTAGGTAGTGTTAATTTCTTCTAGGGTCTCAAATTTGCCAGGAGTACAGTTTTCCATGGTATTAGGTTATGGTCCTTTTTAATTTCAGTTGGGTCTGTTTTAATGTCCTTCATTTCTTATTTGGGTTATTTGCTTTCTCTCCTGTTTTTCTTTAGTCAGTTTGGCCAGTGGTTTGTCGATTTTTGTTGATCTTTTCAAAGAACCAACTTTTGATCTTGTTGTTTTTTTAAAAATATTTCTTGGTGCTTTAAGTGAAAGTTTACAATTTGAATAAATTTTCCATATAAAACCCCAAATACACAACATTATTCCCACTACCACCCTATGACAGCATGCTCCTCCTTTCCAGGCTGTACTTGCCGTATCCATTCAACCAACTCCTGTTCCCCTCCACGCTGTCATTTCACCTCTAAGAGGAGCTGCCTGGACAGCCTCATGTATATATTTAAGCCAAGAAGCATTTTCTTCCCCAGCATCACTCTGTGTCGTACAGTCCAGTCCAGTCTTTATCTGAAGTGTTGACTTTGGTTCTGGTTTCAGCTCTCAGCTAACAGAAAGTCGAGGGTTGGTGTCATCAGGGGACCCTCCAGTCTGATGGACCATCAAGTGTGGTCTTTTCATAGAGTTCTAGTTCTGCACACCCATTTTTCTCCTTCTACATCAGGGACTTTATGTTGTGTTCCCTGTCAGGGCAGTCATTGCTGTTAACTTGGCCACCACATGGTTCTTCTGGTCTCATGGTGATGTAGTCTCTGGATCATGTAATACCTTCTGTCTGCTAGGCTCATATTTTCCTCATGTCTTTGATGTCCTTCATTCTCCTCTGCTCCAGGTGGATTGGAACCAATTCATGCTACTTAGATGGCTGCTTGCTAACTTTTAAAACCTCGGACAATGCTCACCAAAGGGGTATTCAGAGCATGTTCTTAAAAAAAAATTAAAAAAAAAAAACTTATTCCAGTTAACCTAGATGTCCCCTGAAACTGTTGTCCCCAGACCTCTGTCCTTGCTACTTTGTCCTTCAAAATGCTGGGTTACATTTAGGAAACCTTTTAGCCTTTGGTATAGTCCAGTTTTGCCAACCTCTCTTCTGCTGCATGCTGACATTCACTTCACCTAACCCAGTTTCTATCTACTATCTCCCTCCACACCTTTGTAACCATCAAAGATTATTTTCTTTTGTGCTTAAACCTTTTCTTAAGTCCTTATAATAATGGTTTCACACAGTATTTGTCCTGTTGCATCTGACTAATTTCACTTAACGTAATGTCTTCCAGATGACTTCTTGTTTTGTTTCCCTAGATCATCATTGTTCTTTGTCACTGCATAGTATTCTGTTGTGTGACTATACCATAGTTTGTTTATCCATTCATCTGTTGATGGGGCACCTAAGTTGAGTCCATCTTTTTGGTGTTGTGGACAGTGCTGCAGTAAACATTGGTGTGCATGTATCTGTTCGTGTAACTGCCTTTATTTCTCTAGGATATATTCCAAGAAGTAGGATTGATGAATCATATGGTATTTCTATTTCTAGCTTTAGAAGAAAGCACTAAATCTATTTCCAAAGTGGTTGTACCATTTTATATTCCCACTAGCAGTTTAGAAGAGTTCCAGTCTTTACACAACCTCTCCAATATTTATTATTTTGTGTATTTTGGAGTAATGCCAGCCTGTTTGGGTGAGATGGTATCTCCTTGTGGTTTGTGATTTCTGTTTCTCTGATGACTAATGATCATGATTATTTCCTCATGTATCTGTTAGTGTCCATGGTGTCGTCTTCGGTGAAGTGCCTGTTCATGTCCTTTGCCCGTTTTTCAATTTGGGTTATTTGTGTTTTTCTTGTTGAGGTTTCGTAGTAACTTGTAGATTATGGAGATTAGATGCTGATCAATTCCTAGTAACAAAAATTCTTTCCCAGTCTGTAGATTGTCCTTTTATTCTTCTGGTGAAGTCTTTGGGTGAGTGTGTTTAATTTTTTTGGAGTTCCCAATTATCTGCTTTCTGGTGTGTGTTCATTGTTAATAATAGTTTGTAGTGTTTATGCTGTATATTAGGGCTCCCAGGATTGTCTCCATTTTTTTCTTCCATGATTGTCATTGTTTTAGATTTTATATTTAGGTCTGTCATCATTTTGAGTTAATGTTTGTGTGTGGTGTGAGATATGGGTCTTGTTGCAATTTTTTTGTGCCTGGATATCCAGTTATGCTAAGACAGTTTGTTACAGAAGACTGTCTTTTCCTCAATTTATAGACTTTAGGCCTTTTAAAATATCAGCTGCTCATAGGTGGATGATGTTGTATCTGGATTCTCAATTCTGTTCCATTAATCTATGTATCTCTTTTTGTACCAGTACCAGGCTGTTTTGACTATTGTGACAGCATAATAGGTTCTAAAGACAGGTAGTGTGAGGCTTTCCACTTTGTTATTCTTCTTCAGTAATGGTTTACTTGTCTGTGGCTTCTTCCCTTTCTATATGAAGTTGGTATTTGTTTCTGCATCTCGTTAAAAAAGGCCATTGGAATTTGAATTAGGATTGCATTGCAACTATACACTCCTTTGGGCAGAATAGACAATTTGATGATGTTAGGTTTTCCTGTCCATGAGCACTGTAGGTGTCTTTGCTTAATTAAGTAGGTCTCTTTTGGTTTCTTGGAATATAGTCTTATAATATTCTTTGTATAGGTCCTTTACATCTGATTGGATTTCCTCCTAGGTGTTTTATCTTCTTCAGAGCTGTAGTGTTTTATAGTCAACTAGTGCTGCTGTAACAGAAATACCACAAAGTGGATGGCTTTAACAAAGAAAAGTTTATTCTGACACAGTTCAGCAGGTTACAAGTCTGAATTCAGGGTATCTGCTCCACGAGAAGGGCTTTCCCTCTATCAGCTCTGGAGGAAAGTCCTTGTGCTACATCAGTCCTTGGTCAGGGAGCATCTTAGTGCAGGAACCTCAGGTCTGAAGGATGCTGTCTACTCCCAGTGCTGTTTTCTTGATGGTGTGAGGTTGCCAATTCTCTGCTTGTGTCCCTTTCCTTTTATTTCTTGTAGGATGAAAGGATAAAGGGTGGTACAAGCCATACTCCAGGGAATCTCCCTTTACAGTGGAGCAGGAAGATGATCTTATGAAGGGATTTATGCAAGCCAAGCCAAGTGCCGTCGAATCGGATCCTACTCACCCTGCCATAATAATCCTCTAACATACAGCATAGGAAAATCACAAAATGGAGGACAGTCATAAAATATTGGGATAAGGCCCAGCCACGTGGTTACACAACATTTGGTGGGGGGGCACAGTTCAGTCCATGACACTCCATCCTTTGGACCCTCCATGTAACACAATCATCCTATCATAGTAAAAGTCATAGCAAAAACATGTCCATCCCATATGATAGAAGTCTTAAATCAGTTCCAAGTCCAAAATACAAAAACTCTTCTGCATCGGTGAAACCTAGAATACAAGTTCTCTGCTTGCAAAGGTACAATGGCAGAATAGTCACAAGTTAGACATTTCCATTGCAAGTGGGAGAAATTGCAAGGAAAGAAGGCATTAACAGGTATCAAGCAAGTCAACAGAGAACATTACATTAATCCTCAAAGCTCTGAAAATAATCTCCATTTTCTGAAACGTTTTACACATTAGCCTTGCCCTCCAGACTCTAGGTATTAGACACACTCTTTGGATTCTGAGTTGAGACCCCTGGCCCTATGCTGCAGCTCTGCCTTCTAGGTCGTCTTGGACAGCATCTCTGCCCCCTTGGCTTTAGGTACACGCTAAGCCCGACTGAGTGGCAGTTCCACCCTTACAAGCACAGGAAGCCATGGCTCCACCCTTTCAAACCCTTGAGGTCATGCCCATATCTTTTGATGGCTGAGGCAGCTCAGCTTCTCATGCTGTTTGTGTCTTCATTTTCTGCTTCCTATGGCGTCATGGCCCAGGCCTCAGGCCTGCATCTTCCCTGCAGGAACAACTATTCTGAAGCTCCGTAGCTCCACCAGTTCAACTGCTGAGAGGCACCCCACTCTTCCAGGAAACTTCTGTGCACAGGCACTCAGCTCTCACTCTGTGGGTTAGCTCCAGCACTGTCTCTCACTGGTCTGGTTCTGCTGCTGTTGTTTTCACCATCTGTGCCTTCTTTGGTGTTAATAGTTATCCTTAGTTCTTTCTGAGTCTTCAGTCCACTCACAGTTTCAAAGCTGCTTCCACATTTTGGGTATTTGTTAGAGTAGCACCCCACTTCCTTGGTACCAGATTGTCTCAGGCTGGGTTTCTTAGGAAAGCAAAACCAGTAACACATATGTACATGGAAAGATTTATATAAAAGAAAAAGCTCATGTAATTGTAGAAGCTGAACATCCGAAGTCCTGGCACAAGCCTCACATGGCCACAGGAGCTGGTGAACCCAAGGTCAGCAGGCCAGAGACTAGAGTTCTAGATCACTGGATGTGTATGTGAGTGGATCCCAAGCTGGTGGGTGAGGCTGTGATGTCTCTGCTGACTCAGAGAGCTGCAGGGGCTGGTGAACCCAGGGAACAGGACTTTCTCACTTACTGGCTGTTTTAGTCAGCTTGGGCTGCTCTAACAGAACTACCATAGAGTGGATGGGTTTAACAAAGGAAGGTTTATTCTTACACAGTCCAGTAGGTTGCAAGTCCATATTCAGGGTGTCTGCTCCAGGGGAAGGCTTTCCCCTTGTCAGCTCAGGAAGAAAGTCCGGTATCGCATCAGTCTTTGTCCAGGGAGCATCTTGGCGCAGGAGCCTCATGTCTGAAGGACGCGCTCTTCTCCCAATGCTGCTTGCTTGATGGTACGAGGTTCCCAATTCTCAGCTTGCTTCTCTTTCCTTTTATCTCTTGCAGGCTGAAAGGATTAAGGGTGGGGCAAGCCATACTCCAGGGAAACTCCCTTTACCGCAGGGCAGGGAAGTAATCCTATGAAGGAATTTACAGCCCTACCCTAATCCTTTAACATACAGTTTAGGAAAACCACAAAATGGAGGACAGTCACAAGATACTGGGAATCATGTCCCAACCACATGGCTACACATATTCTTGGGGGGACACAATTCAACCCATGCCACTGGCTGTGAAGGTTGATGAATCCAATAGTTGCTAGTTCAGGTCCAGGAACCAGACGCAAAAAAGAGCAGTAGCTGCTGGCAACGTGAGCAGACAGGAAGTACGTGGTGAAAAGCAGAGAGATGATAGTGAGAAACCACCACAGCCCCCATTCCTGCCACTTGATACAGCAGTCTAACATGGAGTTGCCAAGTTGACAGTCTTAACCACCTCATATGATAATGGTAATGATATGATGATTTCTTCTTTCATGGTCTGGTTTTTGGGCTACAGGAATTAGGCTGATTTATGTATATTTCTCTTGTATCCTGATAAACTGAACTCTTCTGTTAGTTCCAGTAGTGTTTTTTTGTCTCTGTGTGTGGATTCTTTAGGGTTTTCTGTGTATAAAATCATGTCACCTACAAGTAGAGACACTTTTACTTCCTTACCAATCCGGAGGCCCTTTATTTCTTTATCTTGCCTGATTGCTCTGGCTAGAACCTCCAGGACAATGTTGAATAAGAGTGGTGACTGTGGGCATCCTTGTTGGGTACCTATTTTCAAGGGGAATGTTTTCAGAACTTTTTCCATTTAGGCTGATGTTTGCTGTTGGCTTTGGATAGATGTGTTATTATGTTGAAGAATTTCCCTTCTGTTCCTGTTTTGATGAGCTTTTAATATGAATGGATGTTGGACTTCGTCAAATTCCTTTTCTGCATGAGTTGATAAAATCAAGTTCAGTCTGTTGTGATATCACACAGCTCATTTCTTATTTGAGTTATTTGCTTTTTCTCCTGTTTTTATTTTGTCAGTTTTGCCAGTGGTATCAATTTTTTTGATCTTTTCAGGAAACCAGCTTTTGGTTTTATGAATTCTTTCAGTCTTTTTTCTATTCTCTAATTCGCTTTGTTCTCTAATTTTTATTATTTGCTTTCTGGTGTCTGAGGGGTTCTTTTGCTGCTGTCTTTCTACTTGTTCAAGTTATAGAATTAATTTTTTTATTTGGGCCCATTCTTCTTTTTGGATGTGTCTGTATCTTGAGCTGAATTGCCCTCAGAGCATGGCCTTTACTGTGTTCCGTAGATTGTGGTAGAATGTGTTTTCATTCTCGTTTGATTGTATGAATTTCTTTATTCTATCCTTTAGTTTTCTGTAACTTCTTAGTTTTGAACAAAGTGTTGTTCAGTTTCCGTGTGTTTGATCCCCTCCCTCCCCTTTTTTTCTATTACTGATTTCTACTTTCATGGCTTTATGGTCTGAAAAGATGGTGTGTAATATTTCAGTACTTTGAATTTTGTTGAGAATTGATTTGTGGCTACCTAATATGTGGTCAGTTCTGGAGAATGTTCCATATCATTGGAAAAGAATGTATACTTGGCTGCTGTTGAGTGGAGTGTTCTGTATATGTTTGTGAAGTGAAGTTAGTTGATTATGGCGTTTAGATCTTTCATGTCTTTATTGAGCTTTTTTCTAGATGTTCTGCCTGTGACAGTGTTATGTGGAAGTCCCCTTCTGTTATTGTTGATCTGTCTATTTCTGTTTTCAATGCAGATAGTGTTTTATATATTTTGAAGTCCATCATTGGATGTGTAGATATTTAATGTGGTTATGTCCTCTTACAATATTGAGCCTTTATCTTTCCTTATCCAGTGGTGGATTTTACTTTAAAGTGTATTTTATCAGAGGTTAATATGAGCCACTCCTGCTCTTTTTTAAATGTTATTAGCTTCATATGTTTTTTTCCATACCTTCAAGTTGTAGTTTGTGTCTTTGAGTGTGAAGTATGTCTCCTCTAGGCAGCATATAGGTGGGTCATGTTTTTTCATCCACCCTGCCACTCTCCGTCTCCGTCTCTTTATTGGTACATTTAGTACATTTAAATTCAGCATGATAATTGATAGATATGAGCTTAGCGCTGTCATAGTGATGTCTTTTTTTGTGTGTGTGTGCACTGTAGACAATTCCTTTGTTCCATGTGATTTTCTGTACTGTCTGTTTTCTTTGTTTTCCTTTCACCTTTTTCACTGTTAGTGGTTTTATATTTGCTGACACTTCGTGATTTCCTTGTTTATTATTTTTATGCATAGGATGGATGGTTTCCTTTGCGGTTACCTTAATATTTACCCTTATTTTTCTAAATTTAAACCTGTCTTTAATTTCTTTATTTCATCTTGACTTCTCTCCATATGAAAGATCTGTGACTATATGTTCTTTTGGGTCCTTCATTTTTATCATAATGTTTACATAATGACAGCAAATAAATAAAAAGATATAGTGAGTCATATGAAGATAGTAGTATGAAGGAAAATAAGTAGGATAAGGGGTATAGGGAATGCTAGGAATAGGAAGACTCGTTTTGTATGGAGTGTTAATTGTAGGCCTCATTAAAAAGGTGACAGTTGAGCGAAGACCTGAAGGGAGTGAGGGGAAAAATATCTGAATATCTGTGACAAGAGCATTCTAGGCAGAAGAAATAGCAGTACAAAAGCCTTACAGAGGAACTGGACTGGACTTTTTTGAAGAATAGTAAGGATACCAGTGACTAGTGCTGAATAAATGGTTGGAAAAGAAGTAAGAGATGAGGTCAGAGATGTAGTGGTGATCTAAATTGTGTAAGGGCGTTGAAAGGACTTTCTGACCCTGAGATGGGAAGTCGTTTGAAGGTTTTGAGTGGAACAGTAACAGAATTTGACTTAATATTTTTAAGGTGTTACTCTTGCTGGTCTGCTGAAAATAGGATGAGTACTAATAGTAGAAGCTGGGGGGGATCCGCAAAGAAGACTGAGGAGTGGCCAGTGAGGGGCTAAATTATAAGAATATAGTGTCTAAGAAGCCAAGTTAAAGTATTTCAAGAAGGAAGGAATGATCAGCTGTGTAAAATGCTGCCAATAGGGCAAGTAAAATGAAGACTGAGAATTAATCGTTGGGTTTATTAAAGGTCAGTGGTGTAGTGTATGAAGAATTTCACTAGAATGGTAGAGACATGTTGAAATGTACTGTGGAATGCCAGAATAACAAATCTGTCTGAGAAGAAGTTTTGCCACAATGTTCTTTAGAAATGGGGATGATGAGACTTTGTCTCATGTACTTTGGACATGTTATCAGGGAGGACCAGTCCATAGAGAAGGACATCACGCTTGGTAAAGTAAGAGAGTCAGTGAAAAAGAAAATCCTCAATGAGATGGATTCACACAGTGGCTACAGCGATCGGTTCAAATGTAGCAAAAATTGTGAGGATGGTACAGGACTGGGCAGTGTTGTGTTGTACATAGTGTCACTGTGAGTTAGAACCAACTCAGTGGCACCTAACAACAGTAACAACAATAGAGACAAAATCTGTATTAAAATTGATTTGCAAGAGAATGGGAAAATATGAATTACAGACAGCCTATAGAGACAACTTTTGAGAAGTTTTGCTATGTACAGAAGCAGAGAAAGGGGCAAATGGTGTAGGCCTGGTCAACATTTCATTCTATTATACATAAGTTTTCTATGAGTTGGAGCCAGTGTAGTGATACCTAACAACAACAGGAACAATCTGTTAGAGATAAAACAGATTTGATGATGCAGGAAAGAAAGAACAGAATTGCTAGAGAAATCATCTAGAATAGGTAAAAAGAAGGAGGATCTAGTAAAAGATTGACCTTTTACAGTAGCAGAAGTAAATGTGTGGACAGAGACACAGGTAGCTGGGTAGATAAGATGAGAACTTAGAGGTGTTCTCTTTTGACTGCTTCTGTTTTCTTTCTGGAGTAGGAAGCAAAATCATCGTCTGGTATGAGAAGAGGGAAGGAGAAATTGGAGACTTGAGAGGACAGAAGAATGCATGAAATATCCATCTGGAAGGAATGGAGAATGAATAACTAGGGAAATGCAGATTTAAGTATTAAGAGCTATTTAAAATAAATGGTCTTCAGTTTAAAATGAGACAAATCAGTGTAGTTGTATGTTTATATCAAACCATATTCAGCTACTGATATAAAATCAATATTTTGAGTTTAACTGAATTGTTATGGAAGGTCAAAGGGAAAGCTTCACCAAAAACCAATATTTGAACTGGCTCTTGAATATGATAGAGTGCGCTCTTTGGAGAGGACGGGTAAGGATGTTTAGTGGAGACAGCAATGTGTACAAAGGCCTAGAGTCAAGAAAGAGCAGAGTATATTTGTAGAAATTTTGAAAACAACTGTTGTAGGTTGTTGTAGTAGCTGTGCAGTGTTAGACAGAAGAACTCACCTTGTGGGTTGTTACAAAGATTAAATGAGCCCACTAAATATTCTATACTTTCTTTCAGATGCTGTCAGTGCTCAGCAGTACAAAGTCCTCGTTGGTAACCGGGAGTGGATGATTAGAAATGGTCTTATCATTAGTAATGATGTAGATGATTCTATGACCGAACATGAGAGAAAAGGTCGTACTGCTGTATTGGTGGCAGTTGATGGTAAGGTTTTCCATGTATGCTGACTCAGTGTTATGATCTTGATTATTGTTTTATGTGCATTTTTGAGAGGCTTCTGCACTATAAGGGTTATTCCAGAACAACTTGAATACAAAGCAAAAATATTAACAATACAGTTATTAGTAACCGTACAACCCACTGCTGTTGAGTCAGGTCTGACTCATGGCAACCCTAAAGGCCAGAGTAGAACTACCCCATGGAGTTTCCAAGGAGCACTTAGCGGATTTGAACTTAAAGGTTAATTAAAAATTCTCGTGCATTTTCCTTTATTATCTTCTTCTCTAAGCAACATTTGGAAACCCTGGTAGCATAGTGGTTAAGTGCTATGGCTGCTAACAAAAAAAGGTTGGCAGTTGGAATCCACCAGGCACTCTTTGGAAACTCTATGGGGTAGTTCTGTTCTGTGCTATAGGGTTGCTATCAGTCAGAATAGACTCAATGGCAGTGAGTTTGGTTTCGGTTTTAACCAACATTTAAAGAAAAATAGCTAAGAGGTAAAAGTAGTCAACATGGCATGATCCTGTATACAGAAAATCCCAAAGAATCTACTAAAAAGCTTCTAGAACTAATAGAGGAATCTAGCAAAGTTGCAGGATACAAAGTCAACACAAAAAAATCATTTGGGTTTCTATAGGCCATCAACTAGAAATCTGAAAGGGAAATTGAGAAAACAGCTCCATTTACAATAGCACATGAAAGAATAAAATACCTAGGAATAGATTTTCCCAGGAATGTGAAAGAATTGTACAATAAACATTATAAAACACTGCTGAAAGGACTTGTGGATTGGAAAACTTAATATAGTCAATATGGCAGTATTACCAAAGGCAATCTACAGATACAGCACAATCCTGATCTAAATTTTAACAGCCTTCTTTATAGAAATGGAAAAACTCAGTTTTATGTGAAAAGACAAAAGGCCCCAAAGAGCTAAAGCAGTTTTGAAGAACAAAGTAGGTGGCCCTCACACTTCGCAACTTCAAAGCATATTACATAGCTGTAGTATTCCAAGTAGTCTGGTACTGGTTTAATGATAGATATATAGATCAATGGAATAGAATTGAAACCCCAGAAATGAATCCAAATGTGTCTGGTTAATTGGTTTTTGACAGGGGAGCCAAATCCATTCAGTGGGTAAGAAATAGTCTTTTCAACAAATGGTGTTGGCAAAACTGGATTTCCACGTGGAGAAATATGAAGCAAAAATTAATTCAGAATGGATCAAAGACCTAAATATTAAATATAAAACCATAAAAATTTTGGAAGAAAATATAGGGGCAAAGCTTTGAAACCTAATTTATTTAATGATAGATTACGAAACACAAGAACAAATACATGAGAAACAGAAAACAAAATAGATTACTAGGACCTCATAAAAGTAAAATACCTGTGTCCATCAAAAGAGTAAGAAGACATCCTGAAGTCTGGCAAATAACCTTCAAGAACAATATAACTGATAAGAGTCTAATGTCTAAAACATGTATAAATTTTTTACAGCTTAACAACAAAAAAACAAATAATCCCATCAAAAGTGGGCAGAGGACATGAACGGACACTTCACCAACAAGGATATACAAACGTATTCTCAAATGGCCAACAGACACATGAAAAGATGCTCAGCAGTATTAGCTAACAGAGAAATGCATATCAAAACCACAATGAGATGCCATTTCATTCCAATTAGGACAACTAAGATTAAAACAAAACAAACAAAAATACAGAATAATAAGTGCAGGCGAGAATGTGAGGAAATTGGAACTCTCATCTATTTTTGGTGCAAATGCAAAATGACACAGCCATTGTGGAAAAGAGTCTGGCAGTTCCTTGTAAATAAATAAATAAAAATAAAAATGAGCACTAAAGCTGCCATATGACCCAGCAATTCTACTCTTAGATATGTACTCTAGGGATCTAATAGGAATAACAGGAACAGACATGCACATCCATGCTCATTGTAGCGTTCTTCACAATAGCAGAAAGGTGGAAACCACCTAAATGCCCATCGGTGGAAGAATGGATAAGCAAAATGTGGTACTGACATAAAATGAAATATTACTCAGTGATAAAGAAAAATGAGTTCCCAGAACATCTTGTAACATGGATGAACCTGGAGGACATTATGATGAATGTAATATGTCAGTCACAAAAAGACAAATATGTATTCTCATTTGTATGACATGAAATTAATAGTGAAGTATACAGAAACTGTAAACCCTGGTGGTATAGTGATTAAATGCTACAGTTGCTAGTCTACAGGTCGGCAGTTTGAATTCACCAGGTGCTCCTTGGAAACTCCATGGGGCAGTTCTACTCTATTCTGTAGTGTCGTTGTGAGTCAGAATTGACTTAACAGCTGCAGGTTTGTTTTTTTTTTTAAATAGAGAAACTAATATTTGTGGTTATGGGGGGATGGGGGAGGAAAAGTACTTGCTAGGTAGTTGTCACTGTTTATAGTGACGGAAAAGGTGACACTAATTGTGGTAGGTGAAGTATGCATAGCATGACTGATGTAGTTGATGTCAGTAAGCAGTATACAGGGAAAAGGGATGAATTGGCAAATCCTAGGTTACATAATGGGGCTACTGTGAGTCACAGTTGACAGTGACAGGTTTAGGTTACATATAATTTTGCAACAGTAAGAACCAAAAGAGGAAGTGGAGTACAGATGCTGATGCTGATTAGACATAACCATTTACCTCGTGGAGTTAGTTCTCTTGGTTTGAGGGACTAGGGTCACAGTCTTGTGGGACAATCCAGTCAATTGTCATGTTCTTAATATTCTAAATTTACCTACCAGTATGGTGAGTCTGGGATTTTAAAAGCTTATAAGCAGCCATCTGAGGTACAATTCTTGATCTCTGTTTGTGTGGAACAAAAGAGAAAGAAGGAAATCCAAGAATCAGAAAAGGACCTTAACTACAGGACTTATAGCCTCCATGATCTACAGTCTCCTGTGCCTTGGGAACAGAAGAGCTAAATGGTACCTGGCTACCACTACTGAATATTCTGATTGGGGACATAATAGATGTATCTTGATATAATGGGAGAAGAATGTGGAACAGAACTTTAAATTCTTAAAGATTTCAGACCTACTAGATCCACTGAGACTTGAGGAGTCCTCAGGACTGTGGTCCAGAGTTACCCTTCAAAACTTGAATTGAAACTGTCCAGTAACCTTTAAACTGAGTAACAGTTTAGCTCAAAGAAGTGAAGATTGTCACCACTGAGTATTATATTCTTTTAAAAAAATATATAGAAGACTAAAGGGTCAATAGTTATCTTTTTGTCTTTTTTAATAGTGCTTTAGGTGAAAGTTTATAACTCAAGTTAATTTCTCACTGAAAAATTCATGCACATATTGTTTTGTGACATTGGTTGCAAACCCTGCAATGTGACAGTATGCTCCCTCTTTCCACTCCAGGATTCTTGTGTCTGTTCATCTAATTCCTGCCGCCTTGTCCTGCTTTTGGATAGAAACTGTTCATTTGATCTCATATATTTGATTGAAATAAGAAACGTGTTCCTCAAGTGTTATTATTATTATTATTATTATTATTTAATAGCCTGTCTAATCTTTGTCCAGAAACCCTGGTGATGAGGTGGTTAAGCGCTACCGGTGCTAAAGTTTTGTTGTTCAAATCCACTAGGCACTTCTTGGAAACTATGCAGTAGTTCTCTTTTGTCTTATAGGGTCTCTATGAGTCAGAATTGACTCCATGGCAGTGGGTTTGGGGTTTTCTTTTTTTTTGGAATCTTTATCTCAGAAGATTTAAAAGCATAGATGAGTAGGGTGGAAGTCAGAGAGTAAGTTAATGAGAGTGAAAACAACTAGAACAGAAGTAGTGATAATGCTGGCACAATGCGAAGATTGTATGTAATGTCACTGATCACTAAGTCTAGAAAATGTAAAATGGGAGTGGGTTTTGTTGTGTATATTTTTGTCAAAAATAAAAATATTAATTAAGAAGAAAAATAACCACCCAAGAATTTCAAAAACACCTAAAAATAGCGTTACATTGAAATAATAGCAAACTAAAATAACACCAATAATTTAATTATTCTAATGCAGTGTCCTGCAGATATCTGTCAGTTTGTCATACTGTTGGAGCTTGCATGTTGCTGTGATGCTGGAAGCTTTGCGGTTGGTATTCAAATGTCATCTGGGTCACCCCTGGTGAACAGGATTCAGCTGAGCTTCCAGACTAAAACAGACTAGGAAAAAGAACCTAGTAGTGTACTTATGAAAAGAATTAGTCAGTGAAAGCCTTATGAAAAGCAGTGGAACATTGTCTGATGTAGTGCCAGAAGATGAGCACCTCAGGTTGTAAGACACTCAAAATGTGAGTGGGGAAGAGCTGCCTCTTCAAAGTAGAGTTGACTTTAATGATGTGGGTGGAGTTAAGCTTTCTGGACCTTCGTTTGCTGATGTGACTTGACTCAGAATGAGAAGAAACAACTGCAAACATACAGTAACAGTTGGAACATGGAATGTAAAAGTATGGATCTAGGAAAATTGAAAATGATCAAATATGAAATGGAACATATAAGCATTGATGTCTTAGGTATTAGTGAGGTGAAATGGATTAGTATTGGCTGTTTTGAATTGGACAATCATAGCTGTGCTGGAAATGACAACTTGAAGAGGAATAGTGTTGTTCATCATCAAAAAGAACATTTCAAGATCTGTCCTAAAGTACAATGCTGTCAGTGATAGGATACAATGAAGATCAATTAATATGACTAATATTCAAATTTATGCACCAATCAGTAAGGCCGAAGATGAAGAAATTGAAGATTTTACCAACTTCTGTGGTCTGAAATTGATTGAACATGCAATCATGATATGATAATTACTGGAGAATGGAATGCAAAAATTGTAAACAAGAAGGATATGTAGTTAGAAAATATGGCCTTGGTAATAGAAACAATGCCAGAGATCACATGATTGAACTTTACAAGACGAATGACTTCCTCAGCCAATACCTTTTTTCTCCATCATAAACAGCAACTATACACATGGACCTTGCCAGATGGAATGCACAGGAATCAAATCAACGAAATCTCTGGAAAGAGACAATGGAAAAACAGTATCATCAGTCTGAACAAGGCCAAGAGGCTGACTGTGAATCAGACCATCAATTACTCATATGCAAGTTCAAGTTGAAACTGAAGAAAATTAAAACAAGTCCATGAGAGCCAAAGTACTACCTGAATTTAGAGACAATCTCAAGAATAGATTTGACTTATAGAACACTAATGTCCAAAGACCAGGTGAGTTGTGGAATGATGTCAAGCATATCATGCATGAAGAAAGCAAGAGGTCATTAAAAAGATAGTAGAGAAAGAAAAGAGCAAAATTGATGTCAGAAGAGACTCTGAAACTTGCTTTTGAATGTCCAGTAGCTAAAGTGAAAGGAAGAAATAATGAAGTAAAAAAGGGTAGATTCAAAGGGTAGATTGAAAAGACAAAGTATTACAAGGATGTGTCAATAGCTGGAAATTGAAAACCAAGAGGGAAGAACACGCTGATCATTTCTCAAGCTGAAAGAACTGAAAAATATTCAAGTTGCAATATTGAATGATTCTATGGGGAAAATATTAAAAGATACAGGAAGCATCAAAAGAAGATAGAAGGAATACAGAGTCATTATACCAAAAAGAACTGGTGAACATTCAACATTTCAGGAAGTAATGTATGATCAGGATCCGGTGGTGTTGAAGGAAGAAGTGCAGGCTGCGCTGAAGGCATTGACAAAAAACAAGTCTTCAGTAATTGACAGAATATCAATTGAGATGTTTCGACAAAGGGAAGCAGCACCAGAAGCACTTACTCGTCTATGCCAACAAATTTGGAAGACAGGATCCTGGTCAACCAGCTGGAAGAGATCCATATTTATGCCTGTTCCCAAGATCAAACTGAATGTGGACATTTATGAACAATAGCATTACTATCACATGGAAGCAAATTTTTACTGAAGATCATTCAGCAGCAGCTCCAGCAGTATACCTACAGGGAGCTTTCAGAAATTGAAGCTGGATTTAGAAGAGGACATAGAATCAGAGATATCAGTGCTGATGTCAGATGGATCCTAACTGAAAGCAGAGAATACCAGAAAGATGTTTACCTGTTTTTTTGTTTTTTGTTTTACTGTGCTAAGACATTGGATTATGTGGGTCATAACAAATTATGAATGACATTGTGGAGAAATGGAATTTTGGAACACTTAGTTGTGCTTATAAGGAATCTGTACATGGATCAAGAGGCAGTGATTTGAATGGAACAAGGGGCTACTTCGTGGTTTAAAATTCAGGAATAGTGTGCATCAGGATTATATCTTTTCACCATACCTATTCAGTCTGTATGCTGAGCAAATAATCCAAAAAGCTGGACTATATGAAGAGGAATGTGGCATCAGGATTGGAGGAAGACTCCCTAACAACCTGTGTTATACAGATGACACAACCGTGCTTGCTGAAAATGAAGAGGACTTGAACACTTTACTGATGATGATCCAAGGTCATGGCCTTCAGTATGGATTGCATCGTAACATAATGAAAACAAAAGTCCTCACAAGTGGACCCAAAAGCAACAACATGTTAAATGGAAGAAAGATTGAGATTGTCAAGGATTTCATTTTACTTGAATCCACAATCAACACCCATGGAAGCAGCAGTCAGGAAATCAAAAGACTCATTGCATTGGGCAGATCTGATGCAAAAGACCTCTTTAAATTTTTAGAAAGCAAAGATGTCACCTTGAGGACTAAGGTGTGCTTGACTGGAGCCGTGGTATTTTCACTTGGCTCGTATGTATGTGAAAGTTGGACAGTGACAAAAGACCGAACAAGAATCAGCACCTTTGAATTGTGGTGTTGGTGAAGAATTATAGCATGTATCATGTACTGCCAAAAGTATGAACAAGTCTGTCTTGGAAGAAGCATGAAAATGCTCCTTAGAAGCAAGGATGGTGAGACTATGTCCCACATACTTTGGACATGTTATCAGGAGACATCATTCTCTGGAGAAGGACATCGTGCTCAGTGAAGTAGAGAATTACTGAAAGAAAAGAAGACCCTCAATGAGATGGGTTGACACTGTGTGTGCAACCACGGGTTCAAGCCTAACAGCGATCATGAGGATGGCATAAGACAGAACATTGTTTCCTTCTATTGTACATAGGATTGCTGTGAGCCAGTACTGACTTGATGGTACCTGACAATAACACAGTGTTGGTTCTAATTTCATGTATTCCACTTCCCTTTTTGTTCATTTATGTGCACATTTTTATGTAACTAGTATATTAATAAACTTATTAAGTGTGTAAATTATATGTATATTATACCTCAATAAATTTGAATAAAAATTAAAAATGCTTTGTACACATACTCTTTTATTCTACTTTATATGATAACATTTTCCAGTTTTGCTAAATGTTTTTATTTTAATGATGCATAATTTGTCAAACTGTCGGATCCGACTCGACGGCACTTGGCTTGGCTGTATACCATAATTAATCATTCTCTGTTACTGGAAACTTGGACTATTTCTAGTATTTCAATATTGTGAATAACACTATAGTCAGCATTTTTGAAGTTTTGGTGCTTTTATTTCTTAGGGTAAGTTTGCAGCTGTGAGATTAATGAGTCAATATTTATAATCCTTGCTAACTATGAAGGCAGTATCTTACCGTAGCTTTTCTATGAAAACCCGCTGCTGTCTAGTCAATTCCAACTCACGCAGCCCTACAGGTCAGAGTAGAACTGCCCCATTGGGTTTCCAGGGAGTGCCTGGTGGTTTAGAACTGCCAGCCTTTCAGTTAGCAGATGTAGCACTTAACCAGTACACCACCATGGTTTCCAGGATCAGGAAGAAGCAGAGAATATTACTTTACTTAGAAAAGTAGGATAAAATAAGTACTTGCTGTGGTTTATTTTTCCAATATAAAATGCCAGTTTTATTTCCAAACCCTTTTACCTTAAAAAGGAAAAAAAAAAAAAAAAGAAGAAGAATTTTCATTTTCCTTTGCCTTTAAATTAGCTAAGGTGTTTATGACTACTGACAAACTCCTAAGAAAAGAAAAGGGTCTTTCAGTATCCAGTAAAGTCTCCCTCTATATTTTCCTACTACTAGTAACCCCTAGTGTTTATCTGTAATCATTAGCCCTTCTTTGTGAATTTTCATAGTCACATATTCAGATTATAAAGTCTGAGTGGACTTACAGACATTTGGAATTAAGCTGAGCCCTGAACAATGTATCTTAATGTAATTGATTTATTTCAGGAATTTTAACTCAGAATTTTCTTTTTTCACTGTACTTAAAACTGTCTTCCTTTCTGCTGTTCCTTTATTAGATGAGTTGTGTGGATTGATAGCCATTGCTGATACAGTGAAGCCTGAAGCGGAACTGGCTGTCCATATTCTGAAATCTATGGGGTTAGAAGTAGTTCTGATGACTGGAGACAACAGTAAAACAGCTAGATCTATTGCTTCTCAGGTAATTGGTATACTTAGTTACTGGGATGAGAGTATGTCATAACTTCTAACTCTTTGTATATTTTTTTCCTCAGATTCTTAAATTAAGAGTTCATGTTACCTACTATTTTCATTACCATTGAGCAGCTGTAGCTGTTTCCTTAAGGAGGAATTGACATGCCATGCTGACAGGTCTTTGTACTTTGTATGTTACTGTTGTAAGTAAAGGCTGTTTGCCTAGTTCATGGGTTGCTAAGTGACATTATGCAGTTCCTATTGATGCTGCCTTTGAAATATTGCTCATATTCTTCCCTAGCATAAACCAGACTTTAATAATCTAAAACATGGAAATAGCTTCATGCACTTCCCCCACTAGTCCACACTGAACAACAGTGATAGAATAGTCTCCCTAATATATTACTTTGACGTACCATTTCTCTGCTATTGATATCTTAATTTGCCTTACCTCCAAAACTTTTATTTTCTCCATTGGAATGTCATCTCCTCTTTCCTTTAAATAATGCCAGTAATATGTGACTATATTGTTGTATAAAAAAATACAGAATGATATACAGTAAAAAGTTAAGTCATTCACCTGGAGCAACAGAGGAAAGAGAGTCACAAATAAAAAGAAGATATGGAATGTGTGGTTAATTACTTCTATGAACAACAGTCTCCTTTGCTGTAAGGCCAGAACGGGATGGTGCCTGCCTAGCATTACTGAACATTTTGATCAAAGATTCCATTGCAGAATCCTGACCAATTGAGGGAAAATGCAGAACAAAATTTCAGAATCTTATGGACTCTAGACTTTCTAGAGCCACAGAGGATAGATGAACCCCTAAAACTATTGCCCTGAGATAACCTTTAACCTTAAATCAAAAATATTCTTAGAACATTTTTTCTTTTGAGTGGATTTTGGCTCATAGTAACCCTATAGGATGGAGTAGAACTGCCCCATAGGGTTTCCTAGGTGTAATCTTTACAGGAGATCATTAGGCCTTTTCTCCTGTGGAGGCATTGGGTGGTTCATAACATCTACCTTTTGGTTAGTGACTGAGCACTTAACCATTATACCACCGGAGTTCATACTATCTGTCTGTGTGGGATCAAATGGACAACAGCAACTCCAAAAATTAGGAATTCTATGGGGCTGAGTATATGTTAATGAAGGAGGAACAACTAATAAAAGAAGGGCAAGAATGGTTGCACAACTGGAAGAATATAATCAGTGTCACTGAGTTGTACATGTAAAAACCACTTAATAGGTGTATGTTTTTCTGTGTGTCTTCTCAACAGCAATAACAATAACAAAATAATATTCAGAAGGAAGAAAAGTGCAAAGGCACACGTGATTGATTACACTAGCTTTTAAGAGTCTTGAGTTTTAGGCCTACACTCAAAGGTATGTACTGGCCCTTACATAGAATATCACCAGACATAACAAAGGCAAAATATTGCATTTAACTTTCCTTCAATATATTTTTTAATTCTGAAAAAGGAGTTTTTTATTTAAGACTTTTAAAAATTAGTCATCCGCTAAAAGACCTCAATTGAAGGTCCAGCGGTTTCGGGGTTCCCCTGGGAGCATGTCCCCTGGCCCTGATGCTGCTGTTGCCCATAAATCATAATGAAGGTCCACTCTTTGGACACGAATGGATTGGGCTTGGTGATGCAGAGTGACCATATATTGGATGCACTTTATGGTTCTATGCATCTATAGGATATCATCCTGCTGACCTCTGGCTGGAGGAAGGAGAGTGGGTGGAGAGGAGGGGAAAGGAGGCTGTTGGGAGGATGGACATGTATGGAGCAGAGAGGAATAGTGTGTTGTCACCTGGCAGGGAGAGCAGTGGAAGCTGCACATAGGTGGGCATGTAAATGTATACGGGAATGTACATTTTCTCTCAGTCATAATAGAAAAATTATAATAAAATAGTCATAATGTGTAAATTAGTGTAAATTAAAAATCATGAGTCCAGCTGCTTCATTTTAGAGGAAGAGAAACTAGGTTCAATAAAGATGAAGTGACTTTACCCAGAAACTTTGTGAAACATATAGCTCTTGTTGGTAGCTGTGGTCCGTTTGACCTCCACCTCATGGAGACCCTGTGCACAAGGAGATTTGACTGTTTGATCTGCTAGGTTTTTACTTACTGATTTTCAGAAGTAGATTACCAGGCCTTTCTTCCAGATTTAGCTCTATCGAGTATCTTATTTAAACTAAAAGACTTAGTATAACAAACTTCTATTGTTTTTAGATCTAAAAATAATTTGCCTTTCTCTTGTGTACCAGTTTTCCCCTTCTCCTTCCCTGCTCCAGCAGATACATACATACTCTGTGCCATTGCCATTAAAATGGAGCAAGTGAAAGTATAAGCCAGTCAGTACACTGTAGTCCTTTGATCTCAGTCCATTCAGAAACGGACAGAACACCCAGTTAGAGCAAAGGAGACAAACAGATCTTTTTTGCTGGTAATACCGAGACAGAGGTTCTTATGCTTCCCTTAGAACTGAAATACATGCAGATGCTGTAGCTATCACAAAGGTCAAGCTATAGTAAAAGGAAACTAATATAAGGGGAACAGGAGAAAAAAAAAAGTATTTTCTGAATCCCTTTATCAAAATATTCCTGAAGTTCAATAGCTTGAGCTCTTGAGTTTAAGATTCATTGAGTCAATAAATGCCCGTTTCTCTTAAAGCTTAAAATTGAAAAAGTTTCGTAACCGTTTTCCTATGTTCCCTGTCCAATTCCACTCCTCCAGCCTGTTTTATATGCTTAGGAGGTCTGACAGTTAAGTCTTCAAACTTAATTTTCTACGCGTTAACATACCTCCTTGCTGACTGTCACTAAGGTCACCTTCGAAATACTCCCCTTGGGGAGCTATGCACCAACACCAGCGCCTAGTCCACCCTTCAGAGCAGTTTTGGAACTCTTTCTGGAATGGCCATTGTGACTCGGTGGTACAGTGGCAAGTTAGCAAACTTAATTGTATAGTTGTCTGTCAGAGTTTTTAGCTGGTAAGCAAATAACTGTATAGGGACACCTTCCTTACTCACCTGATCTGGCCCGCAGTGACTTTCTTTACCTGAAGATAAAGGAAATATTGAAAGGAAGACATTTTGTTAGCATTCAGGACATCAAGGGTAATATGATGATAGTTCTGATGGCCATTCCAGAAAAAGTACCAAAATTCCCTGGAAGGGTGGACTAGGCACTGGCATCAGTGCGTAGCTTCCCAAGGGGGGTACTTCAAAGGTGACCATAGTGATATTCAGCAATGAGGTATGTAGCACTTTTTCTAGGATGCATTTGCTAATTTAATTGGCAGACTTTGTATATGTTTATATATAAATGTATAGTTCTAGTATGTTCAACATAAACTGGATCATTTTGTACAGTTTTTTAGCAGTTGGCTTCTTAAAAAATGTCACAGTATGCCTTAGTGCTTTGTCCGTGCTTCAACATATGAACATATTATATTCTTTTTACATTGTTCCATGAAATTCTATAGTATGGATGTATCATAATTTGTTTAATCATACCCCTAATGATGGACATTTAGGTTTTAAAAATTTTGTTGTTACAAACTGGGCAATACTGAACATCTTTGAAATACATGCTTTTGTACATGTATAAGTATGTCCAAAATACAGCTTAAAGAGAATTACTAGGCCAAAGGATATGCACATTTTGATAGATGCTGCTAAATATCCTACAAAAGCACAATGCTAGTTTACACTTCACCAACAGTGTATGAGAGCTCATTTCTCCACATTTAAAAAATTTGGATATGTGATTGGTAAAAATGAAGGCTCATTATTACTAAGCATGCTTCAGATGCTCAGTAATATTTCTTGTAATGAGTTAAGTTTATTTTTCCTCATGTAGGTTGGCATTACCAAGGTGTTTGCTGAAGTTCTACCTTCCCACAAGGTTGCTAAGGTGAAACAACTTCAAGAGGAAGGGAAACGGGTAGCAATGGTAGGAGATGGAATAAATGACTCCCCAGCTTTGGCAATGGCTAATGTTGGAATTGCCATTGGCACAGGCACAGATGTAGCCATTGAAGCAGCTGATGTGGTTTTGATAAGGGTGAGTTCTCCGGCCTAACATTTCTTTTTTTTATCTGTAATTTTATTGGACATTAGTTCTCATTTAGAGTTTGAAGGGACTCTTCCTCAAAGGGGAAAACGTGTCAGGGCAAAAGAGACCACAGGCAGGAATGCAGATGACGTCTTCTCCACTGGCTTCCTCTCAGTGGTATTTATGTAACTGCACATGTTTGAATTCCTTGTAAGAAAGTCAGTAGTTGAAAATCATATAATTTCCACCACCATGGAAACATAGCAGTGATCCCCTTCTTCATGTTAGTGTATTTGTTGTGATACTGGTCATACTTGTTGTAGTACTATAATATTCTCTGAAACATTCCTACAATGCCATTTGAAGTCCCGTATTGGTATCTAGCTGGGCAACTCCCCTATTTTGCCATCCATGAGTTTCTTCTACCTGAGTGGTTCAACAGACACTTTTAGAAGTGCTGGGTGCCTGCTGTGCTGGGCCATGTGGATGTGTCCTAACATTTGAGAAACTGTATTTGAGTTCTCTAGAGAAACAAAATCAGTAGAGTAGACAGAGAGAGAGAGAGTGATTTATTTTAAGGAAATGTGTTATGCAGTTGTGGAGGCTGCCGAGTCCAAAATCTGTAGAGAGGGAAGCAAGCTGCAAATTCCAACAATCCTGAGTCCACAGTCTATAGGCCAGGTGGTAGACTTGAAACTTAGGCAGGATTCCTTTTCCCTGGAAAACCCTAGTTTTTGCTGTTAAGGCCTTCAATTGATTGGATGCGGTCTACTCACGTTATCAAGAGTAATCTCCTTTGCTTAGAGTCGGCTGATTACAAATCCTAATTAAATCATCAAAATGCCTTCATAGCAGCATCTAGAATAGTGTTTTACCAAACAGCTGGACACCATAGCCTCGCCAAATAGACGCATGAAAATTAACCATCACAGCTCACTCCTTGCCAACTTGTCACCCATCCACATCTTTTTGAACCATGCTCAATCACCAAATAAAGACAATGATAGTGTCATACTTTTTCCTACGGTAACTATCCTGTGTACAAACAAAAATGCACTAACCCCTTCCCAGGGAGGATGCAAAGTCCTTGGGTAATGTTCACTCTTGTCTTTGATATCCTGTAACTTTAATACTATGATGTAAAGTTAACAAATGTTATGGTATATGGTAAGTAACAGAAAAAAGAGGGAAGAAAACAGATAATCGCTGCATGCATACACATAAGAAAAGGACGAGATGCTCATTACAATAACAGTCTCCATGTTTGCGACTGGCCATGTGGTCATAGCTGGTATTTTATAATTACCTTCTACTACCCATCCCATATTCTCTTTGCTCTCAGCAAGCACCTCAGATGGCCGTGGTTCTTTGCCTGGTAGGGGGACCCAAGCCTTCATTCCTAAAGGGTCTAGGTCATTAGTAGTCCTGGCTGAGTTGGGTTATTGTAGTTTTCCATTGACTTTAATCATAGGGCATGGCACTACTAAAATGTGCTCTAAGGGATCATATATATTCTAGACATACTCTTCTTAACCTCTATTGTGTGACAACAGTCCAATTTCCCTTGGTAATCAGGAATAGTCATACCATCCGGTATAGTAACTCCCTTCTTTGTTGATTCAGAGGCACAAAGAGCCCAGAGTGACTGGATGGCAGTCTTAACTTGCAGTTCAGTGCAGTCATTGTCTATCTGTCCTACTAGAAAAAGTTTTCTCTTTAGAACTGACCCATTGCTGTCAAGTCAATTCTGACTTGTACCAACCCGATAGGACAGAGTAGAACTGCCCCATAGGATTTGCAAGGAACACCTCATGGATTCAAACTGCTGACCTTTTGGTTACCAGCTGTAGTACTTAACCACTATACCACTAGGGTTTCCTCTTTAGAATTAAGACCTTTAAATGAGCAGACCACAAGGTTTTAGGGAGAGGAAGCAAAAATTTTGTCATTGGTTTACTCAACTGGTTTACTAGGGGTACCGGAGAGTGGTACCACTCCTATTTCGAGCATTTGTTTCCTGGAGCCATGAATCCTAGCTATAGGACAAACACACCACATATTGGACACTGATTTAGAGCATACACTACCTCCTGATGAACACTGCCCCAACCTTGTAAGGTATTACCACCTACCACATGTTGAAACTTGTTGTCAAATGTCTATTTCACTGTTCTATCAAGCCAGTTGCTTCAGGATAAGGAGCATGCTAAAACTAATGAGTTCTATTAGCATGAACCCATTGTCACGCTTCATTTGTTTGAGATAAGTTCCTTTATCAGAGCTAATGCTGTGTGGAATATCATGATGGAGAATAACACATGCTATAAGTTCATGGATGGTAGTTTAAGCAGCAACTTTGCATGCAAATCCACATCCGGAATAAGTGTCCATTCTAGTAAGGATGTTGCCCTTTCCATGATAGAAGCAGTCCAATGTAATCAACCTGTCACTGGATTGCTGGCTGATCACCTCAGGGAGTAGTGCCATATCCAGGACCCGGTGTTGGTTTCTGCTCCTGGCACATTGGGTACTCAGCATTGGCTGTAGCCAGATTGGCCTTGGTGAATGAAAATCCACATTGCTAACTCCATGCATAAGTTCTATCCCTGCCACTATGGCTGCTTTGTTCATAAGCCCATTGGGCAGTGACAGGAATGACGGGAAAGAGGCTGACTGGTGTACACAGAGTGCATTATATTATCCACTTGATTTTTAAAATCCTTCTCTGTCGAGGTCACTCTTTGGTAAACATTAACATGGGACACAAATATCTTCATATTTTTTTTCCTATCCATCTTGACTCTGCCCTCTGTCTTTTTCCTATTCAGAGATGTTCACATATCTCTTACCTAGACTTCTTGTCACCAACTTTCCTAAAATGTTCCTTCCAAGTCCTTGACCATCCAGCCAATCCACTGGCAGCAGCACATGAATCGGTTTGTAATATACATCTTAACCATTTTTTCATAAGCAAAAGGAATAACTGAGTATACTTCCAGAAATTCTGCCCACTGAGAAGATTTCTCTTCACTGTTCTCCTTCCGAGATGTCCCAGAAGGGCTGTAATTCTACATCTGTCCATTTTTGGATGATGCTTGCCTATTTTGCAGAAACCTCACTGCTATTCAGTTGATTCTGACTCAAAGCCACCCTAGCATATTCTGCAAAACACCACTGCTATGGAGTTCATTCTGACTCTGTGGCCCTAGGGTAGAGTAGAACTGCCTCATAGGGTTTCCAAGGCTGTAAATCTTTACAGAAGCAGATTGTCAAATCTTTCTCCCATGGTGGGGCTGGTGGGTTCAAATTAACTAACCTTAAAATCAGCAGCCAAGAGCTTTAACTCCTGTGCCCCCAGGGATTCTTGCATATTATGTAGAATCCTCTATAACCAACTATGAGTTTCCTCTTCCTCAATCAGCTGATTATGGGGAACTCCCTGTAAGGCTATAGGTGCAGGCTAGGAAAGATAAAGTAATAGTAGAGACCATAAGCACTTGAACTACCTCCTTACATAACTTACTTGTGCCTGCATGCCTGCTTCAGCTTGATCTCATATGTGCCGTTTCCAGTTGATGATGGAGTGCTGCTGTACATGCTCTCCTTTATGGCTTTGTGAATCAGACAGCAAATACCCAGTTCATGATGGTCAGCTCAGGTCACGTGATAAGGCCCGTGGTTAAGTAGTCAGTCTTTACTAAGTCACAGTAGCAAGCCAAAAGCTGTTTCTCAAAAGGAGAGTAGTTCTGTGCAGAGAATGATATGGCTTTGCTCTAAAATCCTGGGGATCTGTATTGTGATTCACCAATAGAGCTTGTCAAAGGTTCTTAACAGCATCTCTTTCTGCCACTGGCACACAATTTGTTATGTTGGATCTGATGGCCCAAGTGGCAGAGCAGCTTACATGGGAGCCTGAACCTAGAGCAGAGCTTTTTCTTCTTCTGGGCCCTACTCAAAACTAGTAGCTTTTCAGGTCACTCAGTAAATGGACTGAAGTAGCACACCCACTAGAGGAAGATGTTGCCTCCAAAATCCAAAGGGGCCCCCAAGGCATTGTATCTTCTTTTTAGTTGTGAGAGAGGCCAGATGCAGCAACTTATTCTTCACCCTAGAAGGAATATCTTTATATGCCCACACCACTGGACCCCTAGAGATTTCATTGAGGTGAAAGACCCTGAATTTTTGTTGGCTTAGTCTCACACCCTCTAACTTGCAGATGTCTTACCAGTCAGTCTAGAATAGTTGCTACTACTTGTTCAGTAGGTCCATTCAGCATGCTGTTATCAATATAATGGATTGGTGTGATGTTGTGTGGAAGGGAAAGAATCAGGTTTCCTGCAGACTAAAATTATGACGAATGGCTCAGTACAGAGTTGATGCATCTGCAAGGTAGGACAGTGATGGTATATTGCTGGCCTTTCCAGCTGAAGGCAAACTGTTTCTGATGGTCTTTACTAACAGATACTGAGAAAAAAAGTATTTGTGCTAGGCACCAGAATATGTGTTAATTTGACCAAGTAATGAAGTCACATCTGGAATAGCAGAAGCAATTGGAATCACTACCTGGTTAAGTTTACTATAATCCACTGTCATTCTTCTAGATCTATGTATGTTCTGCATGGTCAAATAGGCTAGTTGAATAGGGATGTGGTGGGAATCACTACCCCAACATCATTTGAATCCTTGATGGTAGCACTAAGCTGTATAGTCCCTCCAGGAATACAGTATTGCTTTTGATTTACCATTTTCCTAGGTAGGGACAGTTCTGATGGCTTTTACTTAGCCTTTTCTGCTCATAAGAGCCTTCACTCCAATGTGTGGTATCTGTTGGTTGTTGACTATATGTATTCTAATTATGCATTCTGGAACTGGAGAAATAACTACAGTGTAGGTTTGGAGATCCTCTGCATCTGCAGTGAGACAGACTTGAACTAAATTCAATGATCACCTGACCTCCAGTTGCCGTTATATTGACTGATGGACCACAGTGACATTTCGAGTCTCCTGAAATTAATGTCTATTTCTTTACTCCCAGTGCACAGTCACTCTGGTAAAAGGATATAGGTCTCTTTGAGGAAGGTGAGGAAAAAGGTTAACTGTGTAAAATTTTGAGATGGTCTCAGTCATTTAGTGCTGCTGTAATGAAAATACCACAGGTGGATGGCTTTAACAATGAGTAATTTATTTTCCCACAATCTAGTAGGCTAGAAGTTCAAATTTAAGGCATCAGCTTTAGAGGAAGGCATTCTTTCTCTGTTGCCTCTGCAGGAAAGTCCTTCTCATCAATCTTCTACTAGACAAGGAGCTTCTACATGTGGGAACCCCAGGTCCAAATGATGCACTCTGCTCATGGTGCTTTTGTGGTGGTATGTGGTCCCCATTGTCTGTTTGCTTCCCTTTCCTTCTATCTTTTCTAAGATAAAAGATAGTGCAAGCCACACTTCCAGAAAACTCGCTTTACATTGAGCAGGGGTGTGGCTTTAGTATGGATGTTACAATCCCACCCTAATCCTCTTTAACATAAAATTACAATCACAAAATGAAGGACAAGCACACTATACTGGGAATCATTTCTTAACCAAATTAACACATATTTGAGGTGAACACATTTCAGTCTATAACATTCTACTCTTTGTCCCCCAAGATTCATGTCCTTGCTACATGTAAGACAGATTCACCCCATCATACCATAGCAGAAGTCTTAACTCCAAGTCCAGAATCCAAAAATTTCATCTGAGAAATCTAAGTATAAGTTAGCTGCTTCCAAAGTACAATGGCATAACAGGCAGAAGCTACACATTTCCATTACAAATCAGAGAAATAAACTGAGGGATGAGGGTAGAATTCATCACAGGTAGCAAACAGTCAGCAGAATGTATTACATTAGCCCTCAAGTCTTTGAAAATAAACCTTTGTTCTTTGAGACCGTTTACACAGTGGTCTATTCCTCCAGACTAGGTATCAGCCATGCTCTCCAGATTCTGACCCTGGGCTTCAGCTCTGCTCTCCAGGCCCACTGGGACAACAGTTCTGCTCCCTTGGCTTTAGACACACCATTCTGTTAGTCCATTTGAGCAGTCACTATACCCTTAAAAACACCAGAGACCATAGCTATATCCTTTGAAAGTCCAGAGGTTGAGGCCATACCTTTTTGAGACTGAGGCAGCTCTGCTTTCTGTGTTCCTTGGCCTCTTGGCCCTCAGGCCTGACCCTCACATCTGCCCTGCTGGGGCAGGTGTTCCAACGCTCTGTAGCTCCACCAAGAAGTGCCTGAAGGTGCTCCACTCTTCCAGGAAGCCTTCTGGGCACAGGTACTCAGCTGTGTTGCTCTGTGGGTCAACTCCAGCACTTTCTGGCACTGGTCATCCTGATTAGGCTGCTGCTGGTTTGCTGTTGCTACCAATCCTCTGAAGCTATTTCTTACGTCTGTGTTTTCTCTGATGTTAGCAGTTCACCTCTCCTCCCTTTCTTCTGAGTCTTCATTCATAATTTCACAAATGCTTCCACATCTTAGGTATCTGTGAGAGAACAACTCCACTCTCAGTGTCAAATTCTGTCTTAGTCATCTAGTGCTGCTATAATAAAAGTATCACAAGTGGATGTCTTCAACAAGAAATGCCCTCACTTTAACATCAGACAACTCTGCAAGGTTGGGAATTCAATTGTAGTTGTAATTCAGACACTTTTTAGATGAGTCTTTGTTAGGTTTTTGGTAAACTTCAACTCTGTGGCTACAGGACATAAGATTTTCTTTCAAGGAACCCTTAAAAGCCTTTATTTATGGAGTGCTTGAGCTGGGAATTTGACAACCTGAGCTAATCCTTTCCTTTCCCCACTTTGTCCAGCAAAATTTGGAGCAACTAGTCTGTCTCATTATATTCAGCAGTTTGACAAAAAGGTTCTAAAGTATCAAATACACTCTCAACCAGAACCTCGTAAGTACTTAATTAGGACTCACCAATGATAGTATTTTGTACATCATGTCACAGACTGTCAGTGTCCTCCTAGCTATTGGAGATAAAATCATTGTGTCTTTACATATAATCAGATTAGAAAACCAATTCCAGAATACCCAGAACCAATTCAGAAAACTCCTTCTTAAGACTTTTTTCCTGTAGAGCTACTGGAGGTATCTAGATACGTTATTACGGTCCTTCAGAGAAGCAGAACCGATGGACTGTCTCTGTATAATATGTATGTATGTATTATCTGTGTACATAGTAAATGGAAAATCTTAATTGCCTCCTGATTTTGTGTGTGTATGTGTGTGTGTATATAAATGCATATAAATATATGTATGTAGTTGTTAGTTGTTAGGTGCCGTCGAATCGGTTCTGACACATAGCAGCCCTATGAACAACAGAACAAAACACTGCCCAATCTTGTCCCATGTCCACAGTTGTTTTTATGTTTAAGCCCATTGTTGCGGCCACTGTGTCAATCCATCTCATCGAGGATCTTCCTCTTTTTTTGCTGACCCTCCACTCTACCAAGCATGATGTCCTTCTCCAGGGACTGATCTTTTCTGACAACATGTCCAAAGTAAGTAAGACACAGTCTTGCTATCTTGGCTTCCAAGGAACACTCTGATTGGACTTCTTCCAGAATAGATCTGTTTGTTCTTTTGGCGGTCTATCATACATTCACCTTTCTTCTCCACCACCACAATTCAGAGGCATCAATTCTTCGTCTGTCTTCTTTACTCATAAACCAACTTTCACATGCATATGATGCAATTGAAAATACCATGGCTTGGGTCAGGCACGCTTTAGTCTTCAAGGTGACATCCTTACTTTTGAATACTTTGAAGAGGTTCTTTGTAGCAGAGTTTCCCAGTGCAATGGGTCTTTTGATGTCTTGACTGCCGCTTCCAAGGGCATTGATTGTGGACCCAAGTAAAATGATATCTTTGACAACCTCAATCCTTTTTCCATTTATGACATTGCTGCTTTCTGGTCCAATTTTGAGGATTTGTTGAGGTGCAATCCATTCTGAAGTCTGTGGTCCTTGATCTTCATCAGTAAATGCCTCAAATCTTCATTTCCAGCAAGTAAGGTGGTGTCATCTGCATAATGCAGGTTGTTAATGAGTCGTCCTCCAATCCTGATACCTCGTTCTTCTTCATATAATCCAGCTTCTTGGGTTATTTGCTCATCATACAGATTAAAAAGGCATGGTGAGAGGATACAGTCCTGACGCACACCCTTCCTGACTTTAAACCATGCAGTGTCCGCTTGTTCTGTTCACATGACTGCCTCTTGATCCCTATACAGATTCCTTAAGAGCACAATTAAGTGTTCTGAAATTCCCATTCTCTGCAATTTTAGCCATAGTTTAGTATGATCCACATAGTCGAATGCATCTGTGTAGTTGATGAAACACAAACTTCTTTCTGGTATTCTTTGCTTTCAGCCAAGATCCATGTGACATCAGCGATGATATCCCTAGTTCCATATTCTCTTCTGAACTCAGCTTGCATTTCTGGCAGTTCCTTGTCAATATATCGTTACAGTCACTTTTGAATGATCTTGAAATGAATTTTACTTGCATGTGATATCAACGATATTGTTCGATAATTTCCACATTTGGTTGGATCACTTTTCTTTAGAATGGGCATAAATATGGATCTCTTCCAGTCAGTTGGCCAGGTAGTTGTCCTCCAAATTTCTTGTGATAGACGGGCGAGTACTTCCAGCGCTGTGTCTGTTTGTTGAAGTATCTCAATTGATATTGCAGCAATTCCAGGAGCCTTGTTTTTCACCAGTGCTTTCAATGAAGTTTTGACTTCTTCCTTAAGTACCATTGATTCCTGATCATATGCTGCCTCTTCAAATGGCTGAACATCGACTAGTTCTATCTGGTATAATGACTCTGTGTATTCCTTACATCTTCTTTTGATGCTCTCTGAGTTGTTTAATAGTTTCCTTGTAGAATCCTTCACTATTGCAACTCTAGGCTTGAATTTTTTCTTCAGTTCTTTGAGTTTGAGAAATGCAGAACATGTTCTTCCCTCCTGGTTTTCCATTTCCAGCTCTTTGCACATGTCATTATAATACTTTCTTTTGTCTTCTCGAGCTGCTCTCTGAAGTCTTCTGTTTAGGTCTTTTGCTTTGTCATTCCTTGCTTTTACTTTAGCTGCTCTACGTTCAAGGGAAAGTTTCAGATTCTCCTGTGACATCCAATTCGGGCTTTTCTTTCTTTCCTGTGTTTTTCATGACCTCTTGCTCTCTTCATGGATGATGTCTTTGATGTCATTCCACAATTTTTCTGGTCTTTGGTTATTAGTGATCAACACATGAAATCTGTTCTTGAGATGGTCTTTAAACTCAGGAGGGATATACTGAAGGTCATACTTTGGCTCTTTTGGACTTGTTCTAATTTTCTTCACTGTCTTTTTCTACAGTTGTGGTCAGCTTGGTTCCTGTATATTCTATCTGGTGAGGTCCATGTGTACAGTCACCACTTCTGTTGGTTAAAAAAGGTATTTACAATGAAAAAGTCGTTAATCTTGCAAAATTCTGTCATGCCGTCTCCAGCATTATTTCTATCACCGAGGCCGTACTTTTCAATTACTGATCCTTCTTTGTTTCCAACTTTTGGATTCCGGTCACCAGTAATTACCAATGTGGCCTGATTGCATGTTCGATCAATTTCAGACTGCAGAAGCTGGTAAAAATCTTCAACCTCTTCATCTTTGGCCTCGGTGGTTGGTGTGTAAATCTTAAAAATAGTCATATTAACTGGCCTTCCTTGTGGGTGTATGGATATTATTCTATCACTGACAGCACTGTACTTCATGACAGATCTTCAAATGTTCTTTTTGATGAATGCAACACCATTCCTCTTCAAGTTTTTGGTCCTGGCATAGTAGACCATATGATTGTTGGATTCAAAATGGCCCAAACCAGTCCATTTGAGTTCACTAATGACTAGGATGTCAATGTTGATGCATTCCATTTCATTCTTGACAATTTCCAATTTTCCTAAATTCATACTTTGTGCATTCCACATTCTGATTATTAGTGATGTATATATATCAGTACCAAAAAAATCCACTGCCGTTGAGTTGATTCTGACTCATGGAATTCTGTAGGGTTTCCAAGGCTATAAATCTCTATGGAAACAGACTAACACATATTTATCCCATGGAGCTGGTGGTGGTTTCAAACCACTAACCTTTTGGTTAGCGGGTTATTGCTTTAAGTACTGTGACATCAGGGTTTTGTAGTATATAGAAATATATAGAAAGTATTATTAATTACTTCCTGATTTTCTGTATGTGTGTGTGTATGTGTGTGTGTATACACAAGATCTGACAATTAAGTTTGTGAACTTGCCACCATGTGCTTACATTGGCAGCACTGTACAAACAAGTTGGTAAGGTTTCATAACTTTGGTATATAAGTGCCTCATAGCTGTGTTCGTGTTGACATGTGATGTCTTGCTGAGTCGCGTTCATTATTGTGTTTTTTTGTGTGCTGTAGCAAGAATGTCAGAACTTGAATTAGAGCAACAAACAAACATTAAATTTCTTGTTAAACTTGTCAAGAGTGAAAGTGAAATCAGGGACATGTTAGTCCAAGTTTATGGGAATAATGCCCTGAAGAGAGGTCAGGGCAGCCAGTAGTAAGCAGAAATGATAAAAACATTGCAAAAATCTGTCAAATTATGCATTAGTGTTGTCAGCTGAGTATAAGAAGCATAGCAGACCAAGTAAAGATCAATAGAGAAACAGGAAAATCTCAACTGAAAATCTTGGCATGAGGGAGGTTTGTGCAAAAAAGGTCTCAAAGGAGCTCACCAATGAACAAAAGCAAAGGAGAGTAAAAGTTTTCCAAGACCTTTTGGAGAGGCAAGATGATGTTTTGAGCCATGTTATCACTCATGATGAAAAATACGTACCTATATGACCCTGAAACAAAGCATCAAACTGCACAATGGAAGTTAGCCAATTCTCCATGACCAGAAAAGTTCCATCAGTCCAAATCAAGTCATATCAGAGGGACTGTTCATTGTGAATTTGTACCAACTCAACTGTTAACCAAGTCTGCTATTTCGAAGTGCTGAAAAGGCTGCATGAAAAAGTTAGATGAAAACAACCTGAACTTTTCACCTACAACTCATGGCTCTTGCATCGCAACAATGCACCAGCTCACAGCACTGTTTGTGAGGAAGTTTGTAACCAGTAAACAAATAACTGTATTGGAACACCCTACGTACTGACCTGATCTGGCTCCCAATGACTTTTTTTTCTTTACCCAAAGATAAAGGAAGACAATTTGATGACATTCAGGACATCAGTGGTAATACAGTGACAGCTTTGATGGCCATTCCAGAAAAGGAGGTCTAAAATAGCTTTGAAGGGTGGACTAATTGCTGGTGTCAGTGCAAAGATTCTCAGGGGGAGTACTTTGAAGGTGACTGTAGTGCTATTCATCAATGATGTGTGTAGCACTTGTTTTAGGATGAGTTCATGAACTTATTTGTCAGACCGTGTGTGTGTGTGTGTGTGCGTGCGCATACGCGCGCACACACGCGCATAGAGAAAATCTCAGGAGGTAGTTAGTGTATGTTTTAAGAAATTGGCTCACATTATTTGGGCTGCTGCAAGTCCAAAATCCATAGGTGGGACAGCAGACTGGAAACTCCTGCAATCTTGAGTCTAAAATCCATAGGTCAGATGGCAGCTTGAAAGCTTAGAAAGGATATCTTACAGTCTTGATGCAGAATTCCTTCTCTTCTTGGAAACATCAGGTTTTGCTTTTAAGACTAACTGATTGGATGAGGCTTATACACATTTTTTTTTTTTTGTGATTGAGTGAACGTGTACAATCTAGTTTAAATTTGCATGCCTGCCTATATGCGGCTCCTACTGTTCTCCTTGCCCAGTGACAGTACACTCCTCCTTTCTGTTCTATACATGTAGTATCCTCTTAATCTCCTGTCCCCTCATCTATGCCCTCTCCACTCCCCTCTAGTAAGAGGCCAGTAAGATGACATCCTATAGATGCATAGAACCGTAAAGTGCACACATGACTCTGTGTTGCCAAGTCCAATCTATTCCTGTCTGAAGCATTGACCTCAGTAATGATTTATGGACAGGGGCAGCATCAGACCTAGGTGCCATGCTCCCAGGGGAACCGTGAGGCCTTCAGACCATCAGTTGAGGTCTTTTAGTGGAGTTCTCAGAGTGCACCCCTTTTTATTCTCGTGTTACCATCACGGCTGTCCCTGATAGTGGCCAGGCACCATCTGGTTCTTCTGGTCACATGTTGATGTAGTCACCCATTCATGTGAGTCTTTCTGTCTTCTGGATTCTTTTTCCCCCATGTCGTTTTTGTCCTTGGTGATCATCTGTTCCTGCTGAGTTGGGACCATTTGGTGTACTTCAGATGGCAGCTTGCTAGCTTTTAAGACCCCTGATGCCACTCACCAATATGAGGTGGAGAAGACTCTCTTAGCAATACTCCAGTTACACCTTCTGACCTTGATGTCCCTTGAGAGCATGGTCCTTGTACTCCTGCCCATGCTACTCTGTTCTTGCTATATTGGATTAAGATTGAAAGAGTATTCATGTTATGTTGAAGTCCAGTTAAATTGATATTTCTAATGTGTGCTGTCACTGATTTCACCCAATGAAATTTCTATGAATCTAATCTATAACCAGCCCTCTCCCTCCTCCCCTCCCTTGCAGCCATCAGTCTTTTCTTCTGTACGAGTCTGTTTTTTTTATTATTATAATTGAGTGAGAATATACAATCCCACATAAGTTTGCATATCTGCCAATGAGCAGCTTCCACTGCTCTCGCTGCCCTGTGACAGCACACTCCTCCATTCTGTACATGTCATATCCTCCTAACAATCTCCTATCTCCTCCTCTCCACCCTCTCCCCTGTGTCCAGTAAGAGGTCAGCTGGATGACATCTTATAGATGCATAGAATCATAAAGTGCACACATGATATGGTCACTCTGTGTCACCAAGTCCAATCCATTTCTGTCTGAAGAGTTGACTTCCATTATGATTTATGGACAGGGGCAGCATCAAGGCCAGGGGCCATGCTCCCTGGGGAACCCCGAGGCCCCTGGACCATCAATTATGGTCTTTTAATGGAGATATCAGGGTGCACCCCTTTTTATTTTCATGTTGCCAGTGAGACTCAACTTTGTGAGCCCTATCACGGCTATCATGGTTCTTCTGGTCACATATTGATGTAGTCACCTGCTCATGTGGATCTCTCTGTCTTCTGGGTTCTCTTTGTCCCATGTTGTTCTGGTCCTTGGAAATCATCCATTCCTGCTGAGTTGGGACCCTTTGGCATATCTCAGATGGCAGCTTGGCAGCTCTTAAGACCACAGACACCACTCACCAATTTGGGGTGCAGAAGACTCTCTTAGCAAAATGCTGGTTATGCCAATTGGTCTCGATGTCCCCTGAGAGCATGGTCCCCAGACCCCCACCCCAGCTACTCCATCCTTGCAATATTGGGTTAAGATGGGAGGAGTAATCATGTTATGTTGAAGTCCAGTTAAAATTAATCTTCTAATGTGTGCTGTCACAGATTTCACCCAACCAAATATCTATCAACTATCTAATCAGTACCCTACTCTCTCCTTTCCTCCCTCCCTCCCTACCCGTGCAGCATCAAGGAGTCTTCTATGCATGAGTCTATTTTTAAGTTCTTATAGTAGGGGTCTCATACAATATTTGTCCTTTTGCTGCTAACTACTTTCACTCAACATAATATCCTCCAATTGAAACCAGGTTATGAGGTGCTTCCTAGAATCATCACTGTTCTTTGTCATTGCATAGTAGTCCATAGAGTATATATACCATAGTTTACCTATCCATTGCTCTGTTGTTAGGCATCTGGGTTGATTCCATCTTTTTGCTATTGTGGACCGTGCAGCAATAAAGATTCTTGTGCATGTATCAGTTGGTATGAATGGCCTTGATTCTGTAGGGTATATTCCAAGCAGTGGAATTGCTGGGTCAAATGGTGTATCTATTTACAGCTTTTTAAGGAAGCGTCAGACTGCTTTCCAAAGAGGTTGCACCACTTTGCAATCCCACCAGCAGTGTAGGAGAGTTCCAATTTCTCCACAGCCTCCCCAGCATTTGTTGTTTTGCAGTTTTGGGATCATAGCCAGCCTTGTTGCGGTAAGATGGTATCTCATTGTAGTTTTGATTTGAATTTCTTTAATAGCTAATGATCGTGAGCATGTCTGCATGTGCTTTTTTGCCTGCCTGGATCTCCTTTTTAGAGAAGTGTCTGTCTGTCTGCTTTGCCCATTGCTTAATTGGGTTATTTATCTTTTTCTTACTGATACTTTGTAATACCTTATAGATTATGGAGATCAGATGTTGGTCTGACATGTAGTTGCCAAATATTGTTTCCTGTTCTGTAGGTGGTCTGCTAATTCTTTTGATAAAGTCTTTGGATGAGCAAAAGTGTTTGGTTCTTAGTAGTTGCCATTTATCTATTTTCTGTTGATTGTGGTTTGTCAGATTTTGAAGTCTGTCTACAGACTTAAAACTTCCATTGTTGATCCTCATTTTTCTTGGATGAGCTTTATCGTTCTAGATTGGATATTCAGGTCTTTTATCCAGTTTGAGTTGGTTTTTGTATGAGATCTAAGATATGGGTCTTGTTTCAATTTATTGCGGATGGATATCCAATTTTGCCAGCACTATTTATTGAATAGATTGTTTTTACCCCAGTGTAATGTCTTAGGTCCTTTGTGGAATATCAGCTGTTCATAGGAGGATGGTGTCATCTCTGGTGTCTCAATTCTGTTCTATTGATCAGTCTGTCTCTTTTTGTACCAGTACCAGACTGTTTTGACAACTGTGGCAGTATAATAGGTTCTAAAGTTGAGTAGTGAAAGACCTCCCAGTGTGTTGTTCTTCCTCAGTAGTGCTTTGCTTATCCGGGGCTTCTTCCCTTTCCAAACAGAGTTGGTGATTTGTTTCTCCATCTCATTAAATGTCACAATGTTAAGTTTTCTTGTCCATGAACAGGGTAGATTTCTCCATTAATGTAAATCTCTCTTAGTTCCTTCTGGTAAGTTCTTGTAGTTCTCTTTGTAAAGGTCTGTTATTTCTCTCGTTAGATTTATTCCTAGGTATTGTGTCTTCTTAGAGGCTATAGTAAATGATATTGATTTGGTGATTTCTTCTTTAATAATCTCTTTGTTGGTATAAAGGAATCCCACTGATTTACTTATGTTTATCTTGTATCCTGACACTTTGCTGAACTCTTCTATCAATCTAAGTAGCTTACTTATGGATTCTTTAGGATTCTCTGCATATACAATCATATCACCTGCAAATAGGGAGATTTTTACTTCTTTGCCCATGCAAATGCCTTTTGTTTCTTGGTGTTGTCTAATTGCTCTGGCTAGAAATTCTAGTATAGTGTTGAATAGGAGAGGTGAAAATGGGCATCCTCGTCTAGTTCCCATTCTCAAGGGGAATTGTTTCATTCTGTATTCAGGATAATGTAGGCAGTTGGCTTTGTATAAATGGCCCTTATTGCATTGAGGAATTTGCCCTCTGTTCCTATTTTGCTGAGAGTTTTTAGCATGAATGGGTGTTCAACTTTATCAAATGCCTTTTCTGCATCAATTGACAAAATCAAGTGATTCTTGTCTTTTGCGTTATTTATGTGGTTGATCATGAGTCTGTTTTTATATCCTCATAGTAGGGGTCTCATACAGTTATTTGTCCTTGTACCACTGACTAGTTTCAGTCAACATAATGTCTTCCAATTGAAACCAGGTTATGAAATGCTTCCTAAAGTCATCATTGTTCTTTATCGTTGCGTAGTATTCCATGTTGGGCATCTGGGTTGATTCCATCTTTTTGCTACTGTGGACTGTGTTGCAATAAACATTCTTGTGCATCTATCTGTTTGTGTGACCACCCTTGCTTCTGCAGGATATATTCCAAGCAGTGGAATCACTGGGTCAAATGGTATTATCTATTTCCAGCTTTTTAAGGAAGTGGCAGATTGCTTTCCAAAGAGGTTGTACCATCTTGCAGTGCCACAGGCAGTGTAGGAGAGTTCCAGTTTCTCCACAGCCTCTCCAGCATTTGTTGTTTTGTGTTTTTTGGATCATGGCCAACCTTGTTGGAGTGAGATGATACCTCATCGTAGTTTTGATTTGAATTTCTTTAATAACTAATGATCGTGAGCTCACACACATTATTGAGGATAATCATCTTAAAATCAACTGATTGTAAATGGTACTCAAATAAAAATACCCTCATAGCAGTAGCTAGGTTAGTATTTGACCAAACAACTGGGTACCATAGCCTAGCTAAGCTGGCATATAAAATTAACCATCACACTTCCCCATGTAGTCAGTGATAGTGTTGTAAGGTATCTCAAGCATATTCTGTCCTTTTAATTCCCGTGTTCTCAGCCATTAAGAATGTGAGAATTTTGCATAGGAGTATGAAAAATCTTACTAATTACCTTGTGATTTTTTTAATCCAATGAAACAAATGTGAACTACAGGCTACTAAAGAAATAGTGGAGTCCCTGGGTAGTGCAAATACATGGTCTGAGATTAAAGTACACCTACTCATCCTAGAAGAAATGCTGCATACCTTATTGCTAAGTATCAGAATGGTCACCTTTGAAGTACTCCCCTTTGGAAACTGTGTACTGATGCCAACACCTGCTCCACCGTGCATGGCAATTCTCAACCTCTTTTCCTGGAGTAGCCATCACAGCTGTCATCATATTACCCTTGATGACTGGAATGTCATCTGAATGTCTGCCTTTCAATATTTCTTTTATCTTCAGGTAAAGAAAAAGGTCACTGGGGGCCAGATTAGGTGAGTAGGGAGGGCATTCCCATACAGTTATTTGTTTGCGGGCTGAAAACTCCCTCACAGGCTGTGCCACGTTAGCTGGTGTGTTGTTGTGATGGAAGAGCCATGAGTTGCTGCAAAGTTCAGGTTGTTTTCATCTAACTTTATCACACAGCCTTTTCAGCACTTCCAAATAGTAAACTTGGTTAACTGTTTGTCCAGTTGGTACAAATTCATCATGAACAATCCCTGTATATCAAAAAAGGTTAGCAACATTGTTTTAACTCTTGATTTGGACTGATGAAACTTTTTTGGTCATGGAGAATTGGCGGACTTCCATTGTGCACTTTCCTGCTTTGTTTCAGGGTCTTATAGGTACACACATTTCATTACCAGTGATAACATGGCCCAGAACATTGTCCTGCCTCTCCAAGAGTTCTTGGGAAACTTCCCCTCTCCTTTGCTATTGTTCATTGGTGAGCTCCTTCTGGAGCAGGACACCACTACACATTGACACATTCACAGCTGTGAGACACTGTATACCAAGGTTATGAAACATCGCTGAGTTGTTTGTACAGTGTTGTGAAAGTACGTGCACAGTGGCAAGTTCATGAACATAAGTAACAGACCTCATAATTAATGCACTTGGCTGTTAACTGAAAAGTTGCAGATTTGAGTACCTAGAGGCCACTTGGAAACCCTGGAGGCATAGTAGTGAAGTGCTGCAGCTGGGAACCAAGATGTAAGCAGTTCACATCTATAAGGTACTCCTTGAAAACTTTGTGGGCAGTTCTGCTCTGACCTGTAGCATCACTGTGAGTGAGCACCAACTCGATGACACCTGACAACACCACCAACAACAAAAGAGGCCACCTTGAAAAAAGTTTTGGCAGTCTACTGCCAAAAATTCAGCCATTGAAGACTCTATGGAGTGTAGTTCTACTCTCACAGACTTGTGGTTGCCGTGAGTTGGAAATGACTGAGTAAAAACTGTTAAAACTGCGTAAGATTTAGAAATGTGTTTACAATAAAATTATCTTCAACAAATATTAGCTGAGGTGGTTTTAATGGTATTTAGCTTCTGTACCAGCATACAACCCTAAAAGTGTTTTCAAAATCCTGAGAAAAATTCCTGAAAAACACTATCCAATGCTCATTCCAAGGATGTCCACTGTCAGCACTTCTATTCAACATTGTCCTAGAGTTTTGGCCAGAGCAATCAGACAAGACAAAGAAATAAAGGGCATCCACTTGGGTAAAGAAGAAGTAAAAATCTCCCTGTTTGCAGGTGATATGATTGTGTATACAGAGAACCCTAAAGAATTATAAATAAACTACTGAAAATAATAGAAGAGTCTAGCAAAGTATCAGGATATAAGTAAACTGGTAGGAGTCCTTTACACCAACAAAGACATCATCAAAGAGGAGATCACCAAATCAGTACCATTTACAGTATCCCCCAAGGAGATAAAATACTTAGTATTAATCTAACCAGATATGTAAGAGACCTATACAGAGAAAATTACAAGACCCTACTGCAAGAAACCAAAAGAGACTTAATGTAAGTGGGAAAGTCTACCTTGCTCAATGGATAGGAAGCCATAACATTGTGAAAATGTCTACCCAAAGCGATCTACATATGCAGTGCAATCCCCAAAGTGTCATTTTTTAATGAGCTAGAGAAACAAATCACTAACTTTTTTTTGGAAAAGGAAGAAACCCTGGATAAGTAAAGTATTAATGAAGAAGAAGAACACAGTGGGAGGCCTCACAGTACCAGACCTTAGAATCTACTACACTGCCTTGGTAGTCAAAACAGCCAAGTACTGGTACAAAAAGAGACATAGTGACCAATGGAACAAAATAGAGACCCCAGAAATATTTCCATCCTCTGATGAACAGTTGATATTCAATAAAGGCCCAAAGCTTATAAACGGGGTTAAAAACAGTCTGTTTAACAAATGATGTTGGCACAATTGGATATCCATCTGCAAATTATTGAACCAAAACCCATATCTCACACTTTACACAATAACTAACTCAAAATGGATCAAAGACCTAAATAGCAAACCTAAAGTGATAAAGGTCATGCAAGAAAAAATAGGGACAACAATGGAAGTTCTAATACACAGCTTAGACTTACTAAGACCAACAATGCATGAACAACAGAAAAGAAAATTGATAAATGGGAACTACTAAAAATCAAACATGCTCATCCAAAGACTTCATCAAGAGAGTTAAAAAACTACATACAGAATGGGGAAAAAAGTTGACACTATATATTGGATCAACATCTGATTTCAGTAATTTACAAGGTATTGTAAAATATCAACAAAAAAAGGTAAATAACCCAGCTACACAGTCGACAAAGGAGATGGACAGATACTTTACCAAAGCAGACATCGAGGCAGCCAAAAGACACGTGGGGAAGCTCTCACAATCATTAGGTATTAGAGAAATCCAAATGAAAACTACAATGAGATGCCATCTCATCCCAACAAGGTTGGCCATAATCCAAAAAACACAAAACAAGAAATACTGGAGCAGCTGTGGAAAGATGGAAACTCTCTTACACTGCTGGTGGGAATGCAAAATGGTCAACCTCTTTGAAAACAATTTGGTGCTTCTTTAAAAAGCTACAGATAGAAATACCATATGCTCCAGCAATCCCCCTGCTCGGAACACATACTACATAAATAAAGGCGGTCACACAACCAGATACATGCACACAAATGTTTACTGCAACACAGAATCAACCTAGGTGTCCATCAACAGATAAATGGATAAACAAACTATGGTACATATACTCAGTGAGACACTATGCAATGATGAAGAACACTGATGATTTTAGGAAGCATCTGATAACTTGGTTGTAACTGGAAGACATTATGCTGAGTGAAATCAGTCAGCAACAAAAAGACAAGTATTGTCTGAGACCTCTGCTATAAGGACTTAAAAATAGACTTATATACAGAAGAAAAGACTCTTTGATGGTTGCAAAGGTGGGGAGGGAGGGAGAAGGATGTTCACAGATCAGATAGTCTACAGGAATTTGGTTGGGTAAAGGAAGTGACAGCACACAGATCAGCATAATTGGACTACACCATAAACTGAAAGGTTTTCTAAACTCAAGCCATTATTTCAAAGGATAGAGTAGCAGGGATGGGGGTCTGGGGATCATGTTTTCAGGGGATGTGGTGGTCAATTAGCATAGCTAGTCTTTAGCTGAGAGTGTTCTGCACCCCGTATTAATGAGTGGCATCTGAGGTCTTAAAAGCTAGCAAGCTGCCATCTGAAGTAGAACAAATGGTCCCAACCCATCTGGGACAGATGACAACTGAGAACATCAAAGACACGAGGAAAAATGAACCCGGGAAACAGAAGGACCTGTATGAATGGGAGAGTGCATCAGCATGAGACCAGAAGAACCAGATGGAGCCTGGCTACCGCCAGAGGCAGCCTCCATGGGGGACATAATAGAGTCCTTGAGGCAACAAGAGAAAAAGAGGGGTTCAGTTCAAGAAGTCTTTTGAAAGACCAGAACTGATGGTCAAAAAGCCTGGAGGGTCCGCTGGCAACATGGCCTCTAAACTTGCTGCTGGCCCTTACCTGAAACCAGTACTGAGGTCAACTCTTCAGACAGGAATGGACTGGACTCGGGGACACTGTGTGAGCATGTGGTGTGTGTATTTTATGGTTTTATACATTTAGAGGAGGGAGTCTTACTGGTTTCTTTCTAGATGGGAGAGATGAGGATGGAAAGGAGGGGACAGGTACTCATTAAGGGGATACTAGAATTATGGAGTAAAAAGGAGGAATGTGCTGTTACAGGGTGAGGAGAGCAGATGGAGCAGGAGATAGGTGGGCATGCAGAAATGATTTGTATTGTATACTTGATTATGATAAAACCACTGTCTAATGCTGTTTCAAATATTCAGCTATATCTGAGATTTATAGTTAATTCACCTGTTATCTCAAGATTCACGTAATTTTTAATACATGCAGTATGAGATACAAAAGTTACTAGTTAAATTCTCTCACTGACATCACAAATATTTCTCTTAGAATGATCTTCTGGATGTAGTGGCAAGTATTGACTTATCAAGAAAGACAGTCAAGAGGATTCGGATAAATTTTGTTTTCGCTCTAATTTATAATCTGGTTGGAATTCCCATAGCTGCTGGTATGTGATTATTAAAATGATCTGCTTTTTTTTCTCCTAAAGTCATTACAGACCTACCCTATTTGAACTTTGTCTTCTTCTTATTAGTTTTGTGCTTGACTTTTATATATATCCTACAGTGATCAGAGGTAATATTAAAATGAATGATTTTAATTATTAGTTGTTATGAATATTGCTCACATGTGTAAGAATGTTCACGGCAACATTCTGTTGGTAAACAGTTAATAACATATCTCTATCAATAAAAGGATAAAATGCTGAAAAATGTAAAAAACTGTTTTGTATATATGTTTTGTATATAAATGGTAATCTCTTTAGTATCATATGGTGTACCTAATCCAGATTTGTTTCCTAGGAGTTTTTATGCCCGTCGGTTTGGTTTTGCAGCCCTGGATGGGATCTGCTGCAATGGCTGCTTCATCTGTTTCAGTAGTACTTTCTTCTCTCTTCCTTAAACTGTAAGTGTGATCACTTGTTTGTATTTTATGTTCCTTATATAATCCACAGTCTGTCTTGGTAGGTTGTATTCTTATAGTAATGATAAGCCCCAGCCTTTCCTAATAATAAATATTAGTTATATAGTTGTCACCTTTATATAGTTTATACAAAACAGCCACCAACACTTAGCAGGGTTAAATCTAACATATTGGTTATGTGAAATAAGATTCATTTGGTCCTATTCAATTTCTTGCCACGTTTTAAGCAGAGATCATCTTTTACACTGTAATACCAGGTCAGTTTACGTGTTTAGTTAAAAAATATTGTGGTAAGATATATATAACAAAAAGTTTGCCATTGTAACAACTTTTAAGTGCATAATTCAGTGACATTAATTATTCTCACCAAGTTTGCTACTGTCATCTTTATCCATTACCAGAATTTGTCAACACTCCAGATACAAACTTAGTATCCCGTTGGCAGTAACTCCTCATTTCTCCCTTTCCACAGCCCTTGGTAACCATCAATAAACTTTTGTCTCTATGCAATTGCCCATTTCACATATTTCATGTAGGTGGAGTCATACAGTATTTGTCCTTTTGTGTCTGACTTATTTTACTCAGCATAATGTTTCTTAGGTTCATCTGTGTTGTAGCATATATCAGTACTTCATTTCTCTTTATGGCTGAATAATTTTCCATTGTATGTATATACCATGTTTTGTTTATTGATTCATCTGTCAGATACTTGGGTGGTTTCTACCTTTTGCCTACTGTAGATAGTGCTGCAAAAACCATTGGTGTACAAGTATCTGAGCCCTAGCTTTTAATTCTTTTGTGGATATACCTAGCAGTGGAATTACTAGGTCAGCCTTGGTGGCATAGTTAAAAAGATGGCTGCTAACCTAAAGGTTAGTGGTTTGAACCCACCAGTTGCTCCCTGGGAGAAAGATGTGGAAGTCTGCCTTTGTAAAGATTACAGCTTTGGAAGTCCTGTGGAACAGTTCTACTCTGTCATCAAGGATCACTATGAGTTAGAATTGACTTGATGGACATGGATTCGGTGTGTTTTTTATGGTAATTCTATGTTTTAACTTTCTGAGGATCTGTGGAATTGTTTTTATGCTTGCATTTTTTAATGTAACAAACATCTAGTTCTCCCTTGGTATTTCAAACTACGGTACTTTTGCATGTGTCCAGGTATAAGAAACCAACTTACGAGAATTATGAAATGCATACCCGGAGCCAGATAGGACAGAAGAGTCCTTCAGAAATCAGTGTTCATGTTGGAATAGATGACACCTCAAGAATTTCTCCTCAACTGGGTTTGCTGGACCGGATTGTTAATTACAGTAGAGCTTCTGTAAACTCACTACTGTCAGATAAACGTTCCCTGAACAGCATTGTTACCAGTGAACCTGACAAGCACTCACTCCTGGTAGGAGATTTCAGGGAAGATGACACTGCACTGTAAAAGGGCAGAGAGAGTACTGCTAGCTTAACTCGTTATGCACTGGCAGAGCATTCATGAAGTCATCTAGCTTTTCAAAAACATTGTAGAGGGATTTTGTGTTGTTCTCACACTCGTATTAGTTCTTTTTGAGTTAAATTTTTTAAATGACAAGACTGTCTTTTTCAGGACATCAGCGCTGAACTTAGCTTTCTTTGAAGTGATTTTCTAGTGTTTTTGTTTTCTCTAGCAATAGATAAGTTAAAATCATGAAGTTTATTTACAGTAGGTATCCAGTTAAAAATTGCTAAATTGTTACTAAAGTGATAGATTAAAAAAGTTTTTTTTGACCAAAAAAAAAGTCCAAAGAGGATAATTAAATATGTGAGATCATGACTTTGAGATTTTTGAGCTTATTCCTGCCAGACTAGGGAGCAGTCAGTTTCAAAGCACTATTTAAAAACATCTAGTTTTAGAAGGGAAATGGTAAAAACTGTTTGAAAATAAATGTGCCTTATTTATTTCAGGCTTTCTTTCTCCCTCATTCTCCCTGTATCTTTGTCCTTACAGTTGCTTTCTTAGATGCTCCAGGATGTTTTGACTTTATTCTTTTGAGTGGGCTGGATTTGGGTGGTTCTTCATATTTAAAATTGACAGTTTTTCAATATTTTTTTTCATCTTGTGACTCAAAGGTCTTTAAGGGTCTGTAGGGTTCCCTGCCTCCTGTCTTTCCCTTCTAAAAGTATAAAGTTCTTCAGTTTTTCTAGTTCTCTACAAGCCTTCGATTCACTCCTGCTGAATTCAGCTATAAGTTGTTTTTTAGTGTAGTCTCTTTACCAGCCTCAGTCCAGACACTTAAAAAAAAATTGAGCCTCTTTTGCAGTTAATATTTTCAAAGATTAACACTACCATCTTTAACACATACGGGTCATAAAACATTACTAGTGCAGTGGTTAAGAACTCAGCTGCTAACCAAAAGGTTGGTTGTTTGAATCTACCAAGCTGCTCCTTGAAAACCCTGTTGGCCAGTTATACTCTGTTCTATAGGGTTGCTGTGAGTCAGAATTGACTTGACAGCAGTGGGTTTTTTGGATTCAGTAGCTGACATTTTTCGGACAGAATACGAGCCCTTACTGAGTATAATTTCATAGATTTTAATTACCTTTTAATGTCTCAGATAACCTCTCAAAGAGACTTTAAAATAATGCTGATGCACAAAGCTGCTTTTACCAAAAAATACAGTAACTTGCAATACAGAAATTAGAATTATTTTAGATACGTGATACCTTTTAGCCCAATCTGTACTTTTCTCTGGTTTAAAACGTTTGCACATGCTAGTTAATGTGGTTGGCAAATTGAGGAGCTTCTTCCCTCTGCCATATCAGTTTAGAAACTCCCCTTGGGAATTAATACTGTGGTTAAAGGTCAGACACTTCTATTGTTATTTAAATTTCCTTGTCAATTGCGGGGTGGAATTACATATGTAGAAAATGTAAGTGAAGAGAGCTCTTAAGGAAATTGCTAGCATTTTGTTTGTGTTGCCACTTGGAAAGCTGCTAGCACATTGCCTCGTGGCTTTGTATTTAGTAAATGTTCTTTTCTGCCTCTGAGGTCTGTAATAAATACAAAAAGGCATTTTTATAGAGTAGGGTGTAAAATCGAGTTGGGGGTGAGGAATAGGGTTCTTCCTCTCCTATCCCCCCCTCTCTCTTACACACACACAAAAAGTTTACAACATTATTCCACCCTCTCTTTTGAGATTTGGAAAGGTTCTAATTTTTTCTCACCTATCTTACAGAGTGAACTACAACTTTTGATGAAGGTGCTATTAGTCTAGAAAGGCAAACTCATTTCAATGAAATATGAATGAGTTTGTATGTCTAGGCTCTTTTTTAGACCAATGCCTGTTCTGTGCTTCCAGTTTGAGTTTTACCATTTGTTTCTTATTTTAATTACAGTAACCTGTCATGTCAGAACTTGTTTCTTCTAGAAGAAACAGCTAATATGACAGATATGTAATAGACTTTTATCACTCCAGAACCAAACTGAAAAAAGAAGCATCTTTCTTTTTTTTGAAGCAGTTGAACATAGCCAGCTACTATTTTTATTATCATTATTATTGTGTATGTTTGAGTCTTCCTGTTAGCTCCCCCATGTGTGTCATAGGTCTGAGAGTAACAGTCTGTAGTCTGGGAATAATCAAGGATATAAATTTAAGTCCTTCAAACTACAAGAACAGGAAACATGCTGTTTAGAAAGTGTCATTTTTAAAGCACCTATAGCTATGAGTCAGACCCAACATGGGTTTGTTGAGTTACAGCCACATGTGAATTTTCTACAACTCTCTTTTGTAATCCTAACTCCCAGTAGCTTCCCAGAGAGAAGCTATATTCACTAGACAGAGAGGTATATATGTAGAGTATCAAAAACATTGCTTTCAGTTAGTGACTAGCTTACTGGCAACTAGTTACTAGTGAGAACCCGATTTGTAATGTGTGTGTTTATTCACATACATGCATATATATATGTATATGAAACATTAGAAGGCAAATGGATTTACATTTGAATTTGATATGTGAAGTTATTTTACTCTTCTGTATTCACTCAGCATCTGTGCTCTCATTCTGGATATAACAAGGACATTTTGGTATCCATTGCTGGTTCAAGCTCAACTATGGGGCACCTTTTATCTTAGCTATCCAAAGATGCCTTTTTGAATTTCAAAGATTAAAACACAGAGTATTTAGTGTTGGAGCATAGTAACAGAAAATATTGTTGTCAGTTTTAAAATTAGAAACATTAATTTTCCTAGCTTAATGTCAACATTTTGAAATGTTCAGTTTGCTGCCTTGTGAACAAATTACTTTATATTGTACTTGGGCTTTTTAAAAACGATTCTTTGTTCAGATGTAAAGATGTAAAGAATTGTTAAAATAGCACAGTAGACAAGATGTTCCCAAAAATTTAAGTGTGCATATCTTTTCTGTACGCAGTTAAAATCAAGAGTGTATGTTAGAGAAAAATTTTCCCATTACTTACAGATCATGCTTTACATTGACCTTTCTTAATATTTATTTTACTCTATTTTGTTATTTTCTTTGGATGAGGCATCTGGTTACTGATTATTTTAATAAGAATAAAAACATTCCTGGATTACTCTGTTTCTTTGTCTTATTTCTTTTCTGTGTTTTAAAAAATATTATTTTGCTGAATACAAAAGGATTCATGCCAAATTTTTACCTATTTTTACACTTTTTCCAGTCCATCAGTCTGGTATGAGTAGGTAGATAAAGCACAAAGCATGAATAATTATTCTTTAGTTTAGTTTAGTTTTAGCTTCTGGTGAATTTTGAACTGGCTGATGGCAATTTAGCACCTGGTGGATTTGAATTGCCAACCACTAGGCTTGAGTCAGAATCAACTCGACAGTGGTGGCTTTGGCTTACAGTGTTGTAAAAAAAAAATTTTGGTCAGTATCTCTTTTGTTAAATCAACCATCTCCTCTGTATTTCGAAATTATGTTGGTTGTATTTTTAGTTTAATTTCCCTACACCGAACAGTTAATCTAGTATGGCGTAGGGTTGGAGGCAACACCACAAATTCTGTAATGGTGAGGAGGGCCAAATCTGTCTTCAGGTTCCACTTCATCTGCCATATTATTAGTGAGGATGAGAAACAAAGGAATATAATTGTCCTCCTTTTCTTTGTAATTTCTAATACATTCTCTAATCTTTTTAAAATATTGTGATTTAAGTGTAAGTTTACAATCCAAGTCAGTTTTTCATACAAATACACACAGCTGTGTATTTCTAGCTTGTCTTCCCATCCTGTGAGAACATACTCCTCCTTTCCACCCTATATTTCCTGTTCCCATTCAACCAACTCGCGTCCCCCTCTGCCTTCTCATCTCATCATTGGACAGGAGCTTCCCAGTTAGCCTCATGTATCTACTTAAGCCACGAAGTACATACTGTCAATATCAATTTATGTCTTATAGTACAGTCCAATCTTTGGGTGAAGAGTTGGCTTTAGGAATGGTTTCAGTTCTAGGCTAACACAGAGTCCAAGGGCCAGGTCTTCTGGGAACCCCTCCAGTCTTTTGGACCATTAAGTCTGGTCTCTTTAATAGACTTCGAGTTCTGCCCACCAATTTTTCTCCCACTACATCAGGGACTTTACACTATATGTCCTGTCAGGGAAGTCATTGGTTGTGGCCAGGAACCATCTAGTTCTTCTGATTTCACGCTGATGTAAACTCTGGATTATGTGGGCCTTTCTGTCTCTTGGGCTCATATTTTGCTTGTCTTTGATGTCCCTCATTCTCTTCTGCTCCAGGTGGGTTGGGACCAATTGATACTACTTAGATGGCTGTTACTCACCAAAGTGGAATGCAGAATATTTTCTTAAAAACCTTTTTGCCTGAGGGCCAAGATTGTGGACTAAACACACATCTCCTTGATTACCTCTGAGAACTAAGGCCTAGAAAAATAAGTGAACGGAGCAGTGTGGACATTCTGGGAGACCCAAGATCTGGTGTGAGGTTGTGAGGTTGGATTGGGTGATAGGAAGGGGAAACTACCTCTGTCAGAGGTGAGGCACTGGTGCACTGAGTCCTGCTTCTGCAGGACTTCTCCTCATTGGAGAGGATTCCAGGTACAGATGCCTTCTTTGTTAACCAGGAGGCTGGGACTGCTGAGCCTGTGAGTCTGGCACAAGTTGGCTACTATGCTGAAGCTCAGTGTTTAAGTAAACAGCGTATCCCAGAGCAGAGAGACTCTTCTTGGGACAGCCACATCTATAGAACCCAGCTGTGGCTGCTGCCTGAGACCTCCAGTGCCCTTCCCCCTTCTCTGAGCTGCACTGTAGATACTGCTGACTAAGTTCAGGAAAGGCAGCTCATGTGGGACACCACCTTGGTTAGCCGAAAGGTGGAGTTAGCCATGCCTGAGGTCTCACATGGGGCTAATTCCCATGCTGAGCAACAGTGCCTGTCGGGATACTGCTCCCAGTAGGAAAGCTGTTTTTAAGACAGTCATAGCTAGGGATCATAGTGGAGGCTGGCAGCTGAGTGCTGCAGTTCCCTAACTCCTCCCTTTTCCATGTCGTACCATCTGGAGAAAGCCTATGAGGCACCGTCTCTGTCAGCCAGGAGGCGTGCCACCTGAGGGCCCGGCTACTATAAGCTGCTGCTGGTAAATGCCTCTCAGTGGAAAGGCAGCTTTTATGTTAAGAGCAGCTAGAGAAAGCAGCGGTGACTGATGCCTGAGTGTAGTGGTGCCATTTCCACTACCCTTCACTGAGCCACATCATAGCATTGGCTGATGGCCCCCCAGAGATTCCATAAGTAGGGTACCATCTTTGCCGGCCAGGAGATCAGGCCTATCACCTTTGGCAGCCTGTCTGCTTTAGGCAGCTGCTGGACAGTGCCACTCATAAAAGCAGTTTTAAAGATAAATACATCTAGAGAATGCAGCAGACCCTGGCACCCGAGTGTGGTGGCATCCTCTCCTCCTGTGTGAGCTACACCATAGTCTCGACTGATGTGGTAATGCAGAGTTGGCAAAAGTAGCTCACCACCATTAGCAGCCAGGAGGTGGTTCCTGCCACCCCTGAGGGCCCAGCTAGGGCCAGCCACTAAGCCAAGCAGCATAGCAGGGCTTGACAGAGTCTGTATTGCCAGAGAAGGTATACATAAGTCAGCTGCACCTAGACAGAGGTAGAATACAAAAGAATTATGTATAGAGCCATTCTAGAGAATAAACAAAATACAGCAGAATAAAATGAAAAATTAAGCTGTATGAACTGCTAGAATGTCAGTGCTATGAAATCCAGCAGATCAATACTATGAGAGTTAGACAATTCAATGCAAAGTTGAAAGAGCAGGATGGAGGAAATGGAATACAGAATTAGTGAGCTTGAAGATACGGCAACTGACACCAGTACTTATGAGGAGAAATCAGATAAAAGAAATAAGAAAAATGAAGAAGCATTGAGAAGCATGTGAGACTCTATCAAGAGGAATAATTTATGACTAATTGGAGTTCATGAACAGGGAGACATAGCAGAAAATACAGAGAATTGTTCAAGAGTTTCTGACAGAAAACTTCCCTGACATCATGAAAGAAGACAGCCATTCAAAATGCTCATTGAACTCCATAAGAGGTAGATCCCGAAAAAGGACAATGACACATTGTAATCAGGCTTAATATAATGAAACATAAAGTCTCTTAAAGTCAACTAGGTGTAAAACAATACTAACATACAGAGGGAAGTCCTGTAGGCTTTCATCTGACTTCTTGGCAGAAACCATGTTGGCAAGAAGACAGTGGGATGACACATACAAAGCTTTGAAGGAGGAAAACTTCCAACTAAGAGTTATATGTCTTGTAAAACTGTCTCTTAGATATGATGGTGAAGTTAAGATATTCACAGATAAACAGAAGCTTAGAAGCGTAGAGACTTTGCAAAAACCACACCAAAACTACAAGAAATATTGAAAGAACCTCAATGTTTAGAAAAACAATAGCATCAAATGTGTACTTGAGGATACAATGCAGGACACAGCATCCAGAGGCATACTCAGTTAGGGAAGTCACTAAAGCAAAAATATTAAAAGTAGGGAACCAGTGATCTTAACTTCAAAACTATAACATCATCACACTATTAAGGGAGATCAAAGGAGTATCAGTAAAACAAACTAACAGTGTGACACATCAAAACAAGAAACAGTAACTGCAGTCTCAACAAACGAAACCGACACAAAAAGATGAAAAGTAAATCCATAAAGAAAAACGACATGGAACAGAATATTAAGAGGAACAAGGAAAAACATCAACAACACAAAGGCACCAAAATGACAGCTCTAAACACATACCTATCAGTAATTACACTGAATGTAAATGGATTGAATGCTCCATTAAAGAGTCAAAGAGTAACAACTTGGATCAAAAAACATGGTCCATGTATATGTGGCTTACAAGAAACACAGTTTGGACTCAAAGATATGAACAAACTGAAAAAGGATGGATAGACACATCTCCTTAACTCAGTCTGAAAACTAAGGCCAGGATTGATAATTAAACAGAGCCTTCTGGACACCCAGTGAGCCCTAAGACATGGCATAGGGCTGTAATTTTGGACTGCATACCACTGAACAGGAAACTTCTTCTCTTTCACTGAACCTGTCCTTGTTGAATGGCAGTGATTGGGCTTAACTGGTGCAAAGTTCTGCCACACTGCTGATATGACCAGTGGCTGGAATAGCCACAGTTTGAGAGCCTGGCTCTGGACTCTGAGCACCATGGCCCCTCCGCCCTCTTTCTGAACTTCTGCCATTGATTCAGCTATTTCACAGTGGATGGGAGAGCCTCTGTGGGACGCCATCTTGTCTGACTGGAAGGTGGATCTACCCAAATGGAGACCTCAGTGGGGGCTAATTCCCGGGCTAGGAGGCAGTGCCAGCCTGGGAAGTGCTTTCCCAGAAGAAAAGCTGTGTTTACCCTTCAGGTAGGGCCCAGCATCTGATGACAGCAGGGCAGGAGCCTGTCCATACTTTGCACTAGATCACAGCATCTAGACATGGATATAGAGGTGCCTCCGTTGCCAGCTGGAAAGAGAGGCTTCCACACCAACAGCCTGACTGTTTTTTGGAAGCAGTCAAATAGCTTTTCCCTTTTAAAATAAGACTACCTAGAGAAATAACTGTGGTGCAGCCTGATGGCATCTCTTCCAATGTTTACTGACCCGCAACGCAGGGTCAGTTGATGGCCTCCCAGTGACTCCATAAGTAGGGCTGTGTCTTGCTTTCACAGAGATTCCACTGGGCCCAGTCGCTGGAGTGCATAAAGGTAACTGGTGGTCAACTTCTACTTCAGCTCCTGTTAAGGCAATACCAGAGAAACTGAACAACCTCTAGATGCCCAAAAATCAACAGACCTTGGCCCAACATTTAATTAAAAATCCAACCATGGCTCCAGAAAGCTCCAAAAAGAAAGAACCAAGGAACTTCCCAGATGAAGAAGACTTTCTGAAACTTTTGGAGGTTGGGTACAAAAGAATTATATAGAGAGCCCTTCTAGACATTTTACAAAATTTAGCAGACCAAAATGAAAAATTAAGCAAGCTGTTCAAACTGGTGGAACTCCAGCATTCTGAAATCCAACAGATCAATCACAAAATTAAAGAATCTGAAAACTCCATTCAAAACCAGGAGAACAGAATTGAACAAATGGAAAACAGACTTTCTGATTTGGGAGACAGAACTACTGACAGCAGCATTTATAAGTAGAAATCAGTGAAAAGATAAAAATGAAGCTCCAAGAAACATGTGGGACTCTATCATAAAGAGGAACAATCTACGATTAATTGGAGTTCCTGAACAGGAAGGAACACCTGAAAACACAGGATTGTTGTTGACTTGCTGACAGAAAACTTCCCAGAAATTATGAAAGAGAACATAGATATCCAAGATGCATATCAATCACCATACAACATAGAGCCCAAAAGAAAGACTCCAGGGCATATTCTGATCAAGCTTAACAAAACGAAACATAAGCAGAAACTCTTAAAGGCAGTGAGACTCAAAGCAAAGCTAACATTCAGAGAGAAGCCCTGTTGGCTTTTGTCTGACTTCTCAGCAGAAATGATGTTGGCATGGAGGCAGTGGGGTGTTACATTCATAGCCTTGAAGGAGAAAAACTTTGAATCAAGAAGTATAGATCCTGCAAAACTGTCTTTCAAATACAAAACTGTAAGACCTTTGCAGATAAACAGAAACTCAGAGACTTTGTAAAAACCAAACCAAAACTACAAGAAATACTGAAAGAAGCTCTTGGCTTATAAGAACCATTAACTCTATATTTTAGGAGACAATACAGGATGCATCATCCAGAAACCTCAGTTTGGGAAGGTACAAAACCCCAACCAAAGCTGTAATACTAAAAGAAGTGATCCAGTGGTCATATCATGAAAACTACTATACCACCACATTAAAAAGAGGGATATGTTACAGTATTATACTCCATCCAGGTCAAGAGGAAGTTAGTAAGATATTCAGAAGTTAAAATCGGGTTTAAACATACATTATTGGGGGGAATCATAGGGGTAGCCACAAAGCACAACATAAAAGTGACATCAAAACAAGAAATGCAACACAGGAGTATTAACACACACAAAACCAACACTGAAAAGGATGAAAAATCAACTCATAAAGAAGAATGTCCCAGAACAGAATGGTAAGAGTGACAGAGAAAACATCAACACAAAAATAAATACATCAAAATGACTGCACTAAACATACCTACCAATAATTACATTGGAGGGAAGTGGACTGAAAGCTCCAGTAAAGAGACAACAAGTGACATCTTGGATCAAAAGACGTGACCTGTCTATATGTTGCTTACAAGAAACTCAAACTTAAAGATATGAACAAACTGAAAATTAAAAGATAGAATAATACATACCAAGCTAACAATATACAAAGAAGAGCAGGTGTGGCAATACTAATCTCAGACAAAATAGATTATACTGTAAAAGAAAAAAAAAACTCAATAAAGACACAGAAGAACTCATTGCAACAGTTAACCAACTAGACCTCATCAACATGTACAGAACCTTCTGTCCATCATGTTGAGTGAAATTAGTCAGCAGCACAATGACAAATATGGTATGAGACCCCTACTTTAAGGACTTGAAAACTGACTCATGTACAGAGGAAAAGACTTTGATGACTGCAAGGGGGGCAAGGGAGGGAGGGAGAGGGCTGGTTACAGATTAGATAGTTGATAGAAATTTGATTGGGAGAAATTAGTGACAGCACACATTAGAAAGAAGATCAGTTTAACTGGACTTCAGCATAACCTGAAAACTCTTCCAATCTGAACCCAATAGGTAAGGACAGAGTAGCAGGGGCGGGGGTCTGGGGACTATGCTGTCAGAGGACATCAAGGCCAATGGGTATAACTAACCTATTCCTAAGAGACTCCTCTCCACCCCATATTGCTGCGTGGCATCTGGGGTCTTAAAAGCTAGCAAGCTGCCATCTGAAGTACACCAGATGGTCCCAACTCATCTGGAACAGATGATCACCAAGGACAAAAACGACATGGGGGAAAGAGAAGCCAGAAGACAGAAAGACCCATGTAAATGGGTGGCTACATCAACATGTGACCAGAAGAACCAGATGGTGCCCAGCCACCTCCAGTGACAGCTGTGATGGGGCTCACCAAGTTGAGTCCCAGTGGCAATACAAAAATAAGAAGGAGTGCACCCTGAGAACAACTAAAAGAATGCAATTGATAGTCTGAAAGCCTATGGGTTCCCCTGGGAGCATGGCCCCTGGACCTGAAGCTGCCCCTGTTCATAAATCATTACTGAGGTCAACCCCTTGGACAGAAATGGTTTGGACTCAGCGACACAGAGTGACCGTATTGTGTGTGCACTTTATGGTTCTATATATGTATAGGATGATTTTCCTAACTGGGCTCTTACTAGAGGGGAGTGGAGAGGGTGGAGATGAGGGGACAGGGGATTAAGAGGATATGACTTGTATAGAACAGAAAGGAGGAGTGTGCTGTTATCAGACAAGGAGAGCAGTAGGGGCTGCACATAGGCGGGCATGCAAATTTAAACCGGATTGGACACTTTCAATCACAATAAATAAAAAATTTATTAAGAAAAAAATCAACAGGGAGAGCAGTGAAAGCTGCATATAGGTGGGCATGTAAATTTATACGGGAATGTACATTTTCACTCAGTCATGTTAAATAAAAAAGAAAAAAAAGAAAAAAATCAAAGGATCGAAAAATACGTACCAAGCTAACAACATACAAAGAAGAGTAGGAGGAGTAGCAATACTAATCTCAGCTAAAATAGATTGTAATGTAAAATCCACCAACATGCACAAGGATGGTCTCTGTTTATTGCTGAAAGTTTCAATACACAAGCAGGATATAACAATATTAAATGTTTGTGCACCCAATACCAGAACATCTAAATACATTGAGCAAATGCTGACAACACTGAGAAATGACAGCAACCTGTCCACAATAATAGTACAAGACTTCAATACTCCACTTTCAGTAATGGACAGATCATTCAGAAAGAAGCTCAGTAAAGATGCAGAAGATCTTATTGCAACAATCAACAAACTAGACCTCACTGACATTTACAGACCGTTTTACCAAAAAAACGGATAAGTACACCTTCTGTTCCAATGCACATGGAACATTCTCTAGAATAGACCATGTATTACGTCATAAAACAAGTCTAAACAAAATCCAAACGATTGAATTATTGCAAAGCATCTTCTCGGATCATAAAGCCATAAAAGTAGAAATCGATAGCGGAACAAACATAGGTAGAAAGTTGAACAAATGGAAACTGAATGACACTTTGCTCAAAAAGCCATGGGTTACAGAAGACATCAAAGATGCAATAAAGAAGTTTATGGAATCAAATGAAAATAAAAACATGTCCTACCAGAACCTATGGGATACAGCCAAAGCAGTGCTCAGAGGTCAGTTTATCTCTATAAATGCACACATCCAGAAGGAAGAAGGAACACAAAGCAAAGAATAAACCCTACAACTTGAACAGGAAGAGACCAACAGAAGAATCCCTCGGGCTCCAGAAGAAAACAGATAATAAAGATTAGAACAGAACTAAATGAATTAGAGAATAGAAAAACAACTGAAAGAATTAACAAAACCAAAAGTTGGTTTGTTGACAAGATCAACAAAATTGGTAAACCATTGGCTACACTTATAAAAACAAAAACAGGAGAGGAAAGAAATAACCCAAATAAGAAATAAGATGGAATATGTCACAACAGACTAACCAAAATCAAAACTATCATAACAGAATGCCATGAAAAACCTAGAGGAAATGGACAAATTTCTAGATTCACACTACCTGCCAAAATTATTACAAGGAGAGGTAGAACTTAATAAGTCCATCACAAAAGAAGAGAGGGAAAAAATAATTTTAAAAAACTATCAAGCAAAAAAAATCCTGACTCAGATCGCTTCAGTAGAGAATTCTACCAAACTTTTTTTTATTATGACTGAGTGAAAATATACATTCCCATATAAATGAACATGCCAACCTATATGCAGTCTACCAAACTTTTAAAGAGGAGTTAACTCCAATACTACTGAGGCTATTTTACAGCATAGAAAGGGATGGAATAATTCCAAATTCATTCTATGAAGTGAAGCCTGCATAAACCTGATAAAAGCCAGGGAAACATCGCACACACACACAAAAGATAATTACAGACCAATATTATTCACGAAACTAGATGCAAAAATCTTCAGCAAAATGCTAGTCTATGAAATTCAACAACATAACAAAAAAATAATTCATTATGACCAAGTTGGATTCATACCAGGGATGCAAGGCTGGTTCAACATCACAGAAACAATATGATCAACTGTATAAATAACACAAAAGATAAGAATCACTTGATTTTGTCAATTGATGGAGAAAAGACATTTGACAAAGTGCAACACCCATTCATGTTAAAAACTCTCAAGAAAATAGGAATAGAAGGCAAATTTCTCAGTGCAGTAAGAGGCATCTATGCAAAGCCAATGGCCTACATCAATCATCCCGAATGGATACTGAAAGAATTCCCCCTAAGAAAAGGAGTTAGACAAAGATGTCCACTGTCACTACTTCTATTCAATGTTGTGCTAGATGTTCTAGCCAGAGTAATCAGACAAAACAAAGAAATAAAGGGCATCTGCATTGGCATAGAAGAAGTAAAAATATCTCTATTTGAAGATGATATGATCTTATACAGAGAGAACTCTAAAGAATCCATAAATAATACTACAGGAAGTAATAGAACTACTGGAAGTAATAGAAGAGTTCAGCAAGGTACAAGATAAACATAAGTAAATAAATAGCATTCCTTTACACTAACAAAGAAATCATCAAAGAGGAAATCATCAAATCAATGCCATATACTGTAGCCCCTGTCTTAGTCACCTGGTACTACTCTAACAGAAAAATACCACAAGTGGAAGATTTCATGAGGAGAAACTTATTGTCACAGTCTGATAAGCTACAAATCCATTTATAAATTGTAAGTCCATTCAGAATTAGAAATCATCAGTCTGGTAGGCTGAGTCCAAATCCAGTGAGAGCATCTCAGCACAGGAACCTCAGGTCCAAAGGATGTGCTCTGCTCTCGGTGCTTCTCTCTTGGTAGTATGAGGTTCCCAACTTTTTCTGCTCACTTCTCTCTCTTATATTCCACAAGCTTGTAGCTTGAGACCTGCCTCATTAACACAACTGTTGCCTATTCTCCATCATCAATCTCACAGAGGCAGGATTCACAACATATGGGAGGAAGGGCTCCATATTGGGACTCACAGCCAAATCAAATCAACACAGACGTTTTGGGGGGACAGAATTCAACGTATGATAGCCCCCAAAAAGATAAAATACCTAGGAATAAATCTAATGAGACAAACAAGAGACCTATACAAAGAAAATTGCAAGACCTTACTGCAAAAAACCAAAAGAGAATTACATAACCTACCCTGCTCATGGATAGGAAGATTTAACATTGTGAAAATGTCTGTTTTTACCCAAAGTGATCTACATATACAATGCAGTCCCAGTACAAATTCCAATGTGGTTTTTAAAAGAGATGAAGAAACAAATCACCAACTTGGTACGGAAAGGGAAGAACTAAGTGAAGCACTACTGAAGAAGAGGAACACCGTGGGAGGCCTCACACTACCGGACCTTAGAACCTGCTATGATGCCATGGTCTTCAAAACAACGTGGTACTGGTAAAAGAAGAGACATAGACCAATGGAACAGAATTGAGACCCAGAAATATCACCATCCTCTTATGAACAATTGATATTCAACAAAGGTCCAAAGGTCATAACTGGGTTAAAAACAGTCTCTTTAACAAATCTTGTTGGTAAAATTGGATATCTATCTGCAAAAAAACTGAAACAAGACCCATATCTCACACCTTACACAAAAACTAACTCAGCATGGATCAAAGACCTGAATAGCAAACGTAAAATGATACAGATCATACAAGAAAAAGCAGAGTCAACAATGGAAATTCTAATACATGACTTAGATGGACTACAAATTCTGACAAACAATGCACGAATAACAGAAAATATATAAATGGGAACTACTAAGAATTAAACAATTATGCTCACCAATGACTTTGTCAAGAGAGTTAGAAGACTACCTACAGAATTTGAAAAAACATTTGGCAACTACATGTCAGATTGGTATCTGATTTCCATAATCTACAAGATACTGCAAAATGTCAACAAGAAAAAGTTAAATAACCCAGTTAAGCAATGTGTAAAAGAGATGGACAGACACTTGACTAAAAAAGATATCCAGGCAGCCAAAAGTCACAAGAGGAAATGCTCACAATCGTTAGCTAGTAGGGAAATCAAAACTACAATGAGATACCATCTCACCCCAATGAGATTGGCAATAATCCAAAAAACACAAATGCTAGAGAGACTTCGAAGAGATTGGAAATCTCCTACACTGCTGGTGGGAATGCAGAATGGTACAATCTGTATGGAAGCAATTTGGCACTTCCTTTAAAAGCAAGAAATACCATATGATCCAGCAGTCCCACTGCTTGGAATATATACTTCAGAAACACAGGTTGTCACATGAACAGATGCTTGCACATGAATGTTTATTGCAGCACTGTCCACAATAGCAAAAAGATAGAATCAACCTAGGTGCCCATCAACAGATGAAGGAATAAACAAGCTATGGTGCATACACTCGATGGAATACTATGCAATGATAAAAACAATGGTGATTTCAGAGAGCATCTCATAACCTGCTTGCAACTGGAAGACATGCTGAGTGAAATCAGTCAGCTGCAAAAGGACAAGTATTATATGAGACATCTGTTATAAGGACTTAAAAATAGACTTATGTACAGAAGAAAAGACTAGTGGCTATGAGGGAGAGGAGGAGGGAAAGAGTTGGGCATGGATTAGATAGTAGATAGGAATTTGGTTAGGTGAAAGCAGTGACAGCATGCAATAGACAGCAGATCAATGTAACTGGACTACACCATAAACTGAAAGGTTTTCTAAACTCAACCCAATATTTCAAAGGATAGAGTAGCAGGCATGGGGGTGTGGGGATCATGCTTTCAGGGATCATCGAGGCCAGTTGGCACAGCTAGTCTTTTGCTAAGTCTTCTGGACTGCATATTAGTGAGTGGCATCTGGGGTCTTAAAAGCTAGCAAGCTGCCTTCTGAGGTACACCAAAGGGTTCCAACTCATCTGGAACAGATGATGACTGAGAACAACGAAGAGATGAAAAAAGAGTCCAGGAGATGGAAGGACCCATATGGATGGGAGAATGTATCAACATGAGACCAGAAGAACCAGATGGTGCCTGGCCACCACCAAAGGTGGACTCGATGGAGGACACAGTACAGAGTCCCTGAGGCAGCATGGGAAAAAGAGGGGCGTAGCTCAAAACTCTTCTATAAGACCAGAATTGGTGGTCCAACAGCCTGGAGGATCCCCTGGGAACATGGCCCTTAGACCTGCAGCTGGCCCTGACCTGAATATCCAGTACTGGGGTCAACTCTTCCAACAAGAATGGACTGGACTTGGGGACACAGTGTGAGCATATGGTGTGTGTACTTTATCGTTCTATACATTTATAGGAAGCTGTCGTGCTGATTTCTTTCTAGATGGAAGAGAAGAGGGTGGAGAGGAGGGGACAGGTGCTCGTTACGAGGATACCAGAAATATAGAGTGGAAAAGAGGATTATGTTGTCCGTGGGTGAGCAGAGCAGATGGAACTGCAGATAGGCGAGTGTGCGAAATTGATTTGGATTGTATACTTTCACTTAATGATGATAAAAAAAGATTAAAAAAAAACTTTATTATGCATGTTGACCTGTATGTCCCCTGAAACCATGGTCCCCAGAACATGGTTGGGTTGTGTTTAGTAAACCTCTTAGCTTTTGGTTTAGTCCATAGCTGTGCTGACCTCTTTTCTGCTACCTGCTGTCCATCCCTTCACCTAACCCAAGTCCTATCTACTGTCTAATCAGTGAATATACCTCTACCTGCCTCCCCACTCTTGTAACCATCAGAGACTATTTTCTTCTGTGTTTCAGCCTTTCCTTGAGTCCTTATAATAGTGGTCTCATACAATATTTGTCCTTTTGCAACTAGTTTCACTTAGCATAATGCCTTCCACATTATGGAATGTTATGCATGTTATGTTTCCCAAGATCATCATTGTTCTGTATCATTGCACAGTATTCCATTGTGTGAAAATACCATAGTTTGTTTATCCATTCATCTGTTGATAGGCACCTAGGTTGATTCCATGTTTTTGTTATTGTGGACAGTGCTTCAATAAACATTGGTGTGCACATATCCATTCTTGAGACAGCCCTTATTTCTCTAGGATATATACCAAAAAGTGAGATTGCTGAATTGTATGGTATTTCTATTTCTAGTTTTTTAGGAAAATGCCAAATCAATTTCCAAAATGATAGTGCCATTTTACATTCCCACCAGCAGTGTGTAAGTGTTCCAGTTTCTCCACAGCCTCTCCAACTTTTATTATTTTGTGTTTTTTTGGACAAATGCCAGCCTTGTTGGGGTGAGATGATATCTCATTGTAGTTTTGATTTGGATTTGTATAATGGCTAATAGTCATGCACATTTCCTCATGTATCTGTTAGCTGCCTGGATGTCTTCTTTGGTGAAGTGCCTGTTCATATCTTTTGCACACTTTTCAGTTGGGTTATTTTTGTTTGTCTTGCTGTATCTTGTAGATTATGGATATTAGACACTGATTGGTTTTGTCATAGCTGATTTTTTTCCCAGTCTGTAGGTTGTATTTTTATTCTTTTGGTGAAGTCTTTGGATGAGTATAAGCATTTGTTTTTTAGGAATTTTTGGTTATCCATTTTGTTTTTTGGTGTTTGTGCATTGTTAATAATGTTTTGTAGTCTGTTTATGCCATGTATTAGGGCTCCCAACATTGTCCCTATGTTTTCTTCCATAATCTGTAATGTTTTAGATTTGTTATTTAGCTATTTGATCCATTCTGAGTTAGTTTTTGTGTATGGTGTGAGATATGGGTCTTGTTTCATTTTTTTGCAGATTGATGTCTAGTTATGCTGACACCATTTGTTAAGGAGACTGTCTTTTTTCCCAGTTTATGGACTTTGGACCTTTGTTAAATATCAGCAGCTCATAGGTGGATGATGTTTTGTCTGGATTCTCATTTGTCAGTTCCAGTAATCTATGTGTCCATTTTTGTACCAATACCAAACTGTTTTGACTACTGTCGCAGTGTATTAGTTTCTAAAGTCAGATAGTGTGAGGTCTCCCACTTTGTTCTTCTTCAGTAGTGCTTTACTTATCCTGGGATTCTTCCCTTTGCATGTGAAGTTGGTGACTTTTTTCTACATCTCACTAGAAAATGCCATTGGAATTTATAGTGGATTGCATTTTATTTATAGATTGCTTTGAGTAGAATTGACGTTTTTGTGATAAGTCTTCCTATCCATGAGCACGGTAGGTTTCTCCATTTATGTAGGTCTGTTTTGGTTTCTTGCAGTAGTGTCTGGTAATTTTGTTTGCATGGGTGTTTTACATGTCTGGTTAGATTTGTTCCTGAGATTTTGTCTTCTTGGAGGCTATTATAAATGATATTAATTCGGTGATTTCCTCTTTGATGGTGGAAAGGAATCCAAGTGATTTTTGTTTGTTCATCTTACATCCTTATGCTTTGCTGAATTCATCTTTTGGTTTCAGTATTTTGTGTGTATGTATATTCTTTAGGGTCTTCTGTGTACAATATCGTACCATCTGCTGATGGAGATACTGTCACTTCTTCCTTACCAGTATGAATGCCCTTTATTTCATTTTCTTGCCTGATTTCTGTGGCTAGGACCTCCATCACAATGTTGAGTAAGTGGTGGTGACAATGGGCATCCTTTTCTGATTCCCATTCTCAAGGGAAATCCTTTCAGACTGTCCATTTAAGATGATGTTGGCCACTGGCTTTGTATAAATGCCCTTTATTGTGTCAAGGAATGTCTCTTTCTGTTTTGCTGAGAGTTTTTTTAAATTTTATTTTATTTATTTTTTATTTTTATTTAACATAACTGACTGAAAATGTACATTCACATGTAAATTTACATGCCCCCCTATTATGCAGCTTCCACTGCTCTCCCTGTCCGGTGACTGCACACTATTCCTCTCTGCTCCATACATGTCTCATCCTCCCAACAGCCTCCTTTCCCCTCCTCTCCGTCCACTCCCCTTCCTCCAGCCAGAGGTCAGCAAGATGACATGCTATAGATGTATAGAACCATAAATTGCTTCCAATATATGGTTACTCTGCATTGCCAAGTCCAATCCATTCCTGTCCAAAGAGTGGAACTTTGTTATAATTTATGGGAAAGGGCAGCATCAGAGCTGGGGGCCATGCTCTCAGAGGAACCCCAAAACCACTGGACCATCAATTGAGGTCTTTTAGTGGAGATCTCATGATGCACCTCTTTTTATTCTTGTGTTGCCAGTGAGGCTCCTCTCTGTGAGCTCCGTCATGGCTATCACTGGTGGTGGCTGGGCACCATCCGGTTCTTCCAGTCCCAAGTCGATGTAGGCACCCACTCTTGTGGGTCTGTCTGTCTTCTCGGTTGTCTTTACTGCATGCCATTTTGGCCCTCGGTGAGCATCGGTTCCTGCTGAGTTGGGACCATTTGCTGTGTCCTCGGATGGAAGCTTGGCAGCTTTTAAGAACCCAGACGCCACTCACCAATGTGGGGTGCAGAGAGCTCTCTTAGCAAAACGCTAATTGTACCAATTGGCCTGGAATTCGCCTAAGAGCATGGTCCCCCACCCCCCGCCCCAGCTACTCTATCCTTGCAGTATTGAGTTAAGATGGAAGGAGTACTCAAGTTATGCTGAAGTCCACTTAATGTTGTTCTTGTTCCTAATGTGTGCTGTCACTGCTTTCTCCCAACTAGAATTCTAGTAACTACCTAAACTAAACCCTCCCCGCCTCGCCCTCCCTCCCTCCCCTCCCTTGCAGCTGTCAAAGAGTCTTCTTCTATACACAAGTCTGTTTTTGAGATCTTTTCGTAGAGGTCTCATACAGTATTTGTCCTTTTGTCGCTGACTACTCTCACTCAACATAATGTGTTCCAGTTGAAACCAGGTTAGGAGATGTTTCCTGGAATCATCGTTATTCTTTATCATTGCGTAGTGCTCCATTGAGTATATGTACCACAGTTTACCTATCCATTCTTCTATTGTTGGGCATCTGGGTTGATTCCACCTTTTTGCTTTTGTGGACTGTGCCGCGATAAACATTTTGGTGCATGTGTCCGTTGGTGTGAAAGGCCTTGAATCTGTAGGATATATTCCAAGTAGTGGAATTACTGGGTCAAATGGTATATCAATGTCCATTTTTTTAAGGAAGCACCAGATTGCCTTCCAAAGAGGCTGGACCATTTTGCAACCCCACCAACAGTGTAGGAGGGTTCCGCTTTCTCCACAGGCTCTCCAGCATTTGTTGTTTTGTGTTTTCTGGATCATGGCCAATCTTGTTGGGGTGAGATGGTATCTCATTGTTGTCTTGATTTGAATTTCTTTAATAACTAAAGATCGTGAACATGTCCGCATGTGTTTTTTGGCTGCCTGGATCTCCTCTTTAGTGAAGTATCTGTCCATCTCCTTTGCCCATCGCTTAATTGGATGATTTATCTTCTTCTTATTGATATTTTGTAGTATCTTATAGATTATGGAGATCAGGCGTTGATCTGACATAGAGTTGCCAAATATTTTTTCCCACTCTGTGGGTGTTCTTTTAATTCTATTAATAAAGTCTTTGGATGAGCAAAAGTGTTTGATTCTTAGTAGTTCCCATTTATCTACTTTCTCTTCTGTTGATTGAGGTTTCTTTGACAGATTTTGGAGTCTGTCCTCATTGTGTATTAAAACTTCCATTGTTGTTCCTACCTTTTCTTGGATGAGCTTTATCGTTTTAGGTTTGACATTTAGGTCTTTTATCCAGTTGGAGTTGGTTTTTGTATAAGGTGTAAGATATGGATCTTGATTCAGTTTGTTGCAGATGGATAACCAATTTTGCCAGCACCGTTTGTTGAAGATACTGTTTTTACCCCAGTTGAATGTCTTAGGGCCTTTGTCGAATCTCAACTGTTCATAGGCAGATGGTGTCATCTCTGGGGTCTCAATTCTGTTCCATTGATTGATCTGTCTGTTCTTGTACCAGTACCAGGCTGTTTTGACCACCGTGGCAGTGTAGTATGTTCTAAGGTCGGGTAATGAAAGGCCTCCCAGTGTGTTCTTCTTCTTTAGTAGTACCTTACTTATCCGGGGCTTCTTCCCTTTCCAAACAAAATTGGTGATTTGTTTCTCCATCTCATTAAAAAATGATGCCGGAACTTGTATTGGGATTGCATTATATAAATAAATTGCTTTGGGTAAAATAGACATTTTCACAATGTTAAGTCTTCCTATCCATGAGCAGGGTAGGTTTTTCCATTTATCTAAGACTCTCTTAGTTTCCTGTAGTACTTACTTCTCTTTGTAAAGGTCTGTTGTTTCTCTGGTTAGATTAATTCCTAGGTACTTTATCTTCTTAGGGGCTATCGCAAATGGTATTGATTTAATAATTTCCTCCTTAACAGTCTCGTTGATAGTATAAAGGAAACCTACTGATTTACTTATGTTTATCTTGTATCCTGAAACTTTGCTGAACTCTTCTATCAGTTTGAGCAGCTTACTTAGGATTTCTTGGGGTTCTCTGCATATACAATCATATCATCTGCGAACAGGGAGATTTTAACTTCCTCTTTGCTGATGCAGATGCCCTTTGTTTGTTCGTCTTGTCTAACTGCTCTGGCTAGAACATCTAGTACAATGTTGAATAGGAGAGGTGAGAGTGGGCATCCTTGTCTAGTTCCTGATCTCAAGGAAAGTCTTTCAGTCTCTCTCCATTCAGGATGATGTGGGCAATTGGCTTTGTATAAATGGCCCTTATTGTGTTGAGGAATTTGCCACCTATTCCCATTTTGCTAAGAGTTTTTAGCATGAATGGGTGTTGGACTTTATCAAATGCCTTTTCGGCATCAATGGACAAAATCAGGTGATCTTTGTCTTTTGTGTTATTTATGTGGTTAATCACATTAATTGTTTTCCTGATGTTGAACCAGCCTTGCATTCCTGGTTTGAATCCCACTTGGTCAGGATGGATTATTTTCTTGATATGTTGTTGTATTCTGTTGGCAAGAATTTTGTTGAAGATTTTTGCATCTAAGTTCATGAGTGATATCTGTCTGTAGTTCTCTGTCTTTGTTGGATCTTTCTCGGGCTTAGGTATCAGGGTTATGCTGGCTTCATAGAATGAGTTTGGGAGTACTCCATCCCTTTCTATACTGTGAAATAGTTTCAATAGTATTGGGGATAACTCTTCTCTAAATGCTTGGTAGAATTCTGCCATGAAGCCATCTGGGCCTGGACCTTTTTGGGTTGGCAGTGTTTTGATCACCTTTTCAATCTCTTCCTTTGTGATGGGTTTATTAAGTTGTTCTGCTTCATGTTGTGATAATTTGGGTAGGTGGTATGAGTCAAGGAATTGGTCTATTTCCCCTAGGTTTTCAAATTTGTTAGAGTACAGACTTTCATAGTATTCTATTATGATGTTTTTGATTTCTGTTGCATCTGTGGTGAAAACTCCCTTCTCATTTCTAATTTGGGTTATTTGTTTCCTTTCCTGCTTTTGTTTAGTAAGTTTAGCCAGTGGTTTATCAATTTTGTTGATCTTTTCAAAAAACCAGCTTTTGGTCTTTTCAATTTTTTCAATTGTTTTTCTATTCTCTAATTCATTTAGCTCTTCTCTAATCTTTATGATCTCCTTTCTTCCGGTGCCCGAGGGGTTCCTCTGTTGTTCTCTTTCTACTCGTTCAAGCTGTAGAGTTTGTTCCTTGAGTTGGTTTCTTTCTTCCTTCCAGATGTGTGCATTTATGGAGATAAACAGACCTCTGAGCACTGCTTTGGCTGTATCCCATAGGTTCTGGTAGGAAGTGTTTTCGTTCTCATTGGAATCCATGAATTTCTTTAATTCATCCCTGATTTCCTCTATAACCCATGTTTTTTTGAGCAAGATGTTGTTCAGTTTCCAAGAGTTCCACTTTCTATCTCTGTTTCTTCTGCTATTGATTTCAACTTTGATGGCTTTATGATCTCAGAAGATGCTTTGCAGTAATTCAATGGTATGGATTTTGTTGAGCATTGCATTATGGCCTATCACATGGTCAATTCTGGAGAATGTTCCATGTGCACTGGAGAAGGTGTAGTTGTCTGCTGATGGGTTGAAAGTTCTGTATATATGAATGAGGTTTAGTTGGTTAATTGTGTCAATGAGGTCTTCTGTATCTTTACTGAGCTTTTTTCTAGATGATCTGTCTAGTAATGAGAGTGGAGTGTTAAAGTCTCCCACTATTATTGTGGAGTCATCTAACTTTCTTTTGAGCGTAGTCAGTGTTTCTTCGACCTATTTAGGTGCTCTGACATTAGGTGCATAAATGTTTAATATAGTTAAGTCTTGCTTGTGTACTGAACCTTTCAGCAATAAATAGTGTCCATCTTTGTCCACGGTGCTGGATTTTACATTAAAGTTGATTTTGTCTGAGATTAGAATTGCCACCCCTGCTCTTCTTTGTTCATTGTTAGCTTGATATATATTCTTCCATCCTTTAATTTTCAGTTTGTTCCTGTCTTTAGGTCTCAAGTGAGTTTCTTGTAGACAACATATTCATGGGTCGTGTCTTTTGATCCAAGATGACACTCGGTGTCTCTTTACTGGAGCATTCACTCCATTCACATTCAATGTAATTATTTATAGGTATGTGTTCACTGCTGCCATTGTGATATGTTTATTTTTATGGTGATGTTTTCTCTGTTGTTCTTATTAGTCTGTTCTGAGACACTCTTTTTTGTGAGTTGATTTTTCACCTTTTTCAGAGCTGGTTTTATAGTTGTTGAGACTCGTGTGTTAGATTTCTTGAAATGGTATGATACATCTTTGTTGTGCTTTACAGCTGCCCCTATGAACCCCCTTAATAAACTATTTATAAACCCAATTTTAATTACTACCAGTCTGGTCATCTTCCTCTCCATCTGGAAGGACTATAACGACTGTAGTACATCCTTCTTTTATTATGATGACACCATAGTTTTCATGATGATCACTGGATTGCTTCTTTCCAAATCAAAGCTGTGATTTACTTTCGAGCCTTCCCTAAATGAGTATTGAGTAGTGTGTTGTTCTAAAATATAAAGTTAGTGGTTTCGTTCTTCTAAGCCAAAGCCAAGAACTTCTTTCAGTCTTTCTTGTAGTTTGGGTTTGGTTTTTACAAAGTCTCTGAGTTTCTGTTTATCTGGGAATGTCTTAATTTCATTTTCGTATTTGAAAGACAGTTTTGCAGGATATATAATTCTTGGTTGGAAGTTCTTCTACTTCAAGACTTTGAATGTGTCGTGCCACTGTCTCCGTGCCAGCATGGTTTCTGCTGAGAAATCTGACGAGAGCCTACAGGGTTTCCCTCTGAATGTTAGCTTTGCCTTCAGTGTTGCTGCCTTTAAGAGTTGCTGTTTATGTTTCATTTTGTTAAGCTTGATTATAATATGTCTTGGAGTCTTTCTTTTGAGATCTATATTGGGTGGCGTACGATATGCATCTGAGATGTCTATATTCTCTTCCTTCATGATTTCTGGGAAGTTTTCTTTCAGCAGCTCAGCAACAATACTCTCTGTGTTCTCAGATGTCTCACCCTGTTCAGGGACTCCAATTAATCGAAGGTTGTTCCTCTTAATAGAGTCCCACATGCTTCTTAATGTTTCTTCATTTTTCTTGTTTCTTTTTCTGATTTCTGCTCATATACACTGGCATCAGTAGCTCTGTCTTCCAAGTCAGAAATTCTTTTTTCCATTTGTTCCATTCTGTTTTCTTGGCTTTGCATGGAAGTTTCTATGTCTTTGATTTTCTTCTTGATCTGTTGGATTTCAGAGTACTGGTGTTCCATCAGATCGAACAACTTGCTTAATTTTTCCTTTTGTTCTGCTGCATTTTGTATAAGGTCTAGAAGGGCCCTGTATATAATCAATTTGTACTCACTTCCTGATGCTTTCATAAAAGTTTCTTCATCTGGAAAACTCCTTGGTTGCTTTGTTTGGGAGCCTGCTGAAGCCATGAGTGACTGCTTGTATGCCACAATTGTCTGTTGCTTTTTGTGTCGCATGTGAGTATATAGAGGCTGGAAGAGGTACTGTGAGGATGGATTGCAAATGTTTCTCTAGGCTGTCTTCAAATGTAAAGCAAAAGGTATCTGACCAGTTCACAAGTCAGTTAGGTTTTCAGGTGTAGAGGTCCCTCTTCCCATCTGACAAAGTAAGCGCCACTTTATCCAACCCCAGATGATAACAAACTAGTTCAGAATACAGCAATGCTACTGCCCTGTTGGCCTCTGCTGACAGGGCCTAGCCTTATCCAACACTGAGTCGAGTACTGGTTTTGTGATAGAAAAGCGCTCTCTTGTGGGCAGGCTCTGGCTCCCAAGCTAAGAATTAGGTCCAGCTGCGGCCACCATACCCATGATGGTGTCCTCCACACAGGCAGCAGACAGGGGGGCTAAAGGTGTCCAGAGGCAGCGATTCCTCTGCTTCTGTTGCAGGACCCCCAACTAGGCAGTACCGTGCAAAATCACTACTTTTCTGATGGAGAAGCGCTGTCCCGTTAGCAGGCGCTGGCTCCCAGGCTAAGACCGAGGTCCCGCTAAAATCTCAGTACCAACATGGCGTTCCGCACCCTGACGGCGGAGCTCCGCACAAACCCCACTGAGGCAGCTACAAAATGAAAGGCTCAAAGTGTCTAGATTAACAGAGTCCCGAGCCTGGCTCTCAGAATATGGGAATTTCGCCTGCCTATCCCCCCAACAGCGCGTCTGAGTCCAGCCACCAGGCAAGGCCCAGCTCCGCCTGCCAGCCGAGACCGAGGAAAAAAAAAGTCAAAACGGTGCGTTTACCTTCCGTCCGTGAGAGCCGGGGCTAGCAGGAGTTAGCGAAAGAGAGGAGATTTTTCGCTGAGTGGTATGAAGTCCCAATTAACAGCTCTGTGCCGTGTCCTGAGGCTGATTAGGTGCTCAGAAGGCTCTGTTTGATTGTCAATTCAGGTCTTGGTTTCCAGAGGGATATAAGGAGACATGGGCTTCGTCGGCCATCTTGACTCCGCCCCCTTGCTGAGAGTTTTTAACATGAATGAGTGTTGGACTTTGTCAAATGCCTTTTCTGTGTCAGTTGAGATCATGTGGTTCTTTTGTTTTATTTATATGGTTGATTATATTAATTCTTTTTCTAATGGTGAAACATCTCTGCATCTCTGGTGTGAATCCCACTTGGTAATGGTGAATTATTTTTTGATATGTTGTTGAGTTCTACTGGCTAGAATTTTGATGAGGGTATGTGCATCTAAATGCATGAGAGATATTTGTCTGTATTTTCCCTTTTTGTGCTGCTTTTACCTAGTTTGGGTATCAGGGTTATGCTGGCCTCATAGAATTAATTTGGCAGTATTCCATCCTTTTCTGTGCTCTGAAATACCCTTAGTAATAGTGGTATTAACTCTTCTCAAAGTTTTGTAGAGTTCTTCAGTGGAGCCATAAGGGCCAGGGCTTTTTTTTTTTTTTTTTGCTTGGGAGTTTTAAAATTACCTTTTCAATCTCTTTTGTTAGGGCTTTATTTACTTGTTCTACCTCTGATTTGTGTTGTTTTAGGTAGGTGATATGTTTATAGAAATTTGTCCACTTCCTTTAGGTTTTCAAGAGTACAGTGTTTCTTAGTATTTGATTATGATTTTTTTTTTCCTTTCTAATTTCAGTTGGATCTGTTGTGATATAGCCCATCTAATTTCTTATTTGAATTACTTCCTTCCTGTCCTGTTTTTCATTTGTCAGTTTGGCTGATGGTCTATCAATTTTGTTGAGTTTTTCAAAGCTGCTTTTGATCTTCTTCTTTCAATTGTTTTTCTCTTCTCTGATTCATTTAGTTATGCTCTGATTTTCATTATTTGCTTTCTTTTGTTCCCCGAGGGTTTTTTTTGCTGCTCTCTTCCTACTTGTTGGAGTTGTAGGCTTACTGCTTTGATTTAAGCCAGGTGTTGTTCAGTTTCCATGTGTTAATTTTTTTCCCTTTTTCTGTTACTGATTTCTACTTTTATGCAGATCCGACTCGACGGCACTTGGCTTGGCTGGCCCTTATGATCAGAGAATATACTTTGTGATATTTCTATGTTTTAGAGTCTGTTAAGGCTTGTTCTATGGCCTAATATGTGGTCTGTTCTGGAGAATGATCCATATGCATTGCAAAAGAAAATATACTTGACTGCTGTTGGGTGGAGTTTTCTGTATACATCTATGAGTACAAATTGGTTGAATGTGGCATTTAGATCTGTCTTTACTGGTTTTTTTTCTGGATGTTCAGTCCTTTTCTGAAAGTGGTGTGTTGGAGTCTACTATCATTGTGCAGCTGTCTTTTTTTTTTTTTTTTTTAGTACAATTTATGTATTTTGAAGCCCTGTCCTTGGGTGTGTAATTATATAATATGGTTATGTCCTCCTGGAGTACTGACCCTTCAAGCATATCCGTATCCAAAGTGGTGGATTTTACTAAAACATGTTTTAACAGAAATTAATATTATGACTCCTTTCTGTAATATTATTAGCTTGATACATTTTTTCCATCCTTTGGCTTTTAGTTTATTCATGTCTTTAAGTCTAAGATGTGTCTCCTGTAGACAGTATATAGATGGGTCATATTTTTTATCCAGCTGCCACTTTCTGCCTCTTCACTGGTACGTTTAATACATTTACATTCAGCATAATTATTGATAGGTTTAGCTTAATGCTGTAATTTTGATATCTTTATGTGTTTTACACAATTCTTTGCTCTACTTAATTTTCTGTGCTGAGTCATTTTTTATGTGTTTTCATTGTTGGCATTTTTGTATTTGCTGAGACTTCATGCTTTTTTTATTGTGAATGAGTGAAAGTATACAATCCAATTTAAATTTGCATGCCCGCCTATCTGCAGCTTCTTCTGCTCTCCTTGCCTGGTGACAGCACATTCCTCCTTTCTGTTCTATACATGTGATATCCTCTTAACAATCTCCTGTTCTCTCCTGTCCACACTCTCCACTCCCCTCTAGTAAGAGGCCAGTAGGATGACACCCTATAGATTCATAGAACCATAAAGTGCACACACAATATCATCACTCCGTGTCCCCAAGTCCAATCCATTCCTTTCCAAAGAGTTGATCTTAGTAATGATTTATGATCAGGGGCAGCATCAGGTCTGGTGGCATTTCTAGAGTCTCAACTCTGTTCCATTGGTCTATATGTCTTTTTTTCTACCAGTACCAGGCTGTTTTAACTACTGTGGCAGTATAATAGTTTCTAAAGTTGGGTAGTACAAGGCCTCCTAGTGTGTTCTTCTTCAGTAGTTGTGGTGAGCGGGGCACGACGGCCGCGTGTCCCAAGATGGCGCTGACCACCGGACCACACCCCTTGTTTCCCAGACTCAAGGCTCTCACGGCGCATGCCTGTGGGCAGTGGCTTCCCGCCAGCCTATCGTGGGCTTCTAGATTAGGAGGTCGTGGCTTAGTGGGATTGGGGGAACCCGGGGTATAAAAATAAGCAAACGCCTGTAAGGAAGAAGAAGAACAAAGAAGAAGAATAAAGCAAGCAGCTTGCAAAGTGGCTCACACCTGCGTGTCCTGTCTTTTCTCCGTCGGCGGACAATTAGATAGAAACATTCGCAGTTAGACAGCGACATCTGGTGGCCCGTACGGGGAACGTCACCTCTTTTACTTCAGGAGCTCGAGAAGTAAGGTAACAGCGCTGGTAAGTCCCTTAATTTTAGGTCCCTCAATTTAAGGTCCCTCAAAAAAGAGGGCAATTTAAGGTCCCTCAAGAAAGAGGGCGATTTTAGGTCCCTTGGAAGAAGGGCGATTTTAAGGTCCTTGCGTAAGCAAGGCGATCTTGGGTACCCGAATTTAGGTCCCCGAATAAGCGGGGCGATCTTGGAAGGTCCCTTGGAGAAAGGGCGATCTTGGAAGGTCCCTTGGAGAAAGGGTGATCTTGGAAGGACCCCTGGGAGGGGCAATCAATCCGGCACGGCCGGGTGGTCTTTTAATAGAGCTCTTATTTAGCAGCCTATAGAGCTGGAATCATCCGGGGACGCCCGGGGAAAGTAATTAAAACTGGCATTGACCAGGAAAAGTAATTAATAATTGTATAAAACTGGCATTGACCAGGAAAAGTAATTAATAATTGTATAAAACTGGCATTGACCAGGAAAAGTAATAATTGTATAAAACTGGCATTGACCAGGGAAGGTAACTAATAATTGTATAAAATGGGTAATCACCCCTCTTCACAGTGGCTATTAATAGCCCGTAAATCCCTTTTCAAGCAGCGTGGGATCGGTATTAAGCAGGCCACCTTGGAGCGTTTCCTTCTAGCAGTGGAGGAGGCAGCTCCGTGGTTCCTGGTTTCTGGCCATCTCACTCTATCTGCATGGAATAAGCTGGGAGGGGATTTAACTAGAGCAGATATGCAAGGTACCCTGCCTCCTGGCGTTGTGGGGATCTGGATTTTGATTTTGACTTGTTTGGAGGACGAGTCGAACATCTTTGAGAAAGTCCTCACCCGGGGACAAGACGCCCTCGAGCGGGTTCAAGAAGAAGCTTCCCAAAAGGGTAGCGACAAGGGTAGTGTGTCTGGCGAGAGTATGCAGGAGAACGGCAGTGATTCAGAAGGGGGGGGAGAACTGCGAGAGAAAAAGGAAAGGGAGGAGGAAGAACGAGAGGTAACAGTGACGCAGTTGACGCGCGATGTTGGCCGGGTGTGCGTCCGGCCCCCGCGACCGTCTTCCTCCCCTCGAGCCCGAGGGGCCCCAGAAAAGATTGGTGCCGACACGGTACCTCCCCCGTACAACTCTTCAGCGCCTCCCCTCTCACAGAGGAGTAGTTTCCCACAGAAACATAGCAAGCTTCTTAAAACTGGCTGTGCCTTTCAAGCTCAAACCAACTTTACAGCTTCAGCCAGCAGAAAATTTAAAAGGACAAGTTACTCATTTTTTTTTCTTCCCTGCTCGCACCTGCCTCAGCCGCTTTGTAGCTTTAGCCAGCAAAGAATTTATAAATCAACTAACTGCAGCCCCTTCAACTAAAATTAACTCCTACCAGTGCAGCGTGGGGCTTACAACTAATTAATTACAACCAGTTACAGATTCCTTTGTTGCTTCTCCTTTAATCTCCAAGGACATGGCCTTCGGACCAGAAAACGAAAACTACATTTAATATATTCACATTATGCTTTCTTGCTTCTTATCTCTGTAAAAATGTGAGTTTAACAGACTAATTTCATTAACTGAAAAAAATTTTCTCTTAGGTTTTAAACTTTGCCTGATGTAAACAACCTGGCTAAAACAATTATATATATCATAAAAGACAAATGATTCCTAAGGCTCAGTGTCTTTGGCAAAACGTCACCTAGAGTGGTTACATTTGCTTAAAGTAGTTGTTAATTATTTGGCCCCGATAACCACTCTCTCAATGATAGGAAAGCAGGCAAAGCTAAGAAGCCACAACAACTGGAAACAGTGGTCTGCAAATATATGAAAAATCATTTACCTCCTCCACAGTTTGATCAAAACATATCCTTTATTTCTCTTCAACTAACTAACTTCACCCCTCTAGATGATGCAGAATTAGCTTTTACTAATGATTCCTCTAACAGAACTACTGTTACAGAATTCTAACTTCAGAAACATCTGCACAAAGAACTAAGCTCCTTACAATGTGAGCAGTTTTTTCAATGCTACATGACCAAAAATTTAACCTGTATACTGACTCCCAATACATTATTAGGCTATTTCCTCACATTAAAACTGCCGCATTATATCCCACAAAGAATATTGTCATACAGTCTTTACAGGATTTATTCTCACTCAATTATGGCCTCAGCCCACACCGGAGAAGCTTGCAAGGATGTAATTCGACACCTCTTTCACTGTTTTATCAGTTGCTAAATTCCCTCACATCTCAAAACAGACAGTGCTCCGGCTTATACTTTTAAAAGTTTTCAGAAATCTTACCATACCCTTAAAATTATAAACACAGCTTACCATATCACTTAATAAAATATACCCTTTTGTTATCAATCACTTGCTGTCACTAACCAAGCCGCAAGGCAGAAATTATATTTTCACAGAAATTCAACTTACAAACGCAACCTGACACCATCCCCTCTGAAAAATCTCCCCAGCAACAGCAAAGTCACTGCAATGGTGGGCTTGAACTTTCGCCTTAGCCTGTTTGGATACCTCAGTGGCCCCTTCCAACACATAAATTGAATGCTGCTACAACGCTCATTGAGGAGCAATTGGCCCTAGGCCACTTAAAAGAGTCTAGTTCCCCTTGAAATATGCCTATTTTTGTCATACAGAAAAAATCAGGAAAATGGAGGTTGTTACATGACCTCAGAGAAATTAATACTACTATGGAGGTAATGGAACCAGTGCAAAGAGGCTTACCAGTACTCTCTGCTTTACCACAGAATTGGCCTATTATAGTAATTGACATTAAAGACTGTTTTTTCTCCATTCCACTGCACCCAGAAGATACCTCTCGGTTTGCCTTCACATTACCATCCCTCAATCATGCTGCCCCTGATAAACGTTGTGAGTGGGTAGTCCTCCCACAAGGCATGGCTAACAGCCCAACCATGCGCCAAATTTTTGTAGATAAAGCCATTGCTCCTGTTCGAACTAGTCATCCTTCTGTACACTGTATCCACTACATGGATGATATTCTTTTGACAGCATCTACACATGCTGAGGTGCAAGAGGCCTACCTTACATTGGTAACCAATTTGAAAACCCATGGGCTACATCTTGCCCCTAAAAAGGTGCAAATGGAAAACACCCTTGAATATTTAAGCACACACATATCCCCTAAACAAATTAAACCACAAAAAATCACCCTACAAAGAAACGGGTTAAATACCCTGAATGACTTTCAGAGGCTGTTAAAAAACATACAATAAATACGCCCTTACTTGGGCCTGCCTAATCATGTTCTTCGTCCATTGTATGACATTTTACAAGGTGATCCTCAACTAACATCCCCTAGGCAGCTTACCCCTGAGGGACTGCAGGCCTTAGAAAAGGTAGAGCAAGCTCTTGCAGATGCTGCCCTTCAGCGGCGCGATCTTAAAGCAGACATTCAGCTGTGTATACTTCCTTCACTCTTGCAGCCTACAGGAACATTGTGGCAAGGTGGTCCTCTTTATTGGATCCACCCGCGAATTTCTGCAGGAAAACGTATTTCTTGGTACCCTGCTGCGGTGGCGCAGTTAGCATCAATTGGCTTACAACACAGTGTTCAAATTTTTGGATCTCATCCTTCCAAGCTGATAGTGCCGTATACCAAAGATCAGATTCAGACACTTGGCACTGTTAGTGATGATTGGGCTATTCTCCTGTTCAGCTTCCAAGGCCAAATAGACAATCACTACCCCAAAGATCCCCTTTTACAGTTCATGGAACAGCACCCAGTAGTTTTCCCGAAACTTACTTCCTGTAAACCGCTCACTGAAGTCATGAATGTCTTCACTGATGGGTCTCAATCAGGTATTGGAAGTATTCATATTCCCGGCCAAGAGCCCCAGCTTTATTTGTTCCCAGGTGCCTCTGCCCAAATAGCTGAGTTACAAGCTGTTCAACATGTTTTTCAAACAATTGAGTTGCCTTTCAATCTTATTGCTAATAGTGCTTATGTGGTTCAAGCTGTACAACAATTAGAAGCAGCAGGCCAAATTGACCAGAGTTCCCCCGTTGGATTAATCTTTGCTACCATCCAGCAGTTAATTTGGAACAGAAAACATCCTTTCCGTATCATGCACTTGAAAGCTCACTTGGGCTTACCTGGCCCTCTTGCGGCGGGCAACGCCGCTGCTGATCTCCTCACTAGAGCTACACTTATTCTCAATGCTACCGAACAAGCTGAGGCATTTCACAAGCGTTTTCACGTAAATGCTAAAACTCTCTCCTCGCGCTTTCATATATCGCGAGAAGCTGCCCGAGCTATAGTAAAACACTGTGCCTCTTGTGCTCCTTACCTACCTCAGCCGCAAGTAGGCGTCAACCCCCGTGGGCTGCTGCCCATGCACATCTGGCAAATGGATGTTACTCACTTTTCTGAATTTGGTAAATCACACTATATCCATGTGTCCGTAGATACTGCGTCTGGCCTCATTTGTGCCTCAGCCCTCACTGGAGAATCTTCCAAACACGTTATTACACACTGCCTGACGGCATGGGCGGCATGGGGCATGCCCAAGATGCTAAAAACTGATAATGCCCCGGCATACACATCTTCTACTTTCAAGTCTTTCCTGGCCGCTATGGGTGCACAATGCAGTGACGGCATTCCCTATAACCCCCAGGGCCAGGGTATCGTGGAACGAGCCCACCTTACTCTCAAAACTATGCTCTTAAAACAAAAAGGGGGAGTCGGCCTGGGTCGTTCTCCCCGCGACCGTCTCTCTCTTGCTCTGTTCACCATCAATTTTTTGTCCTTGGACTCTGCGGGACGTTCAGCCGCAGACCGGCATATGGGGCCTGCTAATGCACCCCGTATCCAAGTTCGCTGGAAAGACATATATTCTGGACAATGGAAAGGGCCAGACCCTGTCCTAATCTGGTCCAGAGGAGCTGTTTGTGTTTTCCCGCAGGACGCCGATAATCCTCTGTGGGTCCCAGAGTGATTGACGCGCCCGACGCATCCAGAGGACAATGAGGCGGTGGATCCTGCTGAACCTGTTGATGCTCCCTCCCCTGCAGATGACTCAGGAAGTATCTGATTACAGATGGGGGTTTCTTGATGTGCTCCCTCTTCCTCTTCCAGTGCACCACTCCGCTTCGGTATTTCCTAGGTTTTTTACCACTAATGAGTCTCTGAGCCTCCCTACGCTGCCCTATGAGCCGGAGTTGGCCTCTTGGGGACACGGTGATGACACTGCTTCAGATCATACTATCACTCTTGTGGCCTGCTCTGCTTCGAACTCCCGCAGGCCAACGCTTCAGCTGATAATCCTCCTTGTGTTTTGTTGTATAATCAATCTGCAGGCTGGTTTGACCCTGGGCCTGCGGTAGTGAATGTGACCAATGGCACGGTGCTACAGGGTCATATTCCCGCTCTGGTCGTGGGGGGGTCTATCCCCCAACCACGTTGGGCCCCCCCGCTGTGTGCCCAGACGGGAGTGGCCGTTCCTATGGACCGGCTGCCAAAGTGCCCATGTGCAGTGGGCAGTGAGGAAGTATTTTACTTTCAGTCCAAAGTTAGGTACTTACTTCAATGAGACCTATAAAGGAGGAAATTGGAATTGGCAATCTCCGGTGTTACCTGCTATTTCTAACCCTTTTGATTTGTGGCTACTATGTGGAGTGAATGGTACCTGTACGGACCTGGCTCCTTTATCCATGGTAAAGGGAGGTTTTATTGCCAATGGTACGGTGTCTTGGAATGCTTCTTGGCCGAAAGCAACGGCTTTTGAGCAAACGGCAGATTTTCATTCTGATAATGCAACTCGTATACAGTTTCCCCCATACCTGTGTGCGTACATCCCCCGTTTCTGTTTTTAGTTTCTAACGCTTCTCGCAACGATGATTCTCTTTCTTGTAATAATAGTTCGTGTTTTTATACCCAGTGCTGGAATGCCTCTGCATTCCCTCTCTCTTTAGTGCTACGGCTACCTCGCCATGTGCCTTGGCCTGTGCAGGCCCCTGATCTTGCTTCTTTGCAAACTCGTCAAAAAAGAGATTTTGGCATTACAGCTGCGGTGATAGCTGCAGTAGCTGCTTCTGTGGCTGCTGCCACGACAGCGGCGGTCGCCTTAACTCAGACCATTGGCACAGCTGCCGCGGTTAACCAGCTATCAACCTCAACGGCTCAAGCCCTGCAGACTCAATTTAACCTTGATCGCCAGCTTAGAGTGGGAATCACAATGCTTAATCAGCGCATTGACCTGGTCCAAGAGCAAGTTGATATACTTTACCGAATAGCCCAGCTAGGATGCGAATGGCGATTCACCGGTCTGTGCATTACCTCAGTGCAATTTAACAATTTCTCTCGTGCAGCTAACCTCTCTAGAATGTTGTCTCAACAGATCGGGTCGAACTAGAGCAAGAATATTGAAAACACCCTGGAGAACCTGCGGCTGGAAATCGCCATGGTCAATGAGACACGAGTGGATCCAGTTTCTGCTAGAGCTCTCCTGCAGCTACTTTCTTCGGCCTTTTCTTACCTTAAGGGATTGATGGGCGTTGAACCATTAACCCTCCTCCTATTCTGCCTTTGCATTTATTTGTGCCTAACAGCCCGACGCACCGCCCGACAGAGGCGGCGGGAACAGGCCTTGCTTATACAGGCTGTTGCAGCCTCGTCAACTGAGCAGCCTTTAGCCAATGTCTGGCTCCGCATGCTAGAAGGGTAGTCAGAGACGGGCAACCTCTTCTGGGGGTGCTACCGACCTAAGACAGGGACCTCACCAAGCTGTGGGGTATCCCGAAGACGGGTAAGGAGCATCCTAGCCGAAGATGACCTAAGCCAGGCACCTTCTCGGCTGTTTTATGTAAATAAAAAAGGGGGAGATGTGGTGAGCGGGGCACGACGGCCGCGTGTCCCAAGATGGCGCTGACCACCGGACCACACCCCTTGTTTGCCAGACTCAAGGCTCTCACGACGCATGCCTGTGGGCGGTGGCTTCCCGCCAGCCTATCGTGGGCTTCTAGATTAGGAGATCGTGGCTTAGTGGGATTGGGGGAACCCGGGGTATAAAAATAAGCAAACGCCTGTAAGGAAGAAGAAGAACAAAGAAGAATAAAGCAAGCAGCTTGCAAAGTGGCTCACACCTGCGTGTCCTGTCTTTTCTCCGTCGGCGGACAATTAGATAGAAACATTCGCAGTTAGACAGCGACAAGTAGTGCTTTGCTTATCTGGGGTTTCTTCCCTTTCCAAACAAAGTTGGTGTTTTGTTTCTCCATCTCATTAAAAATGTCACAGGAATTTGTGTTTGGATTGCATTATATATGTAGATCACTTTGAGTAAAACAGACATTTTCACAGTGTTAAGTCTTCCTGTCCATGAGCAGGGTAGGTTTCTCCTTTTATGTAAGTGTCTCTTAGTTTCTTGCAGTAAGGTCTTGTAGTTCTCTCTGTATGGGTCTCTTATTTCTTTAGTTAGATTTATTCCTGGGTATTTTATCTTCTTGGAGGCTACAGTAAATGTTATTATTGATTTGTGATTTCTTCTTTAAGGATCTCTTTGTTGGTATAAAGGAATCCTGCTAATTTACTCATGTTTATCTTGTATCCTGATACTTTTCTGAACTCTTCCATTAGTTTGAATAGTTTACTTAAGGATTCTTTAGGATTCTCTGTGTATACAATCATATTATCTGCAAATTGGGAGATTTTTACTTCTTTGTCTATGTGGAAACCCTTTACTTCTTCATCTTGTCTAATTGCTCTGTCCAGAAATTCTAGTACAATGTTGAATAGAAGTGGTGAGAATGGGCATTCTTGTCTTGTTCCTATTCTTAAGGGGAATTCTTTCAGTCTCTCTCCGTTCAGGATCATGTAGGCAGTTGGCTTTGCGTCGATGGCCCTTACTGCATTGAGGAATTTGCCTTCTATTCCTATATTGCTGAGAGTTTTTAGCATGAATGGGTGTTGGACTTTATCAAATGCCTTTTCAGCATCAATGGACAAAATCAGGTGATTCTTTTGTGTTATTTATATGGTTGATCACATTGATTGTTTTTATGATGTTGAACCAGCCTTGTATCCCAGGTATGAATCCAACTTGGTCATGATGAATAATTTTTTTGATATGTTGCTGAATTCTATTGGCAAGGATTTTGTTGAAGATTTTTGCATCTAGGTTCATGAGTGATATTGGTCTGGAGTTCTCCTTTTTTGTTGGATCTTTCCCTGGCTTTGGTATGAAGGTTATGCTGGCTTCATAGAATGAATTTGGGATTATTCCATCCCTTTCTATGTGGTGAAATAGTCTCAGTAGTATTCGGGTTAACTCTTGTCTAAAAGCTTGGTAGAATTCTGCAGTGAAGCTATCTGGGCAGAGGCTTTTTTGGTTGGTAATTTCTTATGACTTTTTCAATCTCTTCCTTTGTGATGGGTTTAGTAAGTTGTTCTATTTCTCCTTGTGATAATTTTGGTGGGTGATATGAATCTAGAAATTTGTCCATTTCCTCTAGGTTTTCGAATCTGTTAGAGTATAGTCTTTGGTAGTATTCTGTTATGATTCTTTTGATTTCTGTTGTGAAATCTGCCATGTCCTTTCTTATTCAAGTTGTTTCCTTTCCTATTTTTCTTTAGTAAGTTTAGCCAACGGTTTGTCAATTTTGTTGATCTTTTCAAAACACCAGCTTTTGGTCTTAGAAATCATCTCAATTGTTCTTTTATTCTCTAATTCATTTAGTTCTGCTCTAATCTTAATGATCTGTTTTGTTCTGGTGCCTGATGGGTTCCTCTGTTTCTCCTTCTACTTCCTCAAGCTGTAGGGTTAATTCTTGGTGTGGGTCATTTCTTCCTTCCTATAATGTGTACATTTATAGAGATAAATTGACCTCTGAGCACTGCTTTGGCTGTATCCTGTAGGTTGTTGTAGGAAGTGCTTTCATTCTCACTTGAATCCGTAAATTTATTTCATCCTTAATTTCTTGTATAACCCATGGCTTCTTGAGCAAGGCATTGTTCAGTTTCCATGAGTTTTTTTAACTTTCTATCTGTGTTTTTTCTGCTATTGATTTCAACTTCTATGGCTTTATGGTGTGAGAAGATGCTTTGCAGTAACTCAGTGGTTTGGATTTTGGTGAGATTTGCTTTATGTCCTAACACATGCTCTGTTCTGGAAAATGTTGCATGTGCTCTGGAGAAGAAGATGTAGTTGTCTGCTGATAGGTGGAAAGTTCTGTATATATTGATGAGGTTTAGTTGGTTAATTGTGTCAATGAGGTCCTCTGTATCTTTACTGAGCATTTTTCTGTTGATGGATAAAAAGTTCTGTATGTTGATAAGGTTTAATTGGCTAATTGTGGCAATATGATCTTCTGTGTCTTTAATGAGATTTTTTTCCTAGAAGATCTGTCTAATATTGAAAGTGGAGTATTGAAGTCTCCCACTATTATTGTAGAGTGAGCTGTCTGATTTTTCAGTGTCGTCAGTGTTTCTTTGATGTATTTAGATGCTCTAGTATTGGGTGCATAAATATTTAATATTGTTAAGTCCTGCTTGCATATTGAACCTTTCAGCAATAAATAGTGACCAACCTTGTCCATGATGGTGGATTTTACATTAAAAGCTATTTTATCTGAGATTAGTATTGTCACTCCTGCTCTTCTTTGTGTATTTTAGCTTCATATATATTATCCTATCCTTTAACTTTCAGTTTGTTCATATCTTTAAATCTAAGGTGAGTTTCTTGTAAGCAACATATAGATGGATTGTGTCTTTTGATCCAAGATGTCACTTGTCTCTTTACTGGAGCATTCAGTCTTTGTACATTCAGTGTAATTATTGATAGGCATGTGTTTAGTGCTGCTATTTTGATGTATTTATTTTTGTGTTGGTATATTCTGTTGCTCTAATTTTCTCTTCTGGTCATTCTTGTTTGTGGGTTGAGTTTTCATCCTTTTCGGTGTTGATTTTGTGTTTATTGAGACTCCTGTGTTGCATTTCTTGTTTTCATATGGTAAATCTTTATTGTGCTTTGCAACTATCCCTATTATCCCCTGAAGGGGGGGCGGTGTTTTAGTCAGCTAGTGTTGGTCTAACAAAAATACCACAGAGCGGATGGCTTTAACAAAGGAAAGTTTATTCTTACACAGTCTTGTAGGTTGCAAGTCCAGATTCAGGATGTCTGCTCCAGGGGAAGGCTTTCCCCTTGTCCGCTGTGCTGATAAGTCCAGTATTGCAACAGTCTTTGTTCAGGGAGCATCTTGGCACAGGAACCTCAGGTCTGAAGGATACACTCTTCTCCCAGTGCTGCTTGCTTGATGGTGTGAGGTTCCCAAATCTCTGCTTGCTTCTCTTTCCTTTTATCTCTTGCAGGATGAAAGGATTAAGGGTGGGCCAAGCCATATTCCAGGGAAACTTCCTTTACAGTGGAGCCAGGAGGTGATCCTATGAAGGGATTTACATCCCCACCCTAATCCTTTAACATACAGTATAGGAAAACCACAAAATGGAGGTCATAAGATACTGGGAATCATGGCCCAGCCAGATGGCCACACATATTTTTTGGGGGGCACAGTTCAATCCATGACAGGGGGATCCAATTCTAACTTCTACATATCTTATTAACTTCCTCTCCATCTCGAAGGACTATAACTGCTGTAATGTATCCCTCTTTTTAATGTGATATGATCACTGGATCCCTTCTTTTAATATTATAGCTTTGACTCAGTTTTATGCCTTTGCTAACTGAGTAGGTTTTTGGATGTTGTATCCTGCATTGCCTCCTTGAATATAGATGTAGTGGTTTTGTTTTTCTAAGCCAAGAGCTTCTTTTAGTATTTCTTGTATCTTTGGTTTTGTTTTTACAAAGTCTCTAAGCTTCTGTTTATCTATGAAAGTCTTAATTTTATCTTCATATTTCAAAGACAGTTTTGCAGGATATATAATTCTTGGTTGGAAGTTTTTCTCCTTTGAGGCTTTGAATGTGTCAACCCACTCCCTCCATGCCAACATCGTTTCTGCTGAGAAGTCAGATGAAAGCCTACAAGGCTTTTCCTCTCAGTGTTAGCTTAGCTTTGAATCTTGATGTCTTTAAGAGTTTCTTCTTGTGTTTCATTTTGTTAAGCTTGATAATAATATGTATTGGTGTCTTTCTTTGGGGTCTATTTTATGCCATGTTCAATACACATCTTGGATATCTGTGTACTCTCATAACTTCAGGGAAGGTTTCTGTCAGCAACTCAACAACAATACTCTCTGTGTTTTCAGGTATCCCTGCCTGTTCAGAAACTCCCAGTTAGTCGTAGATTGTTCCTCTTGATAGAGTCCCACATGTTTCTTAATGCTTCTTCATTTTTCTTATTTCTTTTCTCTGATTTCTCTTCATAAGTGCTGGTGTCAGTAGCTCTGTCTTCATGGTCGGTAAGCCTAGTTTACAGTTGTTCAATTTTGCTCTTTTCACTTTGAATTGAATTGTCTAATTCTGTAATTTTGTTATTGATCTGTCAAATTTCAGAATGTTGATGTTCCATCAGTTTGAACAGCTTGCTTAATTTTTCATTTTATTCTGATGCAGTTTGTATAATGTCTAAGAGGGCGCTATATATAGTTCATTTGTACTCGACCTGTGATAGTTTCAGAAAGGCTTCTTCATCTGGGAAGTTCTTTCATTCTTTATTTTGGGAGCTTTCTGGAGCCATGGTGGAATGTTTTTTTAAATGTTTGGTTAGGGTTTGTTGCTTAGAGGACATCTAGAGACTGCTTAGTTTCTCTTGTGTTGCCTTAACAGGAGCTGAGGTGTAGTTCTTTGAAGGACGTTAATTACCAGCCACCTCTATGTACTCCTGGTTGGCTCTATGTACTCCAGTGACTGGGCCCAGTGGAATTCCTGGGGCAGCAGGCTCCACCTCCTGGCTGGCAAAGACACGGTCCTACTCATAGAGTCACTGGGGACGGTCAGCTGACCCTATGATGTGGGTCGGTAAAGTCTGGATAAGATGTCATCAGACTGCACTGCAGTTATTTCTCTAGGCAGTCTTATTTTAAAAAGTAAAAGCTATCAGACTACTTCCAAAATCAGGCCATCAGGTGTGGGAAGACCCTCCTTCCGGCTAGCAATGGAGGCACCTCTTCAGCTGTCCCCTGATGCTGTTCAAGCAACAGGCTACTGCCCTGCTGATATCCCCTGTCAGTCCCCACCTGTGAGGCTACACTGGTAAACACAGCTTTCCTGCTGGGAAAGCACTCCCCAGGCTGGGACTGCCTTCTGTGGGAATTAGCCCCTGCTGATGGCTCTAGTTAGTTACCTCCGTCCCCCAGTTAAACAAGATGGCAACCCAGTTAAGCTGTCCTGCCCGTGTGAAACAGTAGAATCTATTGTGGAAGTTCAAAAAGAGGGTGGAGGGACTGTGGTGCTCTGGGTCTTGAGCTGGGCTCCCGAAATGTGGCTATTCCACCCACTGATCACTTTAGCTCTGCGGCTCTGCGTAGCTGCTGATTGAGCCCATCCCCCACCTGACAGCCAACAAAAAGAAAAAAAAAGTTAAAAACACCAGTTACCTTCAGTCCTCAGGAGCCGACCAATCCAACCAGAGCGGGGCTCAGCCAAACATAGTAAGTTTCCTGTTTAGTGGAATGTAGTCCAAACTGACAGCCCTATGCTGTGTCCTAGGACTCACTGTGTGTCCAGAAAGCTCTGTTTAATTATCAATCCTTAGTTTTCAGAGGTAATTGAGGAGACATGTATGTAGTCTGCTGTCTTGACTCCACCCTCTTGTTTTTTTTTTTATCTTGATGGATAGGATTCATAGTTTCCTTTGTGGTTATCTTAATAGTTACCCCCCTTTTTTTCTAAATTTAAACCAATCTTTTATTTCTTTATATCACCTTGACTTCTCCATTTTAAAAAGCCATGACTACATTTTCTTTTAAGTCATTCCTTTTTGTTTTAATGTTTACATAATGACATCTGTAATTCCCTATTTTCAGTGCTTTGCCTTTAATTTATTCTTTTGATTTACCTGTTTGAGTTCATACCCAGTTGCTCTGTTCTGTGTACTAGTCTTGGGTTGTTACCTGATGTTACTGATTTTCTAACTAAAGGACTCCCTTTAGTATTTTCATAATTTCAGTTGGTTTTCACAAATTCCCTAAATTTCTGTTTATCTGGACACATCCTAAGTTCACCATCATTTTGCTGGATATATAATTCTTGGCTGGTAATTCTTTTCCTTCAAGGCTTAGTATGTGTCATCCCATTGCCTTCTTGCCTGCATGGTTTCTACTAAGTAGTCTAACCTTAATCTTATCGCTACTCCTCTGTAGTTCATTTTTGTTTATCCCTAGCTGCTTTTAAAATTGTCTCCTTATCTTTAGTTTTAGAAAGTTTGATTAAAATATGCCTTAGTATCTTTCTTTTGAGATCTACCTTGTGTGGATTTTGATAAGCATCCTGGATAGATATCTTCTCATCTTTCATGATATCAGGGAAGTTTTTTGTCAAGAAATCTTTGACAGTTCTGTGTATTTCCTGTTAACCCCCCTTTTCTGGTACTCCAGTCACTTGTAGATTATTCCTCTTGATAAAGCTCCACATAATTGTTAGTGTTTTTTTCTTTTGATTTTTCAAATATCTTTGATCTGATTTTTCCTTAAATATGTTTGTGTCATATGCCTTATTTTCAATCTAAGGAATTCAGCCTTACGTTGCCTCTATTCTGTTCCTTTGACTTTCTTGTGAGGTTGTCTAATTCTGTAATTTTATTATTGGTTTACTAAATTTCTATTTCCTATCTGTATTTGCTTTCTTGTAACCTGTTTACTTTGTCACTGTTCTGTGCTGCATTTTGCCACATCTCCTTTTTGATCTCTTGAAGAGTTATAAATATTAATCTTTTTTGTCCTACCTCTGCTAATTCCAGGAAGTTCTGTTCCTCTGGAAAATTTTTCCTAATTTTTTTTTGTTTGGGAACCTTTCTGAAGCCATTGTGGTCTTCCTCTTTAAGTGATTTGATACTGACTGTTGTCTCTGAGCCATCAGTAAGCTGTTGAATTTATTTATTTTATGTTTGCTTACTGTGTTCTCCTTGGTTTTTTTTTTTTTTTGAAATATCCAAATACACTGGTCATGTGTTCTAGTTTGATTATTGGCACCCTTGAAGCTCTAACATCCTGTCACTAGGTGGTTAGAGCTGTTACTAGATGTGTGAGTACAGGAGTCTGATTATTTTTCTTGTATAGATTCAACTCAGGTGTTTAGATAGTAAGTCACTAAGTGTGTGGTACATGCTCTTCATTACTGTCCTAGATGGGTAGAGGTGATTGCTGTAGGCACAAGTATCTGGTTGCAGATTCTGAGAAAGGCCAGGGGCTAACAGCTATCCCTGAGTGTCTGTGAGGATATTGTGTTCCCTTATTTCTGATTTTAGGTTAAGAAACTCTTTCTTCCCTGAATTTCTGGTTCAAAGGAGTCATCAGATTTTTTTTTTGCCCCTCCTACACCAGTTTTGTAAATTGTTCCCTCTCTGAGTCTAGCAGAATGGTTCAGGGTAGGCTTAAGGAGCCCTACTTCTGGCTCAGGTAATGGCATCAAACTCCAGAGCTGGTCACAGTGCAGACAACATAGGGGAAAATGCTGAGAAAAGGGAGAGAGAGGTTTATCCTAAAGGAAAGTTTTAGATACACACATTGTAAGAGGTTAGATGCTAGCTACCTAGCTTTTCATGTTCCAGTGCTGCTTTTTACTGGTTCTGGAGGTGCTAGTGGACTTTCTGCTGCTGTCTTTCCTATTGAGGAGGACACCCTCCAAATGCCACTCCTTTGTTCACCCATCCAGCTGAAGCCAGTTCACAGCAGGTTAGGCATAGCTAATCCTAGGTATTTCTGGGCCTACTTTCCCTTTCCTGTTGCTCAGTCTGATTTCTTAACTTTCATTTTGATATTCAGGGTACCAAGAATATCATATGTAATCAATTCATTTTTCTTTTGGGTCTTTGTTTTTAGAGGGATCACAGGAAGCATCTGACTACTTTGCCATCTTGGCCTTGTCTTTTTCTAATACATTCTTAATAGAGTGTTTAAATGCCCAAAATGAACTACATAGAGAAAAGAGCTTTTCTTGCCTCTGGGAAGCTATTTGGTGTGTTTTAGGACCCTACCAACAATATACTGTTGTGTCAAACAGTCTCTTGAATTAAAGAAAGGATTTTAAAGTTACTTAATGAGGAAAAGCTAATTTTTATTTCTCCTTATTCTTGGGATTATGCAGAGTAATGAAATAAGACTGAAAATGGGGGCATAGAGTAAAATTCCTTAGGCATTCACTCACCTGGCAGCCTCCCACTTCTACTGGTATCCTTACTAGCCTCAGAGAAGAACATGCAGTGATAACAATATCCCAGGTGAGTTTACAAAACCTTCCAGCAAAAGAAACAAAATTAGAACAGAGTCAATGTGGTGCTATAGACAGAAGTACTATACCTTCCCTCTAAAGCAAAGACAAAAAACTAGGTAAAACAGAAACAAACATCAATTCTGGAACCCTACACGTCAAATGAAGGGATAAAGAGCTAGATCAAGCAATGAGAGGAAGAAGAAACTGACAGAGAAGAAAGAGGATAGTTATGGAATGGAGGTCTCCTGCTAGCTAACATGGCACTGATTTTCCATATTTGAGCACAGCCACAAATGATCCTAGACAGGGAATGTGTGAAGGCAGCTTCATGGAGCTCCCGAAAGGAAACAGAGCACCTCGTAACCAGAGATACATGCTTTCCTACCCCTCACCTTTCTGCTCTGTTAACTACCTGTGCCTCTTTACAGTGGGCCATGGTAGCTCAGCTGGAGAGACACTGGCTCACTGCTGCCCTGGGACCATCCCACCCTCACCAGCTAGCTCCCTCAGGACGATACTTTTTGTTTCTTTTTCTCCCTTTCTTTTCTCCCATCCACCTAGCTTTGTGTGCTGCTCTCACCTCTTCTCATTGAACTACGTTGCACTGCTTGGATGGAGAGCCACTAGCACACAGCTTTCTTGGGTCTGCCCTGCACTCACTGGCCAGAGCCAGTGCCATATATTTTGTTTTTCTTTGTCTTTCCCCTATTCCCTCCCACCTAAGCTTTGTGTTGCCTCTGCCACTTCCTGATGGGCTGTGCTGTGCCACCCAGTGTGAGAGACCCCAGTTTGCTGCCACCCAAGTTCCACCCTGCCTCTAATGGCCAGTTCCCTCAGTGCTGTTTTTGGTATGTTTCTATAGTCTCTTTCCCTCTCTTCCTTTCTTTCTTCTGGCCATCTGGCCTTGTAAAGTGAATCCATCCTTTCTCAGTGAGCTGTACCACACTGCTTGGCTAGATAGCTACCAATGCTCAGCCTTTTTGCATCTACCCTAACTCCACCTACCCATTCCACCTGTGCCAACTTAATTTCTTTTTCTTTTTTCCTCTCCCTTTCTCTCCCTGCCACTTAGCTCTACTCAGTAAATCCTGTCCTTTCAATGGCAGGCCGTATTAGGGAGGCTGAAGAGAAAGCACATGACGCCAACATATTTGAGGGAAATTCAGAGAAAAAAAAAACAAGAAATAGTAAGACAGGAATCACGTATGAGTGATTGGAGTACCAGAACAGGGGGAGGGGGTGTAACACAATATACAGACAGAATTGTCAAAGATTTGGTGATGGAAAGCTTCTCTTATAAAATAAGAGAAGATATCTATCCAAGACACTCACTGAATCCACACAAGGTAGACCACAAAAGAGAGACACCAAGGCATTTTATAATCAAACTTGCTAAAGCTAAAGATAAGGAGACAATTTTAAAAGTGGCTAGGGATAAACAAAAAATAACCTACAAGTAGATAGCAAACTTAGGACATTTCCAGATAAACAGAAATTTAGGGGATTTGCAAAAAGCCAAAATTACAAGAAATAGTAAAGGGAGTCATTTGGTTATGAAATCAGTAAGATCAGTTAACAACCCAAGACTAGAACACAAGAATAGAGCAAGTGGATATCAACTCAAATAGAGAAAACACAAATATAAATCAAAGGCAAAACACTGAAAATAGTGAACCAGAGATGTCATTATGTAAACAGTATAACTAAGAAGAGGGCCTTAAAAAAGTGTAGCCACAGATTTTTCATATGGAGAGGAAGTCAAAGTAATACAAAGACATTAAAAACTGGTTTAAATTTAGAAAAATAGGGTTAACTATTAAGGTAACCACAAAGGAAACTGTTGAATCCCATGCATCAAAATAAGAAAACAAGAAAAACATGAAGTCTCACCAAATACAAAACCACTAACATCGAAAAGGATGCAAACGTGAAGAAAAGACTCAGCACAGGAAATTAAGTGGAACAAAGGAATTATCTAAAATGCACAAAAAAGGCATCACAATAACACTAAACTCATACCTATCAATAATTACACTGAATGCAGATTGATTAAATGCACCAACAAAGAGGTAGAAACTGGCAGATTGGATTGAAAACATGGCTCCTCTATACACAGCCTATAGGAGACACACTTCAGACTGAAAGACACAAATTAAAACTCAAAGGATGGAAAAATTATATCAAGGAAACAACAATCCAGACAGAGCCAGAGTGGTAATATTAATCTCTGATAAAAAATACTTTAAAGTAAAATCCACCACATTTGGCAAGGAAGGACACTATGTAATGCCTAAAGGGTCAATACTCCAGGAGAACATAACTATATTAAATATCTACACACCCAAGGTTAGGGCTCTAAAATACATATACTCTTAAGTGCATTGAGAACAGAAATAGACAGCTGCACAATAATAGTAGGAAACTTCAACACATTGCTGTCAGTGAAGTATAGAATATCCAGAAAAAAAGCTCAAGATTTGGAAGATCTAAATGCCACACATTCAACCAACTTGTACTCATACACAGAACACTCAACTCAATAGCAGCCAAGTATACATTCTTTTCCAATGCACACGGAACCTTCTCCAGAATTGAGCACATATTAAGCCACAAAGCAATCCTTAACAAATTTCAAAGTATTGAAATATTATAAGGCATCTTTTCAGACTGTAAGTCTATAAAAGAAATCAATAACAGAAAAAGGAAGGAAAGAAATTGAATACATGGAAACTGAACAACACCTTGCTAAAAAGCTGCTGGGATGTAAAATAAATCAATGACAGAGTAAAGAACTTCACAGAATCAAAGAGAATGAAAACACATCCTGCCAGAACCTATGGGACACAGCAAAACAGTGCTCAGAGGTCAAGTTATCTCAATAAATGTACACATCCAAAAAGAAGCAAGTTGAACAAATAGAAAGAGAAGCAAAATAACTCCCAATGCAACAGAAAAAGCAAATAATAAAAATTAGAGAAGAAGGAAATGAGTTAGAGAATAGAAAAATGATTGAAAGAGTTAACAACACCAAAAACTGGTTCTTTGAAAAGATTAACAGAATTGATAAACCATTGGCCAAATAGACAACAAAAACAGGAGAGGAAGCAACTAACTCAAGTAAGAAATGAGATGGGTGATATCAGAACAGACTTAACTGAAATTAAAAACAATCATAACAGAATACTATGAAAAATTGTACTCTAATAAGTTTGAAAATCTATAGGACGTGGACAAATTTCTAGAAAAACATTACCTACCTAAGCTAACACAAACAGAGGTGGATCAACTAAATAGACTCAAGATAAAAAAAAGACATAAAAAGTAATTAAAAGTCTGGCAAAAAGAGAGAGAGAGAGAGAGAGAGAGAGAGAGAGAGAGAGAGAGAAAAGCCCTGGTCTTGCACGCTTCCCTGGAGAGTTCTACCAAAATTTAAAAGGTGACACCACCATTACTAAAGATATTTTGGAGCATAGAATTGGGTGGAAAACTCCTTAATTCATTGTACGAAGCATTGATACCCAAACCAGGTAAAGACAGCATAAAAAGGAAAATTACAGACCAACATCTCTCATGTGCTTAGATGCAAATATCCTCAACAAAATTCTAGCCAACAGAATTCAACAACATATCAAAAAATAATTTACCATGACCAAGTGGGATTCATACCAGGGATGCAGGGATGCTTCAACATTAGTAAAAGAATCTATGTAATCTACTTTATAACTAAAACGAAAGAACCACATGATTTCATCAATCGATGAAGAAAAGGCATTTGGCAAAGACCAACTCTCATTCATATTAAAAATTCAGCAAAACAGGAAAAGAGGAGAAATTCCTTAATACAGTAAAGGCATTTATACAAAGCAAAAAGCTAACATCACCCTAAATGGAGAGAGCCTGAAAGGATTTCCCTTGAGAATGGGAATCAGATTCCTTTTGTCACCATGTTTGTTCAACACTGTGATGGAGGTTACAGAGAAATCAGGCAAGAAAAAGAAATAAAGGACATCCAAAATGGTAAGAAAGATGTGAAGTCATCTCTATTTGTAGATGACGTGGTATTGTAAACAAAAAAACCCTAAAGAATCCACAAAAATTACTGAAACTAATAGAAGAGTTCAGCAAATTATCACAATATAAGATAAACATACAAAAACTATCTGGATTCCTTTAGGCCATCAAAGAGAACACCAAAGAAGAAATCACTAAATCTGTACCATTTACAATACCCCCAGTTAGATTAGATACTTAGGAATAAGTCTAACCAGACATGTAAAAGACGTATACAAAGAAAATTTCAGGACACTACTGCAAGAAACCAAAAAAGACCTACATAAGTGGAGATATCTACCTTGCTCATGGATGGGAAGATGGGATGGAAATGCCTATGCTACCCAAAACAATCTGCAGATACAATGCAATCCCAATGCAAATTCCAATGGAATTTTTTAATGAGATGGAGAAACAAATTATCAACTTCATACAGAAAGGGAAGAAGCCCCACATCAGTAAAGCATTACTGAAAAAGAAAAAAGTGGGAGGCCTCACACTACCCAGTTTTAGAACCTAATACACTTCCATGGTAGTCAAAACAGCCTGCTACTGCTACTGCTACAAAAACAGATACATAGATCAGTGGAAGACAATTCAGAATCCAGATTTAACATCATGCACCTATGAGAAGCTGATATTTGACAAAGGCCCAAAGTCCTCCCATTGGGGCAAAGACAGTGTCCTTAACAAATGGTGCTGACATTACTTGATATCCACCTGAAAAAACGTAAAACAAGACTACAAAGAGTGTGTGTGGTAGTTTGGTTAGGCCATGATTCCTGGTATTGTGTGATGTTCCTCCATGTTATAAATCCTGCCTCTATGATGTCAATGAGGGTGGATGGGCAGCAATTGTGTTGGTGGGCCAGGTCTCAATGTGTAAGATCGTTTGTGTGTTGAGGCAGTCTCTTGAGAAGCTAGGAGAGGGACTTGGGGACCTGATACCACCAAGAAGCAGTGCCTGGTGCTGATCACATCCTTTGTAAAGGACGGGGTTCCTGTGCCTCAGAAGTTTCTAGTCCAGGGGAAGATTGATGACCTTCTCCCAGAGCCAGCAGAGAAAGCTTTCCCCTGGAGCTGACACACTGAATTTGGACTTATAGCCTCCTGGACTGAGACAAAATAAAATTTCCCTTTTTAAAGCCATCCACTTGTGGTATTTTGTTAAGGCAGCACTAGATGACTAAAACGTTCATGGAAAGGTTCACACAAAAAAAGAAACAATTTTTGATGGTTGTAAGAGAGGAGCGTGGTGGGGGAATGGAAAAAGAGTAAATAGATAATAGGCAAGTGGTAACTTTGGTGAAGGATAAGACAATGCACAATACTGGGGAAGCCAGCACAACTTGTACAAGACAAGGCCATGGAAGCTCCACAGAGGCATCCATACTCTCTGAGGATGGAATTACTGGGCTGAGGGCTAGGGACAATGTTCTCAGGAGGCAACTAGCTCAGTTGGTATAACATAGCTTATAAAGAAAATTTTGTACATTCTACTTTGAAGAATAGTGTCTGGTTTCTTAAAAACTTACAGGTTACAGAGGCAGAGTCAAGATGTGGACCAAGCACACATCTCCTTATGTCCCTATGGAAATCAAGACCTGAAATGATAATCAAATAGAGCCTTCTGGTCACCTAGTGAGCCCCCAGGACATGGCACAGGGCTGTTAATTTTGACTTCATACTACTGAGCGAAAAACCTCCTCTATTTTGCTGACTGCCGCTTCTGGCTAGCCCTGGCTCTCACAGACTGAAGGTAATGCACCATTTTGACTTTTTTTTCTCTGTCTTGGCTAGCGGGCGGAGCTGGGTGTTTCCTAGCGGCTAGACTCGGACGCACTGCTGGGGGTATGGGCAGGTGAAATTCCCATATTTTGAGAGCCAGGCTTAGGACTCTGTTAATCTAGCCACTTAGGGCCTGTCTTTTTATCACTGCCACAGCATGGTTTGTACAGAACCATACTGCCAGTGTGCAGGACACCATGTTGGATACAGAGATTTTAGCGGGACCTAATTCTTAGCCTGGGAGACAGTGCCTGCAAACAGGACAGTGCTTCTATGACAGAAAAGCTGTAATTTACACAGTGTTGCCTATGGTGGGGGCCCGGCAACAGAGGCAGAGGAATCACTACCTCTCGGCACCTTTAGCCCCTCTATCTGCTGCCTGTGAAGGGCGCCATCTTGAATACAGTGGCTGTAGCTGTACCTATTTCTTAGCTTGGGAGCCAGAGCCTACCCACAGGACAGCCCTTTTCTACCAGAAAAGCAGTAGTTGACACAGTGTTGCCTAAAGCTGGGCCTGTCAGCAGAGGCCAACAGGGCAGTAGCATTGCTGTATTCTGAACTAGTTTGTTATCATCTGCGGTTGGATATGCAGCAGAACAAAAGGAAAAATTAAGCAAGCTGTCAGATCTCATGGAACACCAGTACTCTGAAATCCAACAGATCAAGACCAAAATCAGAGATATAGAAACTTCCATTAAAGCCAAGAAAATAGAATGCAACAAATGGAAAAAAGAATTCGTGACTTGGAAGACAGAGCTACTGATGCCAGCGTCTATGAGCAGAAATCAGAAAAAAGAAACAAGAAGAATGAAGAAGAAATTAAGGACCAGAGGAGCAACTTTCAATTAATTGGAGTCCCTGAACAGGATGAAACACCTGAGAACACAGAGAGTATTGTTGCTGAGCTACTGACAGAAAACTTCCCAGAAATCATGAAGGAAGAGAATATAGACATCTCAGATGCATATCGTACGCCACCCAATATAGATCTCAAAAGAAAGACTCCAAGACATATTATAATCAAGCTTAACAAGATGAAACATAAGCAGCAACTCTTAAAGGCAGCAAGACTCAAAGCAAAGCTAACATTCAGAGGGAAACCCTGTAGGCTCCTCTCAGATTTCTCAGCAGAAACCATGCTGGCACAGAGACAGTGGGATGACACATTCAAAGCCTTGAAGGAGAAGAACTTCCAACCAAGAATTATATATCCTGCAAAACTATCTTTCAAATACAAAAATGAAATTAAGACATTCTGAGATAAACAGAAACTCAGAGACTTTGTAAAAACCAAACCCAAGCTACAAGAAATCCTGAAAGAAGTCCTTGGCTTTGGCTTAGAACAACAAAACCACTAACTTTATATTTTAGAATGACACATTATTGCATTACTCAGAACTCTACTCAGGGAAGACTTCAAAGTCAATCACAGCTTTAATACTGAAAGAAGCAATCCAGTGATTATCATGAAAATTATGGTGCCATCATATTAAAAAGGGATGTACGACAGTCGTTATAGCCCTTCCAGATGGAGAGGAAGATGACAAGACTGGTAGTAATTAAAATTGGATTTATATATAGTTTATTAAGGGGGATCATAAGGGGAGCTGTAAAGCACAACAAAGATGTATCATACCATTTCAAGAAATGTAACACAGGAATCTCAACAACTACAAAACCAGCTCTGAAAAAGGTGAAAAATGAACTCACAAAAAAGAATGTTCCAGAACAGACTAATAAGAACAACAGAGAAAACATCAACACAAAAATAAAAATATCACAATGGCAACAGTGAACACATATCTATCAATAATTACATTGAATATGAGTGGACTGAATGCTCCAGTAAAGAGACATCGAGTGACATCTTGGATCAAAAGACATGACCCATCCATATGTTGTCTACAAGAAACTCACTTGAGACCTAAAGATAGGAACAAACCGAAAATTAAACATTAGAAGAATATATATCAGGCTAACAATGAACAAAGAACAGGTGTGGCAATTCTAATGTCAGACAAAATCAATTATAATGTCAAATCCACCATCATGGACAAAGATGGACACTATTCCTCAAAGTTTCAGTACACAAGCAAGACTTAACTGTATTAAATATTTATGCACCTAAATGAGTCAGATCCAATGCGACAGCACTAGACTGGCTTGGCAATATCAGAGCACTAAAATACATCAAAGAAACACTGACTACACTCAAAAAAGAGTTAGATCACTCCACAGTAGTACTGGAAGACTTCAACACTCCACTCTCAATACTGGACAGATCATCTAGAACAAAGCTCAGTAAAGACACAGAAGACCTCATTGCCACAATTAACCAACTAAACCTCATCGATATATATAGAACTTTCCACCCATCAGCAGACAACTTTACCTTCTTCTCCAGTGTACATGGAATGTTCTCTGGAATTGACCATGTGTTAGGACACAATACAATTCTCAACAAAATCCATACCATTGAATTACTGCAAAGCATCTTCTCAGATCGTAAAGCCATAAAAGTTGAAATCAGTAGCAGAAAAAACATAGATAGAAAGTGGAACTCTTGGAAACTGAACAACATCTTGCTCAAGAAACCATGGGTTATAGAAGAAATCAAGGATAAAATAAAGAAATTCACGGATTCCAATGAGAATGAAAACACTTCCTACCAGAACCTATGGGATACAGCCAAAGCAGTGCTCAGAGATCTGTTTACATCCATAATGCACACATCTGGAAGGAAGAAAGAAACCAAATCAAGGAACTAACCCTACAGCTTGAACAAGTAGAGAGAGAACAACAGAGGAACTATTCAGGCACCAGAAGAAACCAGATCATAAAGATTAGAGCAGAGCTAAATGAATTAGAGAATAGAAAAACAATCAAAAAAATGGAAAAGACCAAAAGCTGGTTTTTTGAAAAGATCAACAAAATTGATAAAACACTGGCTAAACTTACTAAAGAAAAGCAGGAAAGGAAACAAATAACTCAAATTAGAAATGAGAGGGAAGTTGTCACCACAGATCCAACAGAAATCAGAAATATCATAACAGAATACTATGAAACACTGTACTCTAACAAATTTGAAAACCTAGAGGAAATGGACAAATTCCTTGATTCATACCACCTACCCAAATTATCACAAGGTGAAGCAGAACAATTTAATAAGCCCATCACAAAGGAAGAGATTGAAAATGTCATCAAAACACTGCCAACCAGAAAAAGCCCAAGCCCAGATGGCTTCACTGCAGAATTCTACCAAGGATTTAGAGAAGAGTCATCTCCAATACTACTGAGATTATTTCACAGCACAGAAAGGGATAGAATACTCTCAAACTCATTCTATGAAGCCAGCATAACCCTGATACCTAAGCCAGGGAAAGACCCTTCAAAAAAGGAGAACTACAGACCGATATCACTCATGAATCTAGATGCAAAAATCTTCAACAAAATTCTTGCCAATACAATACAACAACATATCCAAAAAATAATCCATCATGACCAAGAGGGATTCATACCAGGGATCCAAGGCTGGTTCAACTTCAGAAAAACAATTAATATGATTAATCACATAAATAACACAAAATACAAGAATCACCTGATTTTGTCCATTGATGCCAAAAAGGCATTTGATAAAGTCCAACACCCATTCATGCTAAAAACTCTTAGCAAAATAGGCATAGACAGAAAATTCCTCAACATAATAAGGGCCATTTATAGAAAGCCAATTGCCCACGTCACCCTGAATGGAGAGAGACTGAAAGACTTTCCCTTGAGATCAGGAACTAGACAAGGATGCCCACTCTCACCTCTCCTATTCAATATTGTACTAGAAGTTCTAGCCAGAGCAATTAGACAAGACCAAGAAATAAAGGGCATCTGCATTGACAAAGAAGTCAAAATCTCCTTGTTTGCAGATGATATGATTGTATATGCAGAGAATCCCAAAGAATCTATAAGTAAACGACTCAACCTGATAGAAGAGTTCAGCAAAGTCTCAGGATACAAGATAAACATAAGTAAATCAGTAGGATTCCTTTATACCAACAACGAGACTGTTAAGAAGGAAATTATCAAATCAGTTTGAGTAGCTTACTTATAGATTCCTTGGGATTCTCTGCATATACAATCATATCATCTGTGAGTAGGTGGTATGAGTCAAGGAATTTGTCCATTTCCCCTAGGTTTTCAAATTTATTAGAGTACAGTCTTTCATAGTATTCTGTCATGATATTTTTGATTTCTGTTGCATCTGTGGTGACAACTTCCCTCTCATTTCTAATTTGGGTTATTTGTTTCCTTTCCTGCTTTTCTTTAGTAAGTTTAGCCAGTGGTTTATCAATTTTGTTGATCTTTTCAAAAAACCAGCTTTTGGTCTTTTCAATTTTTTCAATTGTTTTTCTATTCTCTAATTCATTTAGCTCTGCTCTAATCTTTATGATCTGGTTTCTTCTGGTGCCCGAGGGGTTCCTCTGTTGTTCTCTTTCTACTTGTTCAAGCTGTAGAGTTAGTTCCTTGAGTTGGTTTCTTTCTTACTTCCAGATGTGTGCATTTATGGAGATAAACAGACCTCTGAGTACTGCTTTGGCTGTATCCCATAGGTTCTGGTAGGAAATGTTTTCGTTCTCATTGGAATCCATGAATTTCTTTAATTCATCCTTGATTTCCTCTATAACCCATGATTTTTTGAGCAAGATGTTGTTCAGTTTCCAAGAGTTCCACTTTCTATGTTTTTTCTGCTATTGATTTCAACTTTTATGGCTTTATGATCTGAGAAGATGCTTAGCAGTAATTCAAAGCTATGGATTTTCTTCAGCATTGCGTTGTGGCCTATCACACGATCAATTCTGGAGAATGTTCCATGTGCACTGGAGAAGAAGGTGTAGTTGTCTGCTGATGGGTTGAAAGTTCTGTATATATGAATGAGGTTTAGTTGGTTAATTGTGTCAATGAGGTCTTCTGTATCTTTACTGAGCTTTTTTCTAGATGATCTGTCTAGTAATGAGAGTGAAGTGTTAAAGTCTCCCACTATTACTGTGGAGTCATCTAACTCTCTTCTGAGCATAGTCAGTGTTTCTTCGACATATTTAGGTGCTCTGACATTAGGTGCATAAATATTTACTATAGTTAAGTCTTGCTTGTGTACTGAATCTTTCAGCAATAAATAGTGTCCGTCTTTGTCCACGATGGTGGATTTGACATTAAAATTGATTTTGTCTGAGATTAGAATTGCCACTCCTGCTCTTCTTTGTTCATTGTTAGCTTGATATATATTCTTCCATCCTTTAATTTTCAGTTTGTTCCTATCTTTAGGTCTCAAGTGAGTTTCTTGTAGACAACATATGGATGGGTCGTGTCTTTTGATCCAAGATGACACTTGGTGTCTCTTTACTGGAGCATTCAGTCCATTCACATTCAATGTAATTATTGATAGGTATGTGTTCACTGCTTCCATTGTGATATGTTAATTTTTATGTTGATGTTTTTTCTGTTGTTCTCATTAGTTTGTTCTGGGACACTCTTTTTTGTGAGTTGATTTTTCATCTTTCTCAGAGCTGGTTTTATAGTTGCTGAGACTCGTGTGTTGGATTTCTTGAAATGGTATGATACATCTTTGTTGTGCTTTACAGCTGCCCCTATGATCCCCCTTAATAAACTATTTATAAACCCAATTTTAATTACTACCAGTCTTCTCATCTTCCTCTCCATCTGGAAGGACTATAATGACTGTAGTACATCCCTCTTTTTATTATGATGGCACCATAGTTTTCATGATGATCACTGGATTGCTTCTTTCCAAATCAAAGCTGTGATTTACTTTGGAGCCTTCCCGAAATGAGTAGAGTATTGAGTAGTGTGTCGTTCTAAAATATAAAGTTAGTGGTTTCATTCTTCTAAGCCAAAGCCAAGAACTTCTTTCAGTCTTTCTTGTAGTTTGGGTTCGCTTTTTACAAAGTCTCTGAGTTTCTGTTTATCTGGGAATGTCTTAATTTCATTTAAGTATTTGAAAGATAGTTTTGCAGGATATATAATTCTTAGTTGGGAGTTCTTTTCCTTCAAGACTTTCAATGTGTCGTGCCACTTTCTCCGTGCCAGCATGGTTTCTGCTGAGAAGTCTGAGAGGAGCCTACAGTGTTTTCCTCTGAATGTTAGCTTTGCCTTGAGTCTTGCTGCCTTTAAGAGTTGTGGCTTATGTTTCATTTGGTTAAGCTTGATTATAATGTCTTGGAGTCTTTCTTTTGAGATCTATATTGAGTGTGGTGTACAGTATGCATCTGAGATGTCTATATTCTCTTCCTTCATGATTTCTGGGAAGTTTTCTTTCAGCATCTCAGCAACAATACTCTCTATGTTCTCAGATATCTCACCCTGTTCAGGGACTCCAATTAATCGAAGGTTGTTCCTCTTAATAGAGTCTCACATGCTTCTTAATATTTCTTCATTTTTCTTGTTTCTTTTTTCTGATTTCTGCTCATAGACGCTGGCATCAGTAGCTCTGTCTTCCAAGTCAGAAAATCTTTTCTCCGTTTGTTCCATTCTGTTTTCTTGGCTTTGCATGGAAGTTTCTATGTCTTTGATTTTCTTCTTGATCTGTTGGATTTCAGAGTACTGGTGTTCCATCAGATCGAACAACTTGCTTAATTTTTCCTTTTGTTCTGCTGCATTTTGTATAAGGTCTAGAAGGGCTCTGTATATAATCAATTTGTATTCACTTCCTGATGTTTTCATAAAAGTTTCTTCATCTGGAAAACTCCTTGCTTGCTTTGTTTGGGAGCCTTCTGAAGCTATGAGTGATTGCTTGTATGCCACAAGTGTCTATTGCTTTTTGTGTCGCATGTGAGTATATAGAGGCTGGAAGAGGTACTGTGAGGATGGATTGCAAATGGTATCTGACAAGTTCACAAGTCAGTTAGGTTTTCAGGTGTAGAGGGCCCTCTTGTCATCTGACAAAGTAAGCGCCACTATATCCAACCTCAGATGATAACAAACTAGTTCAGAATACAGCAATGCTACTGCCCTGTTGGCCTCTGCTGACATGGCCTGGCCTTAGCCAACACTGCATCGAGTACTGGTTGTGTGTTAGAAAAGCGCTGTCCTGTGTGCATTTCTCTAAAGAGGAGATCCCGGCCGCCAAAAAACACATGCAGTCATGTTCACGATCTTTAGTTATTAAAGAAATTCAAATCAAGACCACAGTGAGATACCGTCTCACCCCAACAAGGTTGACCAAAATGCTGGAGAGGCTGTGGAGAAAGTGGAACCCTCCTACACTGTTGGTGGGGTTGCAAAATGGTCCAGCCTCTTTGGAAAACAATCTAGCGCTTCCTTAAAAAAATGGATATAGATATACCATTTGACCCAGTAATTCCACTACTTGGAATATATCCTACAGAATCAAGGCCTTTCACGCCAACGGACACATGCACCAGAATGTTTATCGCAGCACAGTCCACGATAGCAAAAAGATGGAATCAACCCATATGTCCAACAACATCGGAATGGATAGGTAAAGTATGGTGTATATACTCGATGAAGCACTACGCAATGATAAAGAATAATGATGATTCCAGAAAACATCTCATAACCTGGTTTCAACTGCAAGACATTATGTTGAGTGAAAGTAGTCAGCAACAAAAGGACAAATACTGTACGAGACCCCTATGAGAAGATCTCAAAAACAGACATATGTATGGAAGAAAAGACTCTTTGAGAGCTCCAAGGCCGGGGAGGGAGGGAGGGTGAGGGGTGGAGGGCTTAGATTAGATAGTTGCTAGAAATCTGCTTGGATGAAATCGGTGATAGCACACATTAGAAACAAGAACAATATTAAGTGGACTTCAGCATAACTTGAATACTCCTTCCATTGTAACCCAATATTGCAAGGACAGAGTCGCTGGGGCAGGAGGCAGGAGACAATGCTCTTAGGCAAAATCGAGGCCAATTGGCACAACTAGCGTTTTGCTAAGAGGGCTCTCTGTACCCCACATTGGTGAGTGGCGTCTGGGGTCTTAAAAGCTGCCAAGCTACCATCCAAGACCACAGCAAATGGTCCCAACTCAGCAGGAACGGATGCTCACCGCGGACCAAAATGACATGCAGTAAGGACAACCTAGAAGACAGAAAGACCCACAAGACTGGGTGCCTACATTGACATGGGACCAGAAGAACCAGATGTGCCTGTCCACTACCAGTGATAGCTGCAATGGAGCTCACTAAGTTGAGTTTCACTGGCAACACAAAAATAAAAAGGGGTGCACTCTGAGATCTTCGCTAAAAGACCTCAATTGATGGTCCAGTGGTTTTGGGATTCCCCTGGGAGCATGGCCGCTGGCCCTGATGCTGTCCTTGCTCATAAATCATAACGAAGGTCCACTGTTTCGACATGAATGGATTGGACTTGGTGATGCAGAGTGACCATGTATTGGATTGACTTTATGGTTCTGTGCATCTATAGGATCTCATCCTGCTGACCTCTGGCTGGAGGAAAGGGAATGGGTGGAGAGGAGGGGAAAGGAAACTATTGGGAGGATGAGACATGTATGGAGTAGAGAGGAATAGTGTGCTGTCACTGGGCAGGGAGAGCAGTGGAAGCTGCATATAGGTGGGCATGTAAATTTATACTGGAATGTACATTTTTACTCAGTCATAATAAAAAAATAAAAAAGTTACAGGTTACAAAAGTATTGGTACTTGATTTTAACAGCCCAGAAGTGCTAGAATGCTGATAAAATGCAACAATCTGTGAAGTCCCAGTCCTGTGCTATCATTTGCTTCCCCAAAGAGAAAAAAATTTATTTTGTCTTGTTCTGCTAATATTTTTTTTCACATTGGTAAATAATGTGTGTATACTGGTGTCTCTTGATTAATAAATTTCAACATGGTCTGTGCCTTGTAAATAGTGTACTGGTCCCACCCCATCTGAAGCAAGGGAGAATGAGGAAAACCAGAGACACAGTGGAAAGATTTGTCCAAAGGATTAATGGACCACAATTACTACAACTTCTACCAGTCTGAGTCCAGCACTGCTAGATGGTGCCTGGCTACCACCACTAACTGCTCTGACAGGGATCAAAATCAGGGTTCTAGATAGAGTGGTATAGAAATGTATAACAAAATTCAAATGCACAGAAAAATGAGCCCTACTTGTCTGAAAGAAACTGGAGAAACCCCAGGAATATACCCCCTGGATACCCTTCTAACTCAATGCTGAAGTTACTGCTGAAGTTCACCCTTCAGCCAAAGATTAAAACAGCCCATAAAACAAACAAAACACATAGTTTAACCATGTATACAGGACTAAATATGCATACCAGCCCAAAAGCAAAGAGGAAAAATCAGGAAGGAGGAGGAAAACTGGATGAATGGAAATGGGGAACCTAAGGTTAAAAAGAGGAGAATATTGACACAGTGCACGGTTGGCAGCCAACATTACAAAACAATTTGTGTATTAAATGTTTAGTGAGAAATTAATTTTCCCTGTAAATTTTAACTTAAGGCACAATTGAAAAAATAGGAAGGCACAGACGATGTCTACGTTGATGAATAAACAGCAGTATATGTACGTTATTGTGAATGTCAGTTTGTCGTGCTGTGGGACTGTGAGTGTGACTGTGATGCTGGAAGCTATGCTACCAGTATTCAGATACCAGCAGGGTCACCCATAGTGGACAGGTTTCAGGTGAGTTTCCAGACTAAGACAGACTAAGAAGAAGGACCTGGCAGTCTACTTCTGAACAGAATTAGCCAGTGAAAACCTTATGAATGGAAAATGAGCCCCATAGTTTGGAAGGCACTCAAAGAACCACTGAGAAAGAGCTGCCTCCGCAAAGTAGAGCTGACCTTAATGATGTGGGTGGAGTAAAGCCTTTGGGACCTTCTTTTGCTGATGTGGTATGATTTAAAATGCGAAGAAACAACTGTAAACATCCATTAATAATTGGAACATGGAATGTTAGAAAACCTAGGAAAATTGGAAATCATCGAAAATTAAATGGAACACATAAACATAGATATCCTAGCCATTAATGAGCTGAAATGGACCAGTATTTGTCATTTTGAATCAGATAATCATAAGGTCTGCTATGCCAGGAATGAAAACTTGAAGAGGAATCATGTTGCATTCATTTTCAAAAGAACATTTCAAGACCTGTCCTGCAGTACAATGCTGTCAATGATAGGATAATATCCATAAGCTTACAAGGAAGGCCATTTAATGCAGCTATTACTCAAATTTATGCACCAACCACTAAGGCCAAAGATGAAGAAACTGAAGATTTTTACCTGCTTCTGCAGTCTGAAATTGATCAAACATGCAATCAGGATGCACTGGAATGCAAAAGTTGGAAACAAAGGAGAATTGGTAGTTTGAAAATGCGGCCTTGGATACAGAGATGATGCCAGAGATCACATGACAACATTTTGCAAGACCAATGACTTCTTCATTGCAAATACCTTTTATCAACAACTTAAATGGTGACGATATACATGGACTTTGCCAGATGGAACACAGAGGAATCAAATCAACTACATGTGTGGAAAAAGATGTTGGAAAAGATCCATATCAGCAGTCAAAACAAGACCAGGTGCTAACTGGCACAGACCATCAATTGCTAATATGTAAGTTCAAATTAAAACTGAAGAAAATTAGAACAAGTCCAAGAGAGCCAAAGCATGACCTTGAATATATCTCGCCTGAGTTTAGAGACAATCTAAAGAACAGATTTGATGTGTTAAACACTAATGACTGAAGATGAGACAAATTGTGGAATGACATCAAAGGCATCATCCATGAAGAGAGCAAGAGGTCAGTGAAAAGACAGGAAAAGAAGACCAAATTGGATGTCAGAAGAGACTCTGAAAATTGCTCTAGAACATTGAACAGTTTAAGCAAAAGGAAGGAATGATGAAGTAAAAGAACTGAACAGAAGATTTCAAAGGGCAACCCAAGAGGGCAAAACAATGTATTATAATGACATATGCAAGGAGCTAGAAATAGAAAACTGAGAGGGAAAACTATGCTCTGCATTTCTCAAGCTGAAAGAACTGAAGAAAAATGCAAGCCTCAAGTTACAACAGTGAAGGATTCTACAGGGAAAGTATTAAATTATTCAGGAAATATCAAAAGAAGATGAAAAGAATATGCAGAGTCATTATACCAGAAAGAACTGGTTGATGCCAAACCATTTGAAGAGGTACCATATGATCAGAAACTAATGATATTGAAGGAAGAAGTCCAAATTTCACTGAAGGCATTGGTGAAAAACAAAGTTCCAGGAACTGATGGAATATAAATTGAGATATTTCAACAAACGCATGCAGCACTATAAGTGTTCACTCATCTACCAAAAAATTTGGAGGACAGCTACTTGGCCAACTGGCTGGAAGAGATCCATATTTATACCCATTCTCAAGAAGGGTGATCCAACTGAATGTGGAAAAAGCTGAATAATGTCATTAATATCACACACAAGTAAAATTTTGTTAAATATCATTCAAAAATGACTGCAACAGTATATTGACAAGGAACTGCCAGAAATTCCAGCTGAATTCAGAAGAGGAGTGGAACCAGTGATATCATTGCTGATGTCAGAGGGATCTTGGCTCAAAGCAGAAAATACCATAAGGGTGTTTACCTGTATTTCATTGACTATGTAAAGGCAAGGCATTCGACTGTGTGGATCACAACAAATTATAGGTGACATTGCAGACACAGGGAATTCCAGAATACTTCATCGTGCTTGTGAGGAATCTGTATATGGATGAAGAGGGTGTTGTACAAGCTAAACAAGGGGACACCATGTGGTTTACAGTTAGGAAAGTTGTGCATCAGGGTTGTATCCTTTCACCATATCTTTTCAATCTGTATACTGAGCAAATAATCCTAGAAGCTAGACTTTATGAAGAAGAATGAGGTATCAGGATTGGGAGAAGTCTCAATAACAGCATGTATTATGCAGATGACACAACCCTGCTTGCTGGAAATGAAGAGAATTTGAAACACTGATAAAGATCAAAGATCACAGCCTTCAGTATGGATTTCACCTCAACATCAAGAAAACAAAAATCTTAGTCCAACACCCATTCATGCTACAAACTCTTAGCAAAATGGGCATAGGTGGCAAATTCCTCAACACAATAAGGGCCATTTATACAAAGCCAATGGCCCACATCATCCTGAATGGAGAGAGACTGAAAGACTTTCCCTTGAGATCAGGACCTAGACAAGGATGCCCACTCTCACCTCTTCTATTCAACATTGTGCTAGAAGTTTTAGCCAGAGCAATTAGAGAAGACCAAGAAATAAAGGGCATCTGCATCGGCAAAGAGGAAGTTAAAATCTCCCTGTTTGCAGATGATATGACTGTATATGCAGAGTATCCCAAGGAATTTATAAGTAAACTACTCAAACTGATAGAAGAGTTCAGCCAAGTCTCAGGATACAAGATAAACATAAGTAAATCAGTAGGATTCCCTTACACCAACAACGAGACTGTTAAGGAAGAAGCTATCAAATCAATACCATTTACTATAGCCCCTAAGAAGATAAAGTACCTAGGAATTAATCTAACCAGAGAAATAACAGACCTTTACAAAGAGAACTACAAGCCCTTACTACAAGAAACTAAGAGAGACTTAGATAAATGGAGAAACCTACCCTGCTCATGGATAGGAAGACTTAACATTGTGAAAATGTCTGTTTTACCCAAAGCAATCTATTTATATAATGCAATCCCAATACAAGTTCCAGCAACATTTTTTAATCAGATGGAGAAACAAATCACCCATTTTGTTTGGAAAGGGAAGAAGCCCCGGTTAAGCAAGGTACTACTAAAGAAGAAGAACACACTGGGAGGCCTCTCATTACCCGACTTTAGAACATATTACACTGCCACAGTGGTCAAAACAGCCTGGTACTGGTATAAGAACAGACAGATCGATCAGTGGAACAGAATTGAGACTCCAGAGATGACACCATCTGCCTATGAACAATTGATATTCTACAAAGGCCCTAAGACATTCAACTGGGGTAAAAACAGTATCTTCAACAAATGGTGCTGGCAAAATTGGATACCCATCTGCAAGAAACTGAAACAAGATCCGTATCTTACACCTTATACAAAAACCAACTCCAACTGGATAAAAGACCTAAATATCCAACCTAAAACGATAAAGCTCATCGAAGAAAAGGTAGGAACAACAATGGAAGTTTTAATACACAATGAAGACAGACTCCAAAATCTGTCAAACAAACCACAATCATCAGAAGAGAAAATAGATAAATGGGAACTATTAAGAATCAAACACTTTTGCTCATCCGAAGTCTTTATTAATAGAATTAAAAGAACATTTACAGAATGGGAAAAAATATTTGGCAACTCTATGTCAGAACGACGCCTGATCTCCATAATCTATAAGATACTACAAAATATCAACAAGAAGAAAACAAATCATCCAATTAAGCGATGGGCAAAGGAGATGGACAGACATTTCACTAAAAAGGAGATCCAGGCAGCCGAAAAACACATGCGGACATGTTCACGATTTTTACTTATTAAAGAAATTCAAATCAAGACGACAATGAGATACCATCTCACCCCAACAAGGTTGGCCATGATCCAAAAAACACAAAACAACAAATGCTGGAGAGGCTGTGGAGAAAGTGGAACCCTCCTACACTGCTGGTGGGGTTGCAAAATGGTCCAGCCTCTTTGGAAAGCAATCTGGTGCTTCCTTAAAAAAATGGATATCGATATACCATTTGACCCAGTAATTCCACTACTTGGAATATATCCTACAGAATCAAGGCCTTTCACGCCAACGGACACATGCACCAGCATGTTTATCGCAGCACAGTCCACGATAGCAAAAAGATGGAATCAACCCAGATGCCCAACAACAGAAGAATGGATAGGTAAACTGTGGTATATATACTCAGTGGAGCACTATGCAATGATAAAGAACAGCGATGACTCCAGGAAACATCTCATGACCTGATTTCAACTGGAAGACATGTTGAGTGAAAGCAGTCAGCGACAAAAGGACAAATATTGTATGAGACCTCTACGATAAGACCTCAAAAACAGACTTGTGTATAAACGAAAAGACTCTTTGACAGCTGCAAGGGAGCGGAGGGAGGAGGGAGGGCTTAGATTAGATAGTTGCTACATATCTGGTTGGGTGAAATCGGTGACAGTACACATTGGAAACAAGAACAATATTAAGTGGACTTAAACATAACATGAGTACTCCTTCCATCTTAACCCAATATTGCAAGGATAGAGTAGCTGGGGCGGGGGTGGGGGACCATGGTCTTAGGTGAAATCGAGGCCAATTGGCACAACTAGCGTCTTACTAAGAGGGCTCTCTGCACCCCACGTTGGTGAGTGGCATTTGGGGTCTTAAAAGCTGCCATCCGAGGGCACAGCAAATGGTCCCAACTCAGCAGGAATGGATGCTCACCGAGGACCAAAATGACACGGGGGAAAGACAACCCAGAAGACAAAGAGACCTACAGCAGTGGATGCCTACATCGACTTGGGACTGGAAGAACTGAATGGTGCCCGGCCACCACCAGTGATAGTCACGATGGAGCTCACTACGTTGAGTCTCACTGGCAACACAAGAATTAAATGGGGTGCACCCTGAGTTCCCCACTAAGAGACCTCAACTGATGGTCCAATGGTTTTGGGGTTCCCCTGGGAGCATGGCCCCTAGCCCTGATGATGCCCTTGACTATAAATCATAACGAAGGTCCACACTTCAGACAGGAATGGATTGGACTTGGCAATGCAGAGTGACCATATATTGGATGCACTTTATGGTTCTGTACATCTATAGGATGTCATCCTGCTGACCTCTGGCTGGAGGAAGGAGAGTGGGTGAAGTGGAGGGAAAAAAGAGACTGTTGGAAGAATGAGATACGTATGGAGCACAGAGGAATAGTGTGCTGTCACCGGGCAGGGAGAGCAGTGGAGGCTGCATAAAAGTGGGTATGCAAATTTATACCGGAATGTATATTTTCACTCAGTTATATTAAATAAAAAATTTAAAAAAAGAAAACAAAAATCTTTGCAACTGGAACAGTAAGCAACATCTTCATAAATGGAGAAAGGATTGAGGTCGTCAAGGATTTCATTTTACTTGGTTCCACAATCAATGCCCATGGAAGCAGCAGTGAAGAAATCGAAAGATGCATTGCACTGGAAAATCTGCTGCAAAGGACCTCTTTAAAGTATAAAAGAGTAAAGATATCACCTTGAAGACTAAAGTGCGCCTGACCCAAGCCATGATATTTTCAGTGGCATCATATACATGTGAAAGCTGGACAATGAATAAAGAAAACAGAAGAAGAATTGATGTCTTTGAATTGTGATGCTGGAGAAGACTATTGAGTGTACCATGGACTGCCAAAAGAACAAACAGATCTGGAAGTACAACCAGAGTGCTCCTTAGAGACAAAGAAGGTGAGAATGCATCTTATGTACTTTGGACATGTTGTCAGGAGGGATCTGTCCCTAGAGAAGGACATCATGCTTGGTAGAGTGGTGGGTCAGTGTAAAAAGAGGAAGACCCTCAATGAGATGGGTCGATACACAGGCTGCAACAATTAGCTTAAACATAAAAACAGCTGTAGACATGGTGCAAGAACTAGCAGTGTTTTGTTCTGTTGTGCATAGGGTCACTATGACTCGGAACCTACTCAACGGTACCTAATAGCAACAACTTTGGAAAAGCATATGACAGGGGAGGTCCGCAAGGCTGGGACACAAGAGGTTGCTGCATTTTTGTAAGCATTCTAGTACTATTTGGCTGTTAAAATCAAGTACTAATATGTCTATAATTTTTCAGAAATGCTGAAACAAAACAAAGAAACTACTCTTCCTTTGGGGGAATACTTGCTAAATCAAGGCATGAAAAAACCCTAATCATTTGCTGTAAAGCTGATTTTGACTCATGGTGACCCAAAGCACAATGAAACGAAAAGTGCCCCAGTCCTGTGCCATCCCCGTGATTGGTTGTGGTACATAGGGTTTTACTTAGCTAATTTTTAGAAGTAGATCACCAAATCTTTGCTCTTGGTCCATCTTAGTTTAGAGGCTCTGCTGAAACCCACTCAGCATCACATCAACATGCAGACTTCCTCTGACAGACTGATGGTGGCTGTGCATGACCTACAGTCAACCCTGGGTCTCTCACATAGGAGAGAATTCTACTACTGAATCACCACTGCCTTCTCCAAGATTAACTTAATTCATCCTAACTTGTCAGTGCTCTTTAGATCTTCTCGGATGATTTGCAATAATTTAAAAAACAGTACTTTATAATCCAAATGACTTCAACCAAAACCAAACCCACTGCCATAGAGTTGATTCTGACTCATGGCGACCCTATAGGACAGAGTAGAATTGTCCCATAGAGTTTCCAATGAGCACCTAGGGGATTTGAACTGCTGAATTTTTGCTTAGCAGCCGTAGGATTTAACCACTATGCCACCAGTGAATGGAAAGCATCAGAACATTGAAGAGGTTGTTTTTTGGAAACCGGATTCCAGGATCAGCTCTCCTAGCTGTTCTTATTTTCTCCCATTTTTTACCTTTCGTGTTTGCATCCATTGTTTCTTTAAAGCACATGTCTCTACCGGCAAAAAAACATTGGTTTTGAATCCAACAACCTTATTTCCAAAATCTCAATTCTGCCACTTTAGGGTCTGCATGACTGTATTAGTTTTCTATATCTGCAGTAATAAATTACAAATTTAATGTCTTAAGACAACACATAATATCTTACAGCTCTGTGGTTGACCCATGAATCTTTGCTTTCCTGCTGATCTCATTCTATTTCTCTTTCCAGTTGGTCTGGTGTTCTGGAATCCAAGGTCATTATTTGTGTCTGTTTTACTTAGTTTCTCATGTGTTGTAGGTGATAATTATGGTTCGTCTATTTGAGCTGCCATCTTAATCAGAAATCATGTTGTATATATCTTACCATAATAAAATTGTTGTTATTAGGTGCTGTCGAGTCACTTCTGACTCATAGTGACCCTATGAACAACAGCGGAACACTGCCAGGTCTTGCACCATGACCACAATTGTTTTTATGCTTAAGCCCATTGTGTCAATCCATCTTGTCAAGGGTCTACCTCTGTTTCACTGACTCTCCACTCTACCAACCATGATTTCCTTCTCCACAGTGTGATCTTTCCTGACAACATATCCAAAGTATGTAAGATGCTGTCTCGCCATCTTTGCTTCCAAGGAGCACTGTGGTTGTACTTCTTCGAGAACAAATCTGTTTGCTCTTGTGGCATTCATGGTACATTCAACATTCTTCTCCAACACCACAATTCAAAGGCATCAATTCTTCTTCTGTCTTCTTGGTTCATCGTCCAGCTTTTGCCTGCATATGATGTGACTGAAAATACCATGGCTTGGGTCAGGCACATTTTAGTACTCAAGGTGATGTCCTTATTTTTGAAGATTTTAAAGAGGCTTTTTGCAGCAGATTTTCCCAGTGCAACGTGTCTTGTGAGTTCTTGAGTGATGCTTCCATGGGCATTGATTGTGGACCCAAGTAAAATGAAATCTTTGACAACCTCAGTCCTTTCTCCATTTATGACAGTGTTGCTTACTGGTCCAGCTGTGAGGATTTTTGTTTTCCTGATGTTGAGATGCAATCCATAGTGAAGGCTGTGGTCTTTGATCTTCATCAGTAAGTGTCTCAAATCTTCTTCATCTCCAACAAGTAAGGCAGTGTTATCTGCGTAATGCAGATTGTTAATAAATTGTCGACCAATCCTGATGCCTCGTTCTTCTTTATATAATCCAGCTTCTTGGATTATTTGCTTGGCATATAGATTAAAAAGGTATGATGAAAGGACACAACCCTGACGCACACCTTTCCTGACTTTGAACCATGCAGTGTCCCCTTGTTCTGTTTGCATGACTGCCTCTTGATCCCTATACATATTCCTTAAGAGCACAATTAGGTGTTCTGGAATCCCATTCTCCGCATTAGCCATAATTTAGAATGATCCACACAGTCAAATACTTTTGCATATTCAGTGCAACACAAGTAAACATCTTTCTGGTAGTCTTTGTTTTCAGCCAAGATCCATCTGGCATCAGTGATGATATCCTTGGTTCCACATCCTCTTCTGAATCCAGCTTGAATTTCTGGCATTTGCTTGTCAATACACTGCTGTAGTCTCTTTTAAATGATCTTGAGAGAAATTTTACTTGCATGTGATATCAATGATATTGTTTGGTAATTTCCACATTTGGTTGGATCATCTCTCTTTGGAATGGGCATAAATATGAATCTCTTCCAGTCAGTTGGCCAGGGAGCTGTCCTCCAAATTTCTTGACATAGATGAGTGAGCACTTCCAGAGCTGCATCTGTTTGTTGAAATATCTCAATTGATATTCCATCAATTCTGGGAGCCTTGCTTTTTGCCAATGCCTTCAATGCAGCTTTGATTTCTTCCTTCAGTATCATTGGTTGCTGATCACATGCTGCCTCTTCCGATGGCTGAACATCTACCAGTTTTCTTCTGGTATGATGACCTTGTATATTCCTTCCGTCTTGTTTTGATGCTCCCTGAGTTATTTGATAGTTTCCCTGTAGAATCCTTCACTATTTCAGCTCGAGGCTTGAATTTTTTCTTCAGTTTTTTGAATTTGAGAAATGCAGAACGTGTTCTTCCCTCCTGGTTTTCCATTTCCAGCTCTTTGCACATGTCATTATAATACTTTCTTTTGTCTTCTCGAGCTGCTCTCTGAAATCTTCTGTTTAGGTCTTTTGCTGTGTTATTCCTTGCTTTTACTTTAGCTGCTCTACTTTCAAGAGCAAATTTCAAATTCTCCTGTGACATCCATTTCGGGCTTTTCTTTCTTTCCTGTCTTTTTCATGACCTCTTGCTCTCTTCATGGACGATGTCTTTGATGTCGTTCCACAATTTGTCTGGTCTTTGGTTATTAGTGATCAACACATCAAACCTGTTCTTGAGATGGTCTTTAAACTCAGAAGAGATATACTCAAGGTCATACTTTGGCTGTTTTGGACTTGTTCTAATTTTCTTCAGTTTCAGTTTGAATTTGCATATAAGCAATTGATGATCTGTGCCACAGTCAGCACCTGGTCTTGTTCTGACTGCTGATATTGAGCTTTTCCATCATCTTTTTCCACAGATACAGTCAATTTGGTTCCTGTGTATTTCATCTGGTGAGATCCATGTGTACAGCTGCCATTTCTGTTGGTTAAAAAAGGTATTTGCAATGAAAAAGTCGTTAGTCTTGCAAAATTCCATCATGCTATCTCTGACATTATTTCTATCACCATTATTTCTATCAACTACGGATCCTTCTTCTTTGTTTCCAACTTTTCCATTCCAGTCACCAGTAATTATCAATGCATCCTGATTACATATTCAGTCAGTCTCAGACTGCAGAAGCTGGTAAAATTGTTCAGCTGATTAATCTTTGGCCTTAGTGGTTGGTGTGTAAATATGAGTAATAGTTGCATTAACTGGCCTTCCTTGTAGACATATGGATATTATCCTATCACTGACCGCCTTGTACTTCAAGACAGATCTTGAAATTTTCTTTTTGATGATGAACTCAACACCATTCCTCTTCAAGTTTTTGTTCCCAGCATAATAGACTGTATGATTGTTGGATTGAAAATTGACAAAACTGGTCCATTTCAGCTCACTAATGCCTAGGATGTCAATGTTTATGCATTCCATTTCATTTTCGACAGTTTCCAGTTTTTCCGGATTTATACTTGGTACATTCCTTGTCCCAATTGTTAGTCAAAGTTTGCAGCTGTTTCTTCTCGTTTGGAGTCGTGCCACATCAGTGAACGAAGATCGCAGAGGCCTTACTCCATCTACATCACTAAGGTTGACTCTACTTTGAGGAGGCAGCTCTTCTCCAGCGATCTTATGAATACCTTCCAACCTGAGGGGCTCACTCCTGTAAGTTTTACCACTGGCACTATGACAATGTTTGGCTGCTATTCATAAGATTTTCCCAGGCTAATTCCTTTCAGTAGTAGACTGCTGGATCCTTCTTCCTAGTCTGTCTTAGTCTGGAAGGTCAGCTCAAACTTGTCTATCATGGGTGACCCTGCTGGTACCTAAATACCAGTGGCATACCTTCCCACATCACAGCAACAAGCAAGCCTCCACTGACAGACGAGTGGGGGCTGCACACTCTATCTTTGCCCTCCTTACCTGATGGTGTTACCCTGCTTACCTGATGGTGTTGTCCTCCTTACCTGATGGTGTTACCCTCCTTACCTGATGGTGTTACCTTCCTTACCTGGTGGTGTTACCTTCCTTACCACCTTAAAGAAAGCAAATAAAAAACACCGTTGCTTTACATTACATCATAAGAAGCAGCATTTTGGGCTCTTCCGAGTAGCTTCTCCCAAGTCCTACAAAAAGGGTGAGATCTGAAGAGGAAGATAATGCATGTTTCTTTGATCACGTGTCTCTGGTTATTTCCTAAGCATTCGGAGCACTCATCTTGAGGTTTGATGCTTCCCATGAGAGAAGATTCTTATTTTAAAGAAAAATCTGACTACAGAAAAATGAACAACAGGAGAATTTACCTAGAACTTCTCATATGTATATTGTTTTTCGTTTCTCTCACTTGCACCACAAAAATATACAGGGAATTATAGCAAGAAATCTCTAGGTTCTCATAATACCAAACCACAGATGGAATTGATAGAGCCTGCAAGTAAACAAGAAAATATTTGCTTCTTCAAAGTAATTCATTTCAGAAATTCTGCCATAGGTGTTAGTGTTGTTAATACTTCGGACTTAACCAGGGTCATCTAGACTGCTAAACTAAATTCCATTCCGTGTCTGAACTGGATCAACAGACTAACATTTCTTTACCTGTCTCTGGGGTAATAAATCAACCTTCAGGGAGGTAATGAATCAACATTGTTCGATAAGATGTGAAGATGTCTTGTGACTCCCTGTTCTATCCTGTGACAAGGTTTGACATTTTCTGGATGCAAATCCCTTTGTAATCTGACTATAAAAGCCACTGGAATTGTAACCCAAGTGGGACAGTCTTGGAGAAGCTATTCTTGCTGTCTCCCAGGTTTGCTGGCTTATCTGTTAATAAAGCATATTTGAACCTTTTGCCCCATCTCTGAATTCTGGCTACAGTGACAAGTGTAGAGAGCTTACATTGGTTCATCAGAATGTCTGGCAACCGCGGCAGGACTTTGGGAACCCCTGTAGTAAATTCTTTACTGGGGAAGAGCCAACTTTCCTCTTCTCTGCTTTTCTGCTGCATCTCTAAAAACCCTCAGTGAACAGAAGGATGACTGGTGGAAGCAATTGATGAACCTGACTAGGGCCACTTTCTGGTGAGATTTGAAGGCCCAGCTTCTCATAACACCCCAGTAACTCTGACCCAGATAGGTGAGGGTATCTATCTTTTCCATTCAAAGGCTGAGGATAAGGTCCATAGAATGTTTGTGGACATGGGTCAGACATTTAAAAGCCAATAAGGCATCTGCTGCTAGAAGATTCCTGTGACAGGATGAAGGGGCACATGGGGAGGTTGAGGAAAGTATCTACCCCCTGCAAGACAAATTCTGTGCAACATGAGGAACATGTAAGTCCAAGGAAAAACACCTCCCATTTCCCTGGACCTCTGCTTACCTGGTAGGATAGAAGCAGATTCCTCGGCCTCCTCTCCTTTTCTCCTTTGGCTAGACCCAGGGCAGAGGGAATCTGGAGGAGTCCCCATTGTCTGCCTGGACAGACGAATCTAGAAGTGTGGCTTTTGAACACTCTAAGCAGTACTTTAGCAGAACTGTTTTCTTGGGAGCCTTTGAAGGGCACTTATCATGAATCTAAAAAGGTTCAAGTGCTTTATTCTGGTTGCGCACAGAGAGCTCAGGTTCTCATTCAGAGTTTGAACTTCTGTATCAGTTAAGAAAGCTTTCTCTGTATACTCTGTAATATGAGAAGCAAGGCCTCTGTTCCCAGAAAAAGCCCATTCAGGTGGCTTCTGTCTGTCTGGTCTCAGTATGGGTACCCACCTGTAAGTTTTACCATAAGTGGCCTAGCCAATGTACCAGCAAAGGTTAAAGTGCTTTATTCTGGTTACATGCAGAAAAATTAGGTTCTCATCAGAGTTCGAACTTCTGTCTTGGTTCTGTCTGTCTGGTGAGAAAGGAACATCTGTCCCAACTCAGAAAGCTTTGTCTGTGTCTGTATACTTTGTAATATGGGATAATAAGGCCTCTGTTCCTAAGAAAAGCCCGACTGGGTGGATTCTGCCTGTCTGGTTTCAGTATGGGTATCCACCTGTGACTAAAGATCAAATGAGGTTTTTCTGTAACACAGCCTGGCTGATGTACCAACTAGACTCTGGAGAAAGTATTGAATGGATCCTTAAAACTATTTTACCATATGACAACTAGGAAAGTGCTTGCTAGGCTCACATTAACTAAGAAAGGAGGAGGTTCTGTAAAGTGAAGCTATGTGTGTGTGATGAGGAGTGAGGCCTCTTGTGTGTGTTTTGTAAGACAAGTGTATTTATTGTGTGGTTTTATATTTGCCTTTGTGAGGTTTGGAAACTTCTTTTTCATCATTGTACTCATACAAGTTTGTGGGGACCCTGAATTTGGTAATTTTCTGTGAAAGGTGTCTGATCCCTGTGGACTGATGTACATGCAAGACTTTGCATATTTGGCTTTGGGCCAGACTTTTTGCAAATTCAACCTCAGGATTCTTTTTATTTTTTCCCAGTGTTGTCTTAATCAATGTCTTTGCCCATTAAGTGTCTTATGTCTTGTCATTTGCCAGTGTATCTAATTTTAAGATATTTCTTGTTTTAATTCTTTGAGACCAACTTGATTGTCAGGTCAGAGAAGGTCTGTTGCTCAGATCCCCCTTATCATGGGTTGGGGAGAATCTTGCTTGAGCTGACATGAGATAAGAAAGCTGAATTTCGAGTAGATCCAGGCATACTGTCACTGGGCTGAAAGAAACCTAACTTGACAGCCCTTAGTTAAAGGGGTAGTTTTGTCTTAAACAGAAAGTAACAATTCCAGAACAGTAAAAGGGAAATTAATGATCTATTGCCCTCCAGAAAAAGTAGAGGGCAGGGCAGGGCAGGATCAGCCTCCCTTTATAATTAGGCGGAGACCTTTTTCCAAGACAAAACAAAACAAAACAAAAACAGGTAAGAATTACTAGCCAAAGCCAAGTGCCGTTGGGTAAATCCAGCAAACACTGTAAATAAGTTCTCTCTGCTACAGGGGAACTCTGAGATATATCTGAATAGTTTAGAGATATGGCTATATCAGGGATGGGACTTCTGTGATTTACAGCCAGTTGATGGAAACTGAGTTAAACTGGATTGTGAAAATATGAGACACAGTAAATTAAATAAAACTTGAAATGTTTAAATGAACTTTATTTCAAATTACAGGCTTAAAGTAATTTCCAGAAACTTTTGGGTAACTTACTGATGTTAGAGTGAGTTAGTAGATATCTACCATAATTTAAATACACTTTTTGCTTTTCTGGGAAACAAAAGAACATATGTGTTGTATGTCTCAATGAGCAAATTTATCTTTGCTGTTTAAAAATATTTATTTAGTATGGACAAAGATTTTGCTTGTCTAATTTAATGGTTTAATTCATGAGATTTCTAACAACATTAACGGTAGAGGAATTGAATTTTTTGCTGCTAAATAACAAAATTTTCTGAGGAGGCGGAGTCAAGATGGCAGACTAAGCACACATCTCCTTATATCCTTCTGGAAACCAAGACCTGAACTGGTAATCAAATGGAGCCTTCTGGTCAGTAGTGAGCTGCCAGGACATGGCACAGGGCTGTTAAACTGGACTTCATACCAGTGAATGAAAAACCTCCTCTCTTTCACTGCCTCCTGCTCCTAGCTAGCCCTGGCTCTCATGGACTGAAGGTAAATGCACCATTTTGACTTTTTTTCCTCTGTCTTGGCTGGCGGGTGGAGCTGGGTCTTGCCTAGTGGCTAGACTCAGATGCACTGCTGGTGGGATAGCCAGGCGAAATTCCCATATTTTGAGAACCAGGCTTTGGACTCTGTTCATCTAGCCATTTGGGGCCTGTCTTTCTATCTCTGCCACAGCACAGTTCGTACGGAACCACAGTGCCTGTGTGCGGGACGCCATGTTGGATACGGAGATTTTAGAGGGACGTAATTCTTAGCCTGGGAGCCAGCGCTTGCAAACAGGACAGCGCTTCTCTGACAGAAAAGCAGTATTTTATGCAGTGTTGCCATGGTGGGGGACCGGCAACAGAGGCGGAGAACTCACTACCTCTTGGCACCTTCAGCCCCTCTATCTGCCGACTGTGTGGAGGGAGCCTTCTTAGATACGGTGGCCACAGCTGGACCTAATTCTTAGCTTGAGAGCCAGAGCCTTCCCACAGGAGAGTGCTTTTCTACCAGAAAAGCATTAGTTGACACAGTGTCACCTAAGGCTGGGCCTGTCAGCAGAGGCCAACAGGACAGTAGTATTGCTGTATTTTGAACTAGTTCGTATCATCTGGGGTTGGATATAGAGGTGCTTATTTTGCCAGTTGGGAAGAGGGACCTCTACACCTGAAAACCTGACGGACTTGGGAAGTGGTCAGATATCTTTTGCTTTACATTTTAAGACAGCCTAGAGAAACATCAGCAGTCCATCCTCATAGTATCTCTCCCAGCCTCTACTTACTCACATGGGACCCAAAAAGCAACAGACACTTGTGGCAAACAAGAAATCACCCATGGATTCAGAAGGCTCCCAAACAAAACAACCAAGGAGTTTTCCAGATGAAGAAACTTTTACGAAATCATTGGAAGATGACTGTAAAAGGATTATATACAGAGCCCTTCTAGACCTTATACAAAATACAGCAGAACAAAAGGAAAAATTAAGGAAGCTGTTTGATCTGATGGAACACCAGTACTCTGAAATCTAACAGATCAATAATAAAATCAAAGACATAGAAACTTCCATTCAAAGCCAAGAAAACAGAATGCAACAAATGGAAAAAAGAATCTCTGAGTTGGAAGACAGAACTACTGATGCCAGCATCTGTGAGGAAAAATCAGAAAAAAAAGAAACAAGAAAAATGAAGAAGCATTAAGAAGCATGTGGGACTCTATTAAGAAGAGCAACCTTCAATTAATTGGAGTCCATGAACAGGATGAGATACCTGAGAACACAGAGTATCGTTGCTGAGCTGCTGACAGAAAACTTCCCAGAAATCATGAAGGAGGAGAATATAGATATCCTAGATGCATATTGTATGCCACCCAATATAGATCTTAAAAGAAAGACTCCAAGACACATTATAATCAAGCTTAACAAGATGAAACATAAGCAGCAACTCTTAAAGGCAGCAAGACTCAAAGCAAAGCTAACATTCGGAGGGAAACCCTGTAGGCTTTCATCAGATTTCTCAGCAGAGACCATGCTGGCACGGAGACAGTGGCAATGACACATTCAAAGGCTTGAAGGAGAAGAACTTCCAACCAAGAATTATATATCCTGCAAAACTATCTTTCAAATATGAAAATGAAATTAAGACATTCCGAGATAAACAGAAACTCAGAGACTTTGTAAAAACCAAACCCAGACTACAAGAAACACTGAAAGAAGTCCTTGGCTTTGGCTTAGAAGAACAAAACCACTAACTTTATGTTTTAGAACGACACATCATCCAGAATTCTACTCTGTTAGGGAATGCTCCAAACTCAATCACAGCTTTCATACTGAAAGAAGCAATCCAGTGATTATCATGAAAACTATGGTACCATCATATTAAAAAGAGGGATATACTACAGTCCTTACAGTTCTTCCAGATGGAGAGGAAGTCGACAAGACTGGTAGTAATTAAAACGGGGTTTATATATAGTTTATTAAGGGGGATCTTCGGGGCAGCTGTAAAGCACAACAAAAATTTCTGATTTCTGAGTGAAACAGTTAATTTATCCCTTGAAAAGAGACATTTGATCTCTCATTAAAATAAAATTCCAGCATCAAAACTAAAGTCACAAGGTGTGGAAGAAAGTTTTGACACAGATTGGAAACAAAGGGTGACCAGTTCTTACTGGACTAAAATGTATATATGTATTTTTCCCTTTTAATATTATCTAACAAATAAATAATATTAAGTCATGATTTTACTGTTGATAACTGGAGAAAACTCTGGTTACATGGTGATGAGTTCTATGTTTTACTGATCAGAAGGCCTAAAGTTCAAACCCACCAGCCACTTGGTGGGGCAGTTTTATTCTGCCCTATAAGGCCACTGTGAATTAAAGTGGACTCTTCAAAAGTGGGTTTGATTTGGCTTTGAATTGTTGATTTGATCTGGTTAAGAAACAAAAGCCAAGCTTGGAAGCTGAACTGCCTCAGCTTCAAAGAGTTTGAAAAAGATGGAGTCATACATCCTGATATTTCTAATTGTGTGGTTGCCACTCCTGTGGTCTTGAAAGTTTTGTGCCTGAAGCCTGGAGAACATGAGGTGCTGTGCCAGTGGGCCTGGAAAGCAGAGCTATAGGACAGAGAGGGGAGCTTCCACTCAATCTGGAGAAGGGAGCCAGTGCCTAGAGTCTGGAGGACAGGACCATTGTGTAAAATGTGTGTTCTGTAAAATGGCTTGTGCCCTGTATCTCCTTTTCCTTGTGGCTTCTCTCATTTGTAATGAAAATGTTTTTGAAAACTGGAGATATTAATCAGATTATCATGAACACTGTTAAAATTTCAACACTAACTGCCCACTCCCCTCCTGAAGAACCAGGTCCCCCTTATCCTGCTGAAGGCAGCTTAGATACAGTCTCTTCATTATGCACCCAGCAGGAAATTCAATTCAGCCAGGAACCTGGGATAACAAGGCAGGGCAATACCCTCTACAGTAACTCTGGATTGGAGTAAATCAACAAGGGCTACCTGCTGGATATTAACGGGCACACATGCCATTTACCATTTCTGATTTATTAAATTGGAAGAGTTCAAATCCCTCATACACAGTGGACCTTAACAAGGTAAGAGAATTTATAACCCCCATTTTTTGCCACACATAACCCTGACTGGGCCAATGTTCAGGCTTTGTTAAATATACTTCTCACTAGTGTTGAAAGGTGTCGGGTCCTGGATAAAGCAAAGAAGGAAGCCAAGAGGCTTCACTCTGAAAGTCTGAATGACACTCCTCACCCAGAAATAGCCATCCCAGTGACTGTGCCTAATTGGAACCCCAACAGTAAGTGCTTGCTTCTCCAAAGCTGTCGTAAAAGGTGCATTTTAGGAGGTCTCCAAAACAGGGTGCCTAAGCAGAAAAGTTTGAACATGGTGCAAGAAGCACAGCAAAAGGCCGCCGAGGATCAAGTTCCTGAAAAGAATGTATAACACCTACCATAAGTACACTGATGGACCCCCAAATGCCTGAAAATCAGAAAATAATAAACATGATTTTTATCTCCCAAAGCACAACAGATATTTGGAAAAAGCTACAGAAGTTAGACGGAGCTTTAGGAATGAATCCTGTCCAGTGGTGGAAATTGCATTCAAGGTATTTTAATAACAGAAAATTCAGGAAGACCCAAGCTGCCAGCTTGGTCTTGGAGACAATGTGTGGTAAGGGACACAAAGGTACCTAACAGGGATCTTGAGGATGACGAGCTCCAATCAAAATGACTGAAGAGGCCTCAGGCTAGAGCCAAAATTAACTATGGGCATTGTAGTTGCACCCTACCCCCCAAAAGCCTCTGGTAGAATTAAGAGTGAGGGGACCAATGGTGGATTTCCTATTGGACACCGGGGACACGTATTTGGTCCTCAATAACTGTCTTTCATGTATAACTACTCAGTCAGTTCTGGTGATGGGAATAATGGGGCAATTGGAAATTGAGTTTTTCCTGCAGCATCTTGACTGTAAGATTGGAGAAAAGCAGATGACTCACCAGTTTCTGCATGTGACAGACTGTCCTGTCCCACTATTAGAAAGGACTTATTGTCTAAACTTGGTGCCCAGATCGCCTTCTTCCCTGAGGAGACCAGCCTCCCGATGGAAGTATTTCATGAAAATGCCTGGCAGCTCCTGATTCAGCACCCAGAGGTAGAACCTGACTGGCTGAGAAAAACCGACGATGGAAAGTAAGCAAATTCCTGGGCGTTAGATGGAGACTACACACAGCCTGGAGACCACAGTCATCAGGAAAAGTTGAGAAGATGAACCACACTTTAAAGAAACAGATCTCCAAGCTGTCTCAAGAGACTTATTCACATTAGGATCAGTTCTTGTCCATCGGCTTGTTTAGAATTCGGGTAGCTTCTAGAAGCAGGCTCCAGTTGACCCCTATACAATTGTGTATGGGAGACCCTTCCAGGCTGCTTCAGTACAGCTTTACCTACAGGAGGTAAACAACCTTAAACATTCAGAATTCACCAGTTTTCTCTCCCTAGGACTTCAGTCTTCACTCAAATAAAAACTTGGAGAGAAGGGCTTGGACAGCTGGAAGAGGAGTGGACTGGCATGTGGAAAATCCTCCTGACCACCCCCACTGGACCTGGATGCATAATACCTGGATGAAGCCGCATCCCTCGGCAGACATGGAAATGACAGATCTTGACCACGAGTGGTGGACCACTACTCCCGGAAGAGAAACCAGGCCAGAATTCTCTCTTAGACTCAGCTTAGTTCTAGCACTTTTGCAAGACATTATTCCTTTCCAATGAAATAGAACTGTATGGACTTATTTTACATGAAATATATGTTTCCGATTTCTGTCCAGCAGGAGGTACTTACATTAAACAAATTTTTGATTGGTGTATGCACCCCTCTAGAGTTGATTAGAAATTTTACCTTGTTCAGACATGTTCAAAAGAACATCACTTATGTGGATATCTGTTATTGGGGACTAGTTTAGAAAAAGGACTGAGAGATATTTTTGATCCAGCTTGAGACTGTCACCCCTTGTGAAAACTGTGTCAAATTTTCAGGGTGACGTATGCTAATAGACACATAAGTCACCTAAAGGATAGTTCTTCCCGTGTGGAAATTGGGCCTTTTGATATGTCCCCGCCAATAATATCTTGGGAATACCATGTTCCTTGGGAAGGCTCATTCGATTCCTGCCCCAGATTAAAGATATCTGACCTAATCATTCCTGGACTATAAGAGAAGAACCTTCCAGAAGATTGCTGTAGTGACATACACCTGTTCAGTAAGGCTAAATACTTATCCTTGTCCCTTTTGTCACGGTGATAGATTTAATAGGCTAGCCTGTGCCATGGTTAAGGCCTTAAAAGCTACCCTGTAGGCCGTAAGTGCTTTAAGCACTGAATTGGGACATGTCATAGAGGCAGTTCTACAATACCGGGCAGCTATAGTCTACTTACTCTCCAGACATAATCATGGATGTAAAGATTTTAAGGGAATGTGTAGCTTTAACTTGTCCAATAGTTCCCAATTGATATAGAACAAATAAAAAATGGTAAAAGATATTCTAAATAGCATTAAACAGTGGGAAGGCTTCTTCAGGTTGGAGTGTGAGAAGTTATTCTCATGGCTCCCAACCTAGGTTAGCTGGGCATACTAATAATGTTAATTGGAATCATTATTATTTGGACTATTTGTTGCTGTATACAATGTGCACCCTGCCTCACAACTAACTGTACTGCATGCTGTAGAGAGCTAGCCTATAATCCGAGATTTGATCCTGGAGTTAATGTTATAAGTTAAAACAACTATTTTTATTCAAAACCTATTTCGTAGATATGAAGTTGGTGATTAACAGTAAGGAATGTTAGTAGATGGGACTTGACCAAGGTCTTCTAGACTGCTAAACTGAATTCCAGTCCCTGTCCCAATCAGATCAATGGACTTACATTCCTTTACCTGTCTCTGGGGTAGTAAATCAACCTTCAGGGAGGTAATGAATTTACATTGTTTGATAAGATGTAAAGGAAACTGTGACCCTCTGTTCTACCTTGTGACAAAGTTTGATTTTCTAGATACAAGTCCCTTTGTAATCTGGCTATAAAAGCCACTGGAATTGTAACCCAAGTGGGACAGCCTAGGAGAAGCTATTCTCAGTGTCTCCCAGGTTTGCTGGCTTATCTGTTAATAAAGCATATTTGAACCTTTTGCCTCATCTCTGAATTCTGGCTACAGTGACAGGTGGGACAAACTTGCTTTGGTTTGGTAGCAGTGTTACACGAAGGAATTCTAATATTTATTTTCATATTACCCAATATGTCCCTGCTTCCTCCTGCTTGTACGTTTTCACCCATACCCAATAGCTTAAGCAACTGTTATGAGTTTGGGATCCCCGTATATATCCTCATATAAGAGCTGTTTGTAACTACTAGGTAGAATTTGCTGTGCAAATTATTGCAGTGCTTTAAAAATGTACTTCCAGATTCATTCTAATACTAGTGAGCGCTCTAAGATGCCATATGCATTCAGGATTAATGTTCATTTTGACTGCTGCATTCGTTCTTGATTGGGTTTTCACCGTACCTCAGATGTGCTGGAAGCAAAGAGCTGAAAGACAGGGGTAGAATTCTAGACAGAACTCTGGGCCTGCATTACCAGTAGTCAGTCCAGTCCAGTCCAGGCAGTAGCCTTTGGGGAGCAGGCATCATGGTCTGTGCTTTCCTTACCTCTGCTGAGGTGTTAAGAATAGTGAATTTGAGGTCATGAAGCCTAGATTTGACTCTCAACTCTACCACATACTAGCTGAGTCACACTACTTTTCTGGGCCACCATTTTTCTTCTGTAAAACTTCAAGAGAATTATGTGGTAGGACGGTAAATTACAAAATGCTGGTGGATAATTTTAAGGTAACTTTTTCTGTTATCAAGTCCTGTAGACAGGCTAGAGCATGTACTCTAGATCACCCACTTTCTCATCTCCTCCACCCTCAGACTAATTTTCAAATAATAGCGCTGTCTTGAAATGTCTAAGGGTAGTAATGAAAGAATCCACTCAATTATGCAGAGAAAAAATAGAATATTAAAAATAATAATGAACTATTTATAGTTTGATTTGTAGCAAGTTGTCAACTAGGACTATTAGAGTACCTTTTCACAGATGGTGTGGAGTAGTATTTGATAGAGTGTCAGACTCCTGTGTTAGTTATGAAGCCCCCCTTTTTTTCTTTTTAAATCTTCAGGACTCCTTCCCCGTATTTTATGCTTCCCACAGTCCCTTAGTCTCTGCTCCCACCTAGAAACTGAGCGATGCTTTTGAAAGATAAGAAGTAAAAGCAATTGGGTCATTGTCCTTAGATAAGAAGCTCAGGTGTTTTATTGAGGAGTGCTAGTCCCTGTAAATGTGATAAGATTGCATCTGTGTTCTTAGAGTTAAAACTTATCACCTGTCTGAAAATTGTTTGATTTGGATGCTGACATGTGTACATGTAGACTAACGTCCTCCAGCTGCACTCTGTATTAAGTAGGCACCAGAGAAACAGTGAGGTCAAAAATTGCTATTTTCTCTTAAGCCAGCCCTGCCCTTCAGGGGTCAGGGTTTGTGGAGGCCCCAGTGTTCAGGGGAGGAATTTAAAATTATAAAGCAGATAGCTTAAAATGTGTGTGCTCAGTGTATGCACGTGTGTGCATGCTCACACCCATCCCTTTTAGGCATAGTGACCTTGGGAGAGTTATGAGCTGATTGTTTTCTGTAGAGAGTGACTTTATAATTGAGGGTTGGGACTAACCCAAATTTCTTCAGCAGTTATTTGGTGCAGGGACAAAAAAACACCAATTATGTTGGTACAAGAGTAGCCCATGGAAATTATTTGAAATCCAAGCCAAACTCTGTTTTTTCCAGTTGTTTATAGAGTGCGGTCCCTGGACTAGCAAAACCAACATCACTTGGGAATTTTACCAAATTTGAATTCTTGGGTCCCTCTTCAGACCAGGTTAATTTAAAATTCTGGGTGGTGAGGTCCAGTAATCTGTGTTTTAACAAGCCCTCTAGGTGATTCTGATTCATGCTCATGTTTGAGAACTTATGATTAGAAATTTAGTTCACAAGTCTTGGCTACACATCTGAGGCATTTGCTTAAAGCACAATTCTGGGCTTGGTGCAAGAATCTCTAGGTGATTCTACTGTTCAGGCAGGGATATCATGAGTACATGCTTCTCTTATAGGCAAATTACTTACTTGTTACTATGTTGTATTTTTGTCACAGTCTTTCCATTGTCTTGTCTGAATCACTGATTGGAGTTATAGGGTTAGGTGGAGTTTCCTGGCTCAGGGTCTACCTCTGTGTCAAGGCTTAGGCAAAGAATGACATCTGTGTTTCTCGGTAGAGAAGCTAGACTTTGTTAGTCTCCCCTCTATCTCCTTTCTTAAAGGTCTAGAAGAAGCAGTCTGTCTCACCTGTACAGAGGCTTGGAAGGAGATGCTCTGCAGAAAGATTGAATATGGAATGGTGTTTGCTAAAATATAGCTACTACAGCCCCTTGAATCTTCTCTATTTTAAACTAGGCATCTCCAGTTCCTTCAGGTCATTCATCATATCAAATATCCTAAGCTCTATTGAACACATTTTTTATGACCTTGAGCTAGGCACTGTTTTGTTTTGTTTGCATTTCTCAGTTTTAGAAGTCAGACTACTTCCTATTGTCATGTAGTTTAGAGAGGGCAGGCAGGGCTAAAGGAAGGACCACTAAGGGGAAAATAACTTATTTTTGCCAATGTACAAGATGTATAGAGGAGAAAAACCATCTCCATTACCCAATGAATTTTAAAAATTGTATTTTTGGCAAAAATATATATATCAAAACATGCTTCCACTGAACAGTTTCCACACATAATGTTCAGTGACACTGGTTACATTCTTCACATTGTGGTTACATTCTCATTATTTCTGTTTTAGATGTTTCATTTCCATTAACTTGGTCTCACTGTCTGCCTGCCAACTTCTTATTTATGTTTCAGAACAACTTTTGTCCATCTGGTCTCACATAGATATATTTTTAAAAAGAGCTTATTTCTGAAAGGTAACATTCTTTACTTTTTGAGCTAAGCTGCTGTTTAGTTAAAAGATGACTTGAAAAGGAGTGGAACCAAGAAGGCAGACTAGACATATGTCTCCTCAATTCCCTCTGAGGACTAAATCCTGGCATGATAGCTGAATGGAGCAGTGGACATCCAGGGAGCCCTAGTATCTGGCATAGTATTGTCAGAATTGACTAGGCACGAGTAATGGGCTAAACTACCCCTCTCAAAGACAAGTCAGAGGCCGCTGACCCGTGTTTATGCTGACTCACTGTTTTGGAGGACTACAGGTACTGACTCCTTCTTTGTTATCTGGGAGGCAGGGATTGGGCATGAGCTGGAAAATGGTGCTTAAGTAAACAGCATATAGTGCAGCAGAGAGACAGTGCATGGGATAACCACATTTTGAGAACTCACCTGCTGACTGAGGGCATCACTGGCCCTCCACCTTCTCTTTTCTGAGCTGTATCATAGACTTTGCTGTTCATGGAAGCTCGGCCAGGTCTCCATCTTGGTCAGCTGGGAGGCAGAGTCACCCAGCCAGCGGTCTTAGCTGTGGCTGATTCTCAAGCAAAGCAGCAGCCCATCTGGCAAATGCTTCTCCAGCAGAAAAGTGGCATTTGAGACAATTAATGCTGAGATTCACAGGTTCGGCCTGGCAGAGGATGCCTGGAAGGCCCTAACCTCTCCCTGCTTTGCACCATGTCATAGCATCTGGGAAAAGCCTAAGAGGTACTTTTGCTGTCAGTTGGAAGGCACAGCCTGCCACATCTGAGGACCTGTTTTCCACAGGAACTGGACAGCTTCCCACTTAGAAGTAAAGTATCCTATTAAATAAGACCACCTGGAGAACTGCTGAGAGGCCCAACAGCATCTCCTCCACCCTTCATTGATCCACATCAAAGGGTAGGCTGACTCCATAAGTGACTCCATAAGTAGGGCACCATCTTTGCCAGCCAAGACAGAGACTGCCACCCCAGAGAATCCACCTGGGGCCAGTCACTAAAGTACATAGAAATGGCTGGTGACCAACTCCCCTCTTAGAACTACACCTCAGCTCCTGTTGAAGTGACACCAGAGAAATGAAACAGCTTATAGATGGCACACAGACAACAGACCATAGCTAACCATTTTTAACAAGCAGCCTACCATGGCTCCGGAAAACTCCCAAAATAAAGAATCAAAAAACTTCCCAGATGAAGAACCTTTCTGAAACTATCAGAGATGGAGTACAAAACAATTATATATAGAGCCCTCCTAGAGATTAAACAAAATGAAAAATTAAGTAAGCTATTTGAACTGATGGAACATCAATGATCTGAAATCCAGCAAATCAATAACAAAATGACAGAATTAGACAATTCAATCCAAAGCCAAAATAGCAGAACTGAGGAAACAGAAGTCAGACTTAGTGACCTTGATGATGAAGTAACTGACACTAGCACTTATGAGGAGAAATCACAGAAAAGAAGAAAAATGAAGAAGCATTAAGAAACATGTGGGACTCTATTAAGAGGAATAATCTGTGAATAATTGGAGCTCCTGAACAAAGAGGGATAGATGAACACACAGAGAACATTGCTATAGAGTTGCTGACAGAAAACTTTCCTGAAATTATGAAAGAAGAGAACATAGGTATCCAAGACATGTATCAAATGTCACAAAAATGACAATAAAATATATTGTAATCAAGCTTAATAAAATGAAACGTAAACAAATGGTCTTAAAGGCAGCAAAGCTCAAAGCATTCAGAGGGAAACCCTGTGGACTTTCATCTGACTTCTCTGCAGAAATCATGTTGGCAAGAAAGCAGTGGAATGACACATACAAAGCCCTGAACAACAAAAACTTCCAACCGAGAATTATATATCCTGAAAAATTGTCTGTCAAATATGATGGTGAAAGTAAGACATTTGCAGATAAACAGAAGCTTAGAGAATTTGTAAAAACCAAACCAAAACTACTAGAAATACTGAAAGAACTTCTTTCTTAGGAAAATGAAAACATTGAGTATATACTTAGGGAGGCAAGGCAGAACACAACATCCAGAATCCTACTCACTTAAGGAAGTCAATAAGCTCAATTGAAAATATATTATTAGAGGAAAAGAAATAGTGATCATAAAATGAAAACTATGACATCACCACACTAAGAGCGATATATTACAGTAGGTATAACCATTTCAAGTGGAAAGGAAAGTAAAAAGATATGCTGAAGTTAAAGTCTGGTTTAAACTTAGAATAGTAAGGGGGATTATCGGGGTAGCTGAAAAGCTAAATAGCAGTACAACGTATCAAAGCAAGAAACATAATACAGGAGTCTCGACAAACACAAAACCAACACTGAAAAAGATAAGCCATCCCATCAAGAAGAATGATCCAGAAGAGAAAGAAAAACATAGAAAACATCAACAACTGAAAAAATAAGTGCATCAAAATGACAGTGCTAAACACATACCTATCAATAATTACACTGAATGTAAATGGACTGAATGTTCCAATGAAAAGACAATGAGTGACATCATGGATCAAAAGATAGGACCCATCTATATGTTGTCTACAAGAAACACACCAGACACTCAAAGATATGAACAAACTGAAAATCAAAGCATGGAAAAACATATACAAAGCCAACAACATACAAAAAAGAGCAGGAGTGGCAATATTAATCTCAGATAAAATGGACTTTAGTGTAAGATCCACCATCATGGACTAGAATGGTCACTATTTATTGCTGAAAGTTTCAATAAATAAGCAGGACATAAAAAATTTAATATTTATGCAGTCAATACCAGAGCATCTAAAATACATTGAACAAACACTGACTGTATTGAAAAATGAGATAGATCACTCCACAGTAATAGTTGGAGACTTCAACACTCCACTTTCAGTAATGGACAGATCATCCAGAAAAAAGCTCAGTAAAGATACAGATCTTATTGCAACAATCAACTGTCTAGACATTATTGATATACACAGAACTTTTCACCCATCAACAGATAAGTATACCTTCTTCTCCAATGTACATGGAACATTTCCCAGAATAAACCATGGGTTAGGACATAAAGCAAATCTCAACAAAATCCAAACCACTGAATTATTGCAAAGTATCTTCTTGGACCATAAAGCCATAAGAGTTGAAATCAATAGCAGAAAAATCATAGGTAGAAAGTTGAACTCATGGAAACTGAACAACACCTTGCTCAAAAAGTCACCAGTTATAGAAGAAATCAAAGATGAAATACAAAATTCTATGGAATCAATCGAGAATGAAAACACATCCTTCCAGCACCTATGGGATATAGCCATAGCAGTGCTCAGAGGTCAGTTTATCTCTATAAATGCACACATCCAGAAGGAAGGAAGGGCCCAAACCAAAGCGTTAACCCTACAGCTTGAATGAGTAGAAAGAAAGCAACAGAGGAACCCCTTGGGCACTAGAAGAAAACAGACAATAAAGATTAGAGCAGAAGTAAATGAATTAGAGAATAGGAGAACAGTTGAAGATGTTAACAAAACCAAAAGCTGGTTTTTTGAAAAGATCAACAAAATTGATAAACTGTTGGCTAAAAGAAAAACAGGAGAGGAAACAGCACAAATAAGAAATGAGATGGGAAATGTCACGCGCCAAATGTCACAACAGATCCAAATGAAATCAAAAGTATCATAATGGAATACTATGAAAGACTGTATTCTAACAGATTTGAAAAACAAGAGGAAATGGACAAATTCCTGGATTCATATCACCTACCAAAATTATCTCAAGGAGAAGTAGAACAACTTAATAAACCCATCACAAAGGAAGAGACTGAAAAAAGTCATCAAAAAACTACCAACCAAAAGAACTCCTGGCTTAGATGGCTTCCCTGGAGAATTCTACCAAACTTTTAGAGAAGAGTTAATTCCAGTATTACTGAGAATATTTCACAGCACAGAAAGGGATGGAATAATCTGAAATTCATTCTATGAAGTCAGCATAACCCTGATACCAAAGCCAGAAAAAGTTCCCATTAGAAAAGTACAGACCAATATCACTCATGAACCTAGATGTGAAAATCTTTAACAAAATCCTAGCCAATAGAATTCAACAGTGCATCAAAAATGTAATTCACCATAACCAACTTGGCTTCATGCTAGGGATGCAAGGTTGGTTCAGCATCACATCATTATGTGATCAACCACATAAATAACATAAAGGATATTAATCACCTGATTTTGGCAGTTGATGCTGAAAAGGCATTTGACAAAGTCCAACACCCATTCATGCTAAAAGCTTTCAGCAAAATAGAAATAGAGGGGAAATTCCTCTACACAGTAAGGGGCATCTACGCAAAGCCAACCACCTACATCATCCTGAATGCAGACTGAAAGAATTCCCCTTGAGAGTGGGAACTAGATAAGGATGCCCGCTCTTACCACTTCTGTTTCACATTGTATTAGAGATTCTAGCCAGAGAAATTAGACAAGACAAAGAAATACAGGGCATCCACATCAGCAAAGGAGAAGTAAAAATCTCCCTATCTGCAGATGATATGATTGTATAGGACCCTAAAGAATCTATAAGTAGGGGCGGAGTCAAGATGGCGGACTAAGCACATGTCTCCCTATATCTCTCTGGAAACCAAGACCTGAATTGATAATCAAATGCAGCCTAATCAGCCTCAGGACACGGCACAGGGCTGTTAATTGGTACTTCATACCACTGAGCGAAAAACCTCCTGTCTTGCTGACTCCCACTCCTGGCTAGCCCTGGCTCTCACGGACGGAAGGTAAATGCACCATTTTGACATTTTTTTTGTCTGTCTTGGCTGGCGGGCGGAGCTGGGTCTTGCCTAGCAACTAGACTCAGACGCGCTGCTGGGGGGATAGGCAGGCGAAAGTCCCATATTTTGAGAGCCAGGCTTAGGACTCTGTTAACTAGCCACTTTGAGCCTGGCATTTTATATCTCCCTAAGCAGGGTTTGTACGGAATTATGCAGCCAATGTACGGGACGCCATGTTGGTACTGAGATTTTAGCGGGACCTAATTCTTAGCCTGGGAGCTAGCGCCTGCAAACAGGACAGCACTTCTCCAACAGAAAAGCAATAATTTTCCCAGTGCCACCTACACTGCGGGCCCGGCAATGGAAGCAGAGGAATCACTACCTCTCAGTACCTTTAGCCCCTATGTCTGCTGCCTGTGTGGAGGACGCCATCTTGGATACAGTGGCCGTGGCTGGACCTAATTTTAGCTTGGGAGCCAGAGCCTGCCCACAGGAGAGTGCCTTTCTATCAAAAAAGCAGTACTCGAGGCAGTGTCACCTAAGGCTAGGCCCTGTCAGCAGAGGCCAACAGAGCAGTAGCATTGCTGTATTCTGAACCAGTTTGTTATCATCTGAGGTTGTATATAGTGGTGCTTACTTTGTCAGTTGAGAAGAGGGACCTCTACACCTGAAAACCTAACTGACTTGGGAAGTGGTCAGATACCTTTTGCTTTACATTTGAAGACAGCCTAGAGAAACATTTGCAATGCATCCTCACAGGACCTCTTCCAACCTCTACATTCTCATATGGTACCCAAAAAGCAACAGACACTTGTGGCATACAAGAAATCACCTATGGCTTCAGAAGGCTCCCAAACAAAGCAACCAAGGAGTTTTCCAGATGAAGAAACTTTTATGAAAGTGAATACAAAATGATTATATACAGAGCCCTTCTAGACCTTATACAAAATGCAGCAGAACAAAAGGAAAAATTAAGCAAGTTCTTCGATCTGATGGAACACCAGTACTCTGAAATCCAACAGATCAAGAACAAAAGCAAAGATATAGAAACTTCCATGCAAAGCCAAGAAAACAGAGTGGCACAAATAGAAAACAGAATTTCTGACTTGGAAGACAGAGCTACTGATGGCAGCGTCTATGAGCACAAATCAGACAAAAGAAACAAGAAAAATGAAGAAACATTAAGAAGCATGTGGAACTCTATTAAAAGGAACAACCTTTGATTAATTGGAGTCCCTGAACAGGGTGAGACATCTGAGAACACAGAGAGTATTGTTGCTGAGCTGCTGAAAGAAAACTTCCCAGAAATCATGAAGGAAGAGAATATAGACATCTCAGATGCATATCGTACGCCACCCAATATAGATCTCAAAAGAAAGACTCCAAGACATATTATCATCAAGCTCAACCAAATGAAACATAAGCAGCAAATCTTAAAGGCAGAAAGATCCAAAGCAAAGCTAACATTCAGAGGGAAACCCTGTAGGCTCTTGTCAGATTTCTCGGCAGAAACCATGCTGGCACGGAGACAGTGGCATGACACATTCAAAGCCTTGAAGGAGAAGAACTTCCAACCAAGAAGTATATATCCTGCAAAACTATCTTTCAAATACGAAAATGAAATTAAGACATTCTGAGATAAACAGAAACTCAGAGACTTTGTAAAAACCAAACCCAAACTACAAGAAATCCTGACAGAAGTTCTTGGCTCTGGCTTAGAAGAACAAAACCACTAATTTTATATCTTAGAACAACACACTACTCAATACTCTACTCATTTAGGGAAGGCTCCAAAGTTAATCACAGCTTTGAAACGGAACAAAGCAATCCAGTGATCATCATGAAAACTATGGTGTCATCATATACTACAGTTGTTACAGTCCTTCCAGATGGAGAGGAAGATGACAAGACTGGTAGTTATTAAAATTGGGTTTATATATAGTTTATTAAGGGGGATCATAGGGGCAGCTGTAAAGCACAACAAAGATGTATCATACCATTTCAAGAAATGTAACACAGGAATCTCAACAACTACAAAACAAGCTCTGAAAAAGGTGAAAAATGAACTCACAAAAAGAGTGTCCCAGAACAGACTAATAAGAACAACAGAGAAAACATCAACATAAAAATAAACATATCACAATGGGAGCAGTGAACATATACCTATCAATAATTACATGGAATGTGGATGGACTGAATGCTCCAGTAAAGAGACACCAAGTGTCATCTTGGATCAAAAGACATGATCCATCCATATGTTGTCTACAAGAAAGTCACTTGAGACCTAAAGATAGGAACAAACTGAAAATTAAAGGATGGAAGAATATATATCAAGCTAACAATGAACAAAGAAGAGCAGGGGTGGCAATTCTAATCTCAGACGAAATCAATTTTAATGTCAAATCCACCATCGTGGACAAAGATGGACACTATTTATTGCTGAAAGATTCAGTACACAAGCAAGACTTAACTATATTAAATATTTATACACCTAATGTCAGAGCACCTAAATACGTCGAAGAAACACTGACTACGCTCAAAAGAGAGTTAGATGACTCCACAATAATAGTGGGAGACTTTAACACTCCACTCTCATTACTAGACAGATCATCTAGAAAAAAGCTCAGTAAAGATACAGAAGACCTCGTTGACACAATTAACCAACTAAACCTCATTGATATATACAGAACTTTCCACCCATCAGCAGACAACTACACTTTCTTCTCCAGTGCACATGGAACATTCTCCAGAATTGACCATGTGATAGGTCATAATGCAATGCTCAACAAAATCCATACCACTGAATTACTGCAAAGCATCTTCTGAGATCATAAAGCCATCAAAGTTGAAATCAATAGCAGAAAAAGCATAGATAGAAAGTGGAACTCTTGGAAACTCAACAACATCTTGCTCAAAAGAAATGGGTTATAGAGGAAATCAAGGATGAAATGAAGAAATTCATGGATTCCAATGAGAACAAAAACACTTGCTACCAGAACCTTTGGGATACAGCCAAAGCAGTGCTCAGAGGTCTGTTTATCTCCATAAATGCACACATCTGGAAGGAAGAAAGAAACCAACTCAAGGAACTAACCTTACAGCTTGAACAGGTATAAGGAGAACAACAGAGGAATCCCTCTGGCACCAGAAGAAACGAGATCATAAAGATTAGAGCAGAACTAAATGAATTAGAGAATAGAAAAACAATTGAAAAAATTGAAAACACCAAAAGCTGGTTTTTTGAAAAGATCAACAAAATGGACAAATCACTGGCTAAACATACTAAAGGAAAGCAGGAAAGGAAACAAATAACCCAAATTAGAAATGAGAGGGGAGTTGTCACCACAGATGCAACAGAAATCAAAAATATCATAACAGAATACTATGAAAGACTGTACTCTAACAAATTTGAAAACCTAGGGGAAATGGACCAATTCCTTGACTCATACCACCTACCCAAATTATCACAAGGTGAAGTAGAACAACTTAATAAACCCATCACAAAGGAAGAGATTGAAAAAGTCATCAAAACACTGCCAACCAAAAAGAGTCCTGGCCCAGATGGCTTCACAGCAGAATTCTACCAAGCATTTAGAGAAGAGTTATCCCCAATACTACTGAGACTATTTCACAGTATAGAAAGGGATGGAGTACTCCCAAACTCATTCTATGAAGCCAGCATAATCCTGATACCTAAGCCAGGGAAAGATCCAACAAAGACAGAGAACTACAGACCGATATCACTCATGAACATAGATGCAAAAATCTTCAACAAAATTCTTGCCAACAGAATACAACACATCAAGAAAATAATCCATCCTGACCAAGTGGGATTCATACGAGGGATGCAAGGCTGGTTCAACATCAGAAAAACAATTAATGTGATTAACCACACAAATAACACGAAAGACAAGGATCACCTGATTTTGTCCATTGATGCAGAGAAGGCATTTGATAAAGTCCAATACACATTCTTGCTAAAAACTCTTAGCAAAATGGGCATAGACGGCAAATTCCTCAACACAATAAGGGCCATTTATACAAAGCCAATTGCCCACATCATCCTGAATGGAGAGAGACTGAAAGACTTTCCCTTGAGATCAGGAACTAGACAAGGATGCCCACTCTCATCTCTCCTATTTAACATTGTGCTAGAAGTTCTAGCCAAAGCAATTAGACAAGTCCAAGAAATAAAGCGGATCTGCATCTGCAAAGGGAAAGTTAAAATCTGCCTGTTTGCAGATGATATGATTGTATATGCAGAGAACCTCAAGGAGTCTATAAGTAAACTACTCAAACTGATAGTAGAGTTCAGCCAAGTCTCAGGGTACAAGATAAACATAAGTAAATCAGTAGGATCCCTTTATACCAACAGTGAGACTGTTAAGGAAGAAATTATCAAATCAATACCATTTACGATAGCCCCTAAGAAGATAAAGTACCTAGGAATTAATCTAACCAGAGAAATAACAGACCTTTACAAAGAGAACTACAAGCCCTTACTACAAGAAACTAAGAGAGACTTAGATAAATGGAAAATCCTACCCTGCTCATGAGTAGGAAGACTTACCATTGTGAAAATGTCTATTTTACCCAAAGCAATTTATTTATATAATGCAATCTCAATACAAGTTCCAGCATCATTTTTTAATGAGATGGAGAAACAAATCATCAATGTTCTTTGGAAAGGGAAGAAGCCCCGGATAAGTAAGGTACTACTAAAAAAGAAGAACACACTGGGAGGCCTCTCATTACCCGACCTTAGAACATACTACACTGTCACAGTGGTCAAAACAGCCTGGTACTGGTACAAGAACAGACAGATGGATCAATGGAACAGAAGTGAGACCCCAGAGATGACACCATCTGCCTATGAACAGTATCTTCAACAAATGGTGCTGGCAAAATTGGTTATTCATCTGCAATAAACTGAATCAAGATCCATATCTTACACCTTATACAAAACCCAACTCCAACTGGATAAAACACCTAAATATCAAACCTAAAAGGATAAAGCTCATCCAAGAAAAGGAAAAGCAGTGGAAGGTTTAATACACAATGAAATCTGTCAAGGAAACCACAATCAACAGAAGAGACAATAGATAAATGGGAACTATTAAGAATCAAACACTTTTGCTCATCCAAAGACTTTATTAATAGAATTAAAAGAACACCCACAGAATAGGAAAAAATATTTGGCAACTCTATGTCAGATGGACGCCTGATCTCCATAATCTATAAGATACTACAAAATATCAACAAGAAGAAAATAAACCATCCAATTAAGTGATGGGCAAACAAGATGGACAGACATTTCACTAAAGAGGAGATCCAGGCAGCCAAAAAACATATGTGGACATGTTCACGATCTTTAGTTATTAAAGAAATTCAAATCAAGATGGCAATGAGACACCATCTCACCCCAACAAGATTGGCCATGATCCAAAAAACACAAAACAACAAATGCTGGAGAGGCTGTGGAGAAAGTGGAACCCTCCTACACTGCTGGTGGGGTTGCAAAATGGTCCAGCCTCTTTGGAAAGCACTCTGGTGCTTCCTTAAAAAAATGGATATCAATATACCATTTGACCCAGTAATTCCACTACTTGGAATATATCCTACAGAATCAAGGCCTTTCACACCAACGGACACATGCACCAGAATGTTTATCGCAGCACAGTCTACAATAGCAAAAAGATGGAATCAACCTAATTCCACTACTTGGAATATATCCTACAGAATCAAGGCCTTTCACACCAACGGACACATGCACCAGAATGTTTATCGCAGCACAGTCTACGATAGCAAAAAGATGGAATCAACCCAGATGCCCAACAACAGAAGAATGGATAGGTAAACTATGGTACATATACTCAATGGAGCACTATGCAATGATAAAAAATAACGATGATTCTAGGAAAAATCTCATAACCTGGTTTCAACTGGAAGACATTATGTTGAGTGAAAGCAGTCAGCGACAAACGGACAAATACTGTAGGAGACCTCTACGATAAGATCTCAAAAACAGACTTGTGTATAGAAGAAATGACTCTTTGACAACTGCAAGGGAGGGGAGGAAGGAGGGTGAGGCGGGGACTGTTTAGTTTAGATAGTTGCTAGAAATCTGGTTGGGAGAAAGTGATGATAGCACACATTAGAAACAAGAACAACATTAAGTGGACTTCAGCATAACTTGAGTACTCCTTCCATCTTAACCCAATAGTGCAAGAATAGAGCAGCTGAGACAGGGGGCCGGGGACCATGCTCTTAGGTGAAATCAAGGCCAATTGGCACAACTAGTGTTTTGCTAAGAGAGGCCTCTCCACCCTACATTGGTCAGTGGCATCTGGGGGCTTAAAAGCTGCCAAGCTACCATCCGAGAACAGAGCAAATGGGCCCAACTCAGCAGGAACGGATGCTCACCGCGGACCACCTAGAAGACAGTAAGGACAACCTAGAAGACAGAGAGACCCACAAGAGTGGGTGCCTCCATCAACTTGGGACAGGAAGAACCGGATGGTGCCCGGCCACCACCAGTGATAGACACAGTGGAGCTCACAGAGAGGAGTCTCACTGGCAACACAAGAATAAAAAGTGGTGCAGCCTGAGATCTCTACTAAAAGACCTGAATTGATGGTCCAGTGGTTTCAGGGTTCCCCTGAGAGCATGGCCCCCGGCCCTGATGCTGCCCTTACCCATAAATTATAACGAAGGTCCACTCTTTGAACAGGAATGGATTGGACTTGGCAATGCAGAGTGACCATATATTGGATGCACTTTATGGTTCTATACATCTGTAGGATATCATCCTGCTGACCTCTGGCTGGAAGAAGGAGAGTGGGTGGATAGGAGGGGAAAGGAGGCTGCTGGGAGGATGAGACATGTATGGAGCAGAGAAGAATAGTGTGCTGTCACCGGGCAGGGAGAGCAGTGGAAGCTGCATATAGGTGGGCATGTAAATTCATACGAGAATGTACATTTTCACTCAATCATGTTAAATAAAAAAAAAAAGAATCTATAAGTAAACTATTGGAAATAATAGATGAGTTCAGGAAAGTATCAAGATATAAGATAAACATAAGTAAATAAGTAGAATTCCTTTATACCAAGTACAAAATCATCAAAGAGGAGATCAACAAATCAATACCATTTACCAGAGCCCCTAAGAAGATAAAATACCTAGGAATAACTAACTAGAGAAATAAGAGACCTATATAAAGAGAAGTACAAGACCTTACGCCAAGAAACCAAAAGAGACTTAGATAAATGGAGGAACCTACACTGCTCATGGCTAGGTAAACTTAACATTGTGAAAATGTCTGTTTTACTCAAAGCAATCTACATATACAGTACAATCCAAACACATATTTCAGTGTCATTTTTTTAATGAGTTGGAGAAAAAAAATCACCAGATTTGTTTGGAAAGGGAAGAAACCCTGGATAAGTAAAGCATGACTGAAGAAGAGGAACACAGTGGGAGGCCTCACACTACCTAACCTTAGAACCTATTACACTGCCACAGTAGTCAAAACAGACTGGTACTGGTACAAAAAGAGACATATAGACCAATGGAACAGAGTTTAGACTCCAGAGATGTCACCATCTTCTTATGAACAGTTGGTATTTGACAAAGGCCTTAAGACTGTAAACTGGGGTAAAAGCAGTCTCTTTAACAAATGGTACTGGTAAAACTGGATATCCATCTGCAAAAAACTGAAACAAGATTGATATCTCACACCTTACACAAAAACTAACTCAAGTTGGATCAAAGACCTAAATATCAAACCTAAAATGGTAAAGATCATGCAAGAAAAAATAGGGTCCACAATTAGAAGCTTTAAGACACAGCTTAGTTCACAATGGAAGCTTTAAGACACAAATGGGAAATGTCACAACAGACCCAAATGAAATCAAAAGTGTCATAATGGAATACTGCAAAAGACTGTATTCTAACAGATATGAAAAACAAGAGAAAATGGACAAATATCTAGATTCAAATCACATACCAAAATTATCTCAAGGAGAAGTAGAACAACTTAATAAACCCATCACAAAGGAAGAGATTGAAAAGACTTCAAAATCTGACAAAGAACAATGAACAGAAGAGAAAACAGATCAATGGAACTACTAAGAATCAAACACTTTTGCTCATCCAAAGACTTTATCAAAAGATTTAAAAGACCACCCACAGTATGGGAAAAAATATTTGGCAACTACATGTTGGACCAACGTCTCATCTCCATAATCTACAAGACAATGCAAAATATCAACAAGAAAAAGGTAAATAACCCAATTAAGTGATGGGCAAAGGAGTGGGCAGACATTTCACTAGAGAGGATATTCAGGCAGCCAAAAGACACATGAGGAAACACTCACAATCACTAGCTATTAGAGAAATCCAAATCAAAGCTACAGTGACATATCATCTCACCCCAACAAGATTGGCCATAATCCAAAAAGCACAAAACAACAAATGCTGGAGAGACTGTGGAGGGATTTGAACTCTCCTACATGGCTGGTGAGATTGCAAAATGGGACTACCTCTTTGGAAAGCAATCTGGTGCTGGAAATAGATATACCATTTGACCCAGTAATCCCACTGCTTGGAATTTATCCTACAGAAACAGGGGCTGTCACATGAACAGACACATGTGCACAAATGTTCATTGCAGCACAGTTCACAATAGCAAAAAGATGGAATCAACCTAGATGCCCATCAACAGATGAATGGATGAACAAACTCTGGTACATATACTCAATGGAATGCTAATGCAATGATAAAAAACAATGATGACTTTAGGAAACATCTCATAACATGGTTTCAACTGGGAAACGTTATGTTGAGTGAAATCAGTCAGCAGCAAAAAGACAATATTGTGAGACCCCTGCTTTAAAGACTTAAAAATAGACTTACTTGCAGAAGAAAAGACTCTTTGATGGCTACAAGTGTGGCGAGGGAGGCCGAGGGTTGATCATAGATTAGATAGTTGATAGAAATTTGGTTAGGTGAAAGCAGTGACAGCACACAGTAGAACGCAGATCAACTTAACTGGACTTCACTACAAATTGAAAGCTCTTCTAACCTCAGCCCAACCTTGCAAGGATAGAGTGACAGGGACAGGGTCCGGGGACCATGCTGTCTGGGAAAATCGAGGTCAGTTGGCATAATTAGGCTATTACTAAGAGTCTTCTGCACCCCATATCAGTGAGTGGTGTCTGTGATCTTAAAAGCTATCAAGCTGTTGTCTGAGGTATGTCAAATGGTCCCAACTCAGCTGGAACAGATGATCACTGAGACCACCAAGGACATGAGATAAAAAGAGCCCAGGAGACAGAAGGACCCATGTAAGTGGGAGACTGTATCAACTTTTGACCAGAAGAGCCAGGTGGTACCTGGCCACCACCAAAGACAGCTGTGATGGGTCACACAATGTTGAGTCCCTGTGGCAACATGAAAAAAAGAGGGGTGTAGCTCAAGAACTCTACTAAAAGACCACAACTGGTGGTCCAGTGGCCCAGGGGATCCCCTGGGAGCATGCCCCCTAAACCCACTGCTGCCCCTGTCCAGAAAATACTACCGAGGTCAACTCTTTGGAGAAAAATAGACTAGACTCAGGAACACAATGTGACCATATGGTAGGTGTACTTTATGGTTTTATGCATTTATAGGAGGCTGTCCTACTGGTCTCTTTCTAAATGGGAGAGAAGAGGGTGGAGAGCAGGGAGCAGAAGCTTGTTAAGAGAATGCAACAAGTATTAAATGAAAAGGAGAAGTGTGTTGTCATGGGACAAGGAGAGCAGCAGAGCTGTAGATAGGCGGGCATGCAAAATTGATTTGTATGCATTCCCTTAACCACACACACACACACACACACACACACAAACACAAAAGATGACTTGAGGGGATAGTTTCACTTCAGAGTTTAAAGAGTATCTGAGGGCAGTACTTTGGGGGACTCCTCCAGTCTCAGTGGGTTTAGTAAATCTGGATTCTTTAAGAGAATGAAGTTCTGTACCACATTTTCTCACTTTCTTTCAAGATACACTTATTGTGTCCCTGATCAGAATGTGGTGGTAGTTGGGTACCATCTGGTTCTTCTGGTCTCAAAGTAGAGAAGGCAGTGGTTCTTGGAGATGATTAGTCCTGTAGTAGAGTTCCTTCTCTGATTGTTGGGCTTCCTTCTTTCTCTTTTGTTCCAGCCAAATAGCGATGAATAGTAGTATCTTAGATCACCTCTCATAAGTTTTTAGTACCATAAACGCTGCTCACCAAACTAGGAGATAGAACATAAACTTTAAAAACTTTATTATGCCAAATGACTGGATTGGCCCATAAGACTATGATCTTATTAAGTCTTCAGACCAATAAAGTTAATCCCCATGAGATGATAGGTTATGTCTAAGAAGTATTGTCATTTGTAGCTCTTACTTGTTTTATTATACATATTCATTTATTTTTTGTTTCTACAGAATTATATCTAAACTAACATTTACCAATACATTTTCTTGTATACAATTTAGTGATATCAATTACACTTGTCAAGCTGTGCAAATTTCACCCACATTTGGTGGTACCTTTCTTATCACTATTAATAAAGAATTACTACTACCTAGAGAACGATTCCTCCTATCCCTACCACACTGCCTGTGGTAACCACTAATGAACATTTGTCTCTGTACATTTACCTATTCTTGTCATTTCATAAAAATGAGACCATACAATATTTGTTCTTTTGTAATTGACTTATTTAACCCAGTATAATGTCCTCCAGGTTGATCCACATTGCAAGATATTCTGTACAACTTGTCAGAGGCAGAGAAGGTATAAACTCTTTATCATACTTGTTTTGGAAGTGATTCAAAAGTAGCTTTGGGAGGCAAGAATTATTTCATTCCTGTAAATATTGAATCCTGGCATGTCAGTGATAGAATGTGAGATTTTGTTTACAGTTAAGCATTGTTTTGCAATCTACTATTTCAGATATTTTCTTGGCTTCCTGACATTCTAGGGGTACATGAATGTGGGATAATGTTCATATACATAGAACACAGGCAAATACAGTTACATTACTTGCCAGTCTAGACATTTTACTTATATCATCATGTCTAATCCTCACAATAACTTTCTGAGATTATGTTGCCTTTTACAGATAAAACTGAGATTACGTGATTTGACTTCCCCGAGGACAGATGATGTCAGGCAGAGTCAGGATTTGAACTCAGGTTTGCTTGATATGAGGCAACTTTTGTTCTACAACTACCTAACTGCTATCATTTCCTTGACTCTCACAGTAATGGTGTCAGTTAAGTAGTCAGACAGGTTGAAGTGAACTCTTCCTGAGGGAAAATAGAAACAGGGGAGGTATAAGACTTGCTCCAGATGCCTCACTGAGCTAAGACTAAAGTCTGTGTTTCTTGGCTTTCTGTCAAACCAGCAAGTGCATCTTGTGTCCAAAACAACAAGGCAGTCTCCCTGCTATAGCAGCACCAACACTGACAAAGAATGTGAGAAAGGAGCTAAACTGTCTTCACCACTCCCTAGGTTCTAAAATAAGATCTTGACATTTCAGATTGGCAAAAGAAGATCCTTGGAGAGCTGTTCAAAAAGCTGACATGGTATGGGGTTACATTATTGGGACAGTATGTACTAGATATGACAAGCCAGCCTTCCTTTGGGCTGTACTTTGATCCAGCTTATTTAAAGCTTCAATTCTGGATTTCAAATTATAACTGGACCAAGAAAGTGGAAAGGTACAATCGTATATATGTTTTTATTATTTATTTGAAAAAAATATATTTTGATGCCTCATGGATATACAAAAAAATAATTCAAAATGGATCCAAATGTAAAAACTAAAATGATAAAATTCCTACAAGAAAGTGTAGGGGTAAGGTTTTGGGATCTAGTATTTAATGATGTATTGTCTGTATGATAAAAAAGCATGAACAGCAAAAAAAAAAAAAAAAAAAGATAAATAAAGCCTGATAAAAATTAAATACATTTGTTCATCAAAAGACTGTATCAACAAAGTAAAGAGACAATCTACATATTGGGAGAAAGTTTTTGAGAATCATATATATGAAAAGGGCTTAATATTAAAATAAATATAAAAAAACACTTCTACAGCTTAAAAAATACAAACAAGGAGAACAGTGGAAGCTGCATATAGGTGGGCATGTAAATTTATATGGGAATGTACATTTTCACTCAGTCATATTAAATTAAAAAAAAGAAAAAGTGGTCAAAGGATTTGAACAGATGTTTCATCAAAGGGGCTATTCAAATAACCAGCACACTCATGAAAAGACACTCAACATCGTTAGCCCATTACAAAAATTAAAGCAACAACCATTGCCATTGAGTCAATTCTGAATCATAGTGACCCTACAGGATAGAGTAGTTCTGCCCCATAGGTTTTCCAAGGAGCACTTGGTGGATCCAAACTGTTGACCTTATGGGCAGCAGCTCTGGCTCTTAACCACTATGCAACCAGAGTTTCCCATAATCCCATTAGGGATATACAAATCAAAACCACAGTGTCCCCTTACCCCCATTAGAATGGCAATGATAAACCAAAAATCAAGTATTGACGAAGTTGTGGAGAAACTGGAACTCTCATCCATTGTTGGTGGGGATGTAAAATGATATGGCTGCTGTGAAAAACAATTTGGCAGTTCCACAAGAAGCTAAACACAGAACTACTCTATCACCCAATGTCATGGCTTGAAATGTGTTCCCCCCAAAATGGGTGTACCCATTTGGGTGGGCCATCAGTCCCAATATTTTGTGATTTTCCTATGCTATAAACCCTAATCTATGCTTGTGGGTAATAGATATGATGATTATCTTAAAAGAGAATTGGGGTGGGATTGCAACACCCCGCTAAGGGAGTTTCCCTGGAGTGTGGCTTGCACCACATTTTATCCTGTCATCCTACAGGCAATAAAAAAGGGAGGGAAGCAAGCAGAGAATTGGGGACCTCCTACCATCAAGGAAAAAAGCAGTGCCAGGAGCTGAGCACATCCTTTGTAGGGTACCAGGGTCCCTGTGCCTCTGAAGCTTCAAGTCCAGGGGAAGATTAATGACAATAAAGCCCTCTTCTGGATCTGGCACCCTGAATTCGAACTTTTAGCTTACTGGACTGTGACAAATAAAATTTCTCTTTTTAAAGCCATCCACTTGTGGTAATTCTATTAAAGCAGCACTAGCTGACTAAACCACCCAGCAATCCCAGTATTAGGTATATATGAAGTGAAAGCAGGAATGCAAACAGAAATCTGTACACCAGTGTTTGTTGCAGCAGTTTTCAAAATATCCAAAAGGTGGAAACAACTGAAATTTCTGTCAAGAGATGAATGCACACACAAAATGTGACATATGCACGTGATGAAATACTATTCAGCCATGAAGACAAATGAAATCCTGATGCATGACATGACATGGATTAGCCTTGAAAACACAATGCTGAGTGGAGTCAGTTTCAAAAGGACAAATATTGTATGATTTCACTTAAATGAAAGAAGCAAATATATAGAAACAAGAGTGGTTACCAAGGAAGGGAAAAATTATACCTAGAGAACATTAAGTTCATATTAATGTTGGTGAAATGATTTGGAAAAGATAACAAAATTGTCTGTACAACTTGAAAAATGTAATCAAGTCTGCTGAATTGTAACTTTAGAAGTTGTTGAGATGGCATATGTAGCAAAACTGACCGGTTGATTGGTTTATACATATGTAAGGTGACCATATAATTTATTATGAAACCAGAATTATTTTAGAGTGAAAGAAGATTATGTTTGGATGGGATGACAGAATAATAAGCACAAATTCGGACATGATGATCACCCTATTTATGTGACTTGTTATGAAAACTTTTCCGACGGCACTTGGCTGTGAAAACTTTTAGCATACTAGTCACCCTCCTTTAATTACCCATTAAATGAAAATATTTAGTTTAAAATTTCTCAGAGATTACCAGGAATGATTATTTTCAAAAGTGTATATAGGAATAAGTCCTCTAATATCTTAGAAAGTTGTTGATCTCGGCTTGAAGACTAACTCCTATAATATATTGTTTATGTATATATTAGAGCACTTATTTACATACAGCCAAACTTGTGTATGTGAATCCATCTCTCTTAATTTTTTGCTCAAGGGCAGGGACCATAACTTACTCATCTTGATGATGTGAGCAGTGCCTTGCACAAGAGCTGAAACAAGTAGGTCCTCAACAAATGTGGAAATACCAGTGGTATAGTGGTTAAGAACTGTTTGCTAACCAAAAGGTCAGCAGTTTTAATCTAACAGATGCTCTTTGGAAACTCTATGGGGCAATTCTACTCTGTCCTGTAGGGTCTCTTTGAGTCAGAATTGACTCGATGGCAGTGGGTTTGATTTTGGTTTGTATATTCTCTTAACGGAGTAGTGATGGTTCAGTGGTAAAATTCTTGCTTTGCATGCAGGATGCCTGCATTCTACTCCTGGCCAATGCATGTCATGTACAGATATATCACCCATCTGTCAGTGGAGGCTTGGATGTTGCTATGATGCTGAAATTTCAGTGGAGCTTCCAGATTATGAAGGACTAGGAAGAAAGCCCTGACAATTTACAGCCAAAAATCAACCAATGAAAACCCTGTGAATCACAGTGGTCTGATTATGGGATGATGCAGAAGTGATTCACTTTTTGTTCAATTGTGCATGGAGTTGCCGTGAGTTGGGAGCCAACTCCAAGCAGCTAATAATGGCAAATATATTCCCTTATCAATACCTGAATTATTTTAGCACTCAGCTTCCTCCTAGCCACATTTGTTCTATCCTCTCCAACTTGAAAACAGTGTTGCTGTTGTTATTTTAATTTAGAAGCTATAAATAAAGTACAGTTGAATAGTTTGTATTTCTCTTTGTTATCTTTTAGCCTTATATACAAGGATGAGCAGCTTGTTGCAATCAGTTAATGTCTATTATTATTGATGACCCCTTTCACTCTGGAAAGTCATGACTTTGTTCATTAATTATGTTTGGTCACCTTCCTTGTATCACCATTTTCCTTACACAGTATGCCTTATAAGCTTCAGTTGCATTAATAACAATATTTTTAAAAAATTTTTTTTATTGTGATTAAGTGAAAGTTTACAATCCAAGTCAATTTTCCATACAAAATCCCAAACACACGCCTCTGCGCAATTCTGTCTGCTCTCCTCGCCCTGTGCCAGCACACGCCTCCTTTCTACCCTACTCAACCAACACTTGTCCCCGGTACCCCATTCTCCCTTTTACCCTCTAAAGAGGAGCCAAGTTGGACAGCCTCGTATATATATTAAGCCAAGAAGTATACACACCATCAGCATCACTCTATGTCCCATAGTCCAGTCCAATTAATAACAGTATTTTTATAGGCATGTGTCTTTTTTATATTTATCCTCAGTAATATGTGCTATAGTTTGTCTCCAGGAAATAGCTTCAAATTGCAGATAGCAAAGAATAGAAGATGAGAAATGGGAAAAACTATTAAACAAATGCTTTGATAAACTACCAAGAGGGTTGTAGACCCTTCTTCCTTGGAACACCTTTACACATAGGCTCAGCATTCTTCTGTTTTGTATTAGATAAAGAATGACTTTAAGGTCTTGGTGAACTTCAGAAGTCCCTCCCAGCTCTAGGATTCTCTAATTTTTAAGTCTAGTTTTCCTGTGAAGTTCAGTGGGTTGTATGTAAGGCATGGATCAACAGATTGCCCTGTGATGAGTCAAACCATGGGCTAAGAAAAGATTGGTCTGTGTTAGAGAGGAACAGATGGGCAGCAGTCAGTCTACGTACCTCTGGGTGGAATTTCAGAGTCCATCTTTCTCAAGCTGTGTTCATACCTCATCTACAGAAGTCAAGGGCAAGTGTAGCCTATGTTCTGCCACTTCTCATTCCCTGCCTCCATCTCATTAAGGGCAGCTGGCCTAACTTCTGAGATGAAGAAAACTAGGGTACCCAAAACCCTCTACTCTTGAAAGCCCCTTAGTGGTTGGGAACTAAGTAAACCATAGTTTTTTGAATTAGCCCCTTACATAACTCTGTTATTTCATATCAAACCTTTCTAGTCTTAACGAGTTACAGCTCTGCTCCCCAAACCCTACTGTACACCCATGCTCACTTTCAACCCTGCACAGCACCATTTCCTGTTGCACAAGTAGAACTTTGCCTTGGTGAGCTGCACAGTAGATTTCATTACCCCTCTTGGGTTTTGCTGATGTGGCCCAGGAATTTGGACGTAGTTCCAGCCTCCCAGCAGGGTGAAAAGGATCTCTGCCACTCTCTCAACAACATGGAACATTTCTTCCCCTGTCCTTTTCCATTTGACTCCATGCCCCCTTAGTTCAGCTTTGCTTTCCTCTAGGGAGCACCAGCCAGTGGGTAACATGCCAGGAGGTGATGGGCTGACCAGAAGCCTGGTAGCTCAGTGTTTAGCAACAATTTTTTGGCCCAAACAGCTCTGTAGATGATTGGGTCATTAACTGAGTTCCAAGTTACATACAGATGAGGAATCTGAGGGTGAGAAAGGTACACAACTTGCACACAGCTAGTAAGTGACAGAGCTGGGATTTGAAGCCAGGTTTTTCTGACTTCAAAGCTGAACCTGCTTCAGGTCAGATGAGCTTAAGATCTTCCCTCCTCTTTTTCTCACCATCCAGGAATGAGATGGGTTGAAAACATCAGGTACTCCCCCTAGATTCTTAGATAGATTTTAAACAATGCAGAGGTTACAAGATTCTCATGGTTCAGGCAGTGTGGCTCCAGTCAACCAGTAATCCTTCCTGCTGATAGATGCAATGGGCAACAACTTGTATCAGGCCTATATAAACTGTTAAAAGGTAGGTCCCCATGTGACCTAGTCTTGACTTAAAGTCAAAACATAAATTCAACTTAGAGATCCTTTTCTGTAGATTTCCTTAAAGGACCAGTACTGGAGTTTACATGGCTTGTTAAACAGTAAAACTTGATAGAATTCCTCTTTTCTTAAAGTCTCCACAGCAACAGTTTAAATATCTGTCTTTTCCTGTCCCCATCTCACTCTCTTTCTCCCTTTACAAATACCTTTATTTAATCAAGTGCCAAATGCTATGGATTTATATCCTGAATTTTTCAAGCTAGACTCAATGAAAATGTTTCTAAACCTGTGAAAGACAAATGTATACTAACGTGTCATGTTAGCTCAGAAAATATGGTAACTGAAGGTAAGTTTTTTATAAAGTACATGCAAATTAAGTACAGCACCACAGTATCGTAAAACGGCATTAAATGGGATACAGACTTCTAGTATGCTATAAAAAAACAAAATCCAAACCACTGCTGTTGAGTTGATTCTGACTTATAGTGACACTATAGGACAGAGTAAAACTACCCAATAGAGTTTCCAAGGAGTGCCTGGCAGATTTGAACTGCTGACTTTTGGTTAGCAGATGTATCAGTTAACCACTACGCCACCAGTGTTTCCTAGTCTGCTATAGAAAGTTTTTATTTCTTTACAATCCTTGTGTTACTTTTAATACCATGATCAGAAGAAATTGGCCCTGTCCTATCCCTGCTCTTCTAAAGTTTCTGTACATCATACTATGTGACCCACCTGTAAAATCAAGCTGCAAAAATAGTGCCTGTTTGGGGCCTTTGAACAGATTCCTTCCTACATACTGTCTTGACCTTCTGGTCTCTACCTGCAACTCCCTGGCACACTAAGACCTGCTTCACATTTGCTTCCAGAATGAATTCATTTTAACTGTTTTGGGGGGGCAGAGTCAAGATGGCAGACTAAACACACGTCTCTCTAAATCCCTCTGGAAATCAAGACATGAATTGATAATTAAATGGAGCCTTTTGGACACCTAGTGAGACCTATGATATATCATAGGGCTGTTAATTTGGACCTGATACCACTGAGTGGAAAACTTCCTCCCTTTCACTGACCCTTGCTCTTGGTGAGTGTTGGCGTTCATGGACCAAAGGTAACTCACCATTTTAACCTTTTCTTCTCTGTCTTAGCTGGTGGGTGGAGCGGGGACTTGACTAGCAGCTAATCTCAGATGCACTGCTGGTGGGATCAGTAGGCAAAATTGCCAAATTTTGAGAGCCCGGGTTTGGACTCTGTGCATCTCGGCACCTTTGGCCTTTCGTCCCGCCTCTGCCATGAGTAGTCTATACTGAGGCAGGCAGAGAGCTTGTGCAAGACGCCATCTTGTTCCACTGGGAGTCAGATATTTCCATATGGAGGCCTCAGCTGGACCTAATTCCTAGGCTGGGAGGCAGTGCCTGCCCAGAGGAGAGCTCTTTTCTGACAGAAAAGCAGTATTCTACACAGTGCCGCCTATGACTGGGGCCCAACAGCAGAGGCCAGTGGGGCAGTAGACTTTCTGTATTTTGAACTAGTTTATAACATCTGGGGTTGGATATAGAGGTGCTTACTTTGCCAGCTGGGAAGAGGGACCTGTACACCTGAAAACCTGACTGACTTTGGAAGTTGTCACATACCTTTTACCTTTCATTTTAAGATGGCCTAGAGAAACAACTGTGGTCCATCCTCACAGCATCTCTCCCAGCCTATATTGACTCACATGATGCCCCCAAAGCAACAAACTCTGGATAAAAGCATAACAAAGAAATCACCCATGGCTTCAGAAGGCCCCCAAAAGAAAGCACCAAAGAAATTCCCAGACGAAGAAACCTTTCTGAAACTATTGGAAGGTGAATACAAAAGGATTATATAGAGAGCCTGCCTAGACCTTATACAAAATGCAGCAGAGCAAAATGAAAAGTTAAGCAAGCTGTTTGATCTGATGGAACACCAGTACTCTGAAATCCAACAGATCAAAGACAAAATCAAAGAGACAGAAACTTCAAAACCAAGAAAACAGAATGGAACAAATGGAAAATAAACATTGTGACTTGGAAGACAGGGCTACTGACTCCAGCGTCTATGAGGAAAAATCAGAAAAAAAGAACCAAGAAAAATGAAGAAGCATTAAGAAGCATATAGGACTCTATTAAGAAGAACAATCTACAATTAATTAGAGTTCTTGAACAGGGTCAGACACCTGAGAACACAGAGAGTATTGTTGCTGAGCTGCTGACAGAAAACTTCCCAGAAATCATGAAAGAAGAGAATATAGATATTCAAGATGCATATCAAATGCCACTCAATATAGATCTCAAAAGAAAGACTCCAAGACAAAATCAAGCTTAACAAAATGAAACATAAGCAGAACTCTTAAAGGCAGCAAGACTCAAAGCAAAGCTAACATTCAGAGGGAAACCCTGTAGGCTTTTGTCAGATTTCTCAGCAGAAACCATGCTGGCACGGAGACAGTGGCATGACACATTCAAAGCCTTGAAGAAGAAGAACTTCCAACCAAGAATTACATATCAGGTGAAACTATCTTTCAAATATGAAAAGGAAATTAAGACATTTTCAGATAAACAGAAACTCAGAGACTTTGTAAAAACCAAACCAAAGCTACAAGAAATACCACTAACTTTATATTTTAGAGGCAAATACAGGACACATCGCCCAGAATCCTACTCAGTTAAGGAAGGCTCCAAACTCAGTCAAAGCTCTAATAGTGAAAGAAATGATCCAGTGATCACATCATGAAAAGTAGGATGTCATCATATTAAAAAGAGGTATGTACTACAGTCGTTATTGTCCTTCCAGATGGAGAGGAAGTTAGTAAGACAGGTAGTAATTAAAAATGGGTTTATACACAGTTTATTAAGGGGGTTCATAGGGGCATCTGTAAAGCACAATAAAGATGCAACATACCATATGAAGAAATGTAATACAGGAGTCTCAAGAACCACAAAACCAACCCTGAAAAAGGTGAAAAATCAACTCACAAAGAACAATCTCCTGGAATAGATTGATAAGAACAACAGAGAAAACATCAACACAAAAATAAACATATCACAATGACAGCACTAAACACTTACCTATCAATAATTACATTGAATGTGAATGGACTGAATGCTCCAGTAAAGAGACACAGAGTGACATCTTGAATCAAAAGATATGACCCATCCATATGTTGTCTACAAGAGACTCACCTTAGGCTTAAAGATATGAACAAAGTGAAAATGAAAGGATGGAAGAATATTTGTCAAGCTAACAATGAACAAAGAAGAGCAAGTGTGGCAATTTCTAATCTCAGATAAAATAGATTTTAATGTAAAATCATTTTGACTGTTTTGAAGAACTCTGGCTTACAGTTCTCAGCTTTCTACTTTGGCATTGGGTCTGAATGCCCCTCTGATACTATAGTGTCAGCAGCAGCTTTGCATAAGAGTAACTCCCTCTGTTATTCCTGGCTCCATGAAACCTACCAAACAGGGCTTGCCACTTCCTGTTCCTTGTCAGAAGAGCAAAAGTCTTGGATGTTTACAGTTATTTTTGAGGCAAATTTTGGACACTTGAGCAAACGTGGACAGATTTTAAGGTTCAAGTTGGTATTCCTTGTCATCCATAACGGCACAGAACACAATCTGACAGTGGCATCTGTTTTTAAAAAAATGTTTTATTGTACTTTAGATGAAGGTTTGCAGAGCAAACAAGCTTCTAATTAAACAATTAATATGTATATTGTTTTAAGACATTGGTTGTCAACCCCGTAACAAGTTAACGTTCTCCCCTTATCGACTTTAACCAAAAAACCAAACCTGTCACTTTTGAGTTGATTCTCAACCTTAGGTTCCCAATGGTCAGCTTTCTTGTCCCATTCTGCCTTCTTGTTCTTGCTCCTGGACTGGTGTGTCCATTTAGTCTCATTTTATTTTATGGGCCCGTCTAATCTTCGATTTCATTACTGAGTTAAAAAGGTGTCTGGAGATCATACTCTTGGGGTTTCTCCAGTCTAAGGCCAGTAATTCTGATCTTTTTTTGTGAGTCAGAACTTTGTTCTATATTTTTCTCCAGCTCTGTCCAGAACCCTATATTGTGATTCCTGTCAGAGAAGTCAGTAGTGGTAGCTGGGCACCATCTAGTTGTGCTGGATTCAGTCTGGTAGAGGCTGTGGCAGTTGTGGCCCACTAGTCCTTTGTACTGATCCTTCACATATGTCTTTAATTTTTTTCACTCTACCTTACTCACAAAGGGATGAGACCAATAGATTATCTTAGATGGCTGTCACAAGCTTGATGACCCCGGACTCTACTCATCAAAACAGAATGTAGAACATTTTCTTTATCAACTATGCTAGGACAGCTGAGCTAGATGTTCCCTGAGACCATAATTCCCTTGACCCTCAGCCCAGTAATTTGGTCCCTAAGGGACTTTGGATGTTTCTATGAAGCATTTGTAACCTTGCCTTAGCAAAGGTGTGCTGGCTTCCACAGTGTTGTGTACTGTCTTACCCTTCACCGAAGTGACACTCATCTATCGCCTATTTAGTGATGACCATCCCCACCCCTAACCAACCTCATAATCATTAAGGATTGTGTCTTTTTTGGCAGTTTACGTCTTTATTGTGTTTTTTCTTATTTATTTATTATTATGATTGAATGAAAATGTGCATTCCCATATAAATTTGCATGCTCACCTATGTGCAGCTTCCTCTGCTCCCCCTGCACGGTGACAGCATGCTCTTCCTCTCTGCTCCATACATGCCCTATCTTCCCAACAGTCTCTTATCTCCTCCTCTCCACCCACTCCCCTTTCTCCAGTATGAGGTCAGCAGGACGACATCCTATAGATGCCTAGAATCATAAAGTGCCCACAAAATGTGGTCACTCTGCGTCACCAAGTCCTATCCCTTGCTGTCTGAAGAGTTGACTTTCATTATGATTTATGGACAGGGGCAGCATCAGGGCCAGGACCATGCTCCCAGGGGAACCCCGAAGCCCCTGGACCATCAGTTGCAGTCTTTTAGTGGAGATCTCAGGGTGCACTCCTGTTTATTCTTGTGTTGCCCGTGAGACTCAACTTTGTGAGCTCCATCGTGGCTATCACTGGTGGTGGCTGGGCACCATCTGGTTCTTCTGATCACAAGTTGATGTAGACACCCATTCATGTGGGTCTCTCTGTTTTCTGGGTTCTCTTCCCCCATGTTGTTATGGCCCTCAGTGATCATCCATTCCTGCTAAGTTGGGACCATTTGCTGTACCCTCAGATGGCAGCTTGGCAGCTTTTAAGACCCCAGATGTCACTCACCAACGTGAGGTGCGGAAAGTCCTCATTAGCAAAACACTAGTTGTGCCAGTTGGCCTCGATTTCTCCTGAAAACACCGTCTCCGGCCCCCTGCCCCAGCTACTCTGTCCTTGCAATATTGGGTTAAGATGGGAGGAGTACTCGGGTTGTGTTGAAGTCCAGTTAATATTGATCTTCTTACTAATGTGTGCTGTCATCAATTTCACCCAACCAAATTTCTGACAACTATCTAATCTAAACCCTCCCCACCTCACCCTCTCACCCTCCCCACCCTTGCAATCATCAAAGGGTCTTTTCTTCTATTGATGAGTCTGATTTTAAGTTCTTATGGTAGGGGTCTCATACAATATTTGTCCTTCCCTGTAAGGATTGTTTCTTTTTGTGTGTAAATCTTTTTATGAGTTTTAACAATAGTGGTCTCATACAACATTTGTCTTTTATAACTGGCTTATTTCACTCAGCATAATGCCCTCCAGATTCATTTATGTTGTTAGATGCATTGCAGGTACATCATTGTTCTTTACTGTTGTGTAGTATTACACTGTGTATATGTACCATAGTTTCTTTATCTAGTCATCTGTTATTGGGTACTGTCACGGATTGAACTGTGTCCCCCAAAAATCTGTGTAATAATTTGGCTGGGCCAGTGATCCACAGCGTTGCATGATTGTCCTCTACTTGTGATTTTTCTGATGCTCTAAATTCTAACCTCTGCCTGTGATTAACAGACTGTTACATTCTAGTTATGAATCCAGTATTCCTTGCCAACACCACAATTCAAATATAATCTAAGGAGGCAAAAATATTTTTAAATCACAAATCCAAAGGCAAAAATCATAAAGCCAAAAAGATGGCTTTTGCTATAATTAAAATTTCCTGATTATCAAAGGGCATTATAGACAAAATCAAGTGATAGATGACAGAAATATTTAAATCACCAACACAACAGGAGATTCATATCTAGAATATACAAGTATGCCAATAAAGCATCTAGTAAAAGACAAGAAAAGCAATTTTGAAAATGGAGAAAGCATATAAATAAGCAGGTCACTAAAAGATAAGTCCAGTTGGCTACCAAATATAGACTCTAAAAATTACAAATATTCAGATAAATGTTAATTAGGACAATGTGTTATCATTTTAACACCATGAGAATTGCAGAAATTATTAAAATCAGTTGATACTAGATGTTGATGCTATGAGGAAATGGGTCCTCCTGTGTGCTACCTTTGACAGTCTTAGTATTACAGACTTGAATAAGTGTCTTACATTAATTACAGAAGCTTTACAAAGTCTTATTTCATGATTCTACTCAATATGATTCTGCCCTGATCTTAAATGTACCAATCCAAGAAATTCCCACTTTATTGGGTCAGTGAAAAATAGGAAGATCCTCAATAAGATGAACTGACATAGTGACTACAACAATGGGCTCAGACATAGCTATCACTGTGAGGATGGTGCAGGACTCAGCAACATTTTGTTCTATTACACATAGGGTCACTATGAGTTAGAGCTAACTCAATGGCACCTAACACATACACATATGTGTATATCGCCAGTTTCTGTAACAGACGTTTGTTTTGTCATGCCTAGAATTACAAATAGTGTTAGAATACATATATCTGTGTGTACCTGTGAAAATATATACAGGCAGTTCCCTGGGTGATGAGTATCTCTTCCTAAGTCTGTCTTTAAGTTGATTTTAGTAGATAATTTTGGAACAGGTATATATAGTTCTTATTTAGCATCAGTTACCTAAATGTTGTTGTTAGCTGCCATTGAGTCAGTTCCAACTCATAGTGACTGTGCAGGACAGAGTAGAGCTGACTTATAGGGTTTCCAAGGATTTGAACTGCTGACCTTTTGGTTTGCAGCTGAGGTCTTAACCACTAAGCTACCAGAGCCTTTCTATGTGTATGAAACACTTAAGAAATTCTTCCAAATACACTAAGATATTTGTTTAGCTTTTTTTCTTTATGAAACAAAGAGTACAAAAGTGTATGAGGCATACAGTTGAAAAACAGTTCACCTGAAGTCCCTTAAAATTCTGAGCCTGAAAAAAAGTAGGTTGAGAACATCTAAGTCAGGTCTTTCAAACTGTTTTTCGTAAGATGTAAGGAACAACAAGAACAACACTTGCACGTAATAATTATTCCAGGTCATTTCTATATACCATTGCATTAAACTGCACAGTAACTCAGTGAGGCAGGTTGGATTCCTATTATCCTTATGAAACAGATGAGGAAACTGAGACTCATTGAGAACAGTCATTTTCCCAGGTCCACAGCTCAGAGGAACCAGCAAGGAAAGCCTGGCAATCTACCTCTGAAAATCAACCAGTAAAAACCCTATGGATCATAATGGTCCAATCCCCAACCCACCATAAGGATGGCTAGGGCCAGGTAGCATTTTACTCCATTGTGCACGGGGTCACTGTGAGTCTGGGCCAACTTCACAGCAACAGGCAGAAGAAAAGAGCAGGATTAGGACTAAAACTCACACCTGCCACACAGCCTAAGTTTCTTAATTAGGAAAAGCTGCCAGTTTTCAACCTCCCCTCCTGCTTCTAACACAGGTTGGCACTTTAAAGCCTCTGGAAATCCTGTCAGAATTCAGTGCCTTCCATGTTTGTTTGGTTATGTTCTTTCCCCAATGCTATGAACCACTTTGTAATACCTCATAAAATGAGTGTTCTGCAAAACAAAATTTGGGCAACCATGACTCAGGCCAGTTTGGCAGAGTAGAAACTTGGGTTGGGAGAGTAAATGACTTGCCTCCAGTTGTACAGGTAATAAATTTCAGAACTGATACCATAAGGCCAGGCCCCTATATTGCAAGCTAGTGCTCTGCTGTACTGGGCTGCCTTACATTGCTCCTCTGTTTCTAAGCCATACTCTGAGCCAGAAGACAGAATTGCAGCTAAACTTACCAGGCCAAACATTAGGACTAATCCCCTTGTAGGATGACTGTTAAATCAGCCTCTCATCGGAAGAGCAACAATGCTCTGGTAAGCAAGGTGCTTTCCCACTTACGGAATGTTTTCCACACAGCTTTTCTGATTGAAGGCCTTGCTGTTTCTGGGTCTACCTGAATCAATGCAACAGTGAAGGTTTATGACAATACAACGATGAAGTCTTATTCATAAATTTTTTTGTTGTTGTTATTAGTGGCCACGGAGTCAACTCCAACTAATGGTGACCTTATGTACAACAGAAGGAAATGTTACCCAATCCTGGGTCATCCTCACAATTATCTGCATGCTGGAGTCCACTGTTGCAAGTATCATGCCAATACATCTCACCAAGAGTCTCCCTTACCTTCACTGGCTCTCTCCTTCACCAAACATGATGTGAGGACATCACTAGAGGAGGCTCTAGTGATTGATTTCTCCTGATGACATGACCAAAGCAAGCAAGTCAGATAATGTTTTGTTGTGATACATATGGTTTTCATTGGCTGATTTTCAAAACTAGATGACCCATACTTTCGTCCTAGTCTGTCTTAGTCTGGAGGCTCCCCCTTAAACCTGTTCACTGTGGGTGACCCTTCTGATATTTTTAAACTGACAAGCCACCACAACAGGATAAATGTATGGTGGGCCATAAACTTTGTACCTCCCCAAATAAACTTCAACCATTCAGAATACACTAAAATATCTCAAATTTAATACATACAGCAATGTGCACATACACTATTACAAACTACTGTATTTAACACAAGTTTTTAATATAATAGCTTTGTGGTGATCCATTCTTAAGTATGAGTTGTCTGTAAATCAGACATTCTTAACTGGGGAATTGGAATTGACTTGATGGCAATGGGTTTGGGTTTTTTTTGTTTTTGACATCCACAGGCCCCCAAAATAAATCTCAAGTGATAGAATTTCAGGTATCAGCGCAAACAACTAGCCAAAAGCCAAGTGGGAGCTATTTTATTTCACAGGGGTAGGAAGCTTCTTAATTCTCATGAATTAAATCAGATTGGCAATTTCCTTCTCTGTCCCCATGTGTTGACAGCTTTTTTTTATGACTGAGTGAAAATATACATTCCCATATAAATTCGCATGCCCACTTATGTGCAGCTTCCACTGCTCTCCCTGCCCAGCGACAGCACACTATTCCTCTCTGCTCCATACATATCTCATCCTCCCAACAATCTCCTTTCCCCTCCTCTCCACCACCTCCCTTTCCTCCAGTCAAAGGTCAGCAGGACGATATCCTATAGATGCATAGAACCATAAAATGCACCCAATATATAGTCACTCTGCGGTGTTGACAGTTTTGATTGTAGGAGAAAGAACCTGAGTCTTTGCTGATGCATACTGAGATTGCTGTGACAGTGGGTTTGTTACGGAAGTTAATGTCGGAGTCAAGGCTGTCTAGTTTTATCAAAAACAGTTATGAAATATTAAGAGAGAGTAATTTTAACCTAAAATTTTTCTCTTTGCAGCAAAGTGAAAATGAAAGGACCATTCTTTCAAAAGTGAATATCACACATATGAAACAGTTATTTTTTCTTATAGTAAATGAGGATTTAGGCTGACAAGATGGCTCTGCATCATTTTAATTGTACCTTCTTTTCCATATTTGGCAGAGATGTTTGGGTTCAGTAAATGTACGCAGTATGAATTTGACATTCACCACATGTTCTGCATTCAGAACAACATCACAAACTTGACAGATACCACTAGTGACATCCTTGGATACACCACTCCCCTCAACCTGACACAGAACCAAATTCAGATCCTTCTTCCCTATATCTTCACTAATTTGTCTTCCCTGGTGGACTGGAGTGGAATTCCATTTGGGAGACTGAAGTGGGGCCATTTTGGGGACTTACAAACCTGACCCTTTTGCATTTAGTAGAAAATAAAGTTCAAAGTGTGAATAATTTGTTTGAGACTATTTAGAGACTTTGCTTCTGAGCCACAATCATATCACCCATATTCACAAAAATGCTTTTGTCCCTGTTGTCAGATTGAAACATTTAAGTTTATCACAAAACTTTATAACAAATTTTTCCAATATTCTTAAAGTAGTCCAACATCTTCCATGCCTGGAATACCTTGATCTTATTAACAACAACATCATCTCCTTGGACCACCACTTCAGGTCATTGGTATCACTGACCCATCTGAACCTGAAGGAGAACAAATTAATGGAGTAAAATTTTTCTGCTTTGTCACTGTCTAATATGGCCACTCTGGATGTTTCTCAGCATGGCTATCAAGTCATCCAGAATGGGTATCTAGAAATGCTGTCTCTCCTGAAGAGCTTGAATCTGAGTGGAACTCTGGTGAACTTGGAGATACCCCCAACCAAACATCTGCAGAATCTAAGGGAAACGAAACACAGTAACTAGGTATTTAGAAAGAGACACTTAAAGTTGAACACAGTCTGTCAGCTCCTCAGAAACTTACCCACATTAAAGACTTTACATTTTCTGAAAAATGCTGTTGATGTAGGGGACATAAAGTATCTTTCCAACTGCATCAGACTTTTGTCCCTTGACCTGGCCAAAAGCAGTGATCTAGTTGACCTCAGTAGCAGTGAGTATAATGTACGCCCAGCCTTCAAAGGCTGAATGTAAATAAATGTCAGCTTTCCTTTGTAAGCAACAGGACCTGGAGTACCCTCCAGAACTTGGCAGCCCTAGACCTGAGCCACAAAAGTTTAAAAGCTTTTTTTTAATTTTTTTAAATTTTTATTTGACATGACTGAGTGAAAATGTAGATTCACATATAAATTTACATGCCCACCTATATGCAGCTTCCACTGCTCTCCCTGTCCAGTGACAGCACACTATTCCTCTCTGCTCCATACATGTCTCATCCTCCCAACAGCCTCCTTTCCCGTCCTCTCCGTCCACTCCCCTTCCTCCAGCCAGAGGTCAGCAAGACGATATCCTGTAGATGTATAGAACCATAAAGTGCTTCCAATATATGGTCACTCTGCATTGCCAAGTCCAATCCATTCCTGTCCAAAGAGTGGACCTTTGCTATAATTTATGGGAAAGGGCAGCATCAGGGCTGGGGGCCATGCTCTCAGAGGAACCCCCAAACTGCTGGACCATCAATTGAGGTCTTTTAGTGGAGATCTCATGATGCACCCCGTTTTATTCTTGTGTTACCAGTGAGACTCCTCTCTGTGAGCTCCATCGTGGCTATCACTGGTGGTGGCCGGGCACCATCTGGTTCTTCTGGTCCCAAGTCGCTGTGGGTCTCTCTGTCTTCTCGGTTGTCTTTACCGCATGTCATTTTGGTCCTCGGTGAGCACCCATTCCTGCTGAGTTGGGACCATTTGCTGTGTCCTTGGATGGCAGCTTGGCAGCTTTTAAGACCCCAGATGCCACTCACCAATGTGGAGTGCAGAGAGCTCTCTTAGCAAAACGCTAGTTGTGCCAATTGGCCTGGAATTCTAGATGATCTGTCTAGTAATGAGAGTGGAGTGTTAAAGTCTCCCACTATTATTGTGGAGTCATCTAACTCTCTTTTGAGCGTAGTCAGTGTTACTTCGACATATTTAGGTGCTCTGATATTAGGTGCATAAATATTTAATATAGTTAAGTCTTGCTTGTGTACTGAACCTTTCAGCAATAAATAGTGTCCACTTTTGTCCACGATGGTGGATTTGACATTTGACATTAAAATTGCTTTTGTCTGAGATGAGAATTGCCACCCCTGCTCTTCTTTGTTCATCCTTTAATTTTCAGTTTGTTCCTATCTTTAGGTTTCAAGTGAGTTTCTTGTAGACAACGTATGGATGGGTCGTGTCTTTTGATCCAAGATGACACATGGTGTCTCTTTACTGGAGTATTCAGTCCATTCACATTCAATGTAATTATTGATAGGTATGTGTTCGCTGCTGCCATTGTGATATGTTTATTTTTATGTTGATGTTTTCTCTGTTGTTCTTATTAGTCTGTTCTGGGACACTCCTTTTTGTGAGTTGATTTTTCACCTTTTTCAGAGCTGGTTTTATAGTTGTTGAGACTCGTGTGTTAGATTTCTTGAAATGGTATGATACATCTTTGTTGTGCTTTACAGCTGCCCCTATGAACCCCATTAATAAACTATTTATAAACCCAATTTTAATTACTACCAGTCCTGTCATCTTCCTCTCCATCTGGAAGGACTATAACGACTGTAGTACATACCTCTTTTTTATTATGATGACACCATAGTTTTCATGATGATCACTGGATTGCTTCTTTCCATATCAAAGCTGTGATTTACTTTGGAGTCTTCCCGAAATGAGTAGAGTATTGAGTAGTGTGTCGTTCTAAAATGTAAAGTTAGTGGTTTCGTTCTTCTAAGCCAAAGCCAAGAACTTCTTTCAGTCTTTCTTGTAGTTTGGGTTTGGTTTTTACAAAGTCTCTGAGTTTCTGTTTATCTGGGAATGTCTTAATTTCATTTTCGTATTTGAAAGATAGTTTTGCAGGATATATAATTCTTAGTTGGAAGTTCTTCCCCTTCAAGGCTTTGAATGTGTCATGCCACTGTCTCCGTGCCAGCATGGTTTCTGCTGAGAAATCTGACGAGAGCCTACAGGGTTTCCCTCTGAATGTTAGCTTTGCCTTAAGTCTTGCTGCCTTTAAGAGTTGCTGCTTGTGTTTCATTTTGTTAGGCTTGATTATAATATGTCTTGGAGGCTTTCTTTTGAGATCTATATTCGGTGGCGTACGATATGCATCTGAGATGTCTATATTCTCTTCCTTCATGATTTCTGGGAAGTTTTCTTTCAGCAGCTCAGCAACAATACTCTCTGTGTTCTCAGATGTCTCACCCTGTTCAGGGACTCCAATTAATCGAAGGTTGTTCCTCTTAATAGAGTCCCACATGCTTCTTAATCTTTCTTCATTTTTCTTGTTTCTTTTTTCTGATTTCTGCTCATAGACGCTGGTATCAGTAGCTCTGTCTTCCAAGCCAGAAATTCTTTTTTCTATTTGTTCCATTCTGTTTTCTTGGCTTTGCATGGAAGTTTCTATGTCTTTGATTTTCTTCTTGATCTGTTGGATTTCAGAGTACTGGTGTTCCATCAGATCGAAGAACTTGCTTAATTTTTCCTTTGGTTCTGATGCATTTTGTATAAGGTCTAGAAGGGCTCTGTATATAATCAATTTGTATTTACTTTCTGATGCTTTCATAAAAGTTTCTTCATCTGGAAAACTCCTTGGTTGCTTTATTTGGGAGCCTTCTGAAGCCATGAGTGATTGCTTGTATGCCACAATTGTCTGTTGCTTTTTGGGTCCCATGTGAGTATATAGAGGCTGGAAGAGGTACTGGAGGATGAATTGCAAATGTTTCTCTAGGCTGTCTTCAAATGTAAAGCAAAAGGTATCTGACCAGTTCACAAGTCAGTTAGGTTTTCAGGTGTAGAGGTCCTTCTTCTCATCTGGCAAAGTAAGTGCCACCATATCCAACCCCAGATGATAACAAACTAGTTCAGAATACAGCAATGCTACTGCCCTGTTGGCCTCTGCTGACAGGGTCTGGCCTTAGCCAACGCTGCATCGAGTACTGGTTTTGTGATAGAAAAGCGCTCACCTGTGGGCAGGCTCTGGCTCCCAAGCTAAGAATTAGGTCCAGCTGCGGCCACCGTATCCATGATGGCGTCCTCCACACAGGCAGCAGACAGAGGGGCTAAAGGTGCCGAGAGGTAGTGATTCCTCTGCTTCTGTTGCAGGGCCCCCAACGTAGGCAGCACTGTGCAAAATCACTACTTTTCTGATGGAGAAGCGCTGTCCTGTTTGCAGGTGCTGGCTCCCAGGCTAAGAATGAGGTCCCACTAAAATCTCGGTACCAACATGGCGTCCGCACACTGACCACGAAGCTCCGCACAAACCCCGCTGAGGCAGCTACAAAACGAAAGGCTCAAAGTGGCTAGATTAACAAAGTTCCGAGCCTGGCTCTCAGAATATGAGAATTTTCCCTGCCTATCCCCCCAGCAGTGCGTCTGAGTCCAGCCGCCAGGCAAGACCCAGCTCTGCCCGCCAGCCAGACTGTGGAAAAAAAAAGTAAAAATGGTGCATTTACCTTCCATCCGTGAGAGCCGGGGCTAGCCAGGAGCGGGAGTCAGCGAAAGAGAGGCGATTTTTCGCTGAGTGGTATGAAGTCCCAACTAACAGCTCTGTGCCGTGTCCTGAGGCTGATTAGGTGATCAGAAGGCTCCGTTTGATTGTCAATTCAGGTCTTGGTTTCCAGAGGGATATAAGGAGATGTGTGCTTAGTCTGCCATCTTGACTCCGCCCCTAAAAGCTTTTGAAATTTTGCATTTTCACCCATGAGGCACCCACAATATCTCTTTGTCTCTGAAAACCTCATCACAGAACTTAATAGTATGGCTTTCTATGAGCTATATTCATTGAAGGAACTCAACCTGGCTGAGTGGTGGATAGTAACAACAAATACTCCTTTGCTTGGTTTCCGAATTTGGAGAGTTTACACTTTGGAAACAACAATATTTGATATCTGAATTACAAAATCTTTTGATTTTTTGAATAAGTTCCAAGTTCTGATTCTGAAAATTATAGAGAATAGTACATTTTCTGGCCTTACTAACCTATATAAACTTGATCTGGCATACAATATGTTGTCAGGTGTTTATTCATACCTTTTCTTGGGCCTTGAAAATCTAGAAACTTTGGATCTCAATTTTAACAATATTACGTATGAAACCACTAGAACCTTGCCATCTTCTCCATTTATAAACCACAAATCTCTAAAAAACTTAACCTAAAAGGACAAATGCATGGAATTCAGGATATTCCGACCAACTTCTTCCAAGGTTGAATAGTTTGAAGGAACTAATACTAGGAAAAAAATCCTGTGATATTCCAGGACCACCTCCAATTTGATCCCCTAACTAATCCCATGAAGTTGGATATCTCAGGAACAAAAGCTAGAGACTGAAATCTCTACTTAAATACTTCTTTATTCCAAAAACTCAAAAAATTAAAAGTGTTGTGCCTGGTAAATAATAACATTTACAGTCATTGATCCTTGGTATATTGTCTGGTTTACAAGGCCTTCAAATTTTCTCTTTAAGATTCAACAACCTAAAGGTCATTAACCAAAGTCATCTGGAGAATCTGAAGTCTCTGATGTACTTTGATCTCTATGGGAACAAACTTCAATGCAACTGTGATAATATGTGGTTCAAAAACTGGTCAATAAATTCAGAAAACATCTATGTCCCCAACCTCCAAAGCTACACTTCTCAGCAGTTAAATACCCAAAGTTTGCTGATAGGTTTTGATGCTGCTGTGTATGATTTTGATCTGGGAAAGATCTTCTTTCTCTTCAGTCTGGTCCTCACAACCATGGTTTTCTCTTGGTTTAATGCCAAGATAACATCATCTTTATGGTATGGGCTCTACATATTTAGAACTTGGTACTTGGGCAAATGGCATAGGACAGAGAAGTTCACCTATGATGCTTTTGTCTCTTTCACTGCCACTGATGAGCAGTGGATATATGAAGCTCTTGTTTCAGCTCTAGAAGAAGGTGGCTAGCCCATGTTTAAGCTCTGTCTACACCATGGGACTTTAAACCAGGTGTGGACATCTTTGAGGACATTCAAAACGCCATCAACTCCTGCTGGAAAATTTTGTGTGTGGTCAGTAACCACTATTTGCATAGTGAATGGTGCTAGCTTGAAGTATAGCTGACCAGCATCAAGATGTTCTATGAGCATGAGGGTGTTATCTTGACATGCCTGCAAGAGGTTCCAAACTACAAGCTCTCTAGCTGCTACTGACTTTGAAAACTTATAAATAAATAAATAAAACCGAAAACCCAAACCCAGTGCCACTGAGTCAATGCCGACTCATAGTGACCCTCTAGGACAGAGCAGAACTGCCCCATAGAATTTCCAAGGAGCGCCTGGCAGACTTGAACTGACGATCTTTTAGTTAGCAGCAGTAGCACTTACCCACTATGCCACCAGGGTTTCCACTTACAAATAGGCGGATGTGTATTACCTGGCCAGACAACGCCCACAAAAAGCCACTCTTCTGGGCCCATATTAGAAATGCATTGGGCAATAAAACTGTGGAGAAAGACAATGCACAGCTAATCGTGACTGAGTAAATGGAAGTCTTAATGGTTTCAAATCCAATCATGTAAGGTCTGTAGAAACTTAGCGTGTGACTGAAAGTATCTGTTATGTAGGAAAAAGCACAGAGGTTGCTCACAATCATGTTGTTGTTAGGTGGCGTTGAGTTGGCTCTGACTTATAGCTACCCTATGAACAACAGAATGAAATACTGCCCAGTCTTATGCCATGTCCAGAACAATTTTTACGCTTAAGCCCGTCGTTGCAGCCACTGTGTCAATCCATCTCATCGAGGGTCTGTCTCTTTTTCAGTGACCCTCCACTCTACCAAGCATGATGTCCTTCTCCAGGGACTGATCCCTCCTGACAACATGTCCAAAGTATATAAGATAGTCTTGCCATGTTTGCTTCCAGGGAGCACTCTGGTTGTACTTCTAGAACAGATCTGTTTGTTCTTTTGACAGTCCGTGGTACATTCAGTATTCTTCTCCGGCATCACAATTCAAAGGCATCAATTCTTCTGTCTTCTTTGTTCACTGTCCAGCTTTCACATGCATATAATACATTTGAAAATGCCATGGCTTGGGTCAGTCTCACTTTAGTCTTCAAGGTGACATCTTTACTTTTCAATATCTGAAAGACATTCTTTGCAGCAGATTTTCCCAATGCAATGCATCTTTTGATTTCTTAACTGCTGCTTCCATGGGCATTGATTGTGGACTCAAGTAAAATGAAATCCTTGATGACCTCAATCTTTTCCCCATTTATGACAATGTTGCTTACTGGTATAGTTGTGAGGATTTTTGTTTTCTTGATGTTGAGGTGCAATCCATACTGAATGCTGTGGTCCTTGATCTTCACCAGTAAGTGCTTCAAGTCTTCTTCACTTCCAGCAAGGAAGGTAGTGTCTGCATAATGCAGGTTGTTAATGAGTTGTCCTCAAATCCTGATGCCTCATTCTTCTTCATAGAATCCATCTTATTGGATTATTCACACGGCATACAGATTGAAAAGGTATGGTGAAAGCATACAACCCTGATGCACACCTTTCCTGACTTTAAAACATGCAGTGTTCCCTTATTCTGTTTGCGAGACTGCTTCTTGATCCATGTACAGATTCCTTAAGAGAACGATTAAGTGTTCTGGAATTCCCATTTTATGCAATGTTAGCCGTAACTTATTATGATCCACACAGTCTAATGCCTTTGCATAGTCAATAAAATACAAATAAACATCTTTCTGGTATTCTCTGCTTTCAGCCAAGATCCATCTGATATCAGGGATATCAGCAGTGATATTCCTGGTTCCACTCTTCCACTGAATCCAGCTTGAATTTCTGGCAGTTCCTTGTTAATATACCGTTGCATTCGCTTTTGAATGGTCTTAGGCAAAATTTTACTTGCATGTGATATTAATGATATTGTTCAGTAATTTCCGCAATCAGTTGGATCATCTTTCTTTGGAATGGGCATAAATATGTATCTCTTCCAGTTAGTTGGCCAGGTAGCTGTCCCCCAAATTTGTTGGCATAGAGGAGTGAGCACTTCCAGCACTGCATCTGTTTGTTAGGATATCTCTATTGATATTCCATCAATTCCTGGAGCCTTGTTTTATGCCAATGCCTTCAGTGCAGCTTTGACTTCTTCCTTCAGTACAATTAGTTCCTGATGATATGCTACCTCTTCAAATGGCTGAACATCAACCAGTTTTTTCTGGTATAATGACTCTGTGTATTCTTTCCATCTTCTTTTGGTGCTTTCTGAGTCATTTAATACAATCATAAGACCTAGGATTATTTGGGTAATGTACATCAAGCTGCTGGCAGAGCAAAAGGGACTGCTTGAAGAAGCTTTAAGAATAGAGTTCCCCCTATTAAAGTATGAGATATCTGGGAGCTATACCTGTTTTACTAAGGGAAGGGCGTCAGGTACCAGTCATGTGAAAGTCTGAGGACCTCATATGTGACTGAGAACATTACTCAGCTAGTCTGATCCAAACTAATTTTCTTTCAAGATAGATTGAACTGTACTCCCTATAAGAACCTGTAACGACAGAAATACCTTGTACAGAGCTCAGTAAAAGCAAAATAGTTAATTCTGTTTTATTTTTCTTTACAGAATAAGATTTTAGAGGTCAGCTTTTTCATCCGTTTAAGCCAGAGCGCAAGAGCTGGGATAGATTTGATTGGGATCCATCAATTTACTTAATGGGTGGAAGCCTGGATGAGTTAGCAGGGAAATGGTGGATGTAGACAGTTCACCCAACTGAGATAAAACAGATTTCATAGAGCAGTTTTTAGCAGCCATTTTAAAACAGAGGTGTTGATTCCAGTGGTTGCATGTTTCAGGCACAAACACAAACCAGTATCACAGGGGAAACAATGCCTACTGAGAACAACACCCAGCATAGGGGCAATGTGTCTGGCATTAGGCCAAAATGTTACAAATTCCTGTAAGAAGAGGGACCACAGGGACCAAGAGAAGGTGAACTTGCAATGCTAGTAGTTCTTTTATGATTGTCTTTCCAGGAGAGCTTTGCCTTTTGTGTCCTGGTTTCCTTCTTCAGTTTTCACTTATCCCTAAGACTCTCGGAGAAGTTTGTTGAGGAAAAGACTCTTAAGAGAAGAATTTTTAGTGTCTGCGTGTCTTAGTCATCTAGTGCTCCTGTAACAGAGCTACCACAAGTGGATGCTTTTAACAAACAGGCTTATTCTCTCATGGTCTAGCAGGCTGGAACTCCAAACTGTGGGTGTCAGTGCCAGGGGAAGGCTTGCTTTCTCTGTTGGCTATGGAGGAAGGTCACTGTCATCCATTTTCCACTGACTGAGGACCTTCTCAGCACAGGGACCCTGAGTCCAGTGGACACACTCTGCTCCTGGCACTGCTTTCTTGGTGGTATGAATTTTCCCATCCTATGCTTATTTCCCTTTCCTTTTATCTCTTGTAAGATAAAAGGTGGTACAGGCCACACCCCAGGGAAACTCCCTTTACATTGGACCAGTGAAGTATCTAGTAAAGGTGTTACAATTCCACCCTAATCCTCTTTAACATAATTTAATCTTGCCTCGCTAGCCATAGGCAGAGATTAAGATTTATAGCACATAGGGAGATCATAATCACAAGATGGAAGACGACCGCACAGCACTGGTAATCACTGCTCAACTAAGTTGACACATATTTTAGGGGGACAAAATTCAGTATATGACACTGCAATAGCTAGATGTTACCTTCAGTGGGCCCTAGCCAACCTCTCTGTAACACAAATGACTCTTTCGTTTAAGGAGAAGTTGGCGTGTTTTGGGACAGTACTTTTTGAAAAAACTGTTATCAAAAAAATCTATGGGTATTTCTGTGGGAAATTAGAAGCCACTAGCTGAATGCTTGTGGGTTATGTTACATAATGTAGCAGGAAATAATTTACAACTACTACAAGAGACATGCAAGAAATATCAAACTTTTCTTTAAACCAAGCTCATTCGTTTTCTAGGGCTGACCTAATAAAGTACCACAAAATGTGTGTTTTAAAACAACAGAAGTTTATTCACTCCCGGTTCTGGAGGCTAGAACTCTGAATCCAGGATATCAACAGGGCCATGATCTCTCTGAAGGCTCTAGGGGGAAATCTTTTCTTGTTTCATCAAGCTTCTGGTAGCCCCAGGTGTTCCTTGGCTGGTGGTTAGGTGCTGTGGAGTCAGTTCTGACTCATATCAATCCTATGAACAACAGAATGAAATATTTCCCAGTCTTGCACCACTCCCACAATCTTTTTTATGCCTGAGTCCATAGTTGCAGACACTGTGTCAGTCCATCCCGTTGAGGGTCTTCCTCTTATTCGCTGACCCTCCACTCTACCAAGCATGATGTCCTTCTCCAGGGACTGATCCTTCCTGACAATATGTCCAAAGTGTGTAAGCCGCAGTCTTGCCATCTTTGCTTCCAAGGACCACTCTGGTTGTACTTCTTCCAGAACAGATCTGTTCTTTTGGCAATCCATGGTACATTGAACGTTCTTCTCCAACACCACAATTCAAAGGCGTCAATTTTTCTGTCTTCTTTGCTCATGGTCTAGCTTTTGCATGTATGTGGTGTGATTGAAAATACCATGGCTTGGGTCAGGTGCACTTTAGCCTCCAAGATTCCTTGGCTGTGGCAGCATAATTTCAGTCTCTGCTTCCACCTTCCCATGGACTCTTTCCTGGGCATCTGTGTCTGTCTCTGTCTCTTCTACTTATAAGGACACAGGTCAAACTCGATTAGAGTCCACCCTACTCCAGTATGACCTCATGCTAACTTAACTAATTACATCTGCTAAAATGTTGTTTCCAAATAAATTCACATTCACAGATACCAGAGGTTAAGACTTAACTACATCTTTTCTGGGGGACATAAATCAACCTACAATATCAAATGATATCCAATTTTGAGGCCCTGTGCTGTTAAGCTGGTAAAAAGTTCAATCTCAATAATTATTTATTTCCCTACCCTTACCCACCAGACCCTAGTGTTCTTACACAAAGGGGAAAAAATTGAGCAGTTTCCCCAGTGTCTTTTTTCCACATTGATTACTGTTTGTACACTCATCATTTGCTCAGCTACTAATCTGAAAGAACTATATTACAGCTTTCTCAAATAAAAAGCCACACTACTTTGGTTATTTCTAGTTATATATATTCTTAAACATGTATTTTTTAAGTGACTTTTTGTGAATAGCTTAGTTTGAAGTCTTTTTTTTTTAGTTGATAAACTGGGTCTGACAGAGATATCACATAATTTTTAAAATGGATTAAACTGAGTCACAGGGTCTGGGATCCCTCTATCTGAGACTCTGGAAAGTTATTAAGTTTTATAATTATGGATCTGTAACTTTTCCTGTTGAAGTGAATTGACCTACCCATTGCCATGGCCATTTTAGGAAACTGGTTCCACATTTGTTTAGTTTTGTGTTGTGCTGTTTGACTGTTGTACCATCTGAAATTGTTCTTGTCATAAAAATGAAAACCATAAGGTAAAACAGAGTATACTTCTGTCTTATTTTTTGTTCTGAGATCTTGGATTTGATTTAGAGAGAATGTTGTGTTTGAATTTTTCCCTTGCTTTCAGGCAAGGAGCTTCAGTTGCTACTTTTAAAGAATTTTGATATAAATTGGCTAATTTGAAAAGTGCACTGAAAAATAAGATGGATCGTTAATTTGATTGGTATAACAAGTGATTCAAAAAGACAAATTATTTTAAATTGCGCTTATAAATTTTTTTTTTTTAAAGTGGTCAGAAAATGGGGTTATGAAAATGGAATATTTTCCTGCCTCCAAGTGGTATTGTCTGTTTTGGAACTCTTGCATGTTCCCTCCTTCTGGTCAAGAATTTTGAGAGCATTTGACCACTAATAAGAAGAGTAGCTTCTTCTGCATGGGCTTCAAGTGGTCGTTTTAGATGGTTTCTTGGTTAACAAACCTTTAAGATCCTAGACACTACCATTGTGAAAAGTAGCCAGGCACCATCCTGTCTTCACCATGCTATCATTTTTGTCTCTTGTTTCTTGTGGTCCAGTCATTAGGGTCTGTGTGGTGCTTGGCTACACTAGACGAATAACTTGGCATCTAAGGGTTCTGTTTCAGGGGGTACGCTTGAATCCATTTGGAACATGAACACTTTTAATGTTACATTATTATTTTCATAAGCATTACATTGGTTTTCTGAGTAATAGCATTAGTCAAAGATTTCATACATTTGATTAATCCAACAACTATTATTACAGCAAAAAGTATTAGTAGACCAGTACACAACATGGGACAAATCCATGAACCAGCACCTTTAGGTAGCCAACTAAAGAAGTCAAGAAAGCGTGAATCACACATAGGGGGTACATGAAGACAGAATGCCTTTTGGTGTACCTGCTTAATTAAGGTCTTGTTCTATTTCTCCTGAAGTATTTATCCAAGAGCAACAAGAGGTATTAACAACTGCACATACACTTTCTTATGGGCTGAAAAGAAATCAATAGTAATTCTATTGTCCAAGACTACCTAAACAAAGGAATTTAAGGACTGTCACTGAGATTCTATGCTCTCAGGAAGTTCACTGGTTATCTACTTATGTCCCTAAATTGATTGAATTGTTCAAACAGGAGCTGCAGTCTTCTTCACTTGGGAGAGATGAATCCAAGTCAAATCAAAGATTAATAAGAATTCCCAGGTAAAGTTCTTACCACTGAGGTTCAATAGACTCTTTCAATTGGTGTTTTTTTCCAATAGACATATTCTCCAGGCTGAATAGTGTGTAGCTTAGACATTTCTTGTTTCTGGATATCAAAAGCATCTCTAACTTGTGAGGAGCATTCCATATAATATTGAATTAAAGACTTGAAGTATTGGAACATGTTATATTGGGTTTCATTTGAATCAGGGAACGTTGTCCAATAAGGGATGGCCATAGGCTGACCAGTTATAATCACATTAGACGTTAATTTGTGGGATCCAAATTGAGTAGCTCTCAAATTTAAGAGGAGTAGAGATAACACTTTAGTCTAAGATAATTGTAAAGATTTGGAAAACTTGGCTAATTGAGATTTTAGTATGCCATTAGTTCTTTCAACTAAGCCAGGGGATTGAGGATGATAAGAACAGTGAAGTCTTTGTAAGATGGAAACTTTTTGCATATTTTGTTAATTATTCAATAAATTGCATAACATGGTAATTACAAAGAACCCAGCAGGCTCTCCAGGTAGGGATGATATGTTCAAGAATTTTCTTGGCCACAGAGGTGGCAGTGACTTTATGACTGAGGAAAGCTTCTTCCCAGTAAGAAAACCTAGAACTCATGAGGAATGCAAATTTACAACCATTCAGTGGTGGGAACTGAGTAAAATCAATTCGCCATTCAAGAATAGGTCCTGAAAGTAGGACGTACCTTCTGGGCATAGGTTTGTAGGGTTTATCTGAATTAAACTGGGGACAAACAAGGCAATGGGATGACATATAATCAACAGCCTCATAAAAAGGCCCCCATTAGTGCTTTTAAAAGATTTCCATCATTTTGTCTGTTTCCCAATGGGTGTTTGAATGTAATGCTTCCAATATGAAAATTTGTGAAGATTTGGGGAGAACTAAGTTCTTGTTGGCTACTATCTATATTCCAGAGATGGAACACAGAGAGCAACCCAGTCTTTTCCATTTCCCTATTTATTTGTGTGGGACTGATTTCTGGTGCTCAGGTAAAACACTGGGAGCAGCTACTTTTGTAAAATAAAAATTCTCTATAAATATATTCAAAGGCTGCTTATCATCTGAAAGTGTCCCACTTCATAGACCGAATGTTATGGGGACTAATACAGTAGGAACCAAAAAAAAAAAACAAAACAAAAAAACACCAAATACGTTTCTGTCGAGTCAATTTTGACTCATAGCAACCCTATAGGACAGAGTACAAGTGTCCCATGGTTTTCCAAAGAGTGGCTGGTGGCTTTGAACTGCTTAGCAGTCTGATCTCTTAACCACTGTGCTGCTAGGGTTACAATACAGTAGGAGGACAATAAATGCTATGAAAAAGGACGTGGTCCACTGCAGCAGGAAAATCTCCCCACCAGTAATTTTCCAAACCCTGGATTAGATAATCTGCTTTAATTCCTGTATTATCATACAAAAAACTCCCAAACATGGGGACATGCAGTCACTCAGGTAAAACAGGTTTCTTATTAAGTTTGGTCTACAGTCCAGTGACTGGATCTTGATGACGTCTCTATTTTCTTCTTTGGGAGTTAACTGTTGGTGTTTAAAAAGCAACTTTGAAATTTCATGCAGATTGAATCTGGGTAGGCATTTCCCAGGGTTTCATCATATAGGTGTCCTAAATGTTATACCAGTGTTTATTCCCACCTTTTCATTATGATTGTGAGTAAGGCCATTGTGACCATGAATGAGGGTATTATTATTATTAGGTCATGGCCGGGTAGTATCTGGCTTAGTTGTTCTATCAGCTGTCATTCCCTTTAATTTCTTCTGTTTGAGGAACTTTTTTGGCTTGGCGAGCCTGGGTTTTAATTATAGCAATCTTAGAGGGAAGCAAAAGTGCTTTTAAGAGGTCTGCTACTAAGGGACTTTTTAAATCTGGATCCCAAAAGAGATTAAGAACTCCCTCTTACTGAAGAAATCCTGAGAGTATGACCCCTGGACAACCTTTCAGCTCAGTAATGAAGTCATTCCTGAGGTTTACCTTTTAGCTAAAGATTGGACAGCCCCATAAAACAAACAAGACTAAAGGGGCAAGGACTCGAAGGCAGGAGGGGACAGAAAAGCTGGTAATAGGGAACTCAAGGTTTAGAAGTGAAAATATTGACATGTTCTGTGGTTGTTAGCTGATTTCATAAAACAATATGTGTGCTAAAAAAAAGAACCTTCTTTGTTCCCATAACATACTAAAATCACAAACCACCCTGAATTCATACCTTGAGTCAGTGTGAACAGTTCCAGATTTCTAGAAGTCAAATTGAAAGCTCCAGTAAGTGCAATCAATTTCAGCTTGTTAAGGTGACATGATGTCAGAAAGAGTGCTACTTTTGAGGACTTCAATTGATATAGTCACAACATTAACCTCTTTGGTAATCAGAGCTAGTAGGTTGAGGTTTTAAATATGATCCACTAACAAATAAAACCAAGTCAAGATTTGGAAGTGGAGTCTCTTGTAATTCTTGTCTGGTGAACAGTAGTTTGCTTAGTAAGATTTAAGTAGTCTTGGGTAGGGTGACCATCTCCATTAAGAGGTAGCTGGGATTAATGTGGTTAAAATACGCAACTGAATATTAGAAGTAGCTAAGTGAAGAACTACCTTAGTCTACTAGGTAGTAGATACTGGATCAAAGTTGACCTTAAAATGGCCTGCTGTGCATGGAGAATATAGACATCTAAAAATTTTTCTAAATCCATGTCTGCCATACTGTCATCCAGTTTAGCAGTTGCAGCAACTGCCTTGAGGCAAGTGGGCTAGCCTCTAGCTGTAGCTTCTAATCAAATCTGTGATACTCAGTGGGTCTTTGTTTTCCTCCATGTTTTTGAGTGAGTACTACTAATGCATTACTGGATACTTCATGTACAAACAATGAAAAGTTTAAGTTATAATTAGAAAATCTTAAGGCAGAAGTATTAGTTCAAGATTCTTGTAGTTATTGTACAGTCTTCTTACTGTCCTCTGACAATTGGAAAAAATCAGGTTCAGAGGTTTTTAAATGTTCATGTACTGGCTGAGCCAATGAAGAATGTTGATATCCAGGTTCAGCAGTATCTACAGAACCCCAGAAACTCCCTCAGTTGTTTTTTGATATTAGGAATAGAGTAGGCTATGATAGATTCCTTTCTCTTGGGGGTCTATAGGAATTCTTTTTGAAGAGTGATGTGGCTCAAATATTTAACTGAAAGTTGGGCCAATTGCAGTTTTTCTTGGGATGTTTTGTACCCTCCAATGGCCAAATGTTGTAATAGGAAGGTACTGGCCTCCTAAGCAATCGAGTGAGAGAATAAACCAACAGGTCACCCACATATTGTAACCAAGCAGACTCCTCAGTAAACCTGTAAAGGTGGCAAGTAAGCTTGCAAAATTTGTGAAAAATAGGTTGGAGATTTGGTGAAGCCCTGAAACATCACCATCCAAGTATATTGTTAGCCCTCCCAAGTAAATGTAAACAAATATTGGGTATCTGGGTGTACAAGAATACTAAAGAATGCATGACAAAATTAACCAATATAAAGTGAGTGGTGTCAGGGGGAATGCTGGAAAGAAGCAAATGGGGATTAGGGACTAATGAAAATCTGGGAATCACAATGCAATTAATAGCATGTATATCTTGGAAAATTTCCATTCTCAGTTATTTTGGTTTTTTTAAACTGATGAAGCAGGGTATCACAAAGAAAGCACATCGGATGATTAAACTTTTAGCAAGAAAACCTTGAATTACAGGAGTGATTTCCTCTTCAGCTTCCCATGTCAAAAGATACTGCGAGATTTTTAGTAAAGGTTTAGAAGAGTCAGTCTGAATTTGGATTGGGTCCATCAACAGCATCTAGCCAACATCAGTAGACGTAGTAGCCCATGAGGTTTTAGGAACTGTAGATAAAAAAATCTGAAGAGGAGATAGGATCTGAAAGTTTACCTTTCACCAACAGAAAATGGAGTGCCTGCAAGTAACAAAGAGCTTCTTTCTCATTTGGGGCTGCTTCTGTTAGGGCATCAGTGTGTAATTTTGTTTCAGCCAAATCTGGCAATATTTCTCCTGTCTCAGTGAATTTTAAATAGCATTCCATTTAGCTAAAATGCCTCTCCCATGTGAATCAATGAAAGTATTTAAATTAAATAAGAATGGGTGAGTATTTTCAGTAGGTACTAAGGATATAGAAACAGGTAAAGAATTAGTTAAAATTTGTCATTGGTTAGTGTTTTAGTCAGCTAATGCTGTTCTAATAGAAATACCACAGAGTGGATGGCTTTAACAAAGGAAAAGTTTATTCTTACACAATACAGTAGGCTGCAAATCCAAATTCAAGATGTCTGTTCCAGGGGAAGGCTTTCCACCTTGTCGGCTCTGGGTCCTTGTGTTGCATCAATCTTTGTTCAGGGAGCATTTTGGGGCAGGAATCTCACATCTGAAGGATGTGCTCTTCTCCTGGTACTGCTTTCTTGATGGTGTGAGGTTCCCAATTCTTGGCTTGCTTCCCTTTCCTTTTATATCTTGTAGGATGAAAGGATAAGGGTGATGCAAGCCATACTCCAAAGAAACTCCCTTTATGGTAGAGCAGGAAGGTTATCCCATGAAGACATTTACAGTCCCACCCTAATTCTTTAACATAGAGCATAGGAAAGTCACAAAATGGAGGACAATCATAAAATATTGGGAATCATGGCTCAGCTACATGGCTAAACATACTTTTGGGTGGACACAGTTCAATCCATGACAGCAACACCACAACTTTAGAAGTCTTTGTGCTCTGGGGAACAGGCTTTTACAAACTTGAGTTTAATAGTTGAGAGGTTTGTACCCACGTCAATTAAAAATTTACTCCCCATTGATCTGAATAATAGTTTCCGCTTGAGAAGCTAGAGCTGCCACTGGGAAAGAACCCAAATTGTCTCTGGAACATCCTCACTCAGGCTTGGCCTGAGAATATTCAAGTGAAATGCCCATTTTGTTTTTCAGCTTTATACAATCCATTTTGAAATGTCCGAGTTTCTTGCAACAATAACAAACTGCAGGGGTACTGATATGGTCCCTGAATAGGCCTTGAATTTGTTATAATTAGGAGACTTCAGCTTTCATAACTGCAAGATCATTAACTTATTTTGTTTAGCCCTACTTCCATTTCTTCAGCTTCTTGTTCTAAAGTTTGGCCCAGTTTTTTTTCCCCTTAATTTTATTTTTTTTATTAATTACAGTAAAAGAAAATTTCTAACATGCATCAATTATCTCATCTATGATAAACCCTCAGTCCCCCCGTCCCCCATATAGCCAACACAGTCATTATTCTTCTGTGGACAATTCTCTTGTTAAGTCTTTGTAACAGGGGTCTCATACAAAATTTGTCCTTTTGACACTGATTGATTTCACTCAGTGTGATCTCTTCCAAATGAGACCATGTTATGAAATGTTTTCTAAAATCATCATTGTTTTTTATCAAAGCATTGTGTTCCATTGAGTATATGTACTGTATTTTGTCTATCCATTCATCTGTTGATCAGCATCGGGGTTGATTCCATCTTTTTGCTATTGTGGACTGTGTTGCAACAAACATTCGCGTACATTTGTCTATTCATGTGACAACCTTTGTTTCTGAAGAATAAGTTCAAAGCAGTGAAATTACAAGATCAAATGGTATATCTATTTCTAGCTTTTTAAGGAAGCGCCAGATTGTTTTCCAAAGAGGTTGTACCATTTTGCAATCCCACCAGCAGTGTAGGAGAGTTCCAATTTCTCCACATCCTCTCCAGCATTTGTTGCTTTGTGTTTTTTGGATCATGGCCAACCTTAGGTGAGATGGTGTCTCATCATAGTTCTGATTTGAATTTCTTTAATTGCTAATGTTTGTGAGCAATTTTCCATGTGTCTTTCAGCTGCCTGGATCTTTAGAGAAATGTCTGTCTGTCTCCTTTACCCATCACTTAATTGGATTATTTACCCTTTTCTTGTTGATATATTGTAATACCTTTAGATTATGTAGATCAGACGTTGGTCTGATACAGAGTTGCCAAATATTTTTTCCTATTCTTTAGGTGGTCTTTTAATTCTTTTGATCAAGTCTTTAGATGAGCAGAAGTGTTTGATTCTTAGTAGTTCCTACTTATCTATTTTCTCTTCTGTTGATTGTGCTTTGTCAGATTTTGAAGTCTGTCTATACTGTGCATTAAAACTTCCATTGTTGATTCTATTTTATCTTGGATGAGCTTTATCATTTTAGATTTTATATTTAGGTATTTTATCTAATTTGAGTTGGTTTTTTTTATAAGGTGTGAGATATGGGTCTTCTTTCAATTTTTTACAGATGGATATCTAATTTTGCCAGCACCAATTGTTAAAAAGACGATTTTTACCCCACTTAAAAATCTTGGGGCCTTTGTCAGATATCAACTGCTCATAGGAGGATGGTGGCATCTCTAGGATTTCAAATCCGTTCCATTGGTCTATATGTCTCTTTTTGCACCAGCACCAGGCTGTTTTGGCAACTGTGGCAGTGTAATAGGTTCTAAAGTCAGGTAGTGAGAGGCCTCCCAGTGTGTTCTTCTTCTTCAGTAGTGCTTTACTTATTCAAGGTTTCTTCCCTTTCCAAACAAAGTTGGTGATTTGTTTCCCCATCTCATTAAAAAATGTCACTGGAATTTGTATTGGGATTGCATTATGTAAATAGATTGCTTTGGGTAAAATAGACATTTTCACAATGTTGAGGCTTCCTATCCACGAGCAGGGTAGATTACTCCATTTCTGAAAGTCTCTCTTAGTTTTTTGTAGTAAGGTCTTGTAGTTCTCTTCGTAAAGGTCTCTTATTTCTCTGGTTAGATTTATTCCTAGGTATTTTATCTTCTTGAAGGTTATAGTAAATGGAATTGATTTGGTGATTTCTTCTTTGATGATCTGTTTTGGTATAAAGGAATTCTACTGATTTACTTATGTTTATCTTGTATCCCAATACTTTGCTAAACTCCTTTATTAGTTCCAACAGTTTACTTATGGATTCCTTTGGATTCTCTGTATATACAATCACGTCATCTGCGACTAGGGAGATTTTTACTTCTTCATTGCTGATATGGATGCCCTTTATTTCTTTGTCTTGTCTAATTGCTCTGCCTAGAACTTCTAGCACAGTGTTGAATAGAAGTGGTGAGTGTGGGCATCCTGGTCTAGTTCCCGTTCTCAAAGGGAATTCTTTCAGTCTTTCACCATTCAGGTTGATGAAGGCAGTTGGCTTTGCATAGATGCTACTGATTGCATTGAGGAATTTCTCCTCTATTGCTATTCTTTTGAGAGTTTTTGTCATGAATGGATGTTGAACGTTGTCAAATGCCTTTTCTGCATCAATCGCCAAAGTCAGGTGATTCTTATCTTTTGTATTATTAATGTGGTTGATTACATTAATTGTTTTTCTGATGCTGAACCAGCCTTGCATCCCTGGAATGAAACCAACTTAATCATGATCAATTATTTTTTTTATATGCTGTTGAATTCTATTGGCTAGAATTTTGTTGAAGAATTTTTGCATCTAGGTTCATGAATGATATTGGTCTGTAATTTTCTTTTTTTGTGGGATATTTCCCTGGCTTTGGTATGAGGGTTATACTGGCTTCACAGAATGAATTTGGGAGTATTCCATCCCTTTCTGTGGTGTGAAATAGCCTCAATAGTGTTGGAGTTAACTCTCCTCTAAAAGTTTGGTAGAATTCTCCAGTGAAGCCATCTGGGCCAGGACTGTTTTTGGTTGGTAGATTTTTGATGGCTTTTTCAATCTCTTCCTTTATGATAGATTTATTAAGATAATCTACTTCTTGTGATAATCTTGGTTGGTGATATGAGCCTAGAAATTTGCCCATTTCCTCTAGGTTTTTCAAACCTATTACAGTATAGCCTTTCATAGTATTCTGTTATGATATTTTTATTTTAGCTGGGTCTGTTGTAACAATTCCCATCTCATTTCTTAATCAGGTTATTTGTATCTTCTGCTGTTTTGCTTTTGTAAGACTAGCGAATGGTTTCTCAATTTTGTTGATCTTGCGAAGAATCAGCTTTTGGTTTTGTTAACTTTTTTGATTGTTTTTCTGTTCTCTAATTCACTTAGTTCTGCTCTGATCCTTATAATCTATTTTCTTCTGGTGGCTGAGGTGTTCTTCTGTTGCTCTCTTTCTACTTCTTCAAGCTGTAAGGTTTATTCTTTAATTTGGGCCCTTTCCTCCTTCTGGATGTATGCAGTTACAGAGATAAACTGACTTCTGAGCACCGGTTTTGCTGTATCCTGTAGATTCCGGTAAGATGTGTTTCCATTGTCGTTTGATTCCATATTTTTTTTTTAATTTTGTCCTTGATTTCTTCTATAACCCAAGGCTTTTTGAGCAAAGTGTGTTCAGTTTCCATAAATTTGAATTTCTACCTATGATTTTTCTGTTATTGATTTCAACTTTTATGGCTCTATGGCCCGAGAAGATACTTTGCTGTAAATCAGTGGTTTGGATTTTATAGAGAATTGCTTTATGATGTAACACATGGTTTGGTCTGGAGAATGCTCCATGTGCATTGGAGAAGAAGGTGTACTTATCCATTGACAGATGAAAAGATCTGTATATGTCTCTCAGGTCAAGTTGGTTGATTTTTCAATAAGATCTTCTGTATCTTTACTGATCTTTTTTCTGGATGATCTATCCATAACTGAGAGGGGAGTGTTGAAATGTCCAACTATTACTGAGGAATGATCTATCTCATTTTTCAGTGTTGTCAGTATTTGTTCAATGTATTTAGATGCTCTGGTATTGGGTGCATAAATATTTAGTATTGTTAAGTCCTGCTTGAGAATTGAATCTTTCAGCAACAAATAGTGACTATCCTTGTCCACAATAGTGCATTTTGCAGTAATTTCTGAAATCCCTCAAGGAATGCAGTATTGCTTCTGGTTCACTATTTTTCTAGGCAGTGGCAGTTCTAGTGGCTTCCATTTGGCTCTTCCCACCATAATAGCCCTCACTCCATTTGTCAGCGATCCAATGTGGGAGTTCTGCCAATTGTTGAGTATATCTATTCCAATTATGCATTCTGGAACTGGGGAAATCACTACAGGATGGGTTTGGGGACCCCCTGGACCTACTGTTAGATGAACATGAGCCAAGACTCCATTAATAACCTGACCTCCATATGCCCCTACTCTGATTGGTGGACCACAGTAACATTTTGGGTCTTCTGGAATTAGTGTCAGTTCAGAGCCAGTATCCAGTAGTCCCTGAAAAGTCTCATTATTTGCTTTTCGCCAGTGAACAGTTACTCTAGTAAAAGGCAGTAGATCACTTTGGTAAAGGACAGGAGAAAGATTAACAGTATAAATTTTCTACAGGGTATTAGAATTCTTCCTCAAAGGGACCTGGTCTCTCCCTCATTGAAGGGGTTGTGGGTCCTTAAACTCGCTCAAATCTGGGAATTGATTGAGGGACCATGACTCTCTATTCTGGTGATTTGAGTTAGACTGCTGTTCACCTGACCTGGAATTCATCCATTCATATAGATCAAGTAAATACTTAGTAGTGTTATTATCTATTTCACTCCTAGGGACACCGTGACTAAGTAGCCAATTCCATACGTCCATACAAGTCAGACTATTATGATTACTATTTTGCCTCTCTTGTCCATCACTGTAAGCACACCCACCTTGTCTTTGTCAGTTGAGTGCAGCCACTTGATCCCTACCACCACGGGGTCCAATCAGCCCCGTTGTAGTTAGGTGTCTTAATTCAGTTAGGGCAGCTCCCACTGTCATATCTGATTTACATAAAATGGAAATCACAGCCATCTTCAAGGATCCTGGAGCTCCTTGGAAAAAGACTGATGCAATACCAGACTTTCCTCCAGAGCTGACAAGGGGGCAAGCCTTCCCCTGGAGTGGACAGCCTGAATTTGGACTTGTAGTCTACCGGACTGTGTAAGAATAAACTTTCCTTTGTTAAAGCCATCTGCTCTGTGGTATTCCTGTTAGAGCAGCACTAGCTGACTAAAACAGGGGATCTGCTGATTTTTCCCAGGCAAAAGATCAAGATCATGTTCATATGACTGGGAAGAAATCAGTCCACTGTTTCCACCCAGTCAGAGGCCCAAGACTATATGTATATGAACAAGTCAAGGTTACATTCTCAGGAACACAGAAGTAGGAGTCACAAAATATAGTTAGACCTACACCTGAGCCAGCCGTCCTAGGCATGCTATGTACCTCAGTTTTGGAATTCTTGCAAAATGGAAACTTAAGGGCAGTTTCCAAAATTTTTTTAAGTATTCTAGGCTAGATTGAGTATACAGGATGTATTTGTTAAGAGAAAAGGTAATTTTGTCCTAAAATTAAAACAAAACAAAAAGTCTTGACTGTTCCAGAATGAGGAAAAGGGAAACAAACATAGTTATAAAAATTTTCAAAGCTAAGGTAGGCTGGCTAAGATTTGATGGGTTTATCTACAAGACTATCAAAGAAACTCTCCCCCTAAAAGCCAAACCCCTTGTCCTTGATTTGATTCTGACTCAAAGTGACCCTATAGAACAGAGTAGAATTGTCCCGCGTGGGTTTCCAAGGAGTGGCTGGTGGATTTTAACTTCTGACCTTTTGGTTAGCAGGTGTAGCTCCTTACCTCTGCACCATGAGGGCTCAAAAAAAAAAAAAAAAAAAGAGTCAGATTACCCCTCCTAACAGGATAGAAATCTTTAAGGATATGAAAATAGGATAAATAAGTTGGGTAGACACTGATGAGGTAAAAATACGACAAATGGTGTCTTAATACAGTTGCCGGAAACCGGATAGATCCCCAACATTAAAGAGCCATAAACAAGTCTTTTCTATTGTAAAGGAATTTTAAAAAGCCAAAAGATAAAAATCTGAATGATACCACACCCAAAATTGCCTCAGGAGATGTCTGGCAGAGATATGGATTAAGAAGGGGCAGGTTCTCTGTTCCACCCTCAGGTGATATGCTTAAATGATCTGATATAGAAAAGACTTGTTTCTAAAACCAGTTGGTGGAATCTTAAAACAGCTAAGGTTAGATTTAAAAAATGGGCAATGATTGATAAGAAAAAGGTAAAAGTTTGAATAAAAATTTAGAATATTTATATGAACTTTGTTTCAACAGTAATTAGGTATTGTAGTCTATCGGCTTGTAGTTTATAGGCTTGAAGATAATTTTCAAGATCTTTAACATACTGATACTAAATTGGATTTATTAATGGATATTGGTTATGATTTAACTTTATATATTTTTTTACTTTTATTTTTTATATCAGAGTGGATATATATATGTGTGTGTATAAACTGAATCTCTCACTATTAAAAAGATACTTTCTTTAATTACAGGACTGAAGAGTTACTTTTATCTTCTGTGTAGTCTGACTATAGATTGTGTGTCACATAAGAATTAGTGGAGTGTTTATGTTTAATTTTATGTCTTTAAACAAAAAAACAAACCTTATGGTTTTTGGAAAACATAAGATTTTTACTTTTAAAATATTTTTCTCATCACTTTGGTTGAATAGCTATTTAAGTATTGTTTTTCAGTTACCTATAACAGATCTCTGACAACTTTGAAACTTCATGGAAAAGTCACCAAAGATTTGTTCCCCCTTTGTAAGAGAAAACTGATAGACATAATAAACTTTAGTCAATATCCTATGATAGCATGAAACATGTTGTCTAATATTCTTTGGGTTAAAGATTTTGTATGAGTGTTAGTATGCTTTACTTGATATTAGACAACAAGGCTTAAATTGCAGAGTTGGTCGCAGCTTTACTTCTTAAATCATTTTGATTTAATGGTTTTAACTGGGAATTCACATTGCTTACCTATGAAGTTTTATTAATATTCAGATGTTCAGAGACTTGATAATTTTGGTATATTCTTGATAGATCCTAATATAAGAGAGTTGGCAATTAAGTTTGTGAACTCATCCTAGAAAAAGTGCTACATACCTCATTGCTGAATATCACTATGGTCACCTTTGAGAAGCTATGCACCGACGCCAGCTCCTTTTCCGGAATGGCCATCAGAGCTGTTGGCGTATTACCCTTGATGTCCTAAACGTCATCAAAATGTCTTTCTTTCAATATTTCCTTTATCTTTGGGTAAAGAAAAAAGTCACTTGGAGGTTGTCCCAATACAGTTGTTTACTGGCTAAAAACTCCCTCACAGACAGCTATACAATTAAGTTCACGAACTTCCCACCATGCCATCGTGTGCAATAGCTATTCCAGAAAGAGCTTCAGAACTGCTTTGAATGGTAGACTAGGTGCTGGCATGGGTACATAGCTTCCTAAGGGGAGTACTTCAAAGGTGATCATAGTGATGATATTCAGCAATCTGAAGTAGGTAGCACTTAGAACAATTGAATTAGTGGACTTAATTTCTGGACCTTGTATATATTTATTATGGTTGTGTCCTTATATATACTCATTATATAATGTTTTTCCTTGTCCTTTATTGGAGATTTTGTCTTAAAGTCTATTTTATAATAGATTAACATTGCCATTCCTGTTTTTTGGTTACTATTTGATATATTTTTTCCAACTTTTGATTTTTAGTTTATTTATATCTTTGTGTATAAGGTGTGCCTCTTCTAGACAGCATATTAATGGATCCTGCTTTTTACTTCTCTGTCTTTACTGGTACATTTAAAACATTTACCTTCAGTATGATTATTGATAGGTATGAATTCACTGTTGTTATTTTGTTATGCTTTTCTGTGGTGTTGATGGTTCCTTTGTTCTGCATACTTTTCTGTGCTGAGTTCTTTTTTGTTTCAACTTTTTTTTCATTTCCTTCATTGTTGTTGATTTTGTGTTTACTGAGTCTATAATTTTATTCTTTTTCATTTTGATGAGTGGGTTTGTTAATTTTCTTTATGGCTATCCTGAAATTTACCTTTACCTTCTTAAGTATAAAGCAGTATTTTATTTCTTGATATTGCATTGACTTCTTCTCCATATGGAAGTTTTATAATTATACCACTTATTTTCTCTTTTTGTTTTGAAGTTCTCATCATTTACAAATTGCTATCTCTGGTTCCGTTTTCAGTGTAGCTTTATTTTATTTTTAAGGATTCTTTATCTGTGTTAGTATCTAACTGATTCTGCAATGTGTCTTAATCTCACTTATCTGTCTTATAATGTTGGTTCTCTGCAGGACTCCCTGTAGTATTTCTTGTAAGTTTGGTCTGGTTTTTACATATTCCCTTACTTTTTGTTTGTCTGGAAAGTATCTCACCATTTTATTTGAGAGACAATTTTGCTGGTATATAATTTTTGGCTGGTATTTTTTTCTTTATTATATATGTTGTCCCACTGTCTTCTCGCTTGCATGGTTTCTGCTGAGAAATCAGTGTTTAGTCTTATTAGTTACCCTTTGTCGGATGATATTTCATTTTCCCCAAGCTGCTCAGTATTCTTTGTCTTTCTTTTTGCAAAGTTTGATTATGATATATATTTTGGTGATTTTCTTTTGGGATCTGTTTTGTATGAGGTTTGTTGTGGTTGTTGAATGAATATCTTCTTGTCTTTAATTATATTAGGGAAGTTTTCTGCCAGCAAATCTTCAAAATTTCCCTCTGCTTTTTATTGTCTCCTGTTCTGGAATTCAAATCATGTGTAAATTATTCTTCTGGATAGGGTCCCACGTAACTATTGGGTTTCTTCATTTTTCTTCATTGTTTCTTTCTGATTGTTCCTCAAACAATTAGTGTTAAAGAATTTGTTCTCTGTTTTGCTGATTCTGTCTTCCTTTGACTTGATTCCTCTATGTTATTCTATCAAGTCGTCAATTTCTGAAATTTTATTGTTAATCTTCTGAATTTCTAGTTGCTGTTTTGATATGGTTTCTAATTGTGTATTTTGTCATTTTGTTCTTCCTTTCCTGAATTATTCTAGCATTTGTTTGCGTTATCCTTGATTCTGTTACTGTTTTTCTTGATCTCTTTCTCAATCTTTTGAAAGACACTTTATATAAGTCCTTTGAATTCTTTATCAAGTAATTCTGTTACCATTTCTTCCTCAGGGAAGTTCTCTGGTTCTTTATTCTGGTCACTTGTTGGAGCCGTGTTGTCTGGCTTCTTTAGGTGATTTGATAGTCTATTGTTTCTGAGGCATTAAAGTGTTAGTATATGAATCTAGTAATTCTATGTTTGATTGTTGCATCCTTAGTTTTTGTTTTGTTTTGATGTGTCCAGGCAGGTGCGGTGAGTGTGCTAGTCTGATTGCTAATTTGACTGAAGCACTGGAGCTCTTGTCACCTATCTCTGGGTTAGTAGGGGAGTGGTTGGGTGTGTGAGTGCAAGTCTCACTGGTCTTGCAGGGTGGCTGAAGGTAGGCTGAGTGGGTGTTGTTCACTCTTTTTTGTCCAGTGGCACAGGAGCAGACAGTGGTACTTGCTGAGTGGGTAGGGTGACAGGTGTGGCAGGCATGGATGGCTAGTTGAGGCATGGCTGTAGCCTTCTATTGGATTTGGGAGTTGAGTGCTGGGAGGATGTGCACATGATTATGCTGCTGCCACCTCTCACCAGTTGTTGAGGGAGTATGTAGTAGGCTATCATGAGTCCAGCTGCACTACCATCACCTCTAATTGGGCTAGGCAGGGCCTGGGAAGTGGATAAGCATGTGCTGCTCCTTGCTAAGTGGTGTGATGAATGACAGTTGTCTCTTGCTGGGAAGAAGAGGGCAGGAGGGAGACGCAAGCAGGTATTTATAGGGTTGCACCACTGCCACCCCCTACCAGGCAGTAGTTCAGTGAGGTGGTGGGAGGGCGTTCGTGTGGTTACTGCCTTTAGCTAGGCCCAGGGGAAGTGTACTTGATGGGTGGGTGTACATGTATAAGCATGCCTAGTACCACTTGTCAGGTGGGACTGGGTGGAGGCAGAGTTGCTGAGCTTGTGATATAGCCTCTAGTCAAGTAGAGTAGCTGGGTTATGAGATCCTCTGCTGATTCTGATCACAAGGGTAGGTGAAGGAGAAGCACATCCCTCTGGTTAGTAGACATTGGTGCCAGGGCATTTTGTGTTCACTGCAGCCAGCAGTTGGGACTTGCCCCTAACCTATTACAAAGATGGATTCGCATCTGGGATCCAGTCAGGTGGGAGACCTTTTGTCAGTACTCTACAGACCTACCTTCTTATGAACGCTACTCACTGCAGTAGTTGGAAACTGCCATTCATGAGTGTGTCTGGTTCTGGATCCTGGTTCCTTTCCTGCTCTTTTGTAGGCAGGATCTCTGTGATTTTCACTCTTTTTTGTCTTCTTTCCTTGGATTTGGATTATGATCTGCTTACCTTGCTTCTGTCTGGGTGTGTCTGTCCAGTTTCTGTGTCTCTCATGGAAATGTCATGAAGTTGCCTCCCTGTGTTCCTCACCTGGGATTGCTACTGTCTTCGTCCTAAGATGATCGCATTGACCAGGGATAATTGGTAGAGTCACTCCATTCCTTGTCACTCCTTGTTCATTGCATTCATTCAGTTTTTCCTTCCAGTTGATTTCAATTCAATGTCCTGTTTTGTTGTTCAGGGTTTTGGGATTGTTATTTTCATCTATTTCACTTTTTTTTTTTTGGTCTTTGCTGTAGGGTAATGATATGGTACATCTGTCTGAGCTTCCATCTTGGCTCCTCCCCTAGATGCATAGTTTTTCCAGTAGCTGACTCAACTCAATCAATTGATTCTAGCTGGAAAGGAAACCTAAAATAGCCACTCACGACTGTCTACCATGACAAAAGCTTTTCCACCTGTATCACACTTTGGAAATATTTGATAACTTTCACACTAGGGATTCCCCAGCTCATGAACTTTAAAATAAAGCTTATGACTTAATATACAAATTTAATATTATGAAATTTTTGTTTTTAATGAAATAATATTTTCAAAATTCATCTATGTCTTAGAATTTCATCCCCTTCATGTGAAGTAATAACTCCATCATAAAAACTCAAACCCACTGCTGTCAAGTTGGGTCTGACTCATAGCGACCCCATCATACATACCAAAAAAAAAAACCAAACTCACTTCTGTCGAGTTTATTCCAACTCATGGAGATCCTATAAGATAGAGTAGAACTGTTCCATAGGGTTTCCAAGGAGAGCCTGGCGGATTCAAACTGCTTACTTTTTGGTTGGCAAATATGGCACTTAACCACTATGCAACCAGGGTTTCCATTATACATACAGGTAATAGAAAAAAACCAAACTCTGAAGGACAGAGTAGAGTTGCTGCATAGGGTTTCCAAGGAGCAGCTGGTGAATTTGAACTGTCAACGTTTTTTTTCACCTAACATTTTATTGAAAGCAGGGAATACTTCAAAGTTTGCTGTAGTAATATTCAGCAATGAGGTATGTAGCACTTTTTCTAGGATGAGTTGGAGAACTTAATTGTCAATCCTCATAGACCAGACCACAGCCTGCTGTATGGTAGGGTTTTGAACAGTAAATTGTAAAATTGAACACCCACAAGTGAATATCTGAGATTGACAATATTAGTCAGTTACATACTAAAATGTTGTAAATAGTACATATTACTAATGATAAGATGTACAAGAAAATAAAAGGAAATGGTCATAAGTGTGGTTTCTGGTAACTCAAATGCATGATAAGTTGGATAGTGCCTGTGTACACCACGTTTTGTTTATTCATTCATCTGTTGATCGACATTTGAGCTGTTTCCACTTTCTGGCTGTTGTGAAAAATACTACAGTGAACACTGGTGTACAGGCATCTCTTTGAATCCCTGAATTCATTTCTTTTGGGTATACACCTAGGAATGGAATTGCTGGGTCATAAGGTAATTCTGGAAACTCTGGTGGTATAGCAGTTAAGTGCTGCAGCTGTTAACCAAAGGGTCAGCAGTTTGAATCCACAAGGTATTCCTTGGAAACTCTATCGGGCAGTTCTACTCTGTCCTATAGGGTCTTTATGTATAGGAATTGATCCCTATGGGTTTTATTTTTTGGTAATTCTATGTTTTTATTTTTAACCTTGTTTTAGGTGAAAATTTACAGTGCAAATTAATTTATCATTTAAAAAATTATACACAAAGTGTTTTGTGACATTAGTTGTGATCCCTGCAACATGTCACCAGTCTCCCCTTCCCCATTATACCCTGGATTCCCCATGTCCATTCATCCAGAAATTCATCATTCCTTACTTCCTTCTTGTCTTTGCTTCTGGGCAAGTGTTGCCCATTTGGCCTCATATACTTGATTGAACCAAGGAACACATTCCTCACAATTGTTATTGTTTGTTTTATAGGCCTGTCTAATCTTTGGCTGAAAGGTTGACTTTGAAAGGGCTTCAGTTCTGAGTTAATAGGGTGTCTGGAAGTCACAGTCTGGGGTGCTTCTCCAGTCTCTGCCAGACTGTTAAGTCTGGTCTCTTTTTTTTGGTCTCTTTTTTATTAATCTGAAATTTGGCTTACGTTTTTCTCCTGCTCTGTCCAGAACCCTCTATTGTGATCCCTATCAGGGAAGTTGGTGGTGGTAGCCAAGCACCATATAGTTCTTCGGGGCTCAGGCTGGTGGAGGCTGTGGTTCATTTGTCCTTTGGATTGATATTTTCCTTGTGTCTTTAGTTTTCTTCATTTTTCTTTGTTCCAAACATGATGGCTACTTGCAAGCTTTTAAGACCTCAGATGCTAATAACAAAAGCAGGATGTAGAACACTTTTTTTGTAAATTATGTTATGTTGCTGAGTTTTGGGAGGGTTTTTTTTTTAATATAGGCATTCTGGGTGTTAAACCCTTGTCTTCAGCTGGGTTCCTTAGAGAAGCAAAACCAGTTAAGCATGTAAATATATGTGTAAAAAGATTATATCAAGAAAATAACTCATGGTTGTAGACACTGAAAAGTCTGTGTGTCAGGATGGAGGCTTCAAGGATTCTGGGACTCCTTTCACAAATTTATTACTCACTGTTTCAGCAAAAGGTATATCCTCTGGGCACTCCATGTGTGGGTCTGTGGGTCTAACCTGATACACCAAGGCTAACATGCCAATTTCCCTAAGCCTTTGGATGCGTTCTTGTACAGTATACTAAGGAAGATCTGGTACTTTGACTTGATTTAGTGTAAGCCCCCACATAATGCTTGCTTCAGTGAGTCAACCAAATAACTATGAGATCCTTTCCTAACTTCTTAAGCTGAAACATTGAATGAAGAATCTGTGCTTAGTGGTCCCATGTCAGTAAATTCAGACTAATCCATCTCTACTTTCCTTGCACCGTTATCGCACACCCTTAATAACCACTCTCACACATATTCTCCAGGAATATGTTTGCACATATTGGGAAAATCAGGCAGTTCTTCTGAAGTGTTGCATGCCTTGTCCTGTGTCACACTTTGTGCTTCACAGTTTGGAGCATGTTGGGAGGCAAGTCTAGGTCTAGAAGTCAAAATTGGTGGTGTGCATGTGCTTTCAGAACATTTAGATTTTTTTGAAAAGTATCTGCCTTAGGTGATGCCCAGCCAATGACTCAGACAAAGGTTTGACAGACACAACTGGGGTTAATCTCGTGTGTTAGAGGAGGAGGGGTTAATGGTTTTACTGGGGAGGGTGACTTAGCAGACAAAATGAAGTAATCTCTTCAGATGGGAGTAACAGGGCTGGTTCTCTTGGCAGGAATGATTCAAAGAAATTCAGGGGCTCAGTGTCTCCAGATTTCTGATTATCTACCCATATGTCCCCATTTCTTCCCAATCCCAGTCCTCACTTTAACTTCAGATACCACTCTGAATTTGGTTGGTGTTGTAATTCAGCCATTCTTTCTATAAGACTGGGTTTGGTTTTCAGCAATATCAGCACTGTTATTACAAGAAATAAGACTTTCTTTCAAGGCACAAGTGGAAGCTTTGAGGTCATTTATATAACACTTAAGTTTTGACTCTTAAGCCCTGAGGTTGTCTCTTTCACCACTTTGTCTAGTGAGAGTAGGATCAACAAACCAGCTTCCTTATACTTTTCATTATGACTGAGTTATAAAAAGGCATCAAATATGTGATCATCCAGAACCTCACTTCTCCTAACACCTGATCTATTGATGGTGATATTTTGTGTATTTCTATTGCCACCTTATGCCATGGATCAGCAGTGCCTTCTTTACTGCTAGAAGCAGAGTCATCAACATCTTTAAGAGCAATGAGACTTGAAAACGAATTTAGAAAATTCATCCTTACAATTTCATTTCTCTAGAACCACTCCAAGTATGAAGCAAAATCAGTAAAATATATAAATAATATAGAGATTTGTATCAAGAAAATTGTTCACATGGTTGTAGAGACTGGGAATTTCTAACACCTTGAGTCAGGCTAGAGGCTGACATAGCTACAGGGGCTAGTGAACTGAAGAGTGGCAGGCAAGATGGCAAGTAAGCTGTTAGCTCAAGTCCCAAGAACTGGATGTTAGACAGGAGCTAGCAGCAGGATTCAGAGGGAACCACAACCTCCTAGGCTTGCCAGAAATTCTATGTATATTGAATGTAGGGCACACCCCCAAGGAAACACCCTTTCAACTGATTGACTACTCACAGCAGATTGCATCATTGAAGTGATCACATTATATCAGATCTTATCATGTAAGACTGCTAATCTACATCATAACTGCCAAGCCTCTGAGAATCCTGGACCAGCCAGGTTGCCACACAACTTTAACCATCCCACAACTTTAATCATCACATCTTTGTCCTGTTCCTGATCTTAAGAGAAAAATTTACAGCCTTTCACCTTTGAATATGATGTTAGCTGTAAGTTTTCCATAAGTAGCTTTTATTTTTTGAAGAGTTTCTCTTCATTCCTGGTTTGTGTTGAGGGAGTGGTTTTGTTTTGTTTTGTTTTTAATCATGAAATGGTGTTGGAGTTTGTTAAATACCTTCTCTAAATTGACTGAGAAAATCATGTGGTTCTCTGCTTTGTTCCATTAATGTGGTGTAGTGACTTGATTTGATTTTCTTTTGTTAAGCCATCATTTAATTCCTGGAATAAATCCCACTTGGTCATGTTGTATAATCCTTTTAATAAGTTGTTGGATTTACTTTGCTGGTATTTTCTTGATGATTTTTGCTTCTGTATTCACAAAAGGCATTGATCTGTTGTTGTTGTTAGGTGCCATTGAGTCAGTTCTGACTCACAGTGACCCTACGAACAACAGAACAAAACACTGCCTGGTCTTCCACCATATCTACAATCATTTTTATGCTTAAGCACATTGTCGCAGCCTCTGTACCAATCCATCTTGTCAAAGGTCCTCCTCTTTTGCTGACACTCCACTCTGCCAAGTATGATATCCTTCTCCAGGGACTGATCCCTCCTGACAACATGTCCAAAGTATGTAAGACACAGTCTTGCCATCTTTGCTTCCAAAGAGCACTTCCAGAACAGATCTGTTGGTTCTTTTGGTGGTCCGTGGTACATTCAACATTGTTCTCCAACACCACAATTCAAAGGCATCAAGTCATCTTCTGTCTCCTTTTTTCATTGTACAGCTTTCACGTGCATATGATGCAATTGAAAATATCATGGCTTGGGTTGGGTGCACATTAGTCTTCAAAGTGATATCTCTACTTTTCAATACTTGAAAGAAATCTTTTGGAGCAGATTTTCCCAGTGCAATGCATCTTTTGATTTCTTGACTGCTGCTTCCATGAATGTTGATTGTGGACCCAAGTAAAATGAAATCCTTGACAACCTCAATCTTTTTTTCACTTATGATGATATTGCTTCCTGGTCCAGTTGTGAGGATTTTTGTTTTCTTGATGTTGCAGTACAACCCATACTGATCTTCATCCTTGATCTTCATCAGTAAGTGTTTCAATTCTTCGTCACTTTCAGCAAGGAAGGTGATGTCGTCTGCATAACACAGGTTGTTAATGAGTTGTCCTCCAATCCTGATACCTCATTTTCTTCATAGAATCCAGCTTCTTGGATTATTTGCTCAGCACACAGGTTGAAAAGGTATGGTGAAAGGATACAAACCTGATGCACACCTTTCCTGACTTAAAACCATGCAGTGTCCCCTTGTTCTGTTCACATGACTGCTGCTTGATCTATGTACAGATTGTTTAAGAGCACAATTAAGTGTTCTGGAATTCCCATTCTCTGCAATGTTAGCCATGATTTATTCTGATACACACAGCTGCATCCCTTTGCATAGTCAATGAAATATAGGTAAACATCTTTCTGGCATTCTCTGCTTTCAGCCAAAATCCATCTGACATCAGCAATGATATCCCTGGTTCTGTGTCCTCTTCTGAATCCAGCTTGAATTTCTGGTAGTTCCTTGTCAATATACTGTTACAGTTGCTTTTGAATAACCTTGAGGAAAATTTTATTTGTGTGTGATATGAATGATATTGTTTGGTAATTTCCGCATTCAGTGAGGTAACCTTTCTTTGGAATGGGCATAAATATGGATCTCTTCAATTCAGTTGACCAGGCAGCTGTCCTCCAAATTTCTTGGCATAGACGAGTGAGCACTTCCAGTGCTGCATCTGTTGAAATATCTCAATTGATATTTCAGCAATTCTTGGAGCCTTGTTTTTGGCCAATGCCTACAATGCAGCTCCAGACTTCTTCCTTCAGTACCATTAGTTCTAGATCACAATGTATCTCTTCAGATGGCTGAACACTGACCAGTTCTTTCTGGTATAATAACTCTGTGTATTCCTTCTGTCTTATTTTGATGCATTCTGAGTTGTTTAGTATTTTTCCTTTAGAATCCTTCACTATTGCAACTTGAGGCTTGAATTTTTTCTTCAGTTCTGTAGTTTTCTTTTTTGTGATGTCTTTATATTACATTGGCATCAAGGTAATGCTGTCATCATAGAGAATGAGTTTGGATGTGTTCTTCTCTCTTCTGCTTTTTTTAGGAATTTGAGAAGAATTAGTGTTACTTCTTCCAGTGTTGGGTGTTAATTACCTTTAAACCATTTGGTCCTGGGCTATTCTTTGTTAGGAAGTTTTGGATTACTGATTCAACTTCTTCACTTGTTATAGGTCTGTTGTCATTTTTTAAATTTCTTATTGAGTCAGTTTGGGTTGTGTGTTTCTAGGACTTTCTTATTTTACCTAGGTTTTCTCATTTGCTGATGTACCATTGTTCATAGTATTCTCATTTTTATTTTTTTTGTATTTCTGTAAGGTTAGTGGTACTGTACCTAGTTTTATTTATGATTTAAGCTACTTGCATCCTCTTTCTTTTTCTTTTTTTATATAGCTAAAAGTTCTTTGATTTTATTTATCTTGCCAAAGAACCAACTTCTGCTTCTTTGTTTTTATTGACTTTTTGGTGAAAATTTCCACAGCAAGTTAGGTTCCCTTTTGACAATTTCTGCACAAATTGTTCAGTGGCATTAGTTACATTTATCACAATGTGTCAAAATTATCTTTAGTTATATTCTGTTTGTTCCATTTCTAGCACACTGGTTTCCTTGTCCTATTATCTACTCATCTTTGCTTTTGAGTAATTGTTGACTTTTTGGTTTCATACTGATGGTTTTTAAGTAGAGTACTGATCTTACGAGTAATATCCTTTATTTTGTGGTCCACTTTGCTATTTTGGTAAAGGATGATCTCAGGGGATAGGCTTGGTTCTGGGTCTAAAAAGTGTGTTACAGCAACAGTATCACAGAATCTTCTGTTCTCACTGTTGCAAATCTGTCTGTCTGTTTCTTCTTTAATAAGAATTTGAATTCTGGTCCACATTTTTCTCCCAATCTATCTGGGACTATCTATTGTCATTGGTGGTAGTCAGGTACTGTATAATTCTGGTCTCAGGATAGATGAGTTTGTGGCTTGTATAGACTTGTTTCTTCTCTGAGATTTTGATCACCAGCTTACTTTTTTGTTCCTGGAGAGTAAAAAACAGAAAAACACCAGAACCTATGGGATACAGCAAAAGAAGTGCTCAGAGATCAATTTATCTCAACAAATGCACACATCCAAAATGAAGAAAGCTCCCAAATCAAGGAATTAACCCTACAAGTCAAACAAGTAGAAAGAGAACAATAAAAGAACCCCTTAAGCACCAGAAGAAAACAAATGATAACAATTAGAGCAGAACTAAATGATTAAAGAATACAAAAACAATTGAAAGACTTAACAAAACCAAAAGCTGTTATTTTTAAAAGATGAAAAAAAAAAAAACATGTGCTAAACTCACAAAAGAAAAACAGGAGAGGAAACAACCCAAATAAGAAATGAGATGAGAGATGTCACAACAGACCCAACTGAAATAAAAAGAGTCATAACAGAATACTACAAAAAATTGCACTCTAATAGATTTGAAAACCTAGAGGAAATGGACAAACTTCTAGAATCACATTACTTACCAAAACTATCACAAGGAGAAGCAGAATAACTTAATAAACCCATCACGAAAGACGAGATTGAAAAAGTAATAAAAAAAAACTATTAACCAAAAACGTCCTGGCCCAGACAGCTTCACTCAAGAATTCTACCAGACTTTGAGAGCAGTTGATACCAATACTACTCTTTTAGTCAGCTAGGTCGCCATGAGTTGGATCTGACTCGACGACACTTGGCTGGCACTGCTGCTCTAACAGAAATGCCACAAGTCGGTGGTTTTAAAAAACAAAAGTTTATTCTTACACAGTCGGTAGGCTGTAAGTCTGAATTCTGGATGTCCGCCCAGGGGAAGGTTTTCTCTCTGTTGGCACTGGAGGAAAGTCCTTGTGTTGCATCAGTCTTTGGTCAGGAAGCATCTTGGCCCAGGAACCTCAGGTCTGAAGGACACACTCTACTCCAGGTGCTGCTTTCTCGATGGTGTGAGGTTCCCAATTCTCTGCTTGTTTCCCTCTCTTTATATCCCCCGGAGAATGAAAGGATAAAAAGTAGTGCAAACCATATTCCAGGAAAACTCCCTTAGCAAATGTGTTGCAGTCCCATCCTAATCGTCTTTTAACATAATCATCCTACTTATTAGCCACAGGCAGAGATTAGAATGTATAGCAGAGGAAAATCACAAAATATTGGGAATGATGGCCCAGCCAAATGGCCACACACATTTTTGGGGGGACCTTGTTCAATCCATGACAACTACTAAAGCTATTTCACAGCATAGAAAAGGATGGAAGGCTTCCAAATTCATTCTATGAAGCTAGTATAACCCTGATACCAAATATGGGTAAAGATAGCACAAAAAAAGTAAACTGCAGACCAATATCTCTCATGAACCTAGATGCAAAAATCCTCTACAAAACCCTATCCAATAGAATTTAACAACATAGTATCATCTCACCTCGACAAGGTTGGCCATGATCTAAAAAACACAAAACAACAAATGCTGGAGAAGCTGTGGAGAAATTGGAACTCTCCTACACTGCTGGTAGGATTGCAAAATAGTACAGCCTCTTTGGAAAGCAATCTTGTGCTTCCTTAAAAAGCTGGAAATAGATATACCATTTGAACTAGTAATCCCAATGCTTGGAATATATCCTACAGATGCAAGGGCAGTAACACAGACAAATACATGCACACAAATGTTTGTTGCAGCACAGTCTACAATAGCAAACAAGATGGAATCAACCCAGATGCCCAACAACAGATGAATGGATAAATAAACTATGGTATATATGCTCCATGGAACCCTATGCAATGATAAAGAACAATGTTGGTTTTAGGAAGCATCTCATGACTTGACTTCAATTGGAAGACATTACTATTATTATAATTTTTATTTAACATGACTGAGTGAAAATGTACATTCCCAAATAAATTTACATGCCCACCTATATGCAGCTTCCACTGCTCTCCCTGTCCGGTGACTGCACATTGTTCCTCTCTGCTCCATACATGTCTCATCCTCCCAACAGCCTCCTTTCCCCTCCTCTCCGTCTACTCCCCTTCCTCCAGCCAGAGGTCAGCAAGATAATATCCTATAGATGTATAGAACCATAAAGTGCTTCCAATATATGGTCACTCTGTATTGCCAAGTCCAATCCATTCCTGTCCAAAGAGTGGACCTTCATTATAATTTATGGGTAAGGGCAGCATCAGGGCCAGGGGCCATGCTCTCAGGAGAACCCTGAAACTGCTGGACCATCAATTGAGGTCTTTTAGTGGAGATCTCAGGATGCACCCCCTTTTTTAAAATTTTTATTTAACATAACTGAGTGAAAATGTACATTCACATGTAAATTTACATGCCCCCTTATATGCAGCTTCCACTGCTCTCCCTGTCTGGTGACTGCACACTACTCCTCTCTGCTCCATACATGTCTCATCCTCCCAACAGTCTACTTTCCCCTCCTCTCCGTCCACTCCCCTTCCTCCAGCCAGAGGTCAGCAAGATGATATCCTATAGATGTATAGAACCATAAAGTGCTTCCAACATATGGTTACTCTGCATTGCCAAGTCCATTCCATTCCTGTCCAAAGAGTGCACCTTTGTTATAATTTATGGGAACGGGCAGCATCAGGGCTGGGGGCCATGCTCTCAGAGGAACCCCAAAACCGCTGGACCATCAATTGAGGTCTTTTAGTGGAGATCTCATGATGCACCTCTTTTTATTCTTGTGTTGCCAGTGAGGCTCCTCTCTGTGAGCTCCGTCATGGCTATCACTGGTGGTGGCCAGGCACCATCCGGTTCTTCCGGTGCCAGGTCGATGTAGGCACCCACTCTTGTGGGTCTCTCTGTCTTCTCGGTTGTCTTTACCGCATGCCATTTTGGCCCTCGGTGAGCATCCGCTCCTGCTGAGTTGGGACCATTTGCTGTGTCCTCGGATGGCAGCTTGGCAGCTTTTAAGACCCCAGACGCCACTCACCAATGTGGGGAGGATGCACCCCTTTTTATTCTTGTGTTGCCAGTGAGACTCAACCTAGTGAGCTCCATCGTGGTCATCACTGGTGGTGGCCGGGCACCATCCGGTTCTTCCGGTACCAAGTCGATGAAGGCACCCATTCTTGTGGGTCTCTCTGTCTTCTAGGTTGTCTTTACCACATGTCATTTTGGTCTTCGGTGAGCATCCGTTCCTGCTGAGTTGGGACCATTTGCTGTGTCCTCGGATGGCAGCTTGGCAGCTTTTGAGACCCCAGATGCCCCTTACCAATGTGGGGTGCAGAGAGCTCTCTTAGCAAAACGCTAGTTGTGCCAATTGCCTCGATTTCGCCTAAGAGCATGGTCCCCTGCCCCCTGCCCCAGCTACTCTATCCTTGCAATATTGGGTTAAGATGGAAGGAGTACTCAAGTTATGCTGAAGTCCACTTAATGTTGTTCTTGTTTCTAATGTGTGCTATCATCGCTTTCTCCCAACCAGATTTCTAGCAACTATCTAAACTAAACCCTCCCCCCCTCACCCTCCCTCCCTCCCCTCCCTTGCAGCTGTCAAAGAGTCTTTTCTTCTATACACAAGTCTGTTTTTGAGATCTTTTCGTAGAGGTCTCATACAGTATTTGTCCTTTTGTCGCTGACTACTCTCACTCAACATAATGTGTTCCAGTTGAAACCAGGTTAGGAGATGTTTCCTGGAATCATCGTTATTCTTTATCATTGTGTAGTGCTCCATTGAGTATATGTACCATAGTTTACCTACCAATTCTTCTGTTGTTGGGCGTCTCGGTTGATTCCATCTTTTTGCTATTGTGGACTGTGCTGTGATAAACATTCTGGTGCATGTGTCCGTTGGTGTGAAAGGCCTTGATTCTGTAGGATGTATCCCAAGTAGTGGAATTACTGGGTCAAATGCTGTATGGAAGACATTATGTTGAGTGAAATTAGTCAGTGGTCCAAGGGCAAATATTGTGTGAGACCCGCTACTATATAAGGACTTAAAAATAGACTCATGTACAGAAGAAAAGACTCTTTGACTGCAGCAAGGGAGGGAGGGAGAGGGCTGGTTATAGATTAGATAGTTGGTAGAAATTTGGTTGGGTGAAATCAGTGACAGCACACAGTAGAAAGTAGATCAGCTTAACTGGACTTCAACGTAACCTGAAAACTCTTCCAATCCTAACCCAATATTGCTACAACAGAGTAGCAGTGTGGGTGTCTGAGGACCATGCTCTCAGGGGACATTGAAGCCAACTGGCATAACTAGCCTACTGCTAAGAGAGTCTTCTCCACCTCATACTGGTGAGTGGCATCTGGGGTCTTGAAAGCTAGGATGCTGCCATCTGAGGTACACCAAATTGTCCCAACTCATCTGGAAAAGATGATTAACAAGGACAAAAACAACAGTGGGGAAAGAGAACCCAAAAGACAGAAAGACCCACATGAATGCATGACTACATCAACTTGTGACCAGAAGAACCAGATGGTGCCTGGCCACCACCAGTGACAGCTGTAATAGGGCTCACAAAGTTGAGTCCTAGTGGCAATATGAGAATAAAAAGGGGTGCACCCTGAGAAGTCTACTAAGAGATTGCTACTGATGGTCTGAAGTCCTGGGGGTTCCCCTGGGAGCATGGCCTCTAGACTTGATGTTGCTCCTGTTCATAAATCGCTACTGAGGTCAACTCCTCAGACAGGAATGGGTTAGACTTAGGGACAGAGAGTGACCATATTGTGTGTGCACTTTATGGTTTTATGTGTCTATAAGATGTCATGCTACTGACCTCTTACTAGAGGGGAGTGAAGAGGTTGGAGAAGAGGGGACAGGAGATGGTTAAGAGGATATGACATGTATAGAACAGAAAGGAGGAATGTGCTGTCACTGGGCAAGGAGAACAGTAGGAGCTACACATGGATTGTCCGCTGTCGGTCACAGTAAATAAATAAAATATGAAAAAAAGAATTCAACAACATATCAAAAAAATAATTCACCATGGCCAAATAGGATTCATACCAGGGATACAGGGTTGGTTCAACATCAGAAAAACAAGTAATGTAGTTAGCCACATAAAACAAAAGACAAGAATCACATGACTTTATCACTTGATACAAAAAGGCATTTTGCAAAGTCCAATACCCATTCATGTTAAAAACTCTCAGCAAAATTGGAATAGAAGGGAAATTCCTCAATATAACAAGGGGGATCTATACAAAAACAACCACCAACATCATCCTGAATGGAGGGAGACTGAAAAAATTCCATCTGAGAACAGGAACCAGATAAGGATGCCCATTGTCACCACTTTTATTCAACATTGTATTGGAGGTTCTAGAAAGAGCTATTCAAGATAAATAAAGGGCATTACATTAGTAAAGAAGTAAAATATGTTTATAGACAATGTGATTTTATACACTGAAAACCCTAAAGAATGCATAAATAAACTATTGGAACTAATAGAGGTGGTCAGCAAAGTATCAGGATATAAGATAAACATAAATAAATCAGTAAGATTCCCTTACACCAAGAAAGAGTCCATGAAAGAAGAAATCACCAAATCAGTATCATTTACATTTTGATAAAATACCCAAGAATAAATCTAAACAGAGTTGTAAGAGACTTATATGAAGAAAATTACAAGACACTACTGCAAGTAACTAAAAGAGACTTAAATAAGTGGAGAAACTTACCTTACTCACGGATAGGTAGGCTTAACATTGTGAAAATTTCTATTCTATCCGAACCGATCTATATATACAATGCAATCCCGATACAAATTCTAATATCATTTGTAAATTAGATGGAGAAACAAATCATCAACTTTGTTTGGAAAGGGAAGAAACCACGGATAAGTAAAGCACTACTGAAGAAGAGGAATACAGTGGGAGGCTTCACACCGCCCAACCTTAGAACCTATTAAATTGCCATGGTAATCAAAATAGCCTGGTACTGGTACAAAACAGATACATAGATCAATGGAGCAGAATAGAGAATCTAGAAATAACTCCATCCAACTATGAACAGCTGATATTTGACAAAGGCCTACAGGCTGTGAACTGGGGTCAAAACAATCTCTTTAACAAGTGATGTTGGCAAAATTGGATCTCCATCTGCAAAAATCTGAAACAAGACCCATATCTCACACCTTATACAAAAACTAACTGAAAATGGATCAAAGACCTAAATATCAAAATAAAATGATAAAGCTTATGGAAAAAAAATAGGGACAACACTAGAAGCCCTAATACACGGATTAAACAGACTACAAAATATTACCAACAATGCACAAACAGCAGAAGAGAAAATAGATAAACAGGAACTACTAAGATCAAACACTTATGCTCAACCAAAGACTTTATCAAAAGAGGAAAAACGACTGCCAACAGACTGGAAGAAAATTTGGTGACCATGTACTGGACTGATGTCTAATTTCCATAATCTACATGGTACTATAACATAGCAACAAGAAAAAGACAAATAACCCAATTAAACAATGGGCAAAGGATATAGACAGACACTTCTCCAAAGAAGACATCCAGGCAGCCAAAAGACACACGAGGAAATGTTCATGATCACAGTCATTACAGAAATCTGAATCAAAACTACAATGAGATAGCATCTCACCTCAACATGGCTGGCACTAATCCAAAAAACACAAAACAACAAGTGCTGGAGAGGTTATGAAGAGACTGGACCTCTTCTACACTGCAGGTGTGAATGTAAAATGGTACAACCTCTTTGGAAAGCAATTTGGTGCTTTCTTTAAAAACTAGATATGGAAATGCCTTATGATCCAGCAATTCCACCGCTTGTAATATATCCTACAGAAATAAGGGCTGTCACATGAACAGCACATGAATATTTATTGTAGCACTGTCCACAATACCAAAAAAATGGAATCAACCTAGGTGCCCATCGACAGATGAATGGATAAACAAACTATGGTATATATACACAAAGGAACACTATGAAATGATAAAAAAAATGATTTTATAAAACATCTCATAACCTGGAATCAACTGGAAGACATTTTGCTGAGTATAATCAGTCAGCTGTAAAAGGACAGATATTGTATGAGATCACTATTATAAGGATTTAAGAAAAGACTGATGCATAGAAGAAAATATTCTTTGATGGCTACAAGGGTGGGGAGGGAGACGGTTATTCATGAATTAGATAACTGATAGGAATTTAGTGAGGTGAACGGAGTGACAGCATGCAGTAGAAGGCAAGTCAGCATAACTGAACTACACCATAAGCTAAAGGGTTTTCTAAATCCAACCCAATATTTCAGAGGACAGAGCAGTGGGACAGGGGTCTTTGGACCACGTTTTCAGGGGGAATCGAGGTCAACTGGCATAACTAGTCTTTTTCTAAGAGAGTTTTCTGCACTCCATATTGGTGAGTGAAACCTGGGGTCTTAAAAGCCAGCAAGCTGCTGTCTGAGGAACATCAATCGGTCCCAACTTACCTGGAGCAGGTAACAACCGAAAACATCAAAGAATTGAGAGAAAATGAACCCAGGAGACAGAAGGACCCATAGAATTGGGAGACTATATCAGCATGAGACCAGAAGAACTAGATGGTATCTGTCCACCACCAAAGACAGCCCTGATAGTGGACATAATGTAGCGTCTCTGACGTAGCAGGAGAAAAAAGGGTGTGCTGTTCAAGAACTCTATCAAAAGACCAGAGTTGATGATCTGACAGCCTGGAGGGTCGCCTGAGAATGTGGCCCTTAGACTTGCTGCTACCCCAGAGCTGAAACTCGTACTGAAGCCAATACTTCAGACAAATAATGGACTGGACTTGGGCAAAGCATGATGCATGTAGTGTGTGTACTTTATGGTTTACTATATAAATGAGGCTGTTTTACCGGTTTGTTTTTAGAGGGGAGAGGAGAGGGTGGATAGGAGGGGACGACTGTTGGTTGAGTGAATGCTGGAAGTAAAGAGTGGAAGAGTGTGCTGTCACAAGATGAGGAGAGTAGATAGAGTTGCACAGAGGTGGGTACTCAGGGTTTTATACGGAAAACTGATTTGGATTGTAAACTTTCCCTTAATTACATTAAAAAAATTAAAAAAAGAAAAAAACCTGTTGCCATTAAAAACAACAACAACCCAGAACAAACAAACAAAAAACCTATTAAGGCCACCTACAGAATGGGAAAAAATACTTAGCAACTCTATGTCACACTGACGCCTGATCTCCATAATCTATAAGGTACTACAGAATATCAACAAGAAGATAAATCATCCGATTAAGCAATGGGCAAAGGAGATGGACAGACATTTCTCTAAAGAGGAGATCCAGGCAGCCAAAAAACACATGCAGACATGCTCACGATCATTAGCTATTAAAGAAATTCAAATCAAAACAACAACGAGATACCATCTCACCCCAACAAAGTTGGCCATGATCAAAAAAACACAAAACACTAAATGCTAGAGAGACTGTGGAGAGATTGGAACTCTCCTACACTGTTGGTGGGATTGCAAAATGGTCCAACCTCTTTGGAAAGAAACCTGGTGCTCCCTTAAAATAATGGATATAGATATACCGTTTGACCCAGTAATTCCACTGCTTGGAATATATCCTTACAGGATCAAGGCCATTCACACCAGCTGATACATGCACATGAATGTTCATCGCAGCACAGTCCACAATAGCAAAAAGATGGAATCAACCCAGATGCCCAACAACAAAAGAAAGGATAGGTAGACTATGGTATATATACTCAATTGAACACTATGCAATAATAAAGAACAATGATGATTAGCAGGAAACATCTCTTAACCTGGTTTCAACTGGAGGACATTATGTTGAGTGAAAGTAGTCAGTGACAGAAGGACAAATATTGTATGAGACCCCCACGATAAGAACTTAAAAGCAGACTCATGCAAAGCAGAAAAGACTCTTTGATGGCGGCAAGCATGGGGAGGGCGGGAGGGGGAGAGGGGAGGATTTAGATTAGATAGTTGATAGAAATTTGGTTCCACGAAATTGGTGACAGCACACATTAGTAAGAAGATCAGCATTAATGGGACTTCAACATAACTTGTGTACTCCTCACATCTTAACCCAATTTTGCAAGGACAGAGTAGCTGGGGCAGGGGGCAGGGGACCATGCTCTCAGGGTAAATTGAGGCCAATTGGCACAATTGGTATTTTGCTAATGAAGTCTCTCTGCACCCAACATTGGTGAGTGGCGTCTGGGGTCTTAAAAGCTGCCAAGCTGCCATCTGAGGGCACAGCAAATGGTCCCAACTCAGCAGGAACCAATGATCACCAAGGTCTGTAACGACATGGGGGAAAAGAAATCCAGAAGACAGAGACCCACGTGAGTGGATGTCTACATCGACTTGTGACCAGATGAACCAGATGGTGCCCGGCTACGACCAGTGATAGCCACAATGGAGCTCACAAAATTGAGTCTCACTGGCAACATAAGTATAAATAGGGGTACACCCTGAGATCTCCACTAAAAGATTGCAACTGATGGTCCAAAGGCCTCGAAGTTCTCCTGGGAGCGGGGCCCCTGACCCTGATGCTGCTGCTGTCCATGAGTCACATTGAAGTTCAACTTTTCAGACAGCAATGGATTGGACTTGGTGATGCCTAGTGACCATATTGTGTGGGCACTTTATGGTTCTAGGCATCTATAGGAGGTCGTCCTGTTGACCTCATACTGGAAGAAGGGGATTGGGTGGAGAGGAGAAGATAGGAGACTGTTGGGAAGATATGTATGGAGAGAGAGGAAGAGTGTGCTGTCACCGTGCAGGGAGAGCAGTCGAAGCTGCATGTAGGTCAGCATGCAAATTTATATGGGAATGTACATTTTCTTTTTTTTTGTATTTCTCTTGTTTTTTGTTTTTTATTTAACATGACTAAGTGAAAATGTACATTCACGTATAAATTTACATGCCCCCCTATATGCAGCTTCCACTGCTCTCCCCGTCCGGTGACTGCACACTATTCCTGTCTGCTCCACACATGTCTCATCCTCCCAACAGCCTCTTTTCCCCTCCTCTCCGTCCACTCCCCTTCCTCCAGTCAGAGGTCAGCAAGATGATATCCTACAGATGTATAGAACCATAAAGTGCTTCCAATATATGGTCACTCTGCATTGCCAAGTCCAATCCATTCCTGTCCAAAGAGTGGACCTTTGTTATAATTTATGGGTAAGGGCAGCATGAGGGCCGGGGGCCTTGCTCTCAGAGGAACCCCGAAACCGCTGGACCATCAATTGAGGTCTTTTAGTGGAGATCTCATGATGCACCCCTTTTTATTCTTGTGTTGCCAGTGAGACTCCTCTCTGTGAGCTCCATCGTGGCTATCACTGGTGGTGGCCGGGCACCATCTGGTTCTTCCGGTCCCAAGTTGATGTAGGCACCCACGCTTGTGGGTCTCTCTGTCTTCTAGGTTGTCTTTACCGCATGTCATTTTGGTCCTCAGTGAGCATCCGTTCCTGCCGAGTTGGCACCATTTGCTGTGTCCTCGGATGGCAGCTTGGCAGCTTTTAAGACCCCAGATGCCACTCACCAATGTGGGGTGCAGAGAGCTCTCTTAGCAAAACGCTAGTTGTGCCAATTGGCCTGGAATTCGCCTAAGAGCATGGTCCCCCAACCCCGCCCCAGCTACTCTATCCTTGCAGTATTGAGTTAAGATGGAAGGAGTACTCCAGTTATGCTGAAGTCCACTTAATGATGTTCTTGTTTCTAATGTGTGCTATCACCGCTTTCTCCAAACTAGATTTCTAGTAACTATCTAAACTGAACCCTCCCCCCTCACCCTTCCTCCCTCCCCTCCCTTGCAGCTGTCAAAGAGTCTTTTCTTCTATACACAAGTCTGTTTTTGAGATCTTATCATACAGGTGTCATACAGTATTTGTCCCTTTGTTGCTGACTACTTTCACTCTACATAATGTCTTCCAGTTGAAACCAGGTTAGGAGATGTTTCCTGGAATCATCGTTATTCTTCATCGTTGCGTAGTGTTCCATTGAGTATATGTACCACAGTTTACCTATCCATTCTTCTATTGTTGGGCATCTGGGTTGATTCCATCATTTTGCTATCGTGGACTGTGCTGCGGTAAACATTCTGGTGCATGTGTCCGTTGGTGTGAGAGGCCTTGATTCTGTAGGATATATTCCAAGTAGTGGAATTACTGGGTCAAATGGTATATCGATATCCATTTTTTTAAGGAAGCGCCAGATTGCCTTCCAAAGAGGCTGGACCATTTTGCAACCCCACCAACAGTGTAGGAGGGTTCCACTTTCTCCACAGCCTCTCCAGCATTTGTTGTTTTGTGTTTTCTGGATCATGGCCAATCTTGTTGTGGTAAGATGGTGTCTCATTGTTGTCTTGATTTGAATTTCTTTAATAACTAAAGATCATGAACATGTCCGCATGTGTTTTTGGCTGCCTGGATCTCCTCTTTAGTGAAGTGTCTGTGCATCTCCTTTGCCCATCGCTTAATTGGATGGTTTATCTTCTTCTTCTTGACATTTTGTAGTATCTTATAGATTATGGAGATCAGGCGTTGGTCAGACATAGAGTTGCCAAATATTTTTTCCCACTCTGTGGGTGTTCTTTTAATTCTATTAATAAAGTCTTTCAATGAGCAAAAGTGTTTGATTCTTAATAGTTCCCATTTATCTACTTTCTCTTCTGTTGATTGAGGTTTCTTTGACAGATTTTGGAGTCTGTCCTCATTGTGTATTAAAACTTCCATTGTTGTTCCTACCTTTTCTTGGATGAGCTTTATCGTTTTAGGTTTGATATCTAGGTCTTTTATCCAGTTGGAGTTGGTTTTTGTATAAGGTGTAAGATATGGATCTTGATTCAGTTTCTTGAAGATGGATAACCAATTTTGCCAGCACCATTTGTTGAAGATATTGTTTTTACCCCAGTTTAATGTCTTAGGGTCTTTGTCGAATATCAACTGTTCATAGGCAGATGGTGTCATCTCTGGGGTCTCAATTCTGTTCCATTGATCGATCTATCGGTTCTTGTACCAGTACCAGGCTGTTTTGACCACTGTGGCAGTGTAGTATGTTCTAAGGTCGGGTAATGAGAGGCCTCCCAGTGTGTTCTTCTTCTTTAGTAGTACCTTACTTATCAGGGGCTTCTTCCCTTTCCCAACACAATTGGTGATTTGTTTCTCCATCTCATTAAAAAATGATGCTGGAACTTGTACTGCGATTGCATTATATAAATAAATTGCTTTGGGTAAAATAGACATTTTCAGAATGTTAAGTCTTCCTATCCATAAGCAGGTAGGTTTTTCCATTTATCTAAGTCTTTCTTAGTTTCTTGCAGTAAGGGCTTGTAGTTCTCTTTGTAAAGGTCTGTTGTTTCTCTGGCTAGATTAATTCCTAGGTACTTTATCTTCTTAGGGGCTACTGTAAATGGTATTGATTTGATAATTTCCTCCTTAACAGTCTTGTTGTTCGTATAAAGGAATCCTACTGATTTACTTATGTTTATCTTGTATCCTGAGACTTTGCTGAACTCTTTTATCAGTTTGAGTAGCTTACTTATAGATTCCTTGGGGTTCTCTGCATATACAATCATATCATCTGTGAACAGGGAGATTTTAACTTCCTCTTTACCGATGCAGATGCCCTTCATTTCTTCATCTTGTCTAATTGCGCTGGCTAGAACTTCTAGCACAATGTTGAATAGGAGAGCTGAGAGTGGGCATCCTTGTCTAGTTCCTGATCTCAAGGAAAGTCTTTCAGTCTCTCTCCATTCAGGATGACATGGGCAGTTGGCTTTGTATAAATGGCCCTTATTGTGTTGAGGAATTTGCCGCCTATGCCCATTTTGCTAAGAGTTTTTAGCATGAACCGGTGTTGGACTTTATCAAATGCCTTTTCTGCATCACTGGACAAAATCAGGTGTTCCTTGTCTTTTGTGTTATTTATGTGGTTAATCACATTAATTGTTTTCCTGATGTTGAACCAGCCTTGCATCCCTGATATGAATCTAACTTGGTCAGGATGGATTATTTTCTTGATATGTTGTTGTATTCTGTTGGCAAGAATTTTGTTGAAGATTTTTGCACCTAGGTTCATGAGTGATATCGGTCTGTAGTTCTCTGTTTTTGTTGGATCTTTCCCTGGCTTAGGTATCAGGGTTATGCTGGCTTGATAGAATGAGTTTGGGAGTACTCCATCCCTTCCTATACTGTGAAATAGTCTCAGTAGTATTGGGGATAACTCTTCTCTAAATGCTTGGTAGAATTCTGCCATGAAGCCATCTGGGCCCGGACTTTTTTTGGTTGGCAGTGTTTTGATGACCTTTTCAATCTCTTCCTTTGTGATGGGCTTATTAAGTTGTTCTGCTTCACGTTGTGATAATTTGGGTAGGTGGTATGAGTCAAGGAATTGGTCCATTTCCCCTAGATTTTCAAATTTGTTAGAGTACAGTGTTTCATAGTATTCTGTTATGATATTTTTGATTTCTGTTGCATCTATGGTGACAACTCCCCTCTCATTTCTAATTTGGGTTATTTGTTTCCTTTCCTGCTTTTCTTTAGTAGATTTAGCCAGTGACTTATCAATTTTGTTGATCTTTTCAAAAAACCAGCTTTTGGTCTTTTCAATTTTTTCAATTGTTTTTCTATTCTCTAATTCATTTAGCTCTGCTCTAATCTTATGATCTCATTTCTTCTGGTGCCCGAGAGGTTCCTCTGTTGTTCTCTTTCTACTTGTTCAAGCTGTAGAGTTAGTTCCTTGATTTGGTTACTTTCTTCCTTCCAGATGTGTGCATTTATGGAGATAAACAGATCTCTGAGCACTGCTTTGGCTGTATCCCACAGGTTCTTGTAGGAAGTGTTTTCGTTCTCATTGGAATCCAGGAATTTCTTTAATTTATTCTTGATTTCCTCTATAACCCATGTTTTTTTGAGCAAGATGTTGTTCAGTTTCTGAGAGTTCCAAGGTCTATCTATTTTTTTTTGCTATTGATTTCAACTTTGATGGCTTTATGATCTCAGAAGATGCTTTGCAGTAATTCAATGGTGTGGATTTTGTTGAGCATTGCATTATGGCCTATCATGTGGTCAATTCTAGAGAATGTTCCATGTGCACTGGAGAAGAAGGTGTGGTTGTCTGCTGATGGGTGGAAAGTTCTGTATATATCAATGAGGTTTAGTTGGTTAATTGTGTCAATGAGGTCTTCTGTATCTTTACCGAGCTTTTGTCTAGATGATCTGTCTAGTAATGAGAGTGGAGTGTTAAAGTCTCCCACTATTATTGTGGAGTCATCTAACTCTCTTCTGAGCATAGTCAGTGTTTCTTTGACATATTTAGGTGCTCTGACATTAGGTGCATAAATGTTTAATATGGTTAAGTCTTGCTTGTGTACTGAACCTTTCAGCAATAAATAGTGTCCATCTTTGTCCATGATGGTGGATTTGACATTAAAATTGATTTTGTCTGAGATTAGAATTGCCACCCCTGCTCTTCTTTGTTCATTGTTAGCTTGATATATATTCTTCCATCCTTTAATTTTCAGTTTATTTCTGTCTTTAGGTCTGAAGTGAGTTTCTTGAAGACAACATATGGATGGGTCGTGTCTTCTGATCCAAGATGACACTCGGTGTCTCTTTACTGGAGCATTCAGTCCATTCACATTCAATGTAATTATTGATAGGTATGTGTTCACTGCTGCCATTGTGATATGTTTATTTTTATGTTGATGTTTTCTCTCTTGTTCCTATTAGTCTGTTCTGGGACACTCTTTTTTGTGAGTTGATTTTTCACCTTTTTTCAGAGCTGGTTTTATAGTTGTTGAGACTCGTGTGTTAGATTTCTTGAAATGGTATGTTACATCTTTGTTGTGCTTTACAGCTGCCCCTATGAACCCCATTAATAAACTATTTATAAACCCAATTTTAATTACTACCAGTCTTGTCATCTTCCTCTCCATCTGGAAGGACTATAACAACTGTAGTACATCCCTCTTTTTATTATGATGACACCATAGTTTTCATGATGATCGCTGGATTGCTTCTTTCCATATCAAAGCTGTGATTCACTTTGGGCCTTCCTTAAATGAGTAGAGTATTGAGTAGTGTGTCGTTCTAAAATATAAAGTTAGAGGTTTCATTCTTCTAAGCCAAAGCCAAGAACTTCTTTCAGTCTTTCTTGTAGTTTGGGTTTGGTTTTTACAAAGTCTCTGAGTTTCTGTTTATCTGGGAATGTCTTAATTTCATTTTCGTATTTGAAAGATAGTTTTGCAGGATATAGAATTCTTAGTTGGGAGTTCTTTTCCTTCAAGACTTTCAATGTGTAGTGCCACTGTCTCCGTGCCAACATGGTTTCTGCTGAGAAATCTGACAAGAGCCTGCAGGGTTTCCCTCGGAATGTTAGCCTTGCCTTGAGTCTTGCTGCCTTTTAGAGTTCCTGCTTATGTTTCATTTTGTTAAGCTTGATTATAATATGCCTTGGAGTCTTTCTTTTGAGATCTATATTGGGTGCTGTACAATATGCATCTGAGATGTCTATATTCTCTTCCTTCATGATTTCTGGGAAGTTTTCTTTCAGCAGCTCAGCAGCTCAGCAGCGATACTCTCTGTGTTCTCAGATGTCTCACCCTGTTCAGGGACTCCAATTAATTGAAGGTTGTTCCTCTTAATAGAGTCCCAGATGCTTCTTAATGTTTCTTCAATTTTCTTGTTTCTTTTTTCTGATTTCTGCTCATAGACGCTGGCATCAGTAGCTCTGTCTTCCAAGTCAGAAATTCTTTTTTCTATTTGTTCCATTCTGTTTTCTTGGCTTTGCATGGAAGTTTCTATGTCTTTGATTTTCTTCTTGATCTGTTGGATTTCAGAGTACTGGTGTTCCATGAGATCGAAGAACTTGCTTAATTTTTCCTTTTGTTCTGCTGCATTTTGTATAAGGTCTAGAAGGGCTCTGTATATAATCAATTTATATTCACTTCCTGATGCTTTCATAAAAGTTTCTTCATCTGGAAAACTCCTTGGTTGCTTTGTTTGGGAGCCTTCTGAAGCCATGAGTGATTGCTTGTATGCCACAATTGTCTGTTGCTTTTTGGGTCCCATGTGAGTATATAGAGGCTGGATGAGGTACTGTGAGGATGGATTGCAAATGTTTCTCTAGGCTGTCTTCAAATGTAAAGCAAAAGGTATCTGACCAGTTCACAAGTCAGTTAGGTTTTCAGGTGTAGAGGTCCCTCTTCTCATCTGGCAAAGTAAGCGCCACTATATCCAACCCCAGATGATAGCAAACTAGTTCAGAATACAGCAATGCTACTGCCCTGTTGGCCTCTGCTGACATGGCCTGGCCTTAGCCAACACTGCTTCGAGTACTGGTTGTGTGTTAGAAAAGTGCTCTCCTGTGTGCAGGCTCTGGCTCCCAAGCTAAGAGTTAGGTCCAGCTACGGCCACCGTATCAAAGATGGGGTCCTCCACACAGGCAGCAGACAGAAGGGTAAAAGTACCGAGAAGTAGTAATTCCTCTGCTTCTGTTGCAGGGCCCCCAACGTAGGCAGCACTGTGCAAAATCACTACTTTTCTGTCGGAGAGGCGCTGTCCTGTTTGCAGGCGCTGGCTCCCAGGCTAAGAACGAGGTCCCGCTAAAATCTCGGTACGAAGATGGCGTCCCGCACACTGACCGCGAAGCTCCGCACAAACCCCTATGAGGCAGCTACAAAACGAAAGGCTCAAAGTGGCTAGATTAACAGAGTCCCGAGCTTGGCTCTCAGAGTATGGGAATTTCGCCTGCCTATCCCCACAGCAGCGCATCTGAGTCCAGCCACCAGGCAAGACCCAGCTCCGCCCGCCAGCAGAGACAGGAAAAAAAAGTCAAACTGGTGCGTTTACCTTCCGTCCGTGAGAGCCGGGGCTAGCCAGGAGCGGGAGTCAGTGAAAGAGAGGAGGTTTTTCGCTGAGTGGTATGAAGTCCGAATTAACAGCTCTGTGCCGTGTCCTGAGGCTGGTTAGGTGATCAGAATGCTCTGTTTGATTGTCAATTCAGGTCTTGGTTTCCAGAGGGATATAAGGAGATGTGTGCTTAGTCCGCCATCTTGACTCTGCCTCCCAGAATGTACACTTTCATTCAATCATAAGAAAACAAAACAAAAAACCTATTGCCATCAAGTTGAATTCAACTCATAGTGACATTATAGCACAAAGTAGAATTGTCCTACAGGGTTTTCAAGAAGCAGCTGGTGAATTTGAACTACTACATTTTTGGTTAGCAGCCTGAACTCTTAATTGCTGCACCACTAGTGTTCTTGCTCCTAGAGAACAGAGACATGTATTTGTGTCTTAGATGGCTACTAGCAGTTTCTAAGATCCAAGGTGCTACACATTTCACTAGGATGCAGATCATGATTTTTGTGATATATGTTATGCCAGTTGACTGAGTTGCCCCATAATACTATGGTCTTAAGTTTCAAACCCAGTAAACTAGTATTAGAAGGTGTTTGGTTATGTCTGTGGAGTGTCTGTATTTGTGTCGTGAATTAATCTATGTGCCTGCACTCACATATTTGTATTTACACATACCCTGTTGGCATAGCAGATTAAGTGCTACATTTGCTAACCAAACGGTCAGCAGTTTGAATCCACCAGGTGCTCCTTAGAAGCTCTATGGAGCACTTCTACTCTGTCCCATAAAAGTCGCTAGGAGTCCGAATTCACTAGACAGCAGTCAGTTTCATTTGAGATTTAGATACTTCTGCCAGGTGCTCCTTGGAAACCCTATGGAGCAGTTCTACTCTGTCCTACAGTGTTGCTATGAGTCAGAATCAACTCAATGGCAGCAGGTTATAGATACCTCTATTCTCACCTACGTACCCACCTGTAAAAAAACAAACCAAACCCAGTGCCACTGAGTCTATTGTGACTCACAGTGACTTTAGAGGACAGAGTAGAACTGTCCCATCGAGTTTCCAAGGAGCACCTGGTGGATTTGAACTGCTGACCTTTTGGTTAGCAGCCATAGTACTTAACCACTATGCCACCTGGGTTTCCACACACCTATAGATACCCATATATTAATATTCCTATACTCATCTATATGTGCTCAAACACTTGTTTTCACTTTGGTTGTACTGTGCTGCCTGCATCTACCTTCAGAGTCACTTTATCACCAAAAAACCCCCCCAAAAGCAACACTGTATGATCAAAAGCATACTCCCTCCTCTTCTCCTAGATAACCATCAATGAACATTGGTTTCTCTTTCTCTCTATACTTACTCTTGTTTTCTTATAAAAAAGGAATTATACAGTATTTGCCCTTATATGCTTGACTTATTTCACTTAGCATTATGCTTTCTAGGTCCCTGTATGTTATGTTTTGTGGACTCATCATTTTTCTTTATGATTGCATAGTATTCTGTTGTATGCACTGCAATTTGCATATCCATTTGTCTACTGATTGGCACCTTGGTTGTTTCCATTTACAGACAATCCCCAGGTTATGAAGTCTGACTTACTGACAACTCGTACTTAAGAATGAGTGCCATATGCCTATTGTATTAGAAATTTAAGTTAAATACAATGATTCATAATAATGAATGTACATACTACTTTGTGACTTAACACATTGCATGGTCTGGAAGTGTTTTTTATGCACAAAAACCATTCCTACTCATAGTGATTCTATAAGGCAGAGTAAAACTTCCCCATATAATGTCCAGGGAGCAGCTGTTGCATTACAACTTTCAGTCTTTTGGTTACCACCCAAGCTCTCAAGCATTATGCCACCAGGACTCCTTTATATGCATAGAGAGGTGAAATATATGCTACATTCTTTTATTTTTTATTTAACATGACTGAGTGAAAATGTACATTCCCGTATAAATTTACATGCCCACCTATATGCAGCTTCCACTGCTCTCCCTGTCCGGTGACAGCACACTATTCCTCTCTGCTCCATACATGTCTCATTCTCCCAACAGCCTCCTTTCCTCTCCTCTCCACCCACTCTCCTTCCTCCAGCCAGAGGTCAGCAAGATGATATCCTATAGATGTATAGAACCATAAAGTGCAACCAATATATGGTCACTCTGCATTGCCAAGTCCAATCCATTCCTGTCCAAAGAGTGGACCTTCATTATAATTTATGGGTAAGGGCAGCATCAGGGCCGGGGGCCATGATCTCAGAGGAACCCCGAAACCGCTGGACCATCAATTGAGGTCTTTTAGTGGAGATCTCATGATGCACCCCTTTTTATTCTTATGTTGCTAGTGAGACTCAACCTAGTGAGCTCCATCATGGCTATCACTGGTGGTGGCCAGGCACCATCCGGTTCTTCCGGTCCCAAGTCGATGAAGGTACCCACTCTTGTGGGTCTCTCTGTCTTCTAGGTTGTCTTTACCGCATGTCATTTTGGTCCTCGGTGAGCATCGGTTCCTGCTGAGTTGGGCCCATTTGCTGTGTCCTCAGATGGCAGCTTGGCAGCTTTTAAGACCCCAGATGCCACTCACCAATGTGGGGTGCAGAGAGCTCTCTTAGCAAAACGCTAGTTGTGCCAATTGGCCTTGATTTTGCCTACTTTTTTCTTTTTTATTATGACTGAGTGAAAATGTACATTCCCGTATACATTTACATGCCCACCTATGTGCACCTTCCACTGCTCTCCCTGTCAGGTGACAGCACACTATTCCTCTCTGCTCCATGCATGTCCCATCCTCCCAACAGTCTCCTTTCCCCTCCTCTCCACCCACTCCCCTTACTCCAGCCAGAGATCAACGGGATGATATCCTATAGATGCACAGAACCATAAAGTGCATCCAATATATGGTCACTCATATGCTACATTCTATGACAAATATTTGACTGACACTAAATAAGAACCGTACTACCTGTTCCAACTTACACACAAATTTTGCTTAATGACAGACTTAAGCACAGATTTCATTCATAAGCAGAGAATGCCCGAATTTGATATTGCAAATAAAGCAGCAATGAACATAGATATACATATGTTTGTTCTTGTCATTATTTTTAGGTCTGTAGAGTACATACAGAAACCCTAGTGGTGCAGAGTTTAAGTGCTGCATCTGCCAACCCAAAGGTTAGCAGTTTAAATCTACCAAGCAGTCCTTGGAAACTCTTGGGAAGTTATACTCTGTCTTTGGCGTTGTTATGGGTCCGCATCAACCTGATTGCTGAATCATAGGGTAGTTGTATGTGTAGTTTTTTGATAAAAATGCCATACAGTTTTCTACAGTGGTTGTACAATTATGTAATCACGCCAGCAATGGATAAGGGTTCAGAGAAACAACTTCTGGGTCCATTGGTCTCTCTACAGTCTTTCTAACCTCTATTTGTTTTATCACCATATTAAGCTTTATTGTTTCTTGTAACTTTTGCCTTAATTTTCTCTTTTTTTAGTTCCTCAAGGTATATCAAAGCAAAAACATCAAGTCTCTTGTCTTTCAGTTGATTCTGACTCATCCTGACGCTATAGAGCAGAGTACAGCCACTACATAGGGTTCCCAAAGAGCACCTGCTGGATTTAAACTGCTAACCTTTGGGCTAGCAGCTATAGCTCTTAACCACTATGCAACCAGGGTTTCCCCTCAAGGTATAAAGTTAGGTTATTGAATTACAATCATTCTTCCTTTTTATTATAGGTATTCACAGCCAAAGTTTCACTCTGAGCACTGTCTTTGCTGCTTCCCATAAATTTTGGAATGCTGTCCTTTGTTTTTATTCGTGTCTAAATAACGTTCTAATTTTCCTCGTCTTTCTTCTTTGCCCCATTGTTTATTTAATATTATATTGTTTGGCCAATTTCCACATATATGTGAAATATTCAGTTTTCCTTCTAGTATTAACTTCTAATTTCATTCCTTATGGTCAGAGAAGACATTTTGTATCATTTCAGTTTTGAAAAATGTACTGAGACTGTTTTGTGAACTGGCATATGTGCTATCCTCAAGAATGTTTCATGTATACTGGAGAAGAAAGTGTATTTTGCTGTTGTTGGGTAAAACACTCTATTAGGTCTGTCAGGTCTAGTTGGTTTGTAAGATTATTCACACCTCCTATTTCCTTATTAATCTTCTGTCTGGATGTTCTATCCATTATTAAAAGTAGTGTATTAAAGTCTTCAACTGTTACTCTAGAACGGTCTCTTTCTTCAATGCTGTCAATGTTTTCTTCAAATACTTTGCCATTCTTATCTGGTACATATGGATTTATAATTGTAACAGCTTCTTGATGAATTGTCCCTTCATGAGTACATAATATTCTTTTATCTTTATAACTTTTTTACTTCAAGTCTATTTTATATATTAATATAGCCACTTGTCTTAGTCACCTAGTGCTGCTATAACAGAAAAACCACAAGTGGATGGTTTTAAAAAGAGAAATTTTATTCTGTAACAGTTCAGTGGTATGAAAGTCCAAATTCAGGGTGTCACCTCCAGGAGAAGGCTTTCTCTCTTGGCTCTCCAGGAACATCTTTGTGGTCGATCTTCCCCTGGACTGGGAGTTTCTGAGGCACAGGTACCCAAGATCCTTTTCAAAGTCTGAGCTCTGTTCCTGACACTGCTTCTTGGTGGTGGTATGAGGTCCCCAATTGTCCCTACTAGCTTCTTTCTTTCATATAGCAAGAGCTTGCCTGAAGGCACAATGCAGATCATGCCCTGTCTCACCAACACAATTGCTGCCCATCCTCCTTCATTAACACCATAGAGCAGGATTTACAACACATAGGAACATTACACAATGCTAATCACATTTTGGGGGGGATATAATTCAGTCCATGACACCACCCAGATCATTTTTTGGTTGCCAACTATGCAGATTTTTTTTTTTTAATTCTTTCATTTTCAACCTATTTGTGTCTTTGGATCTCAAGTAGAGCTCTTCTAGATAACATATAGTTGGATCATGTTTACTTGTCCAGTCTGCCAATGTCTGCATTTTGATTTGAAAGTTTAATATACTTAAAGTACTTACCAATAATGAAGGACTTATTTTTGTCATTTTGCTATTTGTTTTCCATTAGTTTTATACCTTTTTGTTACTGACTTTCTCCAATATTGCTTACTTTTCTGTCTAGTTTTTTTTTTTTTTTTTTTTTTTTTAAGCAAACTATTTTGATTCACTTCTGGGTTTCTTTGGTATATATTTTCTAGATATCTTCATTTTGATTATCATGGGGAGTACTTTTAACATTATAAATTTATAATGACCTGGTTTAGATTGAGCCTCAAGTTGCAAGTAGTGAAGGATTCTACAGGGAAAATACTAAATAATTCAAGATGCATCAAAAGAAGATGGAAGGAATATACAGTGTTATTGTACTAGAAAGTACTGGCCGATGTTCAACCATTTGAAGAGGTAGCATATGATCAGGAACTGATGTTACTGAAGGAAGAAGTCAAAGTTGTATTGAAGACACTGACAAAAAACAATGCTCCAGGGTTTGATGGACTATCAACTGAGATGTTTCAACAAGCAGATGCAGTGCTGGGAATGCTCACTCACCTATGCCAAGAAATTTGGAGGACAACGATCTGGCCAACCAATTGGAAGAGATCCATATTTATGCCTATTCCCAGTAAAGGTGATCCAACCAAATGCAGAAATTACTGAACAATATAATTAATATCACATGCAAGTAAAATTTTGCTAAAGATCACACCAAACTGACTGCAATAGTATATTGACAGGGAACAGCCAGAAATTCAAACTGGATTCAGAAGGGGATGTGGAACCAGGGATACTATTGCTAATGTCAGATGGATCTTGGCTGAGAGAATACCGGAAAGATGTTTACATGTGTTCCTTTGATCATGCAAAGGCATTTGACTGTGTGTGTCATAACAAATTATAGCTAACACTGCAGAGAATGTGAATTCCAGAACACTTAATTATGCTGTTAAGGAATCTGTACTTGGATCAAGAGGCAGTTGTGTGAACAGAACAAGGGACACTGCATGATTTAAAGTCAGGAAAGGTATGGATCAGGTTTGCATCCTTTCACCATACCTTTTCAGCCTGTGTGCTGAGCAAACAATACAAGAAACTGGACTAAATGAAGAAAAACGAGGCATAAGGATTGGAGGAAGATTCATTAACAACCTGTGTTATACAGATGACACAACTCTGCCTGCTGGAAGTGAAGAGGATTTGAAACACTTATTGATGAAGATCAAAGACCACAGCCTTCAGTATGGATTACACCTCAACAACAAGACAACAAAAATCCTCACAACTGGACCAGTAAGCAACATTGTCATAAAGGAAGAATTGAAGTTGTCAAGGATTTCATTTTACTTGGTTCCACAGTCAATATCCATGGGAGCCACTCAAACCAAACACACTGCCACTGAGTCGATTCTGACTTATAGCAACCCTACTGAACAGAGTAGAACTGTAGAGTTTTCAAGGAGAGCCATGGTAAATTTGAACTGCCGACCTTTTTGGTTAACAGCAGTAGCACTTACCCACTATGCCACAAGGGTTTCCATGGAAACAGTTGTCAAGAAATCAAAAGATACAGTGCATTGGGAAAAATCTGCTGCAAAGGACCTCTTTAAAGTATTGAAAAGATGTCACCTTGAAGTCTAAGGTGTGCCAGCATCATATGCATGCGAAAGCCAGACAACGAATAAGACAGAAGAAGAACTGACACCTTTGAATTGTGGTGTTGGAGAAGAATATTGAACATACCATGGAATGTCAAAAGAACAAACAGATCTATCCTGGAAGAAGTACAACCAGAGGGCTCTTTGTAAGCAAAGATGGCAAGACTGTGCCTTACATACTTCGGACGTGTTGTCAGGAGGGATCAGTCCCAGGACGGCATCAAGCTTCGTAGAGTGGAGTGTCAGTGAAAAAGAGGAAGATTCTCAATGAGATGGATTGACACAGTTGCTGCAACGATGGGCTTAAGCATAGAAACAATTGTGGGCATGGTGCAAGACCTGGCAGTGTTTTGTTCTGTTGTGCCCTGACTCAGAATCTACTCGATGGCACCTAACAGCTTAGATTGATACGAATCTAACTTCAATAAAATAAAAAAAATCATTTTCCTATACCGCTTCTCCTATTTCTCCTTAATGTTGTTGATGTCACAAATTACATCATGATTCATTTCACTTCTGCCCAGTGACATGAATTTATTCTTATTTTTGATGCATTTGTCTTTTAAATCATATAGGACATAATGAGTAAGGTTATAAATAAAAAAATGCCATAAAACTAGCCTTATATTATACATGAAATTATCTTAATTGGAGATCTTTTTTCATAATGCAACTTTGAGTTACTATCTAGTGTCTTTTTATTTCTACCTGAAGTGCTCCCTTCAACATTTATTATAAGATCAGTTTTCATGCCAACAAACTCCCTCAGCTTTTGTTTATCTGAGAATGTCTTAATTTTGCCTTTACTTTTTTGTCTTTAAAAAAAATTTATTGTTGTTGAGAGTATATACAGCAAAACATAAACCAATTCAACAGTGTCTACATTTCAGAAGCCAACTCCTCAGACAGAGTTTGAACTGGTATACAAGACATAAAATGATACTGGTGAAGAGTGTGTTTCTTGGCTTGGGTAGATAGGAGACTAACAGGGCAGCTCCTGTCCGGAGACAAAATGAGAAGCAATAGGGAGATAGAAGCTGGTTAAATGGACATTGGAAATATGGTGTGGAGGGGAGTAGCATACTGTCACAGTGTGAGGAGATCAGCTAGGATCATATGGCAAAGTGTGTGTAAGTTTTTTATGAGAAACTGACTTGAATTGTAAAACTTTCACCTAAAACACAATGAAAAAATTTAAAAAATAAAATGAACATGCTTTAGGAGAATAAGATCTATACTATGATTATGCCAAAGGTAAATTTTCTCAGCTATGGCACATTGGAAACCTTGGTGACCTAGTGGGTTAAGTGCTACATCTCCTAACTAAGAGGTCGGCAGTTCAAATCCACCAGGCGCTCCTTGGAAACTCTATGGGACAGTTCTAATCTGACCTCTAGGGTCGCTGTGAGTTGGACCCTACTTGACGGCAGTGGGTTTGGTTATAGTACATTCCTTATGTCCAGCTAAAAACAGAAATAACAGTTCCTATTTCTTCTACAAGGAGACTTTGTAAGAATAAATATGAAAATAGTTTAAAAGTGATTCAAATTGTTACAGTATAAAGAGCAATAGACTAGATGCCAAAAGACTTTTAGCTTATCACTGGCAGAGCAGGAAACATGTGTAATCTCTCTAAATCTATTTCTCTTGTGTAAATTGGGAATAATTATCTTTACCTTTCTTACCTCAGTGTACTATTTTCTGTATTAAACATGTTGATAAATAATAATAATAAAGAGACTGACACTTTTTACTAGCTAAGCTAAACTACTGTTTGGCTTTCAGAAAACTACAGGGGATATTTTTGCTGTAAGGTTTAAAGATTATTACAGGGCAATGCTGGCAGGGAGTCACCCACCCTTTGTGACTGCAGAAAGTTGAGATTCCATGAGAGTTTGAAGGTCGGTTCTCAGTTTCCCTCCTTTTGGTTTGGATTCTTGCACAGAATCATTAATCAAATTGTTTGGTAATGGTAGTGAACATCATCTAGTTTTTTGGTCTCATGATAAGGGAGACAGCCTTTCATGGAAGCAATTACCCACACATTCATTTCCCCTTCTTTCTGACTCTTCCACTATTGCTCCAGGAGAATAGAGACCAGTTATTGTGCTTGGATCACAGCTTGAAAGCTTTTAAGACCTCAGATACTATCCAATGAACCAGGAGGAAGAACAGAAGCACTAGACACTTTGTTAGGCCAATTGACTGAGCTGTCCCATGAAAGTATCAACCTAAACTTAAGAGTTCCTTGAGCTTCTTGGATGTATCTATGTTTTTCATAGCTGGGAAAATTTCAGTCATTATGTCTTCAAATATTCCTTTTACTCCTCTTCTGGGACTCCTGTAATGTGTATGTTGTTCCACTTCATAGTATGTCTGTTGTGGGTTGAATTGTGTCTCTCCAAAATATGTACTGAGTATAATGTAATGTATCAACTTCCATAATACAATCTAAGAGTCAGTGGAAGTCTTGGCGCTGTAGGGTGGATCCTAAACTTATCACTTCTGAGTTATATAAAGAGCAGCTTAGATGTATAGACATACACATGGTGGCAAAGACAGATGCCATGTGAGGATCCACAAGAACTAGGGAAAGAATGCTTGGGGGTATAAACAAGGAAGGAATTGACACAACTGAGACACTGTTTGGACTTTTAGTCTCCAGAATTGTAGGAAGATTGATTTCTGTTCTTTAAAGCCTCCTGCTTGTGGTATTTCTGTTTCAGTCACATAGGTAACTATGACAGTGTCCCAGAAGTCCCTTAAGCTCTGTTGGTCTTCTTTTTCCTTTTTCATCTTTTTCTTTTTGTCCTTCAGACTTGAACATTTCAATTGCCTTATGATAAAATTCACTAATTCTTTCATCTGCTTGCTCAACAAAATTCCTTCAGTGAATTTTTATTTCAATTATACTTTAATCTCCAATTATTTCTGTGTGACTCCTTTTCATAATTCCTATGTATTTATTGATATTCTTTTTTTGTCAGACTGATAAAAGTTACAATTATTGTGTGGTAGGCATGTTGTAACTAACCCCCTTCCTTTTTTATCAGACATAATTTTCCTATAGCTTGACTGTGTAGATATTTCAATTTCTTACCTTACAACAATAAAGAAGCTTTAATTTTAAAGAATTTATCAAAAAACAATTTTTAAAAAATATTTAAAATTTTAATGAAAACAAAAACAATCACAATAAAATGCATATGTCTAAAACATATGAGGAATGCCAGTTAAGTTTGTGAACTCATCATAGAAAAAATGCTACATACCTCATTGATGAATATCATTATGGTCATCTTTGAAGTACTCTCCTTGGGAAGCTATGCACTGACACCAGTGCCCAGTCCACTCTTCAAAGCAGTTTTGTAATTCTTTTTCTGCAATAGCCATCCGAGCTGTTTTTGTATTACCTTTGATGTCCTGAATGTCATCAAAATGTCTTCCTTTTAAATTTTTCTTTATCTTTAGATAAAGAAAAAAGTCACTGGGTGCCAGATCGGTTGAGTAGGTAAGGTGTTCCAATACAGTTAGTTGTTTACTGTCTAAAAACTCCCTCACAGACAACTATACAATTAAGTTCTCGAACTTTGCCACCGTGTGCAGTGGCTATTCCAGAAAGAGTTCCAAAATGGCTTTGAAGGGTGGATGGATTAGGTGCTGGCATTGATGCATAGCTTCCTAGGGGGAGTACTTTGAAGATGACTGCAGTGATATTCAGCAATGAGGTATGTAGCAGTTAGAACATTTAAGATCTTGTATTCCACTGGATTTTAAATTTCTGAGTAGCTTTTAAAAATATACTTAATTATGATTAAGTGAAAGTTTACAATACAAGTCAGTTAGCTGTACGAAACCATGTATACACACCTCTGTGCAATTCTAGCTGCTCACCCAATCCTGTAACAGCACACACCTTTCTACCCTGTACTTCCTGTATTTATTCAACTAACTCTTGTCCCCTCCTCTCCACCCTCCTGTCTCATTTCTATAGAGGTGCTGCTGCTATGACCTCAGGTATGGACATAATTTTTGTCTGAAGAGTTGTCTTTGATACTGGTTTCAGATCTGGGCTAGCAGTGAGTCAAAGGGCCATGTTCTTGGGGTACCCTTTAGGGCATGAGATCATCAAATCTGGCCTTTTAATGGAATTCTAGATCTGTACTCCCATTTTTCTCCCTCTACCTCAGGGAATCCTTCACTATTGCAACTTGAGGCTTGAATTTTTCTTCAGTTCCATCAGCTTTGGAAATGCAGAATGTGTTCTTCCCTTTCGATTTCCTATTTCCAGCTCTTTGCACATGTCATAGTACTTCATTTTGTCTTCAGAGCTCCCCTTAGAAATCTTCAGTTAAGAAGAGAAGAAAAAATTCAAGCCTCGAATTGGAATAGTGAAGGATTCTAAAAGGAAAATATTAAACAATTCAGGGAGCATTAAAAGAAGATAGAAGGAACACACAGAGTCATTATAACAGAAAGAACTGGTCAGTGTTCAACCATTTGAAGAGGTAGCATATGTCAGGAACTGATGATACTGAAAGAAGAAGTCGAAGCTGCATTGATGGCATTGGCAAAAAACAAGGCTCCAGGAATCAATGGTATATTAATTGGGATATTTAATATCAATTGATTCAGTGCTAGAAGTGCTCACTCATCTATGCCAAGAAATTTGGCTACTGGCCAACTGACTGGAAGAGATCCATACTTATGCCCATTACAAAGAAAGGTGATGCAACCAAATGTGGAAATTACCAAACAATATCACTAATATCACATGCAAGTAAAATTTTGCTCAAGATCATTCAGAAGTGACTGCAACAGTGTATTGACAAGGAACTGCCAGAAATTCACGCTGATGAATTGCTGATGTCAGATGGATCTCGGTTGAAAGCAGAGAATACCAGAAAGGTGTTTACTTGTGTTTCATTGACTATGGCAAAGGCATTCAACTGTATGGATCAGAATAAACCATGGCTAACATTGCGGAGAATGGGAATTCCAGAACACTTAATTGTGCTCTTAAGGAATCTGTAGGTGGATCAAGAGGCAGTCATGCCAAAAGAACAAGGGGACACTGCATACTTTAAAGTCAGGAAAGTTGTGCATCAGGTTTATATCCTTTCACCATACGTTTTCAATCTGTATGCTGAGCAAATAATCCAAGAAGCTGGATTCTATGAAGAAGAATGAGGTATCAAGAATGGAGGACAGCTAGTTAACAACCTGCATTAAGCAAATGACACCACCTTACTTGCTGGAAGTGAAGATTTGAAACATGTACCGATGAAGCTCAAAGACTGGGGCCTTCAGTATGGATTGCACCTCAACATCAAAAAAAAAAACAAAACAGAAATCTTTACAACTGGACCAGTAGGTAACATTATATAAATGGAGAAAGTACAGGTTGTCAAGGATTTAGTTTTACTTGGTCCCACAATCAGCATTCATGAAAGCAGCAGTCAAGAAATCAAAATACACACTGCATTGGGAAAATCTACTGCAAAGGACCTCTTGCAAGCACTCAAAAGTAAAAATGTTACCTTGAAGACTAAGGCGTGCCTGACCCAAGCCATGGTATTTTCAATTGCATCATATGCACGTGAAAGCTGGACAACGAACAAGAAGGACAGAAGAATTGATGCCTTTGAATTGTGGTGTTGGACAAGAATGCTGAGAGGACTGCCAAAAGAGTAAAACCGACTGTTCTGGAAAAAGTACAATGAGAGTGCCCCTTGGAAGCAAAGATGGCAAGACTGTGTTTTATGTACTTTGGACATGTTGTCAGGAGGAATCAGTCCCTGGAGAAGGACATCATACTTGGTGGAGTGGAGGGTCAGTGAAAAAGATAAAGACCGTCAATGAGGTGGACTAACACAGCGGCTGCAATGATAGGCTTATGCATAAAAATGTATGTGGACATGATGCAAGTCCAGGCAGTGTGTCGTTCTGTTGTTCGCAGGGTTGCTATGAGTCAGAACCAACTCGACAGTACCTAACAACAACAACCTCAGGGTTTCTACATTGTGTTTTCTGTCAAGGCAGTCCTGGTGGTGGCTGGGCAGCATCTAGTTCTTCTGTTCTCATGTTGATTTAGTTTTTAAGTCATACAGCCCCTTCTGTCTCCTGGGCTCATATTTTCCTCCTGTCTTTGAGCTCCATTGTTCTCTTCTGTTCCAGGTGGATCGGGACTAATTGATGCTCCTTAGGTGACAACTGGGAGACCCTGGTGGCATAGTGGGTTAAGTGCTACATCTGCTAACCAAAAGGTCAGCAGTTCACATCCACCAGGTGCTCTTTGGAAACTGTGCAGCAGTTCTACTCTGTCTCATGGAGTTGCTATAAGTTGGACCTGACTCGACAGCAGTGGGTTTGGTTTTTTTGGTTTTAGCTAACAGCTTGCTAGCTTTTAAGACCCTGGACACCACCCACTAAAGTGGGGTGCAGAACACTTAAAAAAAAACCCAAAAAACTCAGATAAGCCAGTTGACCTAGATGTCCCCCAAAAGCCTGTTTTCAAGAGCCCTGCCCCTGTTACTCTAACCTTCAAAATATTGGGTTGTGTTTAGGAAGCCTCTTAGCTCTTGGAATAGTACACTACAGGTGATGTCCTTTCTAGTGCATCCTGTCCCTTCTTTCACTTAACCCAGTTCCTGTCTACTATCAAATCTGTGAATACCTATCTCCCTGCCTCCGCTGCCTGGTGACCATCTAAGATTATTTTCTTCTGTGCTTAGACTTTCTCTTGAGACCTCATAATAGCGATCTTGGACAGTATTTTTCCTTTTGTGGCTAACAGATGTCACTCAGCATAATGTCTTCCAGATAACTCCATATCATCTGTTTCCCAGGACTGTCATTGTTCTTTATCATTACATAGTATTCCATTGTATAAATATGCCATAGTTTGTTTATCCATTCATCCGTTGATGGGCACCCTAGGTTGATTCTATCTTTTTGCTGTTGTGGACAGTGCTGCAATAACCATTCATGTGCGTGTATCTATTCATGTGACAACCCTTATTTCTCTAGGATATATTCTAAGCAGTGGGATTGCTGAAACATATGGTAATTATATTTCTAGCTTTTTAAGAAAGTGCTGAAACAATTTCCAGAGTGACTGTACCATTTTATATTCTCACCAGCAGTATAGTAGAGTAGCATTCCCTCCACAGCCTGTTGAAGATTTTTTGTTTTGTGGTTTTTTGGATTAATGCCAGTTTTGTTGGGGTGAGATGGTATCTCATTATAGTTTTGATTTGGATTTCTCTAACGACTAGTGATTGTGAGCATTTCCTTGTGTATTTGTTAGCATCCTGGATGTCTTCTTTGGTGAAGTGCCTGTTCATATCCTTTGCCCACTTTTTAATTGGGTTACTTGCCTTTTTGTTGTTGAGGTTTTGAAGTACCTGGTAGATTATGGAGATTAGCCACCAATCAGAATTGTGATAACCAACAGTTTATCCCTAGTCTGTAGAAAGTCTTTTTATTCTCTTGGTTAAGTCTTTGAATGAACATAAGTCTGATTTTTAGTAGCTCCCATTTATCTATTTTCTCTCTTAGTGTTTGTGAGTTGTTTGTACTATTTTGTAGCCGATTTATGCCATGTATTAGGTTTCCCGATGTTGTCCCTATTTTCTCTTCCATCATCTTTATAGTTTTAGATTTTATATTTAGGTCTTTGATCCATTTTGAGGTAGTTTTTGTGTATGGTTTGAGATATGGGTCTTATTTCATTTTTGTTGTTGTTGTTGTTGTCTGCAGATGGATATACAGTTTTGCCAACACCATTTGTTGAACAGACTGTTTTTATCCCAGTTCATGGACTTTAGGGCTTTGTCAAATATCAGCTGCTCATAGGTGGATGGAATCCTTTTTGGATTTTTTCTTCTGTTCCATTGATCTATGTGTCTGTTTCTGTACCAACACCAGGCTATTTTGACTACCATGGCAGTGTAATAGATTCTAAATTCATGTAGAGTGGGACCTACCACTTTCTTCTTCTTCAGTAATGCTTTACTTATCTGGGGCTTCTTCCCTTTCCGTATGGAATTAGTGATTTGTTTTTCCATCTGATTAACAATAATATTGGAATTACTATTAAGATTGCATTGTATATATAGATCACTTTGGGTAGAATATACATTTTCACAATGTTAAGGCTTCTTATCCATGAGCAAGGTAAGTTTTCCACTTACATAGGTATCTTTCGGTGTCTTGCAACAGAGTCTTGTAATTTTCTTTGTATAAGCCTTTTACATCTCTGCTGTTGTTGTTAGGTGCCATCGAGTCATTTCAGATTCATAGCCACCCTATTCACAACAGAAAAAAACACTGCCCGGTCTTGCTCCATGTCCACATTCGTTTTTATGCTTAAGCCCATTGCTGTGGCCACTGTGTCAATACTCTGAAGGATCTTCCTCTTTTTCACTGACCTTCCACTCTACCAAGCATGATGTCCTTCTCCAGGGAATGATTCCTCCTGACAACATGTCCAATGTAAGTAAGACCCAGTCTTGTCATCTTTGCTTCTAAGGGGCACTCTGGTTGTACTTCTTCCAGAACAGATCTGTTTGTTCTTTTGAAAGTCCGTGATACATTCAATATTCTTGTCCAACACCACAATTCAAAGGCATCAATTCTTCTGTCTTATGTATCATCCGATTTTGCTTGCATATGATGCAATTGAAACTACCATGGCTTGGGTCAGGTGCACCTTAGTCTTCGAGGTGACATGTTTACTTTTGAATACTTTAAAGAGGTCCTTTGCAGCAGATTTTTCCAGTGCAATCAATGTGTCTTTAGAGTTCTTGAGTGCTGCTTCTACGGGTGTTGATTGTGGAACGAAGTAAAATAAAATGCCTGATAACCTCAATCCCTTCTCCATTTATCATGATGTTGCTTACTGTCCAGTTGTGAGGATTTTTGTTGTCTTGTTGAGGTATAATCCATACTGAAGGCTGTGGTCTTTGATCTTCATCAGTAAGTGTTTCAAATCCTCTTCACTTCCAGCAAGCAAGGTTGTGTCATCTGCATAATACAGGTTGTTAATGAGTCATCTTCCAGTCTTGATGCCTCATTCTTTTTCATGGAGTCCAGCTTCTTGCATTATTTGCTTGGCATACAGATTGAAAGGTATGGTGGAAAGATACAACCCTGAGCACACCTTTCCTGACTTTAAACTATGCAGTGTTCCCTTGTTCTGTTCGCATGGCTGCCTCTTGATTCACGTATAGGTTCCTTAAGAGCACAGTTAAGTGATCTGGAATTCTCATTCTCCACAATTTTAGCCATGATTTGTTATGATCAGCACAGCTGAATGCCTTTGCACAGTCAATGAAAAACAGGTAAACATCTTTCTGGTATTGTTTTCTTTCAGCCAGGACTGTCTGGCATCAGCAATGGTATCTCTGGTTCCAAGTCCTCTTCTGAGTCCAGCTTGAATTTTGGGCAGTTCCTTGTCAGTATACTGTTTCAACCATGTTTGAATGATCCTTAGCAAAGTTTTACTTGCATGTGATATTAATTATATCATCTGATAATTTCTGCATTCAGTTAGATCACCTTTCTTGGGAATAGGCATAAATATGGATCTCTTCCAGTCAGTTGGCTAGGTAACTGTCCTTCAAATTTCTTGGCATAGACAAGTGAGCACTGCCAGCACTGCATCTATTTGCTGAAATATCTCAATTGATATTGCTTCAATTCCTGGAGACTTATTTTGCGCCAGTGCCTTCAATGCAGCTTTGACTTCCTCCTTCAGTACCGTCGATTCATGATTATTTGCTGCCTCTTCAAATGGCTAAACATCTACCAGTTCTTTCTTGTGTAATGATTCTCTGTGTTCCTACCATCTTCTTTTGATGCTTCCTGAGTCATTGAATATTATCCCTGTAGAATTCTTCACTACTGCAACTCGAGGCTTCAATTTTTTCCTTTAGTTCTTTCAGCTTGAGAAATGCAGAGCATGTTCTTCCCTTTTGGCTTTCCATTTCCAGCTCTTTGCACATGTCATTATAATTCTTTGTTTTCTTGAGCTGCCCTTTGAAATCTTTTGTTCACTGCTTTCACTTCATCATTCTTTCCTTTTGCTTTATTTGATCAATGTATGGGAGCAAGTTTTAAAGTCTTTTCTGACATTCAATTTGATCTTTTCTTTCTTTCCTGTCTTTTAAATGGCCTCTTGCTTTCTTCATGGATGATATCTTTGATGTCATTCCACAAATCATCTGGTCATTAGTGGTCAATACATCATATCTGTTCTTGAGATGGTCTTTAAATGCAGGAGGGATATACTCAAGGTCATACTTTGGCTTTCGTGGACTTGTTCTAATGTTCTGTAGTTTCAGTTTGAATTTGCTCATATGCTAATTCAAATTGTGCTGCAGTCACTTCCTGGTCTTGTTCTGACTGCTGATGTGGAGCTTTTCCATCATCTTTTTCCACAGATCTAGTCGATCTGATTCCTGTGTATTTCATCTGGTGAGGTCCATGTGTACAGTTGCCATTTGTGTTGGTTTAAAAAAATATTTGCAATGAAGAAGTCATTAGTTTTACAAATATTTGTCAAGTGATTTCCCACATCATTTCTATCACCAAGGTGGTATTTTCCAACTACCAATCCTTCTTTGTTTCCACCTTTTGCATTCCAATCACCAGTAATTATCAGTGCATCCTAATTGCACATCAGATCAATTTGGATTGCAAATGCTGGTAAAAATCTTCAATTTCTTCATTTTGGGCCTTAGTGCTTGGTCCATAAATTTGAATGATAGTCATATTAACTGGCCTTTCTTGTAGTTGTATGGATATTATCCTATTATTGACAGCATTGTACTTCAGGGCAGATCTTGAAATGTTCTTTTTGATGATAACCACAACATCCTTCCTCTTCAAGTTTTTGTTCCCCATACAGTAGACCATATGATTGTCTTATTCAAACGGCCAGTATTGGTCCATTTCAGCTCACTAATGCCTAATCTATTGATGTATACGTGTTCCATTTCATTTTTGATGATTTCCAGTTTTCCTAGATTCATACTTTGTATATTTCATGTTCTGATTATTAGTGGATGTTTGCAGCTATTCTCATTTTCAGTCATGTCACATCAGCAAATGAAGATGCCAAAGGCATCCATGTCATTAAGGTCAACATTACTCCATCCATGTCATTAAGGTCAACTCTACTTTCAGTAGACAGCTCTTCCCCAATCATGTTCTGAGTGCCTTCCAACCTGGGGGGCCTCATTTTCAGCTCTACATCTGATAGTGTTCTACTGCTATTCATAAAGTTTTCATTGCCTAAATCTTTATAGAATTAGCAATTGTGAATGGTATTGATTTAGTGATTTCCTCTTTGATGATCTCCTTGTTAGTGTAAATGAACCCAACTAATTTATTTATGTTTACTGTATATCCAGATACTTTGCTGAACTTTTCTATTAATTTCAGTAGTTTCTTTGTGGGTTCTTTAGGGTTTTCTTTGTATAATGTCAGATCATCTTCAAACAGAGATACTTTTACTTCTTCCTTAACAATGTGTATGCCCTTTATTTCTTTGTTTTATCTGATTGTTCTGGCTAGAACCTTCAGCATGATGTTGAATAAAAGTAGTGACAGTGGGCATCTTTGTCTGGTTCTTGTTCTCAAGAGGAATGCTTTCAATCTCTTGATTTAGGATGATGTTGACTGTTAGCTTTGCATAGATGCCTCTTACTATGTTAAGGGATCTTCTGTCTATTCATATTTTGTTGAGAGTTTTTAACATGAATGAGTGTTGTATTTTGTCAAATATCTTTTCTACATCAATTGATGGAATCAAATAGTTCTTATCTTTTGTTTTATTTATGTGGTTGATTGCATTAATTGTGTTTTTAATGTTGAACCATCCCTTCATCCCCGGTGTGGATCCTACTTGGTTATTGTCATGGATTGAATTCTGCCCCCCAAAAAGTAGGTGTAGCCACGTGGCTGGATGATGATTCCCAGTATTTTGTGACTGTTCTCCATTTTGTGGTTTTCCTATGCTGTATGTTAAAGGCTTAGGGTGGAGCTGTAAATCCCTTCATAGGATTACCTTCCAGCTCCACTGTAAAGGGAGTTTCCCTGGAGTATGGCTTGCCCCACCCTTAATCCTTTCATCCTATGAGAGATAAAAGGACAGAGAAGTAGGCAGAGAATTGGGAATCTCGCACCATCAAGAAATATGCACCGGGAAAAACAATTAATGTGATTAACCACATAAATAACACAGAAGACAAGGATCACCTGATTTTGTCCATTGATGCAGAAAAGGCATTTGATAAAGTCCAACACCCATTCATGCTAAAAACTTTTAGCAAAATGGGCATAGATGGCAAATTCCTCAACACAATAAGGGCCATTTATACAAAGCCAATTGCCCACATCATCCTGAATGGAGAGAGACTGAAAGACTTTCCCTTGAGATCAGGAACTAGACAAGGATGCCCACTCTCACCTCTCCTATTGAAAATTGTGCTAGAAGTTTTAGCCAGAGCAATTAGACAAGACAAAGAAATAAAGGGCATCTGCATTGGCAAAGAGGAAGTTAAAATCTCCATCTTTGCAGATGATATGATTGTATATGCAGAGAATTCCAAGGAATCTATAAGTAAACTACTCAAACTGATAGAAGAGTTCAGCCAAGTCTGAGGATACAAGATAAACATAAGTAAATCAGTAGGATTCCTTTATACCAACAACGAGACTGTTAAAGAAGAAATTATCAAATCAATACCATTTACAATAGCCCCTAAGAAAATAAAGTACCTAGGAATTAATCTAACCAGAGAAATAACAGACCTTTACAAAGAGAACTACAAGCCCTTACTACAAGAAACTAAGAGAGACTTAGATAAATGGAAAAACTTACCCTGCTCATGGATAGGAAGACTTAACATTGTGAAAATGTCTATTTTACCCAAAGCAATCTATTTATATAATGCAATCCCAATACAAGTTCCAGTGACATTTTGTAATGAGATGGAGAAACAAATCATCAATGTTCTTTGGAAAGGGAAGAAGCCCCGGTTAAGCAAGGTACTACTAAAGAAGAAGAACACACTGGGAGGCCTCTCATTACCTGACTTTAGAACATATTACACTGCCACAGTGGTCAAAACAGCCTGGTACTGGTATAAGAACAGACAGATCGATCAGTGGAACAGAACTGAGACCCCAGAGATGACACCATCTGCCTGTGAACAATTGATATTCAACAAAGGCCCTAAGACATTAAACTGGGGTGAAAGCAGTATCTTCAACAAATGGTGTTGGCAAAATTGGATATCCATCTGCAAGAAACTGAAACAAGATCCATATCTTACACCTTACACAAAAACCAACTCCAACTGGATAAAAGACCTAGATATCAAACCTAAAACGATAAAGCTCATCCAAGAAAAGGTAGGAACAACAATGGAAGTTTTAATACACAATATGGACAGACCCCAAAATCTGTCAAACAAACCACAATCATCAGAAGAGAAAATAGATAAATGGGATCTATTAAGAATCAAACACTTTTGCTCATCCGAAGACTTTATTAATAGAATTAAAAGAACACCTACAGAATGGGAAAAAATATTTGGAAACTCTATGTCAGACCAATGCCTGATCTCCATAATCTATAAGATACTACAAAATATCAACAAGAAGAAGATAAATCATCCAATCAAGCGATGGGCAAAGGAAATGGACAGACATTTCACTAAAAAAGAGATTCAGGCTGCCAAAAAACACATGTGGACATGTTCACGATCTTTAGTTATTAAAGAAATTCAAATCAAGACAACAGTGAGATACCATCTCACCCCAACAAGGTTGGCCATCATCCAGAAAACACAAAACAACAAATGCTGGAGAGGCTGTGGAGAAAGTGGAACCCTCCTACACTATTGGTGGGGTTGCAAAATGGTCCAGCCTCTTTGGAAAGCAATCTGGTGTTTCCTTAAAAAAATGGATATGGATATACCATTTGACCCAGTAATTCCACTACTTGGAATATATCCTACAGAATCAAGGCCTTTCACGCCAATGGACACATGCACCAGAATGTTTATTGCAGCACAGTCCACTATAGCAAAAAGATGGAATCAACCCAGATGCCCAACAACAGAAGAATGGATAGGTAAACTATGGTATACTCAATGGAGCACTACGCAATGATAAAGAACAACGATGACTTCAGGAAACATCTCATGACCTGGTTTCAACTGGGAGGCATTATGTTGAGTGAAAGTAGTTAGCGACAAAAGGACAAATATTGTATGGACCTCTACGATAAGATCTCAAAAACAGACTTGTATATAGAAGAAAAGACTCTTTGACAGCTGCAAGGGAGGGGAGGGAGGGAGGGAGGGTTTAGATTAGATAGTTGCTAGGTATCTGGTTGGGTGAAATCGGTGACAGCACACATTAGAAACAAGAACAATAGTAAGTGGACTTAAACATAACATGAGTATTCCTTCCATCTTAACCCAATATTGCAAGGATAGAGTAGCTGGGGCAGGGGGCCAGGGACCATGCTCTTAGGCAAAAGCGAGGCCAATTGGCACAGCTAGCATTTTGCTAAGAGGGCTCTCTGCACCCCACGGTGGTGAGTGGCATCTGGGGTCTTAAAAGCTGCCAAGCTGCCATCCGAGGGCACAGCAAATGGTCCCAACTCAGCAGGAACGGGTGCTCACCGAGGACCAAAATAACATATGGGAAAGACAACCCAGAAGACAAAGAGACCCACATCAGTGGGTGCCTACATCAACTTGGGGCCAGAAAAACTGGATGGTGCCTGGCCACCACCAGTGATAGCCGCAATGGAGCTCACTAAGTTGAGTCTCACTGGCGACGCAAGAATAAAAAAGGGTGCACCCTGAGATCCCCAGTAAAAGATCTCAATTGATGGTTGAGTGGTTTCGAGGTTCCCCTGGGAGCATGTCCCCTCGCCCTGATGCTGCCCTTAACCATAAATCATAACGAAGGTCCATGCTTCGGACAGGAATGGATTGGACTTGGCAATGCAGTGACCATATATTGGATGCACTTTATGGTTCTATACATCTATAGGATGTCATCCTGTTGACCTCTGGCTGGAGGAAGGAGAGTGGGTGGAGAGGAGGGAAATAAGAGACTGTTGGGACAATGAGACATGTATGGAGCAGAGACGAATAGTGTGCTGTCACCGGACAGGGAGAGCAGTGGAAGCTGCATATAGGTGAGTGTGTAAATTTGTATGGGAATGTACATTTTCACTCAGTTATAGTAAGTAAAAGATTAAAAAAAGAAAAAGAAATCTGCACCGGGAGAAAAGCGTATCCTTCAGACCTGAGGTACCTGCACCAAGATGCTCCTCAGACAAAGACTGATGCAATACTGGACTTTCCTTCTGAGCCGACAAAGGCAAAGCCTTCCCCTGGAGCAGACACCCTGAATATGAACTTCCAGCCTACCAGACTGTGTAACAATAAACCTTCCTTTGTGAAAGCCATCCACTCTGTGGTATTTCTGTTAGAGCAGCCCTAGCTGACTAAAACAGTTATGGTGAATTATTATTTTTTTTTTTGATATGTTGTTTAATTCTATTGGCTAGACTTTCCAGGTTCATAAGAGAGATTGGTCAGTAATTTTCATTTTTTGTGCTATTTTTACCTGGTTTGGTTATAGGGATTATGCTAGCTTCACAGAATGAACTTGGGAGCATTCCCTCCTTTTCTATGCTGTGGAAAAAAGGGTCTTCCAGGAAGGATGTCCTCTTTTTGCAGCTTACAGAGGTAATATTTGTGAAGCTATAGTAGCCATATTTATCACATTTTTAAATTAGTCTTGACAAATAGCCATGAAAAGTTACATGACTCCATAATGCATAGAAATTATTAAAGTTTATTATCAAAATGGGTGTTGTTTGCCAAACATTCCATGCATTACATGAAATTTACAACGTGCACAATCAACCAACTGAGAGAACAATTCTTCATTTAATCAAAAAATTTGAAACAATAGCATCTGCACAGTCCATTTAAAACATTGCCACCACTCATCAGAGTGTATGTGAGAATCCACCCCAGTCAATTTCTCCTTGAGCACAAGAACTGGGCCTTTGATCGACCACAGTTCGGCAGATTTTGCTTCTGGACTTGATACTTTAATGTTACAAAGTTGTTTTAACTCAAGAACTGAAGTCCAGTGATGATAGATTGCAATGTACATTTGCTGACTGGGCTCTGGAGCAACTAGAAGTTGACCCTGCTTTTGGCAGAAAAACTATCTTCAGTGACAAGGCCCATTTTTGGATGAATGGTTTTGTTAATAAACAAAACTGTCACATTTGGAGTTACGAGAATCCAACTGAGATTCAAGAACGTCCACTTCATCCCCCAAAAGTTAATGTTTGGTGTGGATTTTGGTCCGGTGGGATCACTGGCCCTTATGTTTTCCAAGATGATCAAGGAGAGGCTGTGACTGTCAATGGTGAAAGATATTGGGCTATGGTAACTGATTATAGTGGGCCCCATTTGGAAAATGCTGGTGGCCATTTATCTGAAGGTCCTTTTTTCACACATAACGCTAATGTACTTCAAATAATGAAACAATTAAAGCTGTTATCATTTACACAATTTGTTTTATTCAAGTTCAAAGATAGGACACCCTTGCTGTAAGACCCTTTACTTTTAGTGAAAGTGGTGTTAGCTGTTCTGTAAAAGTCTGGTAGAATTTTCCGGAGAAGCAGTCTGAGCCAGGAGTTTTTAAATTAACTTTTCAATCTCTTCTTTTGTGATGGGCTTATTGAGTTCTTTTTCTGATTGTGTTAGTTTAGGTAGGTAGTGTGTTTCTAGAAATTTGTCAATTTCATCTAGGTTTTCAAATTTGTTACAGTACAACTTTTCATAGTATTCTGATTTTAATTTTTTTTAAACTTCAGTTGGGTCCATTGTGATATCACTCATCTTATTCCTTATTTGAGTTACTTGTTTCCTCTTCTGTTTTTCTTTCATCAGTTTGGCCAGTGGTTTGTCAATTTTGTTGATCTTTTCAAAATACCAGCTTTTGGTCTTGTTAACTCTTTTGATTGTTTTTCTAGTCTTTAATTCACTTAATTCTGTTCAAATTTTATTATCTGTTTCCTTTTGGTGCTTGAGAAGATCTTTTGTTGCTCTTTTTCTACTCACTCAAGCTGTATAGTTCAATCTTTGATTGGGCCCTTTCTTCTTTTTGAATGTATGCATTTGAGATAAATTGACCCCTGAGCACTGCTTTTGCTGTATTTTTATCCGAACTTGATTCTATGAATTTCTCTATTTCATCCTTGATTTCTTCTTTGACTCAGCAGTTTTTGAGTGAGATGTTGTTTAGCTTCCATAACTTTGATTTTTTTACCATTGCTTTTTCTGCTGTTGATTTAAACTTTTAGGGCTTTATGGTCTAAGATGCTTTGCAATATTTCAGTGCTTTGGATTTTGTTAAGACTAGCTTTACGGCCTAATACGTAGTCTATTATGGAAAATGCACCATGTGCTGTGGAAAAGAAGGTATATTTGTCTGTTGTTGGGTGAGGTGTTCTGTATCTGTATACAAGGTTGAGTTATTTGGTTGTGGCATTCAGATTTTATGTGTCTCTATTGAGCTTCTTCCTGGATGTTCTGTCCCTCACAGATAGTGGTGTGTTGAAGTCTCCTACAATTATTGTGGAGCTGTCTATCTCACTTTTCGATGATGTTAAAATTCATTTGATGTATTCAGAAGATTTCTCATAGGATGTGTGAGTATTTAATATGGTTATGTTCTCCTGATGTACTGATCCTTCAAGCAATACATGGTGACCTTGCTTGTTCACTGTGGTGAAGTTTACTTTAAAGTCTATTTTGTCTGAAACTAGTATTGACACTCCTGCCCTTTTTAGAGTGCTGTTAGCTTGGTATGTATTTTTCCATCCTCTAAGTTTCAGTTTGTATCTCTAAGGTGTGTCACTTGTAAGCAGCATATAGACAGATTCCTTTTTTATTCAATCTGCTGCTCTTTGTCTCTTTGTTGGTGCATTTAACAAATTTACGTTTGATGTAATTATTGATATATATGAATTTAGTGCTGTTATTTTGATGCCTTTTTTTAGTAAGCTATTGAGAGATTCTTTGTTCCACTTGATTTTCTGTGCTGAGTCATTTTTATTTAAGGGTTTTCTTTTCATCCTTTTCATTTTTGTTAGTTTTATATCTGCTGAGACTTCTTGATTTTGTTTCTTGTTTTGATGTGTAGGATTGTTAATTTTCTTTGTGGTTACCTTTATATTTGTCCCTAAAGTTTAAGCCAATCTTTAATTTCTTTTTATCATCTTAACTACCTACTTCTCCATCTGAAAGGTCTATGAATATATTGATTTGTCCCTCTTATGGCATAACATTGTCATCATTTATATACTGAGATACCTGTTTATTTTAATGTTTTAGCTCTATTTATTTATTTTTTTGGATTCCTTATTCATGTTGCTATCTCAATGTTCTGCCATGCTTGTATCTGTAACTATATGTCTGATGTTATTGATTTTCTATTGAAGAACTTCCTTCAATGTTTCTTGTAATTTTGGTTTGTTTCTTTGCAAATTCCCTAAATTTCTGTTTATCTGTGAATATCCTAATTTTGTCATCATATTTAAAAGACAATTTTGCAGGATACATAATTCCTGGTAGACAGTTTGTTTCCTTTAAAGCTTTGTATATGTCATCTCGTTGCCTTCTTGCCAACATCATTTTGGCCAGGTTATCAGAGGTCATTTGCAATGACTCTCCTTTGCATGATATTTTTTGTTTACATATTGCTACTTTTAAGAGGATCTCTTTAGTTTTGTTAAGTTTAATGATAATATGTCTTGGTGTTTTTCTCTTGGGATCTACCTGTGTGGAGTTCGAAGAGCATCTTGGAAAGATATCTTCTGGTTTTTCATGATATCAAGGATATTTTCTGTCAAGATATCATCAACCATTTTCTCTGTATTTTCTGTTATGCCTCCCTGTTCTGGAACTCTGATCAGTTGTAGAGTATCCTTCTTAATAGGGTCCAACATAACTCCCATTGATTCTTTGTTTTTTAAAAATCTTTTCTCTGATTTTTTCCTCCAATATGTTAGTGTCAGTTGCCTTATCTTTAGTTCCATTGATTTTGTTTTCCATTGCCTCAACTCTACTCCTCTCATTTTCTATTGAATTGTCTAATTCTGTAATTTTATTGTTAATCTGATGAATTTCAGGTAGTCGCTCTCAACTATTTCTTGTAGACTTTTTCGTTTTTCAGTGCTCTGTTGTAGTTTGTCTAATTTCCTTCCTAATGTCTGTCAATGCTCTAAAAATTACTGTTTCATATTCTACCTCTGATAATTGCAAGAAGTCTTTATCTGGAAAGTTCTTTTAATTCTTTGTTTTGGGAGTTTTTGAGGCCATGGTGGTCTGCTTGTTTAAATAATTTGAAACAGACTGTTTCCTCTAAGCCATCAGAAAATTGTTTAATTTAATTTAATTTCAGTTATTGTGGTCTGATCTGTGTACACACACACACACACACACACACGTACGTTTTTAAGGTGTCCAAGCCTATGAGTCGGATCTGACTCAACGGCACTTGGCTTTGGCAAGTAGAGTAGTCCACTGTGCTGTTTTGTGAATTGGAGCTGAAGAAATTCAGATACACTGTCACTAGGTGGTTAGAACTGTTTCTAGCAATGGGAGCCTCAGTGTCAGTTTACTTTTCTTGTGTGTGTTTAGCCCAGATGCCCAGTCAGTTGGCCCCCAAGTGTGTGGTTTCTATGGAGGAAGATTGATTAATGTGTGCTTAGGTTGCTGGCTGCATGCGCTGTGAAAGGCTGGATTCCAGCATCTGCACACTGAGAAAGGGAAGGATCTTACACTGAAAAATCTGAGTGGCCAGCAGACCTGAGCCTAGGAAAATGATCTATTTCTGCCCTGAGTTTACAGCTCAGTGGTGCTGGCAGATTTCCTCCCTCCCCTGCCCCTATTAGGCTGCTCATTTGCTGCTTCAGATACCACATCAGAATAAGAGATCTAGCATAGCACAGAAAAGAAAGTGGGGAGCATCAGAGAGAGGGAGATAGTTTGTGCCCCATAGTGTTTTGAGCCACATGTGTCTGTGACAACTAATCTTTTGATGCTCAAATGGAAGAATGCTGCAGTTCTATAGGCATGTATTTCCATAATTCCACTTCTCTGCTGAGAAATAAGCTCTCAGAACACTGCTGTGTTTGCCATACTGGTGTAGAGGGTCCTGCTTTGGAATACAGGCCCCTAGAAGCCTGTCCTGTCCTGTCTGGGCAATTCTACACCCACTCTCACCTCTCTGTTGGCTAGTTCATTCTCCCAGCTTCCCCTCAGGTGTTCACCACTTCTAGGATGTCCTATTTAAACTGTTAAACTGTTTTTCTGGATCTTTGTTGCCAGAGAGATCAAAACATGTCTCTGACTAATTCACCATTTTAGCCCCACCTCCCGCTTGATACTCTTTGTGTATTGTTGTTCTTGTATTTTCTTGACTTCTGTTAGTGCTTTTTAAAGTAAATTTTCAAGATACACATAAAATTCTTTAGCCACAGCTATGGCTAACCTTGGACAAATGGAAAAAAATGAAGATATTTTATGTATATCATATAATCAATTATGAATGCACATGGCAACTCAAGCCCAATGCAATTCTTGTTTTATTTCTCATATTCCACCACACCTTCCCATTTAATTATTTTATTAATTTAAAATATATTTATTGAGTATCTAGTCTCTTGAAAGCTAATATTTCTCTCAAACTATGTTTATCTGTGTCACAGCTCTTAGACATAAGAGCTTAGACATAAGAGCTGTGACACAGATAAACATATGTTCACCGATGTTTCTTGCAGCATTATTCACAATAGCAAAAAGACAGGAACAACCTAAGTGCCCATCAACAGATGAATGAATAAGCAAACTATGGTACATATGCACAATGAAATACTATGCAATGATAAAGAACACTGATAAATCTGAGAAGCATCTCACAACACTTACGAATCTGGAGGGCATTATGCTGAGTGAAATACATCAATCACAAAAGGACAATGTTGTATCAGATCACTATTAAAAAACTCACCAAAATGTTTACACATAGAAAGAAAAAGTCTTTGATGGTGTTGTGGATTGAATTATGTAACCCCAAGATGTGTAGCTATTTGGCTGGGCCATGATTCCCAGTATTCTGTGGTTGTCCTCCTTTTTTGTGACTGTAATTTTTGTATACTTGTAAATCCTAATTTTTGCCTGTGGTTAATGGGGTAAGATTGGATTATGTTAAAGAGGATTAAAATGGGAATATAACACCCTTACTAAGGTCATGTCTCTGATGCAATGTAAAGGGAGTTTCCCTGGGGTGAGGTTTGCACCACCTTTTATCCTACAAGAGATAAAAGGAAAAAGAAGGAAGCAGAGTTGGGGACTTCACACCACCAAGAAAGTAGTGCCGGGGGTATAGTGAGGTTTCTGCTCTGTGATGCTCCCAGACCAAGGGAAAACTGATGATGGGAATCTTCCTCCAGAATAAACAGAGACAGAAAGCTTGCATCTGGAGCTAATATTCTGAATTTGGATGTGTAGCTTACTGGCCTGTGAAAGAATAAATTTCTCTCAGTTAAGACCATCCATTTGTGGTATTTCTGTTAGAGCAGCACTAGATGACTAACACAGATGGTTACTAGGAAGTGGGAAGTGGGAGGGTGGAAAGACACTAACTAGAGAATAGGTAAGTGGTGACTCTGGTGAAGGATAATGAGACAATACACAATAGTGGGGAAGTCAGCACAACTTGACCAAGGCAAAGCCGTAGAAGCTTCATAGACACATCCAAACTCCCGAAGACACTGGTTTACTGGGCTGAGGTGTGGGGACTAAGGTCTTGGGAAACATCAAACTCAATTGGCATACCTAGTTTATAAAGAAAGCGTTCCACATCCTGCTTTTGTGAGTAGCTTCTGGGGGTCTTAAAATCATGTAAGCAGAGCCATTTAAGATAGTCCATTGATCCTACCCCTTCTAGAGCAAGGCAGAATGAAGGAAACCAAAGACACAAGTGAAAGATTAGTCCAAGGGACTAATGGACCATAACTACCCCACCCTCCACCAGACTGAATCCAGTACAACTAGATGGTGCCTGGCTATCACCACTGACTACTCTGACAGGGATCACAACAGAGGGCCCCAGACAGAGCTGGAGAAAAATGAAGAACAAAGTTCAAACTTACTAAAGAAACCAGAGTCTGAGAATGACTCCAGAAACTCATAGACTATGGTTGCTAGACATGAATTCAGGTCAGGACTGAAGCTGATTTTAAGGTTCACCATTCAGCAAAGATTAGATAGACCCATAAAACAAACAATAATCTATTAGCTCACCTACATATATGAGACTAACTGAGTACAACAGCCCAGGGGCAAGGATAGGAAGGCAGCAGGGGACAAGAATGCTAGATGAATGGAAATGAGGAACTCAAGACTGAGAAGGGGAGAGTTTTCACACCTTGCCGGGTTGGCAACCAATGTCACAAACAGTATGCGATTGTTTATTGAAAAAACAAACATGCTATGTAAACTTTCAACTAAAGAACAAAAAAATAAACAAACAGCCCAAATCAAAGCATTAATCCTATAACTCAAACAAATAGAAAGACAGCAGCAAAAGAACACCTCAGCTGCCAGAAGAAAGCAAACAATAAAAACTAGATCAGAACTAAATGAATTAGAGAATAGAAAGATAATTGAAAGCATTAACAAGACCAAAAGATAGTTCTTTGAAAAGATCAACAAAATCAATAAACCATTGGCCAGACAAAAGAAAAAAAGAAGAAACAAATCACTTGAATAAGAAATGTGATGGGCAACATCATAACAGACCCAACTGAAATAATAATTTAAAAAAATCGTAGCAGAACACTATGAAAAATTGCATTCAAATAAATTTAAAAATCTACAGGAAATGGACAAATTTTTGGAAACACACTACCTTCCTAAACTAACACAGAGGTAGAACAACTAAATAAACCCATAAGAGAAGAATAGATTGAAAAGGTAATTTAAAATCTCCCAACAACAACAAAAAACCCTCTGATCCTGAGAGCTTTTAGGAGAACTCTACTGAACTTTTAGACAAGAGTTAACATTACTATTACTAAAGGTATTACAGAGCACAGAAAAGGATGGAATAACCCCAAACTCAAGCCAGCATAACCCTGATACAAAAACTAGGTCAAACCAAACCAAACCCATTGCTGTCAAGTTGATTCCAGCTCATAGAGATCATATAAGACAGAGTAGAACTGCCCTGTAGAGTTTTCAAGGAGTATCTGGTGGATTGGAACTGCTGACCTTTTGGTTAGCAGCCATAGGACTTAACCACTATGCAACTAGGGTTTCCAAACTAGATAAAGACACCACAAAACAGGAAAATTACAGATCAATATCTTTCATGAACTTAGATACAAAAATCCTCAAGAAAATTGTATCCAGTAGAATTCAACAATATATAAAAAAAATAATTCACTATGACCAATTGGGATTCATACCAGGTATGTAGGGATGGTTCAACACTAGCAAAACAATCAATGTAATCAACCACATAATTAAAATAAGTGACAGGAACCAAATGATCTTATCAATCGATGCAGAAAAGACATTTGACAAAGTCCAACACTCATTCATGTTAAAAACTCTCAGCAAAATAGGAATAGCAGGGAAATTCCTCAATATAATAAAGGGCATTTATACAAAGCCAAAAGCTAACATCTTTCCCAGTGGAGAGTCTGAAAGCATTTCTCTTGAAAACTGGAGCCAGACAAAGATGCCCTTTGCCACCACTTTTATTCAACATTGTGCTGGAGATTCTAAGCCAGAGCAATCAGGCTAGAAAAAGAAAGAACATCCAAACTGGTAAGGAAGTAGTGGAAGTATCTCTGTTTGCAAATGAGATGATGTCATATACAGAAAACCCTAGAGAATCTAAAAAAAAAAAAGAAGAAGAAGAAAAAAGAAAAGAAAGGAAAACTACTGGAACTAATAGAAGACTTCAGCAAAGTCTTGGGATATAGGACAAACATAAAAATCATTTGGATTCCTCCAGACCAAGGGAGAGAATATCAAAGAGGAAATCACTGAATCAGTATCATTTGCAGTACCCCCAAGAAGATAAAATGCTTAGGAATAAATCTAACCAGAGGTGTGAAAGATCTATACAAAGAGAATTACAATACACTACTGAAAGAAACCCAAAGGGACCTATGCAAGTGGAAAAACATGCCTTGCTCATAGACAGCAAGAAGCAGTACTTGAAAACATTTATTCTACTCAAAGTGACCTATAGATACAATGCAATCCCAATACAAATTCCAATGGCAATTTTTAATGAGATGGAGAAACAATTCAACTCCATATGGATTGGGAAGAAGCCTAGCTAAGCAAAGCATTACTGAAAAAGAAGAACAAAGTGGGAGGCCTCACAGTACCTGACTTTAGAACCTATTACATTGCCACTGTAGTCAAAACAGCCTGGTACTGGTACAACAACAGACATAGAGATCTGTGGAACAGAATTGAGAATCCAGACATTAAATCATCCACCTATGAGCAGCTGATAGTTGACAAAAGACCGAAGTCCATAAAATGGGGAAAAGACAGTCTCTTTAACAAATGGTGCTGGTATAACTGGATATCAATCTGCAAAAAAAAAATTAACCAAGACCCATATCTCTCACCATGCACAAAAGTTAACTCAAATTAATCAAAGACCTAAATTCAAAATCTAAAAGGATAAAGATCATGGAAGAAGAAATATGGACAACACTGGGAGCCTTAGTATAATAGCATAAACAGAATATAAAACATTACTAACAATGCACAAACACCAGAAGAGAAAATAGATAACTGGGAAACCCTAAAAATCAAACACGCTCATCCAAAGACTTCACAAAAAGGGTAAAAAGACATCCTACAGACTGGAAAAAATTTTTTGCCTATGACAAATCTGATCAGCCTCTAGTCTCTAAAATCTACAAGATATTGCAAAAACATAAACAACAAAAAGAAAATTTAAGAATGGGCAAAAGATACGAACAGACATTTCACCAAAGAAGACATTTAAGTGACTAACAGATACATGAGAGAATGCTTATGATCATCAACCATTAGAAAAATGCAAATCAAAACCACAATGTAAAAACATCCTACCCCAACAAGGTTGACATTATTTCAAAAACCACAAAATAGTAAATGTTGGAGAGGTTGTGGAGAGACTGAAACATTTACACACTGCTGGTAGGATTTTCAAATGGTACAACTGCTTTGTAAATGGATTTGGTGCTTTCTTAAAATGCTAGAAACAAAAATACTGTATGATCCTGAAATCCCACTTCTTGGAATATACTCCAGAGAAATAAGAGTTGCCAAACAAATAGATGCATGCACACCAATGTTTATTGCAGCACTGTCCACAATAACAAAAAGATGGAATCTATCAACTGAAGAATGAATAAACAATCTATGGTATATTCACACAATGGAATATGAAACATTGCATAACACAGAGGAATCTGGAGGCATTATGCTGAGTTGAATTGTTGCAAAAGGACAAATATTGTATGAGACCACTATCATAAGGACTAAAGAAAAAGTTTACACACAGAAGAAAACATTCTTTGATGATTATGAGGGGTGGGTGGATGGGAGGGAGAAGGGTATTCATTAATTAGATAATAGACAAGAATTATTTTAGGTGAAGGAAGATGCAAAATGCAATAAAGGAGAGGTCAGCATAAATGGATTAAACGTAAAGCTTAGAAGTATTCTAAATAAAAGCACACACTTGGATGGACAGAGTTGCAGGGTCAAGGGTCTGGGGACCATGGTTTCAGAGGATATCTAGGTCAACTGACATAACAAAGATTATTGAACTGTCCTGTATCCCACTTTGCTGGGTGGCATCTGGAGTCTTAAAAGCTAGTCAGTGGCCATCTAAGCAGCATCAATTAGTCTCAACCCAGCAGGAGCAAAGGAGAAAGAAAAGCATTAAAGACACAAGGAAACTATTAGCCCAAGAGATAGAAAGCCACATAAAGCTGAGATTATAACATGATACTAGAAGAACTAGATGGTGCCTAGCCACCACCAAAGACTGCCCTTACAGAGAACTCAACAAAGAATTCTTGACGTAGCCCATGAAATGTAGGATGAAGAACTTGAACTCTAGTAAGACCAGACTTGATGGTCTGACATACTGGAGGGTCCCTGGAAGACATGGTCTCCAGACTCTATTAGCTTAGAACTGAAATCATTCTGGAAGCCAACTCCTCAGGCAAGGGTTGATCTGGTATACAAGACATATAAAATGTTACTGGGCAAGAGTGTGTTTCTTGGGTTAAGTAGATATAGGAGACTAACTTGGCAGCTGCTGTCTGGTGGCAAGATGAGAAGACAGACAGGGACAGGTGCTGGTTAAATAAATGTGGGAGATATGATGTGGAAAAGAGGGGTATGCTGTCACAGTGTGGGGAGCACAACAAGTGTTATATAACAAATTGTGTGTAAGTTTTACATGAGAAACTGACTTCAATTGTAAACTTTCACTTAAAACATAATAAAAAAATGAAAATAAAACAGAGACAAAAATACTTTCAAGTAAGGCAAGTTTGAACCAAGATGTTACCTAATCATAAGATGAAGAGATGAAATCACAAATTCTAGCAGATTTTACTGTTAGAGCTATAACCTGAGAGAATAATGTTCTCATATGCCTAGTACCAAAATAATTATTGGTCATATACTGAACTATCATTCTCTCACTCTCAGTCGTGTTGTTAATAAACATAAAGGATGCCAGCCAAGTGCCATCGAAACATAAAGGATAGTGATCATATATATGCAAACACAGGGATAATCTAGTCATTTTCACTGAAGGAGGTGAACAACATCACAGATAATTCAAACTAGCTAATAATTCAAAAGTAGTACCAATTTGGGAGTGGATTATATTTAAAAATGTGTTCCACTTTTGGAAAACCAATATCAAAATTCAGTTGATAGCAGATAACAATGATTTCTTGCAGTACAAACAAGTTATTTGTCTTACAGCAAGTGTGATCATAGCATGATTCTGTTTATATCAATTCAACATATAGGCAACATTTCACATTTTTTAGTTAAATGCACTTGGCTGGCTTTGGCTAGTTAAATTTGTTTCATTTGGTGGGTGCTAAAAATTTTCTGTTTCCTGATTGGTTGCTCATTATGTGGCCATGTTTAGTGTTTGATATTTCATCAGGATGCATACTTAACATAGGTGTGCTTTTCTGTATGCATACTTCAATCAGAAAGTTAAAAAAAAAATCGAAGTATAGGGGAAGATATACCAGGAAGACAACAATGACAAAACTGTCTCTCACACAGACAGACACACAGAACCAAAAATAAACAATGCTATGGTATTATATCTAAACTTAATAGGTGGTCTCTCATTTTTCTATGAGTTTGAACAGAGCCACACTACCCAGGCCATTGACCAACCTATGGATAACTGAACTGTTCATAGAAGAATATTTGGATATGGATGTAAATGGTTGAACAGGTATGAATTGAATTTCTGTGATTTCTTTATAGAAAAACAGTAACAACAGCATAAGAAAATCATACTGTCTCAAAACAATGACAGTTTTCTGTCTTCCTTTGTACTACTTATACATTTTTTCTCTTTCTTATTATACTGACTGAGCCTCCAGGAAAATGTTGACAATTGTTTTGTGAAATAAAGCATACCCATATCATATGACCCAACAATCCCAACCTTAGGCATATACCTAACATACATCCACATGAAAATTTGCATGTGACTGTTCATAGTACTTTATGTATAACAGCCATAGGGGGAAAAAACCTAAATGTAAGTCAACTTTTTAATGGATTTTGAAACATGGGGTACAATGATACAATGGAATAACAATTAGTAATAACAAAAGAAAAAATGTTGTTAAGTGCAACAGCATAGGTGAATATTTACTGCATTATGCTAAGTTAAAGATGCCACATTCAAAATGCTACATACTTTATGATACCAGGGCTAGAACTAGGATGAGGCAGAGTTATGAAAGTGCAGCATCAGTTAGTGACAGTGAGTGCCTCCTTAAATTTTGCGCCACAGGCCGTCACTTGCTTCTCCTTAGTCTTGGCCCTGATCCATTTATACGACATTCTGGAAAAGGCAAAAACAAAAGAATAGAAAATATATGAATGCTTTTCAGGAGTTGGGGTAGGGGAGGGATTGACAGCAAAGGGGTAGAATGAAGGAATTTGGGGGAGATAATAGAACACTTCTGCATCTGCATTGTTGTGGTGGTTACATAACTGGACACATTTGTCTGAACTCATATAACTTCACATGAAACAACGTGAATTTTAGTGTATATATACATTTTAAAAAGTGGAAAGAAAAGTAAGAAAAAAATCCAGATGGTGAGTACATGGTTGTTCATGACACTATCTTCTATCTTTATTTTTGGCATTTTTCATAATAAAAAGTAACATATCAAAGCATCAGTTGCTTCCATTTATATTGATTCCTCAACCCACCACTTGAAAATATTATTCTAAATTAGGTATTTCTGTAGTGTTGGCTTGGTAGTGTTTTAATACTTTAAAATAAGCATGTACTATTTTCTAGTAAAAAATAAAGAGGAAATAACAAAGGTTTATACACAAAGATGTTCACCATAGCCCTATTATAATAAAAAAAGGTTAAATTATGGTACACTCATATCATGACTATACTGACATATGTATTTGATAAAATTTATTCTTAACATACCATTTGTGTAATACAAGGAAATGCTTATTATACAAAATTAAATATTAAAAGAAGGTATGCATACTTTTACATATGGTATATATATGTGTGTGTGTATATATGTGTACACAATCATGCATGCATGTGAAAGCTGGATAATGAATAAGGAAGACCGAAGAACTGATGCCTTTGAATTATGGTATTGGCAAAGAATCCTGAATATATATGGACTGCCAGAAGAATGAACAAATTAGTCTTGGAAGAAATACAGCCAAAATGCTCATTAGAAGCAAAGATGGTCAGACTTTGTCTCACATACTTTGGACATGCTATCAGGAGGGGCATTACACACGGTATGCTAGAGGGTCAGCAAAAAAGAAGGCCTTCGATAAGATGGCTTGACACAGTGGCCTCAAGCATAACAATGATTGTGGGGATGGTGCAGGACTAGGCAGTGTTTTGTCGTGTTGTACATAGGGTTGCTAAGAGCTGGAATTGACTAATAGCATCTAACAACAACGTATACATGTGGTTTTAACCATGTTAACATTTTTGTATAGAAAAAGAGTGGAAGGAGAGATCCAGAGGAAGATGACAATGTGAGAAGCTCCCCTCTCATATTCCCCTACAACACCAAAAAAAAAAAAAAAGTAACACCAAAAAAGGAGAAAGCGACAGAATCAACATTCTCAGAACTCTAGAAACCAATCAAAAGGTTATAGCAACTAAGTGAATGCTGAATCAAGAAAAAGGTGACTGTGGGATAAACAATGTATCTTTTGGTCTTTGCTCTTGTTCCTGAAAGATAATTTTAAACCCTTGTAGTTTTATGAGTAATTGAGGTACTTTTGTTATCTAAATAACATGTAAGGATTTGTGCAAATAGTAGAAGCTAGCCAAGCCACACAGACTACCTGATAGCTTGATATCAACTGAACTCAGAGAACAAGAGGGCATGATTTAATCAATCATGTCTATGAAAGGAGGGCTCAGTTGTGCATATGAAATGAGGCCCCTATCATGCATATTCAGTGAGGTCTTAATTACGACTATAGACAAGTCAATAAAAGCTCTTGAAACAGAAGCTCCATGGGCCTTCTGTTTGGTGAGAGAAATACATTCACATGGGATGACTGTACAACATTTGTGACATGAAAACTCCACCTTGGAAGCCCTTCTAGACCTCATCCTTTGTGTCTCTGTATTTGTATTGTTTTCTGATGTAATAAAACTATAATCACAAGTATAAGTTTTCCATAAGTTCTGTGAGTTATTCAAGCAAATTATCAAACCTAGGAGAGGAGTGAGAACTAGTAAGTCAGAAGTTAGGGAATCCAAGGAGGATTCTCAAGCTTGTTGCTGGCATCCTGAAAGGACAGAAGAAAAGCCCTGAATTTGTAGCCAACATGTGAGAAGTTAGAATGTCCTGTGGCCTCCCAAACTTGCAACTCATGTCTATCTATCTGACAGTCTGAAAGATGGCATCATTTTAACTTATGAGATCTGACCTAGCTTCAGGTGGCTAAGGTCTGAAACAGAAGTGAAGCACAGGTGTCTGGTGCTAGAACTGAACAGAGAAGAAAGTGAGAATTTATTATATCCTCATAGTTAAGGACAGAATAGTGGGATTCTGAGATTTTCTACATGATGCCAACCCAAGGCCGTTGAGCCAGGTCCAACTCATAGTGACCCTAGAGGTCAGAGTAGAACTGCTCTACAGAGTTTCCCATGAATGTCTGGAAGATTTGAACTGCGGACCTTTTGGTCGTAGCACTTAACCACTATGCCACCAGGGTTTTCCCGCAGTTGGTGTTAAAAGTGAGATTACCTACTCAATTTAGCGACATATAAGTAACTGGAGAGCTTTGATATTTTATACAATGCATGAAACCCTCTCCCCAGGTCAGTGCTGCTTTAAAGCTATGGTAATGTGCATACTCAGAGAAGGAGCCTGGTTTCTGGCTCTAGACTGAACAGAGAAGAATTTGTTTGCAAATTATTGTGTGTGTGTGTTCTAACCTGCTTGGGTGCTGCCTGAAAGACTGAAAAAAGGTGCTTGTGTTGGTTTTACTTGTCTTATAATTAATTTAGGGAAAGAGGTCCAGAAATATGCAAAGGCCATAAAATCTTGTAGCTGCCAAAACACTCTTGAAAAAGAATAACAAAGTGGGAGGACTTATACTTCTTGATTTCAAAACGGACTATGAAGCTGCAGTAATCAAAACAGTGTGGTACCAGTCTAATGGACACACAGACAAATAGAATGTAATTGAGAAATAAATCTATGTATCTACAGTGACAAGTGCATTCAAGGAGGAAACAGTATTTTCAACAAATGATGCTGGGACAACTGGATCTCCACAGAAGAATTAATTTTGACCCTTACCTCACTCCACATGTAAAATTTAAGTCAAAATTAACCAGTAACTCAAATATAAGTGCTAAAACCATAAAACTGATGTAAGATAACATAAGGTTAACTTTTCAGGACCTTTATTTAGCAATACATTCTTAGATATGACACCAAAAGCATAAGAAACAAAGAAAAAATGGATTAAATGAGTTTCATCAAGCTTAAAAGTTGCTGAGCATTAAAGAACATTACCAACAAAGTGAAAAGACAAGCTACAAAGTAGGAGAAAATACTTGGAAACTGCATATCTGGTAGGAGTTTAATGTCCAGAATATACTTTAAAGACTCCTACATTACAACAACAAAAAGACAAAAAACTCTATCAAAAGCAGGCAAAAACTTGAGTAGATCTTTCTCCAAAGAAGATATAAAAATGGTCAATATGCACATGAAAAGATGCTCAACATCTTGTCATTAATGAAATGCAAATAAACCCACAACAAGATACCACTTCATCTAAAAAAACCCTACTGTCGTTGGAGTCAATTCCAACTCTGTGTTCCTATAGGACAAAGTAGAACTGCCCCACGGGGTTTCCAGGGAGTAACTGGTGGATTTGCACTGCCAACCTTTTGATTAGTAGCCAAATGCTTAACCACTGCCCCACTAGGCCTCCCTGATACCCACTAGGGTAGCTATTATGGTGAAAAACAAAAAACAGAAAATTACAGGCATTGACAGCAGTGTGGAGAAATTGGAACTCTCATCCACTGTTGGTGAGAATGTAAAACAGTGCAGTTGCTGTGAAAAACAGTTTGATGATTCTTCAAAAAGTTAAAGTTATTATATGGACCATCAGTTCCACTCCTAGGTACATGCCTGTGATGCTTAAAGTTGTGTGTTAACTTGGTTGGACTGTGATTCTCAGTGGTTAGGCAGTCATGATCACCTCCATGACTGGATATGCTGTGAGAATCAATCAGTTGAAAGGCGGTTTCCTGGGACTTGAGCTAGCCACTTACATGCAGTCTTGCCTGCTGATTTTTGAATTTATTAATCTTCAGTCTTTACAGCCTGTGAGCAACAGCCCTGATCTCTGACTTGCCGATCTTAGGTTCACCAGCCCCTGTGGCTATGTGAATCAGGAGAAGCCTCTAGCTTGACCCATGGACTTGTAACTTCCCAATTTCTACAACCACATCAGCCATTTCCTTGATTTAAATCTCTCTTTTGTTTGGGTTATATATTTATACATTTTGCTGGTTTTACTTTGCTAGAGATCCCAACCTAAGATGATACCTAAAAAAATTGAAAGCAGAGACTTGAACAGATGCTTGTACACCAATGTTCACTGTAGCATTATACCCAGTAGCCAAAATGTAGAAACAACCCAAGCTTCTATTAACAGAAAAATGAATTAACAATATGTGGAATATACATATAATAGATTATTACTGTATCATAAAAAGGAATGAAAGTCTAATAAATTCTACCACATGGATGACTCTTGACAACAGTATACTAAGTGAAATAAATGAGGCACAAAAGGACAAATATGATCTGTCTTGGATTGAACTGTGTCTCCCCCAAGAGGTGTCTATCAATTTGGCTGGGCCATGATTCCCACTATTGTGTGGTTGTCCCCTATGTTGTGATTGCAATTACCATACATACTGTAAATCTTAATCTCCTGTCAAGCTTACAGGAGCAAGACTGAATTATGTTAAAGAGAATTAGGGTAGGATTGTAATACCATTTCTGAAGTCACATCCCTATTCCAATGTAAAGGGAGTTTCCCTGGGATGTGGTCTGTACCACTTTTTATCTTACAAGAGATAAAAGGAAAGGGAAGCAAGCAGAGACTTGGAGACCTCATACCACCAAAAAAGCAGTGCTCAGAGCATAGCAGTCTTTGGACCTGAAGTTCGTGCAATGAGATGCTCCCAGACCAAGGGAAGATTAATGTATCACAAGAACTTTCCTTCAGAACTGACAGAGAGAGAAAGCATCTCCTTGGAGCTAATGCCCTGAATCTGGATGAGTAGCCTACTGGACTGTGAGAGAATAAACTTCTTTTTGTTAAAGCCATCCACTTGTGGTATTTCTTTTATGGCAGGACTAGATGACTAAGACAATCTCATACATGAAATACCTTGTTGTTAGGTGCCATCAAGTGCATAGTGACTCATAGTGACCCTATGTACAACAGAATGAAACACTGTCTGGTCCTGCGCCATCCTCATAACTGTTCCTATGCTTGAGCCCATTGTTTCAGTCTCTGTGTCACTTCATGTGCTTGAGGGTCTTCCTGTTTTTCAATGACCCTCTGCTTTGCAAGTATGATGTCCTTTCTCACGGGATTGATCCTTCATGATAACATGTTACAGTATGTGAGACGAAGTCTCACCATCCTTGCTTCTAAGCAGCATTTTGGCTGTACTTCTTCCAAGATACATTCATGCTATCTTCTTCACCAACACTGTAGCTCAAAGGCATCAATTCTACCTGAGTCTTCCTTATTCATCATCCAGCTTTCACATGCATATGAGGCAACTGAAAACATCACATCTTGGGTCGAGTGCAAGTTAGTCCTTAAAGTGTCATCTTGTCTTTTTAACACTTTAAAGCAGTCTTTTGTAGAAGATTTGCCCAGTGCAATGTGTCTTTTGATTTCTTGACTGTTGTTTCCATAGGCGCTGATTGTGGATCCAAGTAAAATGAAATCCTTGGCAACTTCAGTATTTTCTCTGTTCATTGTGTTGTGGTCTACTGGTCCACTTGTGAGGATTTTTGTTTTCTTTGTGTTGAACTGTAATCCAGATTGAAGGCTGTGGTCTTTGATCTGCATCAGTAAGTGTTTCAAGTCCACTTCACTTTCTGTGAGCAATGCTGTGTCATCTGCATACTGAAGGTTGTTAATGAGTCCTTCTCCAATCCTGATACCCTGTTCTTCATGTACTCCAGTTTCTTGAATTACTTGTTCAGCATAGACATTGAATAAATTCACAGGATACAACCCTGATGCACACTTTTCCAGATTTTAAATGAATCCGCTTGTTCTGTCCAAATAGCTGCCTCTTGAACTAATTGCAGGTTCTACATGAGTACAATTAAGTGTTCTGATATTTCCATTCTTTGCAATTTCATCCATGATTTGTTGTGATCCATACAACTGAATGGCTTTGTGTAGTCAGTAAAATACAGGTAAACATCTTTCTGGTATTCTCTGCTTCCAGGCAAGATCCATCTGACATCAGCAATGATATACCTTGCTCCCTGTCTTCCTCTGAATCTAGCTTGAATTTCTTGCAGTTCTCTGTTGATGTACTACTACAAATACTTTTGAGTGATCTTCAGCAAAATTTTACTTGTGTGTGATATTAATGATCTTGTTCAGTAATACCTATCTTCTGTTAGATTACCTTTCTTTGGAATAGTACAAATATGAATCTCTTCCAGTTGATTGGCCAGGTGGCTGTCTTTCAAATTTCTTGGCATAGACCAGTGAGCATTTCCAGTGCTGCATACATTTGTTGAAACATCTCAACTGGTAATCCACCGATTCCAAGAGCTTTATTTTTCACCAGTGTTGTCAGTATAGATTGGGCTTCTTCCTTCAGTACCATTAATTCTTAATAATATGCTACCTCCTGAAATGGTTGAACATCTACCTATTCTTTTTGGTACAGTGATTCATTGTATTCTTTCCATCTTCTTTTCATGTTTCCTGTGTTTAATGTTTTTCTCTAAGAATCCTTCAATATTGCAACTCTAGGCTTGAATTTTTTTGTTCTGTTCTTTCAGCTGGAGAAATGCCAAGCATATTCTTGTTTTTGGTTATCTATCTTCAGATCTTCACACATTTTGTTATGATACTTTATATTGTCTACTCAAGCTACTCTTTTGAAATATTCTGTTCAGCTCTTTTACTTCATAACTTCTTCCATTTGCTTTAGCTACTCACCATTCAAGGGTAAGTTTCTGAAGTCTTCTGACTTCCCTTTTGATCACTGCTTTTTACTGATCTCTTGCTTTCTTCATGTATGTATCATGTGCTTGATGCCATTCCATGACTTGTCTGGTTTTTGGTCATTAGTGTTCAATGTGTCAAGTCTATTCTTGAGATGTTCTCAAATTTCAAGTAGGACGAACTCAAGATTGTAGTTTGGCTTTCATGGACTTGTTCTAATTTTCTTCCCTTTCAACTTGAACTTCTATATAAACAATGATGTTCTATTCTGCAATCAGTCCTGGCCGTGTTCCGACTGATGATATTGAGCTTTTCCATCATCTCCTTCCACAACATGCAGTCGAATTGATTCCTGGGTATTCCATCTGGTGAGATCGTGTCTAGTTGCCATTTATGCTGTTGAAAAAACGTATTTGCAAAGAGGAAATCTTTGCAAAATCCTACCACCAAGGCCATGTTTTCCAACTACTAAACCTTCTTTGTTTCCAACTTTCACATTCCAATGATATATCTACAACAGACACGTACTTAGAAAAATAAATTAGTGGTTACCATGAGCAGGGGGAAAAGCAACAGGGAGTTACTGTTTAATGGGTAGAGAGTTTTTGTTTAGTTTGATTAAAAAATTCCTTGAAACAAATATTGGTGATGGTTACACAACTTTCTGAGTATGAGTAATGCTATTGGATTGTATACTTGAAAATGATTAAAATGGCAAACATTTTATTGTGTAGATTTTACCATAGGTTTTTGTTTGTTTGTTTTTTTAAGCCACAACACTTTATTGCGTCTTGGATTCACCTGGGTCCTTGATGAAATTGTAACTCTATTTTGTATTAATTTTTATCCATTCGTAGTTTAATCTGCCATGTAGCGATTCTGATTTAGTGAATCTGAGGTGTGACTCTACATGAAACTGCATGGGAATCTACATGAAAATAGGTTGAGCATTTTTTATGGTCCCTCCTTTTCCATGTTTGTACACCAACATTTTCAATGTTCTCATGTTGCACCCTTCTCTTCTGTTATTGTAGCTCACTCAAGCCTGCCTTCTTCTGGTAACATTAACTAAAGTGAACTTTTTAGCTTTTCTTTCAGGATGAAAAGCTAATCCCATTTGTTTCAGGACTCTGGAGGAGTGGCTAATTCATAGTAAGATGTTCTTCTTGTTGTTGGGGGCTGTGGAGTTGGTTAGAACTCATAGTAGCCCTATGAACAACAGAATGAAACACTGCTTGTTCCTATGCCAGGCCCACAGTTGTTTTCATGCTTAAGCCCATTGTTGCAGCCACTGTGTCAATCCTTCTTGTTAAGAATCTTTCCTTTTTCATTAATGTTCTACTTTACCAAGCATGATGCCCTTTTCCAGGGATTGATCCCTCCTGACATGTCCAAAGTATGTAAGACATTGTATCACCATCTTTGCTTCTAAGGACCACTCTATTTGTACTTCTTCCAGGGCAAACCTGTTTATTCTTCTGGCAATCCATGATATATTTGATATTCTTGTCAAACATGTCAATTCAAAGGTGTAAATTCTTCTGTCTTCCTTATTCATTGTCCAGCTTTTCCACATATATGATGTGATTGAAAATACCATGGCTTGGGTCAGGCACACCTTAGTCTTCAAGGTGATATCTTTATTTTCAACAATTTAAGGAACTCTCTTGCAGCAGATTTTCCCAATGCGATACATCTTTTAATTTCTTGGCTACTGCTTCCATGGGCATTGATTGTGGAACCAACTAAAATGAAATTCTTGACAACCTCAAACTTTTCTCATTTGCCCTGCTGTAGCTTACTTATCCAGTTGTGAGGATTTTTGTTTTCTTGATGTTGAGGTGTAATCCAGACGGAAGGCTGTGGTTTTTATCTTCAACAGTAAATATTTCAAGTCCTCTTCACTTCCAGCAAGCAAGATTGTGTCATCTGCGTAACACAGGTTGTTAATGAGTTTTTCTCCAATACTGATGCCTTGTTCTTCATATGGTACAGCTTTTCAGATTATTTGTTCAGCATACAGATTGAAAAGGTATAGTGAAAGGATACAATCCTGATGCACAACTTTCCTGACTGTAAGCCATGCAGTGTACCCTCATTTTATTTGAATGACTGCCTCTTGATCCATGTACAGAATCCTCATGAGCACAATTAAGTGTTTTGGAATTCCCATTCTCTGAAGTGTTATTCATAATTTTCCATGATCCTCATAGTCTAATGTCTTTGCAGAGTCAACAAAACATAGGTAAACATCTTTCTGGTATTCTCTGCTTTCAGCCAAGATCCATCTGACATCAGCCATGATATCCCTTGTTTCACATCCTCTTCTGAATCCAGCTTGAATTTCTGGAAGTTCCCTGTTAATATACTGCTGCAACTCCTTTTGAATGATCTTTACCAAAATTTTCCTTGCGTGTGATATTAATGATATTGTTTGATAATTTGTACATTTATTTAGTTGGATTGCCTTTCTTGGGAATAGGTGTAAATATGAATCTCTTCCAGTCAATTGGCAAGGTAGCTGTCCTCCAAATTTTTTGGCATAGATGAGTGAACACTTCCAGTGCTGCATCTGTTTGCTGAAACACCTCAACTGATATTCCATCAAATCCTGGAGGTTTGTTTTTTGCCAACACCTCTAAATGCAGCTTCAACTACTTGCTTCAGTATCATTGGTTCCTGATCATATGCTACCTCTTGAAATGGTTGAACATGGACCAATTACTTTTATTTTATTTTTTTCCTTTTTTTATTATTATTGAGTGAAAATATACAATCCCATATAAATTTGCATATCTGCCAATGAGAGGCTCCCACTGCTCTCCCCACCTGGTGACAGCACACTCTTCCTCTCCGTTCTGTACATGTCATAGCCTCCTAACAATCTCCTATCCCCTCCTCTCCACCTTCTTCCCCGTATCCAGTGAGAGGTCAGCTGGATGACATAGATATACAGAACCATCAAGTGCACACGATATGGTTGCTCTGTGTCACCAAGTCCAATCCGTTTCTGTCCAAAGAGTTGACCTCCATTATGATTTATGGACAGAGGCAGCATCAGGACCAGAGGCCGTGCTCCCAGGGGAACCCCGAGGCCCCTGGACCATCATCTGTGGTTTTTTAGTGGAGATCTCAGGGTACACCCCTTTTTATTTTTGTGTTGCCATTGAGACTCAACTTTGTGAGCCCCATCATGGCTGTCACCGGTCATGGCCAGGCACCATCTGGATCTTCTGGTCACATGTTGATGTAGTCACCCACTCACATGGGTCTCTCTGTCTTCTGGGTTTTCTTTGCCCCATGTCATTTTGTGGACCAATTATTTTTGATATCATAATCTGCATATTCCTTCCATCTTCTTTTGATGCTCCCTGAGTCGTTTAGTACTTTCCCTGCAGAATCCTTCACTATTGCAACTGGAAGCTTAAATTTTTTTTTCGTTCTTTTCAGCTTTAGAAATGCAAAGCATGTTCTTCCCTTTTGGTTTTTCTATCTCCAGGTCTTAGCACATGTCATTGTAATACTTTATTTTCTCTTTTTGAGCCAGCCTTTGGAATTTTCTGTTCAGTTCATTTATCATTCCTCCCTTTTGATTTAGCTACTTGACACTTGACAGCAAGTTTCAGAGTCTCTTCCGACATCCAATTTGGTCTTTTTAATGACCTCTTGCTTTTTTCATGTATGATATCTTTGATGTCATTCCACAACTGGTCTGGTCTTTGGTCATCAATGTTCCACACATCAGATCTATTCTTGAGATTGTCTCTAAACTCCAGTAGGATGTATTTAAGGTAGTACTTTGGCTCTTATGGACTTTTTCCAGTTTTTTTCAGTTTCAATTTGAACTTGCATGTGAGGAATTGATAGTATGTGTAGCTGTCAGCACCTGTTCTTGTGTGTTCTCTCAGCACTTCTTTATGCAGATACAAGGAAACAAAATAAATACATATTCTTGTTTCTCCCCTTTTATACACAAAATGTAGAAGTGTTATAGATTATTCTGAATCTTGCTTTCATCATCTAATTACAACCTGGAGGAGATCTTTCCATGCCAATACTTAAAGAGTTTCTTCATTCTGGTAACTCACTATGCAGTACTGGAGAGGCTAACACAACTTGTCCAAGACAAGGTCATGAAAGCTCCACGGTACTTCCAAACTCACTGAGAGACTGAATTATTGTGCTGAGGGCTATGGAGACATGGTTTTAAGGAATATCTAGCTCCGTTGTCATAACATAGTTTGTAAAGAAAGTATTCTATATTCTACTTTGGTGAGTAGTGTCTGGATCTCAAAATCTTGAGTGTGGCCATCTAAGCTACTCCATCGGTCTCACTTTGTCTGGAGCAACAGATAATGAAAAAAACTAAAGACATAAGGAAAAGATTATTCCAAGTGACTGATGGACTGCAAGTAATTCAGCCTCCACCAGACTGAAACTGGTACAAGTAGGTGGTGCCTGGCTATCACCACTGACTGCTCTGATATGAATCATAACAGAGGATCCTAGACAGAGCTGGAGAAAAATATAGAAAACAATTCTAGCACTCTCTGTCTCTGTCTCTGTCTCTCTCTCTCTCTCACACACACACGCATCAAAAAGAAAAAAAAAAAAAAAACAGACCGCACTTACTGGTCTGCAGAACTGGAGAAACTGTCAAGGTATGGCCCCCAATACCATTTCAGCTAAGTAATGAAGTCACTCCTGAGGTTCACCCTTCAGACAAAGATTACATAGGTCCACAAAGGAGAAGAAGACTAAAGGGGCACACCAGGCAAGTCGCAAGAACTAGAAGGCCAGAGGGGACAGGAAATCTGATAATAGGAAACCCAAAGTTGAAAAGGGGAGGGTATTTATATGTTGGGTTGGCGTCTTAGGCTGGGTTTTCTAGGGAAGCAAAACCGATAACACGTGTAGGTCAGTGGATCCCAAGCTGGTGGTGAGACGAAGAGGCAGAGGCTGACAAACCCAGGATTGGCAGGTCAGGGAGCAGGACTCCCAAGTGCCGACTGCAAGGACTGATGAATCCAACAGCTGCTAGTTCAAGTCCCGGAACCAGACACTGGAAGAAGACAGCAGGAGCTCCTGGCTATGTGGACAGACCAGCAGTAGTAGTGGAAGGTCCAGAGATGAGAGCCGAGGGGCGGGGAGCCACCACAAACCCTGCCCTGCCACTTAATACAGCAGCCAAATATGGAGTAGCCAAGTTGACATAATCCTGACCACCACAGTTGGTAACTCATGTTGCAAAACAAAATGTATACTAAATGTTTAATGAGAAGCTACTTTGTTCTATAAACTTTCATCTGATACAGAATAATTCTGAAAAAAAAAAAAGATTTCTTTCATTCTTTCCTACAATTTCATAGTACAACATTCAATTGTGTGGATTTATGAGGTCTGACAATTAAGTCTGAGAACTTAATTGTTCTAAGTGCTACATACCTCATTGCTGAATAACACTACAGTCATCTTTGAAGTGCTCTCCTTGGGAAGCTATACACAGATGCAGTGCCTAGTCCACCCTTTCAAAACAATTTTGGAACTGTTTCTGAAATGGCCACTGTACATGGTGGAATAGTGGTAAATTCATGAACTTAATTTTATAGTTGTCTGTGAGGGAGTTTTTAGCCAGTAAACAAATAAATATATTGGAACACCCTCCCTACTCACCTGATCCTGGTCCCTGGTGACTTTTTTCATTTCCTAAAGATAAAGGAAATATTGAAAGGAAGACATTTTGATGACATTCAGGACATCAACGGTAATATGCCAGCAGCACTGATGGCCATTCCAGAAAAAGAGTTCCAAAATTGCTTGGAAGGGTGGACTAGGCACTGGTATCTGTGCATAGCTCCCCAAGGGGAGTACTTTGAAAGTGACCTTGGTGATACTCAGCAATGAGATATATAGCACTTTTTCTACGATGAGTCTGTGAACTTAATTGTCAGACCTTGTATACAAGCAATGTAAGTAAGATAGAAGTTGATTTCTCTTTTTTGTAGCACTATAGAGGTAAGCAGTCCAGGGCTGGTAAGGAAGATCTGCCATCTCTGAGTACAAGTAGGCTGCTCTATTTTTTGCCGTGTCCTATGCAGCAGGAAGGGAACAGTCCAGAAGTAAGCATGAACTTTCCATTTTAAGGGCACAATGTGGAAATGGCTCTCATCCGTTGTCTAGAATTTGCTCATGTAACTGCTCCAAGTTGTAAGAGAGATAGAAAAAGGTAGTCTTTTGTTAGATAGTAATGTTCCTGGCTAAAACTTAGCTGTTCTATTAGTAATTAAGGGGAAAATATTCACTGCTACAACGGTGAGTTAGTGCTAAGACTGGAAGGCATTCGGCTAAGAAACGATTTTGATTCTCCTGGAATGCAGATTTCCAGGTCCATGGATTTGGGGTGACCCAACCAGGCCATTTGCCCTTAGATATATCCTTTTGAACCTTGAGCCTTTAAGGAATTGGTTTTCCTGGAGTTACCTTTAGCCCTAGTAAGCAGCAGAGATCAGTCTGCTGTGGACATGAGGCCGTTTGGAGAGTTATCTATGTGTAGCCTGTCTCAAGAAGCACAAACTCCAGGATCTGACTGGAAACTGTGTTTTAGGATATATGATATGTTCACAATGACTCTCTTTTTACAACTGACTGACCCTGAATCCCTGCATGTGTTCTGAGAAACCAACACGGAAGTAATTTTCATGATCCTGAGGAGACTACCCTGCCTTGACTTCACCTATATAAACTACTTTCACTATCTTCTCTTCAGACTACCTTCCTGATTCCTTTTGGATGACACTGCCTAATTCAAATTGTATGTACTCACAATAAATATATTGTTACCTTAATTTTTGGAGTTTCTCTATACATTCAGGTTTTTAGCAGGTCGTTAAAACCTAATAATATGGCTTAAATTTTTCCCTCTAAGAATTCACAGTAGGCAGATTGGAGCAGAGGAGATTAGGGTTCATATAGGCTTCACCTTCTTGCCCTCACAGTTTTGAGATTTTACTTGTGTGGGGTCTTATTTACTGTTTGTTAGAGTCCTCTCTCTGTATGTGCTGCTGCATGTGTGCATTTTTTTGTTATTCTTATTTCATTGCTTTATCTAATGCCCTTGGAGATATCAGTCTATTTCTGAGGTTACCCTTGGGGTCAGTTAATGAATTAATTGGTAAAAAGAAATCTCCCAGGGAACAAAAACCAGAGACGGTTTATACCTCTGAAGTCCTGTATCCCCTCCACTGATATCCTGCAAGAATATGGTAATGACCAGTTTAAGTGGCCCAAATAAGTGACCTATTTGTATTTGCAGAAATCTAATTTGCATAGGAAGTGGGATATGAGTTATAGACACTGTTAAGCTAAATGATAGGAATAAAGCCAAAAAGGTAAGATCCTACAGCCTTAGGGAGATCATATATCATTATATTTATCAAATGATCAATTTATCACCTAAACTGAAATACTTTTGAGAATGAAAGGAAACACTAAAACAAGTCAACTTATATGAAATATTTAACCATTGGCTGGTTTTATTATATATTGGGGAAGCATAAAAGAGTTCTATTTTTCTAAAAATAAAAACATCATTTATTACTGGCTACTGGGTCATTCTGTACATTAAAACAAACAGAAAAACTCCTCTTATTTATGTTCATTATCCAAACATTTAGGGGCTCTGGTTGCTCAATGTATTTGGCTGCTAAGCAAAAGGTTGGCAGTTCAAAATCACAAGCAGCTTCATGGGAAAAAAGATCTGGCAACCCACTTCCATAAAAATTTACAGACTGGAAAACCCTATGGGGAAGTTCTATGCTGTCCTAGAGTCTTCATGAGTAGGAATCAACTCCACGGCACACAACAACGTCTGAATATTACATTAAAAATTAACATAAACAGAATACTAATTGGTACATATCCAAGTACTTTACTCAGTTTCTTAGCATATCTGTTTCTAATAAAATGTTAAAGGTATCTTTATGAAGATGTAATTTTTCCCCATGCATCTGTCAGTTTGTCATACTGTAGTGGCTTCAGTGTTGTTGCGATATTGGAAGCTATGACACTGGTATTTCAAATGCCAGCAGACTCTACCATGGTGGACAAGTTTCAACAGAGCTTCTAGACTAAGACAGCTAGGAAGAAAGAGATAGTAGTCTACTTCTGAAAAAAATTAGCCAGTGAAAACTTTATGAACGGCAGCAAAACATTGTATGATATATTCCCCTCAGGTTGGAAAGCACTCAAAAGATGATTGGAGAAAGCTGCTTCCTCAAGATAGAGTTGACCTTAATGACACGGATGGAGTCAGGCTTTCATGTCTTTATTTGGTGATGTGGCACAACTGAAAATGAGAAGAAACAGCTGCAAACATCTATTAGTAAGTGAAACATGAATGTATGAAGTATGACTGCAGGAAAACTGGAAGTAGTCAAAACTGAAAATGCACCACATAAATATTGATATCCTAGGCATTAATGAGCTCAAATAGACTAGTGTTGGCCATTTGGAATTAGACAATCATTATGATCTACTACTAGCTGGGAATGAAAGACTGAAGAGCAATGGCGTCTCATTCAGGGCCAAAAAGAACACTTCAAGATCTATCCTGAAGTACAGTGCTGGATAATAGCTATATGCCCACAAGAAGGACCAGTTAATATGACTTTATCCAAATTTATGCACCAATCACTAATGCCAGAGACAAGGAAACTGAAGATTTCTTCAGTCTGAAATCGATCAAATATGCAATCAAGTAGCATTAGTAATTGTTGGTGTTTGAAATTTGAATGCTGGCAACAAAGAAAGGTTGGTAGTTGGAAAATATGGCACTGGTGATAGAAATGATCCTGGGGATTGCATGACAGAATTTTTAAGACCAATGACTTCTTCACTGACATCCTCAAAGATCTTCATATGGCTTGGCATGTATCTTCCCCAATCTCAGCTCATTTGCTTCCTTGTTTAATCTCTTTTATATCTCAAAAGAGATTGACTTAAGTGAGACAAAGATGTGGCGGTTGACTTCTGTAGAGACTTATAGCTTTAGAAACCCTAGGGAGTTGCTATAAATTAGAATCCACTGGAGGGCAGTGGGTTACACTAACACTGTCTCATTAACATAATAAAGAAAACCTACCACTATAGGAGTTAGGATTTACAGCACATATTTTGGGAGGACACAGTTGTATCCGTAACAGGACACAAAATGTTTATCAAGTATCAACACCTGCTGAGGAAAGGTGTGCAGTGGTTAAGAGCTACAGCTGCTAACCAAAAGGGTAGCATTTTGAATCCACTCGGCACTCATTAGAAACCCTATGTGACAGTTCTACTCTGTCCTGTAGGGTTGCTATGAGTTGGAATCAACTCTAAGGCAACGAGGGTGTTTTTTTTTGTTTTTGTTTTTTAATCCCTTTAGCATTCAAGGAAATCTTTGTTGTGGTGGTTAAAATTATGTATCAACTTACTAGGCTATCGTTCCTAGCTGTTTGGCTAAACACTAGTCTAGGTGCTGTTGTGGGATAGTTAAAAAACTACCACCAGCTGTATAGTTCTGTAAAGTCAGTTCCAACAATTCCAATTCATGGTAAACCCATGTGTATGAAAACAGTTAACTGTCAGCTGCTAACTGAAAGCTGGACACTCAAGTCCACTTAGAATTGCCTTGGAAGAAAGACCTGGCAATCTTCTGAAAAAAATCATCCATTGAAAATCGCATTGGAACACAGATCTACTCTGAAACATATGGGGTCACCATTGAGAAGTTACATGTGGATTAAATCAGCCGGCCTCAGGTCAAGCTGATTACCTTCAGTAATGTACTATATTGCACTGTACTGCAATACAATATAGTATAATTCCATTCTATAGTATAAAATGATTACCTTCCATAATGTAATTCTCTTAGTTACCTGGTATTGCTATAACAGAAATATCACAAGAGGGTAGCTTTAACAAACAGAAATTTATTTTCTCAACTTTAAGAGGTTAGAAGTCCAAATTCAGGGTGCTGGCCCTAGGAGAAGAGAGGGAAGGTACTCCTCATTTGGTTCCCTGGTGATCATCATGCTGTGTGGCATCTATCTTCCACATCTCTGCTTCTTTTCTTCCTTCCTTAATCTGTTCCCTTGATATTTCAAAAGAGATTGACTCAAGGTACACCCTACACTAACACTGTCTCATGAACATAACAAAGAAAACCCATTCCCAAATGAGATTATAATCACAGGTATACGGGTTAGAGTTTACAACACTTATTTTTTGGAGGCACAATTTAGTCCACAAGAGCAATCAAATGTAATGTACTTAATCAGACAGTTGAGGTCATATCAGTATATACTGAATTCTAAACCCCATCACTTCTGAGTTATATAAGAACCAGAGCAGATGGGGGGCAGGGGGAAGAGGGAAGGAAGGAAGGGAGGGAGGGGGAGGGGAGGGGGGAAGAGAGAGAGAGGACGTGTGAGGGTTAAGCTCAACTAGCCAACCCTCCCTCCCCTTTCTTTCTTTCTCTTCCTTCTCCTTTTTCCATTTTTTGAAAGCTGTAGCAGTGCATCACTTCGATAGTTTTTTCAGTGTAGCTCTACGGAAACAAATGGAAGGAAAATTGTTTTGGGGGGAAAGATGTTCAGTCTTTGCAGAATGGTTCTACGCTGGGGCAATTCTTTTTTTTTGTTATGACTGAATGAAAATGTACATTCCCATATAAATTTGCATGCCCACCTATGTGCAGCTTCCACTGCTCTCCCTGCCCGGTGACAGCACACTATTCCTCTCTGCTCCATACACGTCTTATCCTCCCAACAGTCTGCTTTCTCCTTCTCTCTACCCACTCCCCCTCCTCCAGCCAGAGGTAAGCAGGATGACATCCTATAGATGCATAGAACCATAAAGTGCATCCAATATATGGTTACTCTGTGTTGCCAAGTCCAATCCACTCCTGTTGGAAGCGTGGACCTCTATTATGATTTATGGATGGGGCAGCATCAGGTCTGGAGGCCATGTTCCCAGGGGAACCCCAAAGCTGCTGGACCATCAATTGCGGTCTTTTAGTGGAGATCTCAGAGTGCACCCCTTTTTATTCTTGTGTTGCCAGTGAGACTCAACTCTGTGAGCTCCATTGCAGCTATCACTGGTGGTGGCCAGGCACCACCCAGTTCTTCTGGTCCCAAGTCGATGTAGGCACCCACTCACGTGGGTCTCTCTGTCTTCTCGACTGTCTTTCCCCCATGTCGTTTTGGTCCTCGGTGAGCATCCGTTCCTGCTGAGTTGGGACCATTTGTTGTGCCCTCGGATGGCAGCCTGGCAGCTTTTGAAACCCCAAGCTGGGGCAATTCTTAAGCAGGCTTACACTGAGACAGGAGACCCTCTGAGGAGAAATTTTAGGATTACCTCAACTCTTTCTGGGCATGCTTCTTGCCCCGGGAAAGGCATGTGGCTTTCCTAGGAAATTGCCCTGATTTCCCAAGGGAATTCTCTCACATGGTTTTGACAGTAGTGTTCAATCACCCTCCTTTGCCCTAGGCAACCATGGGCTCCTCAGTTCCCCTGGCAGTGCCCCAAGCTGTGCCTGCTGCTCCTCTTCACTAGGTGACCTCCAGTATGGACCAGAGACAAGCACTTCCTTTAGTCCTTTTGGTAGTGGTTTGACTGCTTCAAATAGGGAAACACTATACTTTGTTAATTAAGTATACTCTGCTCACTCCATATCCAGAGGCTGTGACTGCAAGGTGGAAATGTGGCCACTACTTCTATCTAGCTGGCATCCCCTAGAGGTAGGAGTGGTGCTCAAGCCAATGTGAACAAAAAAAAGTCTTGGAGTCTACCTACCATTCTGTAAGCCTTCATCCAGCTGCAGTGCTCCTTTGACTGATCACAAGAGTTCTCCTAAGACTATATTACTGTCATTTCCTATCTGTCCCAAACAACCCCAGCTCTGTGAAGATGGGAGCATGGACCTTATTACTCTACTGTCATGGTTCTGACTTGCAGGCTCCCCATTTTGAGAAGAGTTAAATAATTTGTGGACATATTTTGAAACCACCACAAAATCCAAACATGATGTTCTCACAGGACAGCACTCCAAACAGGAAGGCAGAGGTTATGGGACAAAAAGGACTGTTCCTCTAGTTTTTCTTGCTTTCATCAGAACAGTCCTTCCGAGAAAGTACCAGCCAACTTCCCATTATATTCTTGGCCTAAACTTGATCAATGACCATTTTCCGAGTGGTTCGTGATAAGGGGAATGAGATTACCATGCTTAACTGGGCTGAGATAGGCCTAACTTCTTTGAGCACTTAACACTGACCCAATGAAATCAAGTTTGTTAGCATGGAAGACAGTGGATGCAGAATGACTTCAGGAGGCTGCGGTGACTACAACAAATGGTTTCCTAAAGCTCTCAGACTAAAAGCCAAATCTTTAACATGGTTATTAGACCTAAAGGATTTGTAACTTTTTTGCCTTGCCTGAACAGGTTTCCCTTTCTCTCACTCCATTTTCCAGCAACATTGTTTTCTTGTGTGTTGTATCTGGCTCCTTCTCACCTTAGGATCTTTACTTCTTTGCTGCTGTTTGGCTAATTAGTATTTGTCTTTTGGATACATAATGGATAAAACTTTCAGAGCTTCAATAGTCTCATCTGTAAAACAGATACTAATAGTATCTACTTCATAGGACTATATTGAAGAGTAAATAAATCATGTATGTTCAGCCCTCAGGGTGCTCAATATAGTAACTGACAACAATTAAGTCCAAGGTGTCAAAGTGTATGTTTGCTTTGCTTTCCCTGCTGATGCCTTGGTTGCTTTTCTATCTTATTCAAAAGTATTGTCTCTAACAACCACAGGAACCCAGAAGGATTAAAATACATGTCAAATGGAAGGTTATGAGGATTGCCAATTAAGTTTGCAAACTCATCCTAAAACAAGTGCTATATATCTCACTGATGAATATCACTACAGTCACCTCTGAAGTACTCCCCTTAGGAAGCTATGTACTGAAGCCAGCATCTAGTCCACCCGTCCACCCTTCAAAACAATTTTGGAGCTCTTTTTCTGGAATGACCATCAGAGCTGTCATTGTATTACCCTTGATATCCTGAATGTCATCAAAATCTCTTTCTTTCAATATTTCCTTTATGTTTGGGTAAAGAAAGAAGTCACTGAGGACCAGATCAGGTGAGTAGGGAGGGTGTTCCATTATAGTTATTTGTTTACCGGCTAAAAGCTCCCTCACAGACAACTGTACAATTAAATTTGTGAACTTGCCACCTTGCCACTGTGTACAATAGCCATTCCAGAAAGAGTCCCAAAACTGCTTGGAAGGGTAGACTAGGCGCTTGCATCAGTGAATGGCTTCCCAAGGGGAGTACTTGAAGTTGACCTTAGTGATATTCAGCAATAAGGTATATAACACTTACAACAATTAAGATCGCAGACTTAATTGTCAGAATGTTAGGGTCTGCGATTTTCAAGATGCGACACTGTTACTTTAAAGGTTAAATTTTATTAAAAAAATATGCCCAATAGGAAAAATACTGGTGCACCAGGGACGCACCCCAAGCTACACACAGCAGGGGGCGATGAGTTTCCCTCAGTGCCCAGTATTTAAGTCGTGAGATTTCAAAGCAGGGAGGGTGAACTGACCTTTACATTGATTGGTTAACTCCTATTAGTTGTAAAATGTGGTCAAGGTCTAGGGGTCACTTGCAGGCTGTCACTTGCAAGGTTGCCCCCAGGCTTGTCTTGTGACAGTGTTTTGTAAGACAAAGGTGAGATTATTCTATGGTATTTTCTGCTACTAAGTTGTTTCCTGGGGCTTTCTTTAATACCTCAAATTTTTACCGTGCCCCTCCTCATCCCAACAAGAACTTGTATGCAGAGCCAGTCATGGAGCTCAGAAGTCCATGTGGGCCTTAAATGTAGACTCATTTGGAAGTAACTCCAAATGATTTTCCAGTGAGATTTCCATAAGATGCGAGGGAACTCTGTCCCTGGATTTCAGAGAGGGTTAGCATAAGCCATTTTTCCCAGTCATTACCAAAAAACGGCCCACAGGAATTTGACCACAAATAAAACTTTACCCCAACACTCTAATCAAAGCTCTTCCCCTATCAAAACGTCATCATAAATAAACCTTACCCCCTCCCCATTCTAATCAACACTTCTTCCTTATCAGATCATAAATCCTGTTACTGGAATTTCTGGCCACCCCCTCTTCTCTTTTAATTAAGCATTCTTTCCTTATCAACCAAAAATCCCCTCACCCCACACTACCTCATCAGACCTTTAAAACTGGATAAAACTTGCCCTACTGGCCAGAGACTGGCTGAGCCACCCTTCTACTCAGACCTCATTCTCTTTCTCTTTGAATAAACTTCACTGGACCCTTGGACATGTGTGTCTCTGCCCCTGTATCACCTCATTCTCTCCCACAACAAGATACAGAGACAAGTTAAAATAAAGTTATGTTCATCTTATAATCTAAAACCTGTGTCTCAGTATCAGTGCACTTCCTGGTTGTGCAGTGGTTAAGAACTTGGTTCCTAACCAAAAGATCAGCAGTTAGAATTCACCACCAGCCCCTTGGAAACCCAATGGGGCAGTTCTACTCTGTCCTACAGTGCTGCTATGAGTTGGAACTCACTTGAGGCATGTAATGTTACCATAAAAGCCCGGGAGTTGGGCTACCTGCCTCCAAAAGCCAATTCACTGAGACAGTAGCTTTGGGGTGAGATCAAAGGTTTTGTTAGCAAGCCAGCATTGCAAAGGGACAAGGACGTATTCTCATCCTCAAAACCCTGCCTGAATTGGCCAGACAAAGTCTGATTATTTAAAGGGAACGACCATATGCAGATACAGGGAACAATCTGGGCAGTTAGGGGCATGTCGGGGTCTACAGAGAGGAAGTTGACTGGGTGGAGGCCGACTGGGTGGAGGGGGTTGACAAGGTGGAGCGGGTCAAGGAAAACAAAGTGGTGCCAGCCATTAACCTAGAAGAATAATGTTCAAACACGGGTTACTTCTCCATCCTCTCCAGCCTTCTGTTTGATTTTATCACTGGTTTCATCAACACAAAAGGAATCAGTCATTGCCTATTGTTCACTGAATCTATAGTGGAGCCTACCAGGGCCTTGCCCTAACAAGAGCCTCAGGCTAGTGTCACCATTTGAGGCTTGTGGAATGTGGAGGTCATGTCTTCCCCTGAGTGTTAGGGGTGATCAGAAACAATGTCTCTCTCTCAGGTCCCCTTAGTTATGAGCACCCCTCACATGGAGGCTTTTTCAGCCTCTGGTTTCAGTAACAATACCATGAATTAGTATTTTCCTACAAAAGGAAATATAGAATAGTGTCTAAGTATATGAACTCTTTGATGTGGACTAAGCCTTAATCTATCACTTTCAAGATGAGACCCTGAATGAATCATTAAACCTCTTTTGTATGTCAGTTACTTCACCTGTGAAACAAAGACGACAGTACGTCCATGTTTCACGAGCATAATAAACCCACCCAATAGGAAAACTATATTTGCTATTAACATTAATTGTCACGACTAAAGCAATTATATAGCATTTTAAATTCAAAATTGGTAGGCCAAAGGGGACCTAACCTTTCCGGACTTTTGCGAGGTCTCAATTATTAAGTAAGATCACATACAACGCAACTGAAGAATTTCATTTGGGGAGCCCGGAAACCAAGGAAGTTGTGCAAAAGGAGGTTACATTTGCATTAATCCTGATAGGGCTGCTGGGAATTCTATGGGGTAGGGGATGGCGCTTCTCCCACAGCTGTTGTGAGCTACTGTTTCTCCATTAACAGTCATCTTGCGCAGCGTTGCAGCTGTTTCTAAATGCGGTTCAGGAGAACAAGGGGGATGCGGCCTACCACCGAGCGAACTCCGCCAGCACCACCTCGCTCCTTTTCTCGGCGGCTCCGCCTCCCAGCTCCTGCCCTTAGTCTCGAAAGTTCTCGGTAGCTCGCTGCGTGAGGGACGTGACAAGTGAAAGCAGCACGTCTCTCCCGCCCCACCCCAGACAGACAAGGCCTTAGAGCAATGGCAGCACTCCGGCCCCTTTGGGCCTCGTCCAATAGCGGCTGCTCTTCTCTCTGAGCGTAGCGCATCCGGCCAGGAAAGGGCGGAGCGGGAGGAGGGGTGTCGAGAGGCCCCGTGGGCCCGCCCCGGTCGCTGCGTTAGTTTTTCTACACGAGGTCTTTACGCTGTGTGTCTGCTGCATTTGCGGTTGTCTGCTGCTGTCTGAACCGTGAGCCACTCACCTCTGCTGAATTTCCGAGATGTCTCTGTCTAACAAGCTGACTCTGGACAAGCTGGACGTGAAAGGGAAACGGGTGATCATGAGGTAGTTTTGCATATTTCCTGACCGCCGAGCCGAGCCGGGGAGAGTTGGCAGCCCGTCTGCCCAAAGTTGGGTTAGTCCTCAGCTCGGCTCCAGGAGTCTTAGGCTTGTAGGGTGAGGCTGTCCTCTGTTTCTAACCGCGCTTTTGCCAGCCGATAAAATGAAGCGTAGTCGCTCTTTGGGGGTACATCACACTGAGGAAGACAGCTTAGATGGCCGGGACCCGTTTTGTCCTCTTTTCTATTCTGAAATGCGCTTCCGTCGCCTTCAGCTCCCGTTCGGCGAGTTGGGACCTTGAGAGGTCTGTTGGTGAATTGACCTTCCCCCACTTCCCTAAGTCTTGTCAGAGGAGTGAGAAACGGCCCACATTTCAAAGGTTCTTTCTCAAAAGAGATCTTTGTCAGAGTGTAAGATGTTGACTTAAATGTTCAGGATTGAACCCCATAACAGAGTCGGTCGGTATGAGTCGGAATCGACTCTGGGGGACCGGGTTTGGTTTGGGGTTAAAGAGTTGGGGACGGGAAGTGTGAGGTGGGGCAGGCTGCACCGGAACAGGCCCTGCAGAGCTTACGTAACAAGGCATCTGCTGCCCTAGCGAGTCGTTGGATTCCAGGCGATGGGGTTTGCATCAGGATTGTTACTAATGCTGAGTAATGGTAGAACAGTCTGTAACGTGTTCATTCTTGCAGTCCTCCAACCTCAGCCCCAAGTGACTAGAGAAGCAGGGTATTAGAAGTGGCGAGATCTCCAGCATGCCCTTTGGGATCTCTTACTGTGCACATGTGGAACCCTGGTCACGTACGAAACATGGTTTCTTTTATTTCCCAGAATTACTAGTAAGGGTTATGAAACTGTTACAGTTATCCTTTTTGTAACACGTGGTGCATGTGTGCATGCCAGGAGCACCGTGCGAAAGATAGTTAGGCATGTAACTGATGAACTTGGTTGTTTATGTAATTTGATAGGATCCAAGGGTGTTGATTTTGGGGGGCCATAAGTATGTGCATTGTAGCACTATGCAATTTTGTCCTTTTTGGGAAGTGGCTGATTGATGGGTAGGCATGTGAATCACCACGTGATTCAGCTCTTTTCCCAATTTGGACAGATTCAAGTGAGGACATGTTTTGCGTATTAACAGACACATAAGCTAGTGGGGTTTCCCTTTACGTGTGTCTTAAACACATCAAGGCACTTTTGAGTTAGCTGTAGGGGTACTCTTAAGTTCATGTAGCTTTTTCCTTGCTTCCGATTTCATTATGGCCAATTAAAAGAAGTTGCTGTAGAGCTGATTCCAAACTTAGTGATAGAACTGCCCCATAGGGTTTACAAGGAGAAGCAGGTGGTTTTGGACTGCCAACATTTTGATTAGCAGCTGAGCACTTAGCCACTAAATAGCCTTCTCTGTTTTGCTGTTTTGGAGATAGTCGAAAGAATCCAGTAGATTATGGCCTTGAGAAACACTTGTGTCAGTATTTTCCTAAGTGACACGGGCTTTTGTAATCTGGACAAAGTAGAAATCACAGCCATCCTGGTATTAGATAAGGGCTTCTAATGGTCCTCGGAGAACTTGGAGATTGCTATTGTTAGTTGCTATTGAGTCAGCTTTGATTCATGGTGACCTCATGTGTAATAGAATGAGAAATTGTCTGGTCTTGTGTCGTCTTCTTGATTATTGGTATGTTAGACACTACTAAGGACAAGTCGACAGTTGCATGCAGGCAGCTCGTTAGGTTCCATTGAGTCAGTTCCAACTCGTAGCAACTCTGTAAGCTTTTATTATTTCCTCCGGTCTCCACTGTGCTCAAGGTCATGTCTGACTTACCCAGGTGCATGTACTAGCTGAAAGAAAAAGGATGGGGCACAGTGCTGGTCGCTTTCCTCTCTCCTCAGGGAAACTGACTTCAGGAATTAACTAGACTCAGGGAGTGGAACTGGAGGAGGTGCTTATCTCCCACAGGACCTAACATCATGAAATATTTTTCTTCCCAGAGACTCGAAGTTTCATTTGGTACTGAGAGCCTTGAAATTGTCTAGTCCTGTTTTGATGATGATGGAAACTCACCTGTGTAAGATTGAGCTGGCAAGTTAGTGGCACAGCTAGGACTAGAACTTGGGCCTCCTGGCTACCAATGAGATCCTCTAATGAGATCCTGTAAATACTTGCGTGTAGTGAGATAGACCCTTTCTTTGCTGAAGGTTGCAGTCAGTAATTTTTTTCCCAGTAATCTGAGATTTTGGGAGGCTGAGGATAAGGAAGTTACTTTGTACCCTGATTATTAATGTGTCTCTTGTGAACAGAGAACAACCTCTGTATAACTACTTTTTGGAAGCTAGGCAGCCATGTGGTGTCAGTGCAATCAGTTCTTGTTTCAGTGCCCTTCAGTGGTGGTGGTTGATAGTGTTTCAAAAATGGGGCTCCTGAGTAGTGGCTACATTAGTTGCTTGTTACTGTCCTAAGAAAGAGAACTCTGAGTGTCCTGGTCTTCTGGTTTGCATTCCCAAGGGAAAATGGCTGATTTGTAGAGGGAATTTTAGATAACGAGAAACCCCTGGCTGGTTCTACTTCACTTACTAGGACTCCAATTGGATTTCATAGTCCTTCACAGTTTACATTGGTCAACTTCTTGGTTATTTTTGTAATGTCATTTCCTTTCTTTCTCACAGGTTGTTTGTCATACCCTCTTGCCTCCTTGTACAACACTTCACTTTTGCTTGTGCCCTCAGTTTTCCAGTTTCTGTTATTATTGAGTGTTTTCCTCTAACTTGATGTCGCCTACTAAGCATCAGCCTTGATGTAGCGCAAAGAAAAACAGGCAAAACTGAAAATAGGGACAAAAAAGAATCTCTAACACAGGCATGTTGTTCTGTGCCATTGAGTCAATTCTCGTGCACAACCACCTTATAGGACAGACTAGAATTGCTCTGTGGGGTTTCCTGGGCTGCTGTGACCTTTGCTGGATTACATTTCCAGGTCTTTTCTCCTGTGGAGTCTCTGGTAGCTTCCAACCTCCGACCTTTTGGTTAGCCGCTGATGCTAAACTGTTGTACCACCGGGGCTCCTTACACACAGCCATAAGACCACAGTTTCCAGTAGTTGTCAGTGAAGCAATGGTGGCTACAGTTCCTTTGAGAGCTTTTTTTTTTTTAATTTTCTTTTTTATGTAACATGACTGAGTGAAAATGTACATTCCCGTCTAAATTTACATGCCCACCTATATGCAGCTTCCACTGCTCTCCCTGTCCGGTGACTGCACACTGTTCCTCTCGGCTCCATACATGTCTCATCTGCCCAAAAGCCTCCTTTCCGCTCCCCTCCACCCACTCTCCTTCCTCCAGCCAGAGGTCAGCAGGATGATACCCTATAGATGTATAGAACCATAAAGTGCAACCAATATATGGTCACTCTGCATTGCCAAGTCGAACCCATTCCTGTCCAAGGAGTGGACCTTTATTATGATTTATGGGTAAGGGCAGCATCAGGGCCAGGGGCCATGCTCTCAGGGGAACCCCGAAACCGCTGGACCATCAGTTGATGTCTTTTAGTGGAGATCTCAGGATGCACCCCTTTTTATTCTTGCGTTGCCAGTGAGACTCCTCTGTGTGAGCTCCATCGTGGCTATCACTGGTGGTGGCCGGGCACCATGCGGTTCTTCCGGTCCCAAGTCGATGAAGGCACCCACTCTTGCGGGTCTCTCTGTCTTCTAGGTTGCCTTTACCGCATGTCATTTTGGTCCTCGGTGAGCATCCGTTCCTGCTGAGTTGGGCCCATTTGCTATGTCCTCGGATGGCAGCTTGGCAGCTTTTAAGACCCCAGACGCCACTCACCAGTGTGGGGTGCAGAGAGCTCTTTGAGAGCTTTTAATGGAACTGGACCTGTATGCTGGAGACTTAATATTCATATTCTGACTATATCAGTATTTTTAAAAACATTTTATTTTGAAATAATTACATATTCACAGGAGGTAGCCGGGGTAATAACTGAGAAGTACTGTGTATGGTTCACCTAATTGCCTTCCAGTGTAATGTAAAACCAGGAAACCCTGGTGGTGTAGTGGTTGAATCTACCAGGTGCTCCTTGCAAACTATGGAGCAGTTCTACTCTGTCCTGTAGGGTTGCTGTGAGTCAGAATTGACTTGACGGTATTGTTTTTGGTTTAATGTTAAACCAGGAAATTGACATCACACAATGTATGTGTACGGTTCTATGACATTTTACTACATTTGTAGATTTGTATAAAGGTAAGGATCACTGCAGTCAGGATAGAGAACTGTTCCATCACTGCAAAGATCACCTTCATGCTACCTCTTTATAGTCACACCTCTTGTCTTCCCCACTCACAAACCTAACCGTGGTAACTACTGATCGGTTCTTCATTTCTAAAATTTTGTCATTTCAAAAATGTTATAGAAATGAATCATATAGCATGTAACCTTTGGAATTGATATTTTTCAGCACAGTCCCTCGAGAGTCACCCAAGTTGTTGTATCAATATTTCATTTCTTTTTGCTGACCTAATGGTTAAGTGCTTTGACTCATAACCAGAAGGTTGGCAGTTCGAATCTGCTAAGTGCTTCTGGCAAACTCTGTGGGGCATTTCTGTTGGAAACCTTGGTGGCATAATGGTTAAGTGCTACAGCTGCTAACCAAAAAGTCAGCAGTTTGAATCCTCCAGGTGCTCCTTGAAAACTCTGAATTAGTTCTACTCTGCCTTGTAGGGTCACTATGAGTTAGAATTGACTCAATGGCAGTGGGTAGTAGTAGTGTTCAGTGGTATAGATAATACCACATTTTATTAAACTCTTTATCACCTGAAGAAAATTTGAATTGTTTGCAAGTTTTAGCTATTAACAAATAAATCTGCTATGAACATTTGTGTACAAGTCTTGGTATAGACATTTTCTCTTATGTCTCTTGGATAAACGCCTAGGAGTGGAATTGCTGAGTCAGATAGACATTTTTTATTTAACCCTTTGAGGAATTGCCAGACTGTTTTCCAAAGTGGCTGCACTATTTTATATTCTACCAGCAATACATGAGTGATCAGTTTCTCTGCATCCTTGCCAGCATTTGGTGGCGTCATTATTTTTTTTATTTTATCCAATCTAATAGGTGTGTGTAGTGATAACTTTGTGTCTGAGGCAAAGCTCAGGCGTGTTTCTGGGTAATGGAAAACGAAAGGGTGCAGATCGCATAAAAGGTGAAATAAGTGGAATGTGTGAGTAAGAGCTGTACCTCTGGTGTTCTCCTCAAGGAGAAGCTGAAAGCAGAGCTGTCGAGAATCTAGGATATGATCAGGGGCAGTATAGAGAGAGAAATGAGGGGAGAGTATATATTCAATTTTCTTAGTAAGCTGAGGGCATGGAAGCTTAAAATGGATGAGATGGATTCTTGAGTATTTCTGCCCAGACAGGTTTCTTTGCAAGAGTTTGAGGGTAGGGAATAGCACCTCAAGGAGTAGCTTGTGCTTACCCGCTCACCTTTAACCCTTTTTCTGAGAGGTTCCATGTGGGGAAATGATCCATGGTAATGGGATACTCTGTCTTCTTTAGAATGTACTTTAAGGCTGGCAAGGACCTTGTTCAGGATATTTAAGGAAGATAACTTATTAGAATCAAGTGGCCTCACTCCCATGGTCACCAAGGGAGTATAGGAAAAGGCTAGGGGAAAGATGGAGTTTTATGATCAAGGACAACAGCAGCAATCTTTGGTCTAGGTCATACCTTCCCTGTATTTCCTTAAGTGAGTAGTGATAGGTATTTATAGTGATGGTTGATCTTACCTTTTAAGTCACAGAATTACATTTTGGAGAAGTATTAACATATATGATAACAGCACTTATATGGCATTTGTTCCTGAGGGGTGGAAATGATTACTCACTTGACTGCTAACTGAAAGGTTGGTGGTTTTAACCCATCCTGAGGCACCTTGGAAGAAATGCATGGCAGTGTGTTTCCAGAAGGTCATGGCCTTGAAAATCATAGGAAGCGCAGTTCTACTGTGACACACGTGGGTCACCATGAGTCAGAATTAACTTGGTGGAAACTGTTTTATGTGTGTGTGCACCAAGTAATCTTCTAAGGTGATTGTGCCATCTTAATCATTTCTTTTCTTACTGTGTTTGTCAAGGGGGCAGGGTCACATACCGCACCCTCTCTGGAGGTTTTTTTTGGCCTGTGTTTTCCTTTAAGGGTACCTGCTGTGTAAACTTGGTACTGGACACTAGATTTCCTAGTCTCAATGGTCCAGACGTTCTTCAAAATAGAGTGGTATTTTCTTGGTGTTTTATTTTCCTAGTTCATTTTTTTCTTTTGTATGATCTTAGCTTTACAAGGACACAGCCATAGTATCAAAAGGAATCAGAATCAAGATACAGTCCTTATTACCCCTTACCTTCTAGTTACAGCTGTCATACAAGTCCCAAGTAGGAATATTTTAGATGGAAATGGTTTTAGCTTCCTAGGCCTTCAGGGCTAGTCCCTATGATTTGAGTTAGGTGTTATTGTTAACTGAAAAAAATTCCTTATTAATGTATTTTATGCATACATCAAAGGTTACAAATCATAAGCTTAAAGAATTATCACAAAATGAGCACATTTGTGTAATCATCCAGGTCAAGAAATAGAACATTACCAGAACCTCCTTTTGGTGTCCTATTCCAGTCACTATCAACTTTTTCGTGGCTAACCACTATCTTGACTTCTCTTAATTATTTTCAAGGTGAGTTTTGAACTTCATACTTACGTCACTGGTTCACTAAAAGTGTCTGTCCTATTCTTTGAGGGGACAGTTGATTATGACTTTAAACCTGAAACTTTTTTATTTTTTTTTTAGGGTGGACTTTAATGTTCCTATGAAGAACAATCAGATAACAAACAACCAGCGGTAAGAGCCCTACTATACCATGGGCTGGGTTTGAGATATATGTGGTATGGGAATAGATGATTAAATGGTAGAACTAACCCTATTTAAGCCATATGATCTTGGCTTTTTACCAGCCTACTATTTTATTGTAATTTTGACATTCTAAATTTATGAGAACATAGAAATTGAAAAAATAATCATCAGGGTGATTTATGTCTTCCTTTTGTGTTTGAAAATATGAAAAATTTTGTGTTACACATTTTTAAACAATACCAAAGTTTAAGGTTACCTGGCTTTCTTTGGAAAAGGAAGTATACAAGAGAAAAATTTTTGAATACCAAGTTTAAGTTCATGTAGTTTTTTAAGCCCTTATTCTCGTTGGGGAACCATAGTAGTCTAATGGTTAAACATTCAACTGCTAACTGAAAGGTGGGCAGTTGGAATCCACCAGCCAACTGTTCCTTAAAAACCATATGGGGCAGTTCTACTCTGTCCTGCCACATCTTTCTCCTGTGGGGCAGTTGGTGGGTTCCAACTGCCAACCTTTTAGTTAGCAGCCAAATGCTTTAACCACTGTACCACCAGGGCTCCTTACATGTGGTTAGTGGTTACCACATTGAGTGGTACAGATCTAGACCCAGGACATATTCAGGTATTGATTAGAGAATAGAGCCTTGCATTCTGCCAAGCATGTTTTCTGCACTGTGGTGTCAAACAGTGCACTCTGACCCATCTTATTCTGCAGTATGCAGAAAAGATTGAAAATATTTCACATCAAGGTATTTCCTGAATAAAGAGTAGAGGAGCATGTCTCAGTAAATTGCTCGTTTGCATAACCCTAGAAGTCAGTTAACAAAATGAAGCATTTAAAATAATAAACTCAGTGCTGTTGAGTCAATTCCAACTCATAATAACCCTACAGGACAAAGTAGAACTGTTCCATACAGTTTCAAAGGAGCACCTGGTGGATTCAAACTGCTGACCTTTTGATTAGCAGCCATAGCACTTAACCACTATGCCACCAGGGTTTTCTTAAAATGATAGAGCTTGCTAATAAGGATAGTCCTGAAAATTAGTTCATTTGGTTTCATTGGGCAAACTTTATAAATCTGGCAAAGCAACTTTGTACTTGATAAGTTTCTTATTTGAGATAAATGGATTTTTATGTCTATTAAATGGCATAAGATGTTTTAGCAGCATAATTTGTCGTTTTATTATTCCATCCCTTGCTCCAGTGTCCCCTTTCAGAGAGATAGTCCCTGACCACTTTTATCTAAAATACTCCCGCCACTGTTCCCAGTCATTCTCTTTCCCTTATTATGCTACATCTTCTCCTTAGCCCTTACCACCATCTGATATATTATGTATATATTCATTTATTGCCTCTTCCTCTACTAGAATTTCACTTCTATTAGAGTAAGATTGTTTCATTTACTCTTGTAGCCTCAGAACTTTGCATACTGCTTGGTACAAAAGAAGCATGTAATAAGTATTTGCTAAGTAAATAAATAAATAATTTTCTTATGAACTACCAAAAACTGAAGGCTAGGAGCGTATTTGTAACAATTTAAAGTGTTTAAAGGAAGCTTAATTCTGATTAAGATACAATACATGTACTACACTCTGTAAACCCTCTGTGTACATGTTTTCCTATATAAGTGACTTAGTTATAATGAGTGCAGAAAATTTACTACATATATTTCAATTTTCCGCAGATTTCATTTGATAGCTTCAGAATTTGGGAATTTTATGTCTTCCACAGTCATGTAATTAGGATGTTTTGAGGTTCCCCAAGATCATCCACATATTTGGTAATTTGATAGAAGGATTTGTGGTAACATGGCAAATAGTTGTACTCAAAACTAAGATTTATTATAGACAAGGATACATGGTGGGATTGGCAAGGGAAAAAGATGCAGGTAGAGTCTGGAGAAATCTATGCAGAGGCTTCTTATGCAATGTGTGTCCTCTGAGGTGAGGTTAGATGCCAAACCAAGTGTGCCCCTTTCACCAGCACTGAAAAATACAGTGACATTTATACAATGTGTCTGTCCAAGCTGAGCTGTCAGGATTATTATTGGGGGATGGACATGTAGGCACTGTCTGCCTAGCAAATAACCAAAATTTCAGACTCCTAAAGGGAAGCAGGTGTTCAGCATAAATCACATTTTACAGACAGTCCAGGAGCTGTGAATGGCCCTCATCAGTTACAGAACTGAGGACCACTTAGAAAGCCAGGTTCCAGATAACCAGCTAAGGGCAAACCTTGCAAGCAGATCCATCTAAAGATAGCCTGAAGCCTACTGTGTTAACTCTTTTCTGCACAAGGAGTAAATTCACAATGTAATTGTACAGTCCTCAGTGGAAGGTAAATATATTTAACTTTTTTCGCTGAATATGAGAGGAATGCCATTGAGTTGCTGATAGGAGATTTGAAGGCATTTGGAGAAGAAAAATAGGGTTTTAATAAGATTGTGAATAAAATAGTGTACATTAATTCCTGGGAGTAACCTTACTCTTATCTGCTGTCTCCTTTGGTTGCAGGATCAAGGCTGCTATCCCAAGCATCAAATTCTGCTTGGACAATGGAGCCAAGTCAGTTGTTCTTATGAGCCATCTGGGCCGGCCTGATGGTATTCCCATGCCTGACAAGTACTCCTTAGAGCCAGTTGCGGTAGAACTCAAATCTTTGCTGGGCAAGTAAGTGCTAGGCTTTAGGTGTTGGACTCCATGACAGGAGTTGTTATTTTAAGTATGTTGTTACTGGTTCTTTCAGACTGCTTAAGTCACTCCATCTCTTGCTGTTGCCAGGGATGTTCTGTTTTTGAAGGACTGTGTGGGTCCGGAAGTGGAGAAAGCCTGTGCTGACCCCGCATCTGGTTCTGTCATCCTGCTGGAGAACCTCCGCTTTCATGTAGAGGAAGAAGGGAAAGGAAAAGATGCTTCTGGAAACAAGGTGATTTTGACATTATGAAGGGTGAGACTTGGCAGCCCTGGTGGTGCAGTGGTTAAGAGCTATAGCTGCTCAGCGGAAAGGTCAGAAGTTTGAATCCACTGGCTGCTCTTTCGAAACCCTGTGGGGCAGTTCTTTGTTACTGTACAGTCACTGTGAGCTGGAATTGAGACTACAGCAGTGGGTTTCGTTTTTTTTTGTTGTTGTTTAGGGATGAGACTGAAGAATAAAGGACACTGTTTTTTTCCCCTACAAAACTTTTTATTGAATGTATCACATACATATAAAAGTGTACAAATTAAAGAATTATCACAAAGTAAACAGATGGATAACCAAAATCTAGGTCAAGGGATAGAATGTCACCAGAAGCCTTCCTCATGTTCAAGTGGTTTTGAAATACCGTTGAAAACATGTGAACACTATTCAGATGTAAGTGTATTCGGTGAATAAGCTAAATTCTGATTGTCCCTTTGTTATACAACTGGTCTAAGAAACATGGGGACTTTTCTCTGACTTTTTTTTTTTTTGAGAGAGATAATCACACTACAGGGATAGGCTGTGTTTCCCAAGTTCATAGGATGGTTGTGGTGGTGTCTTTGCTATCTGTACTAGCTGTTACTCTAGAAGAGTCAGTTTTAGATTTTTTTTTTGTTTATTTGTAAGTCAAAGCTGGAACAAAGTTTTCTAAAACAGGCCGTAATATGTTATGGAAGGACAACCTGTATTCGTATTTGGAAAGATAATTAGCTTGTAACTCAATCTTGGAACTTTTATTTATTTTGTTGTTGTTGGTAATATATACAACAAAACATACACCAGTTCAACAGTTTCTATTTGTACAGTTCAGTGACATAGATTACATTCTTTGAGTTGTGCAACCATTCTTACCCTCCTTTTCTGAGTTTTTCCTTCCCCGTTAACATAAACTTCCTGCCCCTGAATTGCCTGTCTACTCTTTCAAGTTACTGTCAGTTTGATCCCATATGGATAGTTCTTAAAAGAACATCATGCTCAAGGCATCTTTTTTTTTACTAGTTAAGCAAAGCTGTTCTTTGGTTTTAAGAAGACTTCAGGGGATATTTTTGGTTTAAGTTTAAAGATTATCTCAGGTCGGTAGTTATGAGGATTCATCTAACCACCAATGGCTCCAGAAAGTCTGGATTCCATGGGAATTTGAAATTCTGTTATACATTTTCCCCTTTTTGATCAGGATTCTACTATAGAATCTTTGATGAAAATGTTCAGTGATGGTATCTGGGTACCATCTAGTTCTTTTGTTGGTGGTTGTTCCTGAAAGCAATTAGCCACATATTCTGTTTCATAGTATTTGTCACTGCCCTTCTTCTGTTCTCCAGGCAAATAGAGACTAATGGTTGTACCTTGGATAGCTCTTGCATTGAGCTTGGTACTTTTAAAACAGTGAATTAAATTTGGGTTTTTGGGGGAGTGGGAGGGGATTTTCTTATAGACGATTTAACTCAGCAGAAATGTTATACTTTAATAAGTTAAGTGAAAAGGGATTATTTGGGGCAGTTCATTGTAGTCAGATACATGATGGTCATGATGATATTGCCTAGGGTTTAAGATATTTTCCTTAAGTATACAGCTTTTTCTTTAAACCTCTCATTATGATAAGGAGGCTAGAAGGGAAGCTGATGATACTGTTTAGTACTTACATTTTTAAGGTCTATAGTATCTTGGGAAAGAGGATTTAAAAGGGCACCAAATTTAGGATCAGCAATATTTGAGGTTATTTGATCTTCATAGATAAAGAACCCAAGTTTCAGAAAGTTAAGAGGTGGCAGTGCTTATGCTGGGCCATCAGATCAGCAAATTCTTTCTGTAAAGGACCAGCTAGTAAATATTTTAGGCTTCATGGGCCATGTAGTCTGTTGCAGTGGCTTATGGTCTCTGTTGGAACTTGAACTCTGTCATTGTAGAGCAAAAGCAGCCAGAGACAACCCACATCATGTTACTATGACCTGACTAGCAGAATTCATGTATTAAATGATATAGCTCACTCTTTGAAGATGATTTTTAATTGGCCAAATGGCTAGAAGTGAAGCTGAAGATACTTTTAGTACTTAGACTTTTAAGATCTAGAGTATTTCGGGAAACAGACTCATTGCAATTTCCTTTTGTACTTGTGACATTTCTTAAGGTCATTGGGAGTACCTGCTTTCAAGCAGTTTCTTTTCTTAGCACAACAGGCTCTGGTCTTTCCTTATTCTACCTTTGGCATGGTTTTGCTACAGTAGTAGGAGTCAAATACTGCTGATCTTAAGTTTGGTGCCCTTTTAAATTGAAACTCAAGATGCACAAACTTAAGGGATTAGAAATGGCAGGAGGCAAGTAGAAAATTGAGGTAAAACCTTTTTTATTCAGGAAATGGTGAACGAACTATGCTAATCTATAAATTGAAAAAAAAAAAGTGTTTTCACTAACTAAGAGGTTGGCAGTTCATATCCACCAGGTGCTCCTTGGAAACTGTGGGGCAGTTCTACTCTGACCTCTAGGGTCGCTGTGAATTGGACTTGCCACGATGGCAGTGGGTTTTAATAATATGTTTTCAGTGAAGGTTTACACAGAAGTTTAGGTTCCCATTCAACAGTTTCTACACAAGTTGTTCATTAATGTCTGTTACATTCTTCACAATGTGTAAGCATTCTCATTTCCATTCTTGTTTTTCCATTTCCCATTAATCTAGTTTCCCTGCCCCCCTTACATGCTCTTTATTTTAAAGTAACTGTTGACTTGGTCTCATGTACATGAGTTTTTTTAAGGGGCACAGTACATATAGATTATATTCATTATTTGTGAGTGTATCTGTTATTTAGCTACAGGGTGACCTGAAGGGTAAGTTTTGGTTCAGGGTTTGAAGAGTCTCTCTGGGCAATAATCTCTGGGAGTCTTCCAGTGTTAAACCAGTCCATTAGGTCTGTTTTTGTTTTTTTAAGAAATTTGAAGTTTTGTTCCACATTTGTGTCTCATTCTGTCAAAGTCCACCTGTTGTGGCCCTGATTAAAACAGTCTGTAGTGGTAGCTGGGCACCATGTAGTTCTTAATCTTCCAAAATGTTAGGGGTAGATGAGGCTTTGAAGTGTGCAGATTGTCCTGTAGACTAGTTTCTTGCAGTTTATAACTTCTTAGTTAATTAACTTTAGGTTTAGTGCCCAGTGGCTTTTAATACCTGAAATTTCAGGAGCTAGTCATAAGTTAAAAATGAATAGAAGAACCAAAGTGATTGCATAAAAATTGTGCTTTATTCACAGTGCCTGTCTTGAACTTCTAGGAGCATTCTCTTCCTTCTGGTAATTGTCAGATCAAAAATTAGAAATGAGTTCTGGTATTGTTTTTTCTATAGCACCGTTTTCATGAAGAGCTTTCAATTTATCCATTTTTCCTCAAACAGTTTTTAAATAGAGGAGTTATCATGTATTTTTGATGGGAAAATTTCAGAGGTTACAAAGTGAATTAGTCTCAGAGCTGGCGTTAGAATCCAGGCCTTGTGACATTTGGACAGTGTTATCATTACTTGGAATGTCGCCTTTCATTAACCAGTGACAGATGATACTCCATTCTAGAGAGATTATAGAGGTACTACAGTCTTTAATTTTTTTAATTTATTTTTTTATTATGACTGAGTGAAAATGTACATTCCCGTATAAATTTACATGCCCACCTATATGCAGCTTCCACTGCTCTCCCTGCCTGGTGACAGCACACTATTCCTCTCTGCTCCATACATGTCTCATCCTCCCAACAGTCCCCTTACCCCTCCTCTCCACCCACTCTCCTTTCTCCAGCCAGAGGTCTGCAGGATGAGATTCTATAGATGTATAGAATCATAAAGTGCATCCAATATATGGTCACTCTGCATCGCCAAGTCCAATCCATTCGTGTCCGAACAGTGGGCCGTCGTCATAATTTATGGGCAAGGGCAGCATCGGGGCCAGGGGCCGTGCTCCCAGGGGAACCCCAAAACCGCTGGACTATCAATTGTGGTCTTAGTGGAGATCTCAGAGTGCACCCCTTTTTATTCTTGTGTTGCCATTGAGACTCAATTTAGTAAGCTCCATCGCGGCTATCACTGGTGGTGGCCGGGCACCATCCAGTTCCTCTGGTCCCAAGTCGATGTAGGCACCCACTCATGTGGGCCTCTCTATTTTCTGGGTTGGCTTTACCCCATGTCATTTTGGTCCTCGGTGAGCATCCGTTCCTGCTGAGTTGGGCCCATTTGCTGTGTCTTTGGATGGCAGCTTGGCAGCTTTTAAGACCCTAGATGCCACTTGAAGTCTGTCTACATTGTGTATTAAAACTTCCATTGTTGTTCCTACATTTTCTTGGATGAGCTTTATCATTTTAGGTTTGATATTGAGGTCTTTTATCCAGTTGGAGTTGGTTTTTGTATAAAGTGTAAGACAATGGATCTTGTTTCAATTTATTGCAGGTGGATATCCAATTTTGCCAGCACCTTTTTTGAAGATGGTGTTTTTACCCCAGTTTAATGTCTTAGGGCCTTTGTTGAATATCAACTGTTCATAGGCAGATGGTGTCATCTCTGGGGTCTCAGTTCTGTTCCATTGATCGATCTGTCTGTTGTTGTACCAGTACCAGGCTGTTTTGACCTCTGTGGCAGTGTAGTATGTTGTAAGGTGGGTAATGAGAGGCCTCCCAGTGAGTTCTTCTTTAGTAGTACTATAGAGGTACTACAGTCTTTAATTTTTACCATTAATTCCTGTGCATTCTTTCGGTCAGTAGAAGAAAGCCCCATTTTGGGGGAGGGGGCTACTTCACCTCCTTGATACAGGAACATGAGAGTGGGCAGTGACTGAAGTGAACACTTGTGTAGGCTGTGTATGTACTCATCTCCATGTTTACCTTCATCTGGCTTATTTCCTGTGCGTATTTGCTTAGTCTCCTGCCAGAGACTCTTTGCTGATGATCCCGGCATCCTAATTTTTGGAACTCCCTGGGTAGTGAGCTCACATTTGAAGATTTCATTTTTACTTTTTTTTTCTCTTTTTCTAAAAGTATTTTTCTTCTTTTCTTAAATGCCTAACTTGTAGGGAAGGCTATAACATACCTCGTTTTAGCCAGTATAAAGTGTTTTTGTTGTCCTAAATTTAGTGGAGGCTTTCTTGTTTACATCTCGCTTCTGTGTCCCAGGCTACCCTCGTCGCTTTTTTGAGGAATGTTTGTGAGGACTTCTCTTTCCCCCTTGCAGAGAAGGCACCTTGGGAGCCACGTAATACTAACTTTTTAAAGTGCTTATGTTAAAAAGAGGAAATGAGTCAAGGTAAAAGCGAGGGCGGGGTATCACAGTCTTATTCTGTAGGATAGGGTAAAGGCCAGAGGGATGTTGTTAGCTTTACATTGAATTCACTTTGTTTTGAGGGCAAGCTATAGTTCAGGAATCTTAGGTTTGCAGTTTGAAGGAAGGTGAGGGACAGCAGAAACATGCAGAAATGACCAAGGGAACAAAGAGCAGCTCTTTATGCCAGTTTTACAGAAGTTGCTGTCACACCAGCCTTGGGTCTTTAGAGGTACTTATGAGGATTCTTGTTGGTATGAAATGCCTTTACAGTTGTCATTGGAGCCAAGAAGTTTCCTATGTTTTTTTTTTTGTAATTTTTGTTTTGTTTTACTCTGCAGGTTAAAGCTGAGCCAGCCAAAGTAGAAGCCTTCCAGGCTTCACTTTCCAAGCTGGGTGATGTCTATGTTAATGATGCTTTTGGCACTGCTCACCGAGCCCACAGGTATCAAGAGCCTTGTTCAGTGTTGGAATGAGAGCACTATTCCTTGTTTACTCAAGCATCCCAAGCTTTGAGTTGCTTGTCAAGATTCCTGTATTGTACCATGATCCTTGAGTTTCTGTCTCTAACTCATCCTCCCATTGTGGCTCTTGTTGAATATCCCTGACGTAAAAAGGAAGTGTAAGTAAAAAATGCTGGGAATTGTGGAGTTTTTCGACAAAGCGTGCTACTCTTTAGGTATAGGTTGGTCTTGCCCATGTTGTCGAGTTCTCCCTTTGTGAATGTTAGGAGACCAGAAACTTAATGCTTTCAGTAGGAAGCAAATGGAGGAATCCTCTCCTGTTGTTATCAACTGTCTGAATACTTACTAATCCTTGGCCTGATGAACATTATAAATTGAGTAACCTCAGTTCTACATAAGGTCATTGCTTTTTATTTGTTCCCCTTGACCTTGCAGTATTAGCTAAAAACCTTATCTTGTATGTAAGTGTTTTTGTGGCTATTTCAGGGTGCAGACCATATAGCATTTGGCTGTTAACTGATAGATTGGCTGTGTGAATCTACCCAGCTACCTTGTGGGAGAAAGACCTGGTGATCTGTTTCCATAAAGATTACAGCCAAGAAAACCCTATGGTGTAGCTCTGTTCTATAAAAAGAGGTTACTGTGAGTTGGAATTGTCCTAAGGGCACCCAACAACAACAGGGATGAAAACCGTCATTTCAGAGTGAAAGTATTTCAGTGATACGGAGGCCTGTAGAGCTGAGAGAAATGATAGGAATTGACTAAAATCTGAATGTCTTTGTGTTTTTTCTAGTTCCATGGTGGGAGTGAATCTGCCGCAGAAGGCTGGTGGCTTCTTGATGAAGAAGGAACTGAATTATTTCGCCAAGGCTTTGGAGAACCCAGAGCGACCCTTCCTGGCCATCTTGGGCGGGTATGAATAAATCTTTAAAAATCACACTTTAAGTAGTGTGGTTGCCTGGTAGTAGGCCATAACTTACTTGGTTTATTGATAGCCTAGTACAGTCAAACTGGGAAATTGAGAAAGGTTGACTAAAGGGATATTTGTAAAGGTATGGGAAACCAAAAATGGTTGGCGCAATAATCGGGGGTTAGCAACAGCTGTTGTCATCCCTGGGCCTGAAGGGACAAGGAGTGGCAGAATCCAGAGAGGGCAGTTGTGTGCAGAGGGCCTTCTCACAGGAAATGTAGCTTTTGGTTAAGGGGAACATAGTGATGGTCACCTGGCAGGGAGAAAGCCAAGGAAATAATACTCGTGATCTCCCTCTAGTCTCTAGTGGATGTACATCTCACCATCAGTTGGCTGGAACTCAACTGGAAACCTGAGGGCAAGGGAACTTGTTGATACAGCCCATGCAAGTTAGCCTCTTGGGACAGAGAATAAGGCAGACAAAGATGGAAAATGGCTCTGGAGAGAAAAACAGAAAAAAATCTACCATAGATGGTTATCTGACAGTTTCTGAAGCACTTTCACATATGTACAGTCTGATAAGATATAACTCTGAAAACTGCATATGTATTTAAATACCTTTGACCTCATTTTTCAGATCACTTAACAATTTTATATTTTCTCCTATGGGGAAGGTATCGTGTGGATGATGCTATTCATAACAGCTTAGTTAAAAATAAAAATTTTAGAATTGAGGCTAAGAGATAAATCTTACATGATAAAGTAGGGACAGAGAGCTAAGACTGCTAGAATAGATTGGTACTTCCTGATACGGATATCTAGGTAGCAGCCACTTAATGGCTGGAGGCCTTTGACTCTTTTATGAGTATGGTTCTTTTCCAGGGGACTGAACATACTCAGCATTTCCTTGTAAAAATGGACTCAGGTTGGATGTCAGTTCCAAGTAACAGTTGCTGTCTGGGTTTTGTGAACCCAGTTTCAGGATCCAGAAAAAAATTCTAGCAGGCAGAGGTTGTTACTGTTCTTGTTCTTGCAAAAAACTATGTTCCAGGAAGATTACCTGTTTTGTGCACTGGGTTATAAAGGTCAGACTTGGATCTTTGCTTCCCTGGAGGTTAGGATTTGAGCTGATTTTGTTCTCCAAACTTCTGTATGCTTGAATATGGAAATGAATGCCACCTAGTGGTTATGATTAGGTTTTAGCCTCAACCTGAATAGCTTGGAACACTGGCATGGAATTTTTTGCCACTTTTCTAGCTTGTGTAGTCTCCATAGCCATTAACAATTTTTTTTTCCTGTGAGAACTTTATATTTTATTAAAAAACTTTACTGTGGAAACACTCAGAGGCACAGAAATTAAGAGAATAGTGTAATAACCCCTCACATACCCATTATTCTACTCCAACAATTATTGACATTTTTACCAATCTTGTTTCATTTTACCCCCCCCCCACTTCTTTGTCAGGAGCATTTTGAAGGAGGCCTCAGAGTGTAAAATTTCACTTAAAGTAAATTCTGTCCGCATCTCTTAACTGAGAAGGAGATTTCTTTTAAATAACCACCATGTTACACCTAACAAAATTTAACTTTGTTGGTATTATCTGCTGCTTAGTTTGTATTCAGATGTCCTCAATTATCTTAAAAATATATTTTTTGTACAGCTGGGTTTGTTTGAATCAGGATCCAAAGTCCATGCGTTGCATTTGGTTGTTGTCAGTCAGTTACTGTTGAGTAAATTCCAACTCATAGTGGCCCCATGTGTAAGAATAAAATTATTCCGTATTAGAGTTTTCAGTGGTTGATTTTTGTGTGGAAGTAAATCACCAAGCCTTTCTTCTGAGACACTTTTGAGTTTGCAAAATGTTAACATACTCTGTTGAAGGTTCAAGTCACTCAGAAATGCCTTGGAAAAAAAGGTCTGGCAATTTGGTTGTTTGTTATCTTTTATTCTGTATAATAGTCCCCTCTTAGTATTTTTCATTCCATTGATTTATTGAAGAAGTAGGCATTTGAGCTATAGAATATCCTACATTCTTTAGAGGATGTTGAGTCTTTTTTGTCTTCCTTGGTGACAGCCACTCTACAAGTGAACTAAGCAGTCTCTTGCTACCTATTCCCCCCATATTACTATTGTTTTATAATTCTGTTTCACAACTGTCCTAGCATAGGGGCCTCACACAGATAAGGTAGCATGTTTATTGAAGAAAGAGGGAAACTGACCTAGTGATTTGTCCATTTATGTGGAATTTAGATACACACGAATATATATGGAAGGCAAGCTATTTTGGAAGGGATATTAAAGGTTATTTTTTGAATGAATTTGCTTCTGCTTACTTTGACCGGTTTTCTCAGGGGGGGATAAAAGGTACATCTGTATTGATTGTCTCATTTCCCTGTTCTAGAATATAAACTCCAAAAGGAACTTTGTTTTGACTGATGTTTCTTAGAGACCTGGAGTAATGCTTGGCACAGAGTAGATGCTCAATAATTGTGTTAAGAAATTGAATGATCCAAAAGAATAATATAATGTCATAAAGCAAATGTCCCAACAACTGAGCTTAGCCCTAAGGATGTGAATTTATACTTGGAATATCTATTTTAGCTCAATGTGTATTTTGGGGAAGGTTATAGTCTGATCACTGTTCTAAAGTGAGGACAGTTCTGAGTAGGCTTAGGGATCCTGGGCACAATTAACAATCTTGACCCTCTGAATTATTTCTCGGGGTGATGCAAAATAGGCCCACTTGGAACTCATGGTTTCTTTGGACAAGAGTAGGTCTTCTAAGCCCTTCTTGTTTAGAAATTTACTGTCTTTTTAGGCTGGAAAAACAGCAGTATCAGCCAATGCTTTTGTCAGTTTGGGGGACACTTTTCTGTTTCCATGCCTTGATACAAGTACTAAAGCCCCAAATAACATGAATTCTCTAGTTCATTGTTCTTTTGGTGATGATTCTCACTTTTGTTTTTAGAGCTAAAGTTGCAGACAAGATCCAGCTGATCAATAATATGTTGGACAAAGTCAATGAGATGATTATTGGTGGTGGAATGGCTTTTACTTTCCTTAAAGTGCTGAACAGCATGGAGGTAGGAAAACTGACAAGTGGATATCAGATAGCCCTCCATGACAGACAGTAGGCTTTGTAAGCCTGAAAAGAAAACCAGCTTCCGACGAGTCTCCAAATCTCCCCATACTTTTGTTTTGGTGGTTCTTTTGTCTTTACTTTGTCCTTTTAAACACTGTGTATGTTTCCTTTCTCCTTTGCGATGCGATCATGTTCTTAGTATACAGACCCATCATCATTATCTTGACTCTTCTGTATAGATTGGCACTTCTCTATTTGATGAAGAAGGAGCAAAGATTGTCAAAGACCTAATGTCCAAAGCTGAGAAGAATGGTGTGAAGATTACCTTGCCTGTTGACTTTGTAACTGCTGACAAATTTGACGAGAATGCTAAGACTGGCCAAGCCACTGTAGCCTCTGGCATACCTGCTGGATGGATGGTGAGTCAAGTTTGTAGTATGAGTGAATGGAAGCTTTTTGTTTTCAGTGATTCATTCAACCAACAAGCATTTCTTTAAAAAAAAAAACGAAAAAAAAAAACAATCTCGACAGGAGGTGGGACAGAGGCCTCTAAATGTTGAAGTGAGGCCTTTCTTGTGGGAAAAGCAGTTAATATCAGATTGCTCGTGTGGTAAAAAACAGTAGTGTGAGATTGCTTCTGTCTTCATCAGTAATGTGTGGGACAAAACCATTTTTTGTTGAGCCCCCTAGATTGGAAGGCACTCATTACACAGTGGTTAAATAATGGACATGAGCATACCAGTGATTATGAAGATAACAGGACTAGGTGGTGTTTTGTTCCATTATATATGGAGTTGCCATGAATTAGAGCTTACTTGACAGCAACTAACAACAGGAATGATGTCTTTGTCAAGTAACTATTGTGCCTCAGAATCTAATTTTTTAGTCAAAGGGCATGTGTACCTCTGTAAGACTGAATAGTTTCTTTTGGTTCTAGAAGAAGCTCGCACGTTTTTCCTTGAGTTCTGTCTTGGTGGGGGTAATATTTGTTCCCTAACTTGGCTTGGCTTGGTTAGCTAGTTTTTCTTGGTAGCTCATCCTCTTTTAATTCTACCCTTAGGGCTTGGACTGTGGTCCTGAGAGCAGCAAGAAGTATGCTGAGGCTGTTACTCGTGCTAAGCAGATTGTGTGGAACGGACCTGTTGGGGTATTTGAATGGGAAGCCTTTGCCCGGGGAACCAAAGCTCTCATGGATGAGGTGGTAAAAGCCACTTCTAGGGGCTGCATCACCATCATAGGTAAGGGGTCCTGTGCAGTGCTAATACTCATGAGCTGGCAGAATGCTGATCAAGGGAAGGTAGAAGGGAAATGGGTAACTTTTCCTGGGTTGCATGGTTCTGGGTAAATCTTGAGAGCTAAACAGATAAGAAGGAGTTGCAAGTTTATCAGCTACCTTTTGGGCTTTAGAGCCCCACAGCCTCATAGTTTTGGTGCCAGTTCTTGTCTTTTTTTTCTTCTCTCCCTTTTTACCTGGCCTTCATCCAACAGGTGGTGGAGACACTGCCACTTGCTGTGCCAAATGGAACACAGAGGATAAAGTCAGCCATGTGAGCACTGGGGGTGGTGCTAGTCTGGAGCTCCTGGAAGGTAAGTTCTTTTCTCTTTAGGGAAGGCTTTGCAGTGATAAGTGGGTAGAATGGAGTGGAGGAAGTCAGGTAGGTAGCTTTTGTCATCCACAGTCATTATTAGCTGGGAAGTGAAAAGAGGGACTTCAGATAAGCTCTTGGCATCCTTTTGAGCTAGGGATGGACAGACAGGAGACTTGAAACGGGTAGCCTTATTCTCTAGTACACTTGGAAGCCACATACATTAAAAGAAAAGCTAGTATGTAATTGAGAAGATAAGACGGTGGCAGATCTGTCTTGGTGGGCTCTATAGTAATACTGTCTCTCTGTGTGTCTCTCAAAAACAGGTAAAGTCCTTCCTGGGGTGGCTGCTCTCAGCAGTGTTTAGTGTTTTCCTGCCCTTTGGTTCCTGTGCAGTCCTAAGGCAACTTAGTGCTTTCCCTGGCGTCGCCACTTGGAATTAGCTAAAATCTTCCCCATGACAAGATTCAGCTAGAGGCCAGGAGATGAAGCATCAGGAACCCTGAAACAGGTTCATAGCATCTCAGCTCATCTTTATTATACCCTGGATTTGTCTACATTCTTCACGATCTCACTTGAATTTCTTAGTGGCTAACCCATTGTGCTTTCTAGTGTGTATATTTATATTTTGCCTGGTAAAAGAAAGTGAACTGTGTTAGCGTAGTTCTTTTGTACGTCACTTATTCTTAATAGCCTTGTCACTGTTTCATCATTGGCATGAAAAGAAGATAAAATTGCAGTTTTAGGTAGGGTTGAGGACAGAGTTGATGAACTATTAAGTAAACAATAAAATTACCAATTTAAACTGGGATTTTTTTCCTGTCATACTTTGTTAGGATGGATGAAAATAGAATCTTGGGGGGAAGGGATCAAATAATCTACATTTCTGAATGCAGAAAATGAGACAGCAGCAGTAGGGTGGTACAGGGAATTAGATGAATGTTTAGTCTTCTTCAGGGACCTCTGTAGGGCCTACATTGTGCTGGGTGCTTTATTTTAAATTTTACCAATTACACATGACATTAATTTAAAAGGCCAAAGCTTTTAACAAAAAATAGATCCCAACCCATTCTTCCCATTTCTGATTCCCACTCCAAAGACATGACTGCTTCAACTCCTAGCTTTTTTTCTGGTATCGATCCTTGTGTTTCTAAGTAAATTGTTAATACTGTTAACATCTCAGTCTTTAAAAAGGTATCTATTAATAGTTTACATTCTACCTACACCTCATCTCTTCATTTTCCCAATAATTTCATCTTAATTATAGGTTAGATGAATAGTCTGCATTGATTGTATTATTCACAGGTGAATTACATTGTATGCTATGACTATACGAAGCCTGCCAATTAAGTTTGTAAACTCACCCTAGAAACAGTGCTACATACCTCATTACTGAATGTCACTACGGTCATCTTTAAGTACTCCTCTGGGGAAGCTGTGCACCAATGCCAATGCCTAGTCCACCCTTCAAAGCAGTTTTGCAACTCTTTTTTCTGGAATGGCCATCAGTTGTCCTCATATTACCCTTGATGTCTTCAATGTTATTAAAATGCCTTCCTTTCAATATTTCCTTTATCTTGAAGTAAAGAAAAAAGCCATTGGGGATCAGATTAGGTGAGCAGGGTGGGTGTTCCAATACAGTTGTCTACTGGCTAAAAATTTCCTCGTAGACAACTATAAAGTTCATGAACTTGCTACCTTACCAATGTGCACAAAATGGCCATTCCAGAACGAAATCCCAAATTGCTTTGAAGGGTGGACTACGCACTAGCGTTGGTGGATAGCTTCCCATGGGGGAGTACTTGGAAAATGACCATAGTGACATTCAGCAGTGAGGTATGTAGCACTTAGAACAGTTAAGTTCACTGACTTGTTAGACCTCGTATTTACTTAGGTAATTTTAATTTTCTTTGGAGTTAAGTGTTTTTAGAAAATGTGTTTTATGCATATGTGTCACTAAGTCTCAAATTTGCTGGAAGTATAAATGTCTCAATATATTAAAGCATTTCAGGCAATCTGTTTGTTTTTATTAGAAACATCCTTTCCACCTGCTTCAGGTTGTGCTGGCTGCCCTCCTGCTTCTCTGAGGATTTCTTTAGTCTCCTGTGTCAGACCCTTTTTTTCTTGAATCCTTTTTTTAACTCTCATTTTTGTGGAACAGAATACTACTTCTGAAAAAGGGTACTGCAGAGTAAACTGTTTGAGACCTTGTATGTCAACTTTTATACTTGATTACTAGTTTGACTGTATGTAGAATTTTAGCCTAGATACCACTTTTACAGACTTAAATTTTGTTGAGAATCTAGAACTATTCTGATTCTTTTACTGTCTGTAGTTTTTCTATTCCAATGTGTTGTCATTTTAATAGGGTTTTGGGAGACAACAGAACTAAATAAGTGGTTTCAAAGGCCATATTTAACCAGAAGTTCTGTGCTAGGCATTTTACATGCAAGATATGTATTTCACTGTTATGAAGAAATAGTTAACTCTTCGACAAGATCACAGAGCTGGTAAGTAACCAAAGATTCAAGTCCAGGTTTGTCTGACTTCAAAGGGTTTTTCATTGTGCCTCACTTCCTGAAAGTGATGCTTTCTGGACTAGGACTTTCTTTACTTATAACAACAAAGGAAAATTTTGAGGGCTGCTGCAAAGAAAAATTTGAAGGTTCATGTTTACTTCTGAAAACTGTATTTTAGTTAATACTCTACCCATATTTGTAGTTGATTTTAATGTGTTTTAACTTAGTTGAATAAAATTGACATTATGTGTAGATGTACCATGTTTGTGCACACCTCTAAGGGTATTCTGGTTTGAGAAGCAGGAATTCTAGTCCAGTCTTTTTACATGAGACCTGGAGATTTGTGCCTACCCATCGATCTAGCAAATTAATGGCGTAGTTGACCCAGAATTTAGGTAAACTGATTAACTTGGCCCATCTACTTCTTTCCCAACATTTTATTATGAAAAATTACGTATGTACGGAGGATTTCTCTACAAGCTACCAGTTTTTCTCCCCAGGAAAAACTACTGTAAGACCAGTTTCCTTTCTAGAGGTATTTTGTTTAATGTGTATAAAAGGCATATCTGTACACACATACACGTATATTGTGCATATTATACACAGTTTTGTACTTGTGATTGCACTATTATTTTTCCTACCTTTTGGGTAGGACTTCCTTCTCTAGATTCTTTAAACTTCAGTGTACATTATGTCTTCCATTTTCCTCCCATGCTGGCTGTGTTACCATATTTATACTGTGATCAGTGATTCTTGTTCCCTACTTGTAAAAAGAAGAACTTGGGATGGCAGTCATCACCAGTACATGTTTTTTTAATTTCACTTAGAGGACAAGAGCTGTCTGTAAGTCATTAGCAAAGTTTATATTTAGTTGGAAGAATTAAGGAATGGACGATTTGCAAGATAAAGGAGTCTTCATTTAAAAGAAGCAGCTAACATATAAGGGAGTGACTACATCCCTAATTATATGAACAGATTCCCACCACAGACAATATATTGTGCTTTGAATGGATTTAAACCTGCACTTGTCTCATTTTTGTTTCACTATGAGTAATGTCGATTCCAGATAAAAGTAAGCAGTTCCCTTAATTCATCCATTAAACAAATTGCGTGTTGGCCCTCAGAATTATGGAATCACAGAAAGACAAAACTGACACTGATAATGCTCAATTTGTTATTAATAGCCCTGGAAAAATAACAGTAATTCCTTATATAGTGATTTACAGTTCTGAAAAGAACTTTCACATACACCATTGAAACCCTCACAACATCCCTGTGAGGTAGGTGTGGTAGGTGTATTCCCTTCCTATTACTGGTGAGGAGAACAAGGCTCGTAGATGAATAAGGTCACACAGTTGGAAAATGAAGAAGCCAGGCCTTACGTGTTGCCTCCCTGAGAGCACTCTAGTAATGAAGTCCTATGCCATGTATCGACTTTTCTTTCTGTTGGTCAGATCTGTTATTACTAAGTTTTATACCACCTTTCCCTAACATCTAAAAAACAAACTGATGAGGCATGTCTACCCTGTTACCGCACTACTGCTCAGACTTAATAAAAGACCATCCTTAGATAAAGCTTACTGTGGTTTTCAGTTTTGAGGGTCTTTGGCTACAAATTTTGCAAAGGTCTGTTTAAATTTTTGAAATTTAAATTTTAAAATTTTGAAAGCTTTGTAATAGTAAGGTTTTTAGATGTGTATAAATGGAAAATAGGAAAAAAGGTGTTTAGCAGTATATCCATGTTACTGGGAAACCTATGCAGGAGTGTCCGTAAATGGAAGTCACATCACTCGGTTTCCCTCTTTATAGAAGAAGAACCATTAGAATTTACTTCCAGGTTTGATCCTATATAATAGGTGACATCCTTAGCAACAAGCTAGGTAGAAAGATCTGAATCATACCAATAGGAAGGTTCAAGTGGTAGTGATCAAAGCACATGTACATGTGCTAGAAAGGAAGAAAACACTTAACCTACAGGGTTTTGCCTAGGCCCAGAGTAAATACACTTATCAAGGCAGATCTTCAATAAGCTACTGCATCTTCTATGTTACATTTAGAAATATGGGATTAGGTGAGGTTTACCAACTTTGAATACAAGCCTGAGAATAACCAACCTAAATTATCTGTCAATAATAGTGCTCTGGATTCAAGAAGTATAAAAGGTAAGGTATGAAACCAAACTGGTCTGGTAAGAGAAAAACTAAATGCAAATGCAAACCTTCATGTATGAACCATAGACATCAGGCACGTAGAGCATGTTTTAAAATGGAAAATGAGGTGTATTAGGAAGAATGACATTTTTAAATTTCCAGTTTTGCCCTTTTAGGAGTGAGGAGAAATTTCAGCCTACTGGGGAAGATGCAGAAAATCAATGGGATCTAGAAAAGGAGGTTGAGGAAGTGGGAAGTTAGGGAAGACCAAAAAACCAAATAAATACAAAATGTATTTAGAGTCACTTTAACTCTCTACGTTCTTGGGGAAACAAAGACACCAAAACCCCCCGTGTTTCCTAAATTGAGAGATTTGGTCAAAGAAGTTAATGACAATAAAAGTAACCATTTACCTTAAAAAAAAGTTTAAATGTAGATTAGAAATTATCTGTCAAAGGCTAGTCACTGATCATACTGTAGACTGAAACTTAAATGTGCTGTCAGTGATAATATGGCATAAAATTACTTCCAAAAATAGAATTGCCCTAGGACTCAACATTAATAAAACTTAAGAAACACCTCTTAATATTTTGCTTACAGCATAATACAAAAACAAGTTTTCTAATAAAAATCCATATAGAATATCCTACATCAGTATACTGGGCTCAAAATACACTTTCGAAATGTATCTAGGCTAGATTATATTCCTTACATAACATCGTCATCATCATCTTCATGTTTTCTCTTCAGTGGGTTTGAGTCATTGCTCGTGTTCTGTGATGAAACCATGTTTGTAGTAATAAGAATATTTTTGGTTCCAATCATTGACGGATTAATCAGAACATTTTGAACTGTGGTGGTTGTAGGAACTGTAAACAAAAGAAACAATCCCAGACATGGTGAAAAGTATACAAAAAGCTGAATGTAATTCCAATACTAATTTCAGTAGTATGAAGTACAATTACATTGTAGAAAAAAACTCAGGTCATTATATTGCATGAAGAATTGAAGTTTTGAAAATACTTGATAAAGTACATGTAGCTAAGTGCATAAAATGAGGTTTTTTTTAATGGGGTAGGGGAACTTCACTACCTAAAATTTTGATTAGTACTTAGATGTGGGAAACAGGATAGTGGATTCACTGTGGAACATACTGAAGGCACGTGTTAGTGATACAAGCCGATACAGAAGTCGGTTACTGTGTGAAGTTTTGAAAGATGTGAAATCTAAAAATAGGCACTAATAAACTATGCTGTAAGAGTTCTTATATTATTCCAACTTTATATATCCCTGTATGAAGTGAGGAAAGGCACTATTAAAGATGTTAATTTTCATTTGTATATTTCTGTCTGGATTGCACTCATTCACCTTGAAGTTGTATTGTTTTCTTGAGCTTTAATCCTAAAGGATTTGTCCTGTAGATCCTTAGATTTGTATGCCCAGTATCTTTAGTTCATAGTGCCTTTGGAGAACCTGATGACTACACTGAATACTCCCTCCTTCCCCTTGAAAGCGTTACATGTGTGTAGAATTTCATACTACTTTAGAGGTCTGATAGGCCACTATGAAGAATCTTGATAAGCAGCATTACTTCCACTTCTTGTCATGATATTAAAACAATTTAGCTTTTAACTACAGGAACATAAGCTGTTCACTTATTACTCCCAGATTTTAAAATTCAGAAAAAATACTTTAAAAGATACCTCCCTCTGCCCGAAGAACATTACCTGGTTTGACAGGTGTGGACTGAGAAGGTGGAATCTGCACTGCAAATCTTTGGCTTGTCACAGACACTGGAGTTGCAACTTTATTTGGGACAGAGATTGATTGTGAGGCCGCTGTAGTTATAATTAACAGACCATGTTAGTTAGATGACACAAAGGTTTATAGTCTACACTCTACCTTACCAGAAACTACTTTCAAAGCACAGAGAACTAATGAAAGGTAAGAAAAGAAATCATTACAAATAAGAGCAAAGTAACTAAAAAGTTTGCAAGCTCAACAGTTTAGATGCTACAAAATTTCAACATTGAATGCAGGCCCTCTGGAGTCCAACTGCTTGAATTTGAATCCAGGCTGCATCATTACTAGCTGAGTGTCCTTGGGCAAGTTATTTAATCTTTCTGTACCTCAGTTTCTCATCTGTAAAAGGGAGATAATAGAACCTACTTCATAAGATTATTGTGAGAATTAAAATAACCCACATAAAGCTTTCCTAGCAGCATCTGGTGCACATAGTGAGCACTGAATTTTAGCTGTTACGTGAAGCCATAAAGTCGAGAGCTTCAACGAGGACAATAAAGACCTAAGTTTCCTGTTAACAACCTTAGGCAGTACTTTTAATTGCTGTCACATGCTGAGAGTTACATGATGTCTATTATGCCCATGAACCTAAACCAACATAACTTGACAAAAGAAGTCTATCAAATAAACCCTTGGGGTCTGCAGGTGGGCATCAAAAACTACTTTTTTCTCCTCAGGGACTTGGACCAGAAGAATTCTTAGAGAATCTGAACTCCTAATCACCAAAATTGTACCCTAAATTAATACAAGGTACAACTCAAATACCACCCCATTTCATAAAAGTTTCCTTGATTTGCTCAGAAATCTTTACTGTCTGAAATTCCTGTAACATTTCATAGGAATCTTATTTTGATATCTTATTCACTAGATTATGGCTCTTCACTTTTTTTTTAATCCTTAAGAGCACATGGCTCTTGTGCCTTGTTCGTAATAAGCACTCAACAAATGTTTGCCAAATGAGTTTTCCAAATGATAAAGTCAAGACTGACATCATAGCTCTCTTTCACCTCAGAAAAATCATTTACAGAAGCACATTGTTTCCATTTTTTTCCTCTGGAGAACCCGTCTTTCTATATTTTGTTTCCTCCTGGAACCAGCAGTCTATCCAGGAATAGACTTGCTGAAGAAACTACAACTATTCTTATCTGTAGGGACAAAGAGGAAGAGTCCAAATGGGGGAAGAAAACCCAAAAGTATCCAGGATTTGGGGTTGTAGTGCTTTCTCAAGTCCAGATGATGAGCCCTTACCGTAACATGTCACTCTTCATATGCCAGTCTTCCCATGTATTAAAGACTGGTTCAAAGAATTTGTTGAAGCTTAGTGAAGTAATGTATTTGTATTTTCTCAAGAAAATTCATAAAGATGTCTTCTTGGGCATTGCCATAAGCAATTGCAAATGCATCGAAGTAGATAAAACTCAGGCTTTAAAGTTGTACAGAATAGATGTTTTGGTCTGTGCTTCATAAAACTAAATTTTTTAAAAAAGTTTAAAGCTTGAATCATTAATAGCAATTTTTAGTAGCACCCTTAGTCTAGATTTAAAAAGATTTCTAAAGCTTGTACAACAAAAGTCTAGGAATAAAAATCACAACTGCCAACTAAAATTAGTTAACCTGCCAAACACATATAACAGCTGAGGTTTTTTGTTTAAAATTGGTATTCACTTAAGTAATGTGAATCCAGATAAAACAGTATATTATCAAGAAAGTGATAAGGAAACATAATATATGCAAATTTCTTTACAGAAAGGTCACATGCAGTATTTGAAAGTATATAACTAGTACTAGACCAAGCTGATTTTGAAATGCAGATACATTACATCCTGAGAATATGAACAAATGGTCTACATACCTCAAAAATCAAATGTTTCTTATACTGGAGTTATGACACTATAGGATTCATGGTATAAGCAGTAAGAGTCAAAGAGTAGGTGTTTTTGTTTCTGAAAATACACTGCTTACGAGACTATGAAAGAAATGCAGCAGGAATATAGGGAAAAAAATCAGGCAATCTAAATATTAAAAAGATACCATAGCCCAAATAAAGGTTTCTAAATACCATTCTCCAGGGCTCTATGAAGAAGTGGGTGATTTTAGAACTAAAACAGGGAAAAATAAAAGATGAGCCTAGCATATCATGTGCCAGAAAGCAAAGAATGCTCAAGGAATGAGAGAGATCTGTCAAAAAGGGGACAGGAGCTTGCTTACACTTATACATTTTAAAACTTCTTTCTTTTGCCTACATTCTCTTGCCAGTTTATTCAGAATTTCTGATAACGAGGAGACTATTGCCTTTAGTATTTGAACTACCTCAGTGGTACAGTAGACAGCATAGCTCAGAGTAAAATCCTGTGTTTGGTGTAATACCAACAATGTCAGGCTGATATGCCCAATTCTATATGCTCTTAATTTGGGATCAGCTAATCCTTGTTGCTTTTTCATTTTGAAATTTGGTAAAATACATGTTTATAGCTTTACTAGAGGGTGAGTAAAGGTATCCACACACACATGGGGATTTCTGACTCACCTTTTGACTTGGATTATAGTTCAAAACCAAGAGCTGAGGCACTTCTTTATCAGCCAGAAAAGTTCCCCTTCTCACTTACCTATAGTGGGAGTGGTAGGTCTGCTACTAACAGCACCAACACTTAATCGTGGAATGAGTCTTCCTTGGTTAGCTCCCTAGGTAAAAAATCAATCTTATTTTAATGTAAAGATCTGATACCTAAATTTACCAGGAATAAAATTAGGATTATTTATGTCAATTATAAATGGATAAACTGTGGCAACAATTTCCTGTTTTACCTTTATCAGTATTCCACACTTTAGGGTTTTCATACACATACATATGCATAAGCTCCTGTATAGTATTTAAACTTATCACATATATAATATATACACACACACACATATATATATATTTGGAAACCCTGGTGGCATAGTGGTTTTAAGTGCTATGGCTGCTAACCAGAAGGCTGGCAGTTCAGATCCACCAGGCACTCCTTGGAAACTTATCAGGCAGTTGTACTTTGTCTACAGGGTCACTATGAGTCGGAAGTGACTGAATGGCCATGGGTTATAGTATTTAGGGCAGACTCTTACCTGAATGGAGATGCCAGTGAATTCTCTTATGATTTTATTCTTAACTAGGAAACCCTAGTGGTGTAATGTTTACGTCTGCTACCGTTAAGTGCTACGTCTGCTAATCAAAAGGTTGGCAGTTCAAATCCATCAGGTGCTCCCTGGAAATCTATGGGGTAGTTCTATTCTGGCCTATAGGGTTGCCATGAGTTGGAATCGACTCAACAGCAGTGGATTTGCTTTGGATTTTTTTAACTAGTCATTATCTCAAACCAAAAAAAGATTAACTCATACTGGAATTTCACACAAGAAAGGCAGCCCAGTGCATAGAGAGCTTTTTCAGTGGTGCAACCCTTGCTGAAGAGCCTTAGATCGTATTTCAGAAAGCTGAGCCATCCCAATTCCTGCTGGTGTATTGTTCACTCTGTTATCAGGCCTCACCAAAAAAAAAAACAACAGGTAATGGGAAGATTAGATCAGACATAGTGTCCTGATGTGCAAAATGAGTGTGAGGTTAGATGACCACTAAGAATCCACTGAGGTCTAAAAATCTTGGATCCTTTGTTTTGTATTTTAACATAATAGCTAATTGCAGAAATGGTATTTACAAGGAAGTAAATTTAAACAGTATAAAATAATTGTGAAGAACAGGAATTCTAGAACACTTAATTGTGCTCATGAGGAACCTGTACATAGACCAAGAGGCAGTTCAAACAGAACAAGGGAATACTGTGTGGTTTCAAGTTAGGAAAGGAGTGTGTCAGGGTTATATCCTTTCCCCATATCTCTTCTATCTGTGTGCTGAGCAGATAATCTGAGAAGATGGACTATATGAAGAACACATCAAGATTGGAGGAAGACTTATTAACAACCTCCATTATGCAGATGATACAACCTTACTTGCTGAAAGGGAAGAGGATTTGAAACATCTCTTGATGAAGATCAAAGACCACAGCCTTCAGTATGAATTGTAACAACATTAGAAAACAAAAATCCTCACAATTGTATCAGCAAGCAATATCATGACAAATGCAGAAAAGATTAAGGTTGTCATGGATTTCATTTTACTTGGTTCCACAATCAATGCTCATGGAAACAGCAGTTAACAAATCCAAAGATGCATTGCATCAGGAAAATCTGCTGCAGAAGACCTCTTTAATGTTTTGAAAAGTAAAGACATCATGTTGAAAACTAAGGTGTGCCTGACCCAAGTCATGATATTTTCAATCACATCATATTTGTGTGAAAGCTGGACAATGAGTAAGGATGACAGAAGAATTGCTGCCTTTGAATTGTGTTGGAGAAGACTGTTGAATGTACCATGGACCGCCAAAAGAACCAACAGATCTGTTCTGGAAGAAGTACAACCAGTGTGCTCCTTGGAAGCAAAGATGGGCAAGACTGTGTCTTACATGCTTTGGACATGTGAGGAGGGATCAATTCCTGGAGAAGGACATCATGCTTGGTAAAATAGAGGGTCAGTGAAAAAGAGGAAGGCCCTCAACAAGGTGGACTGACAAAGTGGCTGCAACAGTGGGCTCAAGAATAACAATGATAATAAGGATGGTGCAGGACCAGGCAGCATTTTGTTCTGTTGTACACAGGGTAACCATGATTTAGAACCAACTCAGTGGCACCTAAAAACAACAAATTTAAAACAATTCTATTAAATTATCTTAGCCTTTATCTACTGTGATATCTCTGAGGCAGATAGGTGATTTTTAAAGGTTGCCCTATCACATCCCTTCTTTTTAAGAAGTTGACTGAAATTTCTTACCTTTTTAATTAAGGACTTCAGCCTATAGTTTGGAGCTGTTAAGCAGTATCTGTCAGGTGGCAGTCTAGGTCCCGCATATGGCTTAATTAGTGGTAAAGGGGTTTGATTTTTCTGCCTTGCAATATCTAGTAAAAACTAAAAAAAAACCCAAAATCCTATTAGAACCACTCTTTCAAACTTTTAATTACAAATAACGTCAAATTAAAGTTTGCTCACATCTCTTGGGGGAGGAGAGGTAAAAGACTGGTCAGCACGACACTGGATTGCCAGTCTCACATCATCTGCATCAACGTTAGGTTTTTTAGCATGGCTTGAATAAATTTTTGCATCATCCAGAATTGTAGTCACATACCCTTTAAGCATAAAACAATTTTTTGCAGACATAAGAAAAAAAATTATTTATGACCACTTAATAAAAGGTCCCACTACTGTTCTATAAAGTTCATGAATTCTGGTTTTAATATCTAACTGTCCTATCTATATGATCAATCTTAGACAGCACAGTATAAATTCGACTGTCTCCCAGCTTGAGTTTATTTTCATTGCTTTAGACAAAATTCTGTTACCTTAACTGTTAAAACTAATTTGGCTGAAAATAATATCAAATTGACAAGTCAAGCAATGCTTTAATGTTTTGTTAACTTACGGAAAGCAAATTCCAACATTTGATTTATAACCCTTGGTTCATACTCTGTAATTCCCATATCCTTCAGGATCTGTGCCATCACCTGTGGATTGAAATAAAAACACACCAGATGCATGATATTTGTACTGAAAGTCAAGGCAGGACCCAAGGTACTATTTATTTTATGATACATGTCCTCGACTCTAGCCTCCAAATTCCTACTCATCCTTTTCCTCCCAAACAAATGTCTCGATTACACCAAATCACGGCGAACATTCTTTGCTGCAAACTTTTTTGAGGGATCGGGGCGGGGACAAAGAGTTTAAAAAAAAAAAAAAAGCCAGCATTGACTTCCCCAGCAGAGGGGTGAGTACGGCTGGTTGTCATTTTAGGGCTGATTGTCATTTTCGAATGTGGCGAAGCAGGGAAACTAAGCATCAGAAGTCAGGACAGCATCAGTTAACAGCCTGAGGCCCTAGGGGCAGTCTTGGGGACGGCCTGCGCACTCCCTTAGACTGCGACCTCCGGCGGGGTTTGGCCAGTTTGGTGGGAGAGAGCTTTAGCGGCCAGGGCACACACCCTTATCTCCTATTCCTTCTAGACGACCCGGCTAGGATGAAGCTGGCACGGGCCCCTGACCTCCAGCTTTCTGCCTGGGCCTGACTTTCAAGTTCGGCACCGCGCTGAGCTACGTGCACCGCATCTCATCCTTCGTACTTACTAAGGCATCCCTTGGAGCGTTCTTGGGAGCCGCCATCTTGCTCGACTCCATTTTATCCTGGCATTCGTCATCTGGTGATAGAGGGCGGCGGGCTGGCTCCGCACCCATGCTCCACCCCTGAGTGGGGGTGCAGAAGGCGGGGTTACCACGCCAAGGCCAGGCTGCCGGCCGTTTTACAAGAGCTGACAGGTGGGTGGCAGTGGGCGCTCTGTGGAGGCTGATGGAAACCCGGTTGGGCGAAAGCCAGAGTTCAGGCACCTGAGTGAGTGGAAGACTTGCCCGCAAGGATCGAAAGAGGCGGGTAAGCCTTTCGCCGGTTTACCAGTTGCTGGAGGCAAAAGACACATGAGATCCTCCTAGAAGCTGTTGTTCTTTGAGCCAGTCTCCGGAAATGTGCCCAGGTGGTCCATTATCAGCTTGCCTTTAGTTCGCCTCACAACTCTGCTACTACCCTAGCCACGTCCATCTCCCCGCAGTTCCTGCAGAGGCCCTGCCTCCACCCTGCGCCTGTGTTAGGGTTCCCTGATAAAATACGGAGCACTCAGTTAAATTTGAGCGAAGAGAAACAACAGCACATTTTTTAGTATAAGTAAACCCGGTGCTGTTGAATCAATTCCAATTAATAGTGACCTATAGGGCAGAGTAGTAATGCTGCAGTTTCCAAGGAGCACCTGGTGGATTCAAACTGCTTGTCCTTTGGTTAGCAGATATAGCACGTAACCACTGCTCCACCAGGGTTTCCTTTAGTGTAAGTATGTCCCATGGGACATACTTATACTAAAGCAACATTGTTCTATTAGACATTCAAATTCAACCAAACATCGCATTTATTTACTAAAATTTGCAACTCTACCCTATAACCTGCTTTCCACAAAGCAGGACTTTGGTCAGCTCTTGTGGCACTGAAGGCCCTACCATGCGGTTGCACATTTGTCGTTGAATTAACTGTACGTGCAAAAAATGTTTAAATGTTATATATATTTTACCACACACAAAAGCCCGACCATGGTTGCCCATTTCACACTGATGAAAAGCTAAAGGTTGTGATGGTCTGCAAGAGTCCACGGTGGAATTCCTCCTAACCTCATCCATTGTCCCTGAGCTGTTTCCTCCCTGTCCCTCTAAGGCTTACACTATGCTCTCACTTGCCTCCAGATGGTCGAAGTCCAGTGGCTTTTGAAAATCATCCATCTAACCCAAGTGACTTGAAAAAGTGCAACAGTTAACCATCTCTGGCTTAAAGTTTCCCTAAGGAATTATTTATTACTCTCCATGTCCCACAGTGGAAACTGGTGGTGTAGTGGTTCAGTGCTATGGCTGCTGATTTAGTCAGCTAGGGCTGCTCTAACAGAGAATACCAGAGAGTAGATCGCTTTAACAAAGAAAGGTTTATTCTTACACAGTCGGGTAGGTTATAAGTCCAATTCAGGATGTGCACTCCAGGGAAAGGCTTTTCCCCTTGTCGGCTCTGGAGAAAAGTCCGGTATTGCATCAGTCTTTGTATAGGGAGCGTCTTGGCGCAGGAACCTCAGGTCTGAAGGACCCACTCTTCTCCCGGTGCTGCTTTCTTGATGGTGTGAGGTTTCCAATTCTCTGCCTGCTTCCCTTTCCTTTTATCTCTTGCAAGATGAAAGGATTAAGGGTGGGGCAAGCCATACTCCAGGGAAACTCCCCCTACAGCAGAGCTGGGACGTAATCCTATGCAGGAATTTACAGCCCCTTTAACATACAGTTTAGGGAAACCACAAAATGGAGGACAGTCACAAGATACTGGGAATCAAAACCAGTAACACGAGTATGTACAAGGAAAGATTTGCATATATAAAGTACAAGGAAAGCTATATATCTATATCTATCTATCTATGTATAGGAAACAGCTTAGGCAATTGCAGAAGCTGAACATCCCAAGTCCTGGCACAAGCCTCACGTGGCCGAGGGAGCTGGTTAACCCACGGTTAGCAGGTCAGAGACCACAGTTCTAGATCATCAGTTGTATAGATCGGCGGATCCCAAGATGGCGGTTAGACCGAGCTGCAGAGGCTGGCAAACCCAGGATTGGCAGGTCAGGGAACAGGACTCTCAAGCTTCTGCGTTAAGGGTTGATGAATCCAACAGCTGCTAGTACAAGTCCAGGAACCAGAAGCCAGAAGCAAGCAGGAGCTGCTGGCTACCTGAGCAGACCGGCAGTAGATGGTGGAAGGTGGAGAGATGAGAGCTGAAGGACGGGAAGCCACCACAGGCCCCACCCTGCCACTTCATACAGCAGCCAAACATGGAGTAGCCAAGTTGACATGATCCTGACCATTACAGCTGCTAACCAGAAGATCAGCTGTTCAAATCCACCAGGTGCTCCTTGGAAACTCTATGGGGCAGTCCTACTCTGTCTATAGGGTTGCTATGAGTCAGAATCGACTTGATGGCAGTGGGTTTGTTTTTTTGGCTTTATTTGTAGGGGATATTGGTCTAAAATTTTTTTTAATGGTGGACTTATCTGACTTTGGCATCAGGGTGTTGATTGCCTCATTTTGTATGAGTCAAAAAGTGTTCCCCTCTCTTATTTTTGGAAAAGTTCGAGAAGGATTGATGTTAATAAGTCCTTAAATATTTGATATAGTTTGCCAGTGAAGTCATCTGATACTTGCATTTTCTTTGTTGGGCATTTTTTGATTACTGGTTCAATCTCATTTATAGGTCTGTCCAGGTTGTCTATTTCCTCTTGAATCTGTTTTGGTAGCTTGTATCTATCTTATTTACCTAGTGCTGATGTAAAATAAATACCACAAATAGATGGCTTCAATAAAGAAAAATTTATTCTGTCACAGTTTAGAGGCTAAAACACAAATTCAGGATGCTGGCTCTAGGGGAAAGCTTTCTGTGTCTGTAAGTTCTTGGGGAAAGTCCTTGGTATCAATATTCCCTTAGTAAAGGAGCTTCTCAGCACAGAGCCATGAGTCCAAAGGACTGGTTATTCTCCCAGCATTGCTTTCTTGGTGGTATGAGGTCCCCTTGTCTCTCTACTCACTTCTCTTTTTTTTTAATATCTCAGAAGATTGACTCAAGATAAAACCAGATCCTGTAGATTGAGTTCTGCCTCATCAGCATAACTGACCCCAGTTCTGCCTCATTAATATTATAGAGGTAAGATGTACAACACATAGAAAAATCACATCAGATGACAAAATTGTGTACAATCATACAGTACTGAGAATCACGGCCTAACCAAGTTGACATCCATTTTTGGAGGGACACAATTAAATCCATGACAGTGTGTTTCTAGGAATTTGTCCATTTCACCTGTTGTGGTTACATGGTTTCGAGTCGGTTCCAGCTCAGCTGTGCACAACAGTAGGAAACACTGCGTGGTCCTGCACCATGCCCACAATAGTTTTTATGCTTAAACCCATTGTTGCAGACACTGTGTGAACTTCGCTGACACTCTGCTTTACTAAGCAGGATGTCCTCCAGGGATTGAACCTTCCTGACAATATGTTTAAAGTATGTCAGACAGAGTCTCACCATTTGTGCTTCTAAGGAGCTCTCTGGTTGTGTTTCTTCCAGGACAGATCTGTTCTTTTGTCAGTCCATGGTATATTCAGCATTCTGCAAAACCACATTTTAAAGGTGCCAATTCTTCTACTGTCTTCTGTATTCATTGTCTAGATTTCTCATGCATGTGATGCAATTGAAAATACCATGGCTTGGGTTAGGCGCACCTTAGTGTTCAAGGTGACATGTTTACTTGTCAACATTTTAAAGAGGTCTTTTGCAGACAGTCTCCCAGTGCAAAGTGTCTTTTGATTTCTTGACTGCTACTTCCATGGGCATTGACTGTGGGTCCAACTAAACTGAAGTACTTGACAATCTTGATCTTTTCTCCCTTTATCACCTAGATTATCTAATTTGTTGGTGTAAAATTTTTCACAGTATTCTCCTATAATCCTCTATATTTCTGTAAGTTTTGTAGTAATATATATCCTTTTTCATTTCTGAATTAGCAAGTTGAGTTTTCTATCTTTTTTCTTGGTCTAACTAGATAATGTGGAATTAATTCATTCTATTTCTCTATTTCATTTATTTCCATTGATCTTTATGGGAAGCTCTGGTGGTTAAGAGCTGTGTTTGCTAACTAAGAAGTCAGAAGTTCAAATCCACCAGGTGCTCCTTGGAAATTCTATGGGGTAGATCTACTCTGTTCTATAGGATCACTATGAGTTGGAATCAACCCACTGGCAATGGGTTTCGTTTTGTTTGGTTTTAATCTTTATTATTTCTTTCCTTCTGCTATCTTTGGGTTTAGTTTGTTCTTAGTTTTAGTCCCATAATGTGTGAAGTTAGATTGTTGATTTGGAATCTTTCTTCATTTCTAATATAGATTTTTACAATTATACATTTCTCTATGAACACTGTTTTCACTGGATATTATGAATTTGGTATGTTGTGTTTTCATTTTAATTTGTCTGAAAGTATTTTCTAATTTCTTCTTTGAAGTCTTGTTTATTTGAGAATGTGTTAACATCCACATGTTTGCAAATTTTCCAGTTTTCCTTTTTATTGGTTTCTGGTTTTAATCCATTACAGTTAAAGAAGAGACTTTACAGGAATTCAGCCTTTTCAAATCTATTCATACTTGTTTTATGACATAAAATATGATCTATAACAGAGAATGTTACATGGACACATGTGAAAAATGTGTATTCTCTTTGTTGGAGGGTTAACATATTTGTTTATTAGATGTAGTTGATTCATAGTGTTGTTCAGATCACTTACTTATTGGTTGTCTGTCTGGTTGTTATGTTTATTATTGAAAGTAGGAGATTGAATCTCCAAATACTATTATAGAACTATCAATTTCTCCTTTTAGTTCTGTCAATGCTTTGAATATTTTCAAGCTGTGTTGTTAGGTGCATGTATTTGTAATTGTTGTCTCTTCCCTTTTATCATTATGTCCCTTTTATCAGTATGTAATGTCTTGTCTCTTACAGTCTCTTATAGTTTTGACTTAAGGACTATTTTGTCTGATATTAATGTAGTCACCCTAGCTCTCTTTTGGTTACTCTTTGTGTAGAATATTTTTTCCCAAACTTTTTACTTTTAATCTGTATCTAAAGTGAGTCTGGGTATAAAGTGAGTCTCTTGTAGACAGCATACAGTTGTATCATTTAATACTAGTCTGGCTTTTAATTGGAGTGTTTAATCTGTCTTCATTTAAAGTAACTGTTGATACAAAAGGATTTATTCCTGTAAACTTGGTATTTGTTTTATATGTGTCATGTAGGTTTTGTTCCTCATTTCTCCATTACTACTGTCTTTTGTGATTTGTTTTTTCTATTTTATCATTTTTATTTACTCTTCTTTTTAAGGAAACCCTGGTGGAATAGTAGGTTAAGTGCTAAGTCTGCTAACCAAAAGGTTGGCAGCTCAAATCAGCCAGGCACTCCTTGGAAACTCTATGGGGCAGTTCTACTCTGACCTCTAGGGTCACTATGAGTTGGACCTGACTTGAAGGCACTGGGTTTGCTTTATTTTTTCATTAAAATATATATTTTTTAATATTCTTTTTTATTGTGATTAAGGGAAAGTACACAAGTCAATTTTGCATGCCAGCCTCTCTATGGCTCTATCTGCTCTCATCCTGTGACAGCACATTCGTGCTTTTCACTCTTTACTTCTAGTATTCTCTTAACAAACACCTTTCCCCTTCTCTTCACCCTCTCATGTCTAGAAAGAAATCAGTGGGACAGTCCCCTATAAATATTTGAAACCATAAGTACACACACCACATGCCCACACTGTGTCCCCGAGTACAGTCCATTCTTATCTGAAGAGTTGACCTAAGTATTGGTTTCAGGTCAGGGCCAGCAGCAAGTCTAGGGGCCATGTTCCCAGTGGACCCTCCAGGCTGTTGGGCCGTCAGTTCTGGTCTTTTAGTCGAGTTCTTGAACTGCACACCTCTTTTTCTCATTCTACATCAGGAATTCTACATTGTGTCCTCCATCACAGCTGCCTTTGGGCACCATCTGGTTCTTCTGGTCTCATGTTGATGCAGTCTCCCATTCATATGGGTCCTCCTGGGATCATTTATCCTCATGTCTTTGATATTCTCAGTTGTCATCTGTTCCAGATGGGTTGGGACCATTTGGTGTTCCTTAGATGGCAGCTTGCTAGCTTTTAAGATCCCAGATACCACTTACCAATATGAGGTATAGAAGACTTTCTTAGCAAAAGACTGCTATGTCAGTTGACCTCTATGTCCCTTGAAAACATGGTACTGAGACCTGTGCCCATGCTACTCTATCCTTTGAAATGTTGGGTTGAATTTAGAAAACCTTTCAGTTTATGCTGTAGTCCAGTTATGCTGATCTACGCTCTACTGTGTGCTGTCACTCCCTTCCTCTAACCAAATTCCTATCGACTAACCTATGAACTACGGCCCTCTCCCTCCCTCCCCACCCTTGTAGCCATGAGATGATGTTTTCTTCTGTACATAAGTCTATTTTTAAGTCCTTGCTAACCAAAAGGTCAGCAGTTCAAATCTGCCAAGTGCCTCTTAGAAGCTCTGTGGGCAGTTCTACTCTGACCTATAGGGTCACTGAAAGTTGGAATCCTCACAACGGCAGTGGTTTTTTTTTTTTTTTTTTTTGGTTTATAGCAGAGGTCTAATGTAATACTTGTCCTTTTGCAGCTGTCTGGTTTCACTCAGCATAATGTCTTCTAATGGAAATTGGGTTATGAGATGCTTCCTAAAATCATCGTTGTTCTTTATCATTGTGTAGTGTTCCATTGTGTATATGTACTGTAGTTTGTTTATCCATTCATCTGTTGATGGGCACCTAGGTTGATTCCACCTTTTTGCTATTGTGGACGGTGCTGCAATAAACATTTGTGTGCATGTATCTGTTCATGTGACTACCTTTATTTCTGTAGGATATATTCCAAGCAGTGGGATTGCTGAATCATATGGTATTTCTATTTCTAGCTTTTAAAGGAAGTGCCAAATTGCTCTCCAGAGAGGTTAGCAAAAGACTAGCATGTCTGTGGACCTCGATGTGAACCATTTCGACTTTTGTCAAAATGAAACTGAAAAAAGTGAAACAAGACCCATATCTCACCCCTTATACAAAAACTAATTCAAAATGGATCAAAAACCTAAATATCAAATCTAAACTGATAAAGATGATGGAAGAAAAAATAGGGATAACAATGGAAGTTCTAATAGACAGGCTACAAAATCTTACTAACAGTACACAAACAACAGAAAATAGGTAAATGGGAACTACTAAAAATCACTTATGCTGATCCAAAGACTTTATCAACAGAGTTAAAAGACTACCTACAGAATGGGAAAGAATAGTTGGCAACTGTGTATTGGATCAATGTCTGATTTCCATAATCTACAAAGTACTGCAAAATATCAACAAGAAAAAGACAAATAACCCAATCAAACAATGGGCAAAGGAAATGGGCAGATACTTCACCAAAGAATACATCCAGGCAGCCAAAAGACACATGAGGAAATGCTCACAATCACTAGCTATTAGAGAAATCCAAATCATAACTACAGTGAGATACCATCTCACCCCAAGAAGGTTGACTGTGATCCAAAATCCACAAAACAGCAAATTCAGGAGAAGTTGTGGAGAGATGGCCCCTAGACTTGCTCCTAGAAGTCTACTTAGGTCAACTCTTCAGTCAAGAATGGACTGGATTTGGGCATACAGGGTGAGCATGTGGTGTGTGTACTTTGTGGTTTCAAACATTTATAGGAGGCTATCCTACCTGTTTTTTTCTAGAGGGGAGAGGGTGGAAAGGAGGGGAGAAGGTGGAGAGGAGGGGAGAGGGTGGAGAGGAGGGGAAAAATGTTCATGAAGAGGATACAAAATGATGTGTACCATTTTTCATTCCTGCTGGTAGGCTAGGAGAGTTCCCATCTCTCCACAGCTTCTCCAGCATTTGTCGTTTGGTGGTTTTGGGATTATTTCCAACCTTGTTGGGGTGAGACTTTTTCATTGCAAATACCATTTTTAACCAACACAATCAGCAACTGTACACATGGGCCTCATCAGATGGCATACACAGGAACAAAATTGACCACATCTGTAGAAAAAGATGATGGAAAAGCTCCATATTGGCAGTCAGAACAAGACCAGGTGCTGACTGTGGCACAGATCATCAATTGCTCATATGCAAATTCAAATTGAAACTGAAGAAAATTAGAACAAATCCACGAGAGCCAAAGTATGACCTTGAGTATATCCTTCCTGAGTTTAGCCAAAGTATGACCTTGAGTATATCCCTCCTGAGTTTAAAGATCATCTCAAGAACAGATTTGATGTGTTGATCACTAATGACCGAAGACCAGATGAATTGTGGAATGACATCAAAGACATCACCCATGAAGAGAGCAAGAGGTCATGAAAAAGACAGGAAAGAAAGAAAAGACCAAACTGGATGTCCGAAGAGATTCTGAAACTTGCTCTTGAACCTGAAGCAGCTAAACCAAAAGGAAGGAATGGCAAAGTAAATGACCTAAATAGAAGATTTCAAAGAGCAGCTCAAGAAGACAAAAGAAGTATTAATAATGACATGTGCAAAGATCTGGAAATGGAAAACCGAAAGGGAAGAACACATTCTGCATTTCTCAAGTTCAAAGAACTGAAGAAAAAATTCAAGCCTCAAGTTGCAGTAGTGAAGGATTCTACAGTGAAACTGTTAAATGACTCGGGGAGAATAAAAACAAGATAGAAGGTGTTTTATTCAGCTAGGGCTGCTCTAACAGAAATACCACAGAGTGGATGGCTTTAACAAAGGAAAGTTTATTCTTACACAGTCCAGTAGGCTGCAAGTCCATATTCAGGGTGTCTGCTCCAGGGAAAGGCTTTCCCCTTGTTGGCTCTGGAGGAAGGTCCGGTATTGCATCAGTCTTTGTCCAGGGAGCGTCTTGGCACAGGAACCTCAGGTCTGAAGGACGTGCTCTTCTCTGGGTACTGCTTTCTTGATGGTAACGAGGCTCCCAATTCTCCTTGTTTCTCTTTCCTTTTATCTCTTGCAGGCTGAAAGGATTAAGGGTGGGGCAACCCATACTCCAGGGAAACTCCTCCTACAGCAGAGCAGGGAAGTAATCCTATGCAGGAATTTACAGCCCCACCCTAATCCTTCAACATACAGTTTAGGGAAACCACAAAATGGAGGACAGTCCCAAGACACTGGGAATCATATCCCAGCCACATGCTACACATATTTTTAGGGGGACACAATTCAACCCATGACAGAAGGTATACACAGAGTCATTATACCAGAAAGAACTAGTTGATGTTCAGCCATTTGAAGAGGTAGCGCATGATCAGGAACCAATGGTACTGAAGGAAGAAGTCCAAGCTGCTTTGAAGGCATTGGCAAAAAACAAGGCTCCAGGAATTGATGGAATATCAATTGAGATATTTCAACAAACAGATGCAGCACTGGAAGTGCTCACTTGTCTATTGCAAGAAATTTAGAGGACAGCCCCCTGGCCAACTGACTGGAAGAGATCCATATTTATGCCCATTCCAGAGAAAGGTGATCCAACTGAATGCAAAAATTACTGAAAAATATTGTTGATAACACACCCAAGTAAAATTCTGCTCAAGATCATTCAAAAGTATGTTGACAAGGAATTGCCAGAAATTCAAGGAGGATTCAGAAGAGGATGTGGAACCAGAGATATCATCACTGATGTCAGATGGATCTTGGCTGAAAACAAAGAATACCAGTAAGATGTTTACTTGTGTTTCATTGACCATGCAAAAGCATTTGACTGTGTGGATCATACTAAATTATGGCTAACATTGCAGATAATGGAAATTCCAGAACACCTTATTGTCCTCTTAAGGAATCTGTATATGGATTAAGAGGCAGTCATGTGAACAGAACAAGGAGACACTGCATGTTTTAAAGTCAAGAAAAGCGTGTGTCAGGATTGTATTCTTTCACCATAACTTTTTAATCTGTATGCTGAACAAATAATCCGAGAAGCTGGATTATATGAAGAAGAACAAGGCATCTGGATTGGAGGATGACTCATTAACAACCTGCATTACACAGACGACCCCACCTTACTTGCTGGAAATCAAGAAGATTTGAGATACTTACTGATGAAGGCCAAGGACCACAGCCTTCAGTATGGATTGCACCTCATCATCAGGAAAACAAAAATCCTCACAACTGGACCAATAAGCAACATTGTCATAAATGGAGAAAGGATTGAGGTTGTGAAGGATTTCATTTTACTAGGGTCCACAATCAACACCCATGGAAGCAGCAGGCAAGAAATCAAAAGATGCATTGCACTGGGAAAATGTGCTGCAAAGGACCTCTTTGAAGATTCAAAAGTAAGGATGTCATCTTGAAGACTAAAATGCATCTGACCCAAGCCATGGTATTTTCGATCACATCATATGCATGTGAAAGCTGTACAATGAGCAAAGAAGACAGAAGAACTGATGCCTTTGAACTGTGGTGTTGGAGAAGAATGTTGAATGTACCATGGACCACCAAAAGAACCAACAGATCTGTTCTGGAAGAAGTACAACCAGAGTGCTCCCTGGAAGCAAAGATAGCAAGACTGTGTCTTAATATACTTTGGACATGTCAGGAAAGATCAGCCCCTAGAGAAGGACATCGTGCTTGGTAGAGTGGAGCATCAGCGAAAAAGTGGAAGATGCTCAATGAGACGGATTGACACAGTGGCTACAACAATGGGCTTAATCATAAAAACAACTGTGCACAGGGCACAAGACCGGGCAGTATTTCATTGTATTGTTCATAGGGTTGCTACAAGTTGGAACTGACTCGACAGCACCTAACAACAACAACCAGGCTATTTTGACTACTGTGGCAATGTAATAGGTCCAGTGTAGTGTGAGGCCTCCCAGGGTGTTCCTCTTCTTCGGTAGTGTTTTGCTTATCTGAGGTTTCTTCCCTTTCCAAACAAAGTTGGTGATTTGTTTCTCCCTCTCATTAAAAGGTGACATTGTAGCAGGAAAAAGAGAAGTTCGGCTCATGGAGCAGAAGACCCCTCGAACACCATCTTGTTTGTAGAGGAAGAGGCTGTTTATTAGCTAGCAGTGCAGTGGGTGGACTCAAATCTGAAAAATACCCATACACCCCATTCCATTGTGAGACACATCTATTTATATGTTTTTCCAAGAAAGCAGACAAAGGAATTTTCATATAGTCTCTTAATTGGCAGTTACAGGTATACAGATTTTCATATTGCATTTCTATTGGTCCAGCATACTTAAAGAGGCACTAGATAAGCAGTTAGCATTAAGTCACATAGGAAAGAAGCTACCCCCTCCTTAGAAACTGGGCTTATCAGGGATTTTTATGGGGGGGAGGAGGGAGCATCTCGGGCTGGCGCCTGAGAGAGGCATCTGGACTTTAACCTTCTCCTTCGAAACTGAGCTTATCTCAGGGGCCAAGAGGGAAGTTGGTATCTGACTCCCCAACCCTAATTTAGGCATCAGGCAGAAAGCAGGCCTTGATTCAAACAGGGTCTGGGAAGTTCCTCACAAGGTAAACTGGTGCCTTCTTATCTAAACAGTATAACAAAGGTTAGTTCCTCAGGTGAATTCACCTTTCAAGGAGGAGAGTAGGTAGGCCTGGGTGTGGGTGCAGAGGTCACATTCAGCAGGCCCGACCCGTGGTTTTTGAGGGTCTGATGTCATGCATTTCAGCCGTTTTCAGCTGTTTACAGTCACCCATTTACAGGCTCTCAAGACCTGCACCCAGGCCTTCTGGAATTTAAGTGGTATCTTCTTGAAAGCTTTATCTTCCTCTCTCAGTATTGGAATTTGTGTATGGATTGTATTGTATATGTAGGTTGCTTTAGGTAGATTAGACATTTTTCAGAATGTCACAATGTTAAGTCTTCCTATCCATGAGCAAGGTAGGTTTCTCCACTTATGCAAGTCTCTTTTGGTTTCTTGCAATAGAGTGTTACAATTTTCCCTGTATGGGTCCTTTACATCTCTGGTTAGATGAATTCCTAGATATTTTATCTTTTTGGGGGCTGCCATGTTTTTAGTTGTGTCCCTCAAAAATATGTGCAGTAATTTGACTGGGCCAGGATTCCCTGTATTCTGCGATTGCCCTCCATTTGGTGATACTCTAATACTGTAAATCCTGATTTCTGCCTGTGGCTAATAGGTAGGATGATTATGTTAAAAGCAGATTAGAGTCGGACTGCCGCGCCGTTGTTAAGGGAGTGTGTGGGGCTTGTACCATCCTTTATCCTTTTATCCTGTGGGAGATAAAAGGAAAGGGAAGCAAGCAGAGAATTCAGGAACCTCAGACACCACTCACCAATATGGGGTGCAGAACACTGTCTTAGCAATACGTTAGTTATGCCCATTGGCCTCAATGTCCCCTGAGAGCATGGTCTCTGGACCCCTGCCCTTGCTGCACTATCCTGGCAATATTGGGTTAAAATTGAAAGAGTTTTCAGGTTATGTTGAAGTCCATTTAAACTGATCTTTCTAATGTGTGCCGTCACTGATTTTACCCAACCAAATTTCTATCACCAATCTAATCTATAAACAACCCTCTCCCTCCCCCCCTCCCCTCCCTTGTAGCCGTCAAGGAGTCTTTTCTTCTGTACATGAGTCTGTTTTTAAGTCCTCATAGTAGAGGCCTCATACAATATTTGTCCTTGCGACGCTGACTTCACTCAATATGTCTTCCAATTGAAACCAGGTTATGAGATGCTTCCTAAAATCATCATTGTTATTTATCATTGTGTAGTGTTCTATTGAGTATATATACCATAGTTTATCCATTCATCTGTTGTTGGGCATCTGGGTTGATTCTATCTTTTTGCTGTTGTGGACTGTCCTGCAGTAAACATTTGTGTGCATGTATCTGTTTGTGTGACTGCCCTTGATTCTGTAGGATATATTCCAAGCAGTGGGATTATTGGATCAAATGGTATATCTATTTCTACCTTTTTAAGGATGCAGCAGATTGCTTTCCAAAGAGGTTGTACCATTTTGCAATCCCACCAGCAGTGTAGGAGAGTTGAAATTTCTCTACAGCCTAAGCAACACTTGTTGTTTTGTATTTGTTGGATCATAGCCAACCTTATTGGAGTGAGATGGCATCTCATCGTAGTTTCGATTTATATTTCTTTAATAGCTAATGATCATGAGCATTTCCTCGTGTGTCTTTTGGCTTCTTAGATATACTCTTCAGTGAAGTGTCTGTCTATCTCCTTTGCCCAACACTTAATTGGGTTATTTACCCTTTTCTTGTTAATATTTTGCAGTATATTCTAGATTATGGAGATCAGACAGTGGTTCAACATGTAGTTGCCAGATATTTTTTCCCATTCTGTAGGTGGTCTTTTATCCTTCGATCAAGTCTTTGCATGAACAAAAGTGTTTGATTCTTAGTAGTTCCCATTTATATATTTTCCCTTCTATTGGTTGTGCTTCATTTGTCAGAGTTTGAAGTCTAACTTGTGTATTAAAACTTCCATTGTTGATCCTATTTTTTCTTACATTATCTTTATCATTTTAGGTTTACTATTTACGTCTTTTATCCAATTTGAGTTGGTTTTTGTGCAAGGTGGGAGATAAGAGTCTTGTTTCAATTTTTTTGCAGATGGATATCCAATTTTGCCAGCACTACTTGTTAACGGGACTGTTTTTACCCCATTTTACAGTCTTAGGTCCTTTGTCAAATATCAGCTGTTCATAGGAGGATGATGGCATCTCTGGGGTCTCAACTCTGTTCCGTTGATCTATATGTCTCTTTATGTACCGGTACCAGGCTGTTTGGACTACTGTGGCAATGTAATAGGTTCTAAAGTCGGGTAGTGAGAGGCCTCCCAGTTTGTTCTTCTTCTTCGGTAGTGCTTTGCTTATCTGGGGTTTCTTCCCTCTCCAAACAAAGTTGGTGATTTGTTTCTCCAGCTCATTAAAAAATGCCACTGGAATTTGTATTGGGATTGCTTTGTATATGTAGATTACTTTGGGTAAAATAGACATTTTCACAATGTTAAGTCTTCGCATCCATGAGCAGGGTAGGTTTCTCTATTTATGTAAGTCTCTCTTAGTTCCTTGTGGTAAGGTCTTGTAGTTCTCTTTGTATAGGTCTCTTATTTCTCTAGATTTATTCCTATGTATTTTATCTTCCTGGGGGCTATAGTAAATGGTATTGATCTTTAATGATCTCTTTGTTGGTATGTTTATCTTATATCCCGATACTTTGCTGAACTCTTCTGTTAGTCTGAGTAGTTTACTTTTGGATTCTTTAGCATTCTCTGCATATATAATCATGTTATCTGCAAATAGGGAGATTTTTACTTCTTTGTTGATGCAGATGCCCTTTCTTTCTTTGTCTTGTTTAATTGCTCTGTCCAGACGTTCTAATACAATGTTGAAGAAGAGGTGAGAATGGAAATTATTGTCTGGTTCCCCTTCTCAGGGGGAATTCTTTCAGTCTCTCTCCATTCAGGATGATGGAAGCGGTTGGCTTTGCACAGATGGCGTGAATTGCATTGAGGAATTTGCCTTCTATTCCTAGTTTGCTGAAAGTTTTTGACATGAATGTGTGTTGGACTTTTGTCAAATGCCTTTTCTGTATCAATTGATAAAGTTAGGTGATTCTTTTGTGTTTTTATGTGGTTGATCACATTAATTATTTTTCTAAAGTTGAGCCAGACTTGCATCCCTGGTATGAATGCAGCTTGGTTGTGATGAATTATTTTTTGATATGTTGTCGAGTTATACTGGCAAAGATTTTGTTGAAGATTTTTGTATCTAGCTTCATGAGTGTTATTGGTCTGTAATTCTCCTTTTTTTGGATCTTTCCCTGGCTTTGGTATCAGCATTATGCTGGCTTCATAGACTAGATTTGGGAGTATTCCATCCCTTTGCATGCTGTGAAATAGTCTCAGTAGTATTGGAGTTAACTCTTCTCTAAAAGCTTGGCAGAATTCTGTGGTGAAGCCATCTGGGCCAGTGCTTTTTGGTTGGTGGTTTTTGATGACTTTTTCAATCTCTTCCTTTGTGATACATTTATTAAGTTGTTCTGCTTCACCTTATAATAATTTTGGTAGGTGATATGAATCTATGAATTTGTCCATTTCCTCTAGGTTTTCAAATCTGTTAGACTACAGTCTTTCGTAGTATTCTGTTATGGTACTTTTGATTTTTGTTGGATCTGTTGTGACATCTCCCATCTCACTTCTTACCTGGTTTATTTGTTTCCTCTCCTATTTTTCTTTAGTAGGTTTAGCCAGTGGATTGTCAATTTTGTGGATGTTTTGAAAAAAACAGCTTTTGGCCTTCTTGATTTTTATCAATTGTTCTTCTATTCTCTAGTTCATTCAGTTCTGCACTAATCATTATGATCCATTTTATCCTGATGCCTGAGGGATTCCTCTGTTGCTTTCTTTCTATTTGTTCAAGCTGTAGAGTTAATTCTTTGGTTTGGTCCTTTCTTCCTTCTGGCTGTGACCTCTGAGCACTGCTTTGGCTGTATTCCATAGGTTCTGGTATGGTGTGTTTTCATTCTCATTTGAATCCATGAATTTCTTTATTTCATCCTTCATTTCTTGTATGACTCCTGGTTTTTGATCAAGATGTTGTTCAGTTTCCATAAGTTCCAATTTCTAGCAAGATTTCTTATGCTATGGATTTGAACTTTTATGGCTTTATGGTCTGAGAAGATGCTTTGCAATAATTCAATATTTTGGATTTTTTTGGGATTTGTTTTATGTCCTAACACATGGTCTATTCTGGAAAACGTTCTGTGTCCATTGAAGAAGAAGGTGTAGTTACCTGTTGGTGGATAAAAAGTGCTGTATGTGTTGATGAGGTCTTGTTCATTAATTGTGGTGGTAAGATCTTCGATGTCTTTACTGAGCTTTTTTTCTAGAAGATCTGTCCAATACTGAGAGTGAAGTGTTGAAGTCTCCCACTATTATTGTGGAGTGATCTTTCTCATTTTTCATTGTATTCAGTGTTTGTTCCATGTATTTAGATGCTCAGTATTGGGTGCGTAAATATTTAGTATTGTTAAGTCCTGTTTGTGTATTGAACCTTTTAGCAATAAATAGTGACCATCTTTGTCCACGATGGTGGATTTTACATTAAAATCTATTTTATCTGAGATTAGAATTGCCATACCTGCTCTTCTTTGTATATTGTTATCTTGGTATATATTCTTCCTTCCTTTAATTTTCAGTTTGTTCATATCTTTAAGCCTAAGGTAAGTTTCTTGTAAGCACCTTATAGACAGCTTGTGTGTTTTGATCAAGATGTCACTCGTTGTCTCCTTACTGGAGTGTTCAGTCTGTTTACATTCAGTGTAGTTATTGATAGGTATGTGTTTAGTGCTGTCATTTTAATGTATCTATTTTTATGTTGGTGTGTTCTCTTTTGCTCTTAATGTTGTGCACTGGTTCATTCTTTATGGGTTGGGTTTTCATCCTTTTCAGTGTCGATTTTGTGTTTGTTGAGTCTCCTGTATTATGTTTCTTGTTTTGAAATGCTGCATATTGATTGTGCTTTGCAGCTCCCCCTATGATTCCCCTTAACAGTCTTAAGTTTGAACCCAGATTTAAGTTCTACATATCTTATTAACTTTCTCTCCATCTGGAAGGACTATAATTACTGCAGTGTATGTCTCTTTTTAATGTGATGATATCTTAGTTTCAATGATACCGATAGTGGATCTCTTCTTTTAATATTTTACCCTTGATTGAGTTTTATTCCTTCCCTAACTGAGTAGGGTTCTGGATGTTGTGTCCTTCCTTGCCTCCTTAACTATACACTGAATGGTTTTGTTTTTCTAAGGAAAGAGCTTCTGTCACTATTTCTTGTAGTTTTTGTGTGGTTTTTACAAAGTCTCTTAAGTTTCTGTTTATCTGCAGATGTCTTTAATTTCACCTTCATATTTGAAAGACATTTTTCAGGATATATAATTCTTTGTTGGAAGTTTTTCTCCCTCAAGGCTTTGAATGTGTTATCCCACTGCCTCCATGCTGACATCATTTCTGCCAAGAAGTCAGATGACAGCCTACAGAGCTTTCCTCTGAATGTTAGCTTTGCTTTGAGTCTTGCTGTTTTTAAGAGTTTCTGCTTATGTTTCTTTTTATTAAGCTTGATTATAATGTGTCTTGGTGTCTAATTTTTGTGGCGTTAGATACACATCTTGGATATCTGTGTTCTTGTCTTTCATAATTTCAGGGAAGTTTTCTTTCAGCAACTCAACAGTAATACTCTCTGTGTTTTCAGGTATCACTCCCTGTTCAGGAATTCCAATTAATTGTAGATTATTCCTCCTGATAGAGTCCCACATGTGTCTTAATGCGTCTTCATTTTTCTTGTTTCTTTTTTATGAGTTTTCCTCATAAATGCTGGTGGCAGTAGCTCTTTCCTCAAAGGTAATAAGTCTAGTTTCCAGTTGTTTAATTCTGCTCTTTTTTACTTTGAATTGTCTAATGCTGTAATTTTGTTATTGATCTGTCAGATTTCAGAATGCTGATGTTCCATCAGTTTGAACAACTTGCTTAATTTTTCATCTTGCTGTGCTGCATTTTGTATAATGTCTAGGAGGGCTCTCTATGTAATTCTTTTGTCTCAACCACCAATAGTTTCAGAAAGGCTTCTTCATCTGGGAAGTTCTTCAATTCTTTATTTTGAGAGTTTTCTGGAGCCATGGTTGGATGTTTCTTTTCTTTTTTCAAAAAAATATGATTGAATGAAAATGTACATTCCCATATAAATTTGCATGCTCACCGATATGCAGCTTCCACTGCTGTCCCTGCCCAGTGACAGCACACTCTTCCTCTCCACTCCATACGTGTCTTATCCTCTCAACAATCTCCTATTCCCTCCTCTCCACCCACTCCCCCACCTCCAGTAAAAGCTCAACAGGAAGACATCCTATAGATGCATAGAATCACAAAGTGCACACATGATATGGTCACTCTGTGTCACCAAGTCCAATCCATTAGTAAGAGTTGATCTCCATTGTGATTTATGGACAGGGACAGCATCAGGGCCAGGGGCCATGCTCCCGGGGGAACTCCAAGGCCCCTGGACCATCAATTGTGGTCTTTTAGTGGAAATCTCAGGGTACACCCCTTTTTATTCTTGTGTTGCCAGTGAGACTCAACTTTATGAGCTCCATCACGGCTATAACTGGTGGTGGCTGGGCACCATCCCGTTCTTCCAGTCACAAGTGGATGTAGTCACCCACTGTTTTAGTCAGCTAGGGCTGCTGTAACAGAAATACCACAGAGTAGATGGGTTTAACAAAGGAAGGTTTATGCTTACACAGTCCAGTACGCTACAAGTCAAAATTTAGGATGTCCACTCCAGGGGAAGGCTTTTCCCCCTTGTCAGCTCTGGAAGAAAGTCCGGTACTGCATCAGTCTTTGTCCAAGGAACAGGAACTTTAGGTCTGAAGGACAAGCTCTTCTCCCGGTGCTGCTTGCTTGATGGTGTGAGGTTCCCAGTTCTCAGCCTGGTTCTCCTTCTTTTTATCTCTTGCAAGATGAAAGGATTAAGGGTGGGGCAAGCCATACTCCAGGGAAACTCAGTTTACAGTGGAGCAGGGAGGTGATCTTATGAAGGGATTTACAGCCCTACCTTAATCCTTTAACATTCGGGATAGGAAAACCACAAAATGGAGGACAGTCACAAGATATTGGAAATTATGGTCCAGCCACATGGCTACACATATTTTTGGGGGGACACAATTCAATCCATGACACCCACTCAAGTGGATCTCTCTGTCTTCTGGGTTCTCTTTACCCCATGTTGTTTTGGTCCTTGTTGATCATCCATTGCTGCTGAGATGGGACCATTTGCTGTACCCTCAGATGGCAGTTTGGCAGCTTTTAAGACCCCAGATGCCACTCACCAATGTGGGGTGCAGAAGGCTCTCTTAGCAAAATGCTAGTTGTGCCAATTGGCCTCAATTTCCCCACAGAGCATGGTCCCCAGCCCCCCACCCCAGCTAGTCTGTCCTTGCAATATTGGATTAAGATGGGAAGAGTAATCATGTTATGTTAAAGTCCAGTTAATATTGATCTTTCTAATATGCTGTCACAGATTTCACCCAACCAAATTTCTATCAACTTTCTAAACCCTCCCCCCTTGCCCTTCCTCCCTCCCCACACTTGCAGCCATCAAAGTCTTTTCTTCTATGCATGAGTCTGTTCTTTAGTTCTTATTGTAGGGGTCTCATACAATATTTGTCCTTTTGTTGCTGACTACTTTCACTCAGCATAATGTCCTCCAATTGAAACCAGGTTATGAGATGTTTCCTAAAGTAATCTTTGTTCTTTATCATTGCATAGTGTTCCACTGAGTATATATACCATGGTTTATACCTATCCATTCCTCTGTTGTTGGGCATCTGGGTTTGATTCCATCTTTTTGCTATTGTGGACTGTACTGCAATAAACATTCGTGTGCATGTATCCATTGGTGTGAATGGCCTTGATTCTGTAGGATATATTCCAAGCAGTGGAATTACTGGGATGTTTCTTTAAATGCTTGGCTAGGGTTTGTTGCTTTCAGGACGCCCAGAGGCTGTTTAGGGTCTCTGGTGTTGCCTCAACAGTGGTCGAGGTGCAGTTCTGAGAATAGAGTTGGTCACCTGGGCCCAGTGGACTCTGGGGTGGCAGTGCCCATCTCCTGGCTGGCAAAGACATGGCCCTCTTTATATAGTCATTCAGGGGCTGTCAGCCGACCCTGTGGTATGGGTCAGTAAAGGCTGGAAGAGATGCCATTGGGTTGCACCACAGTTATTTCTCCAGACAGTCATATTTTAAAAAACTAAAAGCTATCTGATAGCTTCCAAAAACAGTCAGGCTGTCAGATGTGGGAAGCATCTCCTTCCAGCTGACAGTGGAGGCACCTCTTCAGCCATCCCCAGATGCTATAATGTAATTCAAAGTAGGGATAGGCTACTGCCCTTCTGTCATTCCCTGCCGTGCCCCACCTGTAAGGCTATACTGTGCTAAACACAGCTTTTCTGCTGTAAAAGTGCTCCCAGGGCTGGCACTGCCTCCCAACCTGTAAATTAGCCCCTGCTGAGGCCTCCAGTTGGGTAACTACACCTCCCAGTCAAACAAGGTGGCATCCTGGTCAAGCTGTTCTGCCTGCTGCTAAATAGCTGAATATATTGTGGAAATCCAAAAAGAGAGGGTGGAGGCGCTGTGGTGCTGAGTGTCAATCTTGGCTTTCAAAATGTGGCTATTCCACAAGCTGTTTACTTCAGCACTGCAGGTCAGCACAGCTGCTAGTTAAGCCCATACCATGGCCCACCTGGTCTCCAACAAAAGGAGAAAAAGTTGAAATGCCAGTTACCTTCAGTCCATGGGAGCCGGCCATCATCAAGAGTGGAGCTCAGTGCAAGAGAAGTTTCCTGTTTACTGGCATGTAGTCCAAACTGGCAGCCCTATGCTGTGTTCTTGGCTCATTAGGTATCAAGGAAGCTCTGTTTAATTATCAATCCAGGCCTTAGTTTTCAGAGGAAATTAAAGAGATGTGTGTCTAGTCCACCTTGTTGACTCTGCAAGCCTCTAGTCCTTAGTTCTTAGATGTAATTGAATTGATGTGTGACTAGTCTGACATCTTACCCTGCTCCCTCCCTTTTCCTTTGTATGTATATTTTTGTGTTTTTTTGATGATTGCCTTAGAGATTACAAATAATATTTTTAACTTGTAGCATTCACATTTGATTTAAGACCAGCTTTGTTTCAACACCATAGAAAACTCTGCTCTTTTACAGCTCCATCCCTCTGATGTTGTTATTGTCAAAAATTATATCTTTATATATTCTGTAAACATTATATGTATTTATAATTATTGTTTATGCATGTCTTTTAAATCATATAGGATAAAAAGAAGAACCAGAAACTAAAAATGAATCCTATAAACCAGTAAAGCTAGCTTTACCAGTGTCCTTTCATTCTTTGTGTGGTTTTGAGCTACTCTGCAGTGTCCTTTCATTATAGGCAAAGAGATTTTCTTTGGAAAATTTTTTTTCTTTTTTGATTTGCGAAGTTTACTAGTCATGAGCTCCCTCTGCTTTGTTTATGTGGAAATGTCTTCATTTCTCCTTTTTGTTTTGCCGAATATACATATCTTGGTTGAAAAAACTTTCAGTACTTGGATATATCATGTCACTGCCTTCTGGCCTCCATGGTTTCTGAAGGGAAAACATTTATTAATCTTGTTGTGGATCCCTTGTATATGACAACTTATTTCTGTCACAACTTTTAAGATATTCACTTTGTTTGGCTTTTGACAATTTACCTATGGGTCTTAGTGTGGATTTGAGGTTATGCTATTTGGAATTCATTGAGCTTCTTGGATGTGTGGATTTATGTCATTCATAAAATTCAGAACTTTTGGGGCTATTATTATCATTATTTTAGGGGCCAGTCAATACAGGTGAATTTATTATATGAAGGACTTGGTTTTACTAAAGTCAAAATTTTTTTGAAATCATGTGAGGGTACAGAGTCTTGTTCTTTTTATTGTAGTATGATGAAGGTTACAGATCAAACTAGTTTCTCGTTAGACAGTTAGTACAAATATTTTATGACATTAACAACCCCAGAACATATCAACACTCTTCGTTCCCAATGTTGGGTTCATTCTGCCAGCTTTCCTGTTGTCTCCTGCCTTCTAGTTCTTTTCCTTGGTCTGGCTGGTGTGCTTTAGTAGTCTCATTTTCTTTTATATATAATTTATTTATTTATTGTGATTTAGTGAAAGTGTACAGTCCAGTTTAAATTTGCATGCCCAACTATGTGCAGCTCCCACTGTTCTCCTTGTCTGGTGACAGCACACTCCTCCTTTCTGTTCTACACATGTCATATACTCTTAACAATCTGCTGTCCTCTCTTCTCCACCCTCTCCACTCCCCTCTAGTAAGAGGCTAGTTGGATGATATCCTATAGATGCATGGAACCATAAAGTGCACACACAATATAGTCATTCTGTGTCACTGAGTCCAGTCTATTCCTGTCAGAGAAGTGACCTCAGTAATGATTTATGGACAGGGGCAGCATCAGGTCTTGTGGCCATGTTCCCAGGGGAACTCCGAGGTCTTTGGACCATCAATTGTGGTCTTTTAGTGGAATTATCAGGGTGTACTCCTTTTTATTCTTGTGTTGCCACTCAGATTCAACTTTGTGAGCCCCATCAAATGTCACTGGTACTTCTATTGGAATTGCATTGTGTATGTAGATTGCTTTGGGTAAAATAGACATTCTCACAATGTTAAGTCTTCCAATCCATGAGCAGGGTAGGTTTCCCCATTTATGTAAGTCTCTCTTAGTTTCTTGCAGTAAGGTTTTGTAGTTCTCTTTGTGTAGATCTTTTATTTCTCTGGTTAGATTTATTCCTGGATATTTTATCTTCTTGGGGGCTATAGTAAATGGTATCGATTCAGTGATTTCTTCTTCTTTTTATTGTGATTGAGTGAAAATATACAATCCCATATAAATTTGCATACCTGCCAATTAGCCGCTCCCACTGCTCTCCCTGCCTGGTGACAGTACACTCCTCCTATCTATTCTGTACATGTCTTATCCTCCTAACAATCTCCTATCCCCTCCTCTCCACCCTCTCCTCTGCGTCCAGTAAGAGGTCAGCCAGATGACATCCTATAGATACACAGAGCCATAAAGTGCACACATGGTATGGTCACTCTGTGTAACCAAGTGCAATCCATTTCTGTCTGAAGAGTTGACCTCCATTATGATTTATGGACAAGGGCAGCATCAGGGCCAGGGGCCATGGTCCCAGGGGAACCCTGAGGCTCCTGGACCATCAGGTGTTTTCTTCTTTAATAATCTCTTTGTTGGTATAAAGGAATCCTACTAATTTACTTACGTTTATCTTATATCCTGATAGTTTGCTGAACTCTTCTATCAGTTTGAGTAGTTTACTTATAGAGTCCTTAGGATTCTCTGTGTATACAATCATGTTATCTGCAAGTAGGGAGGTTTTTTACTTCTTTGCTAATGGAGATACCCTTTATTTCTTTGTCTTGTCTAATTGCTCTGGCTAGAACTTCTAGTACAATGTTGAATAGCAGAGGTGAAAGTGGGCATCCTTGTCTAGTTCCCGTTCTCAATGGGAATTCTTTCAGTCTTGCTCCATTCAGGATGATGTAGGTGGTTGACTTTGTATAAATGGCCCTTATTGCATTGAGGAATTTGCCATCTATTTCTATTTTGCTGAGAGTTTTTTTTTTTTTTTTTTAGCATAAATGTACGTTGGACTTTATCAAATGCCTTTTCTGTGTCAATTGACAAAAATCAGGTGATTCTTGTCTTTTGTGTTATTTATGTGGTTAATCATATTAATTGCTTTTCTCATGCTGAACCGGCCTTGCATCCCTGGTATTGATCCAACTTGGTCGTGATGAATTATTTTTTTGATATGTTGCTGAATTCTATTCACAGATACTATATTGAAGATTTTTGCATCCAGGTTCATGAGTGACATTGATCTGTAGTTCTCTGCTTTCCCTGGCTTTGTTATCTGGGTTATGCTGGCTTCATAGAATGAATTTGGGAGTATTATATCCCTTTGTATACGGTGAAATAGTCTCAGTAGTATTGGAGTTAACTCTTCTCTAAAACCTTGGTAGCATTCTGCAGTGAAGCTATCTGAGCCAGGGCTTTTTTTTTGGTTGATAGTTTTTTTTTTTTTCTTCCCTCTGGGTATCTTTTTTTTTTTTTTTTTAATTTTTATTTTTATTTAACATAACTGAGTGAAAATGTACATTTACATATAAATTTACATGCCCACCTATATGCAGCTTCCACAGCTCTCCCTGTCTGGTGACTGCACACTATTCCTCTCTGCTCCATACATGTCTCATCCTCCCAACAGCTTCCTTTCCCCTCCTCTCCGTCTACTCCCCTTCCTCCAGCCAGAGGTCAGCAAGATGATATCCTATAGATGTATAGAACCATAAAGTGCTTCCAACATATGGTTACTCTGCATTGCCAAGTCCAATCCATTCCTGTCCAAAGAGTGGACCTTTGTTATAACTTATGGGAAAGGGCAGCATCAGGGCCGGGGGCCATGCTCTCAGAGGAACCCCAAAACCGCTGGACCATCAATTGAGGTGTTTTAGTGGAGATCTCATGATGCACCTCTTTTTATTCTTGTGTTGCCAGTGAGACTCCTCTCTGTGAGCTCCATCGTGGCTATCTCTGGTGGTGGCCGGGCACCATCCGGTTCTTCTGGTCCCAAGTCGATGTAGGCACCCACTCTTGTGGGTCTCTCTGTCTTCTTGGTTGTCTTTACCCCATGTCATTTTAGTCCTCGGTGAGCATCCGTTCCTGCTGAGATGAGACCATTTGCTGTGTCCTCGGATGGCAGCTTGGCAGCTTTTAAGACTCCAGACGCCACTCACCAATGTGGGGTGCAGAGAGCTCTCTTAGCAAAACGCTAGTTGTGCCAATTGGCCTGGAATTCGCCCAAGAGCATGGTCCCCCGCCCCCCGCCCCAGCTACTCTGTCCTTGCAGTATTGAGTTAAGATGGAAGGAGTACTCAAGTTATGCTGAAGTCCACTTAATGTTGTTCTTGTTTCTAATGTGTGCTATCACCGCTTTCTCCCAACTAGATTTCTAGTAACTATCTAAACTAAACCCTGCCCCCCTCACCCTCCCGCCTCCCCTCCCTTGCAGCTGTCAAAGAGTCTTTTCTTCTGTACACAAGTTTGTTTTTGAGATCTTATTGTAGAGGTCTCATACAGTATTTGTCCTTTTGTCGCTGACTACTTTCACTCAACATACAGTCTTCCAGTTGAAACCAGGTTAGGAGATGTTTCCTGGAATCATCGCTATTCTTTATCATTGCGTAGTGCTCCATTGAGTATATGTACCATAGTTTACCTATCCATTCTTCTGTTGTTGGGCATCTGGGTTAATTCCATCTTTTTGCTACCATGGACTGTGCTGCGATAAACATTCTGGTGCATGTGTCTGTTGGTGTGAAAGGCCTTGATTCTGTAGGATATATTCCAAGTAGTAGAATTACTGGGTCAAATGGTATACTGATATCCATTTTTTTAAGGAAGCGCCAGATTGCCTTCCAAAGAGGCTGGACCATTTTGTAACCCCACCAACAGTGTAGGAGGGTTCCACTTTCTCCACAGCCTCTCCAGCATTTGTTGTTTTGTGTTTTCTGGATCATGGCCAATCTTGTTGGGGTGAGATGGTATCTCATTGTTGTCTTAAGAATCAAACGCTTTTGCTCATCCAAAGACTTTATCAAAAGAATTAAAAGACCGCCTCAGAATGAGAAAAATATCTGACAATTGTATGTCAGATCAACATCTGATCTCCATAATCTATAAGGTACTGCAAAATTTTAATAAGAAAAAAATAAATAATCCAATTAAACAATGGGTGAAGGAGATGGACAGACACTTCTCTAAAGAGGATATCCAGGCAGGCAAAGAACACATGCAGACATGCTCATGATCATCAGCTATTAAACAAATTCAAATCAAAACTATGATGAGATAATCATCTCACCCCAACAAGAGTGGTCATGATCCCAAAACCACTAAACGACAAATGCTGGAGAGGCTATGGAGAAATTGGAACTCTCCTACACTGTTGGTGGGATTGCAAAATGGAGCAGAGAGGAATAGTGTGCTGTCACCGGACAGGGAGAGCAGTGGAAACTGCATATAGGTAAATTTATATGGGAATGTACATTTTCACTCAGTCATATTAAATAAAAAAAATACAAAAAAAAAATGGTGCAACCTCTTTGGAAAACAATCTGGCACTTCCTTAAAAAGCTGGATATAGATATACCATTTGACCCAGTAATTCCACTGCTTGGAATATATCCTACAGAATCAAGGCCCTTGATTTTGGACTTCTCGATTTTTTCAAAAAACATCAACAGATGCGTGCACGCTAATGTTTATTGCAGCACAGTGCACAGTAGCAAAAAGTTGGAATCAACTCAGATGCCCAACAACAGATGAATGGATAAATAAACTGTGGTATATACACTCAATGGAACACTGCAATGATAAAGAATAATGATGGTTTTAGGAAACGTCTCATAACCTGGTTTCAATTGGAAGATATTATGCTGAGTTAAAGTAGCCACCGGCAAAAGGACAAATATTATATGAGACCCCTGTGTTAAGAACTTAAAAATGGATTCATCTGTAGAAGAAAAGACTCTTTGATGGCTGCATGGGTAGGGAGGGAGGGAGGGAGAGAGTTCATTATAGATTAGATAGTTGATAGAAATTTGGTTGAGTGAAATCAGTGACAGCACACATTAGAAAGAAGATCAACTTAACTGGACCTGAACATGAAATGAATAGTCCTCCAATCTTAACCCAATATTGCAAGGACCGACTAGCAGTGGTGGGGGTCCAGGGACCACGCTCTCAGGGACATTGAGGCCAACTGGCATAACTAGTGTATTGCTAAGAGTCTTCTTCCCCCCATATTGGTGAGTGGTGTCTGGGTCTTAAAAACTAGCAAGCTGCCATCTGAGGCACACCAAATGGTCCCAACTCAACAGGAACAGATGATCACAAAGGGCCAAAGTGGCACGGGGGGAAGAGAACCCAGAAGACAGAGAGACTCACGTGAGTGAGTGACTACATTGATGTGTGACCAGAGGAGCAAGATGGTGCCCGGCCATCATAGTGATAGCCATGCTGGGTCTCACAAAGTTGAGTCTCACTGGAGAATGAAACTCACTGGAGAATGAACTCAACAGGAGAATGAAAAACAGTGCACCTTGAGAAATCCACTAAAAGATGGCAATTGATGGTCCAGGGGCCTCAGGGTTCCCTTGGGAGCATGGCCCCTGGTCCTGATGCTTCCCCTGTTCATAAATCATTACTGAGGTCAACTCTTCAGACAGGAATGGATTGGACTGGTGACAAAGAGTGTCCATATTGTGTGTGCACTTGATGGTACTATGCATTTATAGGATGTTGTCCTGCTGGCCTCTTATGGGTTGGGGAGGAAAGAGTGGAGAGGAGGGGACGGGAGATTGTTAGGAGGATATGACATGTATAGAATGGATAGGAGGAGTGTGCTGTCACCAGGCAGGGAGAGCAGTGGGAGCTGCACATAGGTGGGCATGCAAATTTATATTGAATTGTACTCTTTCCCTCAATCACAATTAAAAGAAAAAAATTAACCTTAAAAAAATAAAATAACAGAAATGAGCTATCCTCTAGAAGGACTCAGCAGTAAAACTGAACTGACAGAAGACAAGAGTAGCATATTCAAAGACAGGCAGTTGAGGATGTTCATTTTGAGTACAGAAAAACAAAAAAGTGTGAAGAAAACTGAATCAAACCTAAGGATACATAGGGCACTACTAGGAGGGATAAGTCATTAAGGAACTTCCAGGAAAAGAAGAGAAAAAGGTACAGAAAGAAGTTTTTTAGAAATGACACATAACTTTCCAAATATGATAAAAATGGAGACTTCTATATCCAAGAAGCTTAGACATCCCCAAGTAGGATAAATCCAAGAAGAACCACCATGAGGCATGTTATTGTCAAACACTGAAAAACCAAGGTCAAAAAGAAAATTTTTTATATCAGCAATGAGTAAAGTGGAGCATTATGTACAAGGAAGGGGTCCTCAGGAGGATTAAGTGCTGATTTCTCTTCATAAACCATGCAGGCAAGATGACATATCTAAGGGTTAAAAGAACTGTCATCTAAGAATGTTACACTCCATAAAACTGTCATTTAAAAATGAAGACAGAATCAAGACATTCCTGGATACACAAAAACGAAAGGGAGTTGTTAATTCTACAGGAAGTACTAAAGGGAGTCTCTCCAGAGGGAAAAATAAGAACACTAGACAGTAACCTCAACGAGTACACACAGCCAAGCCAGCCAAGTACAGATGGGGGGAGAAATATATTAAAGGAAATGCCCTAAAATTATAAATGCAGATATTTCAGGGGTTGACAAATACAGGTGGTATGTCCCTCATATTTACAATGACAAAAATATGGAAATATGGAAAAACAAAAACTACACACACTCACATATACATGTATATATAAACACATATACATGTGTTTATATATACATAAAATTAAGATTACAGAGTAGCTGAGACATAAAAATGTAATTGATAATAAAAACAACATAATTGAAGGGGCAAGATTGATGTAGGTGTAAAGTGTATGTTAAAGAAGTTACCTTGGTATTACTATAAATGAGGATGTTTTAATTGTAAGATGTTAAACATAATCCTCATGGCAAGGACAAAGTAAATAAATTTTAAAAACCCACAAAGAGAAGAAAGGAGACAAAATGTCTCAACATCAAAAGAGGAAATCCATACAATAGAAGAAGTCAACACGGAAGGAAAAGAGGAAAAAAGAAGCTGTGGTCTCACAAAAAATGAGTTAACAAAATAGCAGAAGTTAAATTGTCCTTTATCAGTAATTACCATGAATGTGAATGGATTAAATACACAACAATCAAACAGCAGAATACCAGAAAAGATAAAAGCCAAACATGACCCATTTATATGCTGTCTACAAGAGGCACACTTTAGGCACAGAGACTCAAATACATTTAAAGTATAAAAAAAATTCACGCTAATAATAAAAGAGAACAGACGTGGCAATTTTAAGATCAGACGTACTTTAAGTCAAAATCTATTAGAGACAAGGACACTATATAATGCTAAATTCCAGAAATAAACCCATGCATTTGCAGTAAACTGATAATCTTTAGCTCTTTTTTGTTGTGGTGGTGAAAATCTACACAACAAAATGTATAACAAATTCAACAGTATCTTCATGTATAATTCAGTGACATTGATTACATTCTTCAAGTTGTGCAAGTGTTCTATCTTTTTCTAAATTATCCCACCACCATTAACATATATTCAGTATGTGCTAAGCAAAATTTCTGTCTTTCCCCCTTCCTGCAACCCCTGCTTACCATTAATCATTTTTTTTTTGTTTCTGTTATTTATTTAAACCCTGGTGGCATAGTGGTTATGTGCTACGGCCGCTTATTAAAAGGTCAGCAGTTCAAGCCTACCAGGTGCTCCTTGGAAAGTCCATGGGACAGTTCTACTCTGTCCAGTAGAGTTGCTTATGAGTCGGAATTGACTCAATAGTATTGGGTTATTGTTTATTTCATATAAGTGAGATAATACCGTCTCTGTCCTTTTGTGACTAACTTATTTCACTCAACATAATGTTTTCTAGGTTTATGCATATTGTGGCATGCATCAAAACTTCATTTCCCTTTATGGCTGAGTAGTATTCCATTGTGTATGTATATACCACATTTTGATTATCCATTCGTCAACTGATGGACATTTCAGTTGTGTTGCAGTGAACACTGGTGTACAAGTGTCTGTTCACATTTCTGTTTTCAGATCTTTTGGTTATATACCTAAAAGTGGAATTGCTGGATTATATGCTATTTTCTATGTTCAGCTTTTTGAGGAAGTGTGAAACCATTTTCCATTTCATATTTATTCCAGCAGTGTATGAGGATTTCTGTGGTATCTCACTGTGATTTTAATTTGCGTATTCCTAATGGCTAAAGATTTTAAGCATCTTTTCATGTGTTTGTTGGTCATTTGAGTATCCTCTTTGATGAAATGTCTTGTCAAGTCCTTTGCTCTTTTTTTTTGTTTTGATTGGGTTGTCTTTTCGTTATGTAGTAGAAGTATTTTATATATTTTTGATATTAGACTTTTGTCTGATACATGACTCTTGTAAATTTTCTTCAAATCTTTTCACTTTTTAAAATAAAGTCCTTTGATGTAAAAAAGTATTTAATTTTTTTATTGTAGTTTAAATGAAAGGTTACACAACAAACCAGTTTCTAATTAAACAATTAATATACATATTACTTTGTGACATTGGTTGCCAACCTCATGACATGTCAACACTCTCCTGTTCACAACCTTGGGTTCCCCATTACTAGCTTCCCTGTCTTCTCGTACCTTCTTGGCCTTACCCCTGGACTTCTAAACACATTTAGTTTCAATTTGTTTTATGGGCCTGTCTAATTTTTGGCTGAAGGGTGAACCTCAGGGGTGACTTTGTTACTGAGCTATAAGGCTGTCTGGATCCATACTCCGTGTTTCTCCAGTCTCTGTGAGACCAGTAAGTCTGGTCTTTTTTTGTGTATGAGTTAGAATTTTGTTTTACAGTTTTGTCCAGCTCTGTCTAGGACCCTCTATTGTGTGGTCCATGTCAGAGCAGTTAGTGATGGTAGCTGGACACCCTTTAGTTGTGCTGGAGTCAATCTGTGGAGGCTGTGGTGGTTGTGGTCCATTAGTCCTTTGGACTTAACTTTCCCTGATGTCTTTGATTATCTTCCTTCTCCCTTATAGATTTGATTTGCATTTCTCTAATGGCTTGTGATTGTATTTCCTCATGTATCTGTTAGCCACTTGAATGCCCTCTTTGGTGAAATGTCTGTTCATGTTTTTTGCCAATTTTTTAATTGAATTGTCTTTTTATTGTAGAGGTGTTGCATTTTCCTCTAGATTTAAGAAATTAAGTCATCATTGGATTTGTCATAGCTAAAAAATTTTTCCCAGCATGTAGGTTACCTTTTACCCTTTTGGTGAAGACTTTTAATGAGCAAAAATGTTTCATTTTTGGAATATCCCAGTTATCTAGCTTATCTTCTGATGTTTGTGTATTGTTACTTATTATAGCTTGTATCCACTTGGCTTTTTGCATCCACTTAATACCATGTATTAGGACTGCTAGAGTTGACCCAATTTTTTCTTCTATGATATGGAGACTGTTGGGGTTTTATTTTTAGATATTTGATTGATTTTGATTGACTTTGAGTTAGTTTTTGTGTATGTCATGTTTCTTTTGTTTTTGTAGCTGGACATCAGTTTTCCTAGCACCATGTCTTTAAACCATTCAATGGACTTTGGGCCTTTGTTGATCAGGTGACCCTAGGTGGGTAGATTTATATCTGGGTTCTCCATTCTGTTCCATTGGTCAATGTATCTGTTGTACCACTATCAGGCTGTTCTGACTACCAAAGCTGTATAGTAGGTTCCGAGGTCAGGTAGTGACAGTTCTCCTACTTTATTCTTCTTCACTATTGCTTTACTTATCTGGGGCCTCTTTCCTCTCCATACAAAGTTGGTGATCAGTTTTTCCATCTGTGTAAAGAATGTTGTTGGTATTTGGATCAGGATTGTATTGTATTTACAGATTACAGTGGGCAGAATTGGCCTTTTCACAATGTTGAGTCTTCTATCCATGAGCATAACATGTTTTTCTGTTTCTGTGGGTCTCTTGGTTTCTTACAGTAGTTTTCTTTGTATAGGTCTTTAACCCTGACTAGATGTTTTCCCTAAGTGTTTTATTCAGGGTATTGGTTATCTGATTTCCATTTTCATCATTCTGTCTATTGGTGTATAGGAATTCAACTGTTTTTTGTAAGTTTATCTCATATCCTGCAACTCTACTGCATCTATTAGCTCCAAAAGTTTTCTTGTAGAGCCTTTTGGGTTTTGTATGTATAGTATCATATCATCCTCATATAGGGACAGTTTTACTTCTTCCTTACCATTTTGGATGTGCTTTATTTCTTTTTCTTGCCTTATAGTTGTAGCTAGGACTTCTAGCACAATGTTAAATAACCAAAAACCAAACCCATTGCTGTTGAGTCAATTCTGACTTATAGTGACCCTCTAGATCAGAGTAGAACTGCCCCATAGAGTTTCCAAGCACCTGGTGGATTTGGACTGCCCACCTTTTGGTTAGAATCTGTAGCACTTAACCACTATGTCACCAGGGTTTCCACAATGTTAAATAGGAGTGGTGATAAAGGGTATCCTTGTCTTGTTCCTGTTCTCAAGAGGAATGTTTTAAGGCTCTCTGCATTAAAAATCATGTTGGCTGTTGATTTCTTACAAATGCCTTTATTATGTTGAGGAATTTTCCTTCCTTAACTGTTTTATTGAGAGTTTTATCAGGAATGGATATTGGACTTTGTTGAATGCCTTTTCTGAATTACGTGAGAATGATCATGTGATTCTTTTATTTATAGCATGGATTACACTGATTTTCAAATGTTGAATCATTCTTGTGTGCCTAGTATGAATCCTACTTGGTTGTGGTGTGCTATTTTTTTGAAGTGATGCTGAATTCTATTGGCTAGAATTTTGTTGAGTTTTTTCCATCTGTATTCATGAGAGATACTAGTCTGTAGTTTTCTTACGGTATCTTTTCCTGCTTTTGGTATGAAGGTTATGCTGGCTTCATAGAATGAATTTGGAAGTATCTCTTCCATTTCTGAGTAGTTCTGAGTAGTACTGGTAAAAGAAGTCCTTTCTTGAATGTTAGGTAGAATTCTTTAGTGAAGCCATGTGGGTCAGGGCTTTTTCTTTGTTGTTGCTGTTATTGGGAGTTATTTTTTTCCTGTTATTGTTACCTTTTCAATGTCTTGCTGTAGGTCTGTTCAGATTATCAACATCAGTTTGTTAGAGTAGGTAATGTGTTTCTAAAAATTTTCCCATTTTCTCTAGCTTTTTAATTTTGTTGGAGTATAGTTTTTTATAGTACCCTGTTATGATACTTCGTTTCACTGGGGTCTCTTGTAATTTCACTCATTCATTTCTTATAGGGGTCATTTGCATACTCTCATGTTTTTGTTTTGTTAGTTTGGTCAGTGATCCTTTCAAAGAACCAACTTTTGGTTTTGTTGATTCTTTTTTATTATTTTTCTGTTCTCTTTTGTTTATTTCTGCTCTTATCTTTGTTATTTCCTTTTTCTTTGGAGGCTGTGGGCTTCCTTTACTGTTTTCCTTCTATTTCTTTGAGTTATGTAGCTAATATTTTGATTTTATTCCTTTCTTGTTTTTTGATATGTGCATCTGTTGCTCTAAATTGAATTCTGAGGTCTGCCTTTGCTGTGTCCAAAGGTTTTGGTATGTGTTTTCATTCGTGCTTGATTCCAGAAATTTTTTGACCCTGTGTTTAACTTCTTGTATTACCCAGTGGTTTTTAAGCAGTGTATTATTCAGCTTCCAAGTATTATATTTTTTCTCCCTTGCTTTTCCTGTTGCTAATTTCTACTTTAGGATCTTGTGATCAGAGAATGTACTTTGTATTATCTCATTATTTTGAATTTCATTGAGCGTTGTTTTGTGATCTAAGGTGTGGTCTCTTCTGGAGAACATTCCCTGGGCATTGGAAAAGAATGTGTACTGTGCAGCTCTTTGATGGAGTGTTTTATATATGTCTATGAGGTCAAGTTGGCTGATTGTGGGCTTTTGATCATCTTATTTTTGTTGAATTGTTTTCTAGATGTTTGGTCCTTCACTGAGAGTGGTGTGTTGAGCTCTACTATTATTGTGGAACTGTTAATTTCTCTTTTCAGTGCTGCTAGAGTTCATGTATTTTGAAGCTATGTCATTGGGTAGTATATATTTATTATGGTTATGTTTTCACAATGGATTGTCCCTTTAATCGTTATATAGTGCCCTCATTTGTCTTTTATGGTGAATTTTGTTTTAAAGTCTGTCTTATCTGAGATTGGTATTACCATTCTTGCTCTATTTTAGTAGCTATTTGTTTGATATATTTTTTCCATCCTTTGATTTTTAATAAATTTATGTCTTTGTTTCGAAGGTGTGTCTCTTGTAGACAGCATATTGATGAATTGTGTTTGTTAATCCATTTTGTCTCTATCTCTTTAGGGGTGTGTTTAGGCCATTAATTTTCAATGTAATTATTAATCATAGTGACCCTACAGGGTTTCTATGAGTCAGAATTGACTCAGTGAGAATGTTTTTTAAATTATACTTAGTGATGCTGTTAGGTGCCATCAAGTTGATTCTGACTCATAATGACCCCATGAACAACAGCACAAAATACCACCTGGTCTTATGCCATGTCCACAATCATTTTTATGCTTAAGCCTGTTGTTGCAGCCATTGTGTCAGTCCATCTCGTCGAGCGTCTCCCTCTTTTTCACTGACCCTCTACTCTACCAAGCATGAAGTCCTTCTCCAGGGACTGATCTTTCCTGACAATATGTCCAAAGTATGTAAGACACAGTCTTGCTGTCTTTGCTTCCAAGGAGCACTCTGGTTGTACTTCTTCCAGAACAGATCTGTTGGTTCTTTTGTCAGTCCATGGTACATGCAACATTCTTCTCCAACACCACAATTCAAAGGCATCAATTCTACTTCTGTCTTCTTTGTTCATTGTCCAGCTTAACTACTGATAGATGAGTTTATTTGTACTGCTTTTTTGTGATATTGATGTTTTCTTTGTTCTTCTTACTCACCTGTGCTAAATTCCTTTTGTTTGTGGATTTGTTTTCATTTCTCTCCTTTTTTCCTAGATTTTGTGTTTACTGACACTTTATATTTTTCTTCTTCATTTTGATTAGTAGGAATGCTAACTTTTTTCTGTGTTTACCTTGAAATTTACCCTTCCTAAGTTTGAACAAGTCTTTTATTATAAACAGCCTTGTACGGTAAAACAATGGACATATGGATCAATGGAAGGGAATTGAGTACCCAGATATGAATCCATTCACCTATGGTCACCTTCAACAAAGGCCCAAAGTCCATCAAATAGGTTAAAGACAGTCTTTTTGACATATGGTACTAGCAAAACTGGATGTCTGTTTGCAAGGAAAAAAGAAACATGTCACATACCTCAGACCATACATAAAAAATAATTCAAAATGGATCAAAGACCTAAATATAAAACAAAAAAAAGTCATAGAAAAAAAATAGGCCTTAAAGGAATACAAACCATAATGCTTGGAATCACTAGCCATTAGAGAAATGCAAGTCAAAAGCACAATGAGATACCACCTCATCCTGACATGACTGGCACAAATCAACAAAACAGATAATAACTAATGTTGGAGAGGCTGTGGGAAAATTGGAACTCTTATGCTCTGCTGATAGAAATGCAAAATGGTGCAACCATTTTGGAAAATGATACAGACCCTCTTTAAAAAGCTGGAAATATAAATACCATATTGTGATGGTTAAGTGTTGGGTGTCAACTTGGCTGGGCCATAATTCTCAGTGTTTACATGTGATGACTCCTGTGATAGATTTTGCTGTGAGTAGCCAATCAGTTGAAAGGGAGTTTCCTTGGGCATGTGGCCTATATCTGAATATATGTGGGCATTCAGGCTTTTGTCCTCTCTGGATCCTGCAGTTGCCTCCTATTCATCTGACCTCTGATTCTTGGAATTTTAGCTAGCAGCGTATCTGCCAATATTAGAATTCATTGATCTTTACAGCCTGTGAGCAAGAGTCTTGCTCTCTAACCTGCCAACTTTGGGTTTGCTAGTCCCTACAGCTGTGTGAATCAGGAGAAGCTTTGTGGTCTTGCCTGTGAATCTTGGGATTTATTGATATTCACACCTGAGAGCAAAAGCCCTGCTCTCTGATCTACCAGTCTTGGGTTTTCCAGCCCTTACAGCTACATGGGAAATACTAGTGGCAAGTGCTATGACTGTTAACCAGGAGGTCAGCAGTTGAAATATACCAGGTGCTCCTTGAAAACTCTGTGGGGAAGTTCTACTCCATTCTATAGGGTTGTTATGAGTTGAAATTGATTCAGCAGCAGTTAGTTTGAATGAATGAATCAGAATGAATGAATCAGAAGAAGCCTCTATCCTGATCCACATACATATGCCTTACTGATTTTGCTTCTCTAGAGAACCCACCCAACACATATGATACAGTCATCCCACTCCTAGTAATATATTCTATAGAAATAAGAGTAGTGATGTGAATAGACTTAAGCATACTCATGTTCATTGCAGCTTTGTTCACAATAACAAAACCCAGAAACAACCTTGGTGCCTGTCAACAAATGAAAGGATAAACCAACTATGTTACATATGCACAATGGAATAAAGAACAATGATGAGTCAGAGAAGCATCTCACCACTTGGATGAATCTGGAGGACATTATGCTGAGTGAAATAAGTCAATCACAAAAGGACAGATATTATATGACATCACTGTTATAAAACTTATGAAAATGTCTACATACAAAAAGAAGCAGTTTTTGATGGTTATCAGGAGGAGAGGTGTAAGAGCAAAAAACAATAAATAGACAATAGATAAGTGGTAACTTTGGCGAAGAGTAAGATAGTACAAAATACTGGGGGAGCCAGGACAACCTGTCCAAAGCAAGGTCATAAAAGCTCCACAGGCACTTCCAAACTCCCTAAGGGACCAAACTACTGGGCTGAGAGCTATGGAGACCATGGTCTCAGGGAACATCTACCTCAGTTGTCATATAAGATAGTTTGTAAAGAAAATATTCTACATTCTACTTTGGCAAGTAAAAGCTTGTGAGCAGCCATATAAGATACTCCACTGGTCTCACCCAATTTGGAGCAAGGTAAAATGAAGACAAGCAAAGACACAAGGGAAAGATTAGTCTAAGGCACTAGTGGATCACAACTATCACAGCCTCCACCAGACTGAATCCAGCACAAGTAGATGGTACCTAGCTACCAGCACTGACTACTCTGATGGGGATCACAATAGAGGGTCTTAGACAGAGCTGGACAAATACATGGAATAAAATTCTGACTCATTGAGGGGTGGGGTGGGAGTAGAGATATGGGAAAGACCAGACTTACTGGTCTGACAGGGACTAGAGAAACCCTGAGAGTATGGCCCCAAGACAACCTTATAGCTCAATAATGAATTTACTCCTGAGGTTCACCCTTCAGCCAATGATTAGACAGGCCCATAAAATGAATTGAGAATAAATGTGCACACAAGCCCCATGTGTAGGAGAAAAAGGCAGGAGGGGATAGGAAAGCTAGTAATGGAGAACCCAGGGTTGGGAAGGGTAGCGTGTTGACATGTTGTGTGGTTGGCAACCAATGTCTCAAAACACTGTGTGTGTTAATTGTTTAATGAGAAACTAGTTTGCTCTGTAAACTTTCATCAAAACTACAGGAAATATTTTTTAAAGGAAAATGATAAAGGGAGTGCACAAATAAGAGTGGGTGGGCTCCACTAGGTATCCAGTTTAGGGTGAAAGTCCTGAGATGAGCAGATGTCTCAAAATCACCTTAAATTGTACACCTCTTTCCTTTGCCTCCCCTAACAGCACTCCTCTGCCTTTGATATTTGGTATTTCTTTACCACCTGGTGATCGTTAAAACAAAAAAAATACTAGTCAGGAAATGTGTGTGTCTGGATTGTATCCTTTCACTGTACTTATGAAATTTGTATGCTGAGCAAATAAGCAGAGAACCTGGAATATATGAATAAGAATGGGGCTTTAGGGTTGGAGGAAGACTTATTAACAACCTGAGATATGCAGATGATGCAATTTTACTTGCTGAAAAGGAATAAGACTTGATGAAGATCAAACACTACAGCCTTTAGTATAGATTACAGCTCAACATGAAGAAAACAAAAATCCTCACAGCTGGACCAAAAGTAACGTCAGGATAAATGGAGAAAAGATAGAGATTGTCAAGGATTTCATTTTACTTGGATTCTGAATCAATGCTCATAGAAATGACAGTCATTACAGTTGACAAATCTGCAAAAGACCTCTTTAAAGTGTTATAAAAACAAAGATGTCACTTTGAAGACCAAGGTGTGCCTGACCTAAGCCTTAATGTTTTTGGTATCCTTGTAAGCATAGGAAAGCTAGAAAATGAATAATAAAGACCAAAGAATTGGTACCTTTGAATTATGATGTTGACAAGGAATTTTGACTATATGTATCATGGACTGCTAAAAGAACAAAGAAATCTGTCTGGTAAGAAATATAGCCAGAATGCTCCTTAGAAGCAAGGATGGTGAGACTTTGTCTCACATACTTTGGACATACCAGGAGAGACCAGTCCCTGGCATGGGACATCAAAATTGGTAAAGTAGAAACTGAAAAAGACGACCTCAAGAAGATGGATTGACACAATGGCTGCAGCAATGGGCTCCAGCATAAAAATATTTGTAAAGATGATGCAAGACTAGGCAGTGTTTCATTCTGTTGCACTTAAGGTCACTAGGAGTAGGAACTGATTCGATGGTACCTAACAACAACATATGGACAGCTGCAGAAATGAGGATTGTAATTGCTGTTCTTTCTTGTTTTATTTCATTATTTACTATAAAGCATACAATACAAAAGGGTTTATACATGTTAGTTGCATCTTTTTAGGTGAAATTATAATTTTGTTATTGTCTTTGGAGATTATGTGCTTTCTAAGTAGACATATGTGGGTGATAAGTTGACAAAGGGTGACTATAACGGTTAATTTTATGTCACCTCGGCCAGGCTATGGTTCCCAGTTGTTCGGCCAAACACTGTAGTAGTGTACCTACATGTGATTATATCAGTTGGCCTTGGGTAGAGCATATTATCTTCCGTAATGTAATATAATTTAATGCATTTACCTTATATTTAATGTATTGTAATGTAATTACCTTATATCTAACATTATGCAATGTAATCACCTTTAATAATACCATCTAATGTAATGGCACTTGGCTTGGCTTGGCAATGTAATGTGATAATGAGGTTATGAATCCTAAACCTACTCACTTTCAAATTATAAGAAGGCTAGAATAAACATAAAGACACACAGGAAGAAACAGCAGAGACAGATTCATCTACAAAAATTGCTGGCAGCTGCTAGAAACTGAAATAGACAAGTATTTGCTGCTAGAGCCCTGAATTTGGTCTTACAGTCTCCTGAACTGTGGGAAAGTAACTTTCTGTTTTTTAAACCTATTTGTGGAATTCTCTTTGTGGAATTTCTTTTATGGCAGCATTAGGTAACTGAGACAGCAAGTGAACAGACAAAATGTGCAGAATACCTATTAATCAGCATGTCTAGCCTTGAGCTAGGATCAGAGAAATGAAGTAATTTGCTTCTTCCAGGTTACTAGGAGAAAACTGGGAACATATTGTGGTGTCCGAGAAGTAGGACTAACATCGAGACTGAAACATAATAATAGTAACTATTATTTACTGACAATGTTCTGTTGCTATTTATAAGGTTTTCACTGGCTAATTCTTTTCAGAAGTAGACTGGTGGGTCCTTCTTCCTAGTCTGTAAGCTCAGCTGAAACCTGTCCACCATGGGTGACCCTGCTGGTATCTGAATACCAGTGACATAGCTTCCAGCATTAGAGCAACATGCGGTATAGTTAAATTGTTCCCAGCCATTGTTTTACAGTTATGTGTTACTTGGACAGTTGTCATAAGCACATTTAAAATGGTTTGAGGTGATATGGAAATAATTTGAGGGCTAGTTCGAATCCACTAGCTGCTCCTTGGAAACCCTATGGGGCAGTTCTCTTCTGTCCTGTAGGATTACTATGAGTCAGAATTGACTTTTAGTTATTAGGAAAACTGAATTCCAGTCTAGGCTGTACCAGTTATTTTTCTTGCTTCCCTAGGCAAGTGTTTTCTCCTTACTCTAAGCCTAACTTTTTGTCCACTTGGGAAATGAGGCATTTACTAGCCTATTTCTTTGGCACTATTGTACAATAAAATTCTGCACAATACCCATGCACAGCATTAATTTGCAGGGTCTTATATCTGTTGTTCAGGAAACCCTGGTGGCATGGTGGGTTAAGTGCTATGTCTTGCTAACCAAGAGTTCAGCAGTTCAAATGCCCCAGGCACTCCTTGGAGACTGTATGGGACAGTTCTACTCTGACCTCTAGGGTCACTATGAGTCAGAACTGACTCAATGGTAGTGTTTTTTTTTTTTTTTTAATATCAGTTGTTCAAAGACAGAGACAACAGTTATAAACCTCTGATGTTGGGAGCCCTGGTGGTTCAGTGGTTAAGAGCTACAAGTGCTTACTAAAAGGTAGGCAGTTCAAGTCTACCAGCCATTCCTTGGAAACCCTATGGCAGAGTTCTACTCTGTTTTATAGGGTCACTGTAAATCAGAATTGACTTGATGGCATGGGTATATCTTTTGTTCACATGTGAGGCAGAGAAATCTCTTGGGGGGACAATCTAATGCTGTCAAATGCATTAACTATAGTATTTTCTGTGTTTTTTACCATAAAATTTACTCATGTGAAGTATACAGTGCAGTGGTTTTCACAATACACACAGAGTAGTGCAATAAGCACTATTTTATTGTAGAACATTTTCAACAGAAGAAATCCTGTACCTAATAGCAATAGCTCATTTCTGCTACCTTACCCTGCAACCCCCTGGTAGCCGCCAGCAACCACTAGTCAACTTTCTGTCTCTTTGCTACTATGAATATTCATTTACAAGTTTTTGTGTGAATATATGTTTTTGATTTTTTTGGGTGCACCTAGGAGTGGAATTACTGGATAAAATGGTAATTGTATATTGAACTTTTTGAGGAACTGCCACAGTGTTTTCTAAAGTGGCTGTAACATTTTACATTCCCATCAGCAGTGTATGAGGGTTCCAATTTCTCCACATCTTTCCAAAATCTTCTGTTGTCAGTCATTTTTATTATAGCTATCCTGTTCTTGTGTGCTGTCATTTTTCAACTCATAGTGACCCCAAATGACATGGTAGGGCTGTCCCCATGGGCTTTTCTATGCTGTCATCTTTATGGAAGCAGACAGCCTGGTCTTTCTCCCTCGGAGCTGCTGAGTATGTCCAAACCACTGAATTTTCAGTTAGCAGCTGATTGAGTAATCGTTGCACCACCAGGGTTTCTATGCTATGTTAGAATGTGAATTGTTTTCTTTTGGGTTTTATTTGCATTTACCTAGTGATTACTGATGTTGAACATCTTTTCTTTAGCTTATTGGCAATTTCTATATCATCCTTGGAGAAATGTGTATTAAAATTGTTTGGCTTTATTTACTTATACATTTTTCAAATTTTTATTTCATTGTTGTTCAGAAGATACATAGTGAAGCATGCATGAATTTAACAGTTTCTGCGTGTACAACTTGGTGACACTGATTACACTTTCCAAGTTGTGCAACCATTCTCATCTTCCTTTACTGAGTTGTTCCTTCTGGTCTCATAGCAAAGGAGTTGACTGTTCATGGAGGCAATTAGCCACACATCCCCGATTCTCTTTCTATTCTTGACTCTCTGTTGCTTTTAGCAAATGGAGATAAATTATTGTGCCTTGTTTTTAATTGGGTTATTTTCCTTTATAGGTCTGAACTGACTCAACAGTAGTGTTTTTTTTTTTTTTTCATTTTTATCGGTGAGTTATACAAGCTATTTATTCTGGATAAAAATCCCTTATCAAGTATATGATTTTTCAATATATTTTCTCTCATTTGGTGTTGTCTGTTCACTTTCTTGATGGTGTCCCTTGAAGCACAAAATACATAATGTTGAGATTCTAATATCTTTTTCATTTTTTCTTCTTCCTTGCACTTTCTGGTGTTCTATCAAAAACACCATTTCTTAATCCATGATCACAAAGATTTACTCAGATATTTTCTTATAACGATTTTATAGTTGTGGCTCATGTGTTTAGGTCTTTGATTCATTTTGAGATAATTTTTTTTGTGTGGTGTGAGCTGGGCTTTTGCTTGCAGATAGCCAGTTTCCCTAGCACCATTTATAAAAAAGCTATTCTTTTCCATTGAATTATTTTGGCACCCTTGTTGAAAACTAATTGGCCATAAACATAAGAGTTTATTTCTGGACTCTCGGTCATATCTCATTGATAATTTATTTATGCGTATGCCAGTACCATACTGTCCAGTGATTGTAGCCTTGAAATAATGAAGAGTGAGTTTTCCAACTTGTTCTTTTTAAGGATTGTTTTGGATTTTCGTGTTTCCTTGCATTTCCATATAATTTTTAGGACAAGATTTTTAATTGCTGCAAAAAAAGCCATATGGGATTTTTATAAGGATTGTATTGAATTTGTTGATTAATTGGAGAGTATGTTTATCTCAGAAATTTTAAATCTTCTAAGCTATGAATGCAGGATGTCCTTCTATTTGTTTAGGTTTTCTTTATTATTATTATTATTTAGCAGTATTTTGCACTTTTCAGTATACATGTCTTGCATTTCTTTTGTTAAATTTGTACCCAGGTATTTCATTTTTTCCCCTGCTATTAAAAATGGGATTAGTTTCTGTAGTGGATTGAATTTTGTCCCCTCGAAATGTGTGTTAACAATCATATAGCTAAGTATTATATGATTGTTTACAATTTTGTCATCTGATGTTATTTTGTAACATGCTGTAAATCTTATCTCTGTAATGTTTATAAAGTGTGATTATTATGTTATGTTAATGAGGCAGGACTCAGTCTGTAAGATTGGCTTGTGTCTGAAGTCAATCTCTCTTTTTAAACAAATATTTTATTGTGCTTTAAATGAAAGCTTATAATCCAAATCAGTTTGTCATGGAAAAACTTACACACTGCTGTGTAACTCTAGCTGCTCTCCCCACTGTGACAGCACACTCCTCTTTTCCACTCTATATTTCTAGTGTCCATTCAACCAGCTCCTATCTCCCCCTACCCTCTCATCTCACCTCTAGACAAGAGATGTTCAGTTAGTCTCATGTATCTACTTAAGACAAGAAGCACATTCTGCCAGTATCATTTTATGTCTCATAATCTAGTCCAGTCTTTGAAGAGTTGGCTTCTGTACTGGCTTCAGCTTTGAGCTAACAGAGCATCCAGGGGCCATGTCCCTCAGGGACCTTTCAGTCTGAAAGTCAGTCAACTCTGGTCTTTTAATAGAGTTCCAATTTTGCATACTCACTTTCCTCCTGCTACATCAGGGACTCTGTATTCTAGGGAAGTCGTTGGTGATGGCTGGGAACCATCTAGTTCTTGTTGTCTCATGCTGGTTTGTCTCTTGGGCTCATATTTTCCTTATGTCTTTGATGTATTTCATTCTCCTCTGCTCCAAGTGGTTTGGGACCAGTTAATGCTACTCAGATGGCTGTTTGCTGGCTTTTAAGACCCCTGATGCCACTCACCAAAGTGGAATGCAAAATATTTTCTTACAAAGCTTAATTATGCCAGTTGACCAAGATATAACTGGAAACCATGGTCTCAAGACTCCTGCCCCTGCTACTCTCTCCTTCAGAGTGTTGGGTTATATTTAGGAAACTTCTTAGCTTTTGGTATACTCTAGCTGTTCTGAACTCCCTTCTATTACGTGATGACCCTCCCTTCATCTAACCCAATTCCTATTTAAAATCTAATCAATGAATATTCCTCTTCGCCCCTCCCCATCTTTGTAACCATTAAACAATATTTTCTTCTGTTTTTAAACCTTTTTGTGAGTTTTTATAACAGTGGTTGTGTACAGTATTTATCCTTTTGGAACTGACTAATTTCACACAGCATAATGCCTTCCAGATTCCACCATGTTGTTTCCAAAGATCATCATCATTCTTTATTGTTGCATAGTATTCCACTGTGTGAATATACCATAGTTTATTTATGCATTCATCTGTTGATGGGCACCTAGGTTGATTCCATCTTTGTGTTATTGTGGACAGTGCTACAATAATTATTGGTGTGCATGTATCTATTTATGTGACAGCCTTTATTTCTCTAGGATATATTCCAAGAAGTTGGATTGCTGGGTCATATAGTATTTCTATTTCTAGCTTTTTAAGAAAGCGCCAATGGATTTCCTAAATGTTTGTACCAGTTTACATTCCCACCAGCAATGTAGAAGTGTTCCAGTCTCTCCACAGCATCTCCAAACTTTACTATTTTGTGTTTTTTGGATTAATGCCAGCCTTATTGGAGTGAGATAGTATCCCATTGTAGTTTTAATTTGGATTTCTCTAATGGCTAATGATAGTGAGCATTTCCTCGTGTATCTGTTAGCTGCTGGGATGTCTTCTTTGGTGATGTGCCTGTTCATATCCTTTGCCCATTTTTAATTGTGTTATTTGTCTTTTTCTTGCTGAGGTTTTGCAGTATCTTGTAGATTATGGTGATTAGATGCTGGCTGGATTCGTGGTAGCCAATTCTTTTTTTTCCTAGTCTGTACATTGTCTTTTTACTCTTTGGGTGAAGTCTTTGAATAAGTGTGATTGTTTGATTTCTAGGAGTTCCTTGTTATCTGTTTTCTTTTCTGGTATTTGTGCATTGTTAGTAGATATTAGGGCTCTCAGGGTTCTCCCTAATTTTTCTTTCATGATCTTTATTTTTTTAGATTTTCTATTTAGGTATTTGATGCATTTTGGGTTAGTTTTTGTGAATGGTGTAAGGTATGAGTCTTGTTTCTTTTTTTTTTTTTGCATTTGCGTATCTGTTTATGCCAACACCATTTGTTAAAGAGATTGTATTTTCCTTGGTTTATGGACTTTGTACCTTTGTCAAATATTGGCTCCTCATACGTAGATGATGTTACATCTGGATACTCTGTGCTTTCCCTTTGGTTTGTGTGTCAGTATTGACTACCATGGCAGTGTAATAGGTTCTAAAGTCAGATAGTGTGAGGCCTCCCACTTTGTTCTTTTTCTTCAGTAACGCTTTACTTATCTGTGGCTTCTTCCCTTTGCGTATGAAGTTGGTGATTTGTTTCTCTGTCACATTATAAAAATGCCACTGGAATTTCTATTGGCATTGCATTGTATGTATAAATTGCTTTGGGTAGAAGAGACATTTTCATGAAATATTTTACACTGAGCATTTTCATGTTCTTCTTATCCATGAGCAACGTATGTTTCTCCACTTATGTAGGTCTCTTTTGGTTTCTTTTTTTTTCCTTTTTTCTTTCTGTTTTTCTTTATTATGATTGAGTGAAAATGTACATTCCCATATAAATTTGCATGCCCACCTATGTGCAGCTCCCACTGTTCTCCCTGCCTGGTGAAAGCACATTCTTCTTCTCTGTTCTATACACGTCATATCCTCTTAACAATCTCCTATTCCCTCCTCTCCACCCTCTCCCCAGCCTCCAGAAAGAGGTTAGCAGGATGACATCCTATAGATGCATAGAACCATGAAGTGCACACACATTACAGTCACTCTGTGTCACCAAGTCTAATCCATTCCTGTCCAAAGTGTTGACCTCCATTATGATTTATGGACAGGGGCAGCATCAGGATCGGGGCCATGCTCCTAGGGAAATCTCGAGGCCCCTGGACCATCAACTTCAGTCTTTTAGTGGAGATCTCAGGGTGTACCCCTTTTTATTCTTGTATTGCCAGTGAGCCTCAACTTTGTGAGCCCCATTATGGCTGTCATTGGTGGACGGGCACTGTCCAGTTCTTCCTGTCACAGGTTGATGTAGTCACCCACTCACATGAGTCTCTGTCTTCTGGGTTCTCTTTCCCCCATGTCATTTTGGTCCTTGGTGATCATCTGTTTCTGCTGATCTGGGACAATTTGCTGTACCTCAGATGGCAGCTTGGCAGCTTTTAAGACCCCAGATGCCATTCACCAATGTGGGTTGCAGGAGACTCTCTTAGTAAAACTCTAGTTGTGCCAGCTGACCTCGATTTCCCCAGAGAGCATGGCCCCCAGCCCCCCTCCAGCTACTCTGTCCTTGCAATATTGGGTTAAGATGTGAGGAGTAGTCATGTTATGGTGAAGTCCAGTTAAAATAGATCTTTCTAATGTGTGCTGTCACAGATTTCACCCAACAACATTTCTATGAACTATCTACTCTATACCCCACCGTCTCCCTTCCTCCCTCCCCACCCTTGCAGCCATCAGAGAGTCTTTTCTTCTAGGCATGACTCTGTTTTTAAGTTCTTATTGTAGGGGTCTCATACAATATTTGTCCTTTTGTCAGTGACTACTTTCACTCAGCATAATGTCCTCCAATTGAAACCAGGTTATGAGATATTTCCTAGGATCATCATTGTTCTTTATGATTGCATAATGTTCCATTGAGTATATATACCATACTTTATCTACCCATTCCTCTGTTGTTAGGCATCTGGGTTGATTCCATCTTTTTGCTATTTTGGACTGTGCTGCAATAAACATGCTCATGCATGTATCAGTTGGTGTGAATGGCCTTGATTCTGTAGGATATATTCCAAGCAGTGGAATTACTGGGTCAAATGGTGTCTCTATTTCCAGGTTTTTAAGGAAGCGCAAGATTGTTTTCCAAAGAGTTTGCACCGTTTTGCAATCCCGCCAACAGTGTAGGAGAGTTCCAATTTCTCCACAGCCTCTCCAGCATTTGTTGTTTTGTTTTCTGGATCATGGCCAACTTGGTCGGGGTGAGATGGTCTCTTACTGTAGTTCTGATTTGAATTTCTTTAATGGCTAATGATCGTGAGCATATGTGCATGTGGTTTTTGGCTGCCTGGATCTCCTTTTTAGAGAAGTATCTGTCTATCTCCTTTGTCCATTGCTTAATTGGATTATGTATCTTTTTCATATTGATATTTTGTGGTACCTTATAGATTATGGAAATCAAACGTTGGTCTGACATATAGTTGCCAAATATTTTTCACATTCTGTTGGTGATCTTTTAATTCTTTTGATAAAGTCTTTGGATGAGCAAAAGTGTTTGATTCTTAATGGTTCCCTTTTATCTATTTTCTGTTGATTGTGCTTTGTCAGATTTTGAATTCTGTCTGTGTTGTGTATTCAAGCTTCCATTGTTGGTCCTATTTTTTCTTGGATGAGCTTTGTCTTTTTAGATTCGATATTAAGGTCTTTTATCCAGTTTGAGTTGGTTTTTGTATAAGGTGTGAGACATGAATCTTGTTTCAATTCATTACAGATGGATATCCAATTTTGCTAGCACTATTTGTTGAAGAGATTGTTTTTACTCCAGTTCAATGTCTTAGGGCCTTTGTCGAATATCAGCTGTTCATAGGAGGATGTTGTCGTCTCCGGGGTCTCAACCCTGTTCCATTGATCTATCTGTTTCTTTTTGTACCAGTACCAGGCTGTTTTGAAAACTGTGGCAGTGTAATAGATTCTAAAGTCGGATAGTGAGCAGCCTCCCAGTGTGTTTTTCTTCTTCAGTAGCACTTCACTTATCCTGGGCTTCTTCCCTTTCCAAACAAAGTTGGTGATTTGTTTCTCCATCTCATTAAAAAATGTCACAGGAGTTTGTATTGGGATTGCATTATATAAGTAGACTGCTTTGCATAAAATCAACATTTTCACAATGTTAAGTCTTCCTATCCATGAGCAGGGTAGGTTTCTCCATTTATGTAAGTCTCTTAGTTCCTTGTACTAAAGTTTTGCAGTTCTCTTTGTAAAGGTCTGTTAGTTCTCTGGTTAGATTTATTCATAGGTATTTTATCTTCTTGGGGGCTATAGAAAATGGTATTGATTTGGTGATTTCGTCTTTAATAGTCTCATTGTTGGTATAAAGGAATTTTACTGATTTACTTATATTTATCTTATATCCTGAGACTTTGCTGAACTCTTCTATCAGTTTGAGTGGTTTACTTATGGATTCTTTAGGATTCTCTGCATATAGAATCATATCATCTGCAAATAGGTTTATTTTTTCTTCTTCTTTACTTGATGCAGATACCTTTTATTTCTTGGTCTTGTCTAATTGCTCTGGCCAGAACTTCTAGTACAGTGTTGAATAGGAGAGGTGAGAGTGGGCATCCTTGTCTAATTTTCATCCTCAAGGGGAATTGTTTCAGTCTGTCTCCATTGAGGATGATGTAAGCAGTTGGCTTTGTATAAATGGCCCTTACTGCAGTGAGGAATTTGCTGTCTATTCCTATTTTGCTGAGAGTTTTTACCATGAATGGGTGTTGGACTTTATCAAATGCCTTTTCTACATCAATAGGCAAAATCAGGTGGTCTTTGTCTTTTGTGTTATTTATGTGTTTGGTCACATTAATTGTTTTTCTGATGTTGAAGCAGTCTTTCATTCCTGGTATGAATCCAACTTAGTTGTGATGAATTACTTTTCTGATATGTTGTATTCTATTGGCAAGTATTTTTTTGAAGATTTTTGCATCTAGATTCATGAGTGATATTGGTCTGTAGTTCTCCATTTTTGTTGGGTCTATCCCTGGCTTTAGTATTAGCATTATGCTGGCTTCATAGAATGAATTTGGGAGTATTCCATCCCTTTCTATACTGTGAAATAGTCTAAGTAGTATTGGAAATAACTCTTCTCTAAAAGCTTGGTAGAATTTTGCAGTGAAGCACCTGGGCCAGGGCTTTTTTTAGTTGGTAGTTTTTTAAATGACTTTTTCAGTTTCTTCCTGTGTGATAGGTTTATTAAGTTGTTCTGCTTCACCTTGTGATAATTTTGGTAGGTGATATGAATCTAAGAATTTGTCCATTTCCTCTAGGTTTTCAAATTTGTTAGAGTACAGTCTTTCATAGTATTCAGCTATGATATATATTTTTTATTATGACTGAGTGAAAATGTACATTCCCATATAAATTTACATGCACACCTATATGCAGCTTCTACTGCTCTCCCTGCCCAGTGACAGCACACTGTTCCTCTCTGTTCCATACATGTCTCATCCTCCCAACAGTCTCCTTTCCCCTCCTCTCCACCCACTCTTCTTCCTCCAGCTATAATATTTTTGATTTCTGTTGGATCTTTTGTGACAACTCCCCTCTCCTTTCTTATTTGAGTTATTTGTTTCCTTTCCTATTTTTCTTTAGTAAGTTTAGCCAATGGTTTGTCAATTTTGTTGATCTTTTAAAAAAACCAGCTTTTGGTCTTTTCAACTTTTTCAATTGTTCCTCTATTCTCTAATTCGTTTGGTTCTGCTCTAATCTTTATGTTCTGTTTTCTTCTGGTGCCTGTGGGGTTCCTCTGTTGCTCTCTCTCTACTTGTTCAAGCTGCAGGGTTAGTTCTTTGGTTTGGGTTCTTTCTTCCCACCGGTTGTGTGTGTTCATGGAGGTAAACTGACCTCTGAGCCCTGCTTTGGCTGTATGCCATAGGTTCTGGTAGGAAGTGTTTTCTTTCTCATTGGAATCCATAAATTTCTTTATTTCATCCTTGATTTCTTCTATAACCCATGGCTTTTTGAACAAGATGTTGTTCAGTTTCCATTGGTTTCAATTTCTGTCTATGTTATTTCTGCTATTGATTTTGACTTTTATGGCTTTATGGTCTGAGAAGATGCTTTGCATTAATTCAATTGTATGGGTTCTGTTGAGAATTGCTTTATGTCCTAACACATGGTCTATTCTGGAAAATGTTCCATGTGCACTGGAGAAGAAGATGCGGTTGTCTCCGGATGGATAGAAAGTTCTACATATGTCGATGAGGTCTAGTTGGTTACTTGTGGCAATATGATTTTTGGGGTCTTTTTAAAGATTTTTTTCTAGTTGATCTGCTCAGTACTGAGAGCGGAGTGTTGAAGTCTCCCATTATTATTGTGGAGTGACCTATCTCATTTTTGAATGTAGTGTTTCTTTGATTATTTAGATGCTGTAGTATTGGGTGCCTAAATATTGAATATTGTTAATTCCTGCTTGTGTATTGAACCTTTCAGCAATAGTGTCTCTCTTTGTCCACAGTGGTGGATTTTGCATTAAAATCTATTTTATCTGAGATTAGTATTGCCACACCTGCTCTTCTTTGTGTAATGTTAGCTTGATACATGTTCTTCCACCCTTTAATTTTCAGTTTGTTCATATCTTTAAGTATCAGGTGAGTTTCTTATAAGCAACATATAGATGGGTCATATCTTTTGATCCAAGATGTCACTCATTGTCTCTTTATTGGAGCGTTTTGTCCATTCACATTCAATGTAATTATTGATAGGTATGTGTTTAGTGCTGTCATTGTGATGTGTTTATTTCTGTGTTGATGTTTTCTCTGTTGTTACCATTCTGTTCTGTGACATTTTTCTTTATGAGTTGATTTTTCACCTTTTTCAGTGTTGGTTTTGTGGTTGTCAAGACTCCTGTATTATGTTTCTTGATTTGCTATGCTGCATCTTTATTGTGCTTTGCTGCTACCCCTGTGGTCCCCTTTAATAACCTATGTTTAAACCCAATTTTAACTACTCCAGGTCTTATTAACTTTATCTGGAAGGACTGCAATGACTTTAGTGCATCCCTCTCTTTTTAATATGATGACATCACAGTTTCCATGACATGATCACTGGATCACTTCTTTCAATATTATAGCTTTGATTGAGTTTGGAGCCTTCCCCAACTAAGTGTCTTGTATTACCTCCTAAAATATCGAGTTAATGGTTTTGTTCTTCTAAGCCAATAGTTTCTTTCAGTATTTCTTGGAGCTTTGGTTTGGTTTTTACAAAGTCTCTGAGTTTCTGTTTATCTGTGAATGTCTTAGTTTCATTTTCATATTTGAAAGATAGTTTTGCCAGATATATAATTCTTGGTTGGAAGTTTTTCTCCTTCAAGGCTTTGAATATGTCATCCCATTTTCTCTGTGCCCCCATCGTTTCTCCTGAGGAGTCAGACAAAAGCCTACAGGGTTTCCCTTTGAATGTTAGCTTTTCTCTGAGTCTTGCTTCCTTTAACAATTTCTGCTTTTGTTTCATTTTGTTAAGCTTGATTATAATATGTCTTGGAGTCTGTCTTTTGAGATTTATATTGAGTGGTGTTTGGTATGCATTTTGGGTATCTATATTTTCTTCTTTCATAATTTCAGGGAAGTTTTCTGTCAGCAGCTGAGCAATAATACTCTCTGTGTTCTCAGGTGTCCCACCCTGGTCAGGAACTCCAATTAATCATAGATTGTTCCTCTTAATAGAGTCCCACATGTTTCTTAATGCTTCTTCATTTTTCTTGTTTCTTTCTTCTGATTTCTCCTCATAGATGCTGGAGTTAGTAGCTCTGTCTTCCAAGTCAGAAAGTCTATTTTCCATTTGTTTAATTCTGTTTTCTTGGCTTTAAATGGAAGTTTCTATGTCTTTGATTTTGTTCTTGATCTGTTGGATTCCAGAGTACTGGTGTTTCATTGGATTGAACAGGTTGCTTAATTTTTCATTTTGCTCTGCTGCATTTTGTGTAAGGTCTAGGAGGGCTCTATATGTAATCCTTTCGTACTCACCCTCCAATAGTTTCAGAAAGGCTTCTTCGTCTAAGAAGTTCTTTGGTTCTTTCTTTTGTGGGTCTTCTTAAGCCATAGGTGAGTTCTTCTTTATGTTTTTATCCAAGGTTTGTTGCTTTTTGGGCATCTGGAGGTTGTTTTGTTTCTCCAGTATTAACTTAGCAGGATCTAAAGCTCAGTCTGAAAAGGAAGGTCATCACCAGACACCTCTATGTACTCCAGTGACTGGGCTCAGTTGAATCTGTGGGGCAACAGGCTCCACTTCCTGATGGGCAAAGACACGGCCCTACCTATACAGTCACTGAGGAGCCATTGGCTGACATTATAATGTCAATCAATAAAGGCTGAAATAGATGCTGTCAGGATGCAACACAGTGATTTCTCTAGGCAGTCTTGTAATGAAAGGTAAAAGGTATCCGACAGTTTCCAAAGTCAGTCAGGCTTTCAGGTGTGCAAGTCCATTTTTCCAGCTGGCAAAGTAGCACCTCTATATCCAACCCCAGATGGTGTAAACTAGTTCAAAATACGGAAAGGCTACTGCCCTGCTTTCATCTGCTGCTGGGCCCCCCGTAGGCCACACTGTGCAAAACACTGCTTTTCTGCTGGAAAAGCACTCTCCTCTGATGAGGCACTGCCTCCCAGCCTGGGAATTAGGTCCAGCTGAGGCCTCTGTATGGGTATATTTGCCTCCCAGCCAAACAAGATGGCCTCCTGCACAAACTCCCCCGCTGGCCACGGAACTGGCTACTAAATGGTGGAGGCTTGGAGAGAGAAGCCACAGGTGCAGAGCTGTACAGAGTCCAAAGCCGGACTTACAAAATGTGGGGATTCTGCCCACTGATCCCAGCAGCTGTGTGTCTGAGCTTAGGTGCTAGTCAAGCCTCAGCCCCACCTGCTGGATAAGATATAGAGAAAAAAAGTTAAAATGGTGAGTTACCTTCAGTCCCTGAGAGTCAGCACTCAACAAAGGCAGGGGTCGATGAAATAGAAGAAGTTTCCTGTTCAGTGGTATGTATTCCAAACTGATAGCCCTATGCCGTGTCCTAGGGCTCACTAGGTGTCCAGAAGCCTCCGTTTAATTATCAATTCAGGTCTTGGTTTCTGGAGGGATTTAGGGAGATATGTGTTTCGTCTGCTATCTTGACTCTGCCCTTCTTTTGGTTTCTTGTAGTACAGTTTTGTAATTTTCTTTGTGTAGATCTTTTAAATCAGTAGTTAGATTTACTCCCAGGTATTTATCTTCTTGGGGGTCTATAGTAAATGGTAATGATTTTGTGATTTCCTCTTTGATGGTCTGTTTGTTGATATAAAGGAATCAAACTGATTTACGTATATTTCTCTTGTACTCTGGTAAACTGAACTGTTCTATCAGTTCCAGTAGTTTTGGTGGATTCTTTAGGGTTTTCTGTGCATAAAACCATATAACATCCATATAGAGATACTTTTACTTCTTCCTTGTTACTTAGGATGCGCTTTGTTTCCCTTTCTTGCCTGATTACTCTGGCTAGAACCTCCAGCACGATGTTAAATAAGAGTGGTGACAGTGGGCATCCTTGTCTGGTACTTGTTCTCAAGGGTAATGCTTTCAGACTCTCTCCATTCAGGATGATATTGGCTGTTGGCTTTGCATACATGCCCCTTATTATGTTGAGGATTTTCCCTTTTATTCCTGTTTTGCTGAGAGTTTTTAACATGAATGGGTGTTGAACTTTATCAAATACCTTTTCTGCAGTGACTGATAGAATCAAGTGATTCTTTTGTGCTATTTATATGGTTGATTATATTAACTGTTTTTCTAATTTTGAACCATCCCTGCATCCCTGGTATGAATCTTACTTGGTCACGGTGAATTTTTTTTTTTAGATATGTTATTGAATTCTATTTGTTAGAATGTTGTTGGGGATTTTTGCATCAAAGTTCATGAGAGATATTGGTCTCAACTTTTCTTTTTTGTTCTGTCTTTACTTGGTTTTGGTATTAGGGTTATACTGGTTTTGTGGAATGAATTTGGGTATATTCCTTCCTTTTCTATGCTCTTGAATACCTTTAATAATAGTGGTGATAACTCCTCTGAATGTTTGGTAGAATTCTCCAGTGAAGCCATCAGAGTCAGGGCTTTTTTTCGTTTTTAGTTTTTAAGTTACCTTTTCAATCTTTTCTTTTGTGATGGGTTTGTTTAGTTGTTCTACTTTGTGCTAGTTTTGGTAGCTGATGTGTTTCTAGAACTTTTTCCATTTCCTCTAGGTTTTCAAATCTGTTATAGTCTTTTGTAGTATTCTGTTATGGTTCTTTTAATAACAGTTGTGTCTGTTGTGATACTACTCATTTCTCATTCAAGTTATTTGCTTCCTCTCCTGTTTTTCTTTTGTCACTTTGTCCAATAGTTTGTTTTATTGATCTTTTCAAAATACTAGCTTTAATCTTGTTAACTCTTTCTATTGTTCTATTGTCTATTTCAGTTAGTTCTGCTCTAGTTTTTATTATTTGCTTTCTTCTGGTGCCTGAGGGGTTCTTTTGCTGCTCTCTTTACACTTTTTCAAGTTGTAGAGTTAATTATTTGGCTTGGGCCTTCTTTTTGGATGTGTGCATTTTTTGAGCTAAATGGATCTCTGAGCACGTCTTTTGCTGTGTCCCATAGATTCTGGTAGCATGTGTTTTCATTTTCACTTGATTACTTGGCTACAGCTGGGTAGAGTGCTCTGTATGTATTTATGAGGTCAAATTTGTTGAGTGTGGCATTTAGATCTTCTTTGTCTTTACTGAGCATTTTTCTAGATGTTCTGCTCTTCACTGGAAGTGTTGAGCCGAAAGTTCCTACTGTTACTGTGGAGCTGTAAGTTTCTGTTTTCAATGCAATTGATGTTTGTTTTATGTATTTTGGAGCCCTGTCATTGAGGGTGTAGGTGTTTAATATGGTTATGTCCTCATGCAGTATTGAGTCTTTAATCTTATATAATGTCCTTCCTTATTCATTGTGGTGAATCTTAAAGTCTATTTTATCAGAGATTAATGTTACCTCTTTTTCTCCCTTGAATGCTGTTAGCCTGAAATGTTTTGTCAATTCTTTTAGTTGTAGTTTGTTCACGTCTTTGAGTTTAAGGTGTGTCTCCTGTAGGCAGCATATATATGGGTCATTTTTTAAATCCAATCTGCCACTCTCTGGCTCTTTCTTGGCACATTTAATCCACTTACATTGAGTGTGATTGATAGGTATGAGCTTAGTGCTGTCATTTTGATGTCTTTTTTTGGTGTATTGTAGACAATTCCTTTGTTCCATTTAATTTTCTGTGCTTAGTCTTTTTTTTTTAAATGTGTTTTCATGTTTTTCCGTGTTGGTGGTTTTGTATTTGCTGAGACTTCATGTTTCTATTTATTTATTTTTATTTTGATGCATAGGATTGTTTCCTTTGTGGTTACCTTAATATTCACCCTCCTTTTTCTAAATTTAACCAGTCTTTAATTTCTTTATATTGCCTTAACTTCCTCTCTCTATGAAAGATCTATAACTACATTTTGGTTTTGGGTCCCTCTTTTTTCTTTTAATTGTGACTGAGTGAAAATGTACATTCCCGTATAAATTTGCATGCCCACCTATATGCAGCTTCCACTGCTCTCCCTGCCCAGTAACAGCACATTATTCCTCTCTGATCTGTACATGTCTCCTTTCCCTTCCTCTCCACCCACTCCCCTTCCTCCAGCCAGAGGTCAGCAGGATGATATCCTATAGATGCATAGAACCATAAAGTGCACCCAATATATGGTCACTCTGTGTCGCCAGGTCCAATCCATTGCTGTCTGAAGAGTGGGCCTTCGTTATGATCCATGGGCAAGGACAGTATCAGGGTCAGGGGCCATGCTCCCAGGGGAACCCTGAAGCCGCTGGACCATCAGTTGTGGTCTTTTAGTGGAGATCTCAGGGTGCACCCCTTTTTATTCTTGTGTTGCCAGTGAGACTCAACTTTGTGAGCTCCATCGTGGCTGTCACAGGTGGTGTCTGGGCACCGTCTGGTTCTTCCAGTCCCAAGTCGATGTAGGCAGCCACTCATGTGGTTCTCTCTGTTTTCTGAGTTGTCTTTCCCCCATGTCATTTTGGTCCTCAGTGAGCATCCGTTCCTGCTGAGTTGGGACCATTTGCTGTGCCCTTGGATGGCAGCTAGGCAGCTTTTAAGACCCTAGATGCCACTCACCAGTGTGCTGGTGCAGAGAGCCCTCTTAGCAATACGCTAGTTGTACCAGTTGGCCTTGATTTCACCTAAGAGCACGGTCCCCTGCTCCATGCTCTACAATGACTTGGGACCAGTAGAATTGGATGGTGCCCGGCCACCACCAGTGATAGCCGTGATAGAGCTCACAAAATTGAGTCTTACTGGCAAAACAAGAATAAAAAGGGGTACACCCTGAGATTTCCACTGAAAGACCGCAATTGATGGTCCAGTGGCTTCGGGATTCCCCTGGGAGCATGGCCCCTGACCCTGATGCTGTCCTTGCCCATGGATCATAACGAAGGCCCACTCTTCAGACAGCAATGGATTGGACCTGGCGACACAGAGTGACCATATATTGGGTGCACTTTATGGTTCTATGCATCTATAGGATAGCATCCTGCTGACCTCTGGCTGGAGGAAGGGGAGTGGGTGGAGAGGAAGGGAAAGGAGACATGTACAGATCAGAGAGGAATAATGTGCTGTTACTGGGCAGGGAGGGCAGTGGAAGCTGCATGTAGGTGGGCATGCAAATTTATATGGGAATGTACATTTTCACTCAGTCATAATAAAAACAATGAAATTAGAATTTGTACTGGGACTGCACTGTATAAGTAGATCACTTTGATAAAATAGACATCACAATGTTAAGTCTTCTTACCCATGAGCAGGGTAGGTTTCTCCAATTTTGTAACTCTTTTTTGGTTTCTTGTGGTAAGGCCTTGTAGTTCTCTCTGTATAGGTCTCCTATTTCTCTAGTTAAATTTATTCCTAGATATTTTATCTTCTTGGGGTGGTATAGTAAATGGTATTGATTTGGTGATTTCTTCTTTGATGATCTCTTTGGTAGTATAAAGGAATCCTAATGATTTATTTATGTTTATCTTGTATCCCTATACTTTGCTGAACTTTTGTATTAGTTCCAGTAGTTTACTTATAGATTCCTTAGGATTCTCTGTATATGCAATCATGTCATCTGCGAGTATGGAGATTTGTACTTCTTGTTTGCTGATACAGATGCTGTTTATTTCTTTGTCTTGTCTAATTGCTCTGTCTAGAATTTCTTACACAATGTTGAATAGAAGTGGTGAGAGTGGGCATCCTTGTTTAGTTCCTGTTCTCAAGGGGAATTCTTACAGTCTCTCACCATTCAGGATGATGAAGGCAGTTGGCTTTGCATAGATGCCTCTTATTGCATTGAGGAATTTCCCCTCTGTTCCTATTTTTCTCAGAGTTTTTAGTATGAATAGGTATTGTACTTTGTCAAATACCTTTTCTACATCAATTGACGAAATCATGTGATTCTTATCTTTTGTGTTATTTATATGGTTGATCACATTAATTGTTTTTCTGATGTTGAACCAGCCTTACATCCCTGGAATGAAACCAATTTGATCATGATGAATTATTTTTTAATACGCTGTTGAATTCTATTGGCTAGGATTTTGTTGAAGGTTTTTACATCCAGATTCATGAGTTATACTGGTCTGTAATTTTCTTTTTTTGTGGAATCTTTCCCTGGCTTTAGTATGAGGATTATGCTGGCTTCATAGAATGAATTTGGGAATATTTTGTCCTTTTCTATGCTGTGAAATAGCCTTAGTAGTACTGGAGTTATCTGCACTCTAAAAGTTTGACAGAATTCTCCAGTGAAGCTATCTGGGCCAGGACTTTTTTTGTTGGTAGTTTTTTGATTACTTTTTTCAATCTATTTGCTTGTAACTGCTTTATTAAGTTGTTCTACTTCTCCTTGCAATAATTTTTGTGGGTGATGTGAATTTAGAAATTTGCCCATTTCCTCTAGGTTTTCAAATCTGTTAGAGTACAATTTTATTTGTAGTAATCTGTTATGATACTTTTGATTTCAGTTGAGTCTGTTATGACATCTCCCCTCTCATTTCTGATTTGTGTTATTTGTTTCTTCTTTCATTTTTCTTTTGTGAATTTATCCAATGGTTTATCAGTGTTATTGGTCTTTTCAAAGAACCAGCTTTTGGTTTTGTTAATGTTTTCAATTGTTCTTTTATTCTGTAATTCATTTAGTTCTGCTGTAATCTTTATTATTTGTTTTCTTCTGGTGACCAAGGCATTCTTTTGTTGCTCTCTTTCTGCTTGTTAAAGTTGTAGTGTTAATTCTTTGGTTTGAGCCCTTTATTCATTCTGAATATGTGTATTTTTAGAGATAAATTGACCTCTGAGCACTGCTTTTGCTGTATCCCACAGGTTCAGGTAGGATGTGTTTTAATTCTCACTTGATTCCATAATTTTTTTATTGTTTCTTTGATTTCTTTTATAATCCATGGGTTTTTGAGCAAGGTGTTGTTCAGTTTCCATGAGTTCAAGTTTCTACCTATGTTTTTTCTGCTATTGATTTCAACTTTTATTGCTTTATGGTCTGAGAAGGTGCTTTGCAATATTTGAATGGTTTGGATTTTGTTGAGGCTTGCTTTATGATCTAACACATTTTCTTTCTTGCAGAATGTTCTATGTGCATTGGAAAATAAGTTGTACTTATCTGTTGATTCGTAAAGAGTTCTGTATATGTCAGTGAGGTCTGGTTCATTGATTGTCTCAGTAAGATCTGTATCTTTACTGTGCTTTCTTCTGGATGACCTGTCCATTACTGAAAGTGGGGTGTTGAAGTCTACTATTATTATTGTGGAGTGACCTAACTCATTTTTTCAATGATGTCAGCATTTGCTTAATGTATTTAGCTGCTCTAGTATTGGATACATAGATATTTATTATTGTTATATCCTGCTTATGTATTGAAGCTTTTGGCAATAAATAGTGACCGTCCTTGTCCATCATGTTGGATTTTATATTGTTTTATCTGAGATTAGTATTTTTTTATCTGAGGTTAGTATTACCGCTCCTACTCTTCTTTGTATGTTGTTAGGTCGGTATACATTTTTCCGTCATTTGATTTTCAGTTTGTTCGTATCTTTGAGTATAAGGTGTATTTCATGTAACCAACATATAGACGGATCGTGTTTTTGATCCAAGCTGTTACTCTCTGCCTCTCTAATGGAATGTTCCATCTACTTACTTTCAATGTAATTATTGATAAATATGTGTTTAGTGCTATCATTTTGGTGCCTTTCTTTTTGTGTTGTTGATGTCTTCTTCATTCCTCTTAGTATTCTGTTCTAGGTAATTTTTCTTTATAGGTTTACTTTTCACCATTTTCAGTGTTGGTTTTGTGTTTATTGAGAGTCCTGTGTTATGTTTCTTGTTTTGATATGTGGCATTGGTATTTTGTTTTGCAGCTACTGCCTTTATCCCCCTTAATGTTCTAAGTTTAAACCAGTCTTTCACTTCTGTATATTTTCTAAATTTCCTCCACATCTGAAAGGGTTATATCTACTGTAATATACCCCTCTTTATAGTATGATGATGTCACAGTTTTCATGTTAAGATTGCTGGTTCCCTACTTTTAATATTTCATCTTTGATTAAGCTTAGTGATGTCCATAACTGAGTAGGACTCCAGATGGTGTGTCCTGCATTACATCCTTACGTATACATTTGATGTTATTTTTCTAAACAGAGAGCTTCTTTCAGTATTTCTGGTAGCTTTGCTTTGGTTTTTGTAATGTCTCTAAGCTTCTGTTTATCTGTGAATGTCTTGCTTTCACTGTCATATTTGAGAGACAATTTTGCAGGATGTGTAGTTCTTGGTTGCAAATTTTTCTCCTTCAAGGCTTTCTATGTGTCATCCCAATATCTTCTTGCTAATATGATTCCTACTGAAATGTCAGATGAAAACCTGCAAGACTTCCCTTTGTACGTTAGTTTTGCTTTAACCCTTGCTGCCTTTAAGTGCATGTCTCTATGTTTCACTTTATTAAGCCTGATTGTAACATGTCTTGGTGTCTTTCTTTTGGGCTCTGGTTTTTGTGGTATTTGATAAGCATCTTGAATGTCTATTTTCTCTTTCTTGATTTCAGGGAAGTTTTCTGTCAGCAACTCTTCAACGAGTCTCTGTTTATTTTCTGCTTTCCTTCACTGTTTGGGAACTTCAATTATTCATAGATTATTCCTCTTGATAGAGTCCCAAATGCTTCTTAATTCTTCATTTTTCTTGTTTCTTTGATTTCTCCTCATGAATGCTGGTGTCAGTTAGTTTGTCTTCAAGTTCACTAATTCTGCCTTCCAGTTCCTTGATCCTACTCTTTTGGCTTTGCATTGAATTGTCAGACTCTGTAATTGTATTATTGATCTGCTGGATTTCAGATCACTGATGTTCTAGCAGTTCATATAGCTTGCTTAATTTTTCATTTTGTTCAACTGCATTTCGTTTGATCTCTAGAAGGGCTCTATACATAATTCTTTTGTGTTCTACCTCTCATAATTTTTGATAGCCTTCTTTATTTGGGAAGCTTTTCTATTTTATATTTTGGGAGTTTTCTGGAGCCATACTGGTCTGCTTCTTTAAATGGTTACATATTGACTGTTGTCTTCACACCATGAAGAAGCTGTTAAATTTCTGTTGTGTTACACTAATGGTATCTGTGGTATTGGTCTAAGAAGGGAGTGAGTAAGGGTACTGCTAGATTTGGTTACCAGCCACTACTGCATTCTCTAGTTGCAGCTGACTTATGTATATTTCCTCTGGCAGTATAGACTCTGTCAATCCCTGTGATATTGCTTGTCTTACAGGCTGGCCCTAGCTGGTGCCTCAGGGGTGGCAGGCCCCACTTCTTGGCTGCTAAAGCTGGTGAGCTACTTGTGTCAACTTTCCATTGTCACATTAGTCAAAACTATTGTGTAGCTCAGGCAAGGGAGGAGAGAAGGATGCTACCATACTTGGCTGCCAGAGACCACTGCATTCTCTAGATATGTTTGTCTTAAAGACTGCTTTTCTGCAGAGAGAGGCAGTATCCAACAGCCTCCAAAAGCAGCCCACCTTCAGGGGTGGCAGGACCCACCTCCTGGCTGGCAAAGACAGTGCCCTACTTATGGAGTCTCTAGGGGGCTGTCAGCTGACTCTATGATGTGGCTTGGTGAAGGGTGGCATCACCAAACTCAGGTGCCCGCCACCACTGCTATCTCTAGCTCCTTGTGCCATAAAAGCTACCTTTCTGCTGAGAGAGGAGTTGAGCAGCTGCAGCCAAAAGTAGCCAGGTGCTCAGGGGTGGCAAGTCCTGCCTCCTGGCTGATAAAGATGGTGCCTTGTAGGCTGTCCCCAGAAGGTATGACATGGCTCAGGTAAGGGATGAGGTGTGCACTGTGCACTCAGCCACCATTCCCCACTATGTTCATTAGGTATGATTGTCTTAAACAGGTTTTCTGCTGGGAGAAGCACAGTGAGACAGGCACTGTTACTCAGCATGAGAATTAGCCCCGGCTGAGAACTCAGGCATGGCTAACTCTGCCTCTCATCTGACCAAGATGGTGTCCCACCTGAGCTGCCTCTGCTGCAGTGAGTCAGCAGGAGATATGGCACAGCTCAGAGAAGAGATGGGGAAGGGGCACTGGCACCCTCAGGCACTTGCTGGGCTCTCCAGATGTGGCTGTCTCAAGCACAGTCTGTCTCCTGCAGGATACACTGTTTACTTAAGCACTGCAGTTCAGCATAGTAGCGAGTGTGTGCCAGGCTCACAGGCTCAGCAGACCCAGTCCCAGCCCCAGCCTCCTAGTTAACAAAGATGTCTGTACCTTCAGTGTCCTCAAGTGATGACCAGCAGAAGCAGGACTCAGTGTGCCCCTTCCTTGCCTCTGACAAGGTAGTTTCTGCCTTCCTGTTGCCCAGTCCAATCTCACAACCCTATGCCAGATCTTGGGTCTTGCAGAATGACCAACGCTGCTCCGTTGATTTATTTTTCTAGGCCTTCAATCTCACAGGGAATAAGGAGAGGTGTGTCTAGTCTGCCATCTTGGCCCCACCACTAATTTTGTAATTTTTAAAAAATATTTTATTGTGATTGAAGGAAAGTACACAATCCAAATTAAATTTGCATACCTAAGTATGTGGAGCTTCTTCTGCTCTCCTTGTCCAGTGGCAGTACACTCCTCCTTTTGGTTCTATATATGTCATATACTCTTAACAATCTCCAGTCCCCTCCTCTCCGCTCTCTCATTTCCCTTCTAGTAAGAGGCCAGTAGGACAGCATCCTGTAGATGCATAGAGCCTTAAAATATACATACCTTATGGTCGCATTGTGTCCCCACATCCAGTTCTTTCCTGTCTGAAAAGTTGACCTCAGTAATGTTTTCTGGTCAGAGGCATCAGCAGGTCTAGGACCATGTTCCCAGAGGAACCACCAGGTTGCCAGACCATCAATTGCAGTATTTTAGTGGAGTTCTTGAGGTGCACCCCTCTTTTTCCCATGTTGCTAATAGGACTGAACATTGCATGCCTCATCACGGCTGTCTTTCGTGGTGCTGGGAACCATCTGGTTCTTCTGGTCACATGTTAATACAGTCACCCTTTCACATGGGTCCTTCTGTCTTCTAGGCTCTTTTTTCCTTGTGTCTTTGTTGTTATCAGTGATCATCCATTCTGGATGAGTTGGGACCATTTGGTGTACCTTCATGGCATCTTGCTAAATTTAAGATCCCAGATGCCACTCAGCAATATGGGATGCAGAAGACTCTCTTAGCAATAGGCTAGCTATGCCATTTGACCTCCATGTCCCCTGAAAGCATGGTCCGCACACCCCTGCCCCTCCTACTATATCCTTGCAATATCAGGTTAAGATTAGAAGAGTTTTCAGTTTATGTTGAAGTCCAGTTAAGTTGGTCTGCTTTTTACTGTGTGCTGCCACTGCTTTCGCACAAACAAATTTCTGTCAACTGTCTATGACCAGTCCTCTCCTTCCCTTCCCACCCTTGCAGCCATCAAAGAGTCTTTTCTTCTGTATGTAAGTCTATTTTTAAGTCCTTAAAGTAGGGGCCTCATACAATATTTGTCCTTTGCTGCTGACTGATTTCACTCAACATAACATCTTCCAACTGAAACTAAGTTGTGAGATGCTTCTTAAAATCATCATTCTTCTTTATCATTACATAGTGTTCCATTGAATATATATACCATAGTTTGTTTATCCTTTCATCTGTTGTTGGGCATGTGGGTTGATTCCAGATGCTGTTGTGGACTGTATTGCAATAAACATTCATGTGCATATATCTGTTGATGTGATTGTCCTTGATTCTGTAGGATATATTCCGAGCAGTGGGATTACTGGATCAAATGGTATATCTATTTCCAGCTTTTTAAGGAATCACAAAATTGCTTTCCAAAGAGGTTGTACTGTTTTGCAACCCTCCTATCAGTGTAGGAGAGTTCCAATCTCTTCACAGCCTCTCCAGCATTTGTTGTTTTGTGTTTTTTTGACCATGGCCAGTCGATTGGGGTGAGATGATATCTTACTGTGGTTTTGATTTGGATTTCTCTGATAGCTAATGATTGTGAGTATTTCCTCATTTGTCTTTTGTTTGTCTGGATGTCCTCTTTAGTGAAGTGTCTTTCTATCTCTTTTGCCCATCATTTAATTGGGTTATTTACCTTTTGCTTGTTGATATTTTGCTATATCTTGTAGATTATGGAGATCAGACATTGGTCTGAAAGTAGTTGCCAAATATTTTTTCCCATTCTATAGGTGGTCTTTTTATTCTTTTTATAAAGTCTTTGGATGAGCCAAAGTGTTTGATTCTTAGTAGTTCCCATTTATCTATTTTCTGTTGGTTGTGCTTTGTCAGATTTTGCAGTCTAAGTTGTGTGTTACAAATTCCATTGTTGATTGTGTTTTTTCTGGCATGATCTTTATCATTTTAGGCTTGATATTTAGGTCTTTGATCTAATTTGAGTTAGTTTTTGTGTAAGTTGTAAGGTATGGGTCTTGTTTCAGTTTTTTACAGATGGATATCCAATTTTGCCAGCACCATTTGTTAGAGACTGTTTTTACCCCAGTTTACAATCTTAAGGCCTTTGTTGCGTATCAGCTACTCATAACAGGATGGTGGTATCTCTGGGATCTCAATTCGGTTCCATTGGTCTATATGTCTCTTTTGTACCAGTACCAGGCTGTTTTGAGTACTGTGGCAGTGTAATAGCTTCTGTGGTAGGGTAATGTGTTGCCTCCCACTGTGTTCTTTTTCTTCATCAGTGCTTTGCTTATCCGATGTTTCTTCCCTTTCCAAACAAAGTTCGTGATTTGTTTCTCCATCTCATTAAAAAATGATACTGGAATTTGTATTGGGATTGCATTGTGTATGTAGATCGCTTTGGGTAAAATAGACATTTTCACCATGTTAAGTCTTCCTACTGATGAGCAGGGTGGGTTTCTCCATTTATGTAAGTCTCTCTTGGTTTCTTGCAGTACAGTCTTGTAGTTCTCTTTGTAAAGGTCTGTTATTTCTCTGGTTAGATTTATTCCTATGTATTTTATCATCTTGGGGGCTATAGAAAATGGTATTGATTTGATGATTTCTTCTTTAATAGTCTTGTCGTTGGTATAAAGGAATTCTACTGATTTACTTATGTTTAACTTATGTCCTGATTCTTTGGTGAACTCTTCTATTAGTTCGAGTAGTTTATTTATGTATTCATTTGGATTCTTTGCATATTCAATCATATCATTTGCTAATAGGGAGATTTTTACTTCTTTGCAGATGTCCTTTGTTTCTTTGTCTTGTCTAATTTCTCTGTCTAGAACTTCTAGTACAATGTTGAATAGAAGTGGTGAGAGTGGGCATTGTTGTCTCATTCACATTCTCAAGGGGAATTCTTTCAGTCTCTCTCCATTCAGGATGTGGTAGGCAGTTGGCTTTGCATAGATGCCCCTTACTGCATTAAGAAATTTCCCTTCTACGCCAATTTTGCTGAGAGTCATTTACATGAACGAGCGTTGGACTTTGTCGAATGCCTTTTCTGCAGCAGTTGATAAAATTGGTGATTCTTATCTTTTGTGTTCTTTATGTGGTTGATCACATTAATTGTTTTTCTGATGTTGAACCAGTCCTGCATGCTGGTATGAATCCACCTTGGTCATGATGAATTATTATTTTTTTGATGTGTTGTTGAGTTTTTTTTTTTGTTGTTGAAGATTTTTCCATCTAGGTTCATGAGTGATATTTTTCTTTCTTTTTGTTTTGTGAGATCTTTCCCTGGCTTTGGTATCAGGGTTATGCTGGCTGCATAGAGTGAATTTTGGAGTATTCCATTCCTTTGTATGCTGTGAAATAGTCTCAGTACTATTTGAGCTAACTCTTCTCTAAAAGTTTGGTAGAATTCTGCAGTGAAACTACCTGGGCCAGAACTATTTTTGTTAGTAGTTTTTTGATGACTTTTTCAATCTCTTCCTGTGTGATGGTTTTATTAAGTTGTTCTACTTCTCCTTGTGATAATTTTGGTAGGTGATATGTGTCTAGAAATTTGTCTATTTCCTCTAGGTTTTCAAATCTGTTAGAGTACAGTCTTTCATAGTATTCTGTTATCATACTTTTGATTTCTGTTGGATTTGTTGTGGTATTTCCCATTGGTTAATTGTTGCAGTAAGATCTTCGGTGTCTTTAGTGAGCTTTTTTCTGGATGTTCTGGCCATTAATGAAAAGTGGAGTGTTGAAATCTTCCACTATTACTGTGGAGTGAACTATCTCACTTTTCAATGTTGTCAATGTTTGTTTGATATATTTAGATGGTCTAGTATTGAATACATAAGTATTTAATATTGTTAAGTCCTACTTGTGTATTGAATTTTTCAGCAATAAATAGTGATTATCCTCATCCATGATGGTGGATTTTACATTAAAATCTATTTTATCTCAGGTTAGTATTGCCACACCTGCTCTTCTTTGTATGTTGTTAGCTTGGTATATATTATTCCATCCTTTAATTTTCAGTTTATTCATATCTTTGAGTCTAAGGTTTATTTCTTCTAAGCAACATATAGACAGATCATGTCTTTTGATCCACGATATCACTTATTGTCTCTCTATTGGAGCATTTAGTCCATTTGCATTTGGTGTAATTATTGAGATATGGGTTTAGTGCTGTCATTTTGATGTATTGATTTTTGTGTTGGTACTTTCTTTCACTTACCATTCTGTTCTGTGTCAGTCTTCTTTGTGGCTTGACTTTTCATCTTTTTCAGTGTAGGTTTTGTGTTTGTTGAGACTGTTGTATTATGTTTCTTGTTTTGATATGTTGTATTGTTATTGTGCTTTCGACTACCCCTATGGTCCCTCTGAATGCTAGCTTTGTTTTGAATCTTGCTGCCTTTAAGAGTTTCTGCTTATGCTTCATTTTGTTAAGCTTGATTATAATGTGCCTTGGTGTCTTTCTTTTTGGGTCTAGTTTTTGTGTTGTTCAACACACATCTTGGATATCTGTTCTCTTCTTTCATAATTTTAGGGAAGTTTTCTGTCAGCAAGTCAGCAATACTCTCTGTGTTTTCAGCTATCCCTCCATGTTCAGGAACTCCAGTCAATCATAGAGTACTCCTCTTAATAGAGTCCCACATGTGTCTTAATTCTTCTTCATTTTTCTTGTTTGCTTTCTCTGATTTCTCCTCATATTTGCTGGTGTCAGTTGTTCTTTGTTCAAGGTCACTAAGTCTGAAGTCTATCTCCTGAATTCTGCTCTTTTTGCTTTGCATTAAATTTTGTAATTTTGTTATTGATCTGCTGGATTTCAGATTATTGTTGTTCTATTAGTTCTAATAGCTTGCTCAATTTTTCATTTTGCTCTGCTGCATTTTGTTCAAACTCTAGGAAGGCTCTATATATAATTCTTTTGTATTCTACCGCCGATGGTTTAAGGAAGGCTTCTTCATCTAGGAAGTGTTTTGGTTCTTTGTTTTGGGAGTTTTCTGGAGCCATGGTGGAATGTTTCTTTAAATGGCTAGGATTGTTTTGTTGCCTTTGGGCCGTATGGAGGCTGTTTCATTTCTTTGGTGTTACCTCAACAGGAACTGAGCTGTAGTTCTGAGAAAGGAGTTTGTCACCAGCCATATTTGTGTATTCTGGTGACTGGCCCCAGTGGATTCTCTGGCTTTGCCTCCTGGCTGGCAAAGATGTCTCTGTACTTATGAAGTCACTGGGGCTGTCAATCAACCCTATGATGTGAGTCCGTTAGTGCTAGAAGAGATGCTGCTGGGCTGCTCAGCAGTTAATTCTCCAGGCAGTCTTATTTTAAGAAACTGGGAGCTGACCGGCAGCTGTTGAAGTTAGTCAGGCCATCAGGTGTGGCTGGTCACATCTTCTAGCTGACAACGGAAGCACCTCTTCATCTGTCCCCGAATGGTATGACATAGTACAATTAGGGAGGGTTTACGGTCTTGCTGCCATCCTCAGCAGGCCACTTCCATCAGATAACACTGTCCTGCACAGCCTTCTACTGGCAAAGTGCTTTCTGGACTGGCATTGCTTCTCAGTTTGGGATTTAACCCCTGCTGAGGCATCCAGTTGGGTGACTCCGCCCCCCAGCTGACCAAGATGGCATCTTGGCCAAGCTGCCCTTCACACCATGAAACCACAGAGTCTGTTGTACAGCTCAGAAAAGAGAAGGTGGAAGGGCAGTGGTGCCCTCAGTCAGCTGCTAGGCTCACAAAATATGGCTGTCTCACATAGTGTCTCTCTGTTGTGCTATATGCTGTTCACTTTAGCAGTGCAGTTTAGCGTATTTGCCAGCTCTTGTCCATCCCCTACCTCCTGGATAAAAAAGATGGCATTAGTACCTGTAGTATCCCAAGCAGTGAGTCAGCATGAACAGGGCTCAGCATGTACTGCCTTGTCAGAGAGAGGTATTTTCCCGTTTAGTGGTGCATAGTACAATCTGACAACACTATGCTGTATCCTAGGGCTTCCTGGGTGTCCAGAGTGCTCTGCAGAATTATTAATTCAGGCCTTAATTCTCAGAGGGAATTGAGGAGATGTGTGTCTAGTCTGCCATTGTGGCACCACCCTAATTTTGTGATTTTATTATTAATTTTATGAATTTCTTATTCTTGTCACTGTATGCTTTCTTGCAGCCTGTTCAATTTATCATCATGCTCTGTTGCAGTTTTCCTTACTTACTTCCTGATCTCTTGAAGAGTTCTGAGTATCAATTTTTTTGTGTTCTACTTCTGATAATTCCAGGAAGTTTGCCTCCTCTGGAAAATGTCTTGATTCTTTGTTTTGTGAACTTTCTGAAGCCATTTTGGTCTGCCTCTTTCAGTTATTTGAGATTCGCTGTTTTCTATGAGCCATCATTAAGTTGTTGAATTTATTTATGTTTGCCTACAGTGTTTTAGCTTCTTGTTTTGCTTTGAAATGTCAAAAGAACCTAGTGTTCTTCTTTTGTTTTGAAATGTCAAAAGAACCTAGTGTTGTGTGGTAGTTTGATTATTGCTTCCTTTGAAGTTGTGAAATCCTGTCACCAGGTAGTTAGAACTGTTTCTGAAGTCTAAGAGTCCATTTACTTTTCTTATATGGATTCAGCTCAGATTTCCAGGTAGTCAATCATTAAGTATGTGATGGAAGTTCTCCCCTAGAGTCCCAGATGGGCAGGGGTGATTGCTGTAGGCACAGATATCTGGCTGTAGGTGTTGTTATAGGTGCTGAGTAAGGCAGGAGGCTAAAAGCCATCTCTAAGTGTCTGTGAGGATGTCATGTCTGCTTATTTCTAACTATAGGCCAAGGAACTGTTTCTGCCCTGAATTTCCAGCTCAAGAGAGTTGGTAGATCCCACCCCCCTTCACCCAGTTGGTTAAGTTGTTACTTCTGTGAGTCTTGGAGAATTGTTTAGAGTGGGCTAAAGGAGTTCTACTTCCAGCTCAGTTAATGGTATCAAAGTCTAGGGCAGGGCACAGTTCACAGAAGGTAGGGAGAAGTGCTGGGAGGAGGGAGAGTGATTTATCCAGAAGGATGAGGTTAAATGCAAGCTATTTAACTTCTGATGATCCAGTGCCATTTTTCTTTGGTTCTGGAGGTGTGAGTAAACTCTCCACTCAGTCTTTCCTGATGAGGAAGGTGCCTTCTATAAGTCGTTGCTCTGCTCACCATGCTGGCCACCTGATTCCTGCCAGGTCAGGCCTGGCCAGTCCTATGTACTTCTGGAACTACTCTACGTTCCCTGTTGCTCAGTCCATTTTCTCAACTTCCCTGTTGATGTTCATGGCTTCTAGGATATTGTATGCAATAGATTCATTTATTCTTTTAGGTCTTTGTTGTTAGAGGGATCGCAGGAAGTGACTGACTGCTCCACCATCATATCCCCTCCTCTGTGAATCTCTTTTGTGATATGAAAGAAAGAAGGGAGCAGAGAGTCATGGGTCCATCATACAATCAAGAAACAAGGGCCAAGAGAATATTCAATCCTTTGGACTCCAAGTCCCTTCACTGGGAAGCTCCTTGACTGAGGAAATTTGATGACAAGGACCTTCCTTCAGAGCTGACAGAAAAACTTGCCCTGGAGCTGGAACCCTGAATTTGGACTTCTAGCCTCCTAGACTGTGGGATAATAATTCACTTGTGGTATTTCTGTTATGGCAGCACTTGATAACTAAGACAGTTTCTTAATTTCATCCTTAGAAGTTTCATTGGAAGTGTGTAGAAATACACCATATTTTTAAACCATGATTCTGTATCCTGCATTCTTGCTGAACTCATTAATTTCAATATTTTGAGTGGATTCCTTAGTATTTTTTGCATATAAGACCATGTCATCTACAAATATAATTTTACTTCTTCCTTTCCCATATTGATTTTTTTAAATGTATTTTTCTTTATAATTACCCTGTCTGGAGCCTGCAGTAGAATGTTGGATAATGAAAGCAGACATCCTTATCTTCTTCTTGACCTTAGAAGGTACACATTAAGTCTTTCACCATTATGTATGATATTAGCTGTGGATTTTTCATTGAAACCTTTTGTCATATTGAAAGAGTCCTCGTGTTTTCAAATTTGCTTTATCATAGATTTTGTCACATTCTTTTTCTGCACCTATTCTGATGAGTAGGAATTCTCTGGAAAAAAATGACTGAGTGCTCCATTATTAGTTGAAAATTTGGCAGTCCGAACACGTTCAGTAGAACTCAAAAGACAGGCAGGACAACCTGCTTCTGAAAGATCTCGATCTTGGAAATTCTGTGCAGCAATTCTCTGCATACGCAATGTCACCATAAGTTAATATTGACTTGATGGCAGCTAACTGACAGTAACAACAACATGAAGATGATTATATGTGTTATGGAGTATATTATGTCTCCTCAAAATATGTGTCATAAATCCTCTCTTCCATGCCCGTGTTTCTAATTCCATTTGGGAATGGATTGTCTTTGTAAATAAGTTAGGGTTAACATAGGGTTTGTCTTCAGTCACTCTTTTTTGATATATAAAAGGGATTAAATTAGGAAGTGAAAGAATCAGAGATGGGAGAAGAGAGATGCAAAGCTACGTTAAGATCACCTAGGAGCAGAAGCTAAATAGGCAAGGCACTTGCTCCAAAGCTGTCAGAGAGACAAAGCCTTGCCTTAGAGGTAGCACTCTGAATTTCATCTTCCTAAACTGTGTAAATTTCTGTTTGTTAAAGACATCCATTAATGGCAGAATTAGGTAACTAGTGCAATATGGTTATCACCCTTTATTTTATCAATATGGTATATTATGTTGGTTGATTTCTCAAAACTTGAACCAACCTTGCAGTGCTGGGGAAAATTGCGCTTGGTCATTGTTGTTAGGTATTGTCAAGTTGGTTCTGATTCACAGTGACACTAGATACAATAGAAAGAAACATGATTAGATCCTGTGTCATGCTCACAATTGCACATTGTTGCAGCCACTGTGTCAGTCTATCTTGTTGAGGGTCTTTTTTACTTGGTCATACTTTATAATTTTTTTTTATAGTTGCTGGCTTAGGATTTGCGCATTTAATTTGGTAGGTGATGTTTGTCTTCAGTTTTCTTTTCTATGTGATATCTTTGTCTGGTTTGGGTTAAAACAAAACAAAAAACCAAACCAGTTGCTGTCAAGTCCAGTCAAACTCCTGGTGTCCCCGTGTGTTGCAGAGTAGAAGTACACTCCATGAGGTTTCCAAGGCTGTTACCTCTTAGAAGCATCCAGACCTTCCTTCCACCGTGCCTCTGGGTGGGTTCAAACCACCAATGTTTTGGTTAGTAGTGGAACATTTGCCTATTTGTATTAACCCAGGGACTTCATATGAGTATAGTATTGTTCTCATAGAATGAAAGTGTTTTCTCTGCTACTATTTCTCAGAAGAGTTTGAGAAGGATTCTGGTTAATTCTTTGTGTTTAATAGAGTTAAAATCACTGGAGTTATTTGGTTCTAAGCTTTACTTTGTGTGAATTTTTCTTTTATTAAAACCAAATTCAATCTCTTTACTTATAGGTCTATTCAGCTTTTTATTTCTTCTTGAATCTGTTTCTGAGGTTGGTATCTTTCTAGGAATTTTTCAGTCTCATTTAAGTTACCTGGTTTTTTTGCATGTGTGATTAAGTGAAAATATACAATCCAAATCAATTTTGCATGCCCACCTTTCTGCAGCTCCTTCTGCTCTCCTTGCCTGGTGACAGCACTCTCCTCCTTTTCGTTCTTTACAAAAATCGTATCCTTGTAACAATCTATGTCTTCTCTCTACCCTCTTTCCTCCCATCTAGAAGGAGACCAGTAGGACAGCCTCTTATAAATGCACAGAACCATATAGTACACAAACCATATGGTCACATTGTGTCCCCGAGTCCAGTCCATTTTGGTCCAAAGAGTTGACCTCAGTAGTGTTTTCTGGGCAGGGGCAGCAGCAGATCTAAGGGCCATGCTCCCAGGAGAAGGCTACCTAATATTTGGTATACAATTGTTCATAGTATTTCCTTAGAATCCTTTTTATTTCCATAAGATCTATTATAATGTCTTCTCTTTCATTCAGGATTTTAGTAGTTTGAGCCTTTTGTTCTTGCAGCCCTGGTGGTGCAGTGGTTAGGATCTCGGCTACTAACCCAAACTTCAGCAATTCAAATCCACCAGCCATTTATTGGAAACCCTGTGGGCCAATTCTAATCTGTCTTGGTCTCTTATCAAAATTATTATTAATTTTGTTTATCTTTTCAAAGAATCAATTTTTTTATTTGTTGATTTTCTCTATTGTTTTTGTATTTTTCATTTCATTAACTTTTGCTCTAATCTTTATTGTTTCTGCTAGCTCAGAATTTTGTTAGAGCTTGTTTTTCTATTTTCTTCTGGTGGAAGGTTAATTTATCAATTTGAGATCTTTTTTAATATAGGTGCTTGCAGGCATACAGTTTCCTCTAAGTATTGTTTTTGTTTCAGCCTATAAATTTTGGTATGTTGTGTTTTCATTTTCATTCACATCAAAGAATTTTCTAATTCCATTATAAATTCTTTCTTGAGCCACTGGTTATGGAGGGATGTGTTGTTTAATTGTCACATATCTGTGCACTTCCTCAGTTTTCTTTTTTGTTATTGATTTCTAATTTTGTTTGACTGTGTTTGGAGAACACATTTTGCATGATTTAAATTCTATAAAATTGATTTAAACTTATTTTATGGCCTAGCGTATGGTTTATCCCTGGACATTATTCCATGTTATTTCAGAAAAATTTATATTCAGCTGTTGTTTGTGGAGTGTTCTAGATATGCCTGTTACGTGTAGTTGGTTTATTGTATTGTGTGGCATGCTTTCTAATTGCAGTTTTGATGAGATTTTCTATTTTAATTGAAAAACTAACAGTCAAACAAGTTAATGAAACATTTTTTAAAAGGCAGGGAAGTACTAACCAAGTCAACAGAAATAAAGAGGAAAACAATTTGCGAGTCATGTTCGTGTGTTATAAATGTTTTTCCCTTTAAGTCTGGTCACTGTGGAGAACATCTTTTTAATAAATTAGAAACATTAAAAATAACAATGCTGGAGAAAGAGGAACCCTCCTACACTGTTGGTGGGGTTGCAAAATGGTCCAGCCTCTTTGGAAAGCAATCTGGTGCTTCCTTAAAAAAATGGATATCGATATACCATTTGACCCAGTAATTCCACTACTTGGAATATATCCTACAGAATCAAGGCCTTTCACACCAACGGACACATGCACGAGAATGTTTATCGCAGCGCAGTCCACGATAGCAAAAAGATGGAATCAACCCAGATGCCCAACAACAGAAGAATGGATAGGTAAACTATGGTACATATACTCAATGGAACACTACACAATGATAAAGAATAACGATGATTCCAGGAAACATCTCCTAACCTAACCTGGTTTCAACTGGAAGACATTATGTTGAGTGAAAGTAGTCAGCGACAAAGGGACAAATACTGTATGAGACCTCTACGATAAGATCTCAAAAACAGACTTGTGTATAGAAGACAAGACTCTCTGACAGCTGCAAGGGAGGGGAGGGAGGGAGGGTGAGGAGGGGAGGGTTTAGTTTAGATAGTTGCTAGAAATCTGGTTGGGAGAAAGCGGTGATAGCACACATTAGAAACAAGAACAACATTAAGTGGACTTCAGCATAACTGGAGTACTCCTTCCATCTTAACCCAATATTGCAAGGATAGAGTAGCTGGGGCAGGGGGCAGGGGACCATGCTCTTAGGCGAAAGCGAGGCCAATTGGCACAACTAGCATTTTGCTAAGAGAGCTCTCTGCACCCCACATTGGTGAGGGGCATCTGGGGTCTTAAAAGCTGCCAAGCTGCCATTCGAGGATACAGCAGATGGTCCCAACTCAGCAGGAATGGATGCTCACTGAGGACCAAAATGACATGTGGTAAAGACAAACTAGAAGACAGAGAGACCCACAAGAGTGGGTACCTTCATCGACTTGGAACCGGAAGAACTGGATGGTACCCGGCCACCACCAGTGATAGCCATGATGGAGCTCACTAGGTTGAGTCTCACTGGCAACACAAGAATAAAAAGAGGTGCATCATGAGATCTCCACTAAAAGACCTCAAATGATGGTCCAGCGGTTTCAGGGTTCCCCTGAGAGCATGGCCCCCAGCTCTGATACTGCCCTTACCCATAAAGTATAACGAAGGTCCACTCTTTGGACAGGAATGGATTGGACTTGGCAATGCCGAGTGACCATATATTGGTTGCACTTTACGGTTCTATACATCTATAGGATATCATTTTGCTGACCTCTGGCTGGAGGAAGGAGAGTGGGTGGAGAGGAGAGGAAAGGAGGCTGTTGGGAGGATGAGACATGTGTGGAGCAGAGAGGAATAGTGTGCTGTCACCGGGCAGGGAGAGCAGTGGAAGCTGCATATAGGTGGGCATGTAAATTTATATGGGAATGTACATTTTCACTCAGTCATGTTAAATAAAAAATAAAAATTAAAAAAAAAAACAAAACAATGCTGAGGCAAAGCCAACATGGTGCTCTAGACAGAGGTTATATGCTGTCTCTCTGAAGCAAAGACACCAAAAGTTAGGTAAATAGATGCAAACATCAGTCCTGGAAACCCAAGCATTAAATGGAGGGAAACAAACAACTTCACCAAGCACTGAATGGAAGAAGAAACTGACAGATCAGAGAACAAGAAGAGCAATGGAGTAGAGGTCCCCTGCCAGCTAATGCAGCACAAATTTGCCATCTTGAACCACCTGTCCCTTCCTTCTTTTCATTTCTCCCACTCAGCCCTGTGCACCTTTCCCACTCCTTCTCTGTGGGCTGTGCAGCACCACTTGACTGGAGCTCCACTAGCGCATGGTCCCCCTAGGTTTGTGCCATCCCTACTGGCCAGCTCCCTCAGTGCTATATTTTTGCCTCATTTGTTTGTTTCTTCTCTCTCGCTCTCTGTTCCCTCCTTTTCTTTCTCCCACACACCTAGTCAAATGCACTGCTTTGCCCCTTCCTGGTGACCTGAACCCTACCACTCAGCTACAAAGCCACTGGTACATGACCTCTCTGTGTCTGCACTGCCCAAACAGGCCAACTCCCTTGTCACCATTTGTTTCTTCTCTGTCTCTTCTTTCCTGTCTTTCTTTTCTTCCACCCACCTAGCGTCTCTGCCCCTTCTTGAGGGCCCATGCCATACCACCACATGGCTTAGCTAGAGAGACATTGGCACATGGTTTCCCTGGGTCAGAGCTGCCATCACCTGCAGATTCCTTTAGTGCCATATTCTTTGTTTTTAGATTTTTTGTTTTGTTTTGTTTTTGTATCTTGTCTCCCTTTCCTTTCTCCCACCCACCTAGCCCCATGAGACACTCATATGCCTTTTTGACAGGGTATGTGGCACCAACTAGCTATAAAGCCACTGGCATGTGGTTGCCTGGGTCTGTGATATCCCCACTGACCAACTCTCTCCACGTCATTTTTTGTTTTGTTTTATTTCTTTTTGCCCTCTCTTTTTCCTTTCTAGCCCTGTGTACTGTCCTACCTCTTCTTGACAGACCATGCTATGCCACTTAACTAGATAGTTGCTGGCACATGGCCTCCCTGGGTCTGTGTTGCCCCTGCAGGCACGCTCCTGAACCACCGTATTTTTTTATTTTTCATTATCTCTCCCTTTCCCCTCCCACCTAGGCCCTGTTCTGTTTCTGTACTTCTTGAGGGGCTGTGTCATGCTGTCAGGTGAGAGAGACACCAGCTTGCCACCACCCAGATTCTGCTCCACTTGCAATGACTGGTTTCCTCACCACCAATTTATTTATTATTCTTTTTGTTTTATGGTTTCTTCTCTCTGTTTCATTTCTTTCTTTTCCCTTCTCCTGCTGACCTAGTCCTGCACATCACCCTGCCTCATCTTGACAGGCCAAGCACACTGCTGAGTTAGAGAGCCACTGGCACATGACCTCGTGTAGTCTGCCCTACCCCCACCTGCCAACTCCCACTGTGACACCATTTTATTTACTCTAGATCTTCTGTTTTTGCCTTTATTTCTCTGTCTTCTTTCTTTTTTCCTCTTAGCTCTGCATACCACATTCTGCCACTTCTCTCCTGCACATGTACTATGTGATGAGTGCCACATACCTGAGAAGCACCACTGTGGACCCTGGACTCCAATCCACACCTCACACTGCCCCCTGGCACCACCCTGCTGGCTTTAGTTCACACCATGAATGACCCGTTCCCACCCTTCGCCTCACCGCTGGCCTTGTCGTGCTAGACCATAGTTGAGTGACCAGTCCAGTCCACTTGGAGAAGGCAGTGAGAAGTATAGTGCCCACAGATAGGCAAGTGACAAAACACACCCAGCCTGGCTTCTCAGATGTAACCAAATAAAACAAAACAATGGAGCAAAAGAAACAAATTCAAATCAATAAATGAAGAAAATAATTGCTGAATGTCTCAGTGATAGAAGACAATATCAAAACATATAAAAGAAATGGGACAAGATGGCTCCAGAAAGTGATCAAAATAAAATGCATTAAACTTTCTGGTAGGAGAAAAGGCACTGGAACTACTTGATAGGGAATTAAAAAGTCAAATATTTAGAGTTTTCCAAGAGAGTAGGAAAGAGAGGAAGTAAAACATAGACAAAACTAAGGAAAAAATAGACAAAGCCATGAAAACTACAGCCATAATCAGGGAAAACACAAAACAATGGAAGAATTCAGGAAAATGATATAGAAACAAAATATCAAAATAAATGAATAATTAGAAATTATACAAAAACAGCAATTATGAAAACAACAAGACTTCAGAAATGGACAATACAATAGAAGATTTTAGGAGAAACTTTGAAACAGTAGAGACAAGATTAGTGAAACTGAAGACAAATCCTTGGATATTAGTTTGTTTGAGCAAAAATCAGAAAAATAAATTAAGAAAAATCTAAGAACTATTTGATACAATATCAACAGCAAAATTTTGCATGTCATTGGATTTTTCAGAACAAGAAGAGAAAATGGAAAACATGGAGAAGATTGTTGATTATTTGCTAGCAGAAAGATTCACTGATATCTTCAATGATGAAAAACTGACTATCTAAGAAGCTCAGTGGGCCCCATATAGGACAGGCTCCAAAAGAAAGCCACCAAGATATATTAAAATCACACTTGCTTAAAAGAAAGAATCCCAAGAACAACTTGAGAAAAGTCACTTAAAAAATTAAGGGAAAAATTAAGACTAAACTTTAACTACTTAGGAGAAAGCAAGCAACCGAAAAGACAATGGGGTAACAATATAAAACCCTGAAAGAAAAAAAGAAAGAAAACCATCTGCCAAGAACTACATATCCTGTAAAACTTTCTCTCAAATGCAATGGTGAAATTAGAACATTTGCAGATAAGTGGAAATTAAGGGAATTTATAAACACAAAAGCAAACTTTGAAGAAATATTAAAAGGAAACCTTTGTTTAGAGAGCCAACAACATCTAACATCAGAGAACAATAAGAATTTAGGACATGGAACAGTATCAGCTAGATACTCACCTAAGTATATAGAAATATAATATATTTGACAATGACAATATAAAAGAGTTGTGTGGGACAAAGATAGAGACCTGCCAGTTAACTTCACAAATGCATCTTAGAAGAAGTGCTATATACCTCATTGCTGAATATCACTACAATCACCTTCGAAGTGCTCCCCTTGGGAAGCTATGCACTGATACCAGCGCCTAGTCCACCTTTCAAAGCAATTTGGAACTCTTTTTCTGGAATGGCCATCATAGCTGTCGTCGTGTTACTCTTGATGTCCTGAATGCCATCAAAACGTCTTTCTTTCAATACTTCCTTTATCTTCAGGTAAAGAAAAAAGTCACTGGGGACTCGATCAGTGAGTAGGGAGGGTATTCCAATACAGTTATTTGTTTACTGGTGAAAACTTCCCTTGTAGTCAGTGCCGTGTGAGCTGTGCCTGTCATGATGCAAGAGCCATGAATTGTTAGCGAAAAGTTCAGGTTGTTTTCATCTAACTTTTTCACACAGCTTTCTCAGCACTTCCAAACAGTAAACTTGGTTAACTATTTGTCCAGTTGGTACAAGTTCATAATGATCAATCCCTCTGATACCAAAACAATAGCAACATCGTTTTGACTCTTATTTGGACTGACAGAACATTTTTGGTCCTGGAGAATGGGCTGACTTTCATTGTGCGCTCTGACACTTTATTTCAGGGTCATTGGTACACTCATGTTTCATCACCAGTGATAACACAGCCCAAAACATTGTCTTGGCTCTCCAAAAGGTCTTGGCAAACTTTGACTCTCCTTTGCTTCTCTTTTCGGACCATTTTTGCACACACTTTTCTCATGCCAAGATTTTCAGTTAAGATTTTCCTGTTTCTCTGTTGATCTGTTGGTCTGCTATACTTTGCACAGTCAGCCAGCAATTTTGACACACAATATAATGAATTTTTGCAATGTTTTCATCAGTTCTGCTCATTACTGGTTGCCCTGACCTCTATTCATCAGTAACTCTTTTTCTCCCCTCAGAAAAATGTTTAATCCATTTGTACACTGCCGTTTACTTCATGGCATCATCCCCATAAATTTAGACTAGCATATCTCTGATTTCATTTCCACTCTTGCCAAGTTTAATGAGAAATTAATATTTCTTCCTCTAATTCAAGCTCCAACATTCTGGCGATGGCACACTATACCATGCAACAATAATGACTGCAGCTCAGCAAGACACCACCACTCATTGACATGAACACAGATGTGAGACACTGATATACCAAAGTTATGAAAGCTTACTGAGTTGTTTGTACATTGCCGACATCATAAGCTCATGGTGCAAGTTCACGAACTTAATTGTCCAACCTCATATATAGAACACTCCACCGATGGCAGCAAGTATACATTCTGTTCCAAAGTGTGTGCAACATTCTTCCAGATAGACCGTATTTTAGTCCACAAAGCAATCCTCAATAAAATCCAAAATATCAAAGTAATACAAAGTATTCTCTCTTATCACAATACCATAAAAGTAAAAATCAGTAACAGGAAAAGCAAGAAGAAAGAAAATCAGTTACATAGAAACTGAGTCACATTTGTTTAAAACCAACTGGATGACAGAAAAAATCTTAAAAGAGAACTAAAAAATTCATAGGATTAAATGAGAATGAAACACATCATACCAAAATCTTTGGGACACAGCACAGGCTATGTCAGAAGTTGATTTATAGTAATAAATGTACACAACAAAAAAGAAGAAAGGGCTAGAATCAAAACTGTAATGTACATTTTCACTCAGTCATAATAAAAAAAAACTGTAACTCTACAACTTGAAATAGAACAACAAAAGAAGCCCACAGAAACCCAAAGAAAGGAAATAATAACGATTAGAACATAAATAAGTGAAACAGAACAGAAAAACAATACAGAGAATCAACAAAATCAAAAGCTGATTCTTTGAAAAGATGGACAAACCACTAGTTAAAGTGACAAGAGAAAAGCAGGAGAGGAAGCAAATAACCCACGTAAGAAATGAGATGGGGAGCATTGCAACAGATCTAACTGAAATAAAAACGATCATTACAAAATAATGCAAAAAATTGTACTTCAACAAATTTGAGAACCAAGGAAAAAAATAGACAAATTTCTAGAAACACACTACCTACCTAAATTAACGCAAACTGAGTTAGGAAATCTGAAAAGATGCATAACAAGAAAAGAACCTGGAGAACTAATAAAAAAAAGTTAAACAAACAAACACCCCCCAAAACCCCTGGCTGGGGGAACTCTACTTCACAGGAAAATCTACCAGATTTTCAGAGAAGAGCTCACACATTGCTAATCAAAGTATTTCAGAGTATGCAAAAGAAAAAACTTTCACAAATTCATTCAATGAGTAAAAAAAAAAAAAAAAAGAAAATTGGAGACCAATATTGCTCATGAATATTGAAACAAAAATTCTCAACAAAGTTCTAGCCAATAGAATTCAGCATCATTTCAAAAAAGTAATATACCACAACCAAGTGGGATTTGTACCAGGTATGCAAGGATTGTTCAACATTATAAAATCAATTAATGTAATCTGCTACATAAATAGAACAAAAGAAAAGAGTCATAGGATCAATCACTAATTAAATGATACAGGGATGTTATCTTTGATAAAAGGAGAGAGAATACAGAATATAGGGGATGTCAACGTCTCTTGACCAAAGCAAAACCATAACAGCTTCCCAGACTCATCTAATTACCTTGGGAAATGGAGTTACTAGGGCTGTAGTTTGGAGATTGTGGTCTTGAGGGACCTTGAGGTCAACCTGTAAAACATAGTTCATAAAGAAAGTGTTGTATGTTCTACTTTGGTGAATAGAATCTGGGGTCTTGAAAAGCTTGAGTGGCCGTCCAAAGCACATCTATTGGTCATATCATGTTCAGAACAGAGTAGAATGAAGAAAACCAAAGACACAAGTAAAATGAAGAAAACCAAAGACACAAGCAGTCCAAAGGACTGATGCACCACATGAATCACAGCCTCTACCAGCCTGAGCCCAGAAGAACCAGATGTTTCCGAGCCATCATTGACTGCTCTGACAGGGATCACAACAGAGTGTTACAGGTAGAGCAAGAGAAAAATATAGCACAAGATTCAAATTCTCTATCTCTCTCTCTTACACACACATACACACACATAACTTTACTTACTGGTCTGAAAGATACTGAAGAAACCCCTGAAACTATGGCCTCTTGGACATCCAACTAACTCATATCTGAAGCCAGTCCCAAATTCCACCTTTCAGCCAAAGCTTAGACAGGCCTATAATCCAGAAAAGAATACTTGTGAGAGATGTATTTCTTAGTGCATTGAAATATATGAGACCAAGTGGCAGGACCTGCCCAACAACAAAGAAGAGAAGGCAGGAAACAACAGAGAACTTGGAAAAATGGACATGGGGAACCCGGGGTGTAAAGGAAAAGGGGCAAGGTGCTAACATATTGCAGAACTGAAATCAATATCACAAACCTTTTTTTGGGGGGGGGTATAAATTTTTGAATGAAAAACTAATTTGTGTTGTAAACTTTCACTTAAAATAATAAAATTTAAAAAAGAAAGAAATAAATTTACCCCAAGCAGGGGCAACTCCTTGGACCATGTCCATCTTCTTGGAACTCTGTAGAGCATTGTGCATATCTGTCCATTTCCTTAGATGTCAGGAGAGGTGCTCAGACTGGTTATACTGTTTGCTGGGATGAGGCAGGAAGGCGTTCATGCTCCATGGCAAAAATTCAAGGCAAAGAAGTCTTTCTCTTTCCCATTTCCTTCTTTTTGTTCTGGCCAAACAACAATGAGGGAAAAAATAAGTAACTTTGCAAAAGAGAGAGAGAGAAAAAAATATATGGTTTTGTGTTATTAAAATCACGCGAAAGGACAGTTCATCTTTTCAAATACTTAAGCTTACCTCTAAAAGTCTTAATCAGGCTATGGTGGTAATATGGTTTATGTAGAGTTGCAGTTTACAAAATAGATGTCAGAAATGATTATGAAAATTACTTTTGAATGTAGAGCAGATAAATAAAGAAATAATTACATAAAAGAGCTGAACAGAAGATTTCAAAGGGCTGCTTGAGAAGACAAAGTACTATAGTGAAATGTGCAAAGACTTGGCATTAGAAAACCAAAAGGGAAGAATATGCCCAGCATTCTTCAAGCTGAAAGAACTTAAGAAAAAATTCAAGCCTTATGTTGCAATATTCAAGGATCCTATGGGCAAAGAGGTCCCTTTAAGGATTAAGGTCTACCTTAATCCAACGTGTTTTCAGTCACCTCGCATGCATGGGAAAGCTGCACAAAGAATAAGAATGACTGAAAAAAAATTGATGTCTTTGAATTATGGTATTGGTGAAGAATACTGAATATAGCATGGACTGCCAGAAGAATGAAAAAAATCTATGCTGGAAGAAGTAGAGCCAGAATAGTCCTTAGATGAAAGGATGATGAGCCTTCTCACATACTTTGTATGTGTTATCAGAAGGGACTAGTCCCTGGATAAGGACATCATGCTTGATAGATGGTCAGCAAAAAAGAGGAAGACCTGCAATGAGATGAACTGACACAGTGGTTGCAGGAATCGTCTAAGGCTTAATGATTGTGAGGGTGGTGTAGGACCAGGTAGTGCTTCATTCTGTTGTACATAGGGTCACTATGAGTCAGAACCAACTCGATGGCATATAATGACAAAATATTGAAACAGATACAGGAAGCATCAAAAAAAAAGATGAAAGGAATACACAGATTCACTGTACCAAAAAGAACTGGTCAAAGTTCAACCATTCAGAAGGTAGCATATAAACAAGAACTGATGGTACTGAGGAAGAAGTCCAAGTTGCACTGAAAATACTAACAAAAAGCAAGACCCCAGGAATTGGTGGAATATAAGTTGATATGTTTCAATGAATGGATGCAGCACTGGAGGTTTTGCTCTTTTATTTATGCAAGAAACTTGGAAGACAGCTACCTGCCCAACCGACTGGAATAGATCCATATTTGTACCTCTTTGAAAGAAAGGTGTTCCGATAGAATGCAGAAGTTATTGAACAATATTATCAATATCACTGTCATGGATTGAATTGTGTCCCCTCCAAAATATGTGTAGCCATGTGGCTGAGCCATGATTCTCAATATTTTGTGATTGTCCTCCATTTTGTGATTTTCCCGTGCTGTATGTTAAAGGATTGGGCTGGGACTGTAAATCCCTTCATAGAATCACCTCCCTGCTCCACTGTAAAGGGAGTTTCTCTGGAGTGTGGCTTGCACCACCCTTAATCCTTTCAGCCTGCAAGAAGTAAAAGGAAAGGAAAGCAAGCAGAGAATTGGAAACCTCACACCATCAAGAAGACAGCACCGGGAGAAGAGCGCGTCCTTCAGACCTGAGGTTCCTGCACCAAGATGCTCCCTGGACAAAGACTCATGCAATACTGGACTGTCCTCCAGAGCCGACAAGGGGAAAGCCTTCCCCTGGAACGGACATCTGAATTTGGACTTGTAACCTACCAGACTATGTAAGAATAAACTTCCCTTTGTTAAAGCCATCCACTCTGTGGTATTTCTGTTAGAGCAGCCCTTGCCGACTAAAACAATGACACACAAGTAAAATTTTGTTGAGGATAATTCAGAAGTAGTTACAGGAATACATTAATTGACAGAGCACTGCCAGAAGTTCAAGTGAGATTCAGAAGAGGACATGGAATGAAAGATATTATTGCTGATGTCAGATGGATCTTAGCTTCAGCAGAGAATATCAGAACGATGTATACACTGTGCTTTATTGACTATGCAAATGCATTCAGTTGTGTGAATCATATAAAAAATTATGGACAATATTGCAAAGAATTAGAATTCTAGAGCACTAAACTGTGCTCATGTAGAACCTGTACATAAACGAAGAGGCAATCGTTCAAGCAGAAGGGGATACTGCATGTTTTAAAGTCAGGAAAAGTGTTTATCAGGAATGTACCCTTTCACTATACTTATTCAGTCTGTTTGCTGAGCAAATAATCTGAGAAGCTGAAGTGTTTAAAGAAGAAGGGTGTCAACCTGTAATATGCAGATGATACAGCCTTACTTGGTGAATGTGAAGAGGACTTGAAACACTTTGCGATAAAAATCCGACTGCAGTCTTCAATAGAGATTACCCCTCAACATAAGAATGTAAAAATCCTCACAATTGTACCAATAAACAATATCATGATAAAATAGAAAATACTGTAGTTATCAATGATGTCATTTTACTTGGACCTACACTCAATGTCCATGGAAGCAGCAGTCAAGAAATCAAACAACATATTGTATTGAGCAAATCTGCTCCAAAAGACCTCTTTAAAAATAAAGATGTCGCTTTAAAGATTATGGTGCACCTGATGCCAGTCATGGTATTTTCAATTGCCTGTATGCATGAGAAAGGTAGACAATGTAAAGAGTCTTCCAGTAAGGGTGTCCTGCATCTCAACTTGAATAAAACAGGTTGCATAAATGATAAAGCTTTAATTGTTTTCTTATTTTGAAGCACATTTGATGGCACTATGTGTGGAAAAGAACTGCAGATAAATGGTTGCCAAGGCACCTTCCAAATGGGGTCAAAAATAATCAGTTACCATAGCCTAAATCTTTTTCCATTGACAGTCACAGACTTTCCTAACTCATCTTGAAAAAAATAAGGGCCAGTGATTGCACCGGATTAAAATCCACACCAAATGGTAACTTGTTTGGGTGAAGTGGATGTTCTTGAGTCTCCATTGGATTCTTATCACTCCAAATGTGAATTTTGTTTGTTAACAAAACCACTCATCCAAAAATGGGCCTTATGGCTGAAGATGATTTTTCGACCAAAAGCAGTGCCAACTTCCAATTGCTCCAGAGCCCAGTCAGCAAATGTAGAGTGCAATCTATGGTTGTTGGACTTGAGTTCTTGAGTTAAAAAAATGTTGTAAGGGTAAAGCTTCAAGTCCAGATGCAAAATCCATCAAATTGTGGTTGACGAAAGGCCCAATTCTTGTACTTGGTGAGGAATTGATTGGGATGGATTCCTGCATACACTCTGATGAATGGTGGCAATGTTTTCACTGGAACATGAGGGTTGTTGATGCACAGGCATTGCCCGATTGGCAACAGACCCAGTTGTCTCAAATTTTTTGACTAAACATTGAATTGTTCTCTTGGTGGGATGATTATGCACATCATAAATTTCATGTAGCGCACAGAATGTTTGGCAAACAGAACATCTATTTTGAAAATAAACTTTAATAATTTTTACATGTTGTGGAATTGGGTACCTTTTCATGGCTATTTGTCAAGACTAATAAAAAAAACGTGATAAATATGGCCACTGTAGCTTCACAGACATCACCACTGTGAGTGTCAAAAATCCACTGCTGTGGAGTCAATTCCTTATTGGAAGACCCTTTATAAGAAAGACTGAAGAATTGATGTATTTGAATTAAGGTATTGGTGAAGAATATTGAATGTAACATAGACTTCCAGAAGAACAAAGCAATCTGTCTTGTAAGAAGTATAGCGAGAATGCTTCAGAGAAGCAAGGAAGGTGAGACTTCATCTCAAGTGCTTTGGACTTGTTATCAGTAATGACCAGTCCCTGGAGAGGCTGTCATGCTTGGTGTAGTAAATGGTCAATGAAAGAGAGAAAGACCCTCAACAAGATGGATTGACACAATGGGTGCATTGATAGGCTCAAACATAGCAAGGATTGTGAGAATGGTGCAGGACTGGACAGTGTTTTGTTCTGTTGTACATGGAGTAACTGACTTGGAATCAACTCAGCTTGATGGCAGCTAACAACAACAGGTATCCATATGTATATATATAGGTGTATGTGTATGGATATGCATATGCATGTATGTGACCATACACACCTATGTTCTTATATATAATAAAGCACATATGGTGTGCAGATATGGATACTTCTTAGACATAACCAAACATTTCTCGAGATTGAATTTAAAGGTTTGAAGGATTAGGATCATAGTGTTGTAGGACATCTCAGTAAATTGGCATAATTCATAATGTTCTATACCCTCAGTATCTGGTGTTTTTAAAGCTTGCAAATGGCCATCTAAGATACTGACCTTTATCTGACTGGAGGAAAAGAGAAAGAAGGAAACCAAAGACTCAAAGAAGAAATTGGTCTATAAGACAAATAGTCTACAGGAACTGCAGCCTCATCTGTCCTGAGATCATCAGAACTAGAGGATTCTCAGCTACCACCATTCTGATCAGGACCACAATAGATGGACCCTTTCAGACTGGGTGAAAAATGTGAAATAGAACTTCAAATTCCTAAAACAAAGTGAAGAAAAGCAAAACAAACAAACAAACAAAAAACCAAAACAGACAACAATAGCAAAACAGACCTAACTTCCTGAGAGTATTGTCTGAGATACTCTTCATACCTTGAACCAGTATTAAGCTCTGAAGTCACCTTGTAGCTAAATAACAAATTCATTTAGAAAATGATGAATATCACCAGTAGGTACTATGTTCCTTTAGAAAATTATCTATATGAGACCAAATGGTCAACAACTTGTTTGAAATAAAGTTGGGAGTGTAAGGAGGCAGAAAAACTAGATAAATGGAAACAGAACAAACAGAATGAAAATAATAGGAATATTCATGCATTGTGAAGACTGTAACCAATAACACTGAACAACTCACGTAGGAATTATGGAACGGGAACCTGAACTGCTGAGTAGACCTTCACCAAAACCAATAAAATGTTATTAAAACAGAATAAACCAGGATAACAAAGCTAAAGGTGTAATGAAAGAGAGCTTGGAGAGCTGTTCAGGTTTGCAAGGGCCATGGAAATCAGAGGAATGACATGAAGACTGCGACATGTTATTGCAACAGTGTATTATATCACCATTAGGAGTTACAAGCATCAAGCTCCTCTTAATGTGAATGTTCCAGGATACTGTACAATATTTTAATAATTTTTTCCAACTAAAATCACAAGCTTTAACACTTGTTTCATGTGTTCAAATAATTTAAAAAATTAAGCATGTAGTTTAGGCTTGGCTTGGCTTAATTAAACTTGAATTTTAAAATAAACAAATGAATTGTTAAGAAGTAAACCCTTATTTCTCCTTATATTTCAAAGGTGGAAACATGGACCAGCAAGATAGCTCTGGTGTCGGACTACTGGGTTTTGAACTCTCATTCTGATGCTTACTAGCTGTCTGATATTGTCAGGTCACTTAACATCTTTTTGCATTAGTGTGTTTATTTATTTATATTTTAAAAATAATATTGCCTTTTCAGTGACATTTTAACAGTAGTTTTGGTTCCCACTCAATAATTTCTACACGAATTGTTCAGTGACATTGGTTACTTCCTTCACAAATCATGAAAGTTCTCAGTATTTCTGTTTTGGTTGTTCCATTTTCATTAATCTTGTTTCCCTGCTGCTTTACAGTCTCATCTTTGTTTCAAAGTAATTGTTGACAGTTTGTTCTCATATATGTGAATTTTAAAAAGGGTCACAGTACTCATGAGTGATATCGTTTATTTTGTGACCTGATCTGCAGACTAATTTCTTCTTTGAGAGTTTAGTTTCCTTCTTTCTCCTTTGCTTTGGTTGAGTAGAGACCAGTAGTTGTATCTTAGACGGCCTTTTGCATGCTTTGAAGACTGCAGATACTACTCACTAGACTAAACTAGGGTATAGAATGTAGCCTTTTAAACTGTATTATGCAATTTGACTGAAATGCCCCAGAAGACTTTGGTCCTAATCCTTCAACCCAGGAAACCAGTCTTGTGAGGTGTTTTGTTATATCTACAAAGTATATGTAACTATAACCTTGTGTCGATCATCCTGTGCTACTATAACAGAAATACCATGAGTAGTTGGCTTTAACAAGATAAATTTATTTCTTCATTCACAGTGAAGTAGACTGTAAGTCCAAATTCAGGGCATCAGCTGGGGAAGGCTTTCTCTCTCTTTCGACCTTCTTACCAATCTTCTCCAGGTCTAGAAGCTTCTCTGCACAGGGACTTCCAAGTCCAAAGAACACATTCTGCTCTGGGCAGTGCTATCTTGGTAGCATGCGGTCTCCAGCTCCCTTCTGGCTTCCTTTTCCTTTTATCCCTTGAGAGATAAAAGGTGGTATAGGCCACACCCCAGGGAAACTCACTTTACGTTGGATCAGGAGAAAAAGAAGGGAAAACAAAGCACCAAGAAAGTTAGCAGAATATACTACATTAGCCCCTAAGGCTTTGGAAATTATCCTCTGTTCTTTGAGACCATTTGCACAGTTGTCCTGCCCTCCAGACTCTAGGTATTATCTGCATTCTCCAGACTCTGAGAGGAGGCTCTGCAGCCCTGGGCTTCAGCTTTGCCTTCCAGACACACTGGGATAACAACTCTGCTCCATCAGCTTTAGGCACACCATTTTAGTAGTCCATCTGAGTGGCAACTCCATCTTTAGAAACACCAGAGCCTGTGGCTCCATCCTTTGAAACTCAGAGGTCATGGCCATACCTTTGAGACTGAGGCAGCTCAGCTTCTTGTGTTCCTTGTGTCTTCATCTTCTGCTTCCTATGTCCTCTTGGCTCTTCAGGCCACACACTTGCATCTGCCCTGCTGGAGCAAGTGTTCCAAGGGTCTGTAGCTCCACTGATAGGTGTCAGAAGACCCCTTACTGCACCAGAAACTCAGTTCTTTTGCTCCATAGGTTGGCTCCAGCCCTAGCTGGTGCTGTTCTCCTGGTTCTGCTGCAGCTGCTTCTCTGCTGCTGGAGGCCCTCTGCTGCTGCTGTTCCTCTTCTGCTGCTGCTCCACTATCCATTCACAGTTTCAAAACAGCTTCCACACTTTAGGTATCTGTTAGAGCAGCATCCTACTATTTTGGTACCAAATTCTGTCTTGGTCATTTAGTGCTGGCTGCTGTAACAGAAATACCACAAGTGGATGACTTTTACAAAATCTTTTTTTTTTTTTTTTTTTCACTGACAGTGAAGTAGGCTAGCAGTCCAAATTCAGGATGTCAGTTCCAGGGGATGGCTTTCTTTCTCTGTTGGCCTTCTCACCAATATTCTCCTAGACTAGAAGCTTCTCTACGCACGGAGCAGGTCCAAAGGACATTCTCTGCTACCTGCACTGCTTTCTTGGTGATATGAGGTCCCTAACCTCTCTGCTGATTTCCCTTTCCTGTTATCTCTTAAGAGATAAAAGGTGGTGCGGGCCACACCCCAGGGAAACATACTTTACTTTGGATCAGGGACATGACCTGGGAAAGGGCATTGCATTCCCACCCTAATCCTCTTTAACATAAAGGTACAATCATGAAATGGAGGAAAACCACACAGTACTAGGAATCATGGCCCAGTCAAATTGATACATACATTTTTGAGGGACATATCAATCCATGACAGACCTATGTATGCTTTATTTTATATATGAATGCATATACATACAGTCACATAGATGGATGTATATATACCTATGTATATACATATATACACATATATGTCTACATACAAACATACATATTTGCACATATTTTTGTTGTTGCCATTGTTTCAATGTAGTATATGCTATATCATTTACCAAAAGGTCCTTTTTGTGTACATTTTAGTGACATTGGTTATCTCTGTCAGGCTGTGCACACTTTACCTTCATTTGGTGTTGCCTTTCCCATCATCAAAAATAGCAAATCATTACTATCTAGAGAGTGAGTGCTCCTCTCTGCCTCCCTCATCCCTGGTAACCACTAATGAATGTTAGTTTCTGTATGTTTGACTGTTCATGTTATTTCATTAAGATGAGAACATACCATGCCTTAGTTTTTAAATCACCAAAATGAGATAATAATGGTACCTACTTCACAGGTCAGCTTTGATACAGATAAAGCAGCTAAAACAGTGTATGATACTCATTAAATGTTAGGTATTACCATTTTTAGACATAATTTCCAACCTCAAAATATTGGTAATCTTTTTTAAGACCCAAGGCACCATGTACTTCATGATTTAATATATATGAGGCTGTCCTACTGGTTTCTTTTTAGAAGATAGAGGGAGAGGGTAGAGAGGAGGGGACAAATTTCAGTTGAGTAGATACTGGAAGTAAAGAGTAGGAAAGAAGAATGTGCTGTCAGAGGGTGAGGAGAGCAGATGGAGTTGCAGAGAGGCGGGTGCTCGGGGTTTTATATAGAAAATAGACTTGAATTATAAATTTTCACTTAATCACAATAAAAATAAAAAAAAATCGGCATGTAAATTTATATGGGAATGTACATTTTCACTCAGTCATATTAAATAAAAAAAATCAGCAATCTTTTGAAGAATACTAACATATGTGGAACAATTTAACAAAAACAGTAAGTATTAAACAGTGTGGTATAGGCTGTAAATATATACGACATCAAACGAGAAAATTCATGGTAACCAACAAGTGATGGTTTTATGGTATATTTCTTTGTGGGAAGGAGGGGTACTGTTAGTGTAATGGAGAACATAGACTATGATGGTTTATGTTATGTGTCAACTTGGTTAGGCTCTGATTCTAACTAGTTTGGCAGACCACTGGCCTAGGTGCTTTTCTATAATGTAACATAGTGATCTGATGTGAGCAGCCAGTTGGTGATCTGATATGAGCAGCCAGTCAGTTGAAAGAAGTATTCCTTTAGGGATGTATCCTGCCTCCAGTATATAAATGGATGTTCTGGCAAAGTTCACTCTCTTTCTTGACCCTCCTGCACTGTTCTCATCACCTGACCTTTGGTTCTTGAGATATGAGCCTGCAGAAGTCTCCAGCCTGCTCCTTCACGTGCAGATTTTGGATTCACCAGCTCCTGCAACTCTGTAACCCAGAAGAGATTTCCAGCCTGCTGCTGCATCCAAGGATTTGGGGCTTTCCAGCTCTTACATCTGTGTGAGCCATTTCCTTTAAGTAAATCTATCTATCTACCTGTTTATCTGTCTGTCTACATTTTATAGGTTTGCTCCTCTAGAGAACCCAGCTTAAGACATAGGAAAAAACCTGGAGGTGGGAGTTAGTAAGAAACCAGATTCTTTTATATGTAATAAAGCTGAACTACAGGCATAATTTTTTTGTTTTCTAATTCTTTAAAACTTGAGAATTTTTGTAGTCTATACGAATCAGTATACTTAAGTAACAGAACCATCCCTGTTTAAAAATTGTATCACACCTTATAAAGATAAAACTTTAACATACATGAAATTATTTGACCTTCAAAAGTGTCCTATAAGAAAGGAAAGACATATTAGTGTTTCCATTTTGCAAATGAGGAAGCTGAGGGTCAGAGAGTTTATATGACTTTCTTAAGGCTATACCATTAGTACGTAATTGTTGTTAGGTGCTGTTGAGTCACTTCCAATGCATAGTGGCCAACTCAGAATGAAACACTGCTCATTCCTGCTTCATCTTCATAATTGTTGCAGTGTTTGAGCCTGAAATTGAAGCCAATGTGTTAGTCTATCTCGTTTAGGGCCTTCCTCTCTTTCACCAACCCTCTTACTTTACCAAGCATGATATCCTTCTCCAAGGACTGGTCCCTCATGATAACATGTCCAAAATACGTAAGAAAAAGTTCCACCATTCTTGCTTCTAAGTAATAGAAATTTGATTAATATCCAGGTCTTCTGTCTTCCAGGGCAGTGCTCTTCTACAATAGTATACTGCGAAGGATCCCTGGTGGTCCTATAGTTAAACACTTGGCTGCTAACTCAAGGTTGGTCATGTGGATCTTCCAGCTGCTCCACAGAAGAACGATGCAGCAGTTTGCTTCCATAAAGAAACCTTGAAAACCCATGGGGCAATTCTATTCTGTTTTATAGGGTCACCATGAATCAGAATCCTCTTGATCACAATGGATTTGAAAAGAAAATGAAAGCAAACAAATAAAGGAAACAAAAAGCCCCAGAGATTCCAGTAGTGGCAGAATGGACCTGGGAAGCAGTTCCCCAGCTGGGCAGCACTTTACAGTCTGTCAAAAGAAGCAAAGATGGCACACAGAGCCAGGTGTTAGAGAGGAGAGGGGCGGATGTGAGAGGCAGCGAAGATATCAAAATAAGCTGAAAAAAACACCACCAGTAAAAACAAAATTGCACTGAAGGAGCTAGCCAGTGTGGGTAGGATGAATCCAACTGGCATGGAGCTGGCACCTCCTGGGCCAAGGTTATTCGGCAAGCTGAGACGCAGTAGAGGCAGAGCAGGCACGGGGAAGAGGGTGGAGTGGGGTGTGAAAGCATGTGTTGCTGATTACTGGCTGTTCCGTCTCCGGCTGGGAGGTCTGTGAAACTGCTTTCCTGTATTCCCTGTTCTCTGCCCTCTGACAGGTCCAAAATGGTGAATGCATGCTCTGTTAGCTGATGGGAGACCTCTGCTCATATCTTTCCATGCTCTCTGTTCTCTGTCCATTCCACATTCCATTCAGTGCTTAATTGAGTTCTTTATCTCTTCATTTGATACTTAAGATTTCAGAATTGACATTTGTCTAGCGTTACTTAGTTTTTCAGACCTTTGCTTTGTAGGGACAGCATGGTGCTTCTGTCTTATAGTGCCATGCTACCTCTGCTTCCTGAATTTTAGATTTTAAAAGTCTAATTCTTAGCTGTTGTAAAGCTTTTATTTGAGAGACAAAATCTTGATCTTGGACACATTTTTTTACAGTGCAGAGGTAGAAACATTCTACATCTCTTGGTGACTGGTAAAACAAAACAAAACAAATAACAGTGACGAATACATCTTTTAGTCCATATAGAATTCTGTTAATAGTTGTGGAATGAATTTTTGACACTTAAATAATCTTTATGACCTCTAATGATGTTGATGCATAAATGACACAGATTTGCAGGCACGCATATTCAGCTATGTATTTGTAAATTATAATGAACACTTTTATTTTCATTGTAAATAATTTGAGAAAATGCTTGTTTGGGAGAATTCTCATTGGTTTACTCTGGATATGGGTTTAAACTATTCTTTACATATTTCTTCTTTTTCTGGTAAGGAGGCCTTCTTCTTTGGTACATAAGTCATGCTGGATGAGGAATGTTTTCTAAATGTGGACAACCTTCTCCTAAAGTTCCCCCCTGAAAAGAAATACAGGAGAGGGTCAAAGCAACAATTTGAGGCAGCCAGAGACAAGGTTATAACCACCGACTTCTGCATTCTAAGGACAGAATCACAGGGTTGAGTTTCATTGTGTAAAAAATGAAGGTGGATGGTGCGTTGAATGTGATATGGCATAAAGCTGATCAAAAAGGCAGCTGTCACAACTATGATCATTCCTACAGCTTTTTTACGACTTGACAGATTTTTCTTCATTGAATTTTTCAGTAAGGTCAAAATGATCATTGTGTAACAGACCATTATAATAATGAAAGGAATGATGAAGCCAAAAAACAAAGACACATAATGCAAGATCAAAACATAATTTTTAGCATGACTGTCTTGTGGAGGCTCAAAGCATTTGGTATTGTTGTTCACATCTTTATAAGACTTGCTCATTAAAAATGGAGAGCTAGTCAAAATCACAAAAATCCAAATGCCAAAACACACAAATCTGGCTTTCTTCCGTGTGACTAAATTAACATTATGGACAGGGAAAACAATTGCAATGCATCGGAAAAAGCTCATGGCTGTCATAAAGAAGATGCTACAGTAAAGGTTGACATACAAGGCATAAGTGCTGAGGCGGCACAAAAAGTCACCAAAGAGCCAAATGCCTTTATGAACATAATATACAACACGGAGAGGCAGTGTGCACACACATAATAAATCTGCCACTGCTAAATTAATCATGTATATTTGGAAGGCTGACTTCTGATGATAAGTTTTTATGAGAACATAGAGCACAAAACCATTGCCAAATGAGCCCACAATGGAAATCATGGAATACAAGGTGGAATATACTTGATTGCGGAAGTCGTCAATAGTGTCATGGCATGTGTTATTATTACTAGCAGAAGGCGCTGTCATGTTTATGACATCATCCATGTTTCCTTAGGAATGTCTGCTTGGTACTGTGCCTACAATATAAACAAACAAACAAAAAACTTGTTAATTTTTACCAGACCATAAACTATAGGAATTCCTAATATTTCACTTCATTTTGTCACTATATGTGCTTTTAAAAGACAACAGGAAACACTATTCCCAGCTTCTCCTTTATTTCTCAGTATGCTTCCAAGTTATCTGCCTCTTCCATCATTGGTTTTCTGAACACAAGTGTAGTTGTGGTAAAAAGGGAAAATAGTGCATATAGGAAGAGTTAATATAGTTAATATCTAATCCATAGTTTTGTCAGTCCTATATTAGATATATTGTCCAAACTTGACTATAGTATGCTGTGAGGCAATGGAAGATGGATTTGAGATTTCTGACACAGTCTTTGAAGAATCACCCTTGAGAAACAACTGATAATTCTTATTCCTTACTATGATCACCACCTCTGAAATCATCCTACTGCAAACTCTTTCCAGAATTTTTCATACATCACAGCTTTCAATTATGTCCTTCCCTTGCTGTAAAACATTGAGTTGTTCCCCACGGCCTTCAGAATAAAACCCAGACCTCCTAACCCGATATTTAAGGCTCTCTACAATCTGGCTGCTCCTTACCTTTCCCACATTCTCTCTCACTTCTCCCTTTTACACATTCTATTTTTATTGTTGTTTTCAGGTGACACTGAGTCAGTTCTGACTCATAGTAATGCAATGTACAATAGAACAAAACATTGCCTGGTCCTGCACTGTGTCCACAATTGTTATACTTGAGCCCATTGTTGCAGTCACTGTATCATTCCATATCATTGAGAGTCTTCCTCTTTTTTGCCGACCCTATACTTTACCAAACATGATGTCCTTCTCCAGGGACTGATCCCTCCTGACAACATGTCCATAGTATGTAAGAGGTAGTCTTGTCACCCTGGCTTCTAAAGGAACATTGCGGTTCATTTCTTCCAAGGTAGATCTGTTCGTTCTTTTCGCAGTGCATAGTATATTAAATATTCATCCCCAACAGTACAATTCAAAGGCATCAATTCTTCTTTGGTCTTCCTAATTCATGTCCAGCTTTCACATGCATATGATGTGACTGAAAATACCATGGCTTGGGTCAGGTGTACCTTGGTCTCCAAAGTGTCATCTTTGCTTTTTAACACTTTAAAGAAGTTTTTTGCACCAGATAATGCCCAATCCAATGTATCTTTTGATTTCTTGACTGCTGCTTCCATGGGTGTTGATTGTGGATACAAGTTAAATGAAATCCTTGACAACCTCAGTGTTTTCTCCATTTATCATGATGCTGCTTATTGGTCCAGTTGTGGGGATTTTTGTTTTCTTGATGTTGAGGTGTAATCCAGACTGAAGACTGTGGTCACTGATCTTCATCAGTAAGTGCTTCAAGTCCTCTTCACTTCAGCAAGCAAGGTTGTATTATCTGCATAATACAGATGGTTAACGATGCTTCCTCTAATCCTGATGCCATGTTCTTTTTCATATAGTCCAGCTTCTCAGATTATTTTTTCAGCATACAGGTTTTATAGGTATGGTGAAAAGATACAGCTCTGACACCTACCTTTTCTGACTTTAAACCATGTAGTATCCCCTTGTTCTGTTCAAAAGACTGCCTCTTGATCCATGAACAGGTTCCCCATGAACACAAGTAAGTGTTCAGGAATTCCCATTCTTTGAAAGGTTATCCATAATTTGCTGTGATACACACAACTCAAATGTATTTGCATAGTCAATAAAGAACTGGTAAACATCTTTCTGGTATTCTCTGCTTTCAGCCAAGATCTATCTGACATCAGGAATGATACTCCTGGGTTCCATGTCCTCTTCTGAATTCGGCTGAGATTTCTGACAGCTTCCTATTGATATACTGCTGTAGCTGCTTTTGATGGATCTTCAGGAACATTTTACTTGTGTGTGATGATAATAATATTGTTTGATAATTTCCACATTTGGTCAGTTTACTCTTCTTGGTAATAGGCATAAATATGGATCTCTTCCAGTAGGTTGGCCAGGTAGCTGTCTTCCAAATTTCTTGGCACAGATGAGTGAGGACCTTCAGCATTAGATTTATTTGTTGAAACATTTCATTTGGTATTCCATCTATTACTGCAGTTTTGTTTTTGCCAATGCCTTCAGTGTATCTTGGACTTCTTCCTTCCTTACCATTGGTTCCTGATCATATGCTCCCTGTTGAAATGGTTGAACATCAATCAATTCTTTTTGGTATAATGACTGTGTGTATTCCCCATCTTGTTTTGATGCTTCCTGAGTCATTTATATTTTTCCTGTAGAAACCTTCACTATTGCAACTTGAGGCTTGAATTTTTTCTTCAAGTCTTTCAGCTTGAGAAATGTCTAGAATGTTCTTTCCTTTTGATTTTCTATCCTCAGCTCTTTGAGCAGTTCATTCTAATACTTTGTCTTATTGAGCTGCCCTTTGAAATCTTCTGTTCACTTCTTTTACTTCATCATTTCTTCCTTTTGCTTTAGCTATTTGGTGTTCAAGATCAAGTTTGAAAGTCTCTTGTAACACCTGTTTTGGTCTTTTCTTTCTCTCCTGTCTTTTTAATGACCTCTTCCTTTGTTTGTTCATGTATGTTGCTCTTGATATCATTCCTCAACTCATGTGATCTTCGGTTATTAGTGTATAACACATCAAATCTGTTCTTAACAGCCATGATGGGGCTCACAATGTTGAGTCCCAGTGGCAACATGAGAAGAAAAGGGATCTACCCTAAGAACTCCACTAAAAGACCACAGTTGATGGTCTGAAGGCTTGGGAGTTCCCCTGGGAACATGACCCCTAGGCCTGATGTTGCCCCTGATCATAGATCATAAGTGAGGTCAGCTCTTCAGATAGGAATGGATTGGATTTAGGGACACAGAGTGATCATATCGTGTGTACAATTTATGGTTCTGTGCATCATAGGATGTTCGCCTATTGGCCTCTTACTAGAGGGTAGCGGAGAGGGTGGAGGATACAGGAGGTTGTTAAGAGGATATGACATGTATAGAACAGAAAGGAGGGGTGTGCTGTCACTGGGCAAGGAGAGCAGTAAGAGCTGCACATAGGTGGGAATGCAGATTTAAACTGGATTGTATACTTTGACTCAATCACAATAAAAAAAATATGTTCTTAAGATGATCTCTAAATTTGGGTGGGAAGTTTTACTCAAGGTATAAATCTATACTCAAGGTCATACTTTGGTGGACTTGCTGTAATTATTTTTTCATCAATTATATTTATTAAGTTCAACTTGAACTTGCATATGAGCAATTGGTGGTTATGTTCCCCAGTCAGTTCCTGGCCTTGTCCTGACTGATGATCTTGAGCTTTTTCATTGTGTCTTTCCACAGATGTAGCTTAATTTGATTCCTGTGTACTCCATCTGGTGAGGTCCACGTATGTAGTTGCCATTTATGTTGGTGAAAAAGGTATTTGCAGTGAAGAAGTCTTTGGTCTTGCAAAATTCTGTCATGCAATCACTGTCATGGTTTCTATCACCAAGGCCATAATTTCCAGCTTCAGATCCTTCTTTATTTCCTACTTTTGCATTCCAATCACCAGTAATTATCATTGCATCTTCTTTGCATGTTTGATCAATTTCAGATTGCAGAATTCAGTAAAATTTCAGTTTCTTCATCTTTGGCTTTAGTGATTGGTGCATAAATTTGAATAATAGTTGAATTAACTGGTCTTTCGTGTAAGCATGTGAATATTATCCTATCACTGACAAGATTACATTACAGGATAAATCTAGAAATGTTCTTTTTGATGATGAATATAATGTCATTACTCTGTAAGTTATCATTCTTGGCATTCTACAATTTAATAAAATAGCTACTTTTTCTATCCAGGGACATGTCCTGCATATTTTCTCACTTACTTGTCTCCTTTTCTGTGTTTTTCTAGGGGATTTTTTCTTCTAAAAGTATCCTTTTCTCTATTTATGCTTATATAAAATCTCATAATCACTTATCTTTAATTATACCTTCTTTACCATGCCTTCCTCCAGCCCCTTCCAAAGTATTTTCTGCCTTTTCAAAATTGTGATTAAGTGAAAGTATAAAATCCAAATCAAACTTGCATGCCTGCTGATCTGCAGCTCCTTCTACTCTCCTTACCTGGTGACAGCACACTCCACCTTTTCGTTCTATATGTGTCATATTCTCTTAACAATCTGCTGTCCCCTTGAAAGGGAGGCCCTTGGCCATCCCGACTCCATCTTGCTGCAAACAGTAGTTAAGACAACCATGTTATAAACTTTGAGTCCTGAGAGCTTGGTTCTCTCCCGTCTGTAAACCTTGTACTGGTCATAAGTCACACTGCTGTTCTTTCCTCTTAGGAGCATTGGTTAATTGTTCTGTTTATCTCCTTTCAGTTGTTCTCTAAGGCTATTGAACTGAATCACCAGGTAGTTTGGATGATTATCAAGCCCTGACTTGTTGGAGCCGTGCAGATCCCCACAAAGAATATTGTTGAAACATTGAAAGAATTACTTGCTTGGGCCTGGAAAAATATTAGCCAGCGCTTCTCCCCTTTCCTTAATCAACCTATGCCACCTCTAGACTTAGCCTATGCATGCAGGCAAGCTTTGGGGGAACTGACTCCCCCTTGCCTCTTGTGTGTTGGCACTCAATGACTATCCTCATTTAATCACCTCACCTCTTGTCTCAGTATTGGCTTTGTGGACAGGTGGCACGGATCTGTGATTGCAGTTATACCCTCCTCTCTACCCTCTCCTCTCCTTTCTAGTAAGAGGCAAATAGGACAGCATATTACAGATGCATAGATCTGTAAAGTACACACACTATATGTGGGACACACATTGTGTCCCTGTGTCTAGTCCATTCCTGTCTGAATATTTGACCTCGGTAATATTTTCTGGTAAGGGGCAGCAGTAGGTCTAGGGGCCATACTCCTAGAGGAACCCCAAGGCTGCTGGACCATCAATTGTGGTCTTTTAGTGGAGTTCTTGAGGTGCTCCCCTCTTCTTTGGTGGTGGCTGGGCACCATCTTGTTCTTCTGGTCACATGTTGATACAGTCACCCATTCATACAGGTTCTTCTGTCTCCTTGACTCTTTTTTCCTTGTGTCTTCATTGTTCTTGGTGATCATCTGTTTCAAATCAGTTGAGACACTTTTGGTGTACATCAGATGGCAGTTTGCTAGCTTTTAAGACCCCAGATGCCACTCACCAATATGGGGTGCAGAAGACTCTCTTAGCAATAGGCTAGTTATGCCAATTAGCCTTGATGCCCCTTGAGAGCATGGTCCCCACACTCCTGCCTCTGTTATTCTATCCTTGCAAAGCTGGGTTAAGATTAGAAGAATTTTCAGTTTATGTTGAAGTCCAGTTAAGTCGATCTTCTTTCTACTGTGTGCTGTCACCCCTTTCACCCAACCAAATTTCTATCAACTATCTAGTCTATGATTAGCCCTCTCCTTCCCTCCCCTCCCTTTCAGCCATCAAAGAGTCTTTTCTTCTGTACATGAGTCTATTTTTAAGTCCTTAAAGTAGGGGTCTCATACAATATTTGTCTTTTGCCACTGACTGATTTCATTCAGCATAATGTCTTCCACTTGAAATGAGGTTATGAGATATTTCCTAAAATCATCATTGTTCTTTATCATTGCATAGTGTTCCATTGAATATATGTACCATAGTTTGTTTATCCATTCAACTGTTGTTGGGCATCTGGGTTGATTCCATCTTTTTTGCTATTGTGGACTGTGCTGCAATAAACATTTGTGTGCATGTATCTGTTTGTGTGACTCCCCTTGATTATGTGGGATATATTCCAAGCAGTGGGATTACTGGATAAAATGGTATATCTATTTCCAGCTTTTTAAGGAAGTGCCAAATGGCTTTCCAAAGAGGTTGTATCATTTTGCAATCCCACTATCAGTGTAGGAGAGTTCTAACCTCTTCTAAGACTCTTCAGCATTTTTTGTCTTGTATTTTCTGGATCATGGCCAACCTTGTTAGGCAAGATGGTGTCTCATTGTAGTTTTGATTTGGATTTCTTTAATAGCAAATGATCGTGAACATTTCCTCATGTGTCTTTTGGCTGCTTGGATGGCCTCTTTGGTGAAGTATCTGTCCATCTCGTTTGCCCATCACTTAATTGGGTTGTTTACCTTTTTCTTGCTGATATTTTGCAGTATCTTGTAGATTATGGAAATCAGATGTTGGTCCGACGTGTAATTGCCAAAGATTTTTTCCCATTCTGTAGGTGGTCTTTTAACTCTTTTGATAAAGTCTTTGGATGAGCAAAGGTGTTTGATTCTTAGTTGTTCCCTTTTATCTATGTTCTCTTCTGTTGATTGTGCTTTGTTGGATTTTGAAGTCTGTCTAAGCTGTGTATTGAAGCTTCCATTGTTGACTCTATTTTTTCTTGCATAATCTTGATCGTTTTAGGTTTGATATTGAGGTCCTTGATCCAATTTGAGTTAGTCTTGTGTAAGGTGTGAGTCGATTTTTGCAGATGGATATCCAATTTTGCCAACAGTATTTGTTAAAGAGTCTGCTTTACCCCAGTTTACAATCTTGGGGCTTTTGTCGAATATCAGCTGTTCATAAAAGGATAGTGGCATCTCTGGGGTCTCAACTCTGTTCTATTGGTCTATATGTCTCTTTTGTACCAGTACCAGGTTGCTTTGACTACTGCAGCAGTGTAATGGTTTCTATGGTTGGGTAATTTGGGGCCACCCGCTGTGTTCTTGTTCTTCAGTAGCGCTTTGGTTATCCAGGGTTTCTTCTCTTTCCAAACAAAGTTGGTGATTTCTTTTCCATTTCATTAAAAAATATCACTAGAATTTGCATTGGGACTTCATTTTATATGTAGATCGCTTTGTGTAGGATAGACATTTTCACAGTGTTAAGTCTTCCTATCAATGAGTAGGATAGTTTTCTCCATTTATGTAAGTCTCTTTTGGTTTTTTTGCAGTATAGTATTGTAATTCTCTTTGTATAGGTCTCTTATTTCTCTAGTTAGATTTATTCCTAGATTTTTTTTCATGATTTAATTTTTTCAATCCACTAACATGAAATTAGAGGCATCTACCCATTACATAAATTGTATATTTAAAAGTGTTACTGTTTTTCCTCTTCATATTTACTGTCATTTGGTAGGATCATGAGTCTTCAATTAGAAGTATCTCTCGTACACATCAAGAGATCGTATGAGTATCATTAGCAGTATATTAGCAAGAAAATTTCAACACAGAAATGGTCTATGATCTAGAACATGTAGCATTCTATTATTTTTTTTGTAATCTTTTAAAAATTTTTTATTAATATGACCGAGTGAAAATATACATTCCCGTGTAAATTTACATGCTCACCTATCTGCAGCTTCCACTGCTCTCCCTGGACGGTGACAGCACACCATTCCTCTCTGCTCCATACATGTCTCATCCTCCCAACAGTGTCCTTTCCCCTCCTCTCCACCCACTCTCCTTCCTCCATCCAGAGGTCAGCAGGATGATATCCTATAGATGTATAGAACCATAAAGTGCATCCAATATATGGTCACTCTGCATCGCCAAGTCCAATCCATTCATGTCTGAAGAGTTTTATCTTCTTGGGGGCTATGGTAAATGGTATTGATTTTGATCGTCAATACCTCTTTGATGATCTCTGTTGGTATAAAAGAATCCTGCTGATTTCCTTATGTTTATCTTACAACCTGATACTTTGCTGACTCTTCTATTAGTTCAAGTAGTTTACTTATGGATTCTTTAGGATTCTCTGTATATACAGTTATATAATCTGAAAATAGGGAGATTTTTACTTTTTTGCTCATGCAGATGCCCTTTATTTCTTTGTCTCGTCTCATTTGGCCAGAACTTCTAGTACAGTGGTGAATAGAAGTGGTGAGAGTGGGCATCCTTGTCTAGTACCCATTCTCAAGGGGAATTCTTTCAGTCTCTCTCCATTCAGGATGATGTAGGCGGTTGGTTTTGTATAAATGGCCCTTATTGCATTGAGGAATTTCCCTTCTATTTCTATTTTGCTGACAGTTTTTAGCATGAATGGGTGTTTGACTTTGTCAAATGCCTTTTCTGCATCAATTGACAAAATCAAGGGATTCTTATCTTTTGTGTTATTTATGTGGCTGATCATATTAATTGTTTTTCTGATGTTGAACCAGACTTGCATCCCTGGTAGGAATCCAACTTGCTCGTGATGAGTTATATTTTGATGTGTTGTTGAATGCTATTGGCAAGAATTTTGTTGAAGATTTTTGCATCTAGGTTCATGAATGGTGTTGGTCTATAATTTACCTCTTTTTGTGGTATCTTTCCCAGGCTTTGGTATCAGGATATGCTGACTACAAAGAGAGAATTTTGGAGTATTCCATCCCTTCCTATGCTGTGAAACAGTCTCAGTAGTATTGGAGTTAGCTCTTCTCTGAAAGTTTGGTAGAATTCTCTGGTGAAGCTATGTGGGCCAGGACTTTTCTGGTTGGTAGCTTTTTGATGACTTTTCCAATCTTTTCCTTTGTGATGAGTTTGTTAAGTTGTTCTACCTCTCCTTGTGATAAGTTTGGTAGGTGATATGAATCTAGAAATTTGTCCATTTCCTCTAGGTTTTCAAATTTGTTAGAGTATAGTCTTTTGTGGTATTCTGTTATGATAGTTTTGATTTCAGTTGGGTCTGTTGTGACATCTCCCATCTCATTTATTATTCAGGTTATTTGTTTCCTCTCCTGTTTTTCTTTCGTAGGGTTAGCCAATGGTTTATCAATTTTGTTGATCTTTTCCAGGAACCGCCTTTTGGTTTTGTTAATGTTTTTAGTTGTTATTCTATTCTCTAATTCGTTTAGTTCTGCTCTAATCTTTCTTATCTGTTTTCTGCAGGTATTTCTGCCTTTTTCAAACTCCTGTTGTTGGGTGCTGTTGAGTCAATTCCAACTCATAACAACCCCATGTGAAGAAGTGGAACTGCCCCCATGGAGTTTTTTTGGACAGCAATCTTTTGGAAACAGATCACAGGGTCTTTCTACTGTGGAGTTGCTGATTTCAAACCACCACCATTTTGGTTACTAGTCTAGTACTTAACAGTAGTGCCACCAGTACTACTTGTTGGACTTATAGGGCACTTTAAATCTATCTTGTAGCAATGATTTGAATACGAATGTATCTTTCTATCAGACTGTTGCTGTTGTGGGGTGTCCTCCAGTAGCTTCGAGTACATAGCAACCATATGTACAACAGAACTAAACACTGCCTGGTTGCGATGTTTATCATTGCAGCACCTGTGTCAGTCCACTTCATTGAAGATCTTTATTCCTCTGATCTTCTATTTTACCATTTATGATGCCATTTTCCAGGCATTGATCCCTCCTGATAACATGTCCAAAGTAAGTTGAAGTCTTGCCATCCTTTCTTCTAATGAATATTCCGGCTGTATTTTTTCAAGGACAGATTTGTTTGTTCTTCTAGCAGGCCATGGTATAGTCCATATTTTTCATCAATACCATAATTCAAGAGCATTGATTCCTGTTGCTCTTCTTTATTCATTTTCCAGCTTTTGCATGCATATGAGACAACTGAAAATATTATGGCTTGGGTGAAGTGTCCCCAAAGTAACATCTTTTCTTTTTAACACTTTAAAAAGGTCTTTTGTAGCAGATGTGACCAATACCATATGTCATTTGATTTTTTTTTACTGTTACTTCCGTGGGCATTGAGTATGGATCCAAGTAAAATGAAATCCTTGACAATGTCAGTATTTTCTCCATTTATCATGATGTTGTTTCTTGGTCCAGTTGTGGAGATTTTTGTTTTCTTTATGTTGAGGTGCAATCTGTAGTGAAGGCTTGAGTCTTTGAGTTCCATTTTAGGTGCTTCAAATCCTTTTCATGTTTATCAAGCAAGGTTATGTCATCTACATATCAAAGGTTGTAAATGAATCTTCTTCCAATCCCAATGCCACATTCTTCTTGAATAGTCTAGCTTCTTGACTTATTTGCTCTGAATACAGATTGAATAAGTATGATGAAAGAATACAGTCCTGACACAGATCTTTCCTGAGTTTGAACCATGCAGTATCCCCCTGTTCTGTTTGCACGACTGCCTCTTGTTCTACATATAGTTTCCTATGAGCACAATTAAGTATTCTGGAATTCCCATTTTTCACAACTTTATCCATAATTTGTTATCCACACAGTCAAATGCTTTTGCATAGTAAAAAACAAAAAACAAAAACCCCCCAAAACATTATGATTTATGGGCAAGGGCAGCATCAAGGTCAGGGGCCATGCTCCCAGGGGAACCCCAAAGCTGCTGGACCATCAATTGTGGTCTTTTAGTGGAGATCTCAGGTGCACCCCTTTTTATTCTTGTGTTGCCAGTGAGACTCAACTTTGTGAGCTCCATCGCAGGTGGAGAGGAGGGGAAAGGAAACTGTTGGGACGATGAGACATATATGGAGCAGAGAGGAATAATGTGCTGTCACCAGGCAAGGAGAACAGTGGAAGCGGCATATAGGTGGGCATGTAAATTTATATGGGAATGTACATTTTCACTCAGTCATGATAATAAACAAAACAAAACAAAACAACCCCCCCAAACAAAACAAAAAACCCCCAAACAAAACAAAAAACCCCACAAAGGTAAACACCTTTCTGATATTCTCTGCTTTCAGCCAATGTCCATCTGACATCAGTGATGATATCTTTCCTTCTGTGTTGTCTTTTGGATCTGGCTTGATTTTGTGGCAGTTCCCTGTTGATGTACTGCTGCAACCACGTTTGAATGATATTCAGCAAAATTTTACTTGCTTTTGATATTAATAATATTGTTCAATAATTTCTGCATTCTGTTGGATCACTTTTCTTTGGAATGGCACAGACAGAGATCTCTTTCAGTCTGCTGATCAGATAGCTGTCTTCCAAATTTCTTGGGCTAGACAAATGAGCACCTCCAGTGCTGTATCACTTTGTTGAAACATCTCAGTTGTTATTCTGTCAGTTCCAGGAGCCTTATTTTTGCCAGTGCCTTCAATGCCATTTGGACTTGTTCCTTCAGTACGAGTGTTTTTGATCATATACTTCCTCCTGAAATGGTATAGTGATTGTGCATTCTTTCTGACTTCTTTAGATGCTTCCTGAGTCATTCAATATTTTGCTCATAGAATTCCTCAGTATCCCAACTCTAGGCTTGAGTTTTTTTCTTCAGTTCTTTCAGTTTGAGAAACACTGAGAGTGTTCTTCCCTTTTGGTTTTCTTATCTCCTGGTTTTTGCATGTTACGTTATATTTTATGTTGCCTTCTTGAGCTGCCTTCTGAAATCTTATGTTCAGCTTTTCTGCTTAATTTCCTCCATTCATTTTAGCTGATCGATGTGTTCAACAGCAAGCTTCAGAGTCTCTTCTGAAATTCATTTTGATCTTTTCTTTCTTTCTTGTCTTTTTAATGACCTTTCACTTTCCTCAGGTATGATGATGTCTTTGATGCCATCCGACATCTTATCTGGTCTTTGATCAATGCATCAGATCTGTTCTTGAGATGGCGTATACTCAAGGTTTTAATTTGACTCTTGTAGACTCTTTTTAATTTTCTTCAGCTTTAAGTTGAACTTGTGTATGAGCAATTGATAATCTGTTCTGCAGTTTCCCCTGGCCTTGTTCTTACTGATGATATTGAGCTTCTCCATTCTCTCTTTCCAAAGATGTAGTCAATTTGATTCCTGTTTATTCCATCTGGTGAGGTGTCATGGATTGAATTGTGTCCCCTCAAAAATGTATGTAGCAGTTTGGCAAGGCCATGATTCCAGGTATTGTATGATGTTCCTACATGTTGTAAATCCTGCTTATATGATGTTAATGACGGGGGATGGGCAATAGTTGTATTGGTGGGGCAGGACTCAGAGTGTATAATTGTATTGTGCTTTGAGACAGTCTCTTGAGATATATAAAAAAGAAGCTAGCGGAGAGATTCAGGGACCTCATACCACCAAGAAAGAAGCAGTGCCAGGAGCAGAGCACATCGTTGGGAAACGACCCAGGGTTCCTGTGCCTCAGATGCTCCCAGTCCAGGGGAAGTCTCACAACAAAGATCTTCCTCCAGAGCCAACAGAAAAAAGCTTCCCCTAGAGCTGGTGCCCTAAGTTTGGATTTGTAGCCTACAGGACTGTGACAAAATAAAACTTCTCTTTCTGAAGCATCCACTTGAAGTATTTCTGTTAAAGCAGCACTAGATGACTAAGACCATGAAGTCCATATGTTTAGTCCCTGCTTGTGTTGTTGAAAATACATGTTTGCAATGAATTAGTTGTTAGTCTTGCAAAATTCTCTCATGTGACCTCTGGTGTCATTTGCCAAGGACATATTTTTCAACTACTGATCCTTCCACTTTGTTTCTAGCTTTCATATTCCAAACACCAGTAATTATCAATACATCTTGATTGTATATTCCATCAATTCCAGACTACAGAAGTTGTTAAAAATCTCCAATTTCTTCATCTGTGGCATTAGTTGCTTGTGTATAAATTTGAATAATAGTCATATTAGCTTGTCTTCCTTGTTGTTAAGTGCCATCAAGTTGTTTCCAATTCATAGCGACCCTGGGTACAACAGAACAAAACACTAGTGGTTCTGTGCCATTCCCAAGATTGTTTTTATGTTTGACCCTATTGTTGCAGCCACTATGTCACTCCATGTGCTTGAGGGTCTTTCTCTTTTTCATTGATCCTGTACGCTACCAAGTATGGTGTCCTTCTCTAGGAATTGGTCCTTGCTGATAACATATCAAAGTGTTTATATGAAGTATTGCCATCCTTGCTTTTAATAAGCATTCTGCCCATACTTCTGTCAAGATGTATTTGTTGTTCTTCTGACAGTCCATATATTCAGTACTCTTCACCAACACCATAATTCAAAAACATCAATTCTTCTTCAGTCCTCCTTTTTCTTTGTCCAGCTTTCACATGTATGCGAGACGATTGAAAATATCATGGCTTGGATCAGGCCCATCGTAGTCCTTAAGGACATTTTTGCTTTTTTACAACTTTAGGAAGATCAGTTGCAGAAGATTTACCCAGTGCAATGTGACATTTGATTTCTTGACTGCTGCTTCTATGGGTGTTGTTTGTGGATCTGAGTAGAAAGAAAACCCTGAAAACTTCAGTATTTTCTCCATTTATCATGATACTGCTTTTTGGTTCAGTTGTGGGGATTTTGTTTTCTTTATGTTGTGATGTAATCCATACTGAAGACTGTTGTCTTTGGTCTTTATCAGTAAATGTTTCAAGTCTTCTTTACTTTCAGCAAACAAGGTTGTGTTATCTGTATAATGCAGATTGTTAATAACTCTTCCTCCAATCCCGATGCCCCATTCTTCTTCCTATAGTTCAACTTCTCAGATTATTTGCTTGGCATACAGATTGAACAGGTATAGTGAAAAGATAGAACCCTGGTGCACATCTTTCCTGACTTTAAACCACGTAGTATCCCCTTGATCTATTTGAATGACTGCCTCTTCATCCATGTACAGATTCCTGATGAGCACGATTAAATGTTCGGGAATTCTCATTTTTTGCAATGTTAGCCATAATTGGTTGTGATCCACACAGTCATATGCCTTTGAATAGTCAATAAAACACAGCTAAACATCTTTCTGGTATTCTCTGCTTTCAGCCAAGATCTGTCTGACATCAGCAGTGATATCCCTGGTCCCATGTCCTCTTCTGAATCCAGCTTGAATTTTTTCCAGTTCCCTGTCAATATACTGCTGTAGTCACTTTTGAATGATCTTTAGCAAAATTTTACTTTTGTGTGATATTATTGATACTGTTTGATAATTACATATTCTCTTGGATCATCTTTCTTGCCAATAGGAAATAAATATGAATCTCTTGCAGTTGGTTGGCCAGGTAGCTGTCCTCCGCATTTCTTGGCATAGATGAGTGTGTACTTCAGTGCTGCATCTGTTTGTTGAAACATCTCAACTGATATTCCATCAGTTCCTGGAGCCTTGTTTTTAGCAATGTGTTTAATGCAGTTTCAACTTCTTTCTTCAGTACCATTGGTTCCTGACCGTATGCTACCTATTGAGATGGTTGAACATTGACCAATGTTTTTTGGTATAATGACTCTATGTATTCCTTCCATCTTCTTTGGATGCTTCCTGAATCATTCAGTATTTTTCCTGTAGAATCCTTCACTACTGCAACTTGAGGCTTGAATTTTTTCTTCTGTTCTTTTAGCTTGAGGAATGCAGAGTGTGTTCTTCCCTTTTGGTTTTGTATCTCCAGCTTTTTGCACATGTCGTTATAATACTTTTCTTTGCCTTCTTCAGCCACCCTTTGAAATCTTCTGTACAGGTCTTTTATTTCATCATTGTTTCCTTTTGCTTTATCTACTCGATGTTCAAGGGTGATTTTCAGAGTCTCTTCTGACATCCAATTTCGGTTTTGCTTTCTTTCTTGTCTTTTTAAATGACTTCTTGCTTTCTTCATGTATGATGTCCTTTCTACAACTTGCTTGGTCTTCAGTCATTAGTGTTCAGCCCATCTTCAGATGCTCTCTAAACTCAGGTAGGATAAACTCAAGGATGTACTTTGGCTTTTGTGGACTTGTTTTAATTTTCTTCAGTTTCAGTTTGAATTTGCATATGAGCCATTGATAGTATGTGCTGCAACCAGCACCTGTCTTTGTTCTGACTGATAATATTTAGCTCTTCCATCATCTCTTTCCACAGATGTAGTTGGTTTCATTCCTATGTATTTTATCTGGTGAGGTCCATGTGTATAGCTGTCAATTTATTTTGGTGAAAAAGGGTATTTGCAAACAAAAAAGTCATTGATATTGCAAAATTCTGTCTTGTGATCCCCAGCATCATCTCTATTACCAAGCTGTGTTTCCTGACTACTAATTCTTCTTCTTTGTTTCCAACTTTTCCATTCCAATCATCAGTAATTATCAGTGCTTCCTGATTGCATGTTCAGTCAATTTCAGACTACAGAAGCCGGTATTAATCTTCAATTTCTTCGTCTTTACCCTTAGTGGTTGGTGTGTAAATTTGAATAATTGTCTTGTTAACTGGTGTTATTTGTAGGAGTGTGGCTATTATCCTATCAAAGACAGCATTGTACTTCAGGATGGATCTTGAGATACTCTTTTTGATGATGAATGCAATACCATTCATTTTGAAATGTCATTCCTGCCGTAGTGGATCATATAATCACCCAATCTGTAATGACCAATATCAGTCCAGTTCAGCTCACTAACACTTAGGATAGAAACTCCTGTGGTGTAGTGGTTAAGTGCTACAGCCACTAAACAAAAGGTTGCTAGTTCAAATCTACCAGGTGTTCCTTGAAAACTCTGTGGAGCAGTTCTTCTCTGACCTGTAGGGTTTCTATGAGTCAGAATCAACTCTAGGGCAATGTTTTTTTTTTTTTAATCCATCCACTGCCCACTGCTGTCAAGTTGATTCTGCCAGAGTAAAAGTGTTCCATAGAGTGTCCAAGGAGCACCTGATGGATTTAAACTGCTGACCTTTTGGTTAATAGACATAGCACTTTAAGTCCCACGATATCGATGTTTATGACATCTCTTTCATTTTTGATGAAAGAATTTTCATCAAAATTTTCCTGGATTCATACTTCATACATTCTACATTACAGCTATTAATGGATGTTTGCAGCTGTTTTTTCTCATTTTTAGTCATGCCACATCAGCAAATGAAGATTCTGAAAGCTTGTCTCCATCCATGTCATTAAGAACAACTTTGCTTTGAGGGGGCCCCTCTTCCCCAGACATCTTTTGAGTGCCTTCTAACTTTGTGGGCTCATCTGCCATCATTATGTCAGACAATGTACCACTCGTACTCATGTTTTCACTGCCTAATTATTTTCAGAAGTAAACAGCTGGGCCCTTCCTAGTCTGTTTTAGTCTGGAAGCTCAGCTGAAACCTGTCTACCATAGGTGACCCTGGTGGTATCTGAATACTGGTGGCACAGCTTCCAGTATCACAGCAATGTGCAAGCCCCCATAGTAGGACAAACTGACAAGTGGGATATATAATCTTTACTCCTATTAATACATTATCCAACCCTTACTGAATAAAACAAGGTTTTCTAGAAAGTTTGATATTTAGGGTCAATTGTTTATTTACAGTTGTAAGTCAAGACAATGACTCACGTTAGACCATAAAAAGAAGGCTGTAAAACTTTCCAACAATTAATGAATCCTAGCCCCAGTGACACAGTAGTTAAGAGCTATAGCAAGCTAAGGCTGCCAACTAAAAAGCAAGCAGTGTGAGTCTATCAGCTGTTCCTTGGAAATCCATGGGGCAGTTCTACTCTGTCCTGTAGGGTTGCTGTGAGTTGGAATTGACTTGCCAGGAGCAAATTTTGGGGGGTTTAGAGATTATTCTGTGCAAACCACTTGTTAGCTTTACTTACCTTAAATAAGATTTAATTTTTGTAGATCTTAATGAGATCCTCCCACAATGTGACCCACATTATGTGGATATAAACTAAAACCAAACCCACTGCTGTTGAGTCAATTCCTACTCATAGCCATCCTATAGGACACAGTCGATTGGCTCCATAGAGTTTCCAAGGAGCACTTGGTGTTTTCCAACTGCTGACCTTTTGGTTAGCAGACATGCACTTAACCACTATGCCACTCCATCCCTGCATTCAAACAGCCAATAATCTGGTGGTGGAAAGGAGTGATGGCACAATACTGTGGACTAGTTCAGTACAATATGGTGAGAGACATTTTAGCACAAAACAAAATGTTATTAATTCATTAATATAATCAAATAGAAATACAAATGGAACTGATTTTGTTTTAATGTAGAAGGTGAAGGAAGTTATTTTGTTAAGATAGTTAGCAAGTTGAAAAGGCAAGATTTATTTTGAAAATGGAATCATACCTCTTGATGGAAATGTAATCCCTTTCACCTTGGCTAGTAGTCAGTGCTTCTTATAGTAGAGAAACAAAGAAAGTCGCAGCTGAAATCAGAAAGTTAAAAAAGGAAGTTAAAGAGTATAAGAGCAGTCCAGAAGGGTCATGAGAGCTTAACAACTTCAAACACAGATCCAGGGTATAAGGTGGAAGATCAAAGCCTTACTGACACTGGATTGCATGCAGCCTTCTTTTCATTTCATCCAGTTTTATATCCCCAGGGGGAAAACTTGAACTATACATCCGGTCTGATCACAGATGTTTGCTGCTTTGTGCACATGATTTCTGTATCTAAAGATGAATATCATCTTACAAACGTCTTCTCTATCTGTGAATGATACTTCCCCTGATTTTCTCTTCTAAATAGTCAAGGAGGAAATAATTTGGAAGTTTGCATCCAAACATCTACTTGAGTAGGGAAAGAATACAACATTAAAAATATCAAGTGTGTCTATCTGAGATGGGGTGAGGACAGTTTTCCTTGAAGGAAGGATGGCCTAAAAGATCTCAGATTCTTCTTATAAACTCATTACAACATTCACTATTTATATCACTAATTTGGTATGTTTCATGTATTTTCAGATATTAGCTATTTTGTTGCCTTCATAGTTGACTTTTAATGAGTGTATGTAACTTCAGTTAAGCTATGTCAGAGACTATAACAAAGTATAAAATAGTCTCCAAAGAATGAGCAGAAAATGGCTTTCTTGAAATGTTAGCAACTTGGATGGTTTTCTTCTAAATTTTTGTTGCCCCATGGCAACTTCTTCCCTGTTTGCAAGATTTCCAGAAGCTGGCAACTTTTCTGTTTGCTGTGATCCAAGTGCCAGCAAAATAAATACTCTCCTGTAGTTTATTTTGAGCAAGTAGAAAGAGGCCAGAATACACTGAAGGAACTCTACTGAAAAGAAAATTTTCGAAATCAAAAGAAAGTAAAAGAAATAAAAAAATGAAAATCACAGCCAAGTTTTGAAAGTCGGAACTTGAACCTTCAGCTACAGTGTTTCTCTTTGAATCCACCCTGTACTCAGAAAATAATTTTTCAGATTTTCTTCAATTTTTCCTCCCTGTGTGACTTTTCACCCCTCCTTTAGGTAAGGAAACCCTGGTGGTGTAGTGGTTAAGTGCTATGGCTGCTAACCCAAAAGTTGGCAGTTCAGATCTGCCAGGCACTCCTTGGAAACTCTATGGGGCAGTTCTACTCTGTCCTACAGGGTCTCTGTGAATCAGAATTGACTTAACAGCAGTGGGTTTGGATTTTGGTTTCTGGGTAAGAAGCTAGTGTAGGTAACCTATTATTAGCAGCTTGGGTGAAATACATACTACAGGTAGAGAATTTATCAGGCAGAGTTGACTTTTATTGTTGTTACCCATGTAATAAATGTTTTCTTTTTTTTTCTTCTTCTTAGTTTGTTATAGGGTTGCTATGAGTCAGAATGACTTGATGGGAGTGGGTTTGATTGTTCTCAATACATTAGTAAAAATGTACTGAGTGAATATTGAGTGTTAAAAATCTTTTCAGATTCTGAGATTATACGATTCCATTAATCTTACCTGCAGATAAAATTAACTTTAATTCTGTCACAGTTCTTTGTTTAGAAGATCAGGGAGCTTGTGATAGTATGGAACAGGAAAGAAAATTTATACATTTCTAAGACCCATCTCTGAGAGGTACTGGTGTAATAAGGTAATAATTATCTATTTCCATGTTGGCTGTGCAGTTACAATTTAGTCCACTCTGTACGTGCGCAAGAGTCCCTCAATCATGCATCCACCTGAAGGTGCCTCAAAAGAAAGGCCTGGGAATCTTTTTACAAAAAATCAGCTGTTGAAAACCTCATGGAGCACAACTCTACTCTGACACATACAGGATCACCCTGAGGTGGAATCAACATGATGACAATCAGTTTGCACAAATGAGTAAATGTTGCATTGTCTGGGCAACAGTGTAACGTTTTCTCAAATGTGGGGTTTTTAGGGGTCTTCTATAGCTTCTTTAGAAATTCTGAGCTTTGCATGTAGCAGGAACTTGATACTTTCACTTGTTCCTCTTTTTCACTTTTTTTTCTTATTATGACTGAGTGAAAGTGTACATTCCCATGTAAATTTGCATGCCACCTACATAAAGCTTCCACTGCTCTCCCTGCCCTGTGACAGCACACGCTTCCTCTCTGCTCCATACATACATGTCTGATCTTCCCAACAGTCTCCTTTCCCCTCCTCTCCACCCACTCCCCTTACTCTAGCCAGAGGTCAACAGGATATCTTACAGATGCATAGAACCATAAAGTGCATCCAATATATGGTCACTCTGCGTCACCAAGTCCAATCCATTCATGTCCAATGAGTGGACCTTCTTTATGATTTATGGGCAAGGGCAGCATCAGGCTAGGGACGATGCTCCCAGGGGAACCCTGAAGCTGGTGGACCATCAATTACTGTCTTTTAGTGGAGATCTCAGGGTGCACCCCTTTTTATTCTTGCGTTGCCAGTGAGACTCAACTTTGTGAGCTCCATCACAGCTATCACTTGTGGTGGATGGGCACCATCCAGTTCTTCCGGTCCCAAGTCAATGTAGGCATCCACTCATGTGGGTTTCTCTGTCTCCTGGGTTGTCTTTCCTCCATGTTGTTTTGGTCCTCGGTGAGCATCCATTCCTGCTGAGTTGAGACCATTGGCTGTGTCCTCGGATGGCAACTTGGCAGCTTTTAAGACCCCAGATGCCACTGACCAATGTGGGGTGCAGAGAGCCCTCTTAGCAAAACGCTAGTTGTACCAGTTGTCCTTGATTTCACCTAAGAGCATGGCCCCCTGCCCCCTGCCCCAGCTACTCTGTCCTTGCAATACTGGGTTAAGATCGAAGGAGTACTCAAGTTATGTTGAAGTCCACTTAATATTGTTCTTGTTTCTAATGTGTGCTATCACCGATTTCACCCGACCAAATTTTTACCAACTATCTAATCTAAACCCTGTGCCCTCGCCCTCCCTTCCTCCCCCACCTTTCAGCCTTCAAAGAGTCTTTTCTTCTATGCATAAGTCTGTTTTTGAGTTCTTATCATAGGGGTCTCATGCAGTATTTGTCCTTTTGTTGCTGACTACTTTCATTTAGCATAATGTTCTCCAGTTGAAACCAGGTTAAGAGATGTTTCCTGCTATCATCAATGTTCATTATCGTTGCATAGTGTTCCATTAAGTATATATACCATAGTCTACCTATCCATTCCTCTGTTGTTGGGCATCTGGGTTGATTCCATCTTTTTGCTATTGTGGACTGTGCTGCTATAAACATTCTTGTGAATGTATCCATTGGTGTGAATGGCCGTGATTCTGTAGAATATATTCCAAGTAGTGGAATTACTGGGTCAAATGGTATATCTATAGCCATTTTTTTTAAGGAAGTGCCAGAATGCTTTCCAAAGAGGCTGAACCATTTTGCAACCTTACCAACAGTGTAGGAGAGTTCCACTTTCTCCACAGCCTCTCCAGCATTTGTTGTTTTGTGTTTTTTGGATCATGGCCAACCTTGTTGGGGTGAGATGGTATCTCATTGTAGTTTTAATTTGAATTTTTTTAATAACTAAAGATTGTTAACATGTCCACATGCATTTTTTGGCTGCCTGGATCTCCTCTTTAGAGAAATGTCTGTCCATCTCCTTTGTCCATTGCTTAATTGGACGAGTTATCTTCTTCGTATTGGTATTTTGTGGTACCTTATAGATTTTGGAGATCAGGTGTCAGTCTGACATAGAGTTTCCATGTGTTTTATCCCATTCTATGGGTGTTCTTTTAATTTTATTAATAAAGTCTTTGAATGAGCAAATGTATTTGACTCTTAGTAGTTCCCATTTATCTATTTTCTCTTCTGTTGATTGTGGTTTGTTTGACAGATTTTGAAGTCTGTCTACATTGTGTATTAAAAATTCCATTGTTGTTCCTAATTTTTCTTGGATGAGCTATATCATTTTAGATTCGATATTTAGATTTTTTATCCAGTTTGAGTTGGTTTTTGTATAAGGTGTAAGATATGAATCTTGTTTCAATTTATTGCAGATGGATATCCAATTTTGCCAGTACCGTTTGTTGAAGATACTGTTTTTACTCCAGTTTAATGTCTTAGAGTCTTTGTTGAATATCAACTGTTCATAGGCAGATGGTGTCATCTCTAGGGTCTCAATTCTGTTCCATTGATCGATCTGTCTGTTTTTGTACCAGTACCAGGCTGTTTTGACCACTGTGGCAGTGTAATAGGTTCTGAAGAAGGGTAATGAGAGGCCTCCCAGTGTGTTTTTCTTCTTTAGCAGTACTTTACTTATCTGGGGCTTCTTCCCTTTCCAAACAAAATTGGTGATTTATTTCTCCATGTCATTAAAAAATGATGCTGGAACTTATCTTGGAATTGCATTATATAAGTAGATTGCTTTGGGTAAAATAGACATTTTCACAATGTTAAGTCTTCTTATCCATGAGCATGTTTCTCCGTTTATCTAAGTCTCTCTTAGTTTCTTGCAGTAAGGGCTTGTAATTCTCTTTGTAAAGGTCTGTTATTTCTCTGGTTAGATTAATTCCTAGGTACTTTATCTTCTTAGGGGCTATAGTAAATGGTATTGATTTGATGATTTCTTTATTAACAGTCTCATTGTATAAAGGAATCCTACTGATTTACTTATGTTAATCTTGTATCCTGAGACTTGGCTGAACTCTTCTATCAGTTTGAGTAGTTTCCTTATAGATTCTTTGGGATTCTCTGCATGTATAATCCTATCATCAGCAAACTGGGAGATTTTGACTTTGCTGATGCAGATGCCCTTTATTTCTTGGTCTTGTCTAATTACTCTGGCTAGAATTTCTAGTACAATGTTGAATAGGAGAGGTGAGAGTGAGCATCCTTGCCTAGTTCCTGTTCTCAAGGGAAAGTCTTTCATTCTCTCTCCATTCAGGATGATGTAGGCAGTTGGCTTTGTATAAATGGCCTCATTGAATTGAAGAATTTTCCATCTATGCCCATTTTGCTAAGAGTTTTTAGCATGAGTGGTGTTGGACTTTATCAAATGCCTTTTCTGCATCAGTGGACAAAATCAGGTGACTCTTGTCTTTTGTGTTATTTATGTGGGTAATCACATTAATTGTTTTTCTGATGTTGAACCAGCCTTGCATCCCTGGTATGAATCCCACTTGGTGATGATAGATTATTTTTTGAATATGTTGTTGTATTCTATTGGCAAGAATTTTGTTGAAGATTTTTGCATCTAGATTCATGAGTGATATTGGTCTGTAGTTCTCCTTTTTTGTTGGGTCTTTCCCTGGCTTTGGTATCAGGGTTATGCTGGCTTCATAGAAACAGTTTGGGAGTACTCCATCCCTTTCTACACTGTGAGATAGTCTCAGTAGTATTGGAGATAACTCTTCTCTAAAAGCTTAGTAGAATTCTGCAGTGAAGCCACCTGGACCTGGGCTTTTTTTGGTTGGCAGTTTTTTGATCAAATTTTCAATCTCTTCCTTTGTGACGGATTTATTAAGTTGTTCTGCTTCACCTTGTGATAATTTGGGTAGGTGGTATGAATCAAGGAATTTGTCCATTTCCTCTAGGTTTTCAAATTTGTTAGAGTACAGTCTTTCATGGTATTCAGCTATGATATTTTTGATTTCTGTTGGATCAGTTGTGACTACTCCCCTCTCATTTCTTATTTGGGTTATTTGTTTTCTTTCTTGTTTTTCTTTAGTTAATTTAGCCACTGGTTTGTCAATTTTGTTGATCTTCTCAAAAAACCAGCTTTTGGTCTTTTCAAGTTTTTCAATTGTTACTCTGTTCTCTGATTCGTTTAGTTCTGCTCTAATCTTTATGATCTGTTTTCTTCTGGTGCCTGAAGGATTCTTTTGTTGTTCTCTCTCTACTTGTTCAAGCTGTAGGGTTAGTTCATTGATTTGATTTATTTCTTCCTTCCTGATGTGTGCATTTATGGAGATAGACTGACCTCTGAACAATGCTTTGGCTGTATGCCATAGGTTCTGGTAGGAAGTGTTTTCATTTTCATTGGAATCCATGGATTTCTTTATTTCATCCTTGATTTCTTCTATAACCCGTGGTTTTTTGAGCAAGATGCTGTTCAGTTTCCATGAGTTCCACTTTCTATCTATGTTTTATCTGCTATTGATTTTGACTTCTATGGCTTTATGATCTGAGACGATGCTTTGTAGTAATTCAGTGGTATGGATTTTGTTGAGAATTGCTTTATGTCCTAACACATGGTCAATTCTGGAGAATGTTCCATGTGCACTGGAGAAGAAGGTGTAGTTGTCTGCTGATGGGTAGAAAGTTCTGTATATATCTATGAGGTTTAGTTGGTTAATTGTGACAATGTATCTTTGTTGAGCTTTTTTCTATATGATCTGTCCAGTATTGAGAGTGGAGTGTTGAAGTCTCCCACTATTATTGTGGAGTGATCTAACTCTTTTTTGAGTGTAGTCAGTGTTTCTTTGATGTATTTAGGTGCTCTGATAGTAGGTGCGTAGATATTTAATATAGTTAAGTCTTGCTTGTCTACTGAACCTTTCAGCAGTAGTGTCCATCTTTGTCCACGATGGTGGATTTTACATTAAAATTGATTTTATCTGAGATTAGAATTGCCACACCTAGTCCTCTTTGTTCATTGTTAGCTTGATGTATATTCTTCCATCCTTTAATTTTCAGTTTGTTCCTGTCTTTAAGTCTCAAGTGAGTTTTTTGTAGACAACATATGGATGGGCCATGTCTTTTGATCCAAGATGTCACTCGATGTCTGTTTACTGGAGCATTCAGTCCATTCACATTCAATGTAATTATTGATAGGTATGTGTTCAGTGCTGCCATTGTGATATGTTTATTTTTATGTTGATGTTTTCTCTGTTGTTCTTATTAGTTTGTTCTGGGACATTCTGTTTTGTGAGTTGATTTTTCACCTTTTTCAGAGCTGGTTTTGTAGTTGTTGAGACTCCAGTGTTACATTTCTCGATATGGTATGTTGCATCTTTGTTATGCTTTACAACTGCCTTTATGATTCTGCTTAATAAACTATGTATAAACCCAGTTTTAATTACTACCAGTCTTCTTGACTCCCAAGCCTCCTTTTCAGTTTTTTTGAGGACCCTTGTCTCTGACAAGACATCTCTGCCAAAAAAGTGTTACCATTCTTGTCTGGGTTATTGTGTGGGTGAAGAAGAGGTGATAAAGTGAAAGTATGGATATATGACTTCTGATTTCACTTCTTTAAATCATGGGTTACTCAGATTTTCTTATTTGGTTTGTCTTAAGTTGAATTCAGTTCAGCTAAATAAATATTTACAGAGAGCCTATTCTTATAAAGGAGAGGATGCTCTCTTTCCATCAGCCCTTTGCCTCTACTGAATTTGTAAGCTGGGAAATCTTCAGTGAATGAGGTAAATAAGAGAACAGAGATACTATAAATATATTAGTTTCTAATTCATATGCCATGCAACTTCACTGCACTGCAATCTAATTGCATATGTATTTTCTAAGTGAGGTCTAGGTTGAGTTGGTGATCCCCAGGTATCCCCAGGTAGTTCCCAGGTTGGTGTTTTCTGCTATGTGAAGACGGTAATAGTGCCTCCTTTTTGTTCCTAGTCAAATAAAAAGACATTCTTGATCTTTTCAACCCAACTTAATAGTTCTTTTCTTAGAACACTGGCAACATTTTGTTTACCCCCCTTGTTTTTAAATTGTGATTAAGTGAAAGTATACAATCCAAATCAATTTTGCATGTGTTTTAGTCATCTAGGGCTGCTCTAACAGAAATACCAGAGTGGATGGCTGTAACAAAGGAAGGTTTATTCTTACACAGTCTGGTAGGCTACAAGTCCATATTCAGGATGTCTGCTCGAGGGGAAGGCTTTCCCCCTTGTCAGTTCTGGAGGAAAGTCCAGTGTTGCATCCATCTTTGTCCAGGGAGCATTTTGGTTCAGGAACCTCAGGTCTAGAGGACGTGCTCTTCTCCCAGTGCTGCTTTCTTGATGGTGTGAGGTCCCCAATTCTCTGCTTGCTTCTCTTTACATTTATCTCGTGTAGGATGAAAGGATTAAGGGTAGGGCAAGCCATACTCCAGGGAAACTCCCTTTACAGTGGAGCAGGGAGGTAATCCTATGAAGGGATTTAAAGTCCCACCCTTATCCTTTAACATACAGCATAGGAAAACAACAAAATGGAGGACAGTCAGAAGATACTGGGAATCATGGCCCAGGCACATGGCTGGCTATACATGTTTTTGGGGGGACACAATTCAATCCATGACAGCATGCCTGTCTGTCTACTGCTCCTCTGCTCTCCTTGCCCCATAACTGCACATTCCTCCTTTTCATTTTCTACCTGTCCTATCCTCTTAACAAGCTCCTGCCCCCTCCTATTCACACTCTTCTCTCCCATCTAGAAAGAAACTGGTAGGACAGCCTCCTACAAATGCATAGAACCATAAAGTACACTCACCATATGGTCACATTGTGTCCCTGAGTCTAGTCTGTTTTTGTCTGAAGAGTTGACCTTGTTAGTGTTTTCTAGACAGGGGCAACAGCACCTGCTCCCAGGGAATCTGTGAGCTGTTGGACCATCAGTAGTAGAGTTCTTGAGCTGCACTCCTCTTTTTCTCATGTTGCCGCAGGGACTAAACATTGTGTGCCCCATCATGGCTGTCTTTGGTGGTGGCCGGGCACCATCTGGTTCTTCTTCACATGTTGATACAATCTCCTATTTACATGGGTCTTTCTGTCTCCTGGGCTCTGTTTCCTCATGTCTTTGCTGTTTTTGGTGATCAACTGTTCCAGATGAGTTGGGACCATTTGATGTACCTAAGATAACAGCTTGCTAGCTTTTAAGACAGACCCAGATGCCACTCACCAGTATGGGGTGCAGAAGACTCTCTTAGCAATAAGGTAATTATGCCAGTTGACCTCGATGTCACCTGAGAGCATGGTCCCCAGCTACTCTATCCTTGCAATATTAGGCTGAGATTAGAAGAGCTTTCAGTTTATGAGGAAGTCCAGTTAAGTTGATCTGCTTTCTCAAATTTCTGTCAGCTATCTAATCTATGACCAGCCCTCACCACGCCTACTTGTAGCTGTCAAAGAGTCTTTTCTTCTGTACACAAGTCTGTTTTTAAGTCCTTATAGCATCAGTCTCATACAGTATTTGTCCTTTTGCCACTGACTAATTTCACTAACTGTAATGTCTTCCAGTTGAAACCAGGTTATGAGATGTTTCCTAAAATCATCATTGTTTTTCATCATTACACAGTCTTCCATTGAGTATATATACCATAGTTTGTTTATCAATTCATCTGTTGATGGGCATCTAGGTTGATTCCATGTCTTTGCTATTGTGGATTGTGCTGCAATAAACATTTGTGTGCATGTGACTGTTGTTGTGACAGCCTTTATGTCTGTAGCATAGATTCCGAGCAATGGGATTACTGTATCAAATGGTGTATCTATTTCCTTCTTTTTAAGGAAGTGCCAGATTGCTTTCCAAAGAGGTTATATCACTTTGCAATCCCACCAGCAGTGTAGGAGAGTTCCAATCCCTATGCAGCCTCTCCAGCATTTGCTGTTTTGTGTTTTCTGGATTAGTGCCAACTTCGTTGGTATGAGATGGTATCTCATTGTAATTTTGATTTGGATTTCCCAAATAGCTAATGATCGTGAGCATTTCTTCGTGTCTCTTTTGGCTGCCTGAGTGTCCTCTCTGGTGAAATATATGCCCACTCCTTTGCCTATCACTTAATTGGGTTATTTACCTTTTTCTTGTTGATATTTTGCAGTACCTTGTAGATTATGGAGATCAGATGTTGGTCCAACATGTAGTTGCCTAATATTTTTTCCCATTCTGTAGGTGGTCTTTACTTTTAATAAAGTCTTTGAATGAGCAAAAGTGTTTGATTCTTAGTAGCTCCCATTTATCTATTGTCTCTTCTGTTGTTCGTACTTTGTCAGATTTTGAAGTCTGTCTAAGCTGTATATTAAAACTTCCATTGTTGGCTATTTTTTTTTTGCATGATCTTCATTGTTTTAGATCTGATATTTAGGTCTTTGATCCATTTAGAGGTAGTTTTTGTGTAAAGTGTTAGATATTCGATCTTGTTTCAGTTTTTTGCATATGGATATCCAATTTTGCCAACACCATTTGTTAAAGAGCCTGTTTTCACCCCAGTTTACAATCTTAGGGCCTTTGTCGAATATCAACTGTTCATAAGAAGATAGTGGCATCTTTGGGGTCTCTAGTCTGTTCCATTGGTCTATATGTCTCTTTCGTACCAGTACCAGGCTGTTTTGACTACTGCGGCAGTGTAATAGGTTCTCAGGTTGGGTAGTATGAGGCTTTCCACTGTGTTCCTCTTCTTCAGTAATGCTTTACTTATCTGGGGTTTCTTCCATTTCTGAACAAATTTAGTGATTTGTTTTTCCATCTTATTAAAAAAAGACACTGGAATTTGTACTGAGATAGCATTGTATAAGTAGATCACTTTGGGTAAAATAGACATTTTCACAGTGTTAAGTCTTACTGTTGATGAGTAGGGTAGGTTTCTCCATTTATGTAAGTCTCTTTTGGTTTCTTTGCAGTAAGTTCTTGTAGTTCTCTCTGTATAGGTCTTTTACTTCCCTAGTTAGATTGATTCCTAGGTATTTTATCTTCTTGGGGGCTACAGTAAATGATATTGATTTGTTGATCTCCTCTTTGATCATCTCTTTGTTGGTGTAAAGGAATCCTACTGTTTTCCTTATGTTTATCTTATATCCTGATACTTTGCTGAACTCCTCTCTTAGTTCCGGTATTTTAGTTATGGATTCTTTAGGATTCCCTGTATATATAATCATATCATCTGCAAATAGGGATATTTTTACTTCTTTGCCAGTGCACATGCCCTTTATTTCTTTGTTTTGTCTAATTGCTGTGGCTAGAACCTCTAGTACAATGTTGAATATAAGTGGTGAGAGTGGGCATCCTTGTCTAGTTACTGTTCTCAAGAGGAATTCTTTGAGTCTCTCTATATTCATGATGATGTAGGCAAGTGGCTTTGCATAGATGCCCCTTTTTGCATTGAGGAATTTCCCTTGTATGCCTATTTTGCTGAGAGTTTTTAGCACGAATGGGTGTTGGACTTTGTCAAATTCCTTTTTATGTATCAATTGACAGAATTAGGTGATTCTTACCCTTTGAACTGTTTATGTGGTTGATCACATTAATTGTTTTTCTGATGCTGAACCAGCCTTGCATCCCTGGTATGAATACAAGTTGCTCAGGATGAATAATTTTTTTTCATATGTTGTTGAGTTCTACTGGCAAGGATTTTTGTATCTAAGCTCGTGAGTGATACTGGTCTGTAATTTTCTTTTTTAGTGGGATCTTTCCCTTGCTTTGGCATCAGGGTTATGCTGGCTTCATAGAATGAATTTGGGAGTATTTCATGCTTTTCTAGGCTGTAAAATAGTCTCAGTAGTATTGCAGTTAATGCTTCTCTAAAAGTTTGGTAGAATTCTGTGATGAAGCCGTCTGGGCCAGGACTTTTTTTGTTGATAGCTTTTTGATAATTTTTTCAATTTCTTCCTTTGTGATGGATTTTCTACTTCTTCTTGTGATAATTTTCATAGGTGATATGAATCTAGACATTTGTCCATTTCCTCTGGGTTTTCAAATGTGTTAGACTACAGTCTTTCATAGTATTCTGTCATGATGGTTTTGATTTCAGATGGGTCTGTTGTGACATCTCCCATGTCATTTCTCATTTGCGTTATTGGTATCTTCTGTTTTTCTTTTGTAAGTTTAGCCAATGGTTTATCAATTTCTTGATCTTTTCAAAGAACAAGCTTTTGGTTTTGTTAATGTTTTCAGTTGTTACTCTAGTCTCTAATTTGTTTAGTTCTGCTCTAATCTTTATTATGTTTTCTTCTTGTTTACCCTTTCTTGATAATTCTCATTTCCTCCTTTGTCTCATAGTCATTTAGTTTTCACTTGTTCATCCTTCCCAAACCAGCATTACTAGACATAAAGGACAATAACATGTATGTGTCACTTGCTATTCCGAGTATAAACCAGAAAGCACACCTCCTGCCATTGAGTTGATTCTGACTCATAGCGACCCTATAGGATAAAGTAGAGTTGATCCATAGAATTTCCAAGGAGCACCTGGAAGATTCATAGTATAGTGTCTTTTAAATATTGATTGATTTGAATTGTCATTTCATTGACATCAAAATCAGAAAGAATCCTTTTATGGAGAAAGGCAGTGGACATGGTGGAAAATTCATGAAACCGGTAGGCCAGAGATCTAGATTATACCTCTGGTTCTGGTGGTTGAATGATTGCATGATTTTGGGAAAATCACCTCCCATCTCTGTGATCTCTTCATGTGTCTGTAATATAACAGGGTTGGATTATATGATGTCTAAAGTTCCTTCCAGTCAGGTGTTCTATAAATCTGTAAAGATAAGTGTCTGCACTTGGTGTTTTTGTTTTGTTTTGCTTTTTGCTTGGTTTAATTTTGATGGTGGTTTCAGGGGAGAAAAAGCTAAGTAGGATAAGAGATCTATAGCTTTATTGAAGAGGAGTATAGGGGTAAGTTGTTTGAGAGTTTGAGATTATTAGGTATTCCCTGAACTACATTTGCTTCAAGTGAACATGTAAAGGAAAGAGTCACTTCATTCCTCTTTGAATGCATCACCTGGGCTCAGTATACATGACTGGTTAGGTTGGTTAGGCCCTCTAAGTAGTACAATAGTCTTAGACTTGACAGCAGTTTCTAAATTAAGTGCTAATATTTTGTGATTTTACGTTATCCCACTGGCCAAGGTTCATAGGTTCTTTTTTCTGTCTTTTTTGTTTTGTAAGTTATAACACCTCTGCTTTTGACAATAGGATCACTTATTCTTCAGGTCTTCTAAAAGAAAAAGTTCCTTATCTTTAACAGTTTCTTCTTTATTATTACTTAGGTAATGTACCTATTTCTGCTTGATCATATGGCTTCAGGGTTCCAGGGCCAATGTTTTGTCCATCTATGTGTTAGCTGATGCATGAAATCTATTTGGCAGAGCTTCTAAGAGACTGACTCCTGCTAAAGTGATATTGTCCTTAGGAGAGTCAGGTTCCAAGTTTATCAGATCCTGTCATCTTGGTTAGATGAAAGAAGTCTGGGATAGTTTTGCTAAAGCTGATAGAAGAAAAAGGTTAAGACCAAGAAGACACTGGATATTTGAGACCCAAAGATTCTGAAGTTAAATTTACAGATGGTGAAAACAGTGCAGATACAGGAAGCTGAGAGTGAAGGGAGGATGGACCTGACTCCTTATCTATTTTGCCCAGCTCCAGCTAACCTTTATCCATCCTGGCACCAAGTTTTGACTGTTCTTTCTCCTCTCCATTCCTCTTCAATCCTACTGCTGATTATTCCATATTCCATTCTGACTCTTATTATCTCAAACACATGTCACTTAAAATAGCCTTCTATTGTTCACATACACCTTACTTTAGCTCTGCTGAAACATGTATAATTCCTGAGTAGTCTTTCGTGTCCCCTTAACTTTGGGGCTTTTTCTCATCAAAATTATCTTGCATATCACTGCTAGACTGTTTATCTTTAACTCTTGGTTTCATATTGTCTTTTACTCAAGAACTTACAAATGACTAATCAAGTCCTAATTTTATATTTCAGGCAACCCCCTCTGCAATCTCACCCTAATCTCCTATCCAACAGGGAAAAGTAAGACTGACAGAGGTCAAAGAAGTTTTACCATCATCTGGAGAAAGGAGAAATCCACTATTAAGGATAGCTTAGGTCTCTCAAAAGAAGAATCTTTGAACATCTCACAGCTTTTTGATGTACAATTATCTAAGGTATGCTGTATAATGAAAGTGAAATGTTGAACTATTGGAATAGTAACTCTTGGGAAAACTTGGTTTGGGAACACAGTTGCCCTAACATGATTGCAAAAATTCTGATTATTTTGGAAGACATATGCCTTGAGTGTAGTATAATGACTCACCAAAGCCAGTCAATATTCTAGTTTTTCAGATGTGCTATTTTATCTTAGGGCCCTATCTTGAAGTATGTAATAAAGTTTAACTTCCTTTTATGTGACCTTCACACCATTTACAAGCAGCCATTGTTCCCACTTCCCTTCCATCCCCCGCTGCCCCACCCGAACCATCTTTTGAGCAAGAAAACACTGTTTTGACATTGTCATTTACGTAACCTAAAGAACAACAACAAAAAAATCACAAATTTATTTTGTTTTCTTTTACATAATATCCTGGGATGAAGTCAAGTGTACCTGAGGCATCCAATAACTCTAATTAAGGGAGATGCCATGCCAGCTTTCACTAGCAGGATAAAGGGAGGAAATTTGTTTGCTTTCATGCATCTGGATTCTAAAAATTATTTTAGACAATGAGCTTAATTCTGAATTTTGTCCCCAGAAGACTGTGAGAAAAAGTTTCAAAATATAAGATCAGCAGTATCAATCTAAAATTGGGGACTTTACACTACTGATCTCACTTCACTGAAGTAAAACAAACTACTGGTCTTTTATTTGGGGGGAAAAGGACTCATTTATTTGCATTATCAGGGACCCATGTACCCATGGTACATATTAGGGGACAGTGAAAATATACAGAGTCTACTTTGCTTTCCAAACTATAGAAATATGAAGTCTGACAATTAAGTCCACAAACTTAATTGTTTTAAGTGCTACATACCTCATTGGTGAATATCACTACAGCCACCTTTGAAGTACATCCCGTGGGAAGCTATGCAGCAACACCGGTGCCTAGTTCACCCTTCAAAGCAATTTTGGAACTCTTTCTGAAATGGCCATTGCACACGATGGCATGGTGGCAACTTTGTGAACTTAATTGTATATTTAGTTGTCTGTAAGGGAGTTTTAAGCCAGTAAACAAATAATTGTATTGGAACACCCTCCCTACTCATATGACCTGGCCCCTAATGACTTTTTTCTTTACCTGAAAATAAAAGAAACATTGAAAGGAAGACATTTTGATGACATTCAGGGCATCAAGGGTAATACAACGACAGCTCTGATGGCCATTCCGGAAAAGGAGTTCCGAAATAGCTTTGAAGGGTAGACTAGGCACTGGCATCGGTGCATAGCTTAGAAAGGGGAGTACCTCAAAGTTGGCCTTAGTGATATTCAGCAATGAGGTGTGTAGCACTTTGCCTAGGATGAGTTTACAAACTTAATTGTCAGACCTTGAATAATGGAAAAATTCAAAATTAGAGGAAGGAGCTCATAGTTTACATTGGGTAGCTTTTTTTTTGGTTTAAAAAATATAAATTTTGAAAGGTATATTTGGGAAATGGTGTCTAGCAGATAGAAGAAAATCTCTTCAGAGTATTAGAGGACAACAGGACTGTAGTTATTTAATCTCTCTGAAAAACTCTACATTAGGATTATAAACTTCAGTTGTTTTAAAGTTTATAATTTGAAAAATGTCCAAATATAAAATATTCACTTTAGGTTTTCAAATAGAAATAAGACAAACATAAGTTGCAAAGGACATACTCTCTGTGGTCAGGTTGCTTATGCAACATATTACAGTGAGAAAAACACTTTTTGTTTCTTGTTCTATTTACTGGCCATTTATCTAATAGCTTGCAATTGTCCTTATTCTTCCCTTGTTTGCATTTATTGCTAGCTCTATGAAATTTTCAAACTGCAAGATCTGTATAGACTGAGGTACTACCAGACATAGCATTCATTGTATGGTTATAGAGAAGAACTTGGGAACTATCTTGTCTGAGCATGGAAAGCCTTGGTGAAAGATGAAGACAAACAATTTTACCTTCCGTAGTGGATCCATCACCTCTAGATTTCACTTCCAGATTATTTTTGGCTTTATTCTGTAACATCTCTTATTTATAGCAAAACCAACATAAACCCAAACTCACTGCCATCAAGTCAATTCCAACTCATAGTCATCCTATAGGTAAGAGTAGAGAAAGTTTCCAAGGAGTGCCTGGAGGATTTGAACTACTGACATTTTTGGTTAGCAGATATAGCACTTAACCACTATACCACCAGGGTTTCTATTTATAGTAAAGTCCCTGTTATATAAGTGAGGACTTGTTAAACCACTCCTCTTTCAAGGAAGGAGAAAAGCTTAGTTTAATTTTTTTCTACTGAAGCAATGCCAGTGTGGATATAGTGTCAAAAACACAACAGCCTCTGAGCTAGGATAGGTCTGAGTTTGAACTGTGACTTTTCCACTTACTAGCTGTGTGACCTTGGGTAAGTTGCTTAACCTCTATGGTACTGTTTTCTAATCTGTAAAATGAAAATAGTAATGGAAAGATCAAATGAATGTCAAAGAGAGATAGAAAACAAAATATGTGTAGTATTACATTATCAGTAAAACCTGGTGGTGTAGTGGTTAAGTGCTATGGCTGCTAACCAAAAAGTCGGCAGTTCAAAACTGCCAGGCAGTTCTACTCTGCCTTATAGGATGCCTGTGAGTCAGAATCGACTAACAGCAGTGGGTTTTGGAATATATTGTGGAAAACAAAGGAGCAGTTTTAAGAATGGATGTAGGTATTAGTTTCACATGTTTCTGAAGAATTGAAAAGAATGAAGTTCATGAAGAGGTAATTGGTAGAAGCCTTGGAAAGAATATTTTCACCAGAATATTGAATATAGGGTATTGGGTCAAAACTTCTAATCAGATTTTTTGTCCTTCGTTAGGCAATTATCATCTACAAAAACAGGAAAAGGGATGAAAGAACATGTATCAATTTTCTATTTCTGCATAACAAATTACCACAAACTTAAAACAACACCCACTTACTTCCTCAGTTTCTGTGAGTCAGGAGTCTAGGTATGAGCTAACTGGGTCCTCTTCTCAAGGTATCAACCGGAACTGTGATAGTATCTGAGGCTTGGGGTCCTCTTCTAAGATCATTGGTTATTAGCAGAATTGTGGTTGTGACTGAAGCCTTGTTTTCTTGTTGAGTGTTGGCCAGGAACCACTTTCAGCTCCTAGAGGCTGCCCTCAGATCTTTACCACACGACCCACTCCACTTATAGCATGACTGTTTTCTTTTTCCCAGGTTATCAGGAGAGATCTGTCTCTTCAAATTTTTCTGACTTTTTTCTATGACACCTAGACTTTTAAAGGGCTTAACTAATTAGATCATGTCCACCCGAGATAATTTCCTTTTTGATTGATGGAAAGTCAACCAGTTATTAACCTAATCACAGAACTGAATTACCCTCAGATACACAGGTCTCACCCACATTCAAGGGGTAGCAATTATACAAGGATTATACACCAGCATGTAAAAATCCTGGCGACCGAGTTAGATTTTTGCCTATCAAAAAAGAATGTCTAAGAGTGTTTTCTAGGGAGAAAAGTGTAGTCCAAACCCAAGCCAAAAAATCAGCAAGACAGTGGTAGCAATCGAAGTGTGGATTTATAAACAGAAATGTAGGAGTAATTGATTTAAAGCATTTCAAGTGGGTGCTTATTTTATCCACAACATTTTTTTTCCTGGCAGGATAAAAGCAAAACAGTGTATAGTTTGTATATGAATGTTCCAACAGACAGGGTTTACAAAGAATCAGTCTTACTAGTAATGAGTCTGGGTGAGGTCTCCAGGTTAAGTTATGACAAAAACTTTCAGCATAAAGCTGAAAGTTCTCAGATAAAGGAAGTTTTATGAAGTGATGAAACAAGTTCTTGGAAAAAAGTCACATGATTCCACTAAAGAAGAATTCAACAGAGAAACAGAAGACCATCTAGTACCTGATATCCTTACCTTTGAGTGGGAGGTAAACTGTAACTTATTTACCTGAGTGTTACAGAAAACAGTAACAAAACTACATTCTTATCAGGAGCAAATAAATTATTGAAACTTTGACAAGAGGGTACGCTCTTAGTGACTAGTGTAAATTGAAAGCATCCCATAATCATATCTAGAAATATGTTAGTGAAGAGACTCACAGGATCACATTACATTAAGTACTAACAAATATTAAGGAGAAATTAAGTTGACTTTGTAAAGAAAAAAGCTCTGCAGCATGATTTAAAATTTTACAAAATATGCTCCATAATAAAGCAGGAAAATAAGACCTAATTATAGAATTTATTATTTTATGCCTAATACTATATTATGTTAAATTACTAAAAGTTACTTTTATAAGCCTCTATTATGGCTATTTATGAATTCTTCTTAACTGAAGCTCCTTAGAGCAAGGAGCATGTTGAACTCATCTTTGTGTTCTTGGCAAGCTTAGCCCAGGGCTTGGGACATGGTAAGTCCTCAATAGGTATTACAGACTTGCATTGAATTGGTGGCAGGATCATGCTGGAGGATGATACCTAATCAGTGTCACTCTGAGAGTAATGTGGCCGTATTTCACAGGGTTGACTTTGGCCTGTAGCCCTGGTGATGACACAGTGGTTAAGAGTTGGCTGAAAACCAAAAGGTCAGCAGTTTGAGAACAACAGCTGTTCCTTGGAAACCTATGGGACAATGGGAATTGACTTGTTGGCAGCAGGCTTTTGTGTTTTTAGATTGTGATTTAAGTGAGAGTTTACAGAGCAAATTAGTTTCTTATTAAATAGTTAATACACAAATTGTTTTGGGACACTGGTTTCCAACTCCTTGATGTGCCAAAACTCTTCCCTTTTCCACCCCAGTTTTCCTGGTTCCATTTGTCCAGTTTTCCTGTCCCTTCTTGCCTTTGAGTCTTTGCTTTTGGGCTGTTGTGTCCATTAGTCTCATATACATGACTGAACTATGAAACAGATCCCTCATATTATTGTTGACCCTATAGACCTGTCTAATCTTTGGATGAAGGGTAAACCTCAGGAGTGAATTCAGTACTGAGTTAAAATGGTGTCTGGGGGCCACACTTGAGGGGTTTCTCCAACTTCTGTCAGACCAGTTTTGTTTTTTGTGAATTTCAGTTTTGTCCTACATTTTTCTCCCACTCTGGGAAACTCTACTGTGATCCCTGTCACAGTAGTAACCAAACACCATTTAGTTGTTTTGGGTTCATTCTAGTAGAGGTTGTGGTGGCTTTTTATTCTGACTTTGGCCTACCTCTGTGTTCTTAATATCCTTGGTGATAGGCAAAGAGACAGAATCATTTTTCAATGCAGATGTTACTAACTGATGGGTGGGTTTAATAGTCCCAAATAATTTTTGGAAAATTAAATGTGGTGGTGTTGTGTGTTGCCAAGTGGATTCTAACCAATAGTGGCCTGATATGACAGAGTGGAACTGCCCCATGTGTTTCCTAAGCTTCAAAATCTATGGGAGTGGTTTGCCAGGTCTTTTATCCCATGGAGCAGCTGGTAGGTTCCAACAGCCAACTTTTCACTTTGCAGCTGAAGCTCTTAACCGTTTCTCCACCAGAACTTCTAAATGGGATAAGAGATGTAACTAAGGTGAACCTCTGGTGTGTTAAATAACACTCCCTCCCCAACAAACTCACTGCTGTCAAGTTCACTCCAACTCATAGTGACCCTATAGGACATAGTAGAACTGCCCCACAGGATTCCAAGACTGTAAATCCTTACAGAAGCAGACTGCCATACCTTTCTCCCACAGAGCAGTTGGTAAGGTTAGAATTGCCGAGCTTTTGGTTAGCATTTGAACGCTTTAACCACTGTGCCACCAGTTTGTTAAACACTAGTCAAAAAATGTGCTGTTTAGTTGGTTGTTATTACTGCTGAATCAATTCCAGCTCATTGTGACTCCATGTATGCCGGGTAGAATTGCTCTACAGGGTTTTCAAAGCTGTGAATCTTTGGAAATAGATTTCTAGGCCTGTCTTCAGAGTTGCCTCTGAGTGTGCTTGATCTACAAACTTTTCAGTAAGTAGTCAAGTACTTAACTGTTTGCCCCAACAAGGGACTTCCGTTTAGTTGGTTAGCTGTTGTTAGGTTCCGATGCGACACCTCCAACTGACAGCAGCTGTATTTGTCTATTCCTCCACCAAAGCCACACTGCTTGATGGCTATATAAATTAGTTGTTTTTAGATGCCACCAAGTCAGTTCTAACTCATAGCAACCTTGTATAAGACAGAACAAAACCCTGCCTAGTCCTGTGCCATCCTTGTAATCATTGCCATGTTTGAGCCCATTGTGGCAGCCACTGTGTCAATCTATCTGCTTGAGGGTCTTCCTCTTTTTTGCTGACCCAAGTGTGATATTCTTCTCCAGGGAATAGTTGATCCTGATAACATGTCCAAAGAACGTGAGAAGTCTTGCCGTCCTTGCTTCTAAGGAGCACTCTGGCTTGTTCTTCTGGCAGTCCATGTTATATTCAGTATTCTTTACCTAAGCTGTAATTGAAAGGCACTGATTCTTCTTTGTTCATCCAGCTTTCACATGTATATGAGTCAATTGAAAACACCATGGCTTATGTCAGGTGCACTTTAGTCCTTAAAGTGATATCTTTGCTTTTTAACACTTTAAAGAGGAATTTTGTGGCAAATTTGTCCAGTGCAATGCATTGTTTTATTTCTTGACTGCTGCCTATATGGATGTTAACTGTGGATCTAAATAAAATGAAATCTTTTACAAGTTCAATATTTTCTCCACTTATTATGATGCTACTTATTGGCCCATTTGTGGGGACTTTTGTTCTTTTTATGTTGTGGTGTAATCCATACTGAAAGCTGTGGTCTTTGATCTTCATCATTAAGCACTTCCTCTTCCCTTTCAACACATAAGGTTATGTTATCTGCATATCCATAGACTGTTAATGTGTCTTCCTCTAATCCTGATAACCCTTCTTCTTTCTATAGTACAGCTTCTTGGGTTATTTGGTCAGCATACAAAAAACAACCAAAAACCCCATTGCCATTGAGTCAATTCCAACTCATAGCAACCTTATAGGACAGATTAGAACTGCCCCATAGAGTTTCCAAGGAGTCCCTGGTGGATTTGAACTGCTGACACTTTGGTTAGCAGTAGTAGCACTTACCCACTGTACCACCAGGGTTTCTCAGCATACAGACTGACTAAATATAGGGAAAGGAAACAACTCTGATGCACACATTTCCTGATTTTAAACCATGCAGTATCCTCATATTCTGTTCAAATGGCTGCCTCTAGGTTTATGTATAGGTTCTGCTTGAACACAATTAAATGTTTTGGCATTCCCATTATTCACAACGTTATCCATAATTTGTGATTCACACAGTCCAATGCCATTGCATAGTCCATAAAACACAGGTAAACATATTTCTGGTTTTTGAATTATCTTCAGCAAAATTTTACTTGTGTGTGAAACTAGTTACATTGTTTAAATAATTTCCACATTCTCTTAGATCACCTTTCTTTGGAATGGGGACAAACATGGATACTTTCAGTTGCTTAGCCAATTAGCTGTCTTCCTAATTTCTTGCCATAGATTAGTGAGCCCTTCCAGTCTTGCATCTGTTGAAACACCTCAGTTGTTTGGTCTATTTCTGGAGGCTTGTTTTCTTACCAATTCTTTCAGTGTAGCCTGGACTGCTTCCTTCATTACCATTGATTCTTGATCACATGCCATCTCCTGAGATTACTGAACATCAGTCAGTTCTTTTTGGTACAGTGACTCTGTATTCTTTCCATCTTCTTTTGATGCTTTCAGGAAACATCCAACTAAAAAAAATACCCACTGCCGTCGAGTCGTGTACAACTCATAGTGACACTAGACATCAGAGTAGAACTGCCCCATAGAGTTTCCAAGGACCGCCTGGTAGATTTGAACTGCTGACCTTTTGGTTAGCAGATATAGCACTTAACCCTCTACGCCACCAGTGTTGTTCAATATTTCTCCTGTACCCCAAACAAAAAACCTACTGCCGTCAGGTTGATTCAGACTCATAGCAATGCTACAGCCCATAGAATCCTTTAATACTGTAACTCAAGGCTTGAATTTTTTCTTCAGTTCTTTCAGCCTGAGAAATGCCCACTGTATTCTTTGCTTTTGGTTTTCTATCTCTAGGTCTTTGCACATTTCATTAGAATCTTTACTTTGTCTTTTTGAGCTGCCATCTGAAATATTCTGTTCAGCTGTTTTACATGATCATTTCTTCCATTCACTTTAGCTACTTTATGTTCAAAAGCAAGTTTCAGTCTATTCTAAAGAGACTTTTTTGTCTTTCCTTTCTTTCCTGTCTGTTAAATGTCCTTTTGCTTTCTTCATTTATGATGTCATCCAATAACTCATCTGGTCTTCAGTCATTAGTGTTTAATGTGTCAAATCTATTTTTGAGATAGTCTCTAAATTCAGTGGAGATATACTGAAGGTTGTACTTTAACTCTCATAGACTTGTTTTAATTTTCTTCAGTTTCAAGTTGAACTTGCATATGAACAATTGATGGTCTGTTCTGTAGTTCACCTCTGACCTCTTTCTGAATAATGATATTGAGCTTTTCTATTGTGTCTTTCCACAGATGTAGTGAGTTTGATTCCTGTGTATTCCATCTGGTGAGGTCCACTTGTACAGTCACTCTTTATGTTGTTGGAAAAAAGCATTTGTGATGAAAAAGTCATTAGTCTTACAAAATTATATAATATAATCTCTATCATCGTTGCTATCACTAAGGCCATCTTTTCCAACTACTGATCCTTTTTCTTTGTTTCCAACTTTGCATTCCAATCACTGGTAATTACCATTGCCTCTTGATAGCATGTTTCATCACTTTCAAACCACAGAAATTGGTAAACTTGTTCAATTTCTTTATCTTTAGCCTTAGAGATTGAAGGATAAATTTGAGTAAGAGTGGTATTAACTCATCCTCCTTGTAGGTTTAAGGATATTATTCTATCACTGACAGCGTACTTCAGTAAGGGTCTTGAGATATGCAGTTTGACAATGAATTCAATGCCATTTCTCTTCAATATGCCATTTATGACATAGTAGACCATATGATTATTTTATTCAAAATGCCCAAATGCCAGTCCATTTCGGCTCACTACTACCTAGAATATCAGTCTTTATGTGCTTCAATTCCTTTTTGATGATTTCCAATTTTCCTAGATTCATATCTTGTACATTCCGTATTCTATTTATTAATGGGTAGTTGTCAGTGTTTCTTCTCTTTTTGAGTCATGCCACAACAGCAAATTAAGGTCCCGTAAACTTGATTCCATCCATGTCATTAAAGTTGACTCTGCTTTGAGGAGACAACTCATCCTCAGTGGTAATTTGGGCACCTTGCAACCTGAGGGATTTATCTTATGGCACTATATACAACAGTGTTCAATTGTTATTTATAAGACTTTTATTGGCCACTTGTTTTAGAAATAGATTGCCAAGTTCTTCCTCCTAGTCTGTCGTAGATTTAAAGCTTCCCTGAAATCTCTCCACCATGAGTGTCCCCTGCTATTATTTGAAATAGTGATACCATAACTTCCGTATCACAGCAGCACTCAAGCCACCGTAGTGCAACAAATTGACAGATGATTGGTGGCTTTAGTTGGTAATACAGCTTAAAAAAGATCTGGAGATAAAAATGGAAAACAAGTTTAAACTTGTTCATAAATCAGCAATATGGGAGAAAGTATAAATTCCATCTGTCTTGGTCATCTAGTGCTGCTGTAGTAGAAATACTACAAGTGGATAGCTTTAACAAGAGAAATTTGTTCTCTCACAGCTTAACAGGCTGCACATCCAAATTCAGTATGTCAGCCCCAGGAGAAGGCTTTCTCTCTCTCTCAGCTGTGGCAGAAGGTCCTTGTCCTCAGTCTTGCTCTGGTTGAGGAGCTTTTCAGGACCTTCAGTCCAAATGATGTGCTCTGCCCCTATTATTGCTTTCTTGGTGGTAAGAGGTCCTCAACTCTATGCTTGCTTCTCTTTCATCTCCTGTGGGATAAACGTTCCCCAAGTAAACGCCTTTTACATTGGATCAGGGAAGTGACCTTAATAAGAGTGTTACAGTCCAAGCTTATCCTCTTTAACATAATCTGATCTTGCCCCATTAACCACTGAGATTAGTATTTACAACATGTATGAAAGGTACAACCACAAAAATAGAGGGCAACCATGCAATACTGGCAGTCATGGTCCAGCTAAATTGATACACATTTGGGGATGTGTGTGTGACATAATTCAATTTGTAACCTCATCCCACTACGTTATATTAAATTAATTCTCAGAATTCCTTTGAATCTGACAGCATAATATCACATTTGTTTTATAAGGTGTATTCAACTCTTTGAAAAATTCTACTAGTGTTACCTGGGCTCTTTTTATAAGAAGAAATGTCAGGACAAAGAGTAACCTAGCAGTGTCCTTGTGTTCGAAATTCCATGAGTTGACATCAGGCATGATCACAAAGTCGATCATATGAGAAGAGATGAAAGCTACTGTTTTAGTCATCTGGTACTGTTCTAACAGAAATACCACAAGTGGATGACTTTTCAAAAAATCTTATTCTTACATAGTCCAGTAGGCTACAAGTCCAAATTCATAATGTCTACTCCAGGGAAAGGCTTTTCTTCTGTGCCAGCTCTGGACGAAGGTCTTCATGTTGCATCAGTCTTTGGTCAGGGAGCATCTGGGTGTAGGAACTTCAGGTCTGAAGGACCACTCTACTCCTTGTGCTGCTTTCCTGATGGTATGAGGTTCCCAACTCTTTGCTTGCTTCCCCTTCCTTTTATCTTTTGTAGGATAAAAGGTGGTGCAAATCACACTCCAGGGGACCTCCCTTAATAAGGGTGTTGTAGTCCCACCCTAATCCTCTTTTAACATAATCCTATCAGCCACAGGCAGAAATTAGGATTTACAGCACAGGAAAATCACAAAATAGCAGGCAATCACACAATACTGGTAATCATGGCCCAGCCAAATTTCTGTACGTATTTTTGGGGGAACACAATTCAATCCATGACAGCTATGTTACCACACAATTGCTAGGTGAACCAAGTCTCTGTGAACAAGTCAATTTAAAGAAGTGTTACTAAGATACTGAAAGTAATTCTCAAACAGCACTACTTCATTGAAGAAAGCTACCAGAAGAGCATATAAAATCCCTGATTTGGATGGAATGGGCTAGCTTTATAAAATATTAGAGCAGGAAAGACACTTAGAGACCATCTAGAGCAACTGCATTCCTTTCATGACCAAGAAAGGTAAAATGATTGCCAAAAGTAACATAGAGAATTAGTGATGGATACAGGATGTCTGCTTCAGTCCAGTGCTATTTTCACTACAGCATATTATTTAGTTTCAGATTCCACAAGATCTGTCACTAAAACACTGACATAAGACAGATTCATGCCCTGGTATAAATCATGACAGTCAAACAAACTATTGCACAGAGGACTACACCAAAGCAAAAGATTAATCAGTTTGTTTGCTCTCTCTTTAGTTATAATACGAGAATTTTTTTTTTTTTACTAGACGTTAGCAATTATAACCATCATGTAGATTTTTCTTGTCTCTTTTCTGTTCAATCTGTCCTTATCACTTATGCTAGGTTATTCTTCTTAACACACAGTTTTGGTTATTATCATTGCTCTCTCAAAGATCTCCAGTGACTTATTAAATTAAGCTTGAAGCATCATTCAAGGCTACAATAATACTCCACCCTAACTTTATATAGTCACCTTCTCATGGTTTACTAAATGTATATTATGTAACTCTGACCTATCACCTATCTCATTTTTATCTGCTTTATTTTGCTCAGGACATTTGCTCAGCTGAAATGCCCTTTGTCCTCATTGCTATCAGGCATAATTTTAACCATCCCAAAGACTGTCTCATATCATCTCCTCTGTGGAAACTTTCCTGATTCTCTGTAGTCATGCAATATATGAGTTATATGTTAAAGTGACATATTAACCATTGGATATTGTTAGGTGCCCTCAAGTCAGTTTTTGGTACATGGAGAGCCAACGTATACCACAGGTTTTGAAATTTTTAAATTTATTTTAAATAATATTTTTGTTGTGTTTTTGATGAAGGTTTACATAGCAGTTTATGTTCTCATTCAGCAAGTTCCACACAAGTTGTCCAGTGACATTCTTCAAAATGCGTGAATATTCTCATTATTTCTGTTCTGGGTGTTCTGTTTCCATTAATCTAGTTCATCTGCCCACTTACATTCTCATCTTTGTTTTGGTTTCTGTTTCATTTACTTCTGCTTGAACTTTTTTTATTTAAAAAATTTTTTAAATTACTTTTAATTAAATCACTTTTTTTAATGATTGAATGAAAATATACATTTGCATATAAATTTGCATGCCTACCTATATGCAACTCCCACTGCTCTACCTGTCCGGTGACAGCACACTCTTCCTCTCTGCTCCATACATGTCCCATCCTCCCAACAATCTCCTTTCCCCTCCTCTCCACCCACTCCCCTTCCTCCAGCCAGAGGTCAGCAGGCTGATATCCTATAGATGCATAGAACCATAAAGTGCACCCAAGATATGGTCACTCTGCATTGCCAAGTCCAATCCACTTGTGTCCGAAGAGTGGACCTTCGTTATGATTTATGGGCAGGGGCAGAATCAGGGCTAGGGACCACGCCTCCAGGGGAACCTTGAAGACCCTGGACCATCAATTATAGTCTTTTAGTGGAGATCTCAGGGTGCACCCCTTTTTATTCTTGTGTTGCGATAGAGACTCGACTTCGTTAGCTCCATGGCGGCTATCACTGATGGTGGCTGGGCACCATCCAGTTCTTCCGGTCACGAGTCGATGTAGACACCCACTCAGGTGGGTCTCTCTGTCCTCTGGGTTCCTTCCCCCATGTCGTTTTGGTCCTCGGTGATCATCTGTTCCTGCTGAGTTGGGACCACTTGCTGTACCCTTGGATGGCAGCTTGGCAGCTTTTAAGACCCCAGACGCCACTCACCAATGTGGGGTGCAGAGAGCCCTGTTAGCAAAATACTAGTTGTGCTGATTGGCATTGATTTAGCCTGAGAGAATGGTCCCTAGCCCCCTGCCCCAGCTACTCTGTCCTTGCGATATTGTGTTAAGATGGAAGGAGTACTCAAGTTATGTTGAAGTCCACTTAATATTGTTCTTGGTTGTAATGTGTGCCATCACTGAATTTACACAACCAAATTTTTATCTGCTATCTATTCGAAATCCTCCCTACCTCGCCCTCCCTCCCTCTCCTCCCTTGCAGCCCTCAAAGAGTCTTTTCTTCTATGCATAAGTCTGTTTTTGAGTTCTTATCATAGGAGTCTCATACAATATTTGTCCTTTTGTCGCTGACTACTTTCACTCAGCATAATATCCTCCAAATGAAACCAGGTTATGAGATGTTTCCTGAAATCGTCATTGTTCTTTATCATTGCAGTGTTCCATTGAGTGTATATACCTTAGTTTACCTATCCATTCCTCTGTTGTTGGGCATCTGGGTTGATTCCATGCTTTTGCTATTATGGACTGTGCTGTGATAAACATTTGTGTGCATGTATCAGTGGGTGTGAATGGCCTTGATTCTGTAGGATATATTCCAAGCAGTGGAATTACTGGGTCAAATGCTATATCTATATCCATTTTTTTTAAGATAGTGCCAGATTGCTTTCCAAAGAGGTTGCACCATTTTGCAATCCCACTAACAGTGTAGGAGAGTTCTACTTTCTCCACAGCCTCTCCAGCATTTGTTGTTTTGCACTTTTTGGATCATGGCCAACCTTGTTGGGGTGAGATGGTATCTTACTGTAGTTTTGATTTGAATTTCTTTAATAGCTAATGATCGTGAGTGTGTCCGCATGTGTTTTTTTGCTGCCTGGATCTCCTCTTTAGAGAAATGTGTGTCCATCTCCTTTGCCCATCGCTTAATTGGATGAGTTATCTTCTTCTGATTGAAATTTTGTAGTACCTTGTAGATTATGGAAGTCAGGCATCGGGCTGACATATAGTTGCCAAATATTTTTTTCCATTCTGTAGGTGACCTTTTAATTCTATTAATGAAGTCTTTGGATGAGCAAAAATGTTTGATTCTTAATAGTTCCCATTTATCTGCTTTCTCTTCTGTTGACTGTGGTTTATTTGACAGATTTTGAAGTCTGTCTATGTTGTGTTCTGCTTGAACTTTTATTATTTTGTTTCTTGTGGAGACTGGGGTTGTTTGGATGCTCTCTTTCTAGTTGTTGGAGTTGCGAGGTTATTTTTTGATTTTTGGGGTTTTTTTGATATGTATGCTTATTGCTATAAATTGACCTCTGAGCCCTGTGTTTGCTGTGTCTCAAAGGGTTTGGTATGTTGTGCTTTTGTTCTCATTTCATTGTAGGGCTATTTTAATTCCATCTTTGATGTTTTTCTATTACCCACTAGTTTTAAAGCAGGGTGTCATTAAATTTCCATTTATTATATTTCTTTTCCTTGCTCAATTTCTGCTTTTATAGCATTGTTGGGATCAAAGAAGATGCTTTGCATTATTTCCATTTTTTAAAAAAATTTGTTCAGGCTTGCTTTGCAGTCTTACCTGTGGTCTATTCCAGAGAATGATCTGTGAACATTGGAGAAGAATGTGTACTTTGCTGTTGTTGGGTCATGTGCTCTGTATATGTCTATGAGGCCAAGTTGGTTGATTCTGGTATTTACACCTTCACTGTTGTTGTTGAATTTCTTTCTAGTTGTTCTGTCCTTCACAGAGAATGGTGTATTTAAGTCTGCTAGTATTATTGTGGAACTGTCTATTTCTCTTTTCAGTGCTATTAGAGTCTGTTTAATGTATTTTGGTGCTATGTTGCTGGGTGCATATATATTTATTATGATTATGTCCTTTTGGTGGATTTTGCTTAAAATCTATTGTATTAAAGATTAATATTGCCATGTCTCATTTTTTTAGGTTATTGTTTGCTAGATGTATTTTTTCCATTCTTTAAGATTTAGTTTATTTACATCTTTGTGTATAAGGTCTTTTTTTTCTTTGTAAATTCATTCTGTCACTTTCTGTCTCTTTACTAGTGTATTTAGGCCGTTTGCATTCAATATGATTGTTGATAGGTGTGACTTTATTGCTGCCATTTTCTTATGGTGTGTGTGTGGGGAGGTTTAACAGTTTCTTTGTTCTGTTTAATTTTTTATGCTGAGTTTTTTTTTTCTTTTTAAATTGTGGTTTGTCTTTTCATTTCCTTTGACACTTTTGGTTTTGTGTACTAGATCTTTATGATTTTTTAAAATGTTTTGATGAGTAGGTTTGTTGACTTTCACCATGGTTACTCTGAAATTTACATTTATCTTCCTAAGTTTAAAGGAGCAATTTATTTCTTGACATTAGCTTGACTTCCTCTCCATATGAAAGTTCTATCCACCATGTGGTAGCCGTACAGACGTGCTTGTGTGGGACGTCTCCTTGATCCACTGGGATATGGAGAAGCCCAGGTAGAGGCCCTGGCCAGACTTGGTTCCTAGGCTAGAGAGGTGGCCCCTGCCAGGGGGAGAATGCTTTTCTTGCAGGGAAGCAGTATTTTGCACAGTGTCACCTGGGGTAGGGGCTCAGCAGCAGAGGCTGTGGACTCTGGGAATTTTGACACTCTTGGCCTCTCTTTCTGCTGGGAGTTTGGGCCCATCCGGCTGGCAAGCTTCTGTGGGATGCCATCCTATTTTACTAGGAGGTGGAGTAATCCATAAGGAAGCCTCAGCTGGACCTAACTTCTGGGCTAGGAGTCAGTGCCTACACAGAAGAGACCGCTTTTCCAGCAGAAAAGCAGAATTCTACACAGTATCACCTACAGCTGGGGCCTGACAGCAGAGGCCAGCAGGCCAGTAGCCTTTCTGTATTTTGAGCTAGTTTATAACATCTGGGATTCAATATAGAAGTGCCTACATTGCCAGCTGGGAAGCGGGACATATATACCTGAAAACCTGACTGACTTTGGAAGTTGTCAAATACTTTTTACTTCTCATTTTAAGATGGCCTAGAGAAACAACTGTGGTCCATCTTCATAACATCTCTCCCAGCCTTTACTGACCCACATGAAGCCCCAAAAGTAACAAACGTTGGAGAAGACGGTAACCCGGAAATCACCCATGGCATCAGAAGGCCCCCAAAAGAAACCGCCTCAGAACTTCCCAGACAAAGCTCTTCTGAAACTATCAGAAGGTGAATACAAAAGGATTATATGGAGAGCCTTCCTAGACCTTATACAAAATGCAGCAGAGCAAAACAAAAAATTAAGCAAGCTGTTCAATCTGATAGAACATCAGTACCATGAAATCCAACAGATCAAGAACAAAATCTAAGACATAGAAACTTCAATTCAAAGCAAAGAAAACAGAATGGGACAAATGGAAAAGAGAATTTTTGATTTGGAAGACAGAGCTACTGACTCCAGCATCTATGAGAAATTAGAAAAAAGAAACAAGAAAAATAAAGAACCATGTGGGACTCTGTTAAGAAGAACAATCTGTGATTAACTGGAGTTCCTGAACAGGGCGAGACACCGGAGGACACAGAGAACATTGTGGCTGAGCTGCTGACAGAAAACTTTCCAGAAATCATGAAGGAAGAGAATATACATATCCCAGATGTATATCGTATGCCACCCGATATAGATGTCAAAAGAAAGACTCCAAGACATATTATAATCAAGCTCAACAAAATGAAACATAAGCAGAAACTCTTAAAGCTAGCATGACTCAAAGCAAAGCACACATTCAGAGGGAAACCCTGTAGAATTTCATCGGATTTCTCAGCAGAAACGATGCTGGCACAGAGACAGCACCATGACATATTCAAAGGTTTGAAGGAGAAGAACTTCCAACCAAGAATTATATACTTTGCAAAACTATCTTTCAAATATGAAAATGAAATTAAGTCATTTGCAGATAAACAGAAACTCAGGCTTTGTAAAAACCAAACCAAAACTACAAGAAACACTGAAAGAATTTCTTGGCTTAGAAGAACAAAACCGCTAACTTTATATTTTAGAAGGACACATTATACAGTATCCTACCTAGTGAGGGAAGGCTCTAAACACAATCAAAGCTATAATAGTGAAAGAAATGATCCAGTGATCATACCATGTAAACTATGATATCATCATACTAAAAAGAGGGATGTACTACAGTCATTATAGTCCTTCTAGATGGAGAGGAAGTTGACAACACTGGTAGCAATCAAAACTGGGTTTATTAAGTGGGATCATAGGGGCAGCTGTAAAGAACAATAAAAAAGCAACATACCATATCAAGAAATGTAATACAGGAGTCTCAACAACCACAAAACCAACTGTGAAAAAAGTGAAAAATCAACTCACAAAGAAGAAGGTTGCAGAAGAGATTAATAAGAACAACAGAGAAAACATCAACACAAAATTAAACATATCACAATGGCAGCACTGAACACATATGTATCAATAATTACATTGAATATAAATGGACTCAATGCTCCAGTAAAGAGACATCAAGTGACATCTTGGATAGAAAGACATGACCCATCTATATGTTGCCTACAAGAAACTCACCGTAGACTTAAAGATAGGAACGAACTGAAAATTAAAGGATGAAAGAATATATATCAAGCTAGCAATGAACAAAGAAGAGCAGGTGTGGCAATTCTAATCTCAAATAAAATAGATTTTAATGTAAAATCCACCATCGTGGGCAAGGATGGTCACTATTGCTGAAAGGTTCAATACACAAGCAGGACTTAACAATGTTAAATATTTATGCACCTAATAGTAGAGCACCTAAATACATGAAAGAAACAGTGATTACACTCAAAAAGGAGACAGATCACTCCACAATAATAGTAGGAGACTTTAGCACTCCATTCTCAATATTGGACAGATCGTCTAGGAAAAAAGCTCAATAAATATACAGAAGACCTTATTGCCACAGTTAACCAACTAGACCTCATTGACATTTACAGAACTTTCTATCCATCAGCAGATAACTACACCTTCTTCTCCAGTGCACATGGAACATTCTCCAGAATAGACCATGTGTTAGGACACAAAACAATTCTCAACAAAATCCATACCACTGAATTAATGCAAAGCATCTTCTCAGCTCATAAAGGCATAAAAGTTGAAACCAATAGCAGAAAAAACATAGCTAGAAAGTGGAGCTCATGGAAACAGAACATCTGGCTCAAAAAATCATGGGTCATAGAAGAAATCAAGGATGAAATAAAGAAATTTATGGATTCCCACAAGAACAAAAACACTTCCTACCAGAACCTGTGGGATACAGCCAAAACAGTGCTCAGAGGCCTGTTTATTTCCATAAATGCACACATCTGGAAGGAAGAAAGAAACCAAATCAAAGAACTACCCTACAGCTTGAACAGGTAGAGAGAGAGCAACAGAGGAACCCCTCAGGCACCAGAAGAAAACAGATCATAAAGATTAGAGCAGAACTAAATGAATTAGAGAACAGAAGAACAATTGAAAAACTTGAAAAGACCCAAAGCCGATTTTTCTAAAAGATGTACAAAATTGGCAAACCATTGGCTAAACTTACTAAAGAAAAACAGGAAAGAAAACAAATAACCCAAAAAAGACATGAGAGGGGAGTTGTCACCACAGATCCAACAGAAATAAAAAATATCATAGCTGAATACTATGAAAGACTGTATTCTAACAAATTTGAAAACCTAGAGGAAATGGACAAATTCCTTGATTCAAACCACCTACCCAAATCATCACAAGGTGAAGCAGAACATCTTAAAAAACCCATCACAAAGGAAGAGATTGAAAAAGTCATCAAAAAACTGCCAATGAGAAAAAGCCCGGGCCCAGATGGCTTCATCACAGAATTCTACCAAGCTTTTAGAGAAGAGTTATCTCTAATACTACTAAGACTATTTCACAGTATAGAAAGGGATGGAATACTCCCAAAATCATTCTATGAAGCCAGCATAACCCTGATATAAAAGCCAGGGAAAGACCCAACCAAAAAGGAGAACTGCAAACCAATATCACTCATGAATCTAGATGCAAAAATCTTCAACAAAATTCTTGCCAAAGAATACAACAACATATCCAAAAAATAATCCATCATGACCAAGTTGGATTCATACCAGGGATGCAAGGCTGGTTCAACATCAGAAAAACAATTAATGTGATTCAACCACATAAAATACCACAAAAGACAAGAACCACCTGATCTTGTCTATTGATGCAGAAAAGGCATTTGATAAAGTCTAACATCCATTCATGCTAAAAACTCTTAGCAAAATAGGCATAGATGAAAAATTCCTCAATGCAATAAGGGCCATTTATACAAAGCCAACTGCCTACATCATCCTGAATGGAGAGAGACTGAAACAGTTTCCCCTGAAAACAGGAACTAGACAAGAATGCCCGCAGTCACCTCTGCTATTCAACACTGTACTATATGTTCTAGCCAGAGCAATTAGACAAGGCCAAGAAATAAAGGGCATCTGCATTGGCAAAGAATAAGTCAAAATCTCCCTGTTTGCTGATGATACGATTGTATATGCAGAGAATCCCAAAGAATCTGTAAGTAAACTAGTCAAAATGATAGAAGAGTTCAGTAAAGTGTCGGGGTAGAAGATCAACATAAGTAAATCAGTAGGATTTCTTTATACCAACAATGAGACTGTTAATGAAGAAATCATCAAATCAATACCATTTACTATAGTCCCTAAGAAGATAAAGTACCTAGGAATTAATCTAACCAGAGAAATAACAGACCTTTACGAAGAGAACTACAAGCCCTTACTGTAAGAAACTAAGAGACTTAGATAAATAGAAAAACCTGCCCTGCTCATGGATAGGAAGACTTAACATTGTGAAAATGTCTATTTTACCCAAAGCAATATACTTATATAATGCAATCCCAGTACAAGTTCCAGTGTCATTTTTTAATGAGATGGAGAAACAAATCACCAATTTTGTTTGGAAAGGGAAGAAGCCCTGGATAAGTAAAGTACTACTAAAGAAGAACACACTGGGAGGCCTCTCATTACCCGATGTCTGAACCTGTTACACTGCCACAGTGGTCAAAACAGCCTAGTACTGGTACAAAAACAGACAGATTGATCAATGGAACAGAATTGAGACCCCAGAGATGACACCATCTGCCTATGAATAGTTGATATTTGACAAAGGCCCTAAGACATTAAACTGGGGTAAAAACAATCTTTTCAACAAATGGTGGTGACAAAATTGGATATCCATTTGCACTAAATTAAAACAAGATCCATATGTTACACCTTATACAAAAACCAACTCAAACTAGGTAAAAGATCTAAATATCAAATCTAAAATGATAAAGCCCATCCAAGACAAAGTAGGAACAACAATGGAAGGTTTAATACACAATGTAGACAGACTTCGAAATCTGTCAAACAAATCACAATCATCAGAAGACAAAATAGATAATAGGAACTGCTAAGAATTAATCACTTTTGCTCATCCAAAGACTTTACTAATAGAATTAAAAGGCTACCTACAGAATGGGAAAAAATATTTGCCAACTCTGTGTCAGACTGACACTTGATCTCCATAATCTATACGGTACTATAAAATATCAATAAGAAAAAGATAACTCATCCACTTAAGCGATGGGAAAGGAGATGGACAGGCACATCTCTAAAGAGGAGATCCAAGCAGCCAAAAAACACATGCAGACATGCTCACGATCATTAGCTATTAAAGAAATTCAAATCAAAATGACAATGACATACCATCTCAACCCAACAAGGTTGGCCATGATCCAAAAAATGCAAAACAACAAATGCTGGAGAGTCTGTGGGGAGATTGGAACTCTCCTACACTGTTGATGGGATTGCAAAATGGTGCAACCTCTTTGGAAAGCAATCTGGCACTTCCTTAAAAAAATGGATATAGATATACCATTTTACCCAGTAATTCCACTGCTTGAAATATATCCTATAGTATCAATGCCATTCACATCAGCTGATATATGCACACGAATGTTCATTGCAGCACAGTCCACATTAGCAAAAAGATGGAATCAACCCAGATGCTCAACAACAGAGGAATGGATAGGTATACTATGGTATATACACTCAATGGAATACTATGCAATAATAAAGAACATTGATGATAGCAGGAAGGATCTTTTAACCTGGTTTCAACTGGAGGACATTATGCTGAGTCAAAGTAGTCAGTGATAAAAGGACAAAAATTGCATGAGACCCCTACGATAAGAACTTAAAAAACAGATTCATGCATAGAAAAGACTCTGAAGGCTGCAAGGAAAGGGAGGGAGGAAAGGTGAGGGAGGGAGGGTTTAGATTAGATAGTTAATAGAAATTTGGTTGGGTGAAATCGGTGACAGTACACATTAGAAAGAAGATCAATAATAACTGGACTTCAGCACAATTTGAGTACTCCTCCCATCTTAACCCAATATTGCAAGGACAGAGTAGCTGGGGTGGGGGGCCAGGGACCATGCTCTCAGGTGAATTCGAGGTCAATTGGCACAGCTAGCGTTTTGCTAATGGGGACTCTCTGCACCCCTCACCCACCCGTCTGGGGTCTTAAAAGTTGCCAAGCTGCCATCTGAGGGTACAGCAAAGGGTCCCAACTCAACAGGAACAGATGATCACTGAGGACAAGAACGACATGGGGAAAAAAGAACCCAGAAGACAGAGGGACCCACGTGAGTGGGTCTCTACATCGACTTGTGACCAGAAGAACCAGATAGTGCCCAGCTACCACCAGTGATAGGCATCATGGAGCTCAGAACCTTGAGTCTCACTGGCAACAAGAGAATAAATAGGGGTGTACCATGAGATCTTCAATAAAAGACCACAACTGATGGTCCAGGTGCTTCGGAGTTCCCTTGGGAGCATGGCCCCTCGCCCTGGTGCTGCCCCATCCGTAAATCATAACGAAGGTGAACTTTTCTGACAGCAAGAATTGGAGTTGGTGATGCAGAGTGACCATATCTTGTGGGAGTTTTATGATTCTCTGCATCTATAGGATGTCATCCTGCTGACCTCTTGCTGTAGGAAGAGGAGTGGTTGGAGAGGAGGGAATAGGAGACTGTTCGGAGGATAGGACATATATGGAGCAGAGAGGAAGGGTGTGCCGTCACCAAGCAGGGAGAGCAGTGGGAGCTGCATATAGGTTAGCATGCGAATTTATATGGGAATGTACATTTTCATTCAATCATAATAATAAAAATAAAGATAATCTTTGTTAAGAAATAAAAGCTTTTTTCCCCCAGCAAAAAAAGAGAAAGTTCTAAAGCCATACATTTTATTCCCTGTTTATGTTCTGAGGTGGTCATCAGTTATAGATTGTTGTCTCTGAAGCCTTGTTTTCCTTCTTTTAGCTTATTTTAATTTTGAGAGTTATTCATCTGAGTTGATACATGTCTGATTTTGTGTGTTTTAACTTCAAGGTGTTGTCTGCTGTGTTGTTCATTTATTGTCAGAAGGATCCCTTGTAATATTTCTTCTAAATTTGGTCTGTTTCCCCTGTCCCCAATTCCTTGAATTTCTGTTTATCTGGAAATGTCCTAATTTTGCCATCATATTTGAGGGATAATTTTGGTAGCTATATAATTCTTGATTGGCATTTTTTGTTTCTTTCAAGGTTTTATGTGTATTATCCCACTGCCTTCTCGCCTGTGTGATTTCTGCCTAATAATCAGATCGTAGTCTTCCGTATGCCCTTTTTTAGGTGATTCTTTGTTTTCCCTCAGCTGCTTTTAAGATTCTTTCTTTGTCTTTAGTGTTGGAAATTTGGATTATGATATGTCTCAGTTTTCTTCTGTTAGGATCTACTGTAACAGAAGTTTGTTGTGCTTCTGGTATTATCTTCTGTTAAGGAAGTTTTCTGTCAGCATATCTTAAACAATTCTCTCTTTTTTTTGCCTACTTCCCTTCTTCTGAGATTCTGAACATGCATAAACTCTTCATTTTGATGATGTCCCTTGTGGCTGGCTGGCTCATAATTCTTCAGCTTTCTTCATTTTTTTTCAATTAGTCCTCAAATACATTAGTCGCAAGTTTGTGGTGTTCTATTCTGCTAATAATGTCTCCCATTGTTTCAATTCTACTCTTATAACTTTCCATTGGGTTATCAATTTCTGCAAGTTTATTGTTAAGCTTCTAGATTTCTAGTTACTGTATTTTGCAATTTTCTATTTTGTCATTTTCTTCTTGTATTGTTTTCTTGAGTTCTTCTAATGCTTTGTCTATGTTTCCTTTTGTTTTTCTTGATTTCTTTGAGTACCCTTTACATATGCCTTTTGTATTCTTTATGAGGAAGCTCCATTACTTTTTTCCCCTCAGGGAGGATTTCTGGTTCTTTATTATGGTTACTTTGTTGGGCTATCTTTACCTGCTTCTTCAGATGGTTTGCTGTTGTCTGTTGCCCCTGAGACATTAAGGGGCTATCATATTTATTTTTTATTTGTATAATAGCATACGAGGTCTAGGGTCGCCATGAGTTGGATCCGACTCGACGGCACTTGGCTGGCTTAGGTAGTTTTTTGTGATCCCTAGCAGGCATGGATGGAATGGTGCTCTGGTCGCTGGATTATCTGTGCTGGTGTACTTCCTACTTGTCTTTGGGCAAGTGGAGTGCTGAGTAAGTGAGGGAGCTTGAGTCTCAGTTTACTGATTTTGTGGAGCTGCTGAAGGTAGATTGGTTAGGCTTTGGCCTCTAGACAGACTCTTCAGTTAGGTGGTTCAGAAATAGAGAATGATGCTTTCTGTGTAGGTAGAGAGTCAGTATGGTGGGCCTGGTAGGCAAGTGTGGGTGTACTCCCCCCTTGCTAGTTGAGGTGGGTATGGCCAGTAGAGGGGTTTGGCAGGTAGATATGCAGGAGGAGGGAGAAAGTAACAGCAGGTAGATGTTCACTTAGTCTCACTGCATCTGTCTGTTTGTGGTGGGAAGAAGGAGGAAGCTACAGTGAGTGCATACATGTGTACTCACTCCTCTTCTGTCCCATACTGGACTGGGAAGGGGAAAGGAAAGGGCTTCAGGGGATATGTTCACATAGTCATAGCACCTCTGCCCCTTGCTAGGCTAGCTAAGGGATGCAGTTGTGTCTAGTTAAGGGATGGAATTGTGTCTAACTAAGGAATGTACACAAAGTATTGCTACCTAATGTTAGGCAAGGGGAGGGAGGAAAAGGCTGCAGGAGGAAGTGTACACAGTCACGGTTCCTTGGCCTTTGGCTAGGAAGTTAAGCGATAGAGTTGTGTTTGGTGGTTGACAGCATAGTGGTGCTGCCTCACATCAAGTGGGGGAGTGATTAAGGGGTTCTGGAGGGAGGTGTGAAGTTTCAGAGCTCCTCTGCTCCTGGCTGGATGGGTTGAGGAAGAGAGTTGTGCTTGGCAGAAGAGAGCACAGTGGTACTGCTCATGTCAGTTGGTGGGAGGGAGGAAGGAGCTGCAGAGGGACAGTCACAGTTCCTCTGTCCCTTACTGGGTGGGTTAATGGAGAAAGTTACCTGGTGGATGCCAGCAGAGTGGTGCCACCTCATGTCAGGTCAGAGAGGGAGGAAGAGACTGTGGGGGGATGTGTGCGTAGTCACAGCTCTTCTTCTCCTCACTGGGCTGATTAAGGGATAGAGTTGTGCCTGGCAGAATGTTCACATGGAGGTATTGCCTTGCATCAAGTGAGGGGAGGGAGGACGAGGCTGCTGCTGGGGCATGTATCTTCAGTCATGGTTGCCCTGTTCCCTACTGGTCTGGTTAAGGGATGAGTCATGCCTGGTGGATGTGAGCACAGTGGTATCACCTTGCATCAGCTGGTGGGGAGAAAAGACAAGGAAGGAGTTGCAGTGGGATGGGCATAAGATGACAATTCCTTTGCCCCTTGCTGGGGGGTTAAGGGAGAAAGTTGTGCCTAATAGATGTGAGCACAGTGATGTCATCTTGTGTCAGATGGGGGCAGAGGAGCAAGGGGCTACTAGGGGCTGCCCATACAGTCAAGGATCTTCTGCCCTTTGCTGGGCAGGTTAAGGTATGGAGTTACGCTTGGAAGATGTGCACAAAGAGGTGCCACCTCACACTGGATGGGGGGAGGAAGAGAGAGCGGTGGATGAGCTCTCTTGCTGTCCATGTCCTACTGCTCTCCACCAGGCCCTTGTGGAGGAGTAGGTAGTGAGTGGCGCATGCATGGAGGTGAAACTAGTTTGGCTCATTGGGTGAGCAAGGGTATGTAGTGGATGGTGCTGAGTAGTGTAGAGGGGAAGAGGATAGGTTCTTGTGGTACCCTAGTCAGGCAAGGCAGTCAGAGTACAAGACCCTCTGCTGCTTGTGATCAGGGGAATGGGTTGAGGAGGAGAGCATTCCTCTGGATAGGATATGTGTGTTGTTAGGACATCTTGTATCCACTGTGGTCTGTGAATGGGACCTTTATCTAGTGTGTGTGTGGAGCCACCTGGGGACCAGTTGCCTAGGACAACTTCTGCAGATACTCTAGAGGTCTACCACCTTACTTGGGCCACTTGCCTCTGAGGTCAAGGGCTGCCTCTTGTGACTATCTCTGGTTCTGAATTTGGCACCCTCCCTGTCTCTACTTCTTTCTGTGTGTGTCTATAAAGGTTCACTGTTGCTTTTGGGCAGCTCATGGAATTGCCTTGCTATGTTCTTCATGTGAGGTTGCTGCTGGCTTTGTTCTAAGTTAGTCAGCGGTGGACCAGAATGACTGGCTGAGCTCCTCTGTTCCTTGTTACTCCTCTTTCACTGCCTTTACTCTCTTATTCCTTCCAATTGTTATTTGGTTCAGTTATTTTTGATGTTCAGTGTTCCCAGATTGTTATTGTCTTTTGTTTCACTTGGTTTTGAGAGTCTTTAGTGCAGTGGATGTTATGGCACATGTACTGCTATCTTGTCCCCACTGACCCTCCCCCCAATTTGGTCTTATATAGGTGAGTTTTTAAAGTAGCAGAGTACGTATGGGTGACATTCATTACTTTTTTTAATCCAATTTTTTACTACATAGGGATTTCTAGCTGTAATCTTTATGGGAGCAGATCACCAGGTCTTTATCTCATGGAGTGGCTGAGTGGGTTCAAACTACCAAACTTTCAGTTAGCAGCTGAGTGCTTAACCTTTGTGCCACTCACTATGTGCGAACTATGTGCTAGATATTTTGGAGAATGAGATACAGGCCCTGCCTATTAAGGATTTATAGCCTACTAGAGGGAGATAGAGATATGTTAATAAATTAATGCTCTGCACTATTACAGTGTGGTGATAAAAACAGAACATTGCCGTTGAGTTAATTCTGACTTATGGTGATCCTGTGTGTTACACTGTAGAACTACTCCACAGGGTTTCCTTGTGTGTAATCTTTATGGAAGTAGATTGCCAAGCCTGTATTTCAGAGCCTATGGGTGATTTCAAACATCTTGTGCCACCTAGGGATTTCTGCTGTGTTATAACTGTCAAGTATATAAACGACACAGAGAATGGCAGTAGTAAATGGTGTGGATATCTTAAGACAGGCTTCACAAAAAAGAAAACAGTAGGGTAGGTGGGATAATGTAAAATGATCTAAGGTGTGGAGGTGTGAAGTAGCCTTGCATGTTTAAGGAACAGTTAACAGTTTAGTTTGATATGGCTAAAATATAAGATGAAGTGCTTCTGTGTGTATGTCTGTGTGTAATTAGACTATGGGGTTTAAACGTGAGAAATTAGGTTGTAAAAAATGCAACAACTATAGTGTAGAGGGTCTTATATACCACTGCAGATAGTTCTGACTTCATCTTCTAGGGAATGTAGAGCTAGTAGAGGGTACAGAGTGAGAAAATAATACTAACGTGCCAGGTAAAAAGAAAATAGAACAGTCAAAGATAGTAGTATTTACTCATTGCTAAGAGGCTTAATTTCCTTGGTGGAGTGAGAGATAATGTTATCTGCTGAGAAAAAGTGAACTGCAAGAGAGCTAATGTCTTGTGGAGAGTAGTGAAGGTTTAAATAGTGGTTCTGGGGAATGCAAGAGGAATATGACCAAGATGGGATTGAAGGCCCATCTGAGGCTGGAGAGTATGATTTTGAAAAAAAAATTGGTTCTAGTCTGCATAATGGTGTGATTTATTTCAATAATGTTTAGTATTGTATATGTAGGAGAGGAATAAAAGGAAAATCTTAAATTGATCTAAGGTTAGGGGTTGTAGAGAAAATGTTATGAAAGAACAATGGGATAAGGAAATTGAGAATGTTACTAAAAGACTGGTTTAAAGTGAAACTATGCGGCACTTGGCTCACTTGGCTTTATGAAGAAGTTTAATTTGTTGGAGGAAAACAGAGGAACTAAGGTACCAGAGAATCCACTGAGATTTAAGAACTGGTGTAGTGCCAATCAGAGAGTTAGAGAACTGAAAGTCTAGGGGCTGTGATCAGAGGGTGATACATTGTATTTTCATATTTCGGTTTTGTGATGGAAATAAGTTGCATATGCGACTATGGAATGAGTAAATAAGATGGAATGTGAATGAATGTTAATCTATGGTGGTCAAGAAAGTTTGAAGTCAGCTTGTTGGGTTGGTTGTTAGAATGGAAGATGAAGTTACTCGTGTGACAGGTTTTGGAGTAGAAAGGAAGACTGTAAACTAAATGTCAAAGTATTCAGTTAATTAAGGAAACTTGTAGGTTGACTGATGATTTTTGTTAATAAGGAAGGTTATAGGGTAGCACAGATGAATGCTTTTTTGCATTATGTAAGAAGAGCAATGGTTTAGAAGTGGTACCAGGAAGCCAGGAGTTAGTCAGCACATTCTATGTCTCACAGTACAGGGGATGTGGAAAAATAAGTAGCTTTCTTTTTGAAGGGGAGGATCAAGTTTAAATATGTGGTGGGAGAATTCTTTGAGGAGGTTTAGAATGTAGAAGAACTTATTTATAATGGAAATGGCATTTTAGAAGTCACAGCAAACAGGGCTAGTAGAAAGATTAGAAGTGGGCGGAAGAATTAGGAGGCAGGAAGTAAAGGGTAGTTTCAGGATAATGATAGCAACTTTGCAGAGCAGTTGACCTGAGAGGTCATCAGTTCAACCACAGAATTCAACTTTGTTTCTATTTCCTTGTATTTCTACCTCTTTTCCCTTTTTCTTATAAAAATTTGTGTGTTCGCCTAACCTCTACTACTAAATTATGGACTTTCTGAGAGCAATATTAGATCCAATTAATATGTATAGTTTCAGAAGAACCTAACAAGGAGAATTACATATACCTGGTGCCCAGCAAGTGTGTTGAATCAGACTGACTAATCTCAGATTTCTTTTTGGAGGCACGTTAGATATGCAGTTCACTTATTATATTATCTTCTTATATTTTTCCTTTGGTGTAACTCTTGAAAAAAATAACAATCTTTTTTCAGAACATTCTATCAAAGCAAGACATTAACAAGCACAATGTTTCATGAGAGCTAAATTTAAGCTGATTTTTCCTCAGCTAAAGGTATAATTAAATCTAGTGGCTGAATTATGATTTATCATGAATCAACTGAAAATGAGGCCAGTAATTTCAACTGGATTACAGGTTCCTTGAATGCAGGGATTATATCTTCATGTCTTCTCTTTGCTATTTTACTTCTTCCTCAACTTCCCTAGAGTTGTTAGAATTTTGCCTACAGCTGTATAGTGAATTGCTAGTGAACAGACTCTATGCACTGTTCTTTAAGAAACTTATGTTACTGACCCATGCCAATAGAATGTATCCTTTACAGAGGTGTGGGGATTATGGTTTCAGGAAACATTTAGGTCAACTGTCATAACAAAGTTTATTAAGAAAATATTCTGTATCCTACTTTGGTAAGTGGCATCTGGGGTCTTAAAAGCTATCAAGTGGCCATCTAGGAAGCATCAGTTTGTCCAGCCCACCTGGAGGAAAGGAAAATCAAGAACATGAAAGACATAAGAAAAACATGAGAGGACCGTTAAAAGGTGGTGGACTAGACACACGTCTCCTCATGCAAATTAACAATGCCTCGTATCAAAATAAGAAACTCAATACAGGAGTCTTAACAAACACAAAACCAACACTGAAAAGACAACCCATAAAGAAGAATTAACAGCAATATAGAAAACATTAAGGGCAATGTAGAAACATCAACAGAAAAATAATTACATCAAAATGATGGCACTAAGCACATACTTATCAATAATTACACTGAATGTAAATGGACTGAACACTCCAGTAAAGAGAAAGGAGTGACATCCTGGATCAAAAGACATGACCTGTCTATAAGTTGTTTACAAGAAACACACCTTAGACTTCAAGATATGAACAAATTGAAAATTAAAGGATGGAATAATATATACCAAGCTAACAACATATAAAGAAGAACAGTTGTGGCAATACTAATATAAGATAAAATAGGTTTTATTGTAAAATCCACTATTGTGGACAAGGATGATCACTATTTATTGCTGAAAGATTCAATACTCAAGCAGGACTTAACAATATTAAATACTTACACACCCAATACCAGAGCATCTAAATACATTGAACAAATAGTGAGAACACTGGAGAAGAGATAGATCATTCCACAGTATTAGTTGGAGACTTCAACACTTCCCTTTCAATTCTGGATAGATCAGCCAGACAAAAAGCTCAGTAAAGATACAGAAGATCTTACTGCAACAATCAACCAACTGGACCTTATTGACATATACAGATCTTTTCACTCATCAATGGATAAGTACATCTTCTCCAATGCACATGGAAAATTCTCCAGACTAGACCATGTGTTAGGTCATAAAGCAATTCTCTATAAAATTCAAACCATTGATTTACTGCAAAGTATCTTCTCAGACCATAGAGCAATACAATTTGAAATCAATAAGAGAAAAATCACAGGTTGAAATTCAAACTTTTGGAAGCTGAACAACACTTTGCTCAAAGAGCCTTGGGTTATAGAAAAAAATCAAGGACAAAATAAAGACATTTATGGAATCAAATGAGAATGAAAACACATCCTACCAGAAGCTATGAGATACGGCAAAAGCAGTGCTCAGAGGTCAGTTTCTCTCTATAACTGCACATATCTGGAAAGAAGAAAGGGCCCAAATTAAGGAATTAACCTTACAGCTTGAACAGAAGAACCCCTCAGGCACCAGAAGAAAACAGATTATAATGATTAGAGCAGAACTAAATGAATTAGAGAATAGAAGAACAATCAAAAACATTGACAAAACCAAAAGCTGGTTCTTTGAAAAGATCAACAAAATTGATAAACCATTGGCTAAACTTACAAAAGAAAAGCAGCAGAAGATACAAATAAACTGATTAAGAAATGAGATGGGAGATGTTACAACAGACGCAGCTGAAATAAAAAATATCATAGCAGAATACTATGAATGGCTGTACTATAACAGATTTGAAAACCTAGATGAAATGGACAAATTTCTAGATTCATATCACCCACCAAGATTATCACAAGAAGTAGATCAACTTAATAAATGTATCATAAAGGAAGAGATTGAAAAAGTCATCAAAAACCTATCAACCAAAAAAAGTTCTGACCCAGATGGCTTCACTGGAGAATTCTACCAAGCTTTTAGAGAAGAGTTAACTCCAATACTATTGAGGCTGTTTCACACCATAGAAAGTGATGAAATACTCCCAAATTCATTCTATGAAGCCAGCATAACCCTCGTACCAAAGCCAGGGGCAAATCTCACAAAAAAAGAAAACTACAGACCAATATCACTCATTAACTTAGATGCAAAAATCTTCAACAAAATTCTAGCCAATAGAATTCAACAGCATATAAAAAAAATAATTCACAATAGTCAAGTTGGTTTCATTCCAGGGATGCAAGGCTGGTTCAACATCAGAAAAACAATTAATGTAATCAACCACTTAAATAACACAAAAGATAAGAAACACCTGATTCTGTCAGTTGATGCAGAAAGGCCCTTGACAAAGTTCAACACCAATTCATAACAAAAACTCTCAGAAAGTAGGAATATAGGGGGAAATTCCTCAATGCAATCAGTGGCATCTATGCAAAGCCAACTGCCTTCATCGTCCTGAATGGTGCAAGACTGAAGGAATTCCGTCTGAGAATAGGAACTAGCCAAGGATGCCCATACTCTCACCACTTCTATTGAACATTGTGCTAGAAGTTCTAGCCAGAGCAATTAGACAAGACAAAGAAATAAATGGCATCCATATCTGCAATGAAGATGTAAAAATCTTATTTGCAGATGATGTGATTGTATATACAGAGAATCCAAAGGAATCTGTAAGTAAACTATTGGAACTATTAGAGGAGTTTAGCAAAGTATCTGGATACAAGATAAACATATAGAAATCAGTAGGATTCCTTTATACCAGCAGTGAGATTATGTTATTTATTTATTTTTTATTAAATAAAAAAAAGGAAAGTGTACATGCTCTGTGCTTACAATACTGGGGAGGAGTACACAGGTTGTGTCGAAGTCCCATTAATATTGATCTTCTTACTAATGTGTATTGTCACCAATTTCACCCCACCAAATTTCTAACAACTATCTAATCTAAACCCTCACCCCTTCCCTTCCTGCCCTCCCACCCTCCCTACCCTTGTAGCCGTCAAAGAGTCTTTTCTATTATGCATGAGTATGCTTTTAAGTTTTTATCATAGGGGTCTTATATAATAATTGTCCTTCTGTTGCTGACTAGTTTCACTGAACATAATGTCCTCCCATTGAGACCAAATTGAAAGATGTTTCCTGCTATCATCATTGTTCTTTATCAGTGTGTAGTACTCCATTGAGTATATATATCAAAGTTTATCCGTCCATTCTGTTGTTGGGCATCTGGGTTGATTCCAACTTTTGGTATCGTGGACTGTGCTGCAATGAACACTCGTGTGCAGGTAGCAGTTGGTGTGAATGGCCTTGATTTTGTAGGACATATTCTGAGCAGAGGAATTACTGGGTCAAATGGTATATCTATATCCATTATTTTAAGGTAACACCAAATTGCTTTCCAAAGAGGTTACACCATTCTGCAATCCCACCAACAGTGAAGGAGAGTTCCAATCTCTTCACAGCCTCTCCAACGTTTATTGTTTTGTGTTTTTTGGATCATGGCCAATCTTGTTGGGGTTAGATGGTATCTCATTGTCATTTTGATTTGAATTTCTTTAATAATTAATGATCATGAACATGTCTGCGCCTGTTTTTTGGCTGCCTGGATTTCCTGTTTAGAGAAGTGTCTGTCCATCTCCTTTGCCCATCGCTTAATTAGATGATTTGTCTTTTTCTTATTGATATTTTGTAGAACGTTATAGATTATGGAGATCAGGCATTGGTCTGACATAGAGTTGCCAAATATTTTTTCCCATTCTGTAGGTGGTCTTTTAATTCTTTTGAGGAAGTCTTTGGATGAGCAGAAGTGTTTGATTCTTATTAATTCCCAGTTATCTATTTTCTCTTCTGATGAACGTGTTTTGTTTGTCAGATTTTGAAGTCTGTCTATATTGCATATTAAAATGTCCATTGTTGACCCTATCTTATCTTGGATGAACTTTATCATTTTAACTTTTATTTTCAGGTCTTTTATCCAATTTGAGTTGATTTTTGTATAAAGTGTGAGATATGGGTCTTGTTTAAATTTTTTGCAGATGGATATCCAATTATGCCAGCACCATTTGTTAAAGAGACTGTTCTTGCCCCAGTTCAAAATCTTAGGACCTGTTCATAAGAGGATGGTGGCATCTCTGGGGTCTCTACTTTTTTCCATTGGTCTATGTGTCTCCTTTTGTGCCAATACCAGGCTGTTTTGACTACTGTGGCAGTGTAATAGGTTTTAAAGTCAGGTAGTGAGAGGCCTCCCAATGTGTTCTTTTTCAGTAGTGCTTTACTTATTTAGGGTTTCTTCCCTTTCCAAATAAAGCTGATAATTTGTTTCTCCATATCATTAAAAAATGACACTGGAATTTGTATTGGGATTGTATTATATAAGTAAAGTGCTTTGGGCAGAGTAGACATTTTCACAATATTGAGTCTTCCTATCCATGAGCAGGGCAGATTACTCCACTTATGTAAGTCTCTCCTAGTTTCTTGTAGCAAAGTCTTGTAGTTTTCTCTGTAAAGATCTCTTATTTTTCTAGTTAGATTTATTCCTAGGTATTTTATCTTCTTGGGGGCTATAGTAAATGGAATTGATTTGGTGATTTCTTCATTAATAATTTCATTGTTGGTATAAAGGAATCCGACTGATTTAGTTATGTTTATCTTGTATCCCGATACTTTGCTGAATTCTTCTATTAGCTCTAATAGTTTACTTATGGATTTCTTTGGATTCTCTGTATATATATTATTAAAGAAGAAATCACCAAATCAATTCCATTTACTATGGCCCCCAAGAAGATAAAATACCTAGGAATAAAACTAACTAGAGAAATAGGAGACCTTTACAAAGAGAACTACAAGACCTTCCTATAAGAAACTAAGACAGACTTACAGAAGTGGAGTAATCTACTCTGCTCATGGATAGAAAGACTCAACATTGTGAAAATGTCTATTCTGCCCAAAACAATCTACTTATATAATGCAATCCCAATACAAATTCTAGTGACAGTTTTTAATGACATGGAGAAACAAATCACCTACTTTGTTTAGAAAGGGAAGAAACCTCCGATAAGTAAAGCATTACTGAAGAAGAACACACTGGGAGGCCTCTTACTACCTGACTTTAGAACCTATTACACTGCCACAGTTGTCAAAATAGCCTGGTAATGGTACAAAAAGAGACATATAGACCAATGGAACAGAGTTGAGACCCCATAGATGCTAACATCCTGCTATGAACAGTTGATCTTCAACAAAGGCCCTAAGATTTTAAGCTGGGGCAAAATGATCTCTTTAACAAATGGTGCTGGCAAAATTGGACATCCATCTGTAAAAAATTGAAGCAAGACCCAAATCTCACATCTTATACAAAAACCAATTCAAAGTGGATAAATGACCTAAATATAAAATCTAAAACAATAACAATCATCAAAGAAAAAATAGGGTCAACAATGGAAATTCTAACACACAGCGTAGACAGACTTCAAAATCTGAGAAACAAAGTATGAGCAACAGAAGAGAAAATAGATAAATGGGAACTACTAAGAATCAAACACTTCTGCTCACCCAAAGCCTCTATCAAAATAATTAAAAGACCATCTACGGAATGGGAAAAAATATTTGCAACTATATGTCAGACTGACGTCTGATCTCCATAATCTACAAAGTATTAAAAAATATCAACACAAAAAGGATAAATCATCCGATTAAGCGATGGGCAAAGGAGATGGACAGACATTTCTCTAAAGAAGATATCCAGGCAGCCAAAAGACACATGTGGAATTGCTCATGATCATTAATTATTAAAGAAATTCACATCAAAACTATGATGAGATACCATCTCACCCCAACAAACTTAGCCATGACCCAAAAAACACAAAACAACAAATGCTGGAGAGGTTGTGGAGGAATTGAACTCTGCTACACTGCTGGTGGGAGTGCAAAATAGCACAACCTCTTTGGAAAACAATCTGGTGCTTCCTTAAAAAGCTGGAAATAGACATACCATTCAATCCTGAAGTTCCACTGCTTGGAATTTATCCTTCAGAAACAAAGGTTGTCACACAAACAGACACATATACACAAATATTTGTTGGAGCACTGTCGTGGATTAAACTGTGTCTCCCCAAAAATAGGTGTAGCCATGTGTCTGGGCCATGATTCTCTGTATTCTATGATTGTCCTCCATTTTGTGCTTTTGCTACACTGTGTGTTAAAGGATTAGGGTGGGACTGTAAACCCCTTCATAGGATCACCTCCCTGCCCCACTGTAATGGGAATTTCCCTGGAATATGGCTTGCACTCCCCTTAAGCCTTTCATCCGACAAGAGATAAAAGGAAAGGGAAGCAAGCAGAGAATTGGGAACCTCACACCATCAAGAAAACAGTACCAGGAGAAGAGCGTGTCCTTCAGATCTGAGGTTCCTGCACCAGGATGCTCCCTGGATGAAGAGTGATACAATACTGGACTTTCCTCCAGAGCTGACAAGGGGGAAAGCCTTCCCCTGGAGTGGGCATCTTGAATTTGGACTTGTAGCCTGCCAGAGTGTGTAAGAATAAGCTTCCCTTTGTTAAAGCCATCCACTCTGTGATGTTTCTGTTAGAGCAGCACTAGCTGACTAAAACAAGCACAGTCCACAATAGCAAAAAGATGGAATCAACCCTGATGCCCATCTACAGATGAATGGATAAACGAAGTATGGTACATACACTCAATGGACACTACACTGTGATAAAAAACAATGATGATTTTAGAAAACATCTCATAACATGGTCTCATTTGGAGGAGATCATGCTGAATGAAATCAGTGTCAAGAAGACAAATTTTGTATGAGACCCCTGTTATAAGGACTTTAAAAGAGAATTATCCACAGGAAAAAATGACTGTGTTGTCTACAAGGGTGGGTGGGGGGCTCAAAGTTTATCACAGATGAGATAATTGATAGATGTTAGAAAGTGTATTCTTTTACTGTAATTAATACAAAAAATAAAATTAAAAAAAAAGAAAAATATGAACCCGAATGACAGAAAGGGTTACATAATCCAGTGACTACATCAACAAGAGACTGGTAGAACTATATGGTGTCCAGCCACCACCAATGACTGCCCCAACAGAGAACACAACAAAGAGTCCCTGACATACCCAAACCAAATCCACTGTTGTCAAGTTGATTCTGACTTACAGTGATCCTATAGGACAGAGTAGAACTGCCCTATAGAGTTTATAAGGAGTGCCTGGTGGATTTGAACTACCAGCCTTGTGGTTAGCAGATGTAGTGCTTAATCACTATGCATGCAGAGTTTCTAGTCCCTGCCATGGTGGGAGAGAAATGGAGCACAGAACTCGAACTCTACTACATAGACCAGACTTGACAGTCTGACAGACTGGAGAGTCTCTGGAAGACGTGGTCCTTGGGTCTCTGTTAGTCTAGAACTGAAATCATTCCCAAAGCCAGCTCTTCAAAAGTTGGACTGGACTGTAAGACATAAAATGATACTGATGAAGCATGTGCTTCTTGGCTAAAGTAGATACATGAGGTTAACTGAGAAGCCCCTGTTTGGATGTGAGATGAGAAGGCAGAAGGTGACAGGAGCTGGTTAAGTGGACACTGGAAATGAGAGTGGAGAGGAGGAGTGTACTGTCACCACAGTGTAGAGAAAGTAACTAGCACAATGAGTGTGTAAATTTTTGTATGACAAACTGACCTGAAATTGTAAACTTTCACTTAAAGCACAATCAAGCATTTTTAAAAATTAAAAAAGAGAGGGAGGAAAAAGAATGTGTACCCTTTATTATTCCAAGAATAGTTACAAGTTTGAGCTAGAAGGGAGAGAATCTTAGATACCTTGTTCTGGTGGACCCATTTTACATGTGAAGAAACTGAAGCCTGGAGGTTTGAATGAGATGGTGATGACTTGTTCAAGAACACATAATGAGAAGGCTGGGACTAGAACAGGGCATTTTAATCCTTAGATCAGTGTTTTGCTACAATACTGTTGCCCCAATTCCTACTCCTGTTTTTGGTCACCTTTCATCAGAGTTTTCAGTTAGCGTAGGCTGAATCTGTAAAATGCCAGTGTCTGACCTTCAGTTTTCTCATTCTTTTGGAGGATTTGTGGTTTAAAAAGATGACTTGTATCAGACACAACTGCTCATTAAATGTCTTTTTTTTTCTAATTTCATCATATTTACAAACAAAAATCATCCTCCCTCCCAAACAAACCTCCTCCACTGACTTTTTTATTTTTCCATTGATACTGTAAGTGTTCTAGTCACTCAGGAACAGAACTTCACAGTTAATTTTTACTTCATCCCACCCTTACGTCATCCCTAACATGTAAACAAATTTTACTGGTTCTTCTTTTATAGTGTATACTGACTCTTTTTTCTACCAGCTTACTTTGGGGCCCTTATCACATCGTGCCTTGGCTGCTTGCAGATACTTGAACTATACATCTTCTTTCACCCTTACATGGCCAGAGAGGTGGACCTGGTAAATTTCTACGTATACTTCAAGACTTGGGTTGAAGTTGTCATCCTCTATGAATGCTCCAATGTATATGATTCTATCATAGTATTTATTACAGTGCTCCTGTGTGCATCAGTCTAGTATTTATTACAGTGCTGTGATTACCCTTTTGCTTATATGTCTGTATTATCTACTTCGAGCCCACTGATGGCGGCAAATGTGCTTTATGCATTTTTTTTTTTTTGTTGTTGTTGTTCTCCTAATTGGGCAACCTTGGAAGAGTAACTGTGTGGTATTAGCTGACTTTGAGTAACAATTCTTTTTTTTTTTTAACTTTCCAGGGTGGGTGAAGAGAAAAGCATGTTTTTGTTTGGAAATGCAGGCACTATTGTGTGGGAGTAAAGATAATGATCTAAAGAGGAAGTGAAATGTGGATACATTTAATGGATAAAGTCTATTCAAAAGAAATTTAAAAAATAGTGCAGGAGATCATGACTCCCAGGCGGGCACTTTACAAGTCATTTTACAAAAGTGGTAAAACCAAAAAAACAAAACAAAAGAAACCAAACCACTGCCATCCAGAAGATCAAATCCATACAGTCAGGCATGAAGAGAAAGCCAAGTGCTTAAAACATGAAGAAGGTAGGAACGGTCTGACTGGGCAGGAGGAGAGTTCAAAAGTGGCCTAGGTCAGAGACTGATGAGAATCCAAAGACCCAAGGATATATCTGACTATCGAGTTTGGGTGAGATCCATAATGGTTGCTTTTGATTTGAGCCAGTAGGAGAAACTGGAGGATGAAATCAGAATCTGGATCTAGTTTGTTATTTCACTAAGTTGAATGCCTCCCTAACACTTTCTTTAGCCTTCAAGTAAACACTGGCACGCACCGGATGATCTGAGTGTGTTGGAGGACTGCCAACAGGAGTAGGGTGATGAGGGTAGGGCCAAAGCAGAAGAGGAAGTGGGGGAGACTGAGAATCAGGGCTCAGCCTCTGAAGGCAGATATTTCTTCCACTTCTGTTGAGTAGTGTCAAGATGCAGCAAACCTAGATTTTGTGAGGGTGCAGCTCAGTGAGACCCTACTTTTGTTTGATCAGCTCCCTTATACCCTTATTTCTCCTCTCCATGTATCCTATAATTGTCAAACTAAAAAAGTTAATTGTACTGTTGGTCTTATAAGGCTGGGTTCAGGGAGATTTGTGACGATGTTGTGTTAATCTTTTGATATATAGGTACTTATTTATGTTTGTTGAATTGATACATGAATCAATAGGATAATAAATAGTTGCAGATGTTTTGTAATTACAGAACACTATACAAATATAAAGTATTATTATTCTCTTTGGTACCTATACTAAGCTCAGCTCAGGTCCCACTTCCTGATACCTTCTCTGACCACCCTATCTCACACTTTCAGCATGTGCTGTGTTTATTATCAGTACCAAAAATACAGTACTAAGTGTTCTACTACCTCATATTGTATTTTTTAATATGTATGAATGTTTCAGAAAAATTTTGGTGAAACTATACACAACAAAAAATACACCTGTGCAACAGTTTTTGGATGTGCAGTTCAATGCCAAAGGTTATGTATTTTTTATTGTCACCATTCTCACTATATAACCATATAGTCTCACTGTTGTTAACTGAAACTCTCTGCCCTACGAAGTGCTTATTTGTGTTTGAAGGTTACTTTATCAAGTTGGGCTCATATAGATAATTATTTAAAAGAGCACAGTACTTTATTTCATCTCAGCTAGCATCATATAGTTTGTATAGATGTCCTCTATTCTGCTTTGGTGAGTAGTATCTGGGGTTTTAAGAACCTGTGAATGGTGATATAAGATATGTCACTGGTCTCATTCCTTAGGGAGCAAAGGAGAATGAAGAAAAACTAAAGACACAAGATAAAGGTAAGTCTAAAGGACTAACAGACTACAACTACCGTGGCCTCCACCAGACTGAGTCCAGTACAATCAGATGGTGCCTGGGTACCAACACTGTGCTCATAATAGAGGATCCCAGACAAAAATGGAGACAAGTGTAGAACAGAATTCTGACTCACAAAAGCAACCAGACTTACTGGGCTTACAGAGACTGGAGAAACCCTAAGAACATTGTCCCTAGATGCCCTTGTAGCTCATTAATGAAGTCACTCCTGAGGTTTCTCATTCATCCAAAGGTTAGACAGACTATAAAACAAAATGAGACTCAAGGAGCACTCCAGGCTAGGGACAAGGACCAGAAGGCAGGAGGGGACAGGAAAGCTGGCAATAGGGAACACAAGGTCAAGAAGGGACAGTGTTAGTGTTGACCTGTCATGGGATTGTTAGTCAACATCGTGAAATAGTACGTGAATAGTTCGGTCTGTAAACCTTCAAATAAAGTAAAAAAAAAAAAAAAAATTCTACAAGGGAAAAAAGAGCACAAAAGCAAACATTTTTTATTAATTGAGCTAAACTTTAAGATGCCCTGGTGGTGTAGTGGTTAAATGCTACAGCTGCTAACCAAAAGGGCAGCAGTTCAAATCCATTAGGCATTCCTTGGAAGTTCTATGGGGCAGTTCTATTCTGTCCTTTATAGTTGCTATGAATGGGCATCAACTTTAAAGATGACTTCATGTGATAGCATTGGTTCTATTGTTTCCAGATAATAGATTCAGGGGGTTAACTGGTCTCAGTGGATCCAGTAAGTCTTGTTTCCATGAGAATTTGAAGTTCTATTCTATGTCTTTTTCTATTTTTGACCAGAATCCACATATTCAGTCCTTGATCAAAATATTCAGTAATAGCCAGGCAAGGAGACAGTTGCTCGTGGTTGCTATTAGGCCTGCAGTCAGTTTTCTTCTCTATTTCCTGATTTTTCTCTGTTGCTCCAGGTCAATAAAGATCAATTGTTGTATCTTGGATGGCCTCTCACAAGCTTTTAAGATCCCAGACACTACTCACTAACCTAGGAGGTAGCACAAAGACCCTAAAGAAAATATTAGGCCAAGTGACGGCATAGACCTATGAAATCATGACCCTAAGCCTTTGAACCAAGAAAATTATCCCATGAGGTGTTTATTTGTTCCTCAGCAGTATCAATAGCTGCGGTATTATTATTATTTGGGCTAATTTTTTAAATTATGAAAGTTATGGAAGTTTATATACACCAGTTTACTCCCTCCTCTTTTTTCCCCTGGTGTGCAGCTGAGTGATACCAGTTACAGTAAAGTTCTATAACTATTACTTTTGCAAAAAATCCAAACCAAGCAACTTGCTGTCAAATTGATTCTGACTTATGACTCATAGTGTCCCTACAGGCCAGAGCAGAACTGCTCCATACGGTTTCCAAAGAGTGGCTGGTGAATTTGAACTACTGACCTTTTGATTAGCAGCCATAGTGCCTCATAACTCTTAACCATTGTGCCATTACCTGTACGTGTTGCTGTTTAGTTGATTCTGATTCATAGCAGGAATCACCTTTAGTCAATGCCAATTTTCCGATAGTCACTCCAAAATTATCTACTTCCCAAAGAATGATTTCCCTATTCCTCCCTCCTTCTGCCCCTGGTACCCACTAGTAACCACTGGTTTACATATATTAATCTATCCATATCATTTCATGTAAGTTAGGATACAATATTTGTCCTTTTGTGATAGAACTATTTCATTTGGCATAGTGACTTTGAGGTTCATTCATAATTGTAGCATGTATAAGACTTCGTTTCTGTTTAAAGCTGAGTAGTATTCCATAGGAAACCCTGGTGGCGTAGTGGTTAAGTGCAATGGCTGGTAACCAAAAGGTTGGCAGTTCAAATCTGCCAGGCACTCCTTGGAAACTCTATGGAGAAGTTCTACTCTGTTCTATAGGGTCTCTATGAGTCAGAATTCACTTGACGTCAGTGGGTTGGGTTTTAATATTCTGTAATATATATGCACCACATTTTGCTTTTCTATTCATCTGTTGATGGATACTTAGGTTGTTTCTACCTTTTTGTTATTGTGAACAGTGCTGCAATCAACATCAGTGTACATATGTCTGTTCACATTACTGCTTTTAGGTCATGAGGGTATATAAGGACTGACAAGTTCATGAACTCATCCTAGAAAAAGTGCTACATACCTCACTGCTGAACATCACTATGGTCACCTTTGAAATACTCCCTTTGGAAAAGCTATGTGCCAATGCCAGCACCTAGTCCTCCCTTCAAAGCCATTTTGGAACTCTTTGTGGAATAGCCATCAGAGCTGTCATCAAAATGTCTTCCTTTCAATATTTCCTTTATTTTCGGGTCAAGAAAAAGTCTTCAGGGGTCAGATCAGGTGAGTAGGGATGGTGTTCCAATACAGTTATTTGTTTACTGCCTAAAAACTCCCTCACAGATAATTATGCAATTAATTTTGCTAACTAGCCACTGTGCCACCGTGCACAAAGGCCATCCCAGAAAGAGTTTCAAAATTGCTTTGAAGGATAGACTAGGCTCTGGTGACACTGCATAACTTCCCAAGGGGAGTACTTTGAAAGTGAACGTAGTGATATTCAGCAATGAGGTATGTAGCACTTAGAACAATTAATTTTGTGGACTTAATTGTCAGACCTCATGCACTTTGGAGCAGGATCACTGGGTCATATGATAACCATATTTCATTTTTTTTTTCAGGAATCATCGTACTGCTTTCCTTGGTGATTGTACTATTTTATTTCCTACCACCAGAGAATGAGAGCTCTTGTTTCCCCACATCCTTGCAAACATTTGTTATTTTCTGTTTTCCTGATGATTGCCATTCTCATGGGGAATGAGGTGGTATCTCATTGTAGTTTGAAACCCTGGTGGCACAGTGGTTAAGTGCTATGTCTGCTAACCAGAAGTTTGATAGTTCAAATCTGCCAGGAGCTCCGTGGAGACTATACGAAGCAGTTCTACCCTGTTCTGTAGAGTAGCTATGAGTCAGAATTGACATGATGACATTGGGTTTGGAGTTTATTTTAATGGCTAAAAGTTTGGCAATTTGAATCCACCAGGCACTCGTGGAAACTCTATGGGGCAGTTCTATCTGTCCTGTAGGGTTGTTATGAGTCAGAACTTGCTCAACGGCAGTGTGTTTGATTTTTAGAAGTGCTAATATGAAATGACAAAAGGTTGGCAGTTCAAGTCCAACCAGCTGCTCTGTGAGAAAGACCTAGTGATCTGCTTATGTAAAGATTATTGTCAAGAAAACTCTATAGATTCAGTTCTACTGTGTCACATGTGTCACTGTGGAATCAACTCAATGGCACTCAACAACAACAATAGCAGCAGCTAGTGACGATGAGCATATTTTCATGTGCTCGTTGGCTGTTTAAATTTACTATCTGGTAAAGTATCTGTCATATTCTTTGCCAATTTTTGATTGGGTTGTCTTTTGTTAAGTAGTTGAGATTTAATATATATTTTGGATATTAGACCTTTATAGGATATGTGGTTTCCAAAGATTTTCTTACCAGTGTGAAAGTTTGTCTCTTCAGTCTTTTGATAAAGTCTTTTGATGAGTACACATAATTAATTTTTCATGAGGTTCCTAACGTGAGGGGACCTTGTCTTCCTAAGTATATCATGAACTCCCCCAGGGCAGGAGAGAAAAAGGCTAGCCTTTTATTTCCTTGAGCTCTTCCATCACACCTAGTCTATCACGATGTTTTGTGCATAGAAGAATATGCAACAAATGTTTGTGGAGTGGTTGTTTATTGACTGGAGCATGCTTCATAAGGATTTAATCTATAAACATTCAGACTTGCATTAATGACCTTCAGTGGCTTTCTTCCATGGTAATAAAAGATACTGGAGAGTGGACCAAAAAGATTCTCCTATCATCACTGTAGCCTTATCATCACAATAAGTAACTTTCTTACTTGGTATTTTTGGGATAATGCTTGGAAACATTCTCACTGGTATAAAAAAACTGCAGGGTTGTTGATCCTGCATTACTGACAGCTCTCAGATATTCCTGTGCCATAGCTTATTCATATTTAAGGGGAGATCATCGTATCCATCAAGTCCAGCCACTCTGTTATCACCAAAATAAAAACCAAACAAACAAAAACAAACCCACTGCCACTGAGTCGATTCTGACTCATAGTGACACTATAAATGAGTAGAACTGCTCCATAGAGTTTCTAAGGAGTGCTTGGCAGATTTGAACTACCAACCTTCTGGTTAGCAGTCATAGCACTTAACCACTGTACCACCAGGGTTTCCACTGTGTTATCAGAAAGTTGGAATTCAAACACAGGACACTACCAAGCCGCCAAATAACTTGAGCTACTTGGCATTCAGAGCTAATCACAAAGCATACCTCTATTATTGATTGAATTATGTCCCCCTGAAATATGTGCTTGTGTTTATAATTCTTATTTGGGAAGGGGCTGTTTTGTTATGTTAATGAGGCAGGATTCACCCAAATAAGAATTATAAACACAAGTACATATCCAGATAGACTGGATGGAAACAGGTTTGATTTTGGGTTTATTATAGCCTGAGTTAATGGACCTAAGGTACCTGGCCTTATATAATCAGGTTAAATGGCTTCTTTTATTGCCTTTCTATGGAGATTAGGATGAGCTGCCATCTGATATGTGTCCATCAGGCTTCTTGACAATTGTATTTTCTCACTGTAAATCAACACACTTGCATTTGTGTATAAATCCATTTTATAAATAGATTATAAATCCATTTCTTTTGTAGGATTAATTAGAATGAACCTATTTCCCAGGCACTTATCACCCCTGATTGAACCAAGAAAGCTGTTTTTCACATGGCCCTCAAATCATATCATGTAGATACATCCATGTATGCTGAAATTCAAATAACACTGGTGTGAGGGACAAAAATAACCACGTTTTTGTGTTTTAGGGAGAGGTATTGCACTATACGTATCTGCATATTCTATATAGTCTAAGAAAATGGTTTCTATAGTAAACAATCTGTGATTGGTTGGACAAGTGACTTTTATTACAGAACAGTAGAATATTGTGTTATGTTCAGAGCTTTGTGTAAAATATTATTTTGATGCTTAGCATTTAATCTTAAGAATCAATGGACTTAATGCAAGTAATAGCTCGTGAAAAAAGATACTGTGTTTACAGAAATACTTCTTAAATTCTACTTTTAAATATTTTATTCCTTTCAGAATTCACACTAAAGCTTCACAAACATTACAGTACTAGTGGCAACTGGAGGGCTGGATTCTACTGACTGATCAAGGAGTAGGGTGAGATCGCTCAGAGTGAGGCCCTTGGCATAAAGGAGTAGCTTAAGGAACAGAAGGTAGCTAGTCCTGCTCCCTCCTTATTCAGTCTGTTTTGTTTTGTGTGTTGTGCTATTGGAATGGGCTTTAAACCCACAAAGCCCTTTTGGATGGTGGTTTGTATTTTCAAGTGGCTTTCATATTTATCATTATAGCAGATCTAGAATATATTGCTAGAGACTCATTACTGAATTTTATACATGAGTAAACAAGGAACACTGGTGTTCAATAACTTTCTAGAAAACACAAAGATGATTAAATGGTAGAGAAAGAATGAATTCTCAGGTTTTAGGGCCCTGTTTTCTTCCCACAGAAATCCAGGCAGCAAAGTAGTTTATAGCTGTTAGATGATAAAGAGTTCTTGGGAAGATAGGTCGAAGCATAAATTCTCCATGCCTGCTTATGTTGGAATTACTTGTCATTTATTGAGTGCCCATGATGTGTACGAGACACTATACTAGGTATTGTTGGGTGGGAAAGGCTTAAAAAATAAATCCAAACAAGGTATCTTCTCTCAAGATTCTTAGTGTCTTTTGAGGAGAAGAATCATATTCTATGGCTTTTATTATTATACACCACATTCTTCTTTTGTCCCTACAATATAGGTACTGCACAAGTTTCAGTCCTTCGGCGTCTCTTAGTTTTACTTTCTCTGAGCCATTCTCATGATATTGACGATCACAATTCCCAGATTTAACATCTTACTCATCACTCACTGTTTATTATATTATGATCAGTCAGTAGAATCCAGCCCTCTTGTTGCCAGTAGCACTATAAAATTTGTGAAGCTTTGGTGTGAATTCTGAGAGGAATGAAATATTTAAAAGGAGGATTTAAGAAGTATTTCTGTGAACACTGTATCTTTTTTCATGAGCTATTACTTCCATTAAGTCCATTGATTCTTAAGATTAAATGCTAAGTATCAAAATAATATTTTATACAAAGTTCAGAACATAACACAATATTCCACTGCTCTGTAATAAAAGTCACTTGTCCAACCAATCACAGATTGTTTATTATATAAACCATAATATAATAAACAGTGAGTGATGGGTCAGATGTTAATTCAGGGCTATTATCCCAGCCATACATCAGATATTTCTATTTGGAATTCTTGTCATCACCTCAAACTCAATAGGTCAAAAGCGGAACTTATCATGTCCTACACTCCCCACTTCCATTTCTGAGTTGCCTATTTCTCAGATCCCACAGGTTTAGAATTTCAGAGATATCTCTGGTTTATTACACTCTCATGCTGCCTGTATCCAATCACTCACCAGCTTTCATATATTCTTCTTTTTAAAGGTCTGTTGAGTTCCTCTTCTTAACATATCCACTGCCACTGACCTAGCTTAAAACCGGGTTAATTTATACCCTCTAAGTAGTCTATCTCCAGTTTTGCCCAAATATAGTTGAGCCTCATAAACTCAGACTCATCTACTCGAAACATTTTCCCATCACTTCCTTGCTTACTGAAAGTTCACAGATATTACTGGCCATTAAAAAAATCTCCGGAGTTCAATATGTTAAATAATCTAGCCCTGAATTTCTACTTAAATTAATTTTTTTGTGATCATCCCAATCTAACCCCTTTCCTCTAGCCAGATTAGGCTTCTAAGGATATCTTGTAGGTGCTAAGCTCACTCCTGCCACAGTCTATTTCTGACTCAAATTGAATTCAAACAACTTACATCGACTACTTGTGTGCACAAAAAGTTTTCTCAGTACATTCCCCAATCTTTTAGACCTGTCTCATTTTGTCTCCTGTGTGAAACTGTCTCCATTTAACCCAGATCACTGCTATGTTTACTCTCTAAACTTCTTTTACATTAAAAAAAAAGATGATTTACTCTTTCATATTTTTATGCTTCTGTAGGTCTTATATCCCAAACAACATTGTAGGCTCCCTGAAGGGCAGTGACTATGTCTTGACTTACTTTGTCAAATATCCTGTATTGTTTGACTAGATTATAAGCTATTTGAGATATTTCAATAGGAACATAAGAAACATTCTGGATCAAAGTAGAGGTCTATGCAGAGCTATGTTTGGGAGATTATGTTATTTACCCTTCATGTTAGGTATGTACCTTAAGCATAGATGTCTTTCCTGTAAAGCATTATCCAAAAACCAAAACCAAACCCACTGCTGTAGAGTAGATTCTGACTCACAGCAACTGTATAGACAGAGTAGAATGGCCCCATAGAATGTCCAAGGAGTGCCTGGAGGTTTTAAACTGATGAACTTATGATTAGCACCTGTAGCAGTCAACCACTATGGCACCAAACTTTCCAAAATACTATTAGCCAATGATATTGGACAGGCAAATTTATTGTTTCCTGCACTATGGAAGAATAATGTCTTAATTCCAGATAAATCATTGCCAAACTCATCAAAGTCTTGATTAAGGGTAGAAGGGTGAAGGTATTAGAAAATGAGAATTGATACTTTTGGGATGGGAGGAAACTGAAGTTCAAAGATGCAGCTTAGGCTCAGCCTGGACACTTTCTTTAAATCATTCTGGATGGCCTCACTTGTTCCCATGCTGACTTATTTTATTGACAGGGAAAGAGTGGCTGGTGTAGTCATGTAAATATTGCAGAGGCTTGGGGAAGAGTTTTTCGTTGAGGTAATTGATATAAACTTAGTACTTAAGGTTGTTTATTTACTGTGTAAATGTAGATATCTTTTAGTTCTAAATGGCCATTAATAGTAAACATCAACAAAAAATATTTTGGAATGATTCAACTTTGTTGCAACAGATGTCATAAACTTAGAAAGGTAGAAATTCCACTGATATATTTAAAATACAATTTAGTTCTGAATTCAGATTTAGTCCCATATTGTTTTTAAATAATCACTTGCTCACTTTATGAGTGGTGGTAACCAATGGGGTCAAGTGTTCTGCTACTAACCCATCGGCCACTCCATGACAGGAAGGTGTGGCAGTCTGATTCTATAAAGATTTACTGCTTTGAAAACCCTATGGAGTATTTCTACTCTGTCCTGGAGGATGGTTATGAGTTGGAATTGACTCTACTACGCTGAAATTGGTTTGATTAGATTTATAGAGTCATAACCTCTCTTTAGGTTCCAAAACAATCAGAGCTCTAGAAAAAAGAACCACTGAATCGTATTTTTAGCTATACATGGGCCACCTACCAAGCCATTTGTTTATCCTTGAAAACAACTTCCTTACTGCAAAGTAAAAGATTTTAAAATTTATGAATTGTTGGCACTGTGTGAACCTTGTCTATGTCTGATATGTTTCATCTCTGAGTTAATACATCATACAATTTCTGTATATTCATTTATAATTAAAAGAGCTTTCTATCTGCAGTCTCTAGTCAGAACTTGCCAATTTCTAGCTGTGTAATATGTTTTCAGAAAAATTGCTTAGCCTCTCTGAATCTATTTCCTCATTTGTAAAACAGTGATAGTAACACCTACCTTGTCTACATTTTGGAGTGTTCAAGTGGGATAATGAATGTGAAACCACCTTGTGAAAATGCCAGATCATTCTTCACTGTTTGTTTTACCTTCAGCAAGCAGATCCTATATAATTTCTTTCCATATTGAAGGAAACTGCCATTACAGATTAAAGAAACTTCACTGAACCCTTAAAAACAGCAATTTACACTATGTTGTACATTTCTGGCTTAATTGCAACTGTGTTGGAGGTTTTGGGAGTGTCTCCTTTGTATTTTGCCACATTAAACCCCTAGCAGAAGCACAGAGCAATAATTGTTGGCAGACTGATTCAATTATGAAGTCTCTGCCTAAGTCATAAAACTGAAAAGCATTCATACTTGCAGCCTAATTTAAAGCAGGCAAGACAGATTAGTTATCCCAAACCTCTCAGGAATTTGCTGAAATCTGCCATCCAAAGAATTTTGCTATATACTGTTCTGGTCCTAACATTGAACACTGCATCTCCTTACCTGCTACCTTCAAGGTTGACGGTTTAGGATCCTTTTGTGTTTACTCTCGGAAGCAAGCTCCAGGTCTTCAGTAAATCCAATCTACCAGTCCCTTAGAAAGCTAACCTTGCTGGTGAGCTGCAAAGTGAATATGGATAACTTGGAGGGTCCCAAAAGCACACCCTATTCATAGGGTGCTTCTTCTTTAGGAAGTCTTTGAAAAGCTAAGTTGCTGCTATTTTCAGGATGGGGAGGGCAGGGCCTGTTCTAGCCAAAGTATACAGATTCTTCTTCCTCTTTCACATTAGTCCCCAAACTCAAAGCATGCCTGTGTTTGGCTACTCTGTGCAAAATGGGGGTGGGGCAGGAGGAGGGAGGAAGAATAGAAACTGGAGACTTGTAGGTTGCTGTATGTATAATGAGCTTTTATCCCTGGCTCTAGCAACAGAATCTTGAGGAAATGGCACAGCTGCTCTGAGATAGGAAGTAGAGAGAAATGTACTCTACTCAGCTTAGTCTTCGTTGATTTTTATGATTGGGGAATGATTAGACGGTTTGTTGGAGCAGAAAGATAATCCTACTAGTATATGCTAATATAGCTGACATGTGAAACGATATTAGGCAAGATAAATTTCTTATCTCTTTATGATGCTTGTGGCTCTATCTACATTCTAAAAAGCATTTTTATTTCTGCTGCACTATTGGCGTGGCACTATGTCTTGGAAAAAATTACTTTAGCTTGAGATTTATTTCTTGAAATCTCCAGAATAAGCAATTATCTCTACTAGGTTAAAGGAGGATTTTTTTTTCTGTCGCACTGTGAATTGTCTAGAACAGCTGGGTTTGCTCCCAGTGTTCCTATGTTAGGAATTAGGGAACCAGGTAAATGCTTTTTGAGCTTTGGCTAGGCTCTGGGATGTGAGAGCTGCAGGAATATCTGCCTGACTTCTGTAAAATAGGTCACATGGAAATTGAACATAACTACTTGGGGCAGTACCTTGATGTTATGAACCAGATGGATAAGACCTTGACATGAGTTGGTTATATCAGTTATAGTGAATTATATTAAGAAGGTTCTATATGGGAGTGGATATAACTTACGTTCATTTTACACTTTTAGAACATAGCCCTATCCCATAACTAATAACTAGTTTAATGTACTCAGTCAAGCATGAGACCAGCAATACCACTCGGGCTTGTGACCTGCAACAGAACAAAGCTATTTACTCAACCTTTGCTTTTCTAAATACCAGAATTTTCTGTACAGCCAACCTGGGGCCAGAGTTCTAAGGCCCCTGGAATCTTCATCTCTTTTGGTAGAATCTTTGATTGCAGTGGTGGTTGGAGAAAAAGACCATCCAATCAAATTAAACATGAGATAATAATATCTAAGACCACATTTTCAATATTTCTCCCCATGGTGTCTTTTTCTAAGCAAACTGACATTCTAGCAAGAGTTTCTTCAACTGAATTTGAATTCCCAGGGATCTAGGGGGAAGTTTATAAGGGAAACAGAAGATGAGTATCACTTCCCCTCTGGTCTGGAATGTTACAGCCATCTTGAGCTATGGTGGAAGCATAGTTCATATTCAGGTAATGGAGAAAAGAGATAGGGGCTAAATCTTTGAACTGCTAGATTGCACTGTTACAACCAGGTGCTTCTCTGTGTGCCGTTACTTGTTTCCTCCCTTAGTTGCTTCTCTGTCTCCTGATTTGTGGGAAGGGCAGTGCTCCATTCATCCCCAAATGGGTTTTTACCTTTTAACAGCAGAGTCCTTCTTATTTTTTATCTGTTAATTCTTTCATTTCTTCCCTGACCATCTTCATTATGTACCCAACTTCACATTTTCTATTTTTTCAAGAAAGGGTGAAGTGCCCAGGATGATACTGCTTTGCTGCTGTATTTTCCGTCTTTCTCATTTTCCCAGACTCATAGTTATTACTCAGACTCGTAGTTATTACTTTTTCACTGGGGTGGAGAGAACCAGGTAGGGAATGAATGGGAAGAGGAGGAATAGCAGGTAGTCGGATGGGGAATCTGCCTTAGTGAAGTAGTGCTTGGGTAGAAAATTAAGATATTTCCAGCCTTACAGCATTCACAGTATTAACTGTCAGCCACAGGCTTAATAGATTACAGAGACTCTTAAAACTGGAAGGGGCCTTGAAAAATCATCTTGTTTAGGCTTTCTGTTAGACTGAGTTCTTGAGAGTATCACATGTCTGATTCGTCATAGTGTCCTCAGCTTTTAGCTCATTGCCTTGTTTGGATTGTTGGATAAGTCTTGGCCGCGATGGAGCTCACTAAATTGAGTCTCACTGGCAACATAAGAATAAAAAGGGGTGCACCCTGAGACCTTCGCTAAAAGACTGTAGTTGACGGTCCAGTGGCTTCGGGGTTCCCCTGGGAGCATGACACCTGGCCCTGATGCTACCCTTGCCCATAAATCATAATGAAGGTCCATTCTTTGGACATCAGTGGATTGGACTTGGTGATGCAGAGTGACTGTATATTGGATGCACTTTGTGGTTCTTTGCATCTGTGGAATATCATTCCGCTGACCTCTGGCTGGAGTAAGGGGAGTGGGTGGAGAGGAGGGGAAAGGAGACTGTTGGGAGGATGAGACATGTATGGAGCAGAGAGGAATAGTGTGCTGTCACCAGGCAGGGAGAGCAGTGGAAAGCTGCATATAGGTGGGCATGTAAATTTATATGGAAATGTACATTTTCACGCAGTCATAATAATAATAATAATAAAGGTCAGTCTATTCTGACTTCGTCATATTATAGTTGAGGATACTGTGCCAGAAGGAAAGGCACTCTGTCAAGATATATTACTTTCACCTCAGAATCAAGAGGAATCATGTTTTTTTCCTCCAGGACAGAAAATGTTTCACAATCAATAGTAATGGCATTTTTGGAAGGATGGCTAAAGAGTGTTACTATACCCGTAGCCCAGTTATATACACTCATGTACTCTGGCTGAGATAGACTTAAATGTTCTTTTGTTCCAGCTGGTAGAAACTCAGAGTCAATTACAAAAATCCATTGATCTGTGAAAATATGTCCCTTACCATGTTTTGTCTTCTTCCTGCCCTATGGCCTATCCCATTTATATGAAGCAATCCTGAGTTAGCACTTCTGGTGAGGCTAGGGTGTATTGAGAATGTTGGGTGACTTTAAATGAATAATGAATAAAAGAACAGCATAGAACAACTTGGAAAGATGGTGCAGATCATTTAAGCCAACACTCTTATGTTATTTTGCACTGTTCAATATGGCAAGCCCTGGTAGTTCTGGGGCTGGATGTTTGAATCCACCAGGTGCTCCTTGGGAACCTTATGGGGAAATTTTACTCTGTCCTATAGGATTGCTATCAGTCAGACTCAACACAACAGCGATCAGTCTGGTTTTCTGTTTCTTTTGGTTTAGGATGATTTGGGACTCTGTAGTGTGTTACGTACAGTCTCAGGATAGGAATTATTACCACTGAGAATTTCGTTGCAAAGATTTTATATCTTTTATATCTGAAGCTGTTTGCCACAATGTCAGCATCTGTCACATGTATTTTTACGTGCTTGTTGTGTGTGTGGTAGTAAAAATAAGGCTATTAAAGCATTATTTATAAATCTGCCTTAGCCACTCAAACTCTCTTAAAGTGAAAGCATTCATTTGATTCAAAATTAGAATCTTAGGATTTGGGTTTATGTGACTCCATCATTTTTCATTGTGACCTAGGATAGAACAAGTTACTTAAATTTTCTGAGCCTCAGCTTTCCCATTTGTAATTAATGACAGTAAAGGGTTAATAATATCTGCCTTGTCTCTTCACTGGGAAACAAATTGAGCTAGTGCATGTGAAAGAACTTGTGAACTGTAAACAGCTATACACAGAACCTCATATTCATTTCCTATTATGGCAGCAGAAGCCCCCAGGGACATGCTCAGAAGCTGCCTTTGGCATAGTTCCTTAATTTCAGCAAGAACAAATCTCAAGCCAAGAAGAGAAATTGATTTAAATATTTGATCTTGAGGCCTAGTCCTTAACTTAGCTTCACCTCTCTTTTGAAAAAGCCTCACTTTAGAAGAATACAAACAAGACTAGCCTTGGGCAAAAATTGTGAAGGAGACTAAGCATGTTTACAGTGACTTCACCATTACCTTTCTTTTTTTCCTTTTAGCACCTGGAAAGGGGTGGAGGGTGGCAAAAGAAACTACATTCTGGGAGGCTGTATTCCCTATTGGTTAATAGTTTAAACTCTGGCAGCAGACAGATATGGACTGAATCCTGGTTTCCCCGTTTACTAGCTGTGATCTTGGACAAGTTATCCAACCTCTTGGTACCTCAGATTCTTTGTCTATAAAGTGGGGCCAATAATTGTACAGGCAGGGCCCAACTTATGACATAATTGAGTTATGTCCAATTACGTTTACAATCTCTTCCTCCTGCTCCTTCTTCTTTTGGATACATCTTATTGTTAGTACATCTTCCTGGTAGGAAGTTCCAGGAAAATGCATGCAATGGATATGGAAAAATGTTGCTGAGTTATGTGAAAATGCTCTAAGTATTTGCCCAGGATAATATGATGGAAGAGATTGATGGAAAAATTGTTCATAGGCAAGAACACTAAATTTACAACTTGATATCATCAATGTGGAACAGCTCATAGATCAAAAAGAAGGGGAGCCGATAGATCAGAACTTCATGGATTTAAAAAAAAAAAAATTATTGTACTTTATGTACAAGTTTGCCAAGCCAAGTGCCGTCGAGTCGGATCCAACTCATGGCGACCCATGAGTCGGATGTACAAGTTTACAATCCAAATAAATTTGCCATATAAAACCCTGAACACATGCCACCATGCTATCTAACTGCTCTCCACCCCTACCCCGTGACAGCTCACTATTCCTTTTCAACCTGTACTTCCCATATCCATGCAACCAACTGCTGTCCCCCTCCATCTTGTCACCTTGCTTCTACAGAGATACTGGTCAGGTAGCCTCATGTATATATTTAGGCCAAGAAGCATATTGTTCACTAGTATCACTCTATGTCTCATAGACCAGTCCAGTCTTTGTCTGAAGAGTTCAGCTCTGGGCTAACAGAGAGTCCAGGGACCATGTCCTCATGGGACCCACCAGTCTGATGGACTATCAAGTGTGATTTTTTAATAGAGTTCTAGTTTTGCACACTCATATTTCTCCTACTATATCTAGACTTTATGCTATGTTCGCTGTCAGAGCAGTCATTGGTGATGGCTGGGCGTCATCTAGTCAGAACCTAATGGATTTTGAAGAAGAAAGAAATAATGAGAAAGGAAAAAAGTTATCAAAGTTTTACAGTGAAAGGATTTGCTACAGTTTGATCTAAACTAAACCAGGGTCTTCATTTGCTTGAAAACATGGACCTACATGCTGACCACCTTGCTAAAGTCAGCAGGCAGATTCTGGAAGCAGTGAGATATTACCACAGAATACATGAAGGGAGAAAGAAAAGGACCATAAAAAACACCTCTCACTGATTTTCTAGCTAGAAGAGCCATACTCATTCCCAAGGATAATCCAATGATCCAGAACTTTCCACAAGTGGAGTTATTACTGCAGCTAACAAAATACCAACATCATCCAACTCTTCTTCACTGTTGGAGTAAATTTTTCTGGTTTGTGTATTTTTTTGTATGTATATGTATACTAAAATATATCTGTAAATTTATATACAATGTTTCCAACCCCGAAAGACAAATAAAGAATGTATTTATAAAGACCTGAATAACAAACAACAATAATAATGAAAGCTAAAAAAAGGAGATACTTGACCTCTGTCAAAACTGACTTAAGACAGAGTCTTCTGAACAGAACATTGTTGTTAAGTTAGGGAATTCATAGGGTTTTCATGAGGCTAAAATGCAGTAGTTTCTGGAATAGTTTATGCCCTCAATAAATGTAACTTTAAAAAAATTCACACTATGGATTTTATTCTATCAGAGGTATTCATATTTTAGTTACCCATCCTGGAACTGGACACTATTCCAAGGAATGACTTCTGGACTGGAGCCTTAAGAACTTTCCCACATCTTATCCTTATGGACTTGATAGTTTTGTTGTTTGTACAAGCAAGCCCTCAGGAGCTAATGGGGATAGATCTGAATACAAAACAAAATTTCTTTCTTTCTCTCTTTTGAGGGTACTTCCATGGCCTTTCCACTTTGCATAATTAGTTTTGGTGATTTTCTTTTATTTTTGCTTATAGATGGTCAGAAGTACTTATTTTCTTTAAAGTTTGTTTTCTTTTTGTTGAGAATATACACAGCAAAACACATACCAATTCAACAGCTTCTACATGTACTGTTTAATGATACTAATTACATTCTTTGAGTTATGCAATCACTCTCATCTCTTTTTCTGATTTATTCCTCCCTCGTTAACATAAACTCACTGTTTCCTAAGGTTCCTATTCAGTCTTTACAGTTGCGGTTGTCAATTTGATCCCTGTCTTAGTCATCTAGTGCTGCCGTAACAGAAATGCCACAATGCTTTAACACAGAGAAATCTGTTTCCTAAAGGAGAATAGGCTAAAGTCCAAATTCAGGGCATCAGCTCCAGGAAAAGGCTTTCTCTGTTGGCTCTAGAGGAAGGTCCTTGTCATCAGTCTTCCCCTGGACTGGGAGTTTCTCACTGCAGGGACCCCAAGTCAAAAGGACATACTCTGCTCCCTATAATTCTTTCTTTGTGATATGAGGTCCCTGTTTCTCTCTGCTCACTTCTTTCTTTTGCATCTCAAGAGATTGCCTAAACACAGTCCAAGCTTGTAGATTGAGTTCCACCTTACTAACCCAGTTGCTGCCCATTCTCTCTCATTATAATCATAGAGGCAGGATTTACAACATATAGGAATGTCACACAATATTGGGAATCATGGTCTAGCCAAGTTTCTACACACAGTTTTGGGGGAACATAATTCGATCCATGACATTCTACTCTTGGACCCCCCAAGCCATATCCTTACAACATGCAACACATATTCATATCATAGCAAAAGTCTTAACTCCAACTTCAAAATTCAAAAACTTCTCTTCATCTGTAAAATCTAGAGTACAAGGTATCAGCTTCCAAAGGTACGGTGCCAGAAGAGCCACAAGCTAGACATTTCCATTAAAAAAGGAAGAAATTTCAGGGAAAGAAGGGATAACTGTCAACAAGCAAGCCAGCGGAGCACATTACTAGGTCTGACAATAAAGTTCACAAACTCACCACTGTGTGCTTACATTGGCAGCACTGTACAAACAACTCAGTAAGGTTTTGTAGCCTTGGCATATCAGTGTCCCACAGCTGTGTTTGTGTTGACGTGTGGAGGTATCTTGCTGAGTGGCGTTCATTATTGTGTGTTTTTGTGTGCCATTGAGAGAATGTTGGAGCTTGAATTAGAGCAACAAACCAATATTATGTTTTTTGTTAAACTTTGCAAAAGTGGAAATGAAATCACGACATGTTAGTTCAAGTTTATGGGGATAACATCGTGAGGAAAATGGCAGTGCACAAGTGGTTTAAATATTTTTCTGAGGGGAGAGAAAGCATCATTGATGAAGAGGTCAGGGTGGTCAGTAATGAGCAGAACTGACAAAAACATTGCAAAACTGTGCCAAATTGTAAGTCAAAACCATCTGCTGACTTTGAAAAGCATAGCAGATGGAGTAAACAATGAGAGAGACACAGTTTGGAAAATCTTAACATGAGAAAGGTGTGTGCAAAATTGGTGCCAAGGGAGCTCACTGATGAACAAAAGCAAAGGAGAGTCGAAGTTTGCCAAGACCTTTTGGAGAGCCAAGACGATGTTTTGGGCTGTGTTATCACTGGTGATGAAACAAGGATGTACCAACACGACCCTGAAACAACACATTAAAGTGCACAATGGAAGTCAGTCAATTTTCCACAACCAGAAATTCCATTGGTCCGAATCAACAGTCATATGCTGTTGCTAACCTTTTTTGATATCAGAGGAATTGTTCATTATGAATTTATACCACCTGGACAAACGGTTAACCAAGTTTACTATTTGAAAGTGCTGAAAAGGCTATGTGAAAAAGTTAGACGAAAATGACCTGAACTTTTTGCCAACAGCTCATAGCTTTTGCATCATGACAGTGCACTAGCTCACACAGCAGTGTCTATGAGGGAGTTTTTAACCAGTGAATACATGTCTTGGAACACTCTACCTACTCACCTGAACTGGCCCCTGATGACTTTTCTTTACCTGAAGATAAAGGAAATATTGAAAGGAAGACATTTTGATGACATTCAGGACATCAAGGGTAATGTGATGGCTGTTCTAGAAAAAGAGTTCCAAAATTGCTTTGAAGGGTGGACTAAGTGCTGGAGTCAGTGCATAGCTTCCTAATGGGAGTATTTTGAAGGTGACTGTAGTGATATTCAGCCATGAGGTATATAACACTTTTTCTAGGATGAGTTCATGAACTTAATTGTTACACCTCATACATTAGCCCTTATAGCTTTGAAAATAATCTTCTATTCTCTGAGACAGTTTGCACAATGGTCCTGCCCTCTAGAACTCTAGGTATTGGCCACAATCTCCAGATTCTGAGTGGAGGCTCCTGGGCTCTGGGCTTCAGCTATGCCTTCCAAGCTCACTGGGACAACAACTCTGCTCCTTTGGCTTTAGGTGCATCATTGTCTTAGTCCAGTTGAGTGGGGAATCCACACTTCGAAACACCAAAGGTCATGGCTCCAACTCTTTTAAAACTTTGGAGATCATGGCCATATCCTTTGTGACAAAGGCAGCTTTGCTTCTTGTGCTCTTTATCTCTTCAGCTTCTTCTTCCTGTGGTCTCTTCGCCCAGGCCTCATGCCCACATCTCTCCTGCTGGGGCAAGTGTGCCAAAGCTCTCTAGCTCTACTGATACGTGCCTTAAGGCACTTACCCCGTTCTGCCAGGAAGCCTCCTGCACACAGGCACTAAGTTCTCTCCATCTGTGGGTCAGCTCCAGCACAATCTTGTGCTAGTTTCCTGATTCTACAGCTGCTGGTTCACCACTGCAGTTTCTCAAATGCTGCTCCTCCTCTATCACAGGTGGAATGTCATAGATTGAATTGTGGCCCCCCAAAAATCTGTATCAATTTGACTCAGCTATGATTTTTGGTATTGTGTGATTTTTCCCTTGTGGTATAAATCCTGCCTTTGCGATGTTAATGAGGAGGAAGGGGTTCATGCTGTGTTAGTGAGGTGGGACTCAATCTACAAAATTGGATTGTGTCAAGGCAATGTCTTGAGATATAAAAGAAATAAGCAGAGAGACAGAGAGAGCTCATACCAGAAAGAAAGGAGTACCAGGAGCAGAGCATGTCTATTGGAGTTGGGGTCCCTGTGTCCAAGAAGCTCCTAGTCCAGGGGAAGATTGATGACAAGGACTATCTTCCAGAGCCAACAGAAAAAGCTTCCCCCGGAGTTGATACCTTGAATTGGGACTTTTAGCCTATTTTCTGTGAGAAAATAAATTTCTCTTTGTTAAAGCCATCCACTTGTGGAATTTCTGTTATAGCAGCACTAGTTGACTAAAACAATGCCATATGGATGGTTCTTAAAAGAGCATAATGTTCAAGGCTGACATTTTTTATTTAATAATTAAGCTAAGCAATAGTTCAGTTTTATGAAGACTTCAGGAGATAATTTTTGTTTAAGATTCAAAGATTATCTCAGGCAGTAGTCAGGGCTTCATTCACCTTCCATGGCTCTAGAAAGTCTAGAGTCCATAAAAATTTGAAATTCTGTTCTGCATGTTCCCCTTTTGATCAGCATTTTTGATGATCAAAATATTGATAAAAATATTAAGTAATGGTATCTAGGCACCATGCAGTTCTGGGCTCATGGAAAAGAAGGCAGTTGCTCCAAGAAGCAATGAGCTATACACTCTATATCCTCCTCCCTCTCCTGATTCTCCTTTTTTCCTCAGTTGTTTCAGGAAAGTAGAGACCAGTTGTTGTGCCTAGGATGACGACTTGCAAGCTTTAAGATCTCAGGAAATATGTAACAAACTAGGAGGTAGAAGAGAAGACTAAATACACTCTTAAACCAATTAACTGGGATGTCCCATGAAACCATGATTCTAAATCTCCAAGGAACCAAATCTCATGAGGTGTTTGGTTGTACATAAGCAGCCTCGGCAACTACTCTTTTTGTTTCCCTTGTCATTTTTGTAAATAAATCTATCACACAACTTTAGTCAATTAAACTATTTGCTGGTGTATAATTTATTGACAACAATTACAAAATTGATGGTGCAACCCTGCCCTTAATCAATGCAAATTTTCCATTGCCATTTACCTCCCTTTACCTCTTCACATCTGCCCACTAATAAACTTTAGTCTGTACATTTGCCTTTTGTTTTTATATAATACAATATGTGTCCCTTTGTGGTGGCCTTATTTCTCTCAGCACAATGTCTTCAAGCTTTCTATTGTAGCATATATCAAGACTTCATTTCTCTTACTGGCTGTGTAGTATTCCACTGTATGTATGTAGCACATTTTGTTTATTTGTTAATCTTTCGATGGTCATTTAGGTTGTTTCTACCTTTTGGCTATTGTAAATAATACTGTAATGAACACTGGTGTACCAGTTTATTTTTGAGTCTCTGATTTCAAATCTATTAAGTATATACCTAAGAGTGGAATTGCTCGATCATGTGGTAGTCCTATTTTTAGTTTTTCTTTTAGGAATTACCACACTGTTTTCTGCAGCAGCTGTAACATTATTGATTACCAACATCAGTGGTTAAGTGTTGCAAGTTCCTCATAAGCTTGCCACCATTTGTTATTTTCTGTTTTTCTTTTTCTTTTTTAAAAAATCTTAGCCATCTTAGTGGGAGTGTAATGTTATCTCACGTGGTTTTGATTTATAGTTTTCTGATGGCTAATGATGTTAAGAATCTTTTCCCATGTTTGGTGGTCATTTGAATGAAATGTATGTTCAAGTCCTTTGTCATTTTGTGATTTAGTTGTCTTTTTATTTTTGGTCAAGTGATCAAAATTTTATATGTATTTTTTAAAATTAAAATTAAATTTTTTTATTATGATTGAGTGAAAATGTACATTCCCATATAAATTTGCATGCCCACCTATATGCTGCTCTACCTGCCCAGTGACAGCACACTATTCCTCTCTGCTCCATACATGTCTCATCCTTGCAACAATCTCCTTTCCCCTCTTCTCCACCTATTCACCTTCCTCCAGCCAGAGGTCAGCAGGATGATATCCCATAGATGCGTAGAAACATAAAGTGCATCCAATATATGGTTACACTGCATTGCCAAGTCCAATCCATTCATGTCCGAAGAGTGGACCTTCGTTATGATTTATGGGTAAGGGCAGCATCAGGGCTAGGCGCCATGCTCCCAGGGGAACCCCAAAGTTGCTGGACCATCAGTTGACGTCTTTCAGTGGAGATCTCTGGGTGCACCCCTTTTTATTCTTGTGTTGCCAGTGAGACTCAACTTAGGGAGCTCCATCTCGGCTATCACTGGTGGTGGCCAGCCACCATCTGGTTCTTCCAGTCCCAAGTCTATGTAAGCACCCACTCATGTGGATCTCTCTATCTTCTGGGTTGTCTTTACCCCATGTCATTTTGGTCCTCGGTGAGCATCCATTCCTGCTGGGTTGGGACCATTTGCTGTGCCCTCGGATGGCAGCTTGGCCCCAGACACCACTCATCAATGTGGGGTGGAGAGAGCCCTCTTAGCAAAATGCTAGTTGTGCCAGTTGGCCTTGATTTCGCCTAAGAGCATGGTCCCCTGCCGCAAGCTCCAGCTACTCTGTCCTTGCATTATAGGGTTAAGATGGAATGAGTACTCAAGTTATGTTGAAGTCCACTTAATATTGGTCTTCTTTCTAGTTCACCCAACCAAATTTCTAACAACTATCTAATCTAATCCCTCCCCCTTCCCTCCCTTGCAGCCGTCAAAGAGTCTTTTCTTCTGTACATAAGTCTGTTTTTGAGTTTTTATTGTAAGGGTCTCCTACAATATTTGTCCTTTTGTCGCTGACTGCTTTCAACATAATGTCTTCCAGTTGAAACCAGGTTATGAGATGTTTCCTGGAGTCATCATTATTCTTTATCATTGCATAGTGTTCCATTGAGTATATATATCACAGTTTACCTATTCATTCCTCTGTTGTTGGACATCTGGGTTGGTTCCACCCTTTTGCTATCGTGGACTGTGCTACGTAAACATTCTTGTGTATGTGTCCGTTGGTGTGAATGGCCTTGATTCTGTAGGATATATTCCAAGTAGTGGAATTACTGGGTCAAATGGTATATCAATATCTATTTTTTTAAGGAAACCAGATTGCTTTCCAAAGAGGCTGGACCATTTTCCAACCCCACCAACAGTGTAGGAGAGTTCCACTTTCTCCTCAGCCTCTCCAGCATTTGTTGTTTTGCATTTTTTGAATTATGGCCAACCTTGTTGGGGTGAGATGGTATCTCATTGTAGTTTTGATTTGAATTTCTTTAGTAACTAAAGATCGTGAACATGTCCGCATGTGTTTTTTGGCTGCCTGGATCTCCTCTTTAGAGAAATGTCTGTTGATCTCCTTTACCCATCGCTTAATTGGATGATTTATCTTCTTCTTATTGGTATTTTGTAGTACCTTATAGATTATGGAGATCAGGCGTTGGTCTGACATGGAGTTGCCAAATATTTTTTCGCATTCTGTAGGTGGCCTTTTAATTCTATTAATAAAGCCTCTGGATGAGCAAAAGTGTTTGGTTCCTAACAGTTCCCATTTACCTATTTTCTCTTCTGTTGATTGTGTTTGTTTGACAGATTTTGAAATCTGTCTACATTGTGTATTAAAATTTCCATTGTTGTTCCTACCTTTTCTTGGATGAACTTTATCATTTTAGGTTCGATATTTAGGTCTTTTATCCAGTTTGAGTTGGTTCTGTATAAGGTGTAAGATACAGATCTTGTTTCAATTTATTGCAGATGGGTATCCAATTTTGCCAGCACCATTTGTTGAAGATACTGTTTTTACCCCAGTTTAATGTCTTGGGACCTTTGTCAAATATCATCTGTTCATAGGCAGATGGTGTAATCTCTGGAGTCTCAGTTCTGTTCTATTGATTGATCTGTCTGCTCTTGTACCAGTACCAGGCTGTTTTGACCACTGTGGCAGTGTAGTATGTTCTAAGGTTGGGTAATGAGAGACCTCCCAGTGTGTTCTTCTTCCTTAGTAGTGCCTTACTTATCTGAAGCTTCTTCCCTTTGCAAACAAAATTGGTGATTTGTTTCTCCATCTCATTAAAAAAATGACGCTGAAACTTGTATTGGGATTGCATTATATAAGTAGATTTCTTTGGGTAAAATAGACATTTTCACAATGTTAAGTCTTCCTATCCATGAGCAGGGTAGGTTTCTCCATTTATCTAAGTCTCTCTTAGTTTCTTGCAGTAAGGGCTTGTAGTTCTTTTTGTAAGCCAAGTGCCGTCTGTTATTTCTCCAGTTAGATGAATTCCTAGGTACTTTATCTACTTAGGGGCTATAGTAAATGGTATTGATTTGATGATTTCTTCGTTAACAGTCTCGTTGTTGGTATAAAGGAACCCTACTGATTTACTTATGTTTATCTTGTATCCTGAGACTTTGCTGAACTCTTCTATCAGTCTGAGGAGTTTACTTATAGATTCTTTGGGGATCTCTGCATATACAATCATATCATCAGCAAGCAGGGAGAGTTTGACTTCTTCTTTCCTGATAAAGATGCCCTTTATTTCTTGGTCTTGTCTAATTGCTCTGGCTAGAACTTCTAGTACAATGTTGAATAGGAGAGGTGAGAGTGGGCATCCTTGTTTAGTTCCTGTTTTCAAGGGAAAGTCTTTCAGTCTCTCTCCTTTCAGGATGACGTAGGCAGTTGGATTTGTATAAACAGCCTTTACTGCGTTGAGGAATTTTCCATCTGTGCCTATTTTGCTAAGAGTTTTCAGCATGAATGGGTGTTGGACTTTATCAAATGCCTTTTCTGAATCAATGAACAAAATCAGGTGATTCTTGTCTTTTGTGATATTTATGTGGTTAATCACATTAATTGTTTTTCTGGTGTTGAACCAGCCTTGCATCCCTGGTATGAATCCAACTTGGTCATGATGGATTATTTTTTGGATATGTTGTTGTATTCTATTGGCAAGAATTCTGTTGAAGGTTTTGGCATCTAGATTCATGAGTAATATTGGTCTGTAGTTCTCCTTTTTTGTTGGGTCTTTCCCTGGCTTTGGTATCAGTGTTATGCTGGCTTCATAAAATGAGTTTGGGAGTACTGCATCCCTTTCTATACTGTGAAATAGTCTCAGTAGTATTGGAGATAACTCTTCTCTAAAAGCTGGGTAGAATTCTTCAGTGAAGCCATCTGGGCCTGGGCTTTTTTTGGTTGGCAGTTTTTTGAGGACATTTCAATCTCTTCCTTTGTGATGGATGTATTAAGTTGTCCTGCTTCACCTTGTGATAATTTAGTTAGGTGATATGAATCAAGAAATTTGTCTATTTCCTCTAGGTTTTCAAATTTGTTAGAGTACAGTCTTCCATAGTATTCTGGTATGATATTTTTCATGTCTGTGGGCTCTGTTGTGACAACTCCCCTGTCATTTGTAATTTGGGTTATTTGTTTTCTTTCCTGTTTTTCTTTAGTAAGTTTCGCCGCTGGTTTGTCAATTTTGTTGATCCTTTCAAAAAACCAGCTTTTGGTCTTTTCAGGTTTTTCAATTGTTTTTCTATTCTCTAATTCATTCAGCTCTGCTCTAATCTTTATGATCTGGTTTCTTCCAGTGCCTGAGGGGTTCCTCTGTTGTTCTCTCTCTACTTTTTCAAGCTGTAGGGTAAGTTCCTTGATTTTGTTTCTTCCTTCCAGATGTGTGAATTTATGGAGATAAACAGACCTCTGAGCAATGCTTTGGCTGTATCCCATAGGTTGTAGTAGGAAGTGTTTTCATTTTCCTTCGAATCCATGAATTTCTGTATTTCATCCTTGATTTCTTCTATAACCCATGGGTTTTTGAGCAAGATGTTGTTCGCTTTCTAAGAGTTCCACTTTCTATCTATGTTTTTTCTGCTACTGATTTCAATTTTTATGGCTTTATGATCTGAGAAGATGCTTTGAAGTAATTCAGTGGTATGGATTTTGTTGAGAACTGCATTATGTCCTAACACATGGTCAGTTCTGGAGAATGTTCCGTGTGCAGTGGAGAAGAAGGTGTAGTTGTCCGCTGATGGGTAGAAAGTTCTGTATATATCGACGAGGTTTCATTGGTTAATTGTGACAGTAAGGTCTTCTGTATCTTTACTGAGCTTTTTTATTGATGATCTGTCCAGTATTTAGAGTGGAGTCTTAAAGTCTCCCACTATTATTGTGGAGTCATCTTACTCTTTTTTGAGTGTAGTCAGTGTTTCTTTGATGAACTTAGGTGCTTTGATATTAGGTGCATAAATATTTAATATAATTAAGTCTTGCTTGTGTACTGAACCTTTCAGTAATAAATAGTATCCATGTTTGTCCACAATGGTGGCTTTTATATTCAAATTGATTTTGTCTGAGATTAGAATTGCCATACCTGCTCTTCTTTGTTCATTGTTAGCTTGATACATATTCTTCCATACTTTAGTTTTCAGTTTATTCCTATCTTTAGGTCTCAAGTGAGTTTCTTGTAGACAACATAAGGATGAGTTATGTCTTTTGATCCAAGATGTCACTTGATGTCTGTTTACTGGAGCATTCAGTCCATTCATATTCAATGTAATTATTGATAAGTATGTGTTGACTGTTGCCATTGTGATATGTTTATTTTTGTGTTGATGTTTTCTCTGTTGTTCTTATTAGTCTGTTCTGGGAAATTTTTTTTTTTGTGAGTTGGTTTTTCACCTTTTTCACAGCTGTTTTTGTAGTTGTTGAGTCTCCTGTGTTACATTTCCTGATATGGTATGTTACATCTTTGTTCTTTATAGCTGCCCTTAAGATCCTCCTTAATAAACTATATATAAACCCAATTTTAATTACAACCAGTCTTGTCATTTTCCTCTCCATCTGGAAGGACTATAACGACTGTAGTACATCCCTCTTTTTAATATGATGGTGCCATAATTTTGTTGATAGTGACTGGATTGTTTCTTTCAATATTAAAGCTGTGATTGCATTAGGAGCCTTCCCTAACTGAGTAGAGTTCTGAATAATGTGTCGTTCTAAGATATAAAGTTAGTGGTTTTGTTCTTCTAAGTGAAAACCAAGAACTTCTTTCAGTATTTCTTGTAGTTTTGGTTTGGTTTTTACAAAGTCTCCCAGTTTCTGTTTATCTGGGAATGTCTTAATTTCATTTTCATATTTGAAAGATAGTTTCTTGGTTGGAAGTTCTTCTCCTTCAAGGCTTTGAATGTGTCATGCCACTGTCTCTGTGCCAGCATGGTTTCTGCTGAGAAATCTGATGAAAGCCTACAGGGTTTCCCTCTGAATGTTAGCTTTGCTTTGAGTTGTCCTGCCTTTAAGAATTACTGCTTATGTTTCATTTTGTTAAGCTTGATTATAATATGTCTTGGAGTCTCTCTTTTGAGATCTATATTGGGTGGTGTATCATATGCATCTGAGATATCTATATTCTCTTCCTTCATGATTTCTGGGAAGTTTTCTGTCAGCAACTCAGCAATGATACTGTCTGTGTTCTGAGGTGTCTCATCCTGTTCAGACTCCAATTAGTCGAAGGTTGTTCCTCTTAATACAGTCCCACATGCTTCTTAATGCTTCTTCATTTTTCTTGTTTCTTTTTTCTAATTTCTGCTCATAGATGCTGGTGTCAGTAACTCTGTCTTCCAAGTCAGAAATTCTTTTTTCTATTTGTTGCATTCTGTTTTCTTGGCTTTGAGTGGAAGTTTCTATGTCTTAGATTTTGTTCTTGATCTATTGGATTTCAGAGTATTGGTGTTCCATCAGATCAAACAGCTTGCTTAATTTTTCCTTTTGTTCTGCTGCATTTTGTATAAGGTCTAGAAGGGCTCTGTATATAATCCTTTTGTATTCACCTTCTGATCATTTCAGAAAGTTTCTTCATCCGGAAAACTCCTTGGTTGTTTTCTTTGGGAGCCTTCTGAAGCCATTGGTGATTTCTTGTATGCCACAAGCGGCTGTTGCTTTTTGGGTTTCATGTGAGTAAGTAGAGGTTGTGAGAGATACTGTGAGGATAGATTGCACATGTTTCTCTAGGCTGTCTTTAAATGTAAAACAAAAGGTATCTGACCGCTTCCCAAGTCAGTCAGGTTTTCAGGTATAGAGGTTCCTCTTCCCAACTGGCAAAGTAAGCACCTCTATATCCAACCCCAGATGATACAAACTAGTTCAAAATACAGCAATGCTACTGCCCCATTGGCCTCTGCTGATAGGGCCCAGCCTTAGACAACACTGTGTAAACTACTGCTTTTCTGGTAGAAAAGTGCTTTCCTGTGGGCAGGCTCTGGCCCCCAAGCCAAGAAATAGGTCCAGCTGCAGCCACTGTATCTAAGATGGCGCCCTCCCCACAGTCTGCACATAGAGGGGCTAAAGGTGCCGAGAGGTAGTGAGTCCTCCGCCTCTGTTACTGGGCCCCCACCGTAGGTGACACTGTGTAAACTACTGCTTTTCTGTCGGAGAAGCACTGTCCTGTTTGCAGGCACTGGCTCCCAGGCTAAGAATTAGGTCCTGCTAAAATCTCCGTATCCAACATGGCATCCCGCACACAGGCAGTGCAGTTCCTTACACACCACGCTGTGGCAGTGATAAAAAGACAGGCCCAAAGTGGCTGGATGAAGAGAGCGCTAAGCCTGGCTCTCAAAATATGGCAATTTTGCCTGCATATCCCACCAGCAGTGTGTCTGAGCCTAGTCGCTAGGCAATACCCAGCTCCGCCCGCCAGCCAAGACAGAGAAAAAAAAGTCAAAATGGTACGTTTACCTTCAGTCCATGAGAACCAGGGCTAGCTAGGGGTGGGAGTCAGTGAAAGAGAGGGGTTTTTTTCGTTCAGTGGTATGAAGTCCAAATTAACAGCCCTATGCTGTGTCCTGGGGTCTCACTAGGTTACCAGAAGGCTCCATTTGAGTATCAGTTCAGGTCTTGGTTTCCAGAGGGATATAAGGAGATGTATGCTTAGTCCACCATCTTGACTCTGCCCCCTGTATTTTGATAATTGGATTTAGTCAGTTACATGGTTTCCAAAAATAGTCTCCCAGTCAGTAGCTTATCTTTTCACTTTTTTGGTCAAGTCTTTTGATGAACAAAATTGTTTAATTTTAATAAGTGCACAACTATTTATTTTGTCTTTGCTATTTGTGCTTTTGTTATTATATTAGATATTCCATTGTTGAAAGCCACACCTGAAAGTATTGCCCTTGTTTATTCTTCTAAGAATTTTGTGGCTCTGGTTTACTGATTTAGGTCCTTAATCTATTTTGAATTTGTTTTTTTGCATGGTATGAAGCAAGGATCTTGCTCCCCCCTCACATGTGGAAATACAATCTTCCTAGCACCGTTTAGGAGGACTTCCAATTAAGTTTGTGAACTTATCCAAGGAAAAAGTGCTACATTCCTCATTGCTGAGTATCACGAAGGTCACCTTCAAAGTACTTGGGGACCTATGCACAGATGCCAGTGCCTAGTCCGCTCTTCAAACCAGTTTTGGAACTCTTTTTCTGGAATGCCCATCAGAGCTGTTGTCATATTATCCTTGATGTCCTGAATGTCATCAAAATGTCTTCCTTTCAATATTTCCTTTGTATTCAGGTAAAGAAAAAAAGTCACTGGGGCCAGGTCAGATGAGCAGGGAGGGTATTCCAACACAGTTACTTGTTTAGTGGCTAAAAACTCCCTCACAGACACCTATACAATTAAGTTCACAAACTTGCCACATTCCCACCATGTACAATGGTCATTCCAGCAAGAGTTCCAAAATTGCTTTGAAGGGTGGACTAGGCACTGGTATCGGTGCATTGCCTCCCAAGGGGAATACTTCCAAAGTGACTGTACTAATACTCAACAGTGAATTATGTAGCACTTAGAACAATTAATTTCACAGACTTAATTGTCAGACCTTGTATTTAAGGGAAAACCTGGTGGCATAGTAGTTAAGTGCTATGTCTTCTAGCCAAAAGGTCGGCAGTTCAAATCCACCAGGTTCTCCATGGAAACTCTATGGAGTAGGTGTACTCTGACTAATAGGGTTGCTATAAGCTGAAATCGACTCAGTGGCATTGGCTGGCTTATTTGTTTAAGAAACTCTTCTTTCCCCATCCAATATTCTTAGCACCCTTGTCAAAAACCTGTTGGCTATAGATATGTAGGTTTATTTCTGGACTCTCAATTCTATTCCATCAGTCTATGTGTCTATTGTTATACCAGTATCAGTATGCTTTGATCACTGTAGCTGTATAGTATGCTTTAAAATTGGAATGTGTGAATACTTGTATTTTGTTCTTATTTTGTGCATTGTTTTAGCTATTCAGGGCCTTTTTCTTTCCATATAAAGTTGATGATAAGTTTTTCTATTTCTATTAAGAACACTACTGGAATTTCGATTCTGTAGACCCCATTTTGGTAGTATAGCTATCTTAGCAATATTAAGTCTTCCAGTCCATGAAAATGAAATATCTTTCCATTTATTTAAGTCTTCTTTATAATCACTTTCAAAAGTGCTTCACAGTTTTCATTCTATAAATCCTTCATGTCTGTGATTAGATTTATTCCTAGATATTTTAGTTTCTTAGGTGATATTACAACTGGAATTGTTTCCCTAATTTCCCTTTCGGATTTCTCACTGCTGGTGTAAAAAACTCATCTGATTTTTATTTCTTGACCTTGTACTCTATTACTCTTCTAAATTTCTGTATCAGCTCTAGAAGTTTTTTTATGGTTCTTTCTTATTGTGTTAAGATATATAGAAAAACTTCCTATTTATGCTACTTTTACATGTACAATTCAGTCACATTAATTATGCTCACTGTGCTGTGCAACCACCACAACTATCTATTTGTAGTTTTCCCCTTACTCTCATCAGAGACAAAGTGCCCCTTAAGTAATAAACTTTCGTTACTCCTCCCACACTCCCAGTTGTAACAACTAATAAACTTTAGTCTTTATGCATCTGCCCATTCTAGATATTTTATAAAAGATTGGGAGAAGTGTTTTACTTGATATCGACTATTTCCTAGTAAGTATGTATTTCCCTGTTCTGTCCAGAAGGCCCTCACCACTGCAACTTGGAGCCTAGATTGGCTGGCCAAGGCTTTGGACTTGACTGAAACAAGCTGACAAACATAAATTTATTTCATGTTCTTCAGGGAATGAAATAGATGGATTGTGTCTCATGGGGGTAAACTGGATCCCAAGAGATATAACGGGTACGGTTATGGAACAAGGGCTCAGCTTGTTTAATTTCATCATACCTAATTTGGGACACCATTCTATGGCTCAACCTCAAATTCGTTTTGTCAATTTACACATCGCCTTGATTTCATGAAATTCTTTTTATTACTCATCAGTGGAGAGAAATTGTGGGCACAGTTGTGAGAAAGGATGAACATGAGGTTACTGGTTGGTTGAACATTTTTCTTATAGAAGGAAATGTTTTTCCTGGTAATAGTACAAAAAAAAAAAAAAAAGGACAAGGGACAAGGAATAAAGGTTTATCTTATATGTCAAGCACTCAAATTTTTCACTTTTGCTGTATCTCAACATACAGCCTGTGATACGGGTTTTTGATTTATTACTTTTGAACAGTGTGGTCTGTGACAGCACTTTGAAAATGAGAAAACATCATAAAATTTTAGATGACTATTTTTATTATTTTTATCAGCTTAATGTTGGTTATGGAATACTCTTATTAAAGAATGTTGAATTTTCCCTTTTGTACTAAATTATTTTTGGTGTCCTCTCCTCTGAAATGGTTCTAATATCCACTTCGATTTCTAAATGAAACACATTGTTAAACATGATAATTATTCATCTCTAGGCTGTCTAGGGTCCAATATGGTTTAAACAAATGAACAAATAAGTCCTCCAGGAACAACAGTCGTGAGCAGTCAAAATGATAGCTGTAAGTGTCTATTTTTTTTTCCCCCTAAGATAAAGAGGCTACCTTGTTTTGCTCATTTATGGTGTGTAGCTGTTAGCCCTACTGTTCCTTCCTTCCTTCCTCTTTTGAGCAGGAAGTGCCGATTGTGTTCTGTATAAATAAGTACTCCATGTTACATAACAGTTGCCTCCTTTCACACTTTTAAAAGTGATTTAGATAGTGCTGCCCTCAGCAGGTACTCAGGAGAGCCAGTCCTAAGGTCTCTTTAATCACAGAAGAAAATGTGCTAGAAATGTCTCTTCCATGTAGTGTGTGTTTTCTTGGAGGCTTGGTTTGTCTAGCAAATGTGTGACATTAACCCTAAACTTGTGAGTCTAGCAGAGCCCTTCCTTCCTGAGGAAAATCAGAAAATGAAGGGAACATTTCCTGACCTCTCCTTTGCTTTGTTGTCTGTTTTCCCTCTTCTGCTGTCCAGGCATCCAGTCCTTCTATTTTTATGTTGAATGAAATTCCAACTGTTTGAGGAAAGTGAATGCGAAAACTAACACTTTAGTGTAAATACATTTAAGTTGTTCTTTCTTTCTTAAATGAGTTAATTTTACCTTGGTTTTATGAAATTACAAAATATCACACACCCCAAAAGTAAAATCAATAAAATAATCCATGATCCCACCACCCTGAATTTATATTCTTAATGTTTATGTGTATAGCGTTTTGTACTTTTTTGCATACATACACAGAAACATTCATCAAAATGAGATTATATTGTACATATTGTTGTGTAAACTGCCATTTTATTTATAATATATTATACATTCTACAGTGTAAAATATGTTATCTATTTCTCTTTCCTTTTTAAATATATTTTGAAATTAAAATTTTATATTGAGAAAACTGTAAATTCACATGTAGTTATAAAACATAATGCAGATGAAAAGCAATGTGATCAACCACACAAATAACTCAGAGGATAAGAATCACCTAATTTTGTCAATTGATGCAGAAAAGGCATTTGACAAAGTCTAACACCCATTCATGTTAAAAACTCTCAGCAAAATAGAAAGAGATGGGAAATTCCTCAGTGCAATAAGGGGCATCAATGCAAAGCCAACCACTTACATCATCCTGAATGGAGAGAGACTGAAAGAATTCCCCCTGAGAATGGGAACTAGATGAAGGACCCACTGTCACCACTTCTATTCAACATTGTTCTACAAGTTCTAGCCAGAGCAATTAGACAAGACAAAGAAATAAAAGGCACCTTCACTGGCAAAAGATGAAGTAAAAATCTCCCTGTTTGCAGATGATGTGATCATGTACACAGAGAATCCTAAATAATCCATAAGTAAAGCTGGTGGCTTGGCAAACTACTGGAACTAATAAAAAGTTCACCAAAGTATCAGGATATAAGATAAAGACAAGTAAGTGAGTAGGATTCTTTTACACCCACAAAGAGAGCATCAATGAGGAAACCACCAAATCAGTATCACTTACTACAGCCCCCCAAGAAGATAAAATACTTAGGAATAAATCTAACCAGAGAAACAAGAGACCTATACAGAGAGAATTACAAGACCTCATTGCAAGAAACCAAAAGACACGTGAGTGGAGAAACCTACCTTGCTCACGGATAGGAAGACTTAACATTGTGAAAATGTTTATTTTACCTAAAGCGATCTGCATATACAATGCAATCCCAACACAAATTCCACTATCATTTTTTAATGAGATGGAGAAACAAATAACCAAGTTTGTTTGGAAAGGGAAGAAACCCCGGATAAACAAAGCACTATTGAAGAAGAGGAGCACAATGGGAGGCCTCACACTACCTGACCTTAGAACCTATTACACTGTCATGGTAGTCAAAGCAGCCTGGTACTGGTATAAAAACAGACACATAGACCAATGGAACAGAACTGTGACCCTAGAAGTATCACCACCCTCTTATGAACAGCTGATACTCAACAAAGGCCCAAAGGTTGTAAATGGGTAAAAACAGTCTCTTTAAATAATGGCATTGGTAAAATTGGGTATCTATCTGCAAAAAATTGAAACAAGACCTATATCTCACACCGTACACAAAAACTAACCCAAAATGTATCAAAGACCTAAATATCAAACCTAAAACGATAAAGATCATGCAAGAAAAATAGAGTCAACAATGGAAGTCCTAATACACAGCTTAGAAATACTTCAAAATCTGAGAAACAAAGTATGAACAACAGAAGAGAAAATAGATAAATGGGAACTACTAAGAATCAAACACTTATGCTCGTCTGTAGACTTTATCAAGAGAGTGAAAGGACCAATGATAAAGATAAAGAACAATGATGAAGGCATTATGGAAGGCATTATGATGAGTGAAATCAGTCAGCGGCAAAAAGACAAATATTGTATGAGACCTCTGGTATAAGGACTTAAAAATAGACTTATACACAGAAGAAGAGACTCTGGCAGTTACAAGGGTGGGGGAGGGTGGGAAAGGGGGGTCATAGATTAGGTAGTCGATAGAAATTTGGTTAGGTGAAAGCAGTGACAGCACACAGTAGGGAGTAGAACAGCTTAACTGGACTTCACCATAAGCTGAAAGGTTTACTAAACTCAACCATTTCAATGGATAGAGTAGCAGGGATGGAGGTCTGGAGGTGATGTATTCAGGGGACATCGAGGCCAATTGGCATAGCCAGTCTGTTGCTAATAGAGTCTTCTGCACTCTGTGTTGGTGAGTGGCATCTGGGGTCTTAAAAGCTAACAAGCTGCCATCTGAGGTACACCCAACTCATCTGGAACAGATGATCACGGCGAACATGAAAGACAAGAGGAAAAAAGAGCCCAGGAGACAGAAGGACTCATATGAATGGGAGACTCTATCAACATGAGACTGGAAGAACCAGATGGTGCCCAGCCACCATCAAAGTTAGCCATAACACGGGACACAATGTAGAGTCCCTGAGCCAGCATGAGAAAAAGAGGGATGCTGCCCAAGAACTCTTCTAAAAGACATGAATTGATGTTGCAACAGCCTGGAAGCTCCCCTGGGAACATGGCCCCTAGACCTGCTGCTGTCCCTGACTGGAAACCTGTAATGAGGTCTACTCTTCAGACAAGAATGGACTGGACTCAGGGACACAGTGTAACCATATGATGTGTGTACTTTGTGGTTCTATGCTTTTATAGGAAGCAGTCCTACTGGTCTCTTTCTAGATGGGAGAGAAGTGGGAAGAGAGGAGGGGACAGATGCTTGTTTAGGTGATGCTAGAAGTATGTAATGGAAAGGAGGAGCATAATGTCACCGGGTTTGGAGAGCAGAAGAAGCTGCAGATAGGTGGGCATGGAAGATCAATGTGGATTGTATACTTTCACTTAATCACAATAAAATACATATATATAAAATGCAGAGAGAGCTGTTACCAGTTTACTCCAAAGATAATATCTTCTAAAACTATAATAAAATATCAAAATGCAGAATTTGACATTGATAAAATTAGATGCAGAACACTTACTTCAGTCTCATCCCCACTCCACCTCAATGCCGGGCAACCATTAATCTCTTTTCCATTTCTACAATTTTGTCATTTCATGAATGTTATATAAATGGAATTCTGCAATATGCTTTCTTTTGGGTTTGAGTTTTGTCACTCAGCGTAAGTCCCTAGAAATTTGTATAAGCTGTTACATGTATCAATAATGTGATGTTTTTTATTGTTGAGTAATATTCCCTGGTAAGATGTACTACTGTATTTTTAGCTGTTCACATGTTGAAGGACATTTTGGTTGTGTCTACTTTGGCTTGGCTACTTTTTGGTTATTATGAACAAAGCTATTATGAGCAGTTGTTTAGAGGTTTCTGTATGGACATAAGTTTTCATTTCTGTAGGATAAATGTTCAAGAGTCCAATTATTTCATTATATGGTAGTTTCATGTTTAGTTTTGTAAGTACTTTCCAAAACTGGCTGTATCATTTTACATTCCCACCAGCCGTGTACAAATGGTTGTTTGTATTCTTTCCAGTGTTATCATTATTTTTTATGTTAGTCATTTTGATAGATGTACAATGATAGCTCTTTGTTTAAATTTGTGATTACTTAATGGCTAATTAAAAAAAAAGCCCTGGTAGTGCAATGCTTAACTCTGTCGCTGCCAACCAAAAATTTGGAGGTTCTGACTCATCCAGTGAGTCTGTAGAAGAAAACTTGGGAATATTTTTCCATAAAGATAATAAGCTATAAAACCCTATGTGGTGTTCTACTGGTGTCACATGGAGTCATTATGAGTTGAAAACTGACTTGAGGGTACCCAGCAACAACAACTTGCTGATAAAGTTGAACAACTTATCATGTGCTTATTTGGCATCTGCATATCTTCTTCAAGAAAATATCTGCTCATGTTTTTGCCCCTTTTAAAAACTGGATTGTAGGTTTTTATTTACTGTTGAGTTTTGAGAGTCTTTTATATAGTTATGACACTAGTCCTTTGTCAGACTAAACAAAAACCCATTAACAGTAGGGTCAGTTCTGATGTAGGACTGTACTGTCCCATAGGGTTTCCAAGAAGTGCCTGATGGATCTAAGCTATCAACCTTGTAGTTAGCATCTGTGCTATAACCACTGTGAAACCAGGAATGTTCTGAGACTATTTTCTGTCAGTTTATAGCTTTTTTCCCCTTGTCCTCTTAACAGTCTTTTGCACAATGAAAGTTCAAATATTGTGAAGTCTAATTTGCCAAGTTTTACTTTTATGAATTGCAATTTTGATGTGAATTCTAAGAACTCTTTGCTTAACCCTAGATTTCAAAGGTTGTCTCCTATACTTTTCCTCCCAAAAGTTCTACAGTTTAATGTTTTACATTTAAGTCTATTATCCTTTTGAGTTACTTTTAATATGATGTGAGACTTAGAGCTGTTGTTACTATTATTATTCTTTTTTCCCTATGGATGTCCTATTGTTTCAGCACCATTTGTCAAAAAGACTATCCTTCCTCTACTGAATTATTTTTGTAAAAATAACAGTTGGTTGTACTTGTGTTACCACAGTCAAGGAGGGCTTGTGCTGCCTGCTTCAATGGCCATTTCTGAGATAGGAGTGAGGTAAATGGCAGGCTATTTAATGGGCTTACAGGAGACAAGCAGGAATGGGCTCCTCCAAAGCCTGTCTCCCTGAATTGGGGTCTGGCTGAAGGTTTTATAAGAGAGGTGACATGGATTTCGAGTTCACTTTTTTCTCTTTGTGTGGTAACAGTGGTTGAGTCCTTCCATTATCTTATAAGCCAAGGGAGTGACTGGCATCATGGTTTCTGGACAAGATGGATGAGCTGCCCTGTCTGATGGACTCAGATAGGTATTACTTATTTTTTTATAGTCTGAAAAGATGTTAATCATTAGTAAATGTTTAACAAGAAAGAAGAACTAAAAGCAAAATTGTACTTAAAGGCGGGGCTAAGTTTAGAAGAAAAGAAAATGACAGGGGTTTTGTTCACAGCATGGCTGGGCAGCCTGTTCCACTTGGATGGGACAATAAGTCAATTCTCTATTCTGTTCTGTTTACTTATGTGTCTGTTCTTCCATGAATGCCACACGATCTTGATGACTATGTAGTTGCTCTATTTAGATGCCATTGAGTAGGTTCTGACTCATAATGACCCTGTAAACAACAGAATGAAACAGGGCCCTGTCCTACATATTCTTCACAATTTTTGTTATACTTGGACACGTTTTTGCAGCCACTGAACCAATCCATCTCTTCGAGGGTCTTTATTTTTTTCACTGACCCTATGCTGAACAAAGCATGATGACTTCAGGGTCCGATCCCTCTTGATAACATGTCCAAAGTATATGAGATGTAGTCTCACCATTCTTGCTTTTAAGGAGTATTTTAGTTGTACATCTTCTAAGACAAATTTGTTCTTTTGGCAGTCCATGGTGTACTTAGTACTCTTTACCAACAACACAATTCGAAGGCATCAATTTTTCTTTGATCTCCCTTATGTATTTATCATCAAGTTTTCGTATGCACATGAGGTTACTGAAAACACTATGGCTTGATGAGGCACATCATAGTCTTCAACATGTCATTTTTGCCTTTTAACACTTTAAAAAATTCTTTTGTAGCTAATTTGCCAAATGCAATGCTTCTTGTGTTGTGCTACAGTGTAGTGTGGTGTTGATTTCTTGGCTGCTGCTTCTATGAGTGATGATTGTGGATCAAAGTAAAATGAAATCCTCAACAACGTCAATATTTTATCCATTTTTCGTGATGTTGTTTATTGGTCCAACTGTGAGAACTATTTTTGTGCTGAAATGTAATCCATAGTGAAGACTATGTTCTCTGATCTTTGTCAGTAAGTGCTTCAAGTCCTCTTTACTTTCAGCAAGCAAAGTTGTGTCATCTGCATATCACAGGGTGTTAAAAAGTCTTCCTTCAATCCTGATGCCATGTTTTTCTTCATGTAGTCCAGAACCCAGAATCTCTGATTATTTGCTCAGTATAGAGGTTGAATAAGCATGGTGAAAGGATACAGCTCTGATGCACATTTTTCTTGGCTTTAAGCCACACAGCATCCTCTTTTTCTATTCCAGTGATGACCTCTTGGCCCATGTGCAGGTTACTCATGAACACAGTGATATGGTCTAGAATTCCCATTCTTTGAAATGTTATCTGTAATTTGTATAATCCACACATTTGAATACCTTTGTATAGTCTGTAAAACACAGGTAAACATCTTTCTAGTATTCTCTGCTTTCAGCCGTAATCCATCTTATACTAGCATGATATTCCTCACTCTACGACCTCTTCTGAATCTGGCTTTAATTTCTGACAGTTTCCTGTTGATTTGCTGCCATTATTGAATTATTTGAATGTTCACATTCTGTTGAATCATTTTCTTTGAAATGGTACAAATATGGATCTCTTTCAGTTCACTGGTGAGGTAACCAAAGTTCTTGGCATAGATGGGTGAGCACTTCTATCTAGTGTTGCATCTTTTTGCTGAAACATCTCAGTTGGTATTCCATCGGTTCCTAGAAACTTGCTTTTCACCAGTGCATTCACTGTTGCTTGGACTTCTTCAATATTATTGGTTCTTGATCACATGTTGCCTGTGAAATGGCTGAACATTAAGCATTTCTTTTTGATACAGTGACTACATATTCCTTTAATCTCCTTTGATGCTTCCTGTGATATTCAATATTTTTCCCATAAACCAAAACTCACAGTGACCTTATAGGACAGAGTAGACCACACCATAGGGTTTCCATGGAACAGCTGGTGGATTCAAACTGATAGTCTTTTGGCTAGCATCTACAGCTCTTAAACTTTGCACTGCAAGGGCTTCAGACTCAGTGTGCAATGAAAACAAAACACTGTCATTGAGTCAATTCTAACTCATAGCGACGTTATAGGATGGAGTAGAACTGCCACATGGAGTTTCCAAGGAGCGCCTGGTGGATTCAAACTGCCAACCTTTTAGTTAGCAGCTGTAGAACTTGACCACTATGGCACCAGGGTTTCTGTGCAATGAAAAGGATATTGTTATCATAATGTCTAGACAATAAAAAAAATATGTTATTTCTTAACCTTGACTGCAGGTTCAAGAGGGTAATTTGAACACCAGTTATCTTACATTTTATTCATCAACTGAGCTAGCAGTCCCATAAAAGCACTGGAGACTATTCTCCTGGAAAAATGAAGTGTTACAAAGTTTTAACACACTACTTACGAGTATTGCTGACTGGTCAGGTAAATGTAGAAGAATGTATTTATTTTTGACAGTCCAAAATCAATTTTGATTTATGTTACCAGTTGAGTCCCATTGCAGTCATCTGTGTGGACTTCTCTCTCTCTCTGTTTGCCTGTTTGACTTCACAGCCAATGTTTTCATTTTTAGTGTCTACCCACTTACTGTTGCTGATGATTGCCTCACTATTTAGCTGAACAATAGCTTATTCAAACCCTGTCTAAACTGACCCCAAGGATAAACCAAACCAAACCAAACCAAACCAAACCAAACCAAACCTGTTACCCTTGGATCAGTTCCGATTCATAACAACTCTGTACGACAGCGTACAATTGAATTGGCTCACTGGGGTGTCAAGGGAGCAGCTGGTGATCTTTTGGTTATCAGCCAAGCCCTTAATCAGTATCTTTTTATTAGAACAAGTGTTTTTGTGCTTATTTTATACTGTGGACATGTTACGGTGGGGGAGGGTTTTCTGAATCATGGGGCAGAATCATTTTCTCCAATGTGGACAGAACTGTTTTCCTCAAAGTTCTAATTCCCTCCATGCACATTTTGGTTGCTACTGCCTTCTTTATCCACATTTTGTCCCCATGTATCTATTCTTCTAACTAAAAGTTATAAAAACTAGTAGAAAATCTTAACATCTTGACATACCAAGGAAATATTGGCATTATCAGTTATAGCATTTATCACATTGAGTTTCTTGCTGTTATTCTTGTTTTTCTTGTCTCTTAGACTGTGAACTTGAGAGAAGGTGATGTAGCTTCACCTTTGTTTCTTTGCTGCTTCTTAGTTTCTGACACGTATTAGCTTCTCAGTGTGCTACTTAAATAAACAAAGGCACCAAAGTGTTTAGTATCAGTGGGGATACAATACTTTACATAGTACAGTCTTATATTTTATGAAAAGACATTTGCTGACATGGTATGTCTGAACAAGTGAACTGCATTTTCTAAGAAGGATAAAGTATGGCTCAGTTATGTTTTACAAACTTATTTAGATGTAGACAGTTTTTTGCTGTTGTTGTTTTTATACTTAAAGAGTGAGGTTGTCCAAAAATTGGATGTCACATTGAGTAGTTTTCCTGTGAGAACCACTCATAAAGGTCATGAATTACATAATCATTCGCACTTATAAAACACATGTGGTTAGATAAGTGTGGTAAAATTAAACCTCCATACAGCTTTTCAGTCTTTGAAAGCAAACTTGTTTACTGAGCATAATCTGGAGATAAATTAGGAGTCTAAGAAGGCTTGAATGAAAGCTAGAGACACACAGAGCCACAAGAAATAAAACAGATATAGTGAGTAACATACACTTATTGTGCCTTTTATTTTTAAATTAAAAAATAGCATTTTTGTGTTTTATTGTTATATATTATGATCATATAACAATATTTATATGTATATTATTATATAAAAATGTGTATGATCCCAAGAAAAGTGATTCAACAGAATGTGGCAGTTCTTAAGTAATATCATCAGTATTACACTCAAGTAAAATTTTCTGAAAATAATTCAAAAATGGTTGCAGCAGCAAACTGACAGAAAATTGCCAGGAATTTAATACTACAAAATTGAAATGTACCGTTTAGTAAAAAGAATATAAAAAAATTTACAGAACTGCTTTCCCAAAATAATTGTTATTAACAATTTGGTGTATGGATTTCTACTCTGTTTTTACTGGATAATAAGAATAATTATTAAAATATTTCTACAAATGATTCCATAAAATGGGTGCATTCAGTATGGTATAAGGAGAAAACAATTTTCTTTCTTTACCACTCGTCAAACTCACTTTGTGGACTAGTTCTTGTTCCTGGATGAAATCAGATGTATCTAATGAATTTTCCAGTCATTCTTAGATGTTTAGCCTAGTTTAATTATCACATAACTATGAACTCTCACTTAGTTTAAAGCTTCTCCCTTTCCCCAGGACTGTTCCACTGCAGGCTTGGCAGTGGGAAAGTACAGGCAGCATCTTTATTTTCCCATCTTTCTCCTCATTCCTTCTTCTGAACTCTCTAAGCTGCATCTAGCTCTTCCTTGGAGTAGGAGTGAGGTGGTGGGGAGAGGTAAAAGGAAGAAAGGTCATAACTGATCGGTAAATTGTAGATATTGTGTTACTACTTTCTTGGCATAGCAGGTTTCAAATATACATTCTTTGGAGGCTATTCATCAGTGACTGTCTTTCTTCTACAGTTTCCTTAATGCTGACAAAGACTCCTCTGACTATTCACTTATAAGGCTACCTGTAGTCGTCTGGTTACTGCTTGTCCTTCCCTCAACTCAGATAACCCTGTAACTACTGTTGTTCCATTTGGACAGAGTCATTTTAAAGAAAGCACAAGTCAGGTGCATTCCCTGTGGTCACTTCTGGCTGCCTAGGAAACAGGCATGTAGTTTCGTACGCTAAATTCTGGAAGAGTAGGCCATTCTTTGGTATAGACCACCATTCAATCTTGTAGACCTCATCAGCATAACTGCTGCTAATCCATTTTATTAACACATAGTGATAGAATTTACAACATAGGAACATGGCAGACAAGAATACAATACTGGGAATCATGGCCCAGTCAGATTAATAACACACCTTTTTGGGGTGACATAATTCAATCAATGATAAGCAGGAATGGCCAATGGTTTTTGTTAATTCTGTTGAACATAGGGTCTCTGTGAGTCTGAATCACCTTGATGGCACTTACCAACAACAACAGATAAAAAGCAAAGTCTTTCTCTCTTCCAACACTATTATAAAGTTTCTTGTGAATTCTACCAGATACAATCTGTAAGTATGCAAGCATACATAATCATATGTGTACATGTGTTTATCAAATGGGATCATTTTTCACATAGTCTGAACCTTTTTTCAAACCATGTCTTGGATGTCTTTCTATATCTGATGTAAAGAACTGAACTGGAACTGCTTGAATTCATAAACATTGAAAATTTTATTATTTTTGATAGTGTATCTTTATTAGAAACCACTTGTATTATAGCCTACTGGATTCACCAGGAGTCTTACTCCTATTGTCTTGTGATCATCTGGAAGAATTTTCCTGCTACTCTACAATACTGGGAAGAAGAAAAAAATTTTATCTCTGGTGTGTAGTTTTCATTTTATAGAGTCTCGCTTTTTAAATTTTTAGATAATATGCTCTCCATATCTTTGGTATTACTATGTCTTTTCTTTTATGAACTGACAGTAATAATAGAAATTGATTTTATTGCTCTTAATGGGTGTTATAAGCCTCACTCTCCAACATTTTGTCTAGAAATTTTATTGGTCCATGAAATTAAAAATGTGGGAATCATTACCCTCACAAGTTCGTTTTTCAGACACTGAACTAGTAAGAAAAGGTGAAGGACAAGAGGGCAAACAGGAACTTTCCTACTATTTCTGAAATCATACAACACATAGGAACCTATATACAAGGTACCACTTGTTTTCTCATTTTAGTAAAATGCATGTAACAAAACAATTGCTGGCATTTGAATTTATTTAGTAAAATGTCTATTCAAGCCTTTTGAGTATTTTTTAATTGGATGGTTTGCCTTTTTGTCATTAAGTTGTAAGAAATCTTTATACATTCTTGATTTTAGAGCTTTGTTTGATATATGGCTTCCAGAACTTTTCTCTTAATTTGTAGGTTATAATTACTTTCTCAGTAAGGTTCTTTGATGAAAAAAGGCTTTCGATTTGGATGAGGGCCACTTTATGTTTTATTGCTCCTGCTTTTGGTGTCATATCTAAAAATTCATTGTCAAAATTTAGGTCCCGAAAGATTACCTCTAGTTTTCTTTCTATGATTTTTATGGTTTCATATTTTGTATTAGGGTTTCTATCCATTTGAATTAGCTTTCTTACATGGTGTGCTGTGTTGGTACAGGTTTTCTCACCTATGGAAATCTGGCTGTCCCAGCTCTATTTATTGAAGAGACTGCTCTCTTCCTATTGGAGGGAATTAGCGCCCTTGTTGAAAATCAGTTGGCCATATATGTATGGTTTTATTTTGGGACTCCATCTTCATTGGGCTGTATGCCCATAAGCAAAGATGTTGCTTTGAAGACTAAAGTGTGCCTGACCCTAGCCATGGTATTTTTCAGCTGCCTTGTGTGCATGTGAGAGCTGGAAACTTAATAAGGAAGATCAAAGAAGAATTAATGTCTTTAAATTATAGTGTTTGCCAAGAAAAACTGAATATCCATGGACTACCAGAAGAGTTAACAAATCTGTCTTGGAAGAAGTACAGGCAGAATGCTCCTTAAAAGGGAGCCTGGAAAGATGTCATCTCATGTATGTCAGGTATGTTATCAGGTGGTACCAGTCCCTGGAGAAGGACATCATGCTTGGTAAGGTAGAGGGTCAGAAAAAAAGAGAAGAGTCTCGAGGTGGGTTAATACAGTGGCTGCAACAGTGGCATGACAATTGTGAGGATGGCACAAGACAGAAGTGTTGTATTTTGTTGCAGATACAGCCACTATGAGTTGACACCTGCTCAAGGATTGTTTTATTTGTGTAGGTTCCTGTGCAATGCCATATGAATTTGATAATCAGTTTTTCCATTTCTGCTAAGAAGGCTGTTCGAATTTTGATAGGGATTGTGCTGAATCTATAAATTCCTCTGGGTAGTATTTACCTTTTGATAATATTGTCTTTTAACCCAGTAACATGGAACATGCTTCCATTTATTCAGATCTTTTTAAATTTCTTTCAGCAATATTTTATAGTTTTCTGTGTATAAGTCTTTAGTCTCACTGGTTAATTCCCCTTCCCCAGGTGTTTGATTCTTTTAGGAGTATTGTAAATAAACTTGTTTATTTCCTTTTCAGATTGCTCATTGCTAGTGTATAAAAACCCACTGGTTTTTGTGTGTTGACCTTGTGTCCTGTGACATAACTGAATTCATTTTTCATTTTTTATATAGTTCTAGTTAGCTTCTTGTGGAGTGTTTGGAATTGTCGAAATATAGAATCATGTCATTTGTGAAAAAGAAAGCTTTGATTCTTCCCTCCTAATTTGGATACCTTTTATTTCTTTGCGTTGCCTAATTTCTCCAGTTACGACAGCCAGAACAATACAGAAAAGCAATGGTGAGATAAGGCATCCTTGCCTTGTTACTGATCCTCTTGTTTCCAAGAGGAAAGCTCTTGGTCTTTATGCATGTTAATTATGTTTTTCTTTAAAATTAATGCCCATTATCATGTTGAGGAATTTTCTTTTGATTTCAGTTTATTGAGTGTTTTTGTAGTGAAAATGCATTGACGTGTTTCAAATGGTTCTTCTCCGTAGATTGAGATGACAATAGATTTTATTTCCTTCATTCTTATAATGTTGTGTATTACTTTGATTGTTTTCTGATGTTGAACAACCCTTGCATTCCTAGAATGAATTCCAATTGATCATGGTGTATAATCATCTTAATATGCATTTGGATTTGGTTTACGAATATTTAGCTGGAGATTTTTCATCTATATTCATTAGGGATATTGTCTTGTGGTTTTCTTGCGCTGTATTTGTCTGGTTTTGGCATCAGAATAATGCTGGCCTCACAGAAGGAGTTGAGAAGTGTTCTCTTGGATTGTAGTTTATGGAAATGTTTAAGTAGGGTTGGAATCATTTGTTCTAAAAATATGTGATAGAATTCCCCAGTGAAGCCACTTGGTCCAGGATCTGTCTGTGTCAGAGAGTGACACACATGATTAGTGATTTAATCTCTTCAATTATTACTATCTGGTTGAGATCCCTGTCTCTTCTTGAGTCAACATAAGAAACTTATATGTTTCTAGAAATTTGCCCATTTACCCTAAATTGTTTAAGATTTTCCTGTACAACTGTGTTCCATAGTATTCCCTTAAATTCTTTTTTATTTCTGTGGAGTCAGCTGTAATGTCCCTATTTTTGTTTCTTGATATTGTCATCTTCTCTCTCTCTTTCTCTCTCTTGTTCTTTTTGGTCAGCTCTAAGAGGCTTTCCTATGAATATGATGTACAAGTTTCAATACATTTCATTTGTTGGTACTTTTTTTACCCGAAGTTCTAACACATAGCTATGAACGTTTTGGGTCTACGCCAGAGAATAAGTGTGGAATAATGATGTGAGAATTGGGGGTGAGGAATGAGAAGAGGAAGCATATTGTCAAGACATTAGATGCTGTGAAGCTTTTGATGCCCACTTTCCTGAGTATCTAATGCAGGCTGAAGCGGTAACACTGTCAAATAGCTTGCTTGGTGTGATGGCTAAGGTTGTATGTAACTTGGCTGGGCTGTGATTCTCAGTTGTTTGGTAGTTATGATGTAGTTTGTCTAGTCACTTTCATGATTAGATCTGATACAGTGTGACCACCTCCCTGATGGGATTTACTGTAAATAGTCAAAATAGAGTCTCCCTAGAGGTGTGGCCTGCATTCCACATAGGTAGAATTTCTGACAAGGCTTACAGACTTTTGCTGCCTCTGTGTCCTATAGCTGGTCCTTTTTCATCTGTTCTCTGGTTATTTGGACTTGAATAAGCAGCTTACCTCCAAATCTTGGAACTTGTCTGCCTCTGGAGTCTGTGAGCTAGCAGCCTGCCAGCTTATTGATCAGTCATGAGATTTGTTGGCTTCCACAGCCTGTGAGCCAGAAGCTTGCAGTCTGACCTGCCAATCTTGGGTTTGTTAGCCTCCACAGCTGGGGAAACTCTGGTAGTATAGTGGTTAAGTGCTATAGCTGCTAACCAAAAGGCTGACTGTCCAAATTTGCCAGGAGTTCCCTGGAAACTCTATTTGGCAGCTCTACTCTGTCCTACAGGGTCACTATGAATCAGAATCAACTAAAGGGCAGTGAGTTAGGGTTTTTTTTTCTTTATTTACAGCAGCTATGTGAATCAGGAGAAGCCTCCAGCCTCACCCTTGGACACACACACACACACACACACACACACACACACACACACACACACACACACACACCCCTGACAACTAAGTTCATGAACTCATCCTAGAAAAACTACTACGTACCTCATTACTGAATATCACTATAGTCACCTTTGAAGTACTTCCCTTGGAAAGCTATGCACTGATGCCAGCACCTAGGCCACCTTCGAAGCAATTTTGGAACTCTTTCTCGAATGGCCATCAGAGCTGTCATTGTCTTATCCTTGATGTCCTGAATGTCACCAAATATCTTCCTTTCAAGATTACCTTTATCTTTGGATAAAGAAAAAGTCACTGGGGGCCAGATCAGGTGAGTAGGTAGGGTGTTTCAAGGCAGTTACTTGTTTACTGGTTAAAAACTCCCTCACAGACAACTAAACAATTATGCTTGCAAACTTGCTACCATGCCATTGTGCACGATGGCCATTCCATAAAGAGTTTGAAATTGCTTTGAGGGTGGACTAGGCACTGGTGTCAGTGCATAGCTTCCCAAGGGGAGTACTTTGAAGGTGACCATACTGGTACTCAGCAATTGGGTATGTATCACTTAGAACAATTAAGTTCCTGGACTTAATTGCACACCTTGTGTGTGCACATGCACATGTGTGTAGGTTTCTACAAATATACATATATATATATATATAAGCTTTACTGATTTTACGTCTCTAGAGAACCAAATCTAAGAGAGAGTGGTTTTGGAGCCTGGAGTGGCTACAGGCCAGAAGGATTCTGAGCAACATGTTAGTGAAGCCCCATTAGCCTTGATTAGACTGTAGCCTCATGAGGGACCCTGAACCAGAACAGCCCAGCTAAGCTAGTCTAATATTCTTAATCCACATAAACTGTGAGCTAATTAATGCTTGCTGTTTTAAGCTACTAAGTTTTGGGGTAATTTGTTATATAGCAATAGATAACTGAGCAGCCTACGCACCATTACCTCTAAATAGAAGACTTATTTTGTCAAAATGGACTCATGCCCATTATTATAGATTCAGTTGTGTTCCTCAAAAGTATGTGTCATTTGGCTAGACCATGATTCCCAGAACTGTATGATTGTCCTCCATTTTGTGACCTGGTGTGATTATCTTACATGTTGTAAATCCTAAACTCTATGATGCTAACAAGACAGAATTAGAGGCAGGTCTGTTAATGGGACAGGATTCAAACTACAGGATTAGGTTATATCTTGAGTCAATCTCTCTTGAGATATAAAAGAGACAATCAAGAAAAGAGGAGAGAGAACTCATTGCCACTAGGCAAGAATAGCCAAGAATGAAGCAGATTGGGGAAGACTGATAACAAAGATCTTCCCCCAGAGACAACACAGAGAGAAAGCCTTACCTTGGAAATGTTGTCCTAGGTTTGGACTTGTAGTCTCTTAAACAGCTAGAGAATAAATTTCTCCTTGTTAAAGCCATCCACTTGTATTTATGCTCTGGCCACAGTAGATAACTAATGCAATTGAGTAAATTGAGATCTGTACCATTCTCTGTGTAATCTATCACTTAAAACTATGAAACCAGAAGGTGATTATGTAGTATTCTCAAGTGAAAATGAAAGAGACTGAAAAAATAGTACCAGAGACTTTGGGCAGTGGCAAGGATTGAATGTGTTCCCTAAAAATCTATAACAGTTTGGGTGTGCCATAATTCCTGGTATTGTGTGATGTTCCTCTGTGTTGGTGTTCCTGCCTCTATGATGTTAGTAAGGGTGGATGGGCAGCAGTTGTGTTGGTAGAGCAAGATTCAGTGTGTAAGTTTGTTTTGTGCCTTGAGGTGGTTTGCTGACCTATAAAGGGAACAATCTGGCAGAGAGACTTGGGAACCTCACACCATCAAGAAGCCAGCACCGGGACCAGGAGAAGAGTGCCTCCTTCAGACCTGAGACTCCTGAGCCAAGATGCTACCTGAACAAAGACTGATGCAACACAAGGATTTTCCTCCAGAGCTAACAAGGGGGAAAGCCTTCCCTGGAGTGGACATTCTGAATTTGGACTTGCAGCCTACTGGACTGTGTAAGAATAAACTTTGCTTTATTAAAGCCATCCACTCATGGTATTTCTGTTAGAGGAGCACTAGCTGACTAAAACAGGTAGTGAGGATTGAAAGCAGTTACTTGGTAACTATATCCAAGGTGCTCCTTGGAAACTCTAGGGGGCAGTTCTACTCTGACCTCTAGGGTTGCCATGAGTTGGACCCAATTCACTGGCAATGAGTGGATTATATAAACACATAGCTGAGATCATGAGAACTAATAAGTCCTTGCGAGAGAAGAGAAAGCTGAATATCAAACTTTACGAGAATACCTGAAGCTATTCACCTGGAAAGACAAAGAGAAATTGAGATAAGAGAACAAAAATAATGGGACACAGGAAGTCAAGAAAACAGTAATGACATTTTATAAGCCTTCCTGGAGTTACATGTTATATAATCTTGATTAAGATTAAAGAGGCACACACCAATGGACACATGCACCAGAATGTTTATCGCGGCACAGTCCACAATAGCAAAAAGGTGGAATCAACCCAGATGCCCAACAATAGAAGAATGGATAGGTAAACTGTGGTACATATACTCAATGGAGCACTACGCAATGATAAAGAATAACGATGATTCCAGGAAACATCTCCTAACCTGGTTTCAACTGGAAGACATTATGTTGAGTGAGAGTAGTCAGCGACAAAAGGATAAATACTGTATGAGACCTCTACGATAAGATCTCAAAAACAGACTTGTGTATAGAAGAAAAGACTCTTTGACAGCTGCAAGGGAGGGGAGGGAGGGAGGGAGGGCAAGGGGGGAGGGTTTAGTTTAGGTAGTTACTAGAAATCTAGTTGGGAGAAAGCGGTGACAGCACACATTAGAAACAAGAACAACATTAAGTGGACTTCAGCATAACTTGAGTACTCCTTCCATCTTAACTCAATACTGCAAGGATAGAGTAGCTGGGGCGGGGGGCGGGGGACCATGCTCTTAGGCGAATTCCAGGCCAATTGGCACAACTAGCATTTTGCTAAGAGAGCTCTCTGCACCCCACATTGGTGAGTGGCGTCTGGGGTCTTAAAAGCTGCCAAGCTGCCATCCGAGGACACAGCAAATGGTCCCAACTCAGCAGGAATGGATGCTCACCGAGGGCCAAAATGGCATGCGGTAAAGACAACCGAGAAGACAGAGAGACCCACAAGAGTGGGTGCCTACATCGACCTGAGACCGGAAGAACCGGATGGTGCCCGGCCACCACCAGTGATAGCCATGACGGAGCTCACAGAGAGGAGCATCACTGGCAACACAAGAATAAAAAGGGGTGCATCATGAGATCTCCACTAAAAGACCTCAATTGATGGTCCAGCGGTTTTGGGGTTCCTCTGAGAGCATGGCCCCCGGCCCTGATGCTGCCCGTTCCCATAAATGATAACAAAGGTCCACTCTTTGGACAGGAATGGAATGGACTTGGCAATGCAGAGTAACCATATGTTGGAAGCACTTTATGGTTCTATACATCTATAGGATATCATCTTGCTGACCTCTGGCTGGAGGAAGGGGAGTGGACGGAGAGGAGGGGAAAGGAGACTGTTGGGAGGATGAGACATGTATGGAGCAGAGAGGAATAGTGTGCAGTCACTGGACAGGGAGAGCAGTGGAAGCTGCATATAGGGGGGCATGTAAATTTACATGTGAATGTACATTTTCACTCAGTTATGTTAAATAAAAAAAAAAAGATTAAAGAGGCAATGGCAATACTCCATTTTCCTCTAAGCACTGTTAACAAGAAAAGTAAGTTTGCCAGAAACACTTGAATTGTTTTTTGCTTTGCATTGTTAAACCACAATAGCAAAACTTTAATACATTTAAGGTTTTATTATTTCTGAGATATCTAAAAGATCACTGTGTGGATGAGGGGAACTCCATTTGTTAAGTAGTAGAATCACTTCTAAACCTGGTGGAGATCTTAGAACATAATCAAATATCCTGCACCTGAAGAAATCATCAACAAATAAAAGAGAAGCTTCATTGCAACTTTTCAATAGCCTGCCCATACATTCCCCCAGAAGAACATCCAAAGAGTACTCATTTGACATGAGATTCAAAAGCACTACTGAGATTAAAGCAGTTCTTAAGTAACCTTACCTGGTCTCCACGTTTCTTAATGTTCAGTAACAGGAAGAGGAATATTGGTCAGATGTTTTTGAAATTAGCTTTAATCATATATCCTTTAGTACGAAAGACAGTCTAAGTCTCTCTGCCACTCCGATCTGCGTGGAAATTTCTGCACTTTGTATTGCCAGCAGGAGTTGAATACTTGGTGCACGACTCTGTAAGATGCAAACTGTTACACCATGTAGATTGCTCTCACACTTGTTCATGCTGTCTAATAATTTTCCAAGATACCCTTATCTATTTTATCATGCACTCACTAAGGCATCTTGGCTTGAAGTTTGAAAAAAAAAGCTTGGCAAAATAGTTTAATAATTTATACCTTCTAGGTACCTCTGACATGTTATTGACGTTTTCCCACAAACGTTAATTGAATTTTATTTTAGTAAAATATATACTCTAATAACCAAACATGCCATTTCAACCATTTTTATGTGTACAATTGTTAGGTGCCATTGATTTTGTTCCAACTCATAGTAACTCTATGCACAACAGAATGAAACACCATCTGGTTTTGTGCCATGGCCACAATTGTTTGCATGCTTAAGCCCATTGTTGCAGTCACTGTATCAATCCATCTTCTTGAGGGTCTTCCTCTTTTGCATGGACCCTTCACTCTACCAAGCATGATGTCTTTCTCCAGAGCTTCATCCCTCCTGACAACATGTCCAAATTATGTAAGGTGCAGTCTCACCAACTTTGCTTCCAAGGAGTACTCTGTTGGTATTTCTTTTAGAACAGATCTGTTTGTTCTTTTGGCAGTCTGTGGGATGTTCAATATTCTTTTCCAACACCACAATCCAAAGGCATCAATTCTTCCATCTTTCTTATTCATTGTCCAGCTTTTACATGCATATGATGCAATTGAAAATACTATGGCTTGGGGCAGATGCACCTAAGTCTACAAGGTGACATCTTTACTTTTCAAATGTTAAAGTGGTCCTTTGCAGCACATTTACCCAAGGCAAAGCATCTTTTGACTTCTTGACTGTGGCTTCCATGGGCATTGATTGTAGAAACTTTTACTTGGTTGTATACAATTAAATGATATTAATTAGGTTCACCATGTTGTGCAACCATTACCACTATTTCCAATTTTTCTTTTTATTATTATGACTGAGTGAAAATGTGCATTCCCATATAAATTTACATGCACACCTATATGCAGCTTCCACTGCTCTCCCTGCCCGGTGACAGCACACTCTTCCTCTCTGCTCCATACATGTCTCATTCTCCCAACAGTCTCCTTTCCCCTCCTCTCCACCCACTCTCCTTCCTCCAAAATGTTTAAACCATGCTGAACACAAATTCAATACTCCTTAAGAAATACCTCCCCATTTCACCATCTTATCTGATACTGGTAACCACTAATAAACTTTGGTGTCTATGCATTTGCCTATTCTAAATATTTCATGTAAGTTTTCAAGGTTCGTCCATGTCATACCACGTATCATAACTTTATTTTTGTTTATGAATGAGTAATATTCCATCACATGTATGTATCCTATTTTGTTTATCCATTCATCTGTTAATGGACTTTTAGCCTGTTTCTACCTTTTGTATATTTTGACTAATGTTGCAATGAACACTGTTGTACAAGTATCTCTTTGCATTCTGCTTTCAGTTATTTTCAGTATATACTTCAGAGTAGAATCATTGGATCATATTGTAATTCTGTATATAAGTTTTTATGGAACTGTCAAATTGTTTTCCACAGCAGCTGAACAATTTTACATTCTGACAAGCGACAGCTGAGGATTCCAGTTTTTCCTCATCCTTGCCAACTCTTGTGTTCTGCTTTCCTAATACAAATCATCCTAGTAAGTGTAAAATGGTGTCTCATTTTGGTTTTCACTTACATTTCCCTACCGATTAATGATGCTGAGCATTTTTATGTGCTTGTCAGTCATTAGTATAAGTTTTTATATCTTACCTAATATGTTGTTAGAAAATATTTTACTTCATTCTGTAGGTTTGTTGATAAAATCTTTTGAAGAATAAAATATTTAATTTTGACAAAATACCAGTGATCCATTTTGTCCTTTCTTGCTAGTGCTTTTGGTATCATATATAAGAATCCACTGACAAAGACTCTACCAGAAAGCTATTAGAGTTAATAAATACATTCAGTCAAAGAGGCAGGGTACAAGGTCGACACGCTAAAATCAATCAGTTTTCTATACATCAGCAATGGGCAAGCTGAACAGGAAATTAAGGAAATAATACCATTTATGATATCTGAAAGAATAAAGTGCTTAGCAATAAATAAGTTTATCCAGGAAAGACTTGTACACTGAAAACTGTAAAACACTACTAAAAGAAACTGGAGAAGACCAAAATAAATGGGAAAACATTATGTGTTAATGGATTGGAAGGCTTAAGATCTCACTACATATAATTAAAATGTCAATACTACCCAAAGCAATAAGTATGTTCAATGAAATCCCATCAAAATTCCAACAGCCTTCTTTGTAGAAATGGGAAAGTCAGTCCCCAAATCTGTGTATTAAAGATAGTCAAAGCAATCTAGAAGAACTATACAGTAGAAGAGCTCAGACTTTTTTATTTCAAAACATATGATAAATGGGCACGTAAATTTATATGGGAATGTACATTTTCACTCAGTTATAATAAAAAATAAGTTAAAAAAAGCTAAAATAATCAAAACTGCTGAATGCTGGTTGACTGATAAACATATAGGCCAATGGAATAGACTTGAAGATTCAGAAATGAATGGTCAGCTGATTTTCAATATTTAGAAGAAAACATAGGAGTAGGGCTACAGGACTTAGTTTTTAACAATGAATGATCTTTGTTAAATTTACTGACTTACTTACCAAAGTAAGTGAAAAATCAACTCACAGACTGGGAAAAAATTGGGGGGAATGATATATCTGATTATCTGGGCCTCTGGTAGTGCCATGCTTAAGAGCTCAGCTGCTAACCAAAAAGTTGGTAGTTCAAATCTACCACTTGCTCCTTGGAAACCCAATGTGGCACTTCTGCTTGTAGCTATGGGTCTCTGTGAGTCAGAATTTGGTTTGGTTTGGGGTTTTTTAAAATATCTCATAAGGGTCTAATATCTAATATGTGAAAAAAATGTACAATTTTACAACACAAAGACAATACAATCAGAAAATAGACAAATACACTTCATACCTAGGAAACCACATAAATGGTGAACAAGTGCATGAAAAGATGCTCAACATTATTAGCTATTGTTGTTGTTTATTGTTGCTGTCAAGTCATTTCCAGTTAATTGCAAGCCCATGTGTGTAGAACTACTCAACAGGGTTTTCAAGTCTGACATTTTGGAAGCAGATTGCTATGCCTGTCTTTAGAGATACCTCTGAGTAGATAAGAATTGCCAACCTTTTGGCTAGAAGCTGAGTGCTTTTTGCTCTACCCAGGGGCTCCTTACTAGCTATTAAAAAATCCAAACTGCTATTGTTGAATAGATTCTGACTCATAGCAACCCTATGGGGACAGAGTGGAACTTCTCCATAGGGTTTCCAAAGAGCAGTTGTTGGATTTGAATCACTGACTTTTTGGCTAGTAGCAGAGCTCTGAACCACTGCACCACCAAGGCTGCTGTTAGCCATTGCCAATAACCAAACCAAACCTGTTGCTGTTCAATTGATTCCTATCATAGTGAACTTAAACAAACAAAATAAACAAAAAACCCATTGCTGTAGAGTGGATTTCAACTCATAGTGACCCTATAGGACAGAGTAAAACAGTCCCATAGAGTTTTCAAGGTGGATTTGAATTGTTGACATTTTGGTTAGCAGCCATAGCACTTAACCATAATGCCACCAGAGTTTCCACAGTGACCCTAGGGAATTCCATGATATACTACTTCACCACCATTGCCTCAGGTCTTTGTAGTTTAGGAACTCATAGTCCAGAGGGAGAGACAGCCATCTGAGTAGAAAATAATAGCAATGTGTTATGACAGGCTGCTGTGACAACACAGGGATGAGGCCCCTACCTCTGCCCAGTGTGATCAGAGTCAGTTTTTTTAAAGGTGTTGATGCTTGATCAGAATTTTGAAAAAGCAAGAGTTAACCTGGTAGAGAGAGAGAGAGGATTTTGGCTGAGTGTATAACACCTGCACATACATATGGAGACTGAGTCAATTTGGAGGACTAACAAAAGTGCAGCGTCCTTGGGGAGCGAGTAAAAGTGGCTATGGCTTGGGAAGTTGGCAAGGGCCATAGTTTTCTTGATTATGGGTATCTGATTTCCTGCCCTAGAGATGAATTTTAATGCCAGATTAAGAGTTGTGAGAGGGTCTGCTGAAGGTAGACTAATCAGCAAGCTATGTGAAGTGAAAGTAAAAGAAGTGGCAGAAAAAACTATAAAAACAGATGTACGTTCTCAAAAACAAAGCCATCTGGGGCCACTTAGTATGGGACCTGATACATATCTGAAGCCCTTGCTTGAAGTTATACTTCTAATAATTAAAAGAAGAATAAATTATTTTTCTGTGTCACATTTATGGGGAAATGTGAGACACAATTCAGAAAAAAATTCTGGTAAAGTGAATACAATTAAATTTTAAGAGTTTCAGATAGTTGAGATTTTCTTGTACTTGATTTATAACTTACACATTTGATTTAATGATGCTTCACAACATCATTCATTCACAGCATGTTTCAGTCAATTTTTGTATGTGTTCTGTCTCTTCAAGAAGTCAGTAAATTACTCCAGATCAGGGACTTTTCTATTCTTCTTTCACCACTTCTTAGGTAGACTTGCCTCAGTACTCTCCTATGACTCTGGTATAGGAAGACCTCCCAGGTTGGTCTTGGAGAGGCTTAGGTGTATATTAAGAGCTCTAATCTTTGTGAGAACTGAGTTAATGATGGGAGCAGTTTAAATATTTGAAGGGCATTTTTTATGGCTTCAAATTAACAATATTTTAGCACAGGTTTAGAAAATACCTTTCAGAAACCACAATGGTGCTAATGTCCTTTTGGGATTTGTAATAAAGGTCTTTGTTTTAATCAGCTAGGCTACTCTAACAGAAATACCACAGAGTGGATGGCTTTAACAAAGAAAGATTTATTCTTACACAGTCCGGTAGGTTGCAAGTCCATATTCAGGGTGTCCGCTCCAGGGAAAGAGTTTCCTCTTGTCGGCTCTGGAGGAAAGTCCAGTATTGCATCAGTCTTTTTCCAGGGAGCGTCCTGACGCAAGAACCTCTGGTCTGAAGGACGCGCTCTGCTCCCGGTGCTGCTTGCTTGATGGTAGCGAGGTTCTCAAATTGTCCTTTGTCTCTTTTTCCTTTTATTCCTTGCAAGCTAAAAGCATTAAGGGTGGGGCAAGCCATACTCCAGAGAAACTCCCCCCACAGCAGGAATTCGCAGCCCCACCCTAATCCTTTAACATACAGGTTAGCAAAACCACACAATGGAGGACAGTCCCAAGATACTGGGAACCATATCCCAGCCACGTGGCTGCACACATTTTTGGGGGGACACATTCCAACCATGACAGTCTTCAAACCTTTTTATTTATTTAAAAAATAAATGTATCATAATTGCTGTGAAGTTTACCTTTTGTATTACTTGCAAATAAAGTCTTTATTGAAAAAATTAAGAGTCTAAAGATTTCTTAGGGAATATTTCCACTGTTTTCAAGCCCTTTGAAAGTATCAATTTCAATATAAAAATGATTTGTTAACTGTTGCCTCTCATTAAGGCAGGATTTCATTATCTAGTCTTGCTAGCATTGTCAGCTGGATTCTAGTTACTCTATGTACTCAAAATTAACACAATTGCAATGCTTCATTCAATATTATATACCTTGGGTATAAAGTTTAGAAAAACAATCTCAACTGCATTAGTCTCAGTCAGTTGCACAGTAGCGTTAATTCTCTTGGATTCTTGACCAACAAGCTATGAACAGTTTGGACCAAAGTTATGGAAGGTAATGTGTGGAGAAGAATGGCTGATAAAGCACTCACTATGATGAGACCCAGATGTCTGTTTATTTAAAAAAAAAAAAACAACCTGGGCCCATACCTCATAGTACTTACAAAAACTAGCTCAAAATGAACCAAATCCCTAAATTTAAGAATTGAAATCATTAAACTCTTAGAAGAAAACATATAGGTAATGCTTCAGAACTCAGTTTTTTACAGTGGATTCTTAGATGTGACATCAAAAGCCTAAACAGCGAAAGACAACATAGATAAATGGAGCTTCATCTAATTTAAAAATTTTTCCTTCTCAAAAGACTTTGTCAAGTAAGAGAAGAGACAGCCGACAGATTGGGAAAATGGTTTTGGGAACCAAAGTATCAAATTAGGATTTAATATCCATAATATATAAAGAATTCTTTTAACAACTATGAAAAGGCATTCAACTGTGTGAATCATAACAAATTATGGCTAGTATTGCAGAGAATGGGCATTCCAGAACACCTAATTGTGCTTATGAGGAATTTGTATATGGATTAAGAGGCAGTCTTGTGAACAGAACAAGGGAACATGCAAAGTCAGGAAAGGTGTGCATCAGGGTTGTATCCTTGCACCATACCTTTTGAATATCTACGCTAAGGAAATAATCTAAGAAGCTGGACTATATGAAGAAAAATGGTACATCAGGACTGGAGGAAGACTCATTAACAACATGCATGATGCAACCCTGCTTGCTGGAAATGAACAGGATTTGAAACACTAACTGATGAAGGCCAAAGACCATAGCCTTCAGTATGGATTACACCTCGACTTGGAGAAAACGAAAATCCTCAGAACTGGACCATTAAGCAACATCATGATAAATGGAGAAAGAATTGAAGTTGTCAAGGATTTCACTTATTTGGCTCTACAATCAATGCCCATGGAAGCTGCAGTAAGGCAATCAAAAGACACATTGCATTGGGAAAATATGCTGCAAAGAATCTCTTTCAAGTACTGAAAAGTAAAGATGTCACCTTGAAGATTAAGGTGCACCTGGCCCAAGCCATGGTATTTTCAATCATATCATATACATGAGAAAGCTGGACAATGAATAAAGAAGACAGAAGAATTGATGCCTTTGAATTGTGGTGTTAGAGAAGAATAGTGAATGTATCATGGACTGACAAAAGAACCAACAGATCTGTTCTAGAAGCATAACCAGAGTGGTCCTTGGAAGCAAAGAAGTTGAGACTGTGTCTTACATACTCTGGACATCTTGTCAAAAGGGATCAGTTCCTGGTAGACTGGAGGGTCAACGAAAAACAGGAAGACCCTCAACAAGATGGATTGACACAGTGACTGCAACAATGGGCTTAAGCATAAAAACAATTGTGTGCATGACACAAAACCAGGGACTGTTTCATTCTGTTGTGCATTAGGGTCTCTAAAAGTCAGAACCACCCTGATGTCATCTAACAACAATGACAATGAAAAGATAAATGACCCAATTAAAAATGGGAAAAGGAATTGAAAAGACATTTCACTAAGAAGAAGTACAAATGGCCAATAAACATACAAAGAAATGCTGAATGTCATTAGTCATTGGGAAGACGTAAGGACAAACCACAATGAAAACCACTTCACACCCACTAAAATGGTTATAATTTAAAAAAGGAAAACAATAGGTGTTGGCAAGGATGTGGAGAAATAACAACCCTCATCCGTTGCTCATGGGATTGTGAAGTGGAACACCCACTGTGGAAAACAGTTTGGTGGTTCCTCAAAATATTAAACATCATTAAAAACAAGCAAAAGAAAAGAAAATAAAAACTCATTGTTGTAGAGTCAATTCCAGCTCATGGCAACCTTATAGGACAGAATACAACTGCCCCATAGAGTTTACAAGGAGTGCCTGGTTGTTTTGAACTGATGACCTCCGGGTTAGCAGCCATAGCTCTTTACTGCCATGCCACTAAGATTTCTGAAATCATCATATGATCTAACAATTTCACCCCTAGGTATATACCCAGAAGAATTAAAAGAGGGAACACAAGCAGGTACTTGTATACCAATGTTCTTTGCAACACTAGTGACGATAGCCAAAAGCTGTTAAGTCTAAAAGTCTATCAACAAATGAACAGATCAACAAAATGTGGTATATACATGCAATGAGATAGTACTCTGCCATAAAGGGAAATTAAGTCCTGATATGTACTTCAGTGTGGATGATCCTTGAAAACATTATACTGGGTGAAATAAATCAGTCACAGAAGGACAAATATTGTTTGATTCCACTTTAATGAAATATCTTGAATAAGCAAGTACATAAACACCAAATTTTGTTAGTGATTACCAGGGGCAGGTGGGAGGGAGGAGGTGAGGAAGACTCTGTGCTTAGGGGAACCTGAGCTTCTGTTAAGAGTGATGGAAAAATCTGGGAATAGACAAGAGTGATGGTTAAACAACATGATGAACATAGCTAGTGCTCCTCGATTGTATACGGGAGCCCTGGTGGTGCAGTGGTTAAGAGCTGCAACTGCTAACCAAAAGACTGGCAGTTCAAATCTATCAGGCTCTCCTTGGAACCCTATGGGCAGTTCTACTCTGTCCCTTAGGTTCTGCTATGAGTTGGAATTGATTTGATGGCAATGGGTTAAATTGTACATGTGAAGATTGTTGAAATGGCAAATGGTTTGTTACATGCATATTTACCACAAAACAAATTAGCTTTCTCTCACTGATAAGATAGTAAAGTGTGTGCTTTTCAAGATTTCTTTCTTTTGTTTTCCACTAAGATATAACTCATATTTATCATATCTTGGGGAAAAATGAAATAAGGAATTCTGATTATGCCATTTGTCTGCTTTCTTTTCCTTAATGGTCAGGTACTGTGACTGTTAGTAAGCACAGACATATGATTTCAAAAATATTTTTTAAGTTTCCATAAAATGAAACAAAGAAGCAGGCTATTATAAATGGAGGGAGACATGTGTTTCCTCTAGTAGCAGTGGTACTTATTTACAAGGGTCAGTTGGAAGAATAATTTGGCTATAATACAGAGTATGTATTGTGGGAGAATTGGAGGATTAAGTTGAATGAGGATTATGGAGGTTTTTGTATAAGGTCTAGGAGGGCTTTCTATATAATTGTTTTGCATTCACCTTCTGATAATTTCAGAAAAGTTTCTTCTCTGGAAAGCTCTTTGGTTGTTTCATTTGGGGGCCTTCTGAAGCTATGGGTGATTTCCTGGTTATGGATTTCTCCAGAGGCTGTTGCATTTTGGGCTTCATGTGAGTCAATAAAGGCTGGGAGAGATGCTGTGAGGATGGACTGCAGTTGTTTCTCTAGGCCATCTTAAAATGAAAGGTAAAAGGTATCTGACCACTTCCCAAGTCAGACAGGCCTTCAGGTGTACAGGTCCCTCCTCCCAACTGGCAAAGTAAGCACCTCTATATCGAACCCCAGATGTTATGAACTAGTTCAAAATACAGCAAGGCTACTGCCCTTTTGGCCTCTGCTGACAGGCCCCAGCCATAGGTGACTCTGTGCAAAATACTGCTGTTCTACTGGCAAAACATTCTCCTGCATGCAGGCAGTGTCTCCCAGCGTAGGAATTAGGTCTCACTGAGGCTTCCTTATCCAGGATGGTGTCCCACACATGCCCGCTGCCACTTCTGTACAAGCTACACTATGGCAGAGGTGGAGAGAGAGGTCAAAAGTGCCACAATGCACAGAGTCCACAGCCTCTGTTGCTGGGCCCTGGCCGCAGGCTACACTGTGTAAGCTACTGCTTTTCTGCTGGAGAAGCACTCTCTTGCGGGCAGGTGTTGCCTCCCTGGCTAAGAATTAGGTACAGCTGGGGCCTCCGCATCCAAGATGGCGTCCTGCACAAGCGTGCCATCACTTCTGTACAAACTGAAGTATGGCAGAGGCAGAAAGAGAGGCCAAAGGTGGAGAGATGCACAGAGTCTCAAGCCAGGCTCTCAAAATATGGCAATTTCACCTGCTGATCCCACCAGCAGTGCATCTCAGACTAGCCACTAGTCAAGACCTAGCTCCTCTAGCCGGCCAAGACAGAGACAAAAAATTCAAAATGGTGAGTTACCTTTGGTCCATGCAAGCCCATGCTCACTGAGAGTGGGGTCAGTGAAAGAGAGGAGGTTTTGCAGTCAATGGTATGAAGTCCAAATTAACAGTTCTGTACTGTGTCCTAGGGCTCGTTAGGTGACCAGAGGCTCTGTTTAATTATCATTTCAAGTCTTGATTTCCAGAGCGATTTAGGGAGACGTGTGCCTACTCCCCCATCTTGACTCTGCCCACCCATTTATGGAGATTCTCATGCAAAAAAATTTATCTTGAGAGAAGCATGGTTTTGAAATAAGGAAGTAACAACAGCAGTGGAGTTCTTAGAACTATTATTTGACGGTAGTTTTCAGGAAAGTGACTGAGGGAAAAGGCAAAGGTTAGAATACTACCTTATCAGTTCATGTATAAGCTTAGGAGAACTTGTTCTAAGGTATAGCCAGTGTGAATGAAATGTTCAGAAAATATTTTCATAGACAGTATAGTTAGAAGGAGCAGTTCTACTCTACATTATAGGGTCACTCTAAGTCAGAATCAACTCAGTGGAAACCAGTTTATAGTTTGGAGTGTGTAAAAGTTCTTTGTGTAATCAACTTGATGGCAGTGGTCCTATATTTCATACTTTCAAGTAACAAGTATAATTAGATAAGAAGACAAAAGATGGTCCAAGAGGCAGAAAAGAAAACTGCATTTGGGTCATGTCGTATAAATGAAACCAAAAGCCAAACCTGTTGCCATCGAGTTGATTCTGACTCATAATTGCTCATATAAGACAGAGTAAAACTGCCTCACAGGGTTTCCAAGGAGTGACTGGTAAATTCAAACTGCTGACCTTTTGGTTAGCAGCCATAGCTCTTAACCACCACAGAAAACATTTCAAGAAAGTTCTGGTTAGCATCATACACCAAACATTCAAGTAGAGGGAACACTGAGAATAGGCTGGTGGAAATGATCATCTGGAGCATATTGGTGCTGACTTCTGGGAAAAAGGGCCTCAGAGGGGTCAGGCAGAAGGACGCTGTGCCAGAAGACAGATTCTGGGCATTTATAAGAGAAAGAGGAGTGAAGAAATGGGAATACTACCTCTTGGAAGACTGAGGAAAACTTGTTTTGCTTGATGTAAGTATGATTAACTAAAGGGAGTACCATAGTGTGGTTACGTAGTAAAACTTACTGCCAAGGAAGAAAGCTCATTTTCTTCCTATTATCCTTTTCTGAAGTTCGAGGGATTTGGCTTCTAGGAAGACTGTTCTATTTCTCTGTCACTACTATGGGCCTCTGTCTATGAAAGTCTTGTAATGAGTGAGATGGAAAAGGCAACACTAATACTTTGCATTTAAGCAATGATAACAATGTGTATTGAGTTAAGTAAATGGCAAGTGTCATGGATTGAGTTGTGTCCCCCCCAAAATGTGTGTAGCAATTTGTCTAGGGCATGACTCCTAGTATTGTGCAATGTTCCTATATGCTGTAAACCCTGCCTGTATGATGTTAATAAGGGAGGATGGCCAGAAGTTGTGCTGGTGGGGCAAGACTAAATGTGTAAGACCATATCGCACCTTGAGGCAGTCTTTTGAAATTTAAAAGAAAGAAGCTAGCAGAGAAATTTGGCAGACCTCATACCATCAAGAAAGTAGCAGTGCTGGGGACAAAGTTCATCCTTTGGAGGTTTCCTGAGCCTCAGAAGCTTCTGGTCCAGGGGAAGTTTGACAACATGGACCTTCCTCCAAAGCTCCTCTGGAGCTGAAGCCCTGTATTTGGACTTGTAGCCTACTAGACTGTGACAGAATAAAATTTCTCTTTTTAAAGCCATCCACTTGTAGTTGTATTTTTTTAGAGTTTTTAAATATTATGATTAAGTGAAAGTATACAATCCAGATCAATTTTGCATGCCTTCCTATCTGCAACTCCATCTGCCCTCCTCACCCTGTGACAGCACACTCCTCCTTTTCACTCTTTAATTCTAATATCTTCTTAAATACCTGTCCCCTCCTTCCCCCCTCGCCTCTTCCATCTGGAAAGAAACCAGTAGGACAGCCTACTATAAATGTATAAAACCATAAAGTATGCATAGCACATACTCACACTGTGTTCCAGAGTCCACTCCATTCTTGTCTGAAGAGTTGACCTCAGTACTGGCTTCAGGTCAGGGCCAGCACCACAGGACCATGTTCCCAGGGGATCCTCCAGGCTGTCAGACCATCAATTCTGGTCTTTTAGTAGAGTTCTTGAACTGCATACCTCCTTTTCTTGTGCTACAGCAGAAACTCTGCATTATGTCCCCCATAATGGCTGCTTTTTGTGTTGGCCAGGCATGATCTAGGTCTTCTAGTCTCATGTTGATGCAGTCTCCATTCACATGGGTCCTATTTTTCCTTGGGTCTTTTACATTTTTGGTCATTAACTATTCCAGATGGGTTGGGACCATTTAATGTTCCTCAGATGGCAGCTTGCTAGATTTTAAGACCCCAGATGCCGCTCACCAATGTGAGGTGCAGAAGAGTCTCTTAGCAAAAGAGTAGTTATGCCACTTGGCTTCGATGTGCCCTGAAAACACGGTCCCCAGACCCCTGTCCCTACTACTCTATCCTTTGAAATGTTGGGTTGAGTTTAGAATACCTTTCAGTTTATGGTGTAGTCTAGTTATGCTGATCTGCCCACTGCTATGTGTTGTCACTCCCTTCACCTAATGAAATTCCTATTGACTATCTAATCTGTGAACAACTCTCTCCATCCCTCTCCACCCTTGTAGGAATCAAAGAGTCTTTTCTTCTGTATATAACTCCATTTTTAAGTCCTTACAGTTCTCATACAATACTTGTGCTTTTGCAGCTGACTGGTTTCACTCTGCATAATATCTTCTAGTTGAAACTAGGTTATGAGATAGTTCTTATTATCATCATTGTTCTTTATCATAGCATTGTGTATATGTACTGTAGTTTGTTTATCCATTCAACTATTGATGGGCATCTAGGTTGATTCCATCTTTTAGCTATTGTGGACAGTGCTGCAATAAACACTCATGTGCGTGTATTGGTTTCTATGACTACATTTATTTCTGTAGGATATATTCCAAGGATATATTGTTGGATCTTATGGTATTTCTGTTTCTAGCTTTTTCAGGAAGCACCAAATTGCTTTCCAAAGAGGTTGTACCATTTTGCATTCCCACCAGCAGTGTAGAAGAGTTCCAAACTCTGCACAGCCTCTCCAGCATTTGAGTTTTGTGTTTTTTGGATTATGGTCAACCTTGTTGGGCTGAGATAGTATCTCATCATAGTTTTGATTTGGATTTCTCTAATAGCTGATGATCATGAGCATTTCCTCATGTGTCTTTTGGCTGCTTGGATGTCTTCTTTGGTGAAGTGTCTGCCCATCTCTTTTCCCCATTGTTTAATTGGGTTGTTTACCTTTTCTTGTTAATATTTTGCAATACCTTGTAGATTATGGAAATCAGACATCCATCTGATATGCAGTTGCCAAATATTTTCTCCCATTCTGTATGTAGTCAACTCTTCATAAAGTCTTTGGATGAGCAAAAGTGATTTTAGTAGTTCCCATTTATCTGTTTTCTGTTGTTTTTGCTTGTTGGTCAGATTTTGTAGTCTGTCTAAGTCATGTATTAGAACTTCCATTGAGTAAGGTATGTAAGTCTCTTTTGGTTTCTTGCAGTAGGGTCTTGTAATTTTCTCTGTGTAGGTCTCTTACTTCTCTGTTTAGATTTATTCCTAGGTATTTTATCTTCTTGGGGGCTATACTAAATGGTATTGATTTGGTGATTTTCTCTTTCAGGATCTCTTTGTCAGTGTAAGGGAATCCTACTGATTTATTTATATTTATCTTATAGCCTGATATTTTGCTGAACTTCTATTTGTTCCAGTAGTTTATTTATGGATTCTTTAGGGTTTTCTGTGTATATGTTCATATTATCTGCAAATAGAGATATTTTTACTTTTACTTTGCCAATGTGGATGCCCTTTATTTCTTTGTCTTGTTTGATTGCTCTGGTCATAACCTCTAGCACAGTTTTTAATACAAGCAATGACAGTGGGCATCCTTGTCTAGTTCCTGTTCTTGGGGGAATTCTTTTAGTCTCTCTTCATTCAGGATGATGTTGGCAGTTGACTTTGTGTATATGCCCCTTATTGCACTGAGGAATTTGCCTTCTATTCCTATTTTGTTGAGCATTTTTAACATGAATGGGTGTTGGACTTTGTAAAAAAGCCTTTTCTACATCAATTGAGAAAATCAGGTGATTCTTATCCTTTGTTATTTATGTGGTTGATCACATTAGTTGTTTTTCTGAGTTGGCTGGTATGAAGCCGACTTGGTCATGATGAATTATTTTTTGATATAGTGCTGAATTGTTTTGGCTAAAATTTTGTTGAAGATTTTTGCATCTATGTTCATGAGTGATATTGGTCTGTAATTTTCTTTTAAAGTGAGATCTTTCCCTGGCTTTGTTATAAGGGTTGTGATGGTTTAATAGAATGAATTTGAGAATATTCCATCCTTTTCTATGTTGTGAAATAGCTTCAGTTGTATTGGCGTTAATGATTCTCTAAAAGTTTGGTAGAATTCTCTGGTGAAGCCACCTGAGTTAGGACATTTTTGGTTGGTAGTTTTTTGATTACTTTTTCAATTTCTTTTTTTTCATGGGTTTATTAAGTTGTTATGTTTCTCCTTGTGACAGTTTTGGTGGGTGGTGTAATTCTATAAATTTGTCCATTTCCTCTAGGCTTTCAAATCTGTTACAGTTTTTGTAGTTTTCTGTTAGGATACTTTTAATTTCAGTTAGGTTTGTTGTGACATCTCCTGTCTCATTTCTCATTTGGGTTATTTGTTTCCTCTCTCGATTTTCTTCTGTGAGTTTAGCTAGTGGCTTATAAATTTTGTTGATCTTCTCAAAAAAAAACAAACAAACAGATTTTGCTTCTGTTATTTCTTTCAATTGTTTTTCTAGTCTCTAATTTGTTTAGTTCTGCTCCAATATTTATTATCTGTTTTCTTGTTGTGCCTAAGGGGTTCTTTCTTCTGTTGTTCTCTTTCTACTTGTTCTGTAGGGTTAATTCTTCGATTTGGTCCCTTTATTCTGGATGTGTGCGTTTATACAGATAAATTGACCTCTGAGCACTGCTTTTGCTGTATACCATTAGTTCTGGTAGGATGTGTTTTCATTTTCATTTGATTCCATAAATTTCTTTATTGAATCCTTGATTTCTTCTATAACCCATGAATTTTTGAGCAAGTTACTCAGTTTCCATGAGTTGAAATTTTTACCCATGTTTTTTCTGCTATTGATTTCAACTTTTATGACTTTATGGTCTGAGAAGATGCTTTGCAATAATTCAGTGGTTTGGATTTTGTTGAGACTTGCCTTATGGATGAATAAATGATCCATTCTGGATAATGTTCCATGTGCATTAGAAAAGAAAGTGTACTTATCTATGGTTGGGTAAAAAGTTCTGTGTATGTCAATGAAGTTTAGTTGGTTGATTGTTGAAGTAAGATCTTCTGTATCTTTACTGAGCTTTATTCTGACTGATTTCTTCATTACCGATAGTGGAGTGTTTAAGTCTCTGACTATTGTTGTGGAATGATCTATCTCATTTTTCAATGTTGTCAGTGTTTTTTGATGTATTTAAATGCTTTGGTATTGGGTGCATAAATATTTATATTGTTATATCCTCGTTATGTATTGCACCTTTAAGCAAAAAACAGTGACTATTCTTGTCCATGATGGTGGGTTTTACTTTAAAATCTATTTTATCTGACATTGGTGTTGCCGCTCTTGCTCTTCTTTGCATGTTGTTAGCTTGGTATATATTTTTCCATCCTTTGATTTTCAGTTTATTCATATCTTTGAGTCTAAAGTATGTTTCCTCTGGGCAGCATATAGACAGATCATGTTTTTTGATCTAAACTCACACTTTCTGTTTCTTTATTGGAGCATTCAATCCATTTACATTCAGTGGAATTATTGATAGATATGCATTTAGTGCTTTGATTTTAGTGCCTTTATTTTTGTGTTGTTTACATTTGATCTGTTTAATATTCTGTTCTGAGTCTTTTTTCTGTATGGGCTTTATTTTCATCCTTTTCAGTGTAGGTTTTGTATCTGTTGAGACGCCTGTGTTATGTTTCTTGTTTTGATGTGTAGTATTGTTAGTTTGCTTTTTGGTTACACTTTGGTTCCCCCTTAATATTGTAAGTTTAAACCCATCTTTAACTTCTGTATGTTTCCTTAACATCCTCTCCGTGTAAAAGGGCTATAAATACTGTAATATATCCCTCTTTATAGTATGACGATGTCATAGTTTACATGTTAAGATCTTTGTTTCCATAATTTTAATATTTTAGCTTTGGTTGAGCTTTGTGACTTCTGAGTAAGACTCTGGATGCTGTGTTCTGCATTGCATCTTTGATGGTATTGATTTTCTAGTTGAAGAACTTCTTTCAGTATTTCTTGTAATTTTGGTTTGGTTTTTGCAAACTCTCTAAGCTCCTGTTTATCTGAGAATGTCTTAATTTCACCATCATATTTGAGAGACAGTTTTGAAGGATTTTATTTTTGGTTAGAAATTTTTCTCCTTCAAGACTTTGTATGTGTCATCCCATTGCTTTCTTGCGAACACAGTATCTGCCGAGAAGTCAGAGGACAGCCTACAAGGCTTCCCTTTGTATGGTAGCTTTGATTTAAGCCTAGCTGCCTTTAAGAGACTCTCCTTATGTTTCTTTTTATTAAGCTCGATTATAATATATATTGGTGTCTTTCTTTTGGGGTCTACCTTTTGTGGAGTTTGATAAGCACCTTGACTATTATGTTCTCTTCTTTCATGATGTGAGGGAAGTTTTCTGTCAGCAACTCTTCAACAATTATTTCTGCATTTTTCACTATCAAACCCTGTTCAGGAACTACAATTATTCTTACATTATTCCTCTTGGTAGAGTCCCACATGTTTCTTAATGCTTCTTCATTTTTCCTATTTGCTTTCTCTGACGTCTCCTCTTAAATGCTGATGTCAGTTGCTTTATCTTCAAACTCACTAAGTCTTCATTCCATTTCCTCAATCCTGCTCTTTTGGCTTTTCACTGAATGGTTTAACTCTGTAATTTTATTATTGTTCTACTGAATTTCAGATCATTGATGTTCTAGCAGTTCATATAGCTTGCTTAACTTTTTGTTTTTCTCTGCTGCACATTTCTTAATCTCTAGAAGGGCTCTATACTTAAAGTGTTTTTTTTTTTTTTTTTTAATCTACCTCCATTAATTTCAGGGAGGCTTTTCATGTGGGAAAATTTTCAATTCTTTATTTTAGGGTTTTCCAGAGCCATGGTGGTCTGCTTCTTTAAAAGGTTACATATTGATTGTTATGTTTGCACCATCAAAAAACTGTTTAATTTCTCCACAGCCTCTCCAGCATTTGTTGTTTTGTGTTTTTTGGATCATGGCCAACCTTGTTGGGATTAGATGATATCTCATTGTAGTTTTGATTTGAATTTCTTTAATAGCTAATGATCGTGAGCAATTCTGCATGTGTCTTTCAGCTGCCTGGATATCCTTTTTAGAGAAACATCTATCTCCTTCACCCATTGCTTAATTGGATTATTTATCCTTTTTTTGTTGATATTTTGTAATACCTTATAGCTTATGGAGATCAGACGTTGGGCTGATGTAGAGTTGCCAAATATTTTTTCCCATTCTGCCAGTGGTCTTTTAATTCTTTTGATGAAGTCTTTGGATGAGCAAAAGTGTTTGATTCTTAGTATTTTCCATTTACCTATTTTCTCTTCTGTCAATTGTGCTCTGTTTGTCAGATTTTGAAGTCTGTCTACATTGTGTATTAAAACTTCCATTGTTGATCCTATTTTATCTTGGATGAGCTTTATCATTTTAGATTTTATATTTAGGTTTTTTTATCCAATCTGAGTTGTTTTTTGTATAAGGTGTGAGATGTGGGTCTTGTTTCAATTATTTGCAGATGGATATCCAATTTTGCCAGCACCATTTGTTAAACAGACCGTTCTTACCTGAGTTTAAAATCTTGGGCCCTTTGTCAAATATCAACTGTTCATAGGAGGATGGTGACATCTCTGGGGTCTCAACTTTGTTCCATTGGTCTATATGTCTCTTTTAGTACCAGTACCAGTTTCTTTTGACTACTGTGGCAGTGTAATAGATTCTAAAGTCAAGTAGTGAGAGGCCTCCCAGTGTGTTCTTCTTTAGTAGTGCTTTACTTATCCAAGATTTCTTCCCTTTCCAAAGTTGATGATTTGTTTCTCCATCTCATTAAAAAATGTCACTGGAACCCAGACACCACTCACCAATGTGGGGTGTAGAGAGACCTCATTAGCAAAACACTACTTGTACCAATTGACCTTCACTTCCCCTGAAAGCACGGTCCCCGGCCCCCCACCACAGCTACTCTGTCCTTGCAATATTGGGTTAAGATGGGAGAAGTGCACAAGTTGTGTTGAAGTCCTGTTAATATTGATCTTTTTACTAACGTGTACTGTCACCAATTTCACCCAACCAAATTTCTAACAACTATCTAATCTAAACCTTCGCCCCTCACTCTCCTTCCCTCCCCATCCTTGCAGCCTTCAAAAAGTCTTTTCTGTTATACATGAGTCTACTTTTAAGTTCTTATTGTTGGGGTCTCATACAATATTTATCCTTCTGTTGCTGAGTACTTTCACTCAACATAATGTCCTGCAGTTGAAACCAGGTTAAGAGATGCTTCCTGCTATCATCATTGTTCTTTGTCATTGCATAGTGTCCCATTGAGTATATATAACATAGTTTACCTATCCATTCTTCTATTGTTGGGCATCTGGGTTGATTCCCTCTTTTGCTATTGTGGACTGTGCTGCAATGAACATTCGTGTGCATGTATCAGCTGGTGTGAATGGCCTTGATTCTGTAGGATATATTCCAAGCAGTGGAATTACTGGGTCAAATGCTATATCTATATCCATCATTTTAAAAGAAGATGAGATTGCTTTCCAAAGAGGTTACACCATTTTGCAGTTCCACCAACAGTGTAGGAGAGTTCCAATCTTTCCACAGCCTCTCCAGCATTTACTGTTTTGCTTTTTTTGGATCATGGCCAACCTCGCTGGGGTGAGATGGTATCTCATTGTCATTTTGATTTGAATTTCTTTAATAGCTAATGATCGTGAACATGTCCTCATATGTTTTTTGGCTGCCTGGATCTCCTCTTTAGACAAGAGTCTGTCCATCTCCTTTGCCCATCGCTTAATTGGATGATTTATCTTTTTCTTGTTGGTATTTTGTAGTACTTTATAGATTATGGAGATCAGGTGTCGGTCTGGCATAGAGTTGGCAAATATTTTTTCCCATTCTGTAGGTGGCCTTTTAATTCTATTAATAAAATCTTTGGATGAGCACAGGTGTTGGATTCTTAGTAGTTCCCATTTATCTATTTTCTCTTCTGTTGTTTGTGGTTTGTTTGACAGATTTTGAAGTCTGTCTACATTGTGTATTAAACCTTATATTGTTGTTCCTACTTTTTCTTGGATGAGCTTTATCGTTTTAGATTTGATATTTAAGTCTTTTATCCAGTTGGAGTTAGTTTTTGTATAAGGTGTAAGATATGGGTCTTCTTTTAATTTAGTGCAGATGGACATCCGATTTTGCCAGCACCATTTGTTGAAGAGATTGTTTTTACCCCAATTTAATGTATGGGGGCCTTTGTTGAATATCAAATGTTGATAGGCAGATGATGTCATCTCTGGTGTCTTGATTCTGTTCCACTGATCTATCTGTTGGTTTTTGTACCAGTACTAGGCTGTTTTGACTACTGTGGCAGCGTAATAGATTCTAAAGTCAGGTAGTGAGAGGCCTCCCAGTGTGTTCTTCTTCTTTAGTAATTCTTTACTTATCCGGCGCTTCTTCCCTATCCATACAAAGTTGGTAATTTGTTCCTCCATCTCATTAAAAAATGTCACTGGAACTTGTACTGGGATTACATTATATAAGTAGATTACTTTGGGTAAAATAGACATTTTCACAATGTTGAATCTTCCTATCCATGAGCAGGGTAGGTTTCTCCATTTATGTAACTCTCTCTTACTGTCTTGTAGTAAGGGTTTGTAGTTCTCTTTGTAAAGGTCTGTTATTTCTCTGGTTAGATTTATTCCTAGGTACTTTGTTTTCTTAGGGGCTATAGTAAATGGTATTGATTTGGTGATTTCTTCCTTAATAATCTTGTTTTTGGTATAAAGGATTTCTACTGATTTACTTATGTTTCTCTTGTAGCCTTAGACTTTGCCGAACTCTTCTATCAGTCTGAGTAGTTTCCTGGTAGGTTCTTTGAGATTCTATGCATATACAATCACATCATCTGCATATAGGGAGATTTTTTAGTTCTTCTTTGCCGATGTAGATGCCCTTTATTCCTTGGTCTTGTTTGATTGCTCTGGCTAGAATTTCTACTACAGTATTAAACAGGAGAGGTGAGAGTGAGCATCCTTGTCTAGTTCCCGTTCTCAAGGGAAGCTGTTTCTGTCTCTCGCCATTCAGGATGACATAAGCAGTTGGCTTTGTATAAATGGCCATCATTGCTTTGAGGCATTTGCCATCTGTTCCTATTTTGCTGAGACTTGTTAGCATGAATGGGTGTTGGACTTTATCAAATGCCTTTTCTGCATCAATAGATAAGATCAGGTGATTCTTGTCTTTTGTGATATCTATGTGGTTCGTCACGTTAATTGTTTTTCTGATGCTGAATCAGCTTTGTATCTGTGGCATGAATCCAACTTGGTCATGATGGATTATTTTTTGAATATGTTGTTGTATTCTAATGTCAAGAATTTTGTTGAAGTTTTTTGCATCTAGATTCATGAGTGATATTGGTCTGAAGTTCTCCTTTTTGGTTGGGTCTTTCCCTCACTTTGGTATCAGGGTTATGCTGGCTTCGTAGAATGAGTTTGGGAGTACTGCATCCCTTTCTATACTGTGAAATAGTCTCAGTAGTATTGGAGATAACTCTTCTCTAAAAGCTTGGTAGAATTCTTCAGTGAAGTCATTTGGGCCTGGGCTTTTTCTGGTTGGTAGTTTTTTGATGACTTTTTCAACTCTTCCTTTGTGATGGGTTTATTAAGTTGTTCTGTGTCACCTTGTGATAATTTTGGTAGGTGATATGAATCAAGGAATTTGTCTCTTCCACTAGGTTTTCAAATTTGTTAGAATACAGTCTTTTGTAGTATTCAGCTATGATATTTTTGATTTCTGCTAGATCTGTTGTCACAACTGCCCTCTCATTTCTAATTTGGGTTATTGTTTTCTTTCCTCTTTTTCTTTAGTAAGTTTAGCCAATGGTTTGTCAATTTTTTTGATCTTTTAAAAAAACCAGCTTATGGTCTTTTCAATTTTTTCCAGTTGTTCTTCTATTCTCGAATTTGTTTAGTTCTGCGCAGATCTTTATGATCTGTTTTCTTCTGGTACCTGAGGGGTTCCTCTGTTGTTCTCTCTTTACTTGTTCAAGCTGCAGGGTCAGTTCTTTGATTTGGTTTCTTTCTTCCTTCCAGATGTGTGCATTTATGGAGATAAACTGACTGCTGAGCACTGCTTTGGCTGTATTCCATAGGTTCTGGTTGGAAATGTTTTCATTCTCATTGGAATCTATACATTTCTTTATTTCATCCTTGATTTCTTCTACAACCCATCGTTTTTTGAACAAGGTGTTGTTCAGTTTCCATGAATTCCACTTTCTATGTTTTTTTTGCTATTGATTTCAACTTTTATGGCTTTATGATCTGAGAAGACGATATGCATTAATTCAGTAGTATGGATTTTGTTGAGAATTGCTTTATGTCCTGACACATGTTCTATTCTGGAGAATGATCTGTGTACAGTGGAGAAGAAGGTGTAGTTGTCCACTGATGGATAGAAAGTTCTCTATATCGATTAAGTCTAGTTGATTAATTGTGGCAATAAGATCTTCTGTATCTTTATTGAGCTTTTTTCTAGATGATCTGTCTAATAGTGAGAGTGGAGTGTTGAAGTCTCCTACTATTATTGTGGAGTGATCTGTCTCCATTTTGAGTATAGTCAGTGTTTCTTTGACGTATTCAGGTGCTCTAATATTAGGTGCATAAATATTTAATATTGTTAAATCCTGCTTGTGTACTGAACCTTTCAGCATTACATAGTGTCCATCCTTGTCTGTGATGGTGGATTTTACATTAAAATCGATTTTATCTGAGATTAGAATTGCCACACCTGCTCTTCTTTGTTCATTGTTAGCTTGATATATATTCTTCCATTCTTTGATTTTCAGTTTGTTCATATCTTTAAGTCTAAGGTGAGTTTCTTGTAGGCAACATATAGATGGGTTGTGTCTTTTGATCCAAGATGTCACTTGATGTCTGTTTACTGGAGCATTCAGTCCATTCACATTCAATGTAGTTATTGATAGGTATGTGTTCAGTGCTGCCTTTGTGATATGTGTTGATATTTTCTCTGTTGTTCTTATTAATCTGCTCTGTGACCTTCTTTTTTGTGAGTTGATTTTTCACCTTTTTCAGGGTTGTTTTTGTGGTTGCTGAGACTCCTGTATTACATTTCTTGATATGGTATGTTGCCTCATTATTGTGCTTTACAGCTGTCCCTGTGATCCCACTTCATAAACTATATATAAACCCAATTTTGATTGCTACCAGTCTTGTCAACTTTCTCTTCACCTGGAAGGACTATTAACAATTGTAGTACATCCCTCTTCTTAATATGATGATATCATAGTTCACATGATATCATGACTAGATAATTTCTTTCACTATTGTAGCTTTGATTGTGTTTGGAGCCTTCCATAACTGAGTAGGATTCTGAATAATGCGTCCTTGTAAAATACAAAGTTAGCAGTTTTTTTCTTCCAAGCCAAGGGATTCTTTCAGTATTTCTTGTAGCTTTGTTTTGCTTTTTACAAAGTCTCTGAGTTTCTGTTTTTCTGGAAATGTCTTAATTTCGTGTTCCTATTTGAAAGATAGTTTTGTAGCATATATAGTTGGCAGTTCTTCTTCTACAAGGCTTTGAATGTGTTATGTCACTGTCTCCGTGCCAGCATCGTTTCTGCTTAGAAATTCTATGAAAGCCTACAAGGTTTCCCTCTGAATGTCAGCTTTGCTTTGAGTCTTGCTGCCTTTAAGAATTTCTACTTATGTTTCATTTTGTTGAACTTGATTATAATATGTCTTGGAGTCTTTCTATTGAGATCTATGTTGAGTGGTGTTCGATATGTATGTTGGATATCTATATTCTCTGCTGTCATAATTTCTGGGAAGTTTTCTGTCAGCAGCTCAGCCACAATACTTTCTGTGTTCTCCTGTGTCTCCCCCTGTTCAGGAACTCCAGTTAATCATAGATTGTTCTTCTTAACAGAGTCCCACATGCTTCTTATTGCTTCTTCATTTTTCTTGTTTATTTTTTCTAATTTCTCCTCATAGATGCTGGAGTCAGTAGCTCTGTCTTCCAAGTCAGAAATTCTCTTTTCCATTTGTTTCATTCTGTTTTCTTTGCTTTGAATTGAAGTTTCTGTGTCTTAAATTTTGTTCTTGATCTGTTGAATTTCAAGGTACTGATGTTCCACCAGACTGAACACCTTGCTTATTTTTTTGTTTTGCTCTGCTGCATTTCATATAAGGTCTAGGAAGGCTCTCCGTATAATCTTTTTGTATTCACCTTCTGATAGTTTCAGAAAAGCTTCTTGTCTGGGAAGTTCTGAGGTGGTTTCTTTTGGGGGCCTTCTGATGCCATGGGTGACTTCCAGTGTACCGTCTTCTCCAATGTTTGTTGCTTTTTGGGCTTCATGTGGGTCAGTAGAGGCTGGGGGAGATGCTGTGAAGATGGATCACAGTTGTTTCCCTAGGTTGTTTCAGTCTGTGCAGGCCTGTGCTTGCCAAGAGTGGTATGAAGTCAAAATTAACAGCCCTATGCTGCATCCCAGGGCTCACTAGGTGTCCAACAGGCTCTGTTTAATTATCATTTCAGGTCTTGGTTTCCAGAGGGATTTAGGGAGGCATGCGTTTAGTCCACCATCTTGACTCCACCTCCTCTTATGCTATAAATCTTAATCTCTACCTGTGGTTAATAGATTGGATTATGTTAAAGAGGATTAGGATGGGAGTGTAAAACCTACCCTAAGGTGACCTCTTGCTCCACTGTGAAGTTTCCCTGAGATGTGGCTTGTACCACCTTTTATCCCACAATAGATAAAAGGAAAGGGAAGCAAACAGAAAGTTAGGAACCTCATACCACCAAGAAAACAGCACTGACAGCACAGCATGTCCTTTGGATCTGAGATTTCTGTGCCAACATGCCCTCAGACCAAAGAAAGACTGATACGGCACAAGGGCCTTCCTCTAGAGCAGACAGAGAGTGCATTTTCCTGGAGCTGGCACACTTAATTTGGACTTCTAGCCTACTGGATTGTACAAGAATAAACTTCTCTTTTTAAAAGCTGTCTGACAGTGGGGTGCTGCTCTACAAATAACTAAAATGTGGGAGCCATTTTGAAACTGAATGGATAGAAGATTCAAAAGGAACAAAGAAGGCGCAGATGGTGAGAAACAACAGAGTACTGGTGGCAGCAGTAGTGGCAGCAACAGAACCAGAGGCAGCGCTAGAGCCGACCCATGGAGCAGGAGAACTAAGTGCCTGGGCACAGAGTTTTCGTCATGGAATGGGGTTCCTCCAGGCACTTGAAAAGCTGGAGCTAGTCTTGCTAACCCACAGAGCAGGAGAGCTGAGTGCCTTTGTGCAAGATGCTTTCCAGTAAGAGTGGGGTGTCTCCAAGCACTTTAATCAGTGGAGCTACAGAGCTTTGGAACACTTGCCCCTGCAGGGCAAATGTGGGCCTGAGGCCTGGGCCATGCAGTCACAGGAAGCAGAAGCTGAAGAGACAAACAGCATGAGAAGCTGAGCTGCCTCAGTCTCAAAAGGTATGACCATGACCTCAGGGGCTTGAAAGGGTGGAACCATGGCATCCTATGTTTGTAAGGGTGGAATTGCCACTCATTTGGGCTTAGGGTGCACCTAAAGCTGATGGAGCAGAGTTTCTGTCCAAGCGGGCCTTGAAGGCAAAGTTGTAGTACAGGGCTAGGGGTCTCCACTCAGAATCCAGAGAGTGTGGCCAATATGTAGCATCTGGAGGACAGGGCCATTTTGTAAAATGCACCAGAAAATGTAAGGGTATTTTCAAAGCTTTGAGGGCTAATGTAATGTCTTCTGCTTACTTGTTTGTTCTCTGTTAATGCTTTTTTTCCCTGCAATTTCTCCCATTTGTAATGGAATGTCTAACTTGTGCCTGTTCTGCCATTGTACCTTTAGAAACAGATAGCTTACCTTCTAGGTTTCACAGATGTAGAGGAGTTTTTAAATTTCAGACTTGGAATTGACTTAAGACTTCTATCATATGAGATGAATGTGTTACATGCTTCAGTGATGTGATTTTTGGGGTGCCAAAGGGTTGGATGTCATGGATTGAATTGTGTGCCCCCCAAAATAGGTGTAGCCATGTGACCATGATTCCCTGTAGTCTACAATTGTCCTCCATTTTGTGATTGTACTGTGCTGTATGTTAAAGAATTAGGGTGGGAGTGTAAATCCCTTCAGAAGATCACCTCCCTGTTCCACATAAAGGGAGTTTCACTAGAGTGTGGCTTGCCCTACCATTAATCTTTGCATCCTACAAGAAATAAAAGGAAAGAGAAGCAAACAGAGAACTGGAAATTTCACACCATTGAGAAAGCAGCAACGGGAGAAAACCGTGCCCTTCAGACCCGAGGTTCCTTCACCAAGACGCTCCCTGGACAAAGACTGATGTAATACAGGACTTTCCTCCAGAGCCAACAAGGGGGAAAGCCTTCCCCTGGAGCGGACATCCTGAATTTGAACTTGAAGCCTACTGGACTGTGTAAGAATAAACTTTCTTTTGTTAAAACCATCCACTCTGTTAAAGTGGTATTTCTGTTAAAGCAGCCCTAGCTGACTAAAACACCATCCATTTGTGGTATTTCTGTTAGAGCAATACCAGATGATTGAAGCACCCACCTATACCTATTTTACTGAGAGTTTTTTTTAATCAAGAATGGTTGTTGGACTTTATCAAATGCTTATTCTGCATCCACTGAAATGATCCTGTGATTCTGTTCTTTTGTTTTATTTATGTGGCCTTGCATACCTGGTACGAGTGCTACTCGTTCAAGGTATATTATTATTAATTTTTGTTACGATGCTGCATTCTTTTGGCTAGAACTTTGTTGAGAATTTTTGCATCTATATTTGTAAGAGATACTGGTCTGTAATTTTCTTTTATTATGATGTCTTTTCTTGGTTTTGGTATCAAGGTTATGCTGGCTTCATGGAATGCATTTGGAAGTATCTCTTCCTTTCCTGTAGTCTGAATAGTTTGAGTAGTACTTGTGTAGGCTCTTCTCTGAATATTAGAATTCTCCAGTGAAGCCATGTGTGCAAAGCATTTCTATTATTGGAAGTTATTTTTATTACTTCTTCAATGTCTTCTCTTGTTATGGATCTGTTCAAATTTTCGACCGCAGTTTGTATTAGTTTAAAGAGGCAGTCTGTTTCTAGAAATCTGTCCATTTCCTCTACATTTTCAAATTTGGAATATAGTGTTTCATAGTTATGATCCTTTTTGCTTCATTTGGGTCTGTTGTAATGTCCCTCATTTCATTTCATTTCTTATTTGTGACCTCTCCTGTTTTTCTTTTGTCAGTTTGATCAGTGGTTTGTTGATTCTTTCAAAGAATCAACTATTGGCTTTGTTGATGCTTTCTACTGTTTTTCTATTCTCTATTTCACCTATTTCTACTCTGATCTTTATTATTTTCTTTCTTCTAGTTAATTATGGACTTTTTTTTGCTGTTCTCTTTCTATTTGTTTGAGTTGCATAGCTAACATTTTGATTTTGTCCCTTCTTTTTTATTTGTGCATCTATTAGTATAAACTAATTTCTGACCACTGCCTTTGCTGTGTTCCAAAGGTCTTGGTATGATGTGTTTTCATTCTTCTTTGATTCTAGGAATTTTTTTTCATTCACTCTATGATTTCTTCTATTAGTTTTTTTTTAAAGCAAGGTGTTATTCAGTTTTCATGTTTCTGATTTTTTCCCTTGCTCTTCTTTTATTAATTTGTAACTCCTGCTTTTATGGTGTTGTAATTAGAGAAAATGCTTTGTGTTATGTCAATACTTCAGGTTTTTTTAAGGGTTGCTCTGTATACTAAGATGTGGCCTATTCTGGAATACATTCCATGTATGTTAGATAAAGATAGGTACCTTGCAGCTGTTGACTGGAGTGTTCTATATATGTCTGTGAGGTCAAGTTGGTTGATTGTGGTCTTTAGATCTTCTATATCTTTGTTGAGTTTACTTGTAGGTGTTCTCTCTTTTACTGAGAATGCTTTGTTGAAGTCTCCTGCTATTACTGCAGAATTGTCATTTTCTCTTTTCAGTGCTGTTAGTTTGTTTTATATATTTTCAATCCCTGTTATTAGATACATAGACACTTATGTCTTTGTGGTATGCTGTCTCTTTAATCATTATTTAATGTTCTTCCTTGTTTGTGGTGGGTTTTTGTTTTAAAGTCAGTTGTATCCACGATTAGTCTTGCCACTCCTGCTCTTTTTTTGGTAGTTGATGGATATATATTTTTTCATTCTTTGATTTTTAATATATTTATGTATTTGTATTTAAGGCAGGTCTCTTGTAGACAGCATACTGATGAGTCCCTTTTTTAAAACAATCCATTCTGTCACTCTTGGTCTCTTTATGGGTGCATTTAAACCATTCATATTCAGTATGAGTATTGATAAAACACAAAAAAACCATTGCCTTCCAGTTTATTGTGACTCATAGCCACTGTCTGTCTTATTTATCTTTTGTATTCCTTATTAATTTTGAAAAAAATGATTTCTAGTTGTTTGTTTATTTTGAGGTTTTGGTTCTGTGTTATTTTCCTTAATTACTCCATTGCTTGGTCTGTATTTTCTTTATATTTCCCATGATTTTGTCCATTTTTTCCCTTATTTTTATCTGAATTTTCCTTCATCTTTTCCTAAACCCTGGAAGAGCACTGAATATTAGAGTTTTGAATTCTCTGTCAGGTAGTTCCAGTGTCATTTCTTCTACCAGAAGGTTATCTGTTAGTAATTTTTTGTGACTTTCTGGAACTACCTTTACCTGTTTTCTTTTTCTTTTCTTTTGACATGATCTCATGCCTCTGGGACATTCAGGAATTATTTTCCCTGTTTCATTTATTGATTGTGGATTTGCTTTGTACTGCTTTTTTTAAAAATTGTGTTTTAGTGAAAGTTTACAATACAATTCAAATTTGCATGGCTGCCTATCTGCAGCTCCTTCTACTCTCCTTGCCCAGTGGCAGCACACTCCTCCTTTCCATTCTATACATGTCATATCTTCTTAACAATCTCCTGTCCCCTCCTCTCCACCCTCTCCACTGCCATTTAGTAGGAGGCCAGAAGGATGACATCCTATAGATGCATAGAACCATAAAGCACACACATGATATGGTCACTCAGTGTCTCTGAGTCCAATCCATTCTTCTCTGAAGAGTTGACCTCAATAATGATCTATGATTTGGGGGAGCATCAGGTCTAGGGGCCATGCTCCCAGAGAACTCCCAGGCCTTTGGACCATCAATTGTGTTTTTTTTTTTAGTGGAGTTCTTAGGGTGTGCCCCTTTTTGTCTTGTGTTGCCCCTGGGACTCAAATTGTGAGCCCCATCACAGCTGTCATTGGTGGTGGCCAGGTACCATCTGGTTCTTCTGGTCACATATTGGTATAGTCACCCATTAATGAGGGTCTTTCTGTCCTCTGGGCTCTTTTTCCCTCATGTCATTGTTCTCCTTGGTGAGCATCTATTCCATCTGAGTTGGGACCGTTTGATGTACCTCAGATGACAGCATCCCAGCTTTTAAGACAACACACACCACTCACCAATATGGGGTACAGGAGACTCTCTTAGCAATAGGCTAGTTATGCCAATTAGCCTTGATGTCCCCTGAGAACATGGTCCTAGGACCATCACTCCTGCTACTTTATCCTTGAAATATTGGGTTAAGATGGAAGAATTTTCAGTTTATGCTTAAGTCCAGTTAAATTGATCTTCTTTCTGTTATGTGCTGCCACTGCTTTCACCTAACCAAATTTATATCAACTGTCTAATCTATAACCAACCCTTTCCCTCCGTCTCTCTCCTCCCTTGCAGCTGTCAAAGAGTCTTTTCTTCTGTACATGAGTCTGTTTTTAAGTCTTTATGATAGAGGTCTCATACAATATTTATCCTTATGCTGCTGACTGATTTCACTCAACATAGTGACTTCCAATTGAAACCAGGTTATGAGATGTTCCCTAAAATCATCATTGTTCTTTATCATTGCATAGTGTTCCACTGAGTGTACGTACCACAGTTTGTTTATCCACTCATCTGTTGTTGGGCATCTGGGTTGATTCCATCTTTTTGCTATTGTGGACTGTGCTGCAATAAACATTCATGTGCATATACCTGTTCATGTGACTGCCCTTGCTTCTATAGGATATATTTCAAGCAGTGAGATTACTGCATCAAATGGTATATCCATTTCCAGTTTTTAAGGAAGCAGCAGATTTCTTTCCAAAGAGGTTGTACCATTTTGCAATCCCACCAGCAGCGTAGGAGGGTTCCAATCTCTCCATAGCCTCTCCAGCATTTGTTGTTTTGTGTTTTTAGGCTCATAGCCAACCTTGTTGGCGTGAGACCGTATCTCATTGTAGTTTTGATTTGAATTTCTTCAATAGCTAATGCTCGTGAGCATTTCCACATGTGCTTTTTTTGGCTACCTGGGTATTTTCTTTAGTGAAGTGTCTGTCCATCTCCTTTGCCCAGTGCTTAATTAGGTTATTTATCCTTTTTTTTAGTCATATTTTGAAGTACCTTGTAGATTATGGAGGTCAGATGTCAGTCTGACATATAGTTGCCAAATATTTTTTCCCGTTCTGTAGGTGGTCTCTTAATTCTTGCAATAAAGTCTTTAGATGACCAAAAGTGTTTGATTCTTAGTAGTTCCCATTTATCTATTTTCTGGTGATCATGCTTTGTTTGTCAGATTTTGAAGTCTGTCTAAGTTGTATATTTAAACTTCCATTCTTGATTATATTTTTTCTGGCATGATCTTTACTGTTTTGGGTTTGATATTTAGGTCTTTTGTCCAATTAGAATTCTTTTTTGTGTATGGTGTGAGATATGGGTCTTGGTTCAGTTTTTTGCAGATAGATATCCAATTTTGTCAGAACCATTTTTAAAGTGACAGTTTTTACCCCAGTTTACAATCTTAAGGCATTTGTTGAGTATCAACTGTTCACAGGATGATAGTAGCACCTATCAGGTCTCAACTCTGTTTCATTGATCTATATGTCTCTTTTTGTACCAGTACCAGGTTATTTGACTACTGTGGTAGTGTAATACGTTCTAAAGTTGGGTAGTGAGAGGCTTCCTAGTGTGTTCTTCTTCAGTAGTGCTTTGCTTATCCAGAGTTTCTTCCCTTTCCAGACAAAATTGGTGATTTGTTTCTCCATCTCATTAAAAAAAGACACTGGAATATTGGAATTGCATTGCTTATGTAAATTGCTTTGGGTAAAACAGACATTTTCGCAATGTTAAGTCTTCCTTTCTGTGAGCAGGGTAGTTTTCTCTACTTATGTAAGTCTCTCTTGGTTTCTTGCCATAAGGTCTTGTCATTCTCTTGTTATTTCTCTGGTTAGATTTATTCCTAGGTATTTTATCTTCTTGGGGACTGTGGTAAATGGTATTGATTTGATGATTCTTTTATAATGATCTCTTTGTTGGTATAAAGGATTCCTACAGATTTACTTATGTTTATCTTGTATCCTGATACTTTGCTGAACTCTTCTGTTAGTTTGAGTAGTTTATTTATGGATTCTTTAGAATTCTCTGCATGTGCAATCACATCATCTGCAAATAGGGAGATTTTTACTTCTTTGCCAATGCAGATGTCCTTTATTTCTTTGTCTGGTCTAATTGGTCTGGCCAGAACTTCTAGTACATTTTTTTTTATGTTTTATTAATTACAATAAAAGAATAAACTTTCTAACATCTATCGATTAACTCATCTATGATAAACCCTCAGCCCCCATCCACCCATCTAGCCAACACAGTCATTTTCTTCTATGGATAATTCTCCTGTTAAGTCCTTATAACAGGAGTGTCATACAAAATTTGTCCTTTTGACACTGATTGATTTCACTCAGCATGATCTCGTCCAAATGAGACCACATTATGAGATGTTTTCTAAAATTGTCATTGTTTTTTATCACAGTATAGTGTTCCATTGAGTATATGTACCATAGTTTGCTCATCCATTCATCTGTTGATGGACATCGGGGTTGATTCCATCTTTTTGCTATTATGGACTGAGCTGCAACAAACATTCGTGTACATGTGTCTGCTCGTGTGACAACCTTTGTTTCTGAAGGATAAATTCCAAGCAGTGGAATTACAGGATCAAATGGTATATCTATCTCACGCTTTTTAAGGAAGCACCAGACTGTTTTCCAAAGATGTACTATTTTGCAATCCCACCAGCAGTGTAGAAGAGTTTCAATTTCTCCACAGCTTCTCCAGCATTTGTTATTTTGTGTTTTTTGGATCATGGCCAACCTTGTTGGGATTAGATGATATCTCATTGTAGTTTTGATTTGAATTTCTTTAATAGCTAATGAGTGTGAGCAATTCTGCATGTGTTGTTCGGCTGTCAGGATATCCTCTTTAGAGAAATGTCTATCCATCTCCTTCACCCATCACTTAATTGGATTATTTATCCTTTTCTTGTTGACATTTTGTAATACCTTATAGATTATGGAGATCAGACATCGATCTGACATAGAGTTGCCAAACATTTTTTTCCCATTCTGTAGGTGGTCTTTTAATTCTTTTGATGAAGACTTTGGATGAACAGAAGTGTTTCTTAGTAATTCCCATTTATTTATTTTCTCTCCTGATGAATGTGCTTTGTTTGTCAGATTTTGAAGTCTGTCTACATTGTGTATTAAAACTTCCATTGTTGATCCTATTTTATCTTGAGTGAGCTTTATCATTTTAGATTTTGTATTTAGGTCTTTTCTCCAATTTGAGTTTATTTTTGTATAAGGTGTGAGATATGGGTCTTGTTTCATTTTTTTGCAGATAGATATCCAATTTTGCCAGCACCATTTGTTAAAGAGACTGTTCTTACCCCAGTGTAAAATCTTGGGGCATTTGTCAAACATCAGCTGTTCATAGGAGGATGGTGACATCTCTGGGATCTCTACTCTGTTCCATTGTTCTATATGTCTCTTTTTGTACGAGTACCAGACTGTTTTGACTGTGGCAGTGTAATAGGTTCTAAAGTCAATTAGTGGGAGGCCTCCCAGTGTGTTATACTTCAGTAGTGCTTTACTTATCCGGGGCTTCTTTCTTTTCCAAACAAAGTTGGTGATTTGTTTCCCCTTCTCATTAAAAAATGTCTCTGGAATTTGTATTGTGATTGCATTATATAGGTAGATTGCTTTGGGCAAAATAGACATTTTCACGATGTTGAGTCCTCCTATCCATGAGGAGGACAGATTACTCCATTTATGTAGGTTTCTTTTAGTTTCTTGTAGTAAGGTCTTGTAGTTCTCTTTATAGAGATCTCTCATTTCTGTAGTTAGATTTATTCCTAGGTATTTTATCTTCTTGGAGGCTATAGTAAATGGAATTGATTTGGTGATTTCTTCTTCAATAATCTCACTCCTTGGCTTGGCTTGGTATAAAGGAATCCTACTGATTTACTTATGTTTATCTTGTATCCTGATATTTTGCTGAACTCCTCTATTAGTTCCAATAGTTTATTTATGGATTCCTTTGGATTCTCTGTATAATACAAACAATCACATCATCTGCAAAGAGGGAGATTTTTACTTCTTCATTGTCAATATGGATGCCTTTTATTTCTTTGTCTTGTCTAATTGCTTTGGCTAGAACTGCTAGCACAATGTTGAATAGAAGTGGTGAGAGTGGACATCTGTGTCTAGTCCTCATTCTCAAAGGGAATTCTTTCAGTCTTTCACCATTCAGGATGATGAAGGCAGTTGGCTTTGTATAGATGCTACTGATTACATTGAGGAATTTCTCCTCTATTCCTATTTTTATGAGAGTTTTAAGCACAAATGGTGTTGAACTTTGTCAAATGCATTTTTTGCATCAGTTGACAAAATCAGGTGATTCTTATCTTTTGTGTTACTAATGTGGTTGGTTACATTAATTGTTTTTCTGATGCTGAACCAGCTTTGCATCCCTGGAATGAAACCAACTTGATCATGATGAATGATTTTTTTTTATATGCTGTTGAATTCTATTGGTAGAATTTTGTTGAAGATTTTTGCATCTGGGTTCATGAGTGATATTGGTGTGCAATTTTCTTTTTTTCTGTGAGATCTTTCCCTTGTTTGCTATGAGGGTTATGCTGCCTTCATAGAATGAATTTGGGAATATTCCATCCCTTTCTATGGTGTGAAATAGCCTGCATAGTGTCAGAGTTAACTCTCCTCTAAAAGTTTGGTAGAATTCTCCAATGAAGCTATCTGGGCCGGGACTTTTTTTGGTTGGTAGATTTTGATGATGTTTTCAATCTCTTCCTGTGTGATAGATTTATTAAGTTGATCTACTTCTCTTTGTGATAATCTCGATGAGTCATATGAATCTAGAAATTTGTCCATTTCCCCTAGGTTTTCAAACCTGTTAGAGTACAGCCTTTCATAGTATTCTGTTACGGCATTTTTGATTTCAGCTAAGCATGTTGTAACATTTCCCATCTCATTTCTTAAACAGGTTATTTGACTCTTCTGCTGTGTTTCTTTAGCAAGTTTAGCCAATGGTTTATCAATTTTGTTGATCTTTTCAAAGAACCAGCTTCTGGTTTTGTTAAAGTTTTCGATTGTTCTTCTATTCTCTAATTCATTTAGTTCTGCTCTAAGCGTTATAATCTGTTTTCTTCTGGTGCCTGAGGGGTTCTTCTGTTGCTTCTTTCTACTTGTTCAAGCTGTAAGGTTAATTCTTTAATTTGCGCCCTTTCTTCTTTCCAGATGTGTGCAGTTATAGAAATAACCTGACCTCTGAGCACTGGTTTTGCTGTATCCCATAAATTCTGGTAGGATGTGTTTTCATTCTCATTTGAATCCATAAATTTCTTTACTTTGTGCTTAATTTCTTCTATAACCCTAGGCTTTTTGAGCAAAGTGTTATTCAGTTTCTATAAGTTTGAATTTCTATCTATAAATTTTCTGTTATTGATTTCAACTCTTATAACTCTATGGTCTGAGAAGATACTTTGCAGTAAAAAAGATCTGTATATGTCAATAAGGTCAAGTTGGTTGATTGTTGCAACAAGATCTTCTGTATCTTTTCTCAACTTTTATCTGGATGATCTATCCATAACTGAAAGGGGAGTGTTAAAGTCTCCAACTATTATTGTGGAATGATCTATCTCATTTTCCAGTGTTGTCAGTATTTTTTCAATGTATTTAGGTGCTCTGGTATTGGGTGCATAAGTATTTAATACTGTTAAGTCCTGCTTGAATATCGAACCTTTCAGCAATAGTGACCATCCTTGTCCACAGTAGCGGATTTTACATTAAAATCTATTTTATTTTAGATTAGTATTGCCACACCTGCTCTTCTTTGTGTATTGTTAGCTTTATATATATTATTCTAACCTTTAATTTTCAATTTCTCATATCTTGAAGTCTAAGGTGTGTTTCTTATCAGCAATGTATAGACGAGTCGTGTGTTTTGATCCAGGATGTCACTCACTGTCTCTTTACTGGAGCATTCGGTCCATTTACATTCAGTGTAATTATTGATAGGTATGTGCTTAGTGTCATCATTTTGATGGAATTACTTTTGTGTTGATGTTTTCTATATTGCTCTTAATGTTCTGTCTGGGGCATTCTTCTTTATGGGTTGCTGTTTCAGTGTTGGTTTTGTGTTCGTTGAGACTCTTGTATTGCATTTCTTATTTTGATACAATGTATTGTTAATCTGCTTTATGGCTACATGTATTATCCCACTTAACATACTAAGATTAAACCCAATTTTAACTACTTCATAACTCTGAAACTTCCTCTGCATCTGAAACAACTGTGACTATTGTAGTGTATCCCTCTTTTAGTGTGATGGTATTATAGTTGTCATGATGTGATCACTGATTCCCTTATTATAATACTGTAGCTTTGATGAAGTTTTGTGACTTCCTTAACTGATTAGAAATTTGGATGAAGTGTCCTGAATTGTGACCTAAAATATACATTTATGGAAGAGCTTCTTTCAATATTTCATGTAATTTTGGTTTAGTTTTTATGAAGTCTCTAAATGTTTCTTTATCTTCAAAAGTCCTAATTTAACCATTATATTTGATAGACAATTTTGCAGGATAAATAATTCCAGGATGGAAGTTTTTCTCTTTCAGGGCTTTGAATGCGTCTGCTCACTGCTTTCTAGCCAGCATTGTTTCAGTAGAAAAGTTAGACAAAGACGTACAGGGTTTCCCTCAGACTGTTAGTTTTGCTTTGAGCTTTGCTGTCTTCAGAAGCATCTGTTTATGTTTTAGCTTATTAAGCTTGATTATAATATGCCTTGGCATCTTCCTTTTTGGGTCTAGCTTTTGTGGTGTTTGTTAAACATCTTGGATACCTATGTTCTCTGCTCATAATCTCAGGAAAGTTTTCTGTCAGCATCTCTACAGCAATAGTCTCTATATTGTCATTAACCCCCCTGTGTTCAGCAACTCCAATTAAATGTAAATTATTCCTCTTCATGGAGTCCCACATGTTTCTTAATGCTTCTTCATTTTTCTCATTTATTTTCTTTGATTTCACCTCATAAATACTGGTGTCAGTGACTCTGTCTTCTAGATCACTAACTTCCATTTGTCCAATCCTACTCTTTTGGCTTTGGATAGAATTATCTACTTCTGTAATTTTGTTATTAATCTGATGTATTTCAAATATTTCAAATATTTTACCAAATTTTTCATTTTTTTCTATTGCATTTTGTTCAATCTCTAGGAAGGTTCTATATATAACTCTTCTATACTCAACCTCTCATAGATTCAGAAAGGCTTCTTCATTTGGGAAATTTTTTGAATCTTTAACTTAGGTAATTTTCTGGAGCATTTGAAGACTGCTTCTTTAAATGATTAATTATGGTCTGCTGCCTGTGTACCATCTAGATGCTGTTTGATTTCTCTGGTATTGGATCTAAGAGAATTGTTGGTCAGCAGCTGTCTCTAATACTCTAGTGATTTGCCCTCTCAGGGTGGAAGGCTCTGCTTATTGGGTGGCAAAGAGGATGCTCTGCTTATGGAGAAACTGGGAACTGTCTTCCAAGCCTACAATGTGAGTCAGAGAAAAGAGGGAGGAAAACAAGCCAGGCCTCTCAACAGACAGGTCTCCAGGCAAATACATAGACCTCTCTGTGTTAAACATAAACTGCACTTCTATGCAGGGAGCTGTCCAGGCGCTGAACTGGGAGTTGGGAGTTGTCCTGAACAGGCAGTCAGGAGCAGCAGGCTCCACTTGCCAGCTGATAATGAAGGTATGTTACTGGCTGTTTGTGGAAGCTGCAGTTGTCTGATACAATGAAACAGCAGAAGCAGAGGTCAGATGGCCGCTGGATCATTTTCAAGAAGGGAAGATCAGTGTGATACTGGTGCCTAGTCAAATATACTAGGTCCTAAGGCTCCCAAGATGTTCAGTGTTCCATACAAATATCATCCAGGCCTTAGTTCTCAGAGGGAAATGAGGAGACGTCTGTTTACTCCACCATCTTTTAACAGAATCTAGTACAATTTTGAATAGAAGACTTGAGAGTGGGCATCCTTGTCTATTTCTTGTTCTCAAGGGGAATTCTTTCAGTCTCTCTCCATTCAGGATGATGTAGGCAGTTGGCGTTGCATAGATGGCCCTTACTGCATTGAGGAATTTGCCTTCTGTTCCTATTTTGCTGAGAGTTTTCAGCATGAATGGGTGTTAGACTTTGTCGAATGCTTTTTCTACATCAATTGACAAAATCAGGTGATTCTTATTTTTTGTGTTATTTATGTGGTTGATCACATTAATTGTTTTTCTGATGTTGAGGTAGCCTTGCATCCCAGGTATGAGTCCAAGTTGGATGGGATGCATTATTTTTTTGATATGTTGTTGAATAATATTGGCAAAGATTTTGTGCAAGCTTTTTGTATCTAGGTTCTTGAATGATACTGGTCTGTAGTTCTTTTTTTGTTGGATCTTTGCCTGGCTTTGGTATCAGGGTTATGCTGGTTTCATAGAATCAATTTGGGAGTATTCCATCTCTTTGTATGCTGTGAAACAGTCTCAGTAGTATTGGGGTTAACTATTCTCTAAAAGCTTGTTAGAATTCTGCAGAGAAGCCATCTGGGCCAGGGCATTTTTTGGCTCGTAGTTTTTTGATGACTTTTTCGATCTCTTCCTTTGTGATGGGTTTATTAAGACATTCTACTTCTCCTTGTGATAATTTTGGTAAGTGATACAAATCTAGGAATTTGTCTATTTCCTGTAGATTTCCAAATCTGTTAAGAGTACAGTCTTTGGTAATATTCTGTTATGATACTTTCAATTTCTTATGGATCTGTTGTGGCATCACCCATCTCATTTCTTATTCAGGATATTTGTTTTCTTCTTTTCCTTCAGTAAGTTTAGCTAATGATTTGCCTATTTTGTTGATCTTTTCAAAATTCAGCTTTTGGTCTTATCAGTTTTTTCAATTTTTCTTCTGTTGTTTAATTCATTTAGTTCTGCTCTAATCTTTATGATCTGTTTTCTTCTGGTGCCTGAGTGGTTCCTCTGTTTCTTTCTTTCTACTTGTTCAAGCTGTAGGGTTAATTCTTTGGTTTGGGTCCTTTCTTCCAGATGTGTGCATTCATAGAAATAAATTGACCTCTGAGCACTGTTTTGGCTGTTACCTATATGTTTTGGTAGGAAGTGTTTTCATTCTCATTTGAATCCATAAGTTTATTTCATCCTTGATTTCTTGTATAATGCATGGCTTTTTGAGCAAGGTATTGTTCAGTTTCCATGAGTTCCAATTTCTATCTATGTTTTTTCTGCTATTGATTTCAGCTTTTATCACTTTATAGTCTGAGAAGATACTTTGCAATAATTTAGTGTCATGGATTTTGTTGAGATTTGCTTTATGTCTTAACACATGGTCTATTCTGGAAAATGTTCTGTGCACTGAAGAAGAAGGTGTAGTTATCTGCTGATGGCTAAAAAGTTCTGTATATGTCGATGAGGTCTAATTATGGCAATAAGATGTTATGTGTCCTCGCTCAGTTTTTTTCTAGCAGATCTGTGCAATACTGAAAGTGGAGTGTTGAAGTCTCCCACTATTATTGTAGAGTGATCTATCTCATTTTTTAGTGTAGTAAATGTTTGATGTATTTAGAAGCTCTAGTATTGGATGCATAAATATTTAATATTGTTAAGTCCTGCTTCTGTACGGAACCTTTCAGCAACAGATAGTGACAATCTTTGTCTACAATGGTGGATTTTACATTAAAATCTATTTTGTCTGAGATTAGTATTGCCACACCTGCTCTTCTTTGTATATTGTTAACTTGGTATGTATTATTCCATCCTTTAATTTTCAGTTTGTTCATATGTTTAAGTCTAGGATGAGTTTCTTGTAAACAACATACAGACAGGTTGTGTCTTTTGATCGAAGATTCCACTAGTCTCTCTACTGTAGTATTCAGTCTGTTTGCATTCAGTGTAATTTTTGATAGGTATGTGTTTAGTGCTGTCATTTTGATGTATTTATTTTTGTGTTGGTGTTTTCTCTGTTACTCTTAATATTCTGTTCTGGGTCATTCTTCTTTATGGGTTGATTTTTCATCCTTTTCAGTGTTGGTTTTATGTTTGTTGAGACTCCTCTGTTAAGTTTCTTGTTTTGATATGCTGCATGTTTGTTATGTTTTGCAACTACACCTATGAGTCCCCTTAATAATCTAAGTTTAAACCCGGTTTTAACTTCTACATATCTTACTGACTTCCTCTCCATCTGGAAGGACTATAACTACTGTAGTATATCCTTCGTTTTAATGTGATGGTATTATCATTTTCATGATTTGGTCACTGAAACCCTTCTTTTAATATTGTACTGTTCATTGAGTTTTGTGCCTTCCCTAACTGAGTAGGTTTCTGGATATTGGGTCCTGCATTTCTTCCTTAAATATAGAGTTAGTGGTTTTGTTTTTGTAAGCAAAGAGCTTCTTTCAGTATTTCTTGTAGCCTTGGTTCAATTTTTACAAAGTCTCTGAGTTTCTCTTTATCTGTGAATGTTTTAATTTCATCTTCATATTTGAAAGACAGTTTTGCAGGATCTGTAATTCTTGGTTAGAAGCTTTTCTCCTTCAAGGCTTTGAATGTGTCATCCCACTGCCTCTGTGCCAGCATCATTTCTGCTGAGAAGTCAGACAAAAGCCTACAGGGCTTCCCTCTGAATGCCAGCTTTGTTCTGAGTCTCATTGCCTTTACAAGTTTTTGCTTATGTTTCATTCTGTTAAAGTGGATTATAATATGTCTTGGTGTCTTTCCTTTAGGGTCTATTTTTTGTGGTGTTTGATGCACATCTTGGATATCTATGTTCTCTTCTTTCATAATTTCAGAAATGTTTTCTGTCTAAAACTCAAGAACAATACTCTGTGTTTTCAGGTATCCCTCCCAGTTCAGGAACTCCAGTTAGTCATAGATTATTCCCCTTGATAGTGTTTCACATGTTTCCTAATGCTTCTTCATTTTTGTGGTTTCTTTTCTCTGATTTCTCTTCATAAATGTGGTGTCAGTAGCTCTGTGCTCAAGGTCGGTAAGTCTAATTTCCAGTTGTTCAATTATGCTCATTTGGCTTTGAACTGCATTATCTAATTCTGTAATTTTGCTATTGATCCTTTGGATTTCAGAGTGCTGGTGTTCCATCAATTTGAATAGCTTGCTTAATGCTTCATTTTGCTCTGCTGCATTTTCTGTAATGTCTAGGAGGGTTCTCTGTATAATTCTTTTGTACTCGACCTCTGATAGTTTCAGAAAGTCTTCTTCATCTGAGAAGTTCTTCAGTTTTTTATTTTGGGAGTTTTCTTGAGCCATGAGTGGATGTTTCTTTAAATGTTTTATTAGGGTCTGTTGCTTTTGGGACATCTAGAGGCTGTTTAGTTACTCTGCTGTTGCATTAACAGGAGCTGAGGTGAAGTTCTGAGAAGTAATTTGATCACCAGCCATCTCTATGTACTCCAGTGACTGGGCCCAGTGGAATCTCTGGGGTAGCAGTCTCCACCTCCTGGCTGGCAAAGACACAGCCTTACTTGTGAAGTCACTAGAAGGCTGTCAGCCAACCTTATATGTGAGTGAGTGAAGGGTGGAAGAGATGCCATTGGACTGCACTGCAGTTATTTCTCTAGACAGTCTGATTTTAAAAGATATAAGCTATGTGACTGCTTCCAAAATCAGTCAGGCTGTTAGATGTGATCCTTCCAGCTGGCAGTGGAGGTATTTCTTCAGCTGTTCCCAGATGCTGTGATATAGTTCAAAGTAGAACAGGCCTGGTGTCATCCCCTTCCAGGACCCACCCTTAAGGTTACACTGTGCCAAACACAGCTCTTCTGCTGAAAAAGTGCTCCCCAGGCTGGGACTGGCTCCCAGTCTGGGAATTAGTCCCTGCTGAAGCCTCTAGTTGGGTAATTCCACCTCCTAATCAAACATGATGGCATCCCAGTCAAGCTGTCCCACCCCCACCAAACAGCAGAGTCTAATGGCAGAGGTCCAAAAAGAGAGGGTGGAGGGGCTGTGGTGCTCTACGTCTGGAGCCAGGCTCTCAAAATGTGGCTGTTCCACTCACTGATCACTTTAGCACTGCGGTTCTCCATAGCTGCTCATTAAGCCCATCCCCTGCTGCTGGCCAAAAAAAGAAAAAAAAGTTAAAAATGTCAGTTACCTTCATTCCACAGCAGCTGGCCAATTCAATCAGAGTGAGGCCCAGCAAGACAAGGAGTCTCCCATTCCATGGCATGTAGTCCAAACTGACAGCCCTACATTGTGTCCTAGAGCTCACTGGCTGTCCAGAAATCGCCATTTAATTATCACCCCAGGCCTTAGTTTTCAGAGGGAATTCAGGAGCCATGTCTCTAGTCCACCATCGTGACTCTGCCTCTGCATTTTTTTTTGTTTTAAAGTTTGATTATGTCTGAGCATGAGCACTGGGCATTTGTTGTTGCTTGCCTGTCTGTGGACTGGGTAGTTCTCACCACCTTTTACAGGTGGGCAAGTTTGGTCTCTCAGCTATGGTGTAGAATGGCAGGTCAAGCAGAAGGCAGAGGAGCAGGGATTGGTCATTTGTAGCATGAAACGGGATCAACACGATGGGCCCAGAGGGTAGCTCATGGCAGGATCCATGGCTCTGGGGATGCATGCTCCTGTTACTTGGTGACATGGAGGTTGGCCTGCAGTGCAATAGGCAGGATGGGAGAGGATGTTATGTGCAGAGCTAAGTGTGTGAGAGAAAGAAGAGAGAGAAAAAGAAGGCAAAAAATTAAGAAAAAGTAAATACAATGGTGTAGAGGTAGGATTTGATGAATTGGGGTCAGGCCAACTGTGGAAGGCTTTGTGCTTTTGGCTATCTAGTTGAGTGGTAGGGCTTGGCTTGTCAGGTAGGGGCATGGGAGGTACATGGGGTAAAAAGGTAGGAAGAAGGAAAGCAAAGAAGGGAAAGAGAGAAGAAAAAAACAAAACAACAATAAACATTATTATAGTGCTGGGGGAGCTGGCCATTGAGGGCAGGGTAGAATTGGGGTGACAACCAGATGATGTCTCTTTCACTGGGTGGTGTAGCACAGCCATCAGGAAGGGGTGGAGGCAGCACAGGGCCTAGGAAGAAGAAGGGAAACGGAGAAGGATAAAGAAAAATAAAAAATGTGGCACTGAAGACTGGACTCAGGAGCAGAGTGTGACCATATGGTGTGTGTACTTTATAATACATTTCTGGGAGGCTGTCCTACTGGTATCTTCCTAGATGGGAGAGAAGAGGGGGGAGAGGAGAGGACAGGTACCTTTTAAGAAGATACTAGAAATGTAGAGTGAAAAGCAGATGGAGCTGCAGATAGACAGGCATGAAAAATTGATTTGGATTGTATACTTTCACTTAATCACACACACAAAAAACCCCAAATCAACCAACCAGCCAAGCATCCAACCAATCAACAAAAAATGTTTCACTGAAAGAGTGAGCCTGTAGGAGTGGTGCAGACCCGAGGAGGCCATGTACCAGACGCTTTCTAGCTGAGTGGTATAGCAGCACCACAGCCTGATGAGAAGGCACAGGTGGCACATGAGGCTAGGTTTTTGATAAAAAGGAAAGGAAGGAAAGGAGAGAGAGAGAGATAAAACAACAACAGAAAAAGAAAAGAAAAACAAGGATGAAAACAAACAAATACAGATGGTGCTGAGGAAGTCAGTTGCTGATGGCAACACAGACCCTAGGGGGCCAGATATGAGGTACTCTCTAGCTGATAGGTGTGGCCCGGCCCTTTGAGAAGGTATGAGGATGGCACACAGGGTTAGGTGGGTGGGAGAAAAGAAGAAAGAAAGGGGAGGGGGAGAGAGAGAGAATCATATAAAGGAAACCAAGTCATACCAAACTAAACCAAACCAAAATATGGTGCTGAGAGAACTGGCTTGTGGGGACAGCATGGGTGCAAGGAAGATGTGTGCTTGTGGTTTTCTCGCCAAGTTGTGCAGCATAGCCTTTTAAGAAGGGCTAAGGACAGCTAGGTAGATGGGAGAATTGAAAGGAAGAAAGGGATAGAGAGAGAGGAAATACACAAAAAAACTGTGGCTTGAAAGAGATAGCTGGTTAGGGTGGCACAGACCAGACGAGGCTGAGTGCTGTTGGCACTCTAGCCAAGCAGTGGGGCACAATCTGTGAAGAAGGGGAGGGGATGGTACAAGGCACTAGGTGAGCGGGGGAAAGCAAAAGAAAGAAGGGAGAGAGAAAAGAAACAAAATAAGCCATAAATAAACAGATAAAAGATACACAAGCAGATAGATAAATAACAAGAACATAAAAAAGTGGCACTGAAGGAGTTGGCCAGTGGAGGCCAGTTGTGAGCTGATGTCTGTCTGTCTGAGTGACTGTGACCCACTGGAAAGTGATGGAGGCCTATGGCAGGTCAGGGGTGGGAAAGCATGTATCGCTGGTTACTGCACTCTGCTATTGGGAGCTCCATGAAACTGCCTTCCTATACTCTGTTCCTCAGTGACTGTAGACCAAGATGGCGAATTCATACTACATTAGCTGGTAGGGGATACGAACTCCATAGCATTCCTTGTTCATGGTCTCTGTCAGTGTGTTATTCCATGTGGTGCATCATGGGGTTCTTTATCCCTTCATTTGATTCTTAGGGTTCCAGCATTTACATTTGAATCCATTTTAGTTAATTTTTCATGTTTTGCTGCAGAAGGGTGGCATGGTACTTCTGTTCATAGTGCCTTGCTGGCTCCGCCTGCATGTTAGTTTTTTTTTTTGTCTTAGTCGGATCCGACTCGACGGCACTTGGCTGGCTGGCTATCAGAATATGAGGTCTGGCAATTACTTTCATTAACTCACCCTAGAAAAAATGCTACATATGTCATTGCTGATTGTAACTGTCACCATCTTCAAAGTACTTCCCTTGGGAATCTATACACCGATGCCAGTGCCTAGTCCACCCTTCAAAGCAATTTTGGAACTTTTTTTTCTGGAATGACATAACAGTTGTCATTGTATTATCTTTGATGTCCTGGATGTCATCAAAATGTCTTTTTTTCAATCTTTCCTGTATCTTTGGGTAGAGAAAAAAGTCATTGGGGGCCAGATCAGGTGAGTAGGGAAAGTTTTCCAAGACAGTTATTTGCTTGCTGGTTAACAACTCTCTCACAGGCAGTGCTATGTGAACTGATGCATTGTTGTGATGCCACAGCCATGAGTTGCTGGCGAAAAGTTTAGGTCATTTTTGTCTAACTTTTACAGACAGCCTTTTCTGCACTTCCAAATAGTAAACTTGGTTAACTGTTTGTCCAGTTGGTATAAATTCATAGTGAACAATCCCTCTGATATCAGAAAAGGTTAGCAACATCGTTTTGACTCTTGATTTGGACTGATGGAACTTGGTCATGGAGAATTGGCTGACTTCCATTGTGTACTTTCACACATTGTTTCAGGGTTGTATTAGTACACCCATGTTTCATCACCAGTGATAACATGGTCCAAAACATCATCTTCGCTCTCCAAAAGGTCTTGGCAAATTTCAACTCTGCTTTGCCTTCGTTCATCAGTGAGCTTCTTCGGCATCATTTTTGTACACACCTTTCTCATGCTAAGATTTTTGGTTAAGATTTTCCTGTTTATTGATGTTTACTTGGTCTGCTATGGTTCTCACAGTCAGCTGGTGATTTTGACGCACAATTACATAAATTTTTTGCAATGTTTTTGTCAGTTCTGTGCATTACTGGCTTCTTTGACCTCTCTTCATCAGTGATGCTTTCTCTCTCTTTGGAAAAATAGTTAATCCTTTTGTACACTGCCATTTTATTCATGGCATTATCCCCATAAACTTAGACTAACATGTCTCTGCGTTCACTTCCACTCTTGCCAAGTTTAAAAAGAAATTTAATGTTTGTTCATTGCTCTAATTCAAGCTCTGACGTTCTCATGATGGCACACGAAAGTACTCAACAACAATAATGAATGCCACTCAGTAAGCCACTGTCACACATTGACATGAACACAGTTGTGAGACACTGGTATACCAAGGTTCTGAAACCTTACTGAGTTGTTTGCACAGTGCTGCCAATGTAAGTGCATGGTGGCAAGTTCACGAATCTAATTGTCAGACCTCATATTCTACTCACATTTTATTAGCATAAATACCCTGATACCAGAGATGATATACTTTATTTCTGCCTCCATCCTTCCATGCAATTGATAACATCTTGGGGGTCTTTTGTGCTCATCTTTTGTCCTACCATCAAGACATCCCTCTTGTATCTAAATTCCAGTAAAGAGATTTTCTTCTGGAGTAGCCACCATCACTGGTTGAAAACACTGAACTTCCACAGCACAGTAAACCAAAGCAGGGCCTCATGAGTATGCCTGTAATAAATATGATCAGTTGGAGGGAACAAAGGCCAAACAGCTTTCAGACACATTTTTACATTTAGTTTGACAACCAAAATTTTATTTTTTTTCCACCGACAGACAGAATGTATTGTCTTCTAAATTTTATTCCAGTAAGATATATGGTGCTTGATGTTTTCTTGTAAAAGCTTGCTGAGACAGAAGATCTTAGCATTTAGGTTGAAATAAGGAGACTATTGATTTGTTTTGTTCTTTTTCTTGAATTCCTGTCCATCAGCACTAAAACTGGGCCACCTGTGTCCAACACGTGATAAGTATTCCATAAAATGTAATAAATGTATAGCAAAATCAATTGTCCTTGTCTACCTTTTGATATTTCCTATATTCCAGTCTAAGTTTTTAATCTAAACTGATCAATTAATTTATAGTGACCCATATTTCCATCTAGGAAAGAGAGGGAACTTGAAAAACTCCTTCATAAGGGAGGTTAGAGACTTAAACATATCCTTCACAAGGCTGTTTGTACTTTAAAAGAGGATTCTAAGGAAGAGCAGGTGTCTAACAGTTGAAAGTCAGCTTTAGGTTGGGGTCTTTATCAGAGGTCTTTAAATCTTATCATAAGGTAATGTGGGAATTCACAGGAGCAAGAGGTTGCATTTTGGTTTGAGCTGGTTAGGAGTCAGAGAACATACATTTTACCAATTTAAGGAAACTTTGCTGAAAGTTTGGTTGCTCGAATCAACTTAGAGAAGCCATGGACAAAAGGCCTGGTGATTTTCCAAAATGCAACATGCTAAAAAAAGTATGGACCACAGCTAAACTCTTAAACACATAGAGTGGCCATCAGTGAGAATTCTTCAATGGCATCCAGTTTAGTTTATGGAAGAAGGAACATTTGAGTAGAGCCTTAATGGATAGGTAGTATTTCACCATTTAGGGATGTTGTTGTTAGGTGCCTTCAAGTTGGTTCAGACTCCTAGTGTTCCTGTGCACAACTGAACAAAACCTGCCCTGTCTTGTTCCATGCCCACAATCATTTTTATGTTTAAGCCCATTGTTGTGACCACTGTGTCAATCCATCTCATTGAGGGTCTTCTTCCTTTTTGCTGACCCTCCAGTCTACTAAGCATGATGTCCTTCTCCAGAGACTCACCCCTCCTGACAACATGTCCAAGGTATATAAGATTCAGTCTCTCCATCTTTACTTCCAAAGAGCACTCTAGTTGCACTTTTTCCAGAACAGATCTGCTTGTTCTTTTGGCAGTTCATGGGATGTTCAATATTCGCCAATGCCACAATTCAAAGGCATCAATTCTTATGTCTTCCTTGTTCATTTCCCAGCTTTCTCATGCATGTGATATGATGGAAAATACCACAGCTTGGGTCAGGTGCACATTATTCTTCAAGTTAACATCTTTACTTTTCAATAATATTTAGGGGTTGAAGGACATCATAAATAAAACAAACAAACAAATAAGACAGTGTGAGCAAAGGCCCAGAAACTAAATGTGTTCCAAGTAACAGCAAGTAGCTCAGTTTGGATTAGACGTGGAAAAGGAAGGAGTGTGGAAGGAGGTGAGTATAGAAAGTTGCCTTGGAGAAGGATCATGGAGAGACCTGAAGGACAGGCAAAAGAATCTAGGCACTGAGAAGTATCATAATCTGAGCTGTTTTTAGGCGGATAAATATAAGTGAATCTGTCCAGACTCCAACGTCTTTGATGAGGAAAGCTTTGTTAAGAGGATTACTACAAAGCTCTGTCCACCTGACTTTTCACACAGATTATTTTTACCTCAGTAATTCTTTGAAGAGTTTAAAGTCCCCAGGTAAGATTTTGTTCTACTGGTAGCAGCTTTGATTGGGAGTGCAGTGGTTAAGAGCTCAGCAGCTAATCAACAAGCTGACAGTTCAAATCCATCAGCCACTCCTTGGAAACCGCATGGGCAGTTCTACTCTGTCCTATACTGTCTCTATGAGTTGGAATCAAATCCAAGACCGTTACAATTAGGATTGTATGTCAAGTTGCCTTGGCCATGATTCTCTGTATATATGTGATCACTACCATGATTGCAGCTGCTGTGAGTAGCCAACCAGTTTAAAAGGTGTTTCCTTGAAGATGAGGCCTGGGTGTTTATATAAGCAGGTGTTCCGGCTTTTTGCTTGCTCTGGATTCTGTGGCTGCCTCTGGTTTGTCTAACCTCCAGCTCTTGGGACTTGAGCTATGAGCTTATCTGCAGATCTTGGAATTTATCCCTCTTCACAGCCTGCAGGTGGGAGCCCTGCTCTCTGACTTGCTGATCTTGGGTTCACTAGCCCTCGCAACTACATGAGTTGAGAGAAGCATCCTCCTGATATATGGACTTAAGGTTTTCCAGCCTCTGCAATCACATGAGCTGTTTCATTGATATAAATCTCTGTCTATATATATGCTTTACTGGTTTGGCTCTCTATAGAACCAAGCCTAAGACAACAGCAATCGGTTTGGTTAGCAGCTGTAGCTCTTAAACACTGTGCCACCAGAGCTGCTACTTGAAGCCAGTAATGAGTCTGACTTGTTTCTTCCTCTGAATATCTATACAGCACAGTGAAATAAAATAACCTAATGTAATCATTATTGCTCATGAACAATACTTAGCAAAAATGCTGAGGATCATTTGATTTCTTTCCCAGACGTTTTAGTTAGATATTGACATCCCTAAAACCTGGAAGTTTTTTTCGCTTCTGTTTCCTATGGGGAACTTTAAATTTCTGAGAAGCAACTAACTACTTTACTAGTAAGAGAGGGAAATTGGGCCTTTATTATTTTATTTTCAATTAAAGATTCAGGTCCAAGACTAACTTTTCAAGTGAATTTGAACATTATGCAATTTGTTGAGAAGCTATTGTCTTCGGGGGTGAAATAGCCATACTAAAATATCCTTGTCTAGCTTTGGAAAGTTCTAGAATACCCAGGCCCTGGAGGGTGAAAAAAACCTCTCTCTTAATTTGCCAAGCCAGCCAAGTGCCGTCGAGTCATTTAGAATTTGTATTTTTTATAGATTTTGAATAATTAAATATTATTGAAGTTATGAGAAACCTTTGATGTGAGTTCTTAACAAAGATGAGACAATTAGGTTCTTTTAATTTTTCCATAGTTTTTCCCATCACCTCTCCTTTAGAGCTTTCAGATATTATTTCATTTTTTTCCTATTAAGACATGTTCTCAGGAAATTAACATGAGTCATTGACAGCTCATTGTTGATGAATGTAAATAATAATTACTCGGTTTGGGTAGGATAAAAATCTATGTTCTCAAACAATCATGCATCAGCTGGCAGGCAGGAAGGGTGTATTATTGTGGTGAGAGGTGATGGTAGTGCTGGGGTTTCCCAGAATTTCTAAATCATATTGAGTAGGTGTTACCTAGTCTACTAACTTAAGCTGATCCTAGAACCACATTATTCTTGTTCTTTTCTTCCTCCTCACTGCATTTTTATTGTATGTTTCCAGTTTTTAATTTTCAAAAATGTCAAAAAAAGTTATATGAACAGCACAATACATATGTGTGTATGTGTGTATAATTTTTTTTCTGGAACATTTGAGAGTGCATTGCAGACATAACACTTCACTTATATTTCAGCTTGAATTTTGTAAAACTAAGGGACTGAATCAGAATATAATTGTCTCTATTATGAAACTTAACATTCATTCATTATAAATACAGGATATATTCAAATTTACTTATTGTCTGTATGGTATTTTCTAATTTCATGATCAAAAAAGGATTACACATTACTTTTACCTGTTTTGTCTCTTTAATATCATTTATCTTTGAACAGCTTCTTGGCCCTTTTTTAGGGGAGGAGTGTTGTTCAAGACATTTAGATTTTTGAGAATTTCGTTAAGTTTCTTGCAGAATAGTTCTCCATTTAGACTAGTCTGTTTCTTTTCTCATGCGTTTTCAACAAACATTCTATATGAATGGTACTCTACCCCTCATAAATTATATTGGGAGGCATATGATAATGATTTTTTTACATTATTGGTAATATTGTTTGATAATATTGTCCTTGGACCACTCTTATTTTAAATTAGCATTAGAAACCATGGCTGTTGAGTTGATTCTGACTCATAGCATTATTGACATATAATTCACATACCATAAAATTCAGTCTTTTAAAGTGTACAACAAATGGTTTTTAGTATATTCACAGAGTTGTGCAATTATCACCACCATCTAATATCCAAACATTTTCATCACCTCAAAAAGAAACCATATACCCATTAACAATCACTTCATTATTGTTTTTAGGTGCTGTTGAGTCAGTTCTGACTCATGCAACTCTATGTGTAACAGAAAGAAAGACCACCCAGTTGTGTGTCATCCTCACAATAATTGCTATGTTTAAGTCCATAGTTGTAGCTACTGTGTCAATCTGTCTCATTTAGGGTCTTCCTTTTTTTTTTTCCACCGACCCTCTAATTTACCAAATATGATGTCCTCCTCCAGGAACTGGTCACTCCTGATAACATGTACAAAGTACGTAAGACCAAATCTCGCCATCCTCACTTGTGAGGAACATTCTGGCTGTATTTCTTCCAAAAAATTTTGTTCGTTCTCCTGGCAGTTCATGATATATTCAACAGTCTTTTCCAACACCGTAATTCACATGAATTAATTTTTTGATATTCCTTATTTATAGTTGAGATTTTGCATGCAAATATGATAAGTGTAAATACCATGCCTTTGGTCAGGTACACCTTTGTCCTCAGGGTGAAATCTTTGGTTTTTAACACTTTGTAAAGAGGACTTTTGTAGCAGATTTACCCAATGCAATAACAGGTAATTTGATTTCTTGACTTCTGTTTCCATAGGCTTTGACTGAGGAGCAAAGTCAAAGTAAATCTTTGACAGTTTCAGTGTTTTTTCTGTTATTATGATGTTGCTTATTGGTCCAGCAGTGAGGATTTTTGCTTTCTTCATGTTGAGCTGTAATCCAGTACTGAAGTCTTTGATCTTCATCAGTAAGTACTTCAAGTCCTCTTCACTTTTGTCAAGCAAGGTTTGTCATCTGCATATTGCAGATTGCTGAGTAGTAGTTAAGTGTTACATTTGCTAACCAAAATGTCAGCAGTTCAAATACACCATGAGGTCCTTGGAAACTCTATGGCGGAGTTCTACTCTCTCTATAAGGTTGCTATGAGTCAGAATTGACTCGACAGCAGTGACTTTGGCTTAATGAACCTTCCAGTAATCTTAAAGCCACATTTTTTCATATATTCCAGTTTCTGGGATAATTTGCTTAGCATAAAGATTGAATAAGTATAGTGAAAGGATACAACTCTGACACACGCCTTTCCTGACTTTAAACCATGCAATATCCCCTTGATCTGGTCAAACAACTACATCTTGGTCTACGTAGAGGTTCTTCATGAACACAAATGTTCTGAAATTCCCATTCTTTTCAATGTTACCATAATCTGTTACAAGCCACATGGTTAAATGCCTTTGAATAGTGAGTAAAATATAATATTTTTCTGGTATTCATCTGACATCAACATGGAAGATACACTTCATTCCGCATCCTCTTCTAGCTTGAATTTTTGCCAGTTCTCTGTTGAGTTAGTGCTGCAACTCTTTTTCAGTTTTATTCACTAAAATTTTACTTGTGTGATAATAATAATATTGTTTGATAATTTTGCCATTCTCTTGGATCATGTTTCTTTGGAATGAGTGTGCATGGATTGCTGTTGGTTGGGCCATTTAGCTATCTTCCAAATTTCGTGGCATAGAGAAGTGAGTACTTTCATCATTGCATTTGTTTGTTGAAACATCTCAGTCAGTATTCCTTAATTCCCAGAGCTTTCCTTTGTTGCAATAGCTTCAGTGCAGCTTGAACGTCTTCATTCAGTACCATCAGTTCAAGAACATGTGCGGTCTTCTGAAATGGTTGAATATTAACCAAGTCTTTTGTTACAATGTCTCTGTGTATTCATGCCATTTTCTTTTGATGCTTCCTGCATCACTCAGTATTTTGTGCATCCAACCCTTCATTACTACATCTTGAGACTTGACTTTTTTCTTCAATTCTTTCAGCTTGAGAAACGTCAAAAAGGTTCTTCCCTTTTGCTTTCTAACTTCAGGTCTTTGCTCATTTTTTTTTATAATACTTTGACTACTCGAGCAGCTTTTCAAAATATTCTATTCAGCTCCATTACGTCATCATTTCTTCTATTCACTTTAGCTGCTGTACATTCCAGAGCAAGTTTTAGGCTCTCTTCTGACATTTATATTGGTCGTTTCTATCTTTCCCATCTTTTTAATGACCTTTTGGTTTTGTCATGTATGATGTACTGGATGTCATCCCACAGCTTATCTGGTTTTCAATCAAATTAGTGTTCAGTGCATCAAGTTTATTCTTGAGATAGTCTCTAAATTCATATGGGATATAGTCAAGATTGTACTTTGGATCTTGCGTATTGGTTTTAGTTTTATTCAACTCGAACTTGAACTTGCGTAAGAGTAATCGGTATTCTGATCTGAAGTTAGCTACTGGCCTTGTTCTGACTGATGATGTTAAGCTTCTGCATTACCTCTTTTGACATATGTAGTCAATTTGATTCTTGTATATTCCATCTGGTGAGGTCCATGTGTATACTTGCTGTTTATGTTGTTTTAGAAAAAGATATTTCCAGTGAATAAGTTGTAGGTCTGGTAAAAGTCTATCCGTCATGCATCTTTTCTGTCTCCAGTGCCATATTTGCCATTTACTGATTCTTCTTCATTTTCAACTTTTGCATTACAATGACCAGTAATTGTAAATGCATCTTGATTGCATATTTGATCAATTTCAGACTGCAATAGTTGATAAAATATTCAATTTATTTATTCTTAACTTAAGTGGAAACCACTAAACTACTTTCTGTCTCAAAATAGAATTTGCCTATTTTGGACATTTTATATGAATAGAATCACACAACATATGATTTTTTGTGTTTGGCTTCTTTCACTTAGTATAATGCTTTCAAGGTTCATATGTGTTGTAGTATCTATCAGCACTCAATTCCTTTTTATGCCTGAGTAGTATTCCACCTTATGTATATATGCCATTTTTTAAATTGTCATTAAATGGAAGTATACAAATTAATTTTACATGCCTTCCTATCTGCAGCTTCTTCTGCTCTTCTTGCCCAGTGACAGCACATTCCTCCTTTTCATTCTATACTTGTCATATCATTTTAACAAGCTCCTGTCCCCTCCTCTCCACCCTCTTCTCTCCCATCTAGAAAGAGACTAGTAGGACAGCATCCTGTAACTGCACAGGACCATAAAGTACACACACCACATGGTTACATTGTGTCCCTGAGTCCAGTCCAGTTTTGTGTGAAGAGTCGACCTTAGTAGTGTTTTCTGGACAGGGGCAGCAGCAGATCTAAGGGCCATGCTCCCAGGGGATCCCCAGGCCATCAGACTATCAATTGTGGTCTTTTGGTAGAGTTCTTGAGCTGCACCTCTCTTTTTCTCATGTTCCCAAAGGGCCTCAACATGGTGTGCCCAATCATGGCTGTCTTTGGTGGTGGCTGAGCACCATCTGGTTCTTCTTGTCACATGTTGACTCAGTCTCCTGTTCACATAGGTCCTTCTGTCTCCTGAGCTCTTTTTTCCTTGTGTCTTTGTTGTTCTCTGTGATCATCTTTTCCGGATGAGATGAGATCATTTGGTGTACCTCAGTTGGCAGCTTGCTAACTTTTAAGATCCCAGGCACCACTCACCAATATGGGGTGCAGAAGATTCTTAGAAATAGGCTAGCTATACCAATTGGCTTCTATGTCCCTTGAAAGCATGGTCCCCAGGACCCCGCTCCTGCTACTCTATCCTTGTAATATCGGATTGACCTTAGAAAAGCTTTCAGTTTATGGTGAAGTCCACTTAAGTTGATCTTCTTTCTACTATGTGCTGTCACTGCTTTCACCTAACCAAATTTCTATCAACTATCTAATTTATGACCAATCCTTGCCCTCCCTCCCCACCCTTGTAACCATCAAAGAGTCTTTTCTTCTGTATGTAAGTTTATTTTTAAGTCCTTATTGTGGGGGTCTCATACAATATTTGTCCTTTTGCTACTGACTGATTTCACTCAGCATAATGTCTTCCACTTGAAACCAGGTTATGAGATGCTTCCTAAAATCATTATTGTTCTTTATCATTGCATAGTGTTACGTTGAGTATATGTACCGTAATCTGTTTATCCATTCATCGGTTGATGGCCATCTAGGTTAATTGCATCTTTTTGTTATTGTGGGCTGTGCTGCGATAAACATTTGTGTGCATGTATCTGTTTGCGTGACAACCTTTGTTTTTTTGTAGGATATATTCTGAGCAGTGAGATTACTGGATCAAATGGTATATCTATTTCCAGCTTTTTAAGGAAGCACCAAATTGCTTTCCAAAGACATTGTACCATTTTGCAATCTCACCAGCAGTGGAAGAGAGTTCCTATCTCTCCAAAGCCTCTCCAGCATTGTTGTTTTGTCTTTTTTGGATTATGGCCAACTTTGTTGTAGTAAGATGGTATCTCATTGTACTCTTTTGTTTTGTTCATAGGGTCACTATGAATCTCAGTGGCACCTAACAACAACAACAACACGACATAAAATGATACTGGTGAAGAGCATGCTTCTTGACTTAAGTAGAGACAGGAGACTAACTGGGCAGTTCCTGTCTGGAGGCAAGATGAGAAGGCAGAGGGGGACAGAAGCTGGTTGAATGCACACAAGAAATACAGAGTGGAGAGGAGGAGTGTGCTGTCACAGTGTGGAAAGAGCAACTAGAGTCACATAACAATGTGTGTGTAAGTTTTTGTATGAGAAACTGACTTAAATTGTGAATGTTCACTTAAAGCACAATAAAAAAAAACAGTGAAAACCTTATGAATAGCAGTTGAACACAGTCTGATTTAGGGCCTGAAGATGAGCCCCTCAGGTTGGAACATGTTCAAAAGATGACTGGGGAAGAGCTACCTTCTTAAACTAGAGTTGGCCTTAATGACATGGATGGAGTCAAGCTTTCAGGACCTTCATTTGCTGATGTGGCATGACTCAAAATGAGAAGGAACAGTGGCAAACATCCATTAATAATAGAAACATGGAGTGTACGACATATGAATATAGGAAAACTGAAAGTTGTCAAAATAAAATGGAACACATAAACATGAATATGTAGGGCATTAGTGAGCTGAAATGGACTGGGGGACTAGTATTGGCCATTTTGAATCAGATAATTGTATGGTTTACCATACCAGGAATGACAAATTGAAGAGGAACAGTGTTGCATTCTTCATTAAAAAGAATATTTCAAGATCTATGCCAAAGCACAAAGCTGTCAGTGAGTGATAGGACAATACCTGTATGCCTACAAGGAAGACTGGAAACCTTGGTAGCATAGTGGGTTAAGTGCTATGTCTGCTAACCAAAAGGTCAGCAGTTCAAATCTTCCAGGTGCAACTTGGAAACTCTATGGGGAAGTTCTATGCTGACCTCTAGGGTCACCATGAGTCAGACCTGACTTGATGGCAGTGGGTTTGGGTTACAAGGAAGATCAATTAATATGAATTCTGTTCAGATTTACTCACCAACCACTAAATTAGAGATTTTTACCATCTCTGCAGTTTGAAATTGATCAAATATGTTCAATGACGTACTGTTGTACTGATAATTGGTGATTGAAATGTGAAAGTTGGAGGCAAAAGAGAAGGAACAGTGGAAAATATGCCTTGGTGGTAGAAATTATGCAAGAGATCACATGACAGAATTTTGCAAGGCCAACGACTTCTTGATTGTAAATACTTTTTTCACCACCATAAACAGTGACTGTACACATGAACCTCACCAGATAGAATACATGATAATCAAATTGACTGCATCTGTGGAAAGACATGACGGGAAAACTCAGTGTCATCAGTCAGAACAAGGCCAGCAGCCCAGTTTGGAGCAGACCCCCAATTGCTCATATACAAGTTCAAGGTGAAGCTGGAGAAAGTTACAAGATCACAAGAGCCAAAGTATGGCCTTATGTATATTCCATCTGAATTTAGAGACAATCTAAAAAAAAAGACTTAACTCATGAAACACTAATAACTGAAAACCAGACAAATTGTAGAATGACATCTATTGCATCATACGTGAAGAAAGAAAGAGGTCGCTGAAAGAAAGAAAAGACCAAAATGGATGTCAGAAGAGACTCTGAATTTTGCTTTTGAATGGAGAATAACTAAAATGAAAGGAAGAAATGATGAAGTAAAAAAGATGAACAGGAAATTTCAAAGGGCAGACTGAAAAGACAAAGTAAAGGCTCATCCAATAAGGGTGTCCTGTTTTTGACAGCTCACAACAGCTGTATTTGTGATGCTATAATGGCCATATTTATCATGTTTTTTTTATTAGTCTTGATAAATAGTCATGAAAAGTTGTTACGATTTCCACAATGGGTAGAAATTGTTGAAGTTTATTATCAAAATTGATGTTCCATTCACCAAACATTCCGTGCATTAGTTGAAATTTACAATGCATATAATCATCCCATGGAGAGAACAATTCGACGTTTAATCAAAAAATTTGAGACAACAGAGTCTTTTGCCAGTCAGACAATGTCTATGCATCAACAGACTGCGCATCATAATGAAAATATCACTTGCTCATCAGAATGTACATGAAAATCCATCCCAATCAATTTCTTGCTGAGCACGATTTGGTGTATTTTGCATTTGGACTTGAAGCTTTACCCTTATAAAGTTGTTTAACTCAAGTACTGAAGTTCAATGATTATAGATTGCACTGTACATTTGCTGACTGTGCTCTGAAGCAATTGAAGGTTGACCGTACTTTTGGCTGAAAAATCATCTTCGGCAGTGAGGTCCATTTTTGGCTGAATGGTTTCATTAATAAACAAAGCTGTCTTATTCAGAGTGATGAAAAACCAATGGATATTCAAGAATGTCCACTTCATCCCCCAAAAGTTACCATTTGGTGTGCATTTTGATCCAGTGGAATCATTGGCCCTTATTTTTTTCCAAGATGAACAAGGAGAGGCTATGACTGTCAAAAGGTACTGGGCTATGAAGACATTATTTTTGGCCCCATTTGGAAGGTGCCATGGTGGCTATTTACCTGGAGTTCTTCTCCACACATAATGTCATCAAATATACTTCAAAATAATAAAACAACTTGTTTTATTGAAGTTCAAAGATAGGACACCCTTAGTGGAAGACCCTTTAGTATAATGAATGTGCAAAGGCTTAGAGTTCAAAAGCCAAAAGGGAAGAACTAGGTGAGCATTTCTCAAACTGAAAGAACTGAAGAAGAAAACCCAAGGCTCAAGCTGTCATTGGGAAATATTATATGAGCGAAATACTGAATGATGCAGGAAGCACCAATAGAAGATGGGAGGAATACAGAGTCAGTGTACCAAAAAGAATAGTTTTATAAATTCAGTCATTTCAGGAGACAGCATGTGATCAAAAACTGATGATATTGAAGGAAGACGTCTGAAGTACACTGAAAACACTGGCAAAAAACAAGACTCCACAAACTGAGGAACCAACTGAGATGTTTCAACAAACTGGTGCAGCCTTGAGGTGCTCCCTTGTCTATGCAAAGAAATGTGGAAGACAGCTACTGGGCCAGCTGACTGGGAGAGATGCATGTTTATGCCTACTCCAAAGAAAGGTGATCCAACAGAATGAGTCAATATTCTAACAATATCATTAAATATCTTACAAAAGTAAATTATGCTGAAGATCATCAACAGGGAGCTGGCAGAAATTTAAGCTGGATTCAGAAGAGGATGGGGAATGAGGGATATAATTTCTGATGTCAAATGGATCCTGGCTGAAAACGGAGAATACCAGAAAGATGTTTATCTGTGTTTTATTGATTGTGCAAAGGCATTTGACTACGTGAATCATAGCGAATTATGGCTAACACTTTGAAGAACGGGAATTCCAGAACACTTAATTGTTCTAGTGAGAAAGCTGTACATAGATCAAGAAGCAGTTGTTCAAACAGAACAAGGGATACTGCACAGTTTAAAGTCAGGAAAAGTGTATAGCAGGGTTATCTCCTTCAGCATAATTATTCCATCTGTATGTTGAGCAAATAATCAGAAAAGTGGGACTATATGAAGAAGAATGGGGCATCATATTGGAGGAAGACTCATTAACAATCTGCATTATGCAGATGACACAACCTTGTTGCTGAACGAGAAGAGAACTTGAAGCAATTACTGATAAAAATCAAAGACCACAATATTCAGCATGGATTACACCTCAGTATGAAGAAAGCAAAAGTCCTCACAAATGGACCATTAATATCCTAGTCAATGGAGACGCTATGGAAGTTGTCAAGGATTTCATTTTACTTGAATCCACAATCAACACCCATAGAAGTAACAGTCTAGAAATCAAAGGATGTATTTCATTGGGCAAATCGGGCTGCAAAAGACCTCTTTAATGTGTTAACAAGCAAAATTGTCACTTTAAGGACTGTTTTAGTCAGCTAGTGCTGCTCTAACAGAAATACCACAAAGGAAAGTTTATTCTTACACAGTCCGGTAGGCTACAAGTCCAAATTCAGGATGTCCACTCCAGGGGAAGACTTTCTCCCCTGTTGGCTCTGGAGGAAAGTCCGGTACTGCATCAGTCTTTGTCCAGGGAGCATCTTGGCTCAGGAACCTCAGGTCTGAAGGATGCGCTCTTCTCCCAGTGCTGCTTTCTTGATGGTGTGAGGTTCCCAGTTCTCTGCCTGCTTCCTTTTCCTTTTGTCTCTTGATGCAAGCCATTCTCCAGGGAAACTCCCTTTACAGTGGAACAGGAAGATGATCTTATGAAGGGACTTATAGTCCCACCATAATCCTTTAATGTACATCACAGGAAAATCACAAAATGGAGGATAATCACAAACTATTGGGAATCATGGCCCAGCCACATGACCACACACATTTTTGGGGGGACACAATTCAACCCATGACAAGGACTTAGGTGCCCCTGACTCAAGACATGGTCTTTTTTCCATTGTTTCATATTCACACAAAAGCTGGACAATGAATAAGGAAGTCCAGAGAAGCATTGATGCCTTTTAATTATGGTGTTGATGAAGGAAGTTGAATATACCATTGTCTGCCAAGGGAACAAACAAATCTGTCTTGGAAGCAGTATAACCAGAGTGCTTCGTAGAAGCAAGGATAGCAAGACTACATATCACATGCTTTGGTCATTTTATTGGAAGGATCAGTCCCTGGAGGACATTGTCTTAGTCACGTGGTACTGCTCTAACAGAAATACCATGAGTGGATGGCTTTAAAAACAGAAACTTTATTCTCACACAGTCTGATAGGCTACAGGTTCAAATTCAGAGTGTCTGCTCCAGGAAAAGGCTTTGTTTCTTTGTTGGCTCTGGAGGAAGGTCCTTGTATTGCATCAGTCTATGGTCAAGGAGAAATTTGGTGCAGGAACCTCAGGACTGAAGGACACATTCTACTACTGACGCTGCTTTCTTAATGGTATGGAGTTCCCAACTCTCTGCTTACTTCCCTTTCCTTTTATCTCTTGTAAGGATAAAAGATTGAACAAGCCACACTCCAGGGAAACTCCCTTAGAAAGTCTGTTGCAGTGCTACCCTAATCTTCTTTTAACATAATCCTATCACCCACAGGCAGACATTAGGATTTACAGCATAGGAAAATCACAAAATGGAGAGCAATAATACAAAACTGTTAATCACAGCCCAGCCAAATTACTATACATCTTTTTTGAGGGGACACAATTCAATCCATGACAGACATCATGCTTGGTAAAGCAGAGAATCAATGAAAGAGAGGAAGACCCTTAAAAGATGGATTGACACAGTAGCTGCAAACATGGGCTCAAGCGTAACAATGATCATGAATCTGGCGCAGGACTGGGCAGTGTTTTGTTGTGTTGTACGTAGGGTAATTACAAGTTGGAACATACCCTATAGCACCTAACAACATAGCTACAATGAATGGCTAATATGCCGAAGCAGAATGTAGCCTGATAACAGCACATATCATTAAATATGTGGCTAATTTACCTTGGTTTTGACATTAAACTCTGTATATTCAATCCTCAGAGTTTGTTTCTCTTATAGCATGGACAAAATTTTTAATTGAAATTAGACAAAACTTGAACCCAAGTTACAACAGCAATTATTTCACCATTGAATTCTTCAATCAAACATTCAAGGTCCTTTAAAGGCACCCCTCTTATAGTCTTGCCCTCTTCCCTCACTTCAAAGAATTTGCTTAGGTAACTTTGTGTCTATAATAATCTGACAATGTATTACGTCTCTCTCTTAATTTTTTTTATTATGACCGAGTGAAAATGTACTTTTCCATATAAATTTACATGCCCACCTATATGCAGCTTCCACTGCTCTCCCTGCCCAGTGACAGCACACTCTTCCTCTCTGCTCCATACATGTCTCATCCTCCCAACAGTCTCCTCTCCCATCCTCTCCACCCATTCTCTTTCCTCCAGCCAGAGGTCATCAGGATGATATCCTATAGATGCATAGAACCATAAAGTGCATCCAATATATGGTCACTTTGCATCTTCAAATCCAATCCATTCGTGTCCAATGAGTGGAACTTCATTATAATTTATGGGCAAGGGCAGCATCAGGGCCAGGGGCTATGCTCCCAGGGGAACCCCGAAGCCGCTGGACCATCAATTGTGGTCTTTTAGTGGAGATCTCATGGTGCACCCCTTTTTATTCTTATGTTGCCAGTGAGACTCAACCTAGTGAGCTCCATCGCAGCTGTCACTGGTGGTGGCCGGGCACCATCCGGTTCTTCCAGTCCCAAGTCTATGTAGGCACCCACTCATGTGGGTCTCTCTATCTTTCAAATATGAAAATGAAATTTTTATAAAAATAGATGTGCCCTTGGATACTGGAAAGAATGAGAACTCTGGGTAACAGGGTATGGAGATAGGGTGATACCAAAGAGGTGGGCAGTAAGCAGCAATACATGATTACCTGGTACCAAATTGTCTTAGGCTGGGTTCTCTAGGGAAGCAAAACCAGTAACATGTATAATATATACAGAGAAAGATTTATATAAGGAAACAGCTCATGTAGTTGTAGAAGCTGAAATGTCCCAAGTCCTGGATCAGAGCACAAGCCTCACACAGCCGCAGAAACCAGTGAACCCAAGGTCAATTACTGTTCCAGATCACAGGCTGCATAGGTCAGTGATCCCAAAGATTGACAATCTGGCCCAGTCTTGACTTTGTATGGAATGATGTTAGAGAGCAAGTTTTATTGTATATTAAATTATTTTACACTTGCTATCCTCATTTGGATGATTTTGTTTTGGAGTAAAGAAGTACAGAAGAGCTTGCATTGCAAAATCATTTCCCTGGTTGAATTAAATGTGCTAACTGGACTCATAAACACTTAGATAAAAAATGTGTGTGTTCTAGGAACCAAGAAAAATAACAGTTTATTGTTAGACTTACAGAAGTGCTCTGTTTTGGCTATTTGGCACCTGAAACCAGATCCTGAATAATTTTACTGTCTCTAGTTCTTACTCTTAGACATTTAAAAAAAAATTATAATATACTGCTGTAGATTTGATCTGAAATCCTGTATTTCAGGCAACAATGATTTTTTGTGTATTCCCTGGCATACAATGAACTGGAGTAGAAATAAAATTCTCATAGCTTGGGTTGAATGGAAATACTATGGGAAAGATTCATAAAGTCTCTGGAACAGGTGATCTGGGTAATAAGGCTTTACATTTGCATTGCAGTTTTCAGGTTTCCAAAGACTATTATAAATATTATCTGTTTTGGTTTTTCCCAACAGGCTTGAGACAGGGCTGATATTATTAATTCTAGTTTTCATGTGGGCTAACAAGGCGCAGTGTATTTCAATGTGACGCGTGTTCAAGATGATGTACCATGTGGTAGAGCCAAGGATACAATCCAGGTCTCTTGCATCCCAGTCTAATATCCTTAATTGCATTTCTTCATTGCTACAGTACAAGATGTAAGATTATAAGATGTTGCACAGTCTTTATTGTTTATTTTTTTCTGTCCCAGGCCTCTTTGCTTTTTCTTTCTTAAAATATTTTACAACCTTTACCTGCCTGGGATCTTGAAAAAATTGCTTAAGCAATACTCATCTTAAAGAGAACTCAGAGCACTTTGTAAGCATGTTATTTTTATTCTTTGTCATTATTAATACAAACGAACATTGTTTTAATACCAAAGTAGATCTGAAACAATAAAAAAAAAACACAAATTATGAAGCAGTTATATTCGTTTGCAACAGTTATCACTTTTTCACCACCCCTTTAGGCGTTTTTTCCTATCTAGAGGATACCCTGGAATTCTTCCCGTTGAGCCTATTGTATTCTCTTTTCCTAGAAACTGTTAACTGGCTTCTATAACTTATTATATAATGCTAATGTAATACCTTCTTCAATCTTGATCTCCTTCCTCTCACTACAAACTTGTTTAAGTCTTTGCCGTCTTAGAAACACACTCCACCTATATCCTGTTTCTTTTCTTTAGCTATGGCACTATCTCTTTCACTTTCAAATCTAAGTTTATTGAAAGCTCCACTTCCTCACCTCCAGTTTCCTTCAAAGTCACTCTAATAACCATTCCTCAAAGCAGATCTTCAGAAAATTGCTGGTATTTTACTCCTTGCAGATCCAATGGGCATTTTTCAGTTCTTTTATATCACACAAATAATTTATAACCATTGTAAAAATTAGAAACTTGAGAACAAAAAACTTAAAAAAATATTTACCAGCAATTTCACCAGATAGAAGCAACCACTCGGTTACAATTTTAGTGCGTTTCCATACGTTTTATGTATGTATGTACAGACACATATATGTGAATGTTGACGCACTAATAGCCAAGCCAAGTGCCGTCAAGTCGGATAACTCTATACATATTGTTATCATTATTAATATTACTCAGACTCTTCCCTCTTTACACAAGTGGAAGTGAAAAGTGCCCCAAAAGACACACGCTGGCTATACTTACTGAACAAAATTCTATCATTAAAAACACTTTGGCTCCTAATAAACAACAAATTGTCCTATAAGTGATTACTGTATTAGTGTGGACGTTAACAACGTGATTTTAGTGTCCTATATAAATTCTGGCTCCACAACTTGATGTCCATGCGCCTCACTTCCAACAGCTCTGAGCTGTGGGTGATCTGTCAGTTTGTTGTGCTGCAGGGGCTTGAATGTTGCTGTGATACTGGAAGCTATGCTACTAGTGTTCAAGTACCAGCAGGGTCACCTATGTAGAGCAGGTTTCTGTTGAGCTTCCAGATTAAGACAGACTAGAAGGACCAGTGATCTACTTTTGAAAAAAAAAAGGTAGTGAAAACTTCATGAACAGCAGAGGAATATCTTCTGATGTAGTGCCAAAAGATGAACTGCTCAGATCAGAAGGCGCTCAAACGATGACTGTAAAAGAGCTGCCTCTACAAGGGAGAGTCAACGTTAATGATGTGGATGGAGTCAAGCTTTTGGTAACTTCATTTGCTGATGTGGAATGACTAAAAATGAGATGAACCAGCTGCAAACAGCTGTTAATCAGAATTTGGAGTGCCTAAAATATGAATCAAGGAAAATTTGAAACTGTCAAAAATGAAGTGTAATGCATAAACATTGATATACTAAGCATGAGTAAGCTGAAATCTACTGATACTGGCCATTTTGAATATGACAATCATCTGGTCTACTATGCTAGGAAGGACAAATTGAAGGTGAATGATATTGTATTCATCATCAAAAAGACCATTTCAAGACCTATCCTGAAGTACAACATCAGTTATAGGTTAATATCTATATGTTTACAAAGAAGACCAGTTAATAGGTTTATTATTCAAACTTACGCACCAAACACTAAGTTCAAAGGTAAAGAAACTGAAAATTTTTACCAACTAATGCACTCTGAAATCAATCAAATATGTAATAAGGATGCACTGAAAATTATTGGTGATTGGAATGTGAAAGTTGAGAACAAAGAAGGATTGATAGTTGGAAAATATGGCCTTGGTGATAGAAATGATGCAGGAGATCACACTATGGAATTTTGCAGGACCAATGACTTTATCATAAATACCTTGTGCCAATTACATAACTGTTAACTAAACATGTAAACTTTCAGAGACGGAATATATAGGAATCAAATTGACTACTTCTATGGCAAGAGACAATGGAAAAGCTCAATATTATCATGAGGAACAAGGCCAGGGGCCAACTGCGGTTCAGACCATCAATTGCACATATGTAAGTTCAAGTAGAAGCTGAAGAAAATTAGAACAAGTTCATGACAGCCAAAGTACGAACTTGAGTATATTCTACCTAAATTTAGAGGCCCTTTGAGAGTAGATTTGATGCATTGAACACTAATGACCAAAGACCAGACCAGCTGTGGAATGACATCAAGGACATCATACATGAAGAAAACAAGAGGTCATTGAAAAAGCATGAAAGAAGGGAAAGACCAAAATGAATGTCAGAACTTCAACACATCACTTTTAGTGAAGGACAGAACACTGAAAAAGAAGCTAGGTAAAGACACAGAAGATCTAAATGCCACAATCAGCCAACTTGACCTCGTAGACATATACAGAACACTCCACCCATCAGCAGTCAAGTATACTTTCTTTTCCAATGCATATGGAACATTCTCCAGAACAGACCACATATTAGGCTGTAAAGTAAGCCTTAACAGTATCCAAAGCAACAAAGTATTACAAAGCATCTTTTCTGATCATTAAGCCAAAAGAGTAGAAATCAGTTACAGAAAAAGCAAGGGAAAAATTGAAAGATATGGAAAATGAACATCTTGCTCAAAAACTGCTGAGTTATAGGAGAAATCAAGAATGGGATAACGAAATTTCACAGAAGCAAATGAGAGTGAAAACATATCCCACCAGATCCTTTAGGATACAGCAGAAGCAGTGCTCAGTGGTCAATTTATCTCAATAAAGCGCATACATCCAAAACGAAGAAAGAGCCCAAATCAAATCATTAACCCTACAATTCAAATAAGTAGAAAGAGAGCAGCAAAATAAATCTTTAGGCACCAGAAGAAAGCAAATAATAAAAATTGAGCAGAGCCAAATGAATTAGGAAATAGAAAGATGATAGAAAGAATTAACAAGACAAAAATCTGCTTCTTTGAAAAGATTAACAAAATTGATAAACCACAGGCCAAAATGACAAAAGAAGAACGGAAGAAAAAGCAAATAACCTGAATAAGAATTGAGGTAGATGACATTACAAGAGACCCAACTGAAATTAAAAAAAGTTGTAACAGAATGCTACAAAAAATTGTACTCTAACAAATTTGAAAGCCTAGAGGAAATGGACAAATTTCTAGAAATACACTACCTAAACTAACACAAACAGACAAAAAACAACTGGGGGAAAAAAAAAGCTATAACAAAAGATGAGAATGAAGAAGTAATTAAAAAAATCCTTCCAACAAAGAAGCCTTGACCCTGATGGCTTCACTGGAAAATTAGATATTTGAGAGCATAAAAAACAGTGAAATACCCCTGAACTCATTCTATGAAGCCAGCATAATCCTGATACTAAAACCAGGTGAAGATACCATAAAAAAAGAAAATTGCAGACCAATATCCTTCATGAACTTTGATGCGAAAATCCTTAACAAAATTCTAGCCAATAGAATTCAACAACATATTAAAAAAATTATCAAAATGGATGTCAGAAGAGACTCTGAAACTTGCTCTTGATGTAGAGTAGCTAGAGAAAATGCAAGAAATGGTGAAGTAGAAGAGTTGAACAGAAAATTTAAACAGGCTGCTTGAGAAGACAAAGTAAAGTGTTGTAATGACATGTGCAAAGCCCTGGAGATAGAAAACTAACAGGGAAGAACTACCTTGGCAATTCTCAAGGTGAAAGAACTAAAGAAAAACTCAAATCTCGAGTTGCAACACTGACGAATTCTGTGGGCAAAATATGGAACAATGCAGGAAACATAAAAAGAAGATGGAAGAAATACATGGCTTCACTGTACCAAAAAGAATTGGCTGATGTTCATTCATGAGGTATTGTACAATCAAGACAGTACTGAAAGGAGAGGTCCAAACTGCACTGAAGACACTGGCAAGAAAAAAGGCTCCAGAAATGAACAGAATACCACTTGAGAGGTTTCAACAAATGGAATCAGTGTAAGAGATGCTCACTCATCTGTGCCAAGAAATTGGAATACAGTTATCTGTCCAGCTGATTGGAAGAGAGCAATACTTATGAAGAGAGTGCAAAAGTAATTAAAAAGTCCTGGGATCCAACAAAATGTGGAAATTATCAAACAATATTGTTAATATCCCACACAAATAAAATTTTGTTGAATATCATTTCAAAAGAGATTGCGAGCTATACACAGACAGGGAACTGTCAGAAATTCAAGTTGGGTTGGAAAGAAGACATGGGAAGAGGGATATCATTGCTAACATCAGTTGGATCCTCACTGAAAGTAGAGAATACCAGAAGCATGTTTACCTGTGTTTCATTGAGTCAGTCAAAGCATTCTACTCTGTAAATCATAACAAATTATAGGTAATACTGAGAAGAATAGGAATTCTAGAAAGCTTAACTGTGCCCGTGAGGAATCTGTCTATAGAACGAGAGGCAGTTGTCTGGACAGAACAAGGGAATACTACCGCTTGGCTTAAAGTCAGGGATGGTGTGCATCAGGGTTGTTTCCTTTCACCATACTTATTCAGTCTGTATGCTGACCAAATAATCCAAGAAACAGGACTATGTGAAGAAAGAAATGATTATCAGAATTGGAGGAAGACTCATTAACAACTTTCAATATGCAGATGACAGAACCTGGCTTGCTGAATGTGAAGAGGGCTTGAAACACTGATGAAGATTGAAGACTATCTCCTTAGCCTGGATTACACTTCAACATAAAGAAAACAAAAAGTGGACCAATAATTGATGTCATGATAAACAGAGAAAGGATTGAAGTTGTCAAGGATTTTATTTTACTTGAATCTACAATCAGTGTCCGTGAAAACAGCAGTCAAAAGAAATCAAATGATGCATGGTATTGGGTAAATGTGCTGCAAAAGACATCTTGAAAATGTTAAAAAGCAAAGGTGTTATTTTAAGGACTAAAGTGTGCCTGACCCAAATGTGGTGTTTTCAATTGCCTTATATGCATGTGAAAGCTGGACAATGAATAAAGAATGGGGAAGAATTGAAGCCTTTGAATTGTGGTGCTGGCAAAGAACACTGAATATACCATGGGCTGTCAAAAACCAAGTCTGTCTTGGAAAAGTACATCCAGAATGCTCTTTAGAGACAAGGATGTTGAGACTATGTTTTACATGCTTTGGACGTGTTATCAGGGAGGACCAGTCCTTGGAGAAGGACATCGTGCTTGGTAGAGTAGAGGGTCAGCAAAAGAGAGGAAGACCCTTAAAGAGATGGACTGACACAGTGGCTGCAACAATGGGCTCAAGCATAACAATGATTGTGAGGCTGGAGCAGGACTGGAAAGTGTTTCATTCTGTTGTTCATAGAGTTACCATGAGTCATATCTGACTTGACAGCAGCTAACAACAGTCTTCTATGATTTTAATGAGTATTTAAGGAAACATAAAACACTTTAAGCAGAGTCTGGAACATAGTTAAACTCTTAAATGTTAGCTATTACTATTATTATTTAATGTGACTCTATTTTTGCTACCTATTTTTTTTTTTTGTTTGATCACACTGAAAACATTTTCCAAATCAGTAAACATAGTTAAAGTTTCTTGTAAGGAATTGTTTCTGCATTAGAAAGCATTAGTTTTGTGAGGCAATTGTCATTAAAATATAGATTCATACCCATAATAAATTCAATAAAGTGGGCAGGATATGAAACAGTATTTTAATGGTCAGTAATAATAATAATGCAAGCCTAGGCATTCCTGACCACCTCAACAAGAAGTTAGTTGCCCTTCCCCTGAACACCCGGAGCTCTTTCTTGGTCCATTTCTTAAGAGTCTGATATTTTCTACTAAAAAAACTGTCTGAACGCACGTACTCAAGGTCAGGAAGGCAGGTTTGAGATTCGGGCAGACCCAGTAATGACAGAGGCTCAGCTGGTTTGGTCATGGCATAAAGGCACAGCAAAGCAGCATGGCATCTCAGGCAGCAGCAAATGGCCTAAGGCAGCAGGCAATAGACTGTGCCTAGTGGTGCAGTCAGATCCGACTCGATGACACTTGGCTTGGCAGTGGTACAGGGACCTTGTATACCAGTTTTACACTTGGCTGGGCTGTCAGATTTGAGCCCTCAAGGCCAAGCTTGGCATAAACAGGTTATGTCATACTGCTGAATCACTTTTATGTGGAAGGCCTGTACAGAGTTGGAAAGACTGAGTGAAATAACCTTTCATTGCTGTCTGCACACTCCACCCTGAAGGGTGTTCTACTCACCACACAATCTATGCATTAATTCTTCGGTGAGGGTCCCTGGATGAGGCATGGGACTATACTGATCTATAAGCCACAACAATATAGTAAAAAACAAACAAGCACAAGCCCACACACTAGTGTGGCTTGCATAGGCCCACAAGAGTCTATCTAACATGTGGCCTCCCCCCACCCCAGAACCACCTGTTTTATGTACAGGGGGGCTTTGTCCTGCAGTTCAACTGCTTCAGCTGTTAGCAACCCCAGGCCATCCCAAACAGCATACTCCACCCAAGGTCAGGCATAGCTCGCTTGTTCTCTCACCAGGAGCTTCACATGCTCCTAGGTAGCAGTCCAGAGGGAATCTAGATTAGCATTTTTGGTCTACATTTTTCTCTAGCTCTGTCTAGGACCCTCTATTGTGATCCCTGTCAGAGCAGTAGTCACTGGTGGTAGTCAGGCGCCTTCTAGTTGTGCTGGTCTCAGTCTGGTGGAGGCTGTGGTGGTTGTAGTCCATTAGTCCTTTGTGTCTCTAGTTTTCTTCATTCTCCCTTGCTCCAGACAGGGTGAGACGAGTGATGTATCTTACATGCAGCTCACAAGAATTTAAGACTCTAGATGCTGTTCACCAAAGTGGAAAGTAGAACATTTTCTTTATAAACCGTGTTATACCAGTTAAACTAGTGTTCCCAACACCATGGTCCCATAGCCCTCAACCCAGTAATTCAGTCCCTCAGGAAGTTTAGATGTGTCTACAGAGGTTCCAAATCACTGTGAGTCAAAATTGACTCCATGGCAGTGGGTTTGTTTTGTTTTGTTTTGTTTTACTGAGCTTTCATGACCTTGTCTTGGACAAGTTGTACTGGCTTCCCCAATACTGTGTACTGCCTTCATCAGAGTTACCATTTCTCTGTTGTCTACTTAGTATTTTAACACTTCCATCCTTCCTCTCTCATAACAATCAAAGATTGTTTCTTTTTGTGTGTAAACTTTTCTGTGAATTTGTATAGTAGTAGTCTCATATATTTGTCCTTTCATGATTGACTTAGTTCACTCAGCATAATGCCCCTGAGATTCCTTCATGTTGTGACATGTTTTGCAGATTTGTCATTGTTCTCCATGATTTCATAGTACTCCACTGTGTGTGTATACTATAGTTAGTTTATTCATTCTTCTGTTGATGGGCATCTGCGTTGTTTCTATCTTTTTGCTACTATGGAAAAGTGCTGCAATGAACATGAATGTGCATATGTTTATTTGTGTGGTGGTTCTTATTTCCCTACAGTAGATTCTTAGGAGTAGGATTGCTGGATCATGTGGTATTTCTATTTCTAGCTTTCTAAAGAAGCACAATGTGGTTTCCAAAAAACATTTTGCATTCCCACCAGCAGTGCGTTGAGGGTTTCATTCTTTCTGTACCCTCTCCAACATTTGTTATTTTCTATTTTTTTTCTTTAAATTCATGTCAGTAATGCTGGAGTGAAATCATATTTCATTGTGGTTTTGATTTGCATTTCTGTAAGGACTAGTGACTGCAAGCATTTCTTCATGTGTCTGTTAGCCACTTCAGTGTCTTCTTTGGTGAAGTGTCTGTTCACTTCCTCTGTCCAGTTTTTAATTGTATTATTTTGTTGTTGTTGTTGTAGAGGTGTTAGATTTTCCTGTAGATTTTAGAGACTAGACCTTAGTTGGATTTGTAGTAGCCAATTTTGTTCTGCAGTCTATAATCTGTTTACTTTTTTGGTGTAGTTTTTTTTTTGGTGTAGTCTTTTGAGGAGCATAGATGTTTAATTTTTAAAAGGTCCCAGTTATCTAGTTTATCTTCTGGAATTTGTGTGTTATTAGTTATGGCGTGTATCCTATTAGTGCCACATATTAGTGTCTTAATGTTTATCCTTTTTTTCCTTCTATTATCGTTATAGTTTTTGGTTTTATATGTAGATGTTACTTTGATCCATTTTGAATTAGTTTTTTTGTATGGTGTGAGGTATGGGTCCTGTTTCCTTTCTTTGTAAATGGTCATCCAATTTTGCCAGCAGCGTTTGTTGAAGACTGTCTTTTTCCCATGTGATGGACTTTAGACCCTTATCTCGAAGATAAGGAGACCATGGGTGTGTGGATTTACATCTGTGTTCTCAGTTATGTGTAATAAATTTTGAGAACTACTGCTGTACTGGTAGTTTTCTGAATTGGTCCCTAACCAGTAGCATTATCATCGCGTGGGAACTTGTTAGAAATGCAAATTATCGGCAGAAGTTTGAACCAGAATGAACTGGTTTGAGGCCCTGCATTGCTGTGCTTCACCTGAGATCATATCCCTGCCACCTGGTAACAGCATCACCTGCTGTTGGTCCAGTACTTAGTATGTAAGTATTTACTAGTTAAGCTAGACGCTATGCTAAGCACTTTACATCTTTTTTCCATTTATTTTCACAGTGATCCTTTGAGTAGTCTATCTACTTTATAGGTAAAGAAACTGAGCATCGAAGAGTTTCAGTAACTTGTGTCACAGTTGTTTAGTAAGCAGCAGTCTGGTTTCCAATATAGGTTTCTTCCACTGCTCATGCACTACTCCCTCTTCCTCTTCCCTTATTTCCCCTTTTCTGACCATATATTGGATGTACTTTATGGTTCTATGCATCTATAGGATATCATCCTGCTGACCTCTGACTGGAGGAAGGAGAGTGGGTGGAGAAGAGGGGAAAGGAGACTGTTGGGAGGATGAGACATGTATGGAGCAGAGAGGAATAGTGTGCTGTCACCGGGCAGGGAGAGCAGTGGAAGCTGGATATAGGTGGACATGTAAATTTATATGGGAATGTACATTTTCACTCAGTCATAATAAAAAAAAAAGGAAAAAAAAAGTCTGCACTATCTCGTTGCTTCAGGATGTAGCTTCTTCTGGCCAGAGATTGCTTGCTGGGACTGCAGTCAGCCTTTATGATTCCCATCTGGGTCATCCAAGCTGAGGCTGTGGGCTTAGGGCGTTCTCTGATAAGGAGGCTGGGAATTGGATCTCATTCTCTCTTCCAGTTTCTTTTCCCTATTAGAGAAGGCTTACTCTCGGTTCCGAGCTCACAGTACATTTCTCTGTGTCCATAACTACATTTTATTACTTAATTGTACCGATTAATCTTGTAGATAGGGTGGAAGCTGGTCACAGAAGGGCCGTGCTGTTTGATCTGCTCCTGAACAAAGGCAGGCTCCTGGTTACAACCTCCTGGTTACAATACCTGAAACTAAACAAAGGTATGTTTCTCTAACCCAATTCCTCTTGCGTCCATACCATCCAGTACATATACCCCTCTGGTTTGTCTATATAAACCTTAGGCTTAAGTTCCTTTTTGTTCTCTCACCCATGATGTATTGAGGAGCATGCATGAAAATGACAAAATGTCTCTCCCTTGGACAGGAGGCTTTTAGGAGACCTTGCTTTTGATAAACATTGTTGCTTTTGTTGTTCTGATTGCTGTAAGTGATAAAAGTCTCTTACCATGCCAATGAATAGTTTGATTATTCATTCTGATCCAAAGGACCCTGCACCATCACATCTAATTTGCTTGGTGCAATACAGATCTAGTTAGTCATAATCCTTTTTTTTACCTAAGAAATAGCTCCGTCTGCACAATCTTTGTCTGCTTGAGCTAAAGGAAAAAACAGTTGGGGCTTATTTCACACTGTTAGTCTGCTTACAGCCTAGCCTTGCCCACCTCCTGTGTACTCATTCACACACTTTAACACTTATCTCAAATCTGTTTCACAGGTTTGTAGTTCACATCAAATCTGTAAACAAGGAGGAAAACATACAGAGTTTCAGGAAGAGGGACAGAAGAACAGTGGTTTGTGGAGTGATATTATGTGCTGAGTCTTTGAGGTAAGCATTTTTGCAAATGTAATTTGATTTAATCATCTAAACCTTTGAGTCAGGTCTTGTTATCTGTATTTGAGCCTCAGCAAACAGAAGAATGTCTGAGAGGTTAGGTTATTTTCTGAAATAACTTGTCCAAGATCACCAAATACAGTGCTGGAGCCAGGATTTAAACCTTGCTCTGTCTGGCTCCAAAGACTGGGTTCTTTCCTTTTAAGAGCTAATGAAATACTTTCTCTTAATATCTTCACTTTTTTTTTTATATGCTTAGCTAAGGAAAGGTGCTGTAACTAAGACTCAAGTAGAAAACCATCTTTTAAAAAGGTTTCATTCCTGTCTCCAGCAGGGCTCTGTGACTCTGTAATCCAACCAAGTTAGAGCTTTTTTGTGAGTTAGGATCTTGGAGCACTAAAGAGCAATCTTCACATAGTTTGATGAGTATGAAAGACGGCAAGGGCTTGGATAAGTGTGGAGTTGATAATGTATCCTAGAAACTATTTAATTCATTTATTTAACTAAATTAATACAATGAGCTTGTTATACTAACAAAAATAATAACTATGATTCATAATGCACTTACTATGGGCCAGGTATAGTGGTAACCAAAACTTATGAGGAGGCTCAGGTGCAGAGAAATTAAGTAACTTGCCTGAGGTTCACATAGTTAGTACAGCAGAATTTGGACTTAAACCCAGCTCTGACTGAGTGCAAAGTCTATCCTCTTGCCCTGAATGCAATATTACTTCTTCCTCTATAAAGTAAAACAGAATAGAGTTTTAAAGTTGGGAAAGAGGTGGTAAATTGTGATATGTTTTTTCTTTAACATTAATGAGGTTCAACTCAGATTTGGCCTAGGTACTTTAGAACTGTCATAGTGTTTGTGAGCTGAAGAATAAAAATCATTATTGAAAGAAAAAAAATAAATGTAGAGGCTAAAAAATCTTATAGATATCAATATTCTACATCCTTGAGGTTGAAAGATGGTCGAAACATTTGAATGAGTACTTTCAAGTATTAAAACAAAACAAAACAAAACAAAAAACACCCTGTTGCTGTCAAGTTGATTCCAATTCATAGTGACCCTATAGGACACAGTAGAACTGTTCCATAGGGTTTCCAAGGTGCACCTGGTCTAAACTGCTGATCTTTTGGCTGGTAGTCATAGCTCTTAGCTATTATACCACTAGGGTTTCCAGCTTCAAGTATAGGAAAGTTTATTTGCCAATGTGTTTGGCAATTACAGGCCACCTTAAGTTTCAGTCTGCCCTGTTGTAACAGTTCACTTATTGTGCTTACACTTTATGTCTCTAATTGAAGTATGAACTCCTAGAAAGTAGGCCCTGGGTCTTGTATTTGCCTGAATTCACAGCTAGGTCCCGACCTGCCTTCTAAGGGGCTACACGAAGGAATTCAACATTACGTTGTCTACAGGCCTTTTTGCAGTAATGTCTGCTGTAAGGTTTCATTTTCAGCATCTAAATTGTAGAATCCTGATTTTATCGCTATCTGTAGTGTAGTTGGTATCCTAAGTGAATTCTTATTGATTATACCTTCTTGCCAGTTAAGTTAAAATTTAGAATAATAATGTATGCATTTTTTTTTCCCCTGGGAGGCCATGCAGTACTAGCAACACATGGAGCCTTTATCCAGAACTACTTTGTTTTCTCTACAACAAAATTCTGTGAACTCTAGTAACCCAAGAGCCATCCCTTAAGCACTCAATGCATCTTGGCTGCACAGCAGTTTTTACCATCTACTGTTTAGGCACAGAAAACAATCTTCTGACCTTGAAGAACTCATAGTTTTCTGGGGCAGAGAGAACATATATGCACAAAGAAAATTTATAAATACATGAAGGTAGGGCACTGCAAGGTGCCTGGGCCAGATGGCTAGTTCCAGAGAAGATTAGAAATGAGAAAGTACACTGGGAGATTATGTGGCCCCAAAAGATTTCCTGGAAGAGAAGTGACTTCTGATGGGTCCCCCAAACTGGAAAAACTCAGATATATTTATGACAGGTAAAAACAATCCAGGCAGAGGAACAGAATTTCTTGTGGGTTTGGCTATAGGAAAAACTTATTTTCAAGTTCTACAACTATATTTTCAAAGATTTAACTAATTACACTTTCAAATAAGAATGTACTACTTCATGAGTACTACAGATATAACAGATATTCCCAGTTCCTCTCTCCTGTCCCTTATAATATTGCTGTCATATACTTCATTTATCTGAAATGATAATCTAGTATATTATTGTTATTGCTATCTTGAACAAGTTATCTTTTAGATAAACTCAGAGTAAGAAAAATTAGATATATTATTTTACCTTTATTTTTTCTCAACCATTATTCCTTCCTTTAAGTGGATCTGAATTTCTAACCTATATGATTTTCCTTATGTTTGAAGAATTTCTTTTATCTTTTCTTGCAAGGCATGTCTACTTTTGAAAAATTCCCTTGATTTTTGTTTTTCTGAGAATGTCTTTATTTCTCCTTAACCGTTGAAGGATAATGCCACTGGATACAGAATTCTAGGCTGGAGGAGTTTTTCTTTCAACATTTTGAATATTTCATTCCACTCTTCTTGCTTGCATGGGTTTTGGAACAGACCCAATGTAATTATTGTCCTTGTTCCTTTATAACAAACAAAAAAGCAACAACAAAAAAAAACCAAACAGAACCCACACCCATTGCTGTCAATTTGATTTCCAGCTCATAATGACCCTACAGGACAGAGCAGAACTGCCCCATTGAGTTTCCAAGGAGCACACGGTGGATTCAGTCTGGTGAACTTTTGGTTAGCAGTCATTAGTACTTAACCGTTATGCCACCAGGGATAGGTAAGGTGATTTTTTTTCTGTCTGACTTATTTCAGAATTTTCTCTTTGTCTTTGATTTTCTGCAATTTGAATATATTATGACTGAATCTATATTTTTTGGTTCTTGTTTGGTGTTCTCTGCTCTTCCTGCATGTGTGGTTGATATATAAGTAATAATTTTGGGAAATTCTGAGCCATTATTACTTCAAATATTTCATCTATTCCTTTCTCTCTCCTTCTGATATTCCCATTATACATATGTTATAACCTTTTCTAACTGTTCTTGGATATTCTGTTTTATGGTATATTTCAAAATGATTGTCATTCTTTTTCTTTCTTTGCTTTTCAGTTTGGGAAGTTCCTGTTGTCATATTTTCAAGCTCACCGATTCTTTTCTTGGTCATGTCTAGTCTGCTTATGAGTCTGTTAAAGGCATTCTTCATTTCTGTTAAAGCATTTTTGATTTCTCACATTTCCTTTTGATTTTTGGAGATTTTCATCTTTCTGCCTACATTATGTACCTGTTGTTGTGTGTTTTCCACTTTTCCCACTAAAACTCTTATTATATCTATTTTAGTTACTTAAATTCCTTGTCTGGTAATTTCAAATTCTCTGCAATATCTAAGTCTGGTTCTGATGCTTACAATGTTTCTTCAGATTTTTTTTTTTTTATCATGCCTTGTAATTTCTTGTTGAAAGAGTGACATGTTGTATTGCGTAAGAGGAACTGAGGTAAATAGACCTTTGGTATGAGGTTTTATATTTATCTGCCTGGATGTTACCCAATAACCATTGCTGTAGAGTCAATTCTGACTCATAGCAACCCTGCAGGATGGAGTAGAACTTCCCCATAGGGTTTTCAAGGAGTTCCTGGTGGATTCAAACTGGCAACCTCCTGGTTAGCAGCCACAGCTCTTAACCACTATGCCACTAGGCTTTCCTGGCTTGGTTTACTGTGTGTTTTAACTTTAGATGCCAGAGGTTAAGTTTTCCTTCGATGTCCTTGCTGTTGCCTCCTTTTCTCCTTCAGTTTTAATCTACTGATATATGGTATCCCTATTGTTCAGATGGTAAGATGTGAAAGAGGGGAAGTGTGCTGGATCCTGTGATTAGGCTTGTGCTCCTTGTTCTGCAACCCTCACAAGTACTTCTTAGCTTTTTATTTCACCCCTTAGGTAAGACAAGAAAGCAAGATAGGACTGAAGATGAATATTTTCTTTCCATCACAAGGAAGGTTAGAGGGGACTAGAGTCAGTTCCCTTAGGTCTTAGTCATCTCGTACTACTATGACATAAATACCACAAGTAGATGGTTTTAAAGAGAAATTTCATTCTGTCACAGTCCAGTAGGCTATGAGTTCAAATTCAAGGTGTTACCTCCAGGAGAAGCCTTTCTCTATTGGTTTTGGAGGATGGTCCTTGTCAGTCTTCCCCTGGACTGGGAACTTCTGAGATGCAGGGACCCCGGGTCCTTTCCAAAGGATACACTCTGCTCTCAGCACTGATTCTTGACATGTGAGGTACTCAGCTTTCTGTTTGCTTCCCTTTCTTTTATATCCCAAGAGATTGCCTGAAGGCACAATACAGTATTTCACATTGAGTCCTGCCCCACCAATGTAACTGCCTCCCATCCTCCCTTTTTAACATCATAAGGGCAAGATTTACAGCATATAGGAAAATCACAAAGTACCAATAATCACTGTCTAGCCAAATTACTACATTCAGTTTTTGGAGGACACAATTCAATCGATGACATCTTACTTCATGTTGGTTAGGCTGTGATAAAATAGTTTCCTTTGAGGAAAGGTCATTGTTACGGAGAATGGAGCCCTGAGTATGTTTCAAAATTATTTCTTTCTCCCCCTGTACGAAGTATAAGGAGGATATCTTTCCTCTGGTCATCACAGTGGAAACACTGGTGGCATAGTGGTTAAGAACTACAACTGTTAATCAGAGGGTTAGTAGTTTGAATCCACCAGGTGCTCCTTGGATCTCCCTTGGGGTAGTCCTGCTCTGTCTGATAGAGTCATTATAAGTTGGAATTGACTTGACAGGCAATGTTTTTTTTGTTTTTTTAAATCTTTACAGTGAGGACCTGGTGGGGCTTCTGGGCCTTCAGATATTTTTATTTCTTAAACTAGTCCATACTCAGTTTCCAGCAGTTGGTCAATTTCTGTTTAAGTATTTGTCATGGATTGAATTGTGTCACCCCAAAAATGTATGTGTTGATTTGATTTGGCTATGAGTCCCGATAGGGTACCCTTCCTCCCATGTGTTGTTAATCCTGCCTCTGTGAGATTGATGATGGAGAATGGGCAACAGTTGTGTTAGTGAGGCAGGTCTCAAGCTACAAGCTTGTGGGTTATAAGGGAGAGAAGTGAGGCGAGGAAGTTGGGAACCTCATAAGACCAAGAGAGAAGCACTGAGAACAGAGCATGTCGTTTAGACCCAAGGATTCTGTGCTGAGGTGCTCTCACTGGATTGGACTCAGCCTACCAGACTGTGATGATTTCTCATACTGAATGGACTTACAATTTGTAAATGGATTTGCGGCTTACCAGACTGTGTCAATAAAACTTCTCTTGATGAAAACTTCTACTTGTGGTATTTTCTGTTAGAACAGTACCAGGTGACTAAGACAGTATTCTTACTCAGTGCTGGGTCTAGCAGTAGTTTCTATTCCCAGTAAGTGGGTATTTTCTGTATCCCCAGTTTTCTGGGCAATGGTTTGCCCTGTGATCTCAATTCTATGAGGGATCTGGTAAGACTTGATTTTCAGTTTTAACTCCAGCATCATTCAGTGTTCCCTGTTTTCTTGGGGGAGGGAAGGGGCTTTTTGACTTTGGATCTAACCACGATTAAGTTATTTAACATTTTTTGTTTTCCCCATATGAGAATCAAAGAAGAATCATACTTACAGGAAACCATGAGGCATAGCAAAAGTGTTCTTAGAATTGGTAGTTGAGAGACCTGCATTTTAGTCCTGGTTCTGACATCAACTAGCTAGTTGTAAACTTCTAAGCATGTCACATAAGCTCTCTGTCTCTGACTTTAGTTGCTTATGATTGTCCCATTTGTTACCCAAGGTTGTTATGTGAAAATAGAAATCACTCATCAAAAATATGCTGAGAATAATAGCCCTGCATAGTTAAAAGAAAAATTACTTTCCACTGGCTAGAATTAAATTTAGTTTATTGTTTTTCTAACTAGAAATGTGATATAGGCCTAATTTTAGGAAAATTAGCAAACAAAAAAGAAAAAAGAACACACCTCGTCTTATTCACTAACATAGCCATTCTTATCCTGTTGGCATATGTTTATCCCTCCTGATTCTTAAAAATAAAATAAATATAAAAATAGAACAATAAGTACTTTTCTTCCACAAGAATGAGATCATGCAATAAATAATAATAATAATAATAAAAAAACTGTTTGCCATTGAGTTGGTTCTGACTCATAGTGATCCTATAGGTCAGAGTAGATCTGCCACATATAGTTTCTAAGGAGTGCCTGGTGGATTAGAACTGTTGAATTTTTACTTAGCAGCCGTAGCTCTTAATTACTAATCTATATACAGTCTGTTGTAATCTGTTTCACTTCCTCTTAGTACTTTGTTATAGGTATGTTTCTATTCTAAAATAAACGTATTACTTTAACATTTTTAATGGCTCCATGGTATTCCATTGATTTGAATTTACCATGATTATCAATAACTTTTAAATTGTTACCAGCTTTTGGCTCTGGAGTGAATTGCATTTCAATATACTTTGTTTTATGATTTTTTTCTTTTGTGATTAAGTGAAAGTATACTATCTAAATCACTTTTGCATGCCCACTTGTCTGCAGCTCCATCTGTTCTCCTCACCCAGTGACAGCACATTCCTCCTTTTCACTCTACACTTCCAGTATCCTCTTAATGAGCATCTGTCCCCTCGTCTTCACCCTCTTTTGTTCCATCTAGAGAGGAACCATAGACAAGAATGGACTGGACCCATTTTATGATTTGAAAGGTGTTTTAAATCCTTCTATTTAAAAAGGACACATAATGTCAAGTCATTTCTTACTTAGAACTCAAAAAAGAAGTTGCTTATGTTGGCTCCTCAAAATAGAAAAGCTGTATTTGGTGTATTTACAGCAGTTCTGTCTCACATAAGCTACTGGATTTTGAGCTACACAGGGCAACTGCTAATCAAATCACTTTCATTGGTCTTAACTCCTTTTCTGGTTACCAACGTCCATGAAGAAGGTATGGCACAGGTCCAAGAAAGCAAACCATTCCACAAAGTTGGAGATGACCCATAAAAGATGATACAAAAGCAGTGTATAGCTTACTTACAGTGTCACAGTTAAGACAGAGTGTGTAATGGTGATGGAGGTTGTAAAATATGGTGAAAAGAACAATATATCAACAGTCAGTAAGGGAGCCTCTAATTCCAGTACAGATGCAAACTTGCTGTAGGATCTGCAACACATTATTTTCCTTTTCTGGACTTTAGTTTCATCATCTGATAAATCAAGAGTTAGTAATAGTCATTAGTTCCCTAACTTGAAAAACCTAAGAATCTCTGAAAAGAACAAAATGTGTGTGTATGCTTCATTAGGGAAAATTTACCTATCTTAAAGAATGTAGCACTAGAGAGTAAGGATTTTATCAAGGAAGTCACACTCAGAAAAAGTTTCAAATGATTACAGGGTGACTCCATCTTCCAATGAAGGCAAGAATACTGTTGAGTTATGCTGTCTAGACATCAGAGAATTGTGGTAGATCTTTAATATATATCTCTCCCATTTCTGAACAGTCAGTACCAGCAGCACTTTATGGTAATTCTTAATGGACTATATTACTATAATCTTGAAAGATATATTTTTTTAATGTAAAAAAGGGATACATTTTATGGGGACTGCCTTTGTGTATAACAAGAGCAGGGAAGAAAGAAGACTCTATTTGGAATTCAGAAGTAAATATGATTAAAAAAAAACTCATGTTAGTCTTGTGAGACAAACTGGTGAAATTCAGAAAACAAGAGAGAGCAGATAGAGGGATTCAAGACTGATTAAAAGATTGAACCCAAGGAGAACTGATTTTATTGGATTTCTGTTCACTGAGACAGACCTATAATGTAGAATATTAAGAGACTCTGTCCTTGATTCTGTTGTAATTCAGAATTTTCGTTGCTGACTTAAATGATAACATGCTGATAAAAAAACAGGTGTTGTAAAGCTGGGAGAGATAGTTAATATATTTAATGAGTGAAACAGGGTTTAAAAAGTCATCTCATGTTTGATATGGGAGTTTTAGTGTGCTTGACTAATGAGAGGAGGCAACTGAGGGTAGCAGACTACTACATACTATCTACTATCATTATTACTCATCAGTATTTTGTTTCTAGCTTACTTAGCTCAGATAATCTCTTGGCAACAAAACCATTGTACGTGAGAGAGAGAAAAAAAAAAGAGAGAGAGAGATGCTTATTTAGATCTGGGTTATTTCATCAGATAGGAATTCGTCTCCTAAGCTACTAAAATGTGTAGCTGAAGGTCATTTTGGATTCCCAGCAGGGAAATGCTCATCACATAATGATTTTTGAGGAAACATTTTGAAGTGTCAGATAATGGCATTGTCTCTTTAACAATAAACTTTTGGCCACGAGTATTTCTATTTCATGAATTCCTCAAGCTAAGAGCTTTTTGTGTCTTAGGCACTGGGCTGCTACATGTAGAAAAGCAAAAATTATTCCCTCTAAGACCTTAAAGCGTGTATCTAAGGAAGGTCAGCCACTTACACAAATTATTTCCATGCTACGTGCTGGTGTGTGGTAAGGGTCAGAAAAGAAGTAAAAATATAGCAAGAATGTTAGGAAGGAAGGGAAAATAGTGAAGATATATGGACTGGGATGGTCAGGGAAAGTTTTCTGGAGGTAGGGAGGGGATTGATCTTAATTCCAGCCAAACTGCTGAGGGTTTTTGCTATAGCCTTTCACTTTGAAGGAAGATAGGGCTTTGCAGAACCTTATAATCTTTATGCAAGAAGGTACATAGGCATTAGAGAAATAAAGAATAAAAAATTTAGCGTATTTACAAGGCATAATGCAAGTGTTAATTTTAGAATATTTCTTTTTTCCCCAGTTTGTTCCTGTTCTGTAGAAATGGGAGCTTTGCAAGATCTTCTCTGTTCTGCTCATCAGAAAATGAGGCTGAAAATACTCCTTGGCTTTGGAAGAGGTAAAAATAAAAAGCAGATGCCAGAGTTCATGTAGTGAAATAGATTAGGGGTCTGTTCACCAGTCAGTCATGTTCCAATGGCACATCTCCAAGACTATCAAGTCAGCTGTGAGCGAGTAGATCCAAAAGCTCCTTTCTGGTAGCCCAGGGATACTCCTAGTTAAATATTAGTGTGCTTTGCTCCACGTATTACACTATCTGGACAAACCTTCACTGCCTGCCTAATCCTTTCATGTCAGCAAAAACTAGAGCTTCTGAAAAATTTTGATGAACCTTGAACGGATAATAAAAAAACCTGTTGCCATTGAGTCCATTTCAACTTTTGGCAACTGCCCCATAGGGTTTCTAAGGAGACACTGGTAGATTTGAACTACCTACCTTTTGGTTAGCAGCCATAGCTCTTATCCACTATGCCACCAAGTTTTCCCAAAGTAGATAACAGTTGACGTATTTTAAAACTATTAAATATGTTTTAATCTGGAAAATATTTCTGATAGAATTGTGGCTATGAATTCCCAAATTTATGGACAGCAGTCTTTCAGACCTGCAGATTTGTAATCTACCCATTGCTTGCTACCTGGAACTATCCTTTTCCCTCAACTCTTGGGAATCTTATACTTGACCCCTTCTTATGGCCCTAATGGAAATACTCTGGAGCCAAGAGTCTGTAAATGGGGCTGCCAGTTCTAGCATAATCAGTGATCCTCAGGTTTCACCTCTGAAAAATGAGTGCCTAGCTCACAGTGTGCAGTTGTTACTGTTGTGTTTTGAGAAAACCACATGTAAAGTCTAATGGGCTACACAGAAACAAGATAGAGAAGTTGTTGTTTAAACTCCATTGTAGAGGCTGGTAACATTTGGAAACTGCTTTCACTTGAATAAACAGTCTAATAAAAAGCTTGCCTCCAGATGAAAAAATTTTTGCCTCAAGAAGAATCACTATTTAGTTTCTGTTCATCACTTACTCTTTTTCTCTCTGTCTCTCTCATGCTCTCTTCCTCTCCCACACACATGTGCATACACATCCCCAAGTAAAAAAAAAGGAACAAAAAAGAAGAAAAAGCTGCATCTGTTGGCATGAACTCTTAGGAAAATATAGAGACCTGTCAAATCCTATGGTGTCATGTCATTCTTTTTTAATATGATTTTATTTCTTATTGTGATTAAATGATAGTTTACAATCCAAGTTAATTTGCCATATAAAACCCCTTACATACACCTCTATGCAGCTATTCTCCCAACCCTGTGACAACACACTCCTCCTTTCATGTCATTCTTAAAACTTACTCTGCTTTGTACCTTGATTTAAATTTATTTTACTCTAACACACACACACACACACACACACACACACACACACACACACACACACACACACACACACACACGCACAAGGACTGCCAATTAAGTTCACAAACCTGTCTAAGAAAAAGTACTACATACCTCATTGTTGAATATCACTACAGTCACCTTCAAAGTATTCCCCTTTGGGAAGATATGCACTGACGCCAGCACCTAGTCCACCCTTCAAAACAATTTTAGAACTCCTTTTCTGGAATGGCCATCAGAGCTGTTATGATATTACCTTTGATGTCCTGATTGTCATCAAAATGTCTTCCTTTCAGTATTTTCTTTATCTTTGGGTAAAGAAGAAAGCCATTGAGGGCCACATCAAGTGAGTAGGGAGGGTGTTCCAATACAGTTATTTGTTTACTGGCTAAAAACTCTTACAGACAACTATATAATTAAGTTCACAAACTTGCCACTGTGCCACGTTGCACAACAGCCATTCCAGAAAGAGTTCCAAAATTGTTTTGAAGGGTGGACTAGGCTCTAGGGTTGGTGCATAGCTTCCCAAGGGGAGTATTTCAAAGGTGATCATAGTGATATTCAGAGATGAGGTATGTAGCACTTACAAAAATTAAGTTCTCAAACTCAATTGTCAGGTCTCATGTATATGTATATAGATATATTTACTTAGCAGCCTGTCTTCTTTCACAAAGGATTTGAGGTAGTCAACCTTTATATTATATAAAAATGCTTAGGTGGTGTTCAAACCAATGAAGCCTCCATTCCTGAAATCTTTGAAGGAGAAGTTGCTAAGGCAAGCAGTGAAAATAGAAGAGACAGCTTTTCCAGATTATACAAAAAAGTTATTAACAATAGTGATTCAAATATATGTTGCTTGTAAAATCTGTGAATAAATTCATTACAGGCCTACATATATTAGACAGTTTATCCATAGTTGTTCAATCACAGGGAATGAAAAAATGTAAACAGAATTTAGTCATAGTCCTATTCATCTATGCAGATTTTTGTAGAACAATTTCCAATTGTCTTCACCATCATGTAAGTGTAACATCTATTTTTTGAAAAGACCTGAATCAGAAGCATTGGTAATATCTTTAATGAGCAGAAGGTTAGATGGAAAGGAAAAAAATGTAGCCATATGACCTCTTGTCTTGCACTGTTGTACTTCAATTTACTCTTTGAATACTTAACTCTTGCCATCTATTGTTAGCAGATTTTCATGTATGTGTGTATATATGTGTGTGTTCATGTTCCTTATGACTGAACTCTAAACTAATTGAGGGTGGGGTACAATGTCTTTATACTGTGTATCTTTACTCTTTGTTATGTAATTAGTGATAACTAGAGGCTATATTTTCTTATTTGGAAATTGTATAGCCAATACTACCATCTCTGAGCAAGGTCAGGATTTGGAGTTCATGTCAGAAAATTTCCATTTTGGTTTGGATAGTGTCTTATTTTCCTAGTGCTGCTAACCCCCAAATAATTAGTTTTAAAGAACAGAAATTTATTTTTTCAAAGTTCAAAATTCTAGATGTCCAAATTCAAGGTACCAGCTCTAGGGAAAGGCTCTTTCTCTGTTGTCACTAGGGAAAGATCCTTGTCTCTTTCAGTATCTGTACCACCAGCATTCTTCAGTTCCTTTGCAATCTTCACATGCCATCTATCTTCCCCCATTTATGCTTATATGTGTTTTGTGTCTATGCTTCTCCTTATTACTCAGAGTGCCCTATACTGCTATAGCCTCATTAACATAACAAAGAAACCCCTACTGCAAAATAGTGTTATGTCCACAAGTATAAGTTTTAGACTTCCAAAAATATTCCTGGAGAACACAAGTGATTCCATAACAGATAGCCTTACTTTGCTTTTCAATATTGACAGTCACATAGAATATTGTAATTTTTATTCTTGTATAATGACTCTCCGACGGCACTTGGCTTGGCTTATAATGACTCTCATGATTAAGCTTTAAAATTCAACTGCATAGATGCACTGTCTTTAAGTTGTTCAGATTTCAGGTTCCTTTTCATAAAAGTTAAATTTATATATGTTTACTTTGGTGCCATTGGGAGTTGCAGAGTTCCACATCCTTCTAAGGTGCCCTGTGACTTGACATTTGCGTGCATTCACTCATGTGGGGGCCTCTGAAGTGATGTTTCTGGCCCAGATTAAGATGTCTGTATACAGGATTCTGAAAGAGTTATCTGACTGAATTTCCTGCTCTGACCCAGTCCCCTCTGAGTATTGGGAGGAATTTCCTTTCTGTAGTACAAAGCCATAAGCTGTCATGACCGTGCCAAGATTATTTGTTGACCTTTCAAGGGTGGGACAAGCTTCCAGTTTTCTGAGATGGGAACAAGGAGTACGGCCTTGCTTCAAAAGTAGGCAAACGAAGGAAGAGATGAAAAGGACTATAGGTATGGTTGATGGAAAGTATCCTGGATATGACTGCCAAACATAGCTTTTTGTGATCCAGGTTCTTTTGAACAAAATAAGAAGTAAAAAATAATTTGTCTCGGGTATTTATTCATCTTTATCTTTATTTTTTAACTTATCTGCCTTTCAGTATTTCATACTGTGACCAGTGACTTTCTTTGTTCTACTTATAAGTTTCTTAAAGGCAGAAGATAGGCTTTTTCATCTATCTATGCCTGCGTAACACCTAGAATATTACCTTTCACGTAACTGGCACTTGATATATATTTACTGAGGCAAACAGAATTGAAATCCTCTTTTCTCTTTTTTAGGACCTTTGGAGTTTATCTGAAAAAAAAAAAAAAACTAGATACATACGTTTGCCTCTGGTACAGTTACAGGATTTTTTCTCCAAGAGAGGGCTTGTGCCATAACAGGGGTCTTTAGTGCTTTCACTCAATACTGATGGAATACCCTGGTAATGTAGTGAATAAGTGCCACATCTGCTAACCAAAAGGTCAGCACTTCAAATCTACCAGGAACTCCTTGGAAAATCTATGGGACAGGTCTACTCTGAACTCTAGGGTCACTGTGAGTCAGAATCAACTCAATGGCACTGGGTTTGGTTTTTGGCTTTGGTGGTGAGTTGACCAGTCAGAACTACTAAAAAACTTCAAAAACACCATCAAATGAAATTTTAAGCATTATGATACATAGGAGGCTTGGGGATTGCTTCACTGACAAAGAAAAGAGTAAGTTCTGGAGATCCTGAAATTATATCTCTTACCTGATGTTTGTTCTGCTTACTTATAGGGCTATCCTTGTTCTCAGGGTCCCTAAAAGAGATACCAATGGAACTTGCATTGTCTTGATTTGTAAGCATCTCATGCAGACTAGATGTCTGCTAGCCTATGCCTTAACTAGAGCTGTTTGAAAGTCATGTGTAAGATTCAAGTGGCCAGATTTCACTAGTGTGGACATAGAGATGTTCATTGTCTGATTAGAGTCATGGGTTCCAGTGGTTTTCAATACTTTATTGGAATGAACTTAACAAAGCTGGACATAGAGATATTATATAAAATACATCAATCAAACTGTATCATAACTTTGATTCTTCAGCTGGCTATCTTCCTTGCTTGTCTATAGGTTTGGTGAGGACAGCTTGTGTTTGTCTTATACACTACTCTGTCTTTGGTGTCAGGAACAGAGTAAGCCCCTATGGAATATTAGTTGAGTGAATGAGTCTAAGTAACTGCATGTATAATAAAGAGTATGTATCAGCAACTTTTGGAGGTCATATTTTGGGCAATGGTTAAGTATTCAGTTGCTAAAACTGAAAGATTGGCAGTTCAAACTCGTTCGCTGTTCTTTGGGAGAAAAGACTCATCAATCTTCTCCTGTAAAAAATTTCAGCCTAGGAAACCCTAAGGAGCAGTTCTACTCTGTCCTACTCGGTCACTATTAGTCGGAATTGACTAACAGCATACAACAACAACAATTTTGAGCATGGGGATGGGGCTTTTATACTGTTTACTGAAAAAGAAAATGAAAGTTTGGTGATAAAAAAACTTTCATAGTTACTGCAGTTTTATTTTTTTAGATTTTGCTTGCTATCTCAGTTACTGATGGTGACTACAACGAATTAAATATATAAAACTTCTCCTGCTTTGTAAATTTCACAAACTTCTCTAAAATACTTCCGGTGGGGTATTTGCTTCTCTGAGTCAATGTCAGTTATGTACTTGGCAGAGATACCAAGGAATATATTGGAATAAGAAGGTAAAAGGAACAGGGAAAGATTGACATTGGCAGTCATAAAGTCTTTGCTACTATGGGTCTATAGTGCTTGCCAACCTTTATTGTTATAATATATGTGCTTGTTTTTCTTCTCTGTGGGGCTTGAGCCTCTGGTAGGCCAGACAATGTCTCATTTATCTTCATATCTCTAATACGAAGTTGTTTCTGCCTGCTACTTTAAAGGTATCTGTCTTAGTCATCTAGTACTGTTCTAACAGAAAAACCACACATGGAAGGCTTTAACAAAGAAAAGTTTATTCTCACACTGTCCGGTACACTGGAAGTCTGAATTCAGGGTGCTGGCTCCAGGAAAACACTTTCTCTGTCAGCTATGAAGGAAGGTCCTTTGTTCCATCAGCCTTTCTTGGGTCTGAGAGCATCTTGGTACAACACCATGAGGTCGGAAGTATGCGCTCTGCACTCAGTGCTGCTTTCTTGGTGATATGAAGTACCTACTCTCTGCTTGATTCCCTTTCCTTTTATATCTTGTAGGATAAAAGGAGGTGCAAGCCACACTTCAAAGAAATTCCCTTTACATTGGAGTAGGGAGGTGACCTTAGGAAAGGTGTTACAATGCCACCCTAATCCTCTTTAACATAATCCAGTCTATTAAGCACAGGCAGAGATTAGTATTTAAAATATAGGAAAGTCACAAAATGGAGAGCAACCATAAAATACTGGGAATCATGGCCCAGCCAAATTACTACACACATTTTTTTGTGTGTAGACACAATTCAATCCATAGCAATATCTGACAAACATATCTTGGGTGATTTATTGAGGAGCCTAAAAAGATGCCTTTCAACATGGGTTAGTTAATTAATTATCAAATTTACTGTAATAAATGCAATATTTATTATATGCCTGGCACTATATTAATCACCTGGGATAATGTACTTTCTTGTTCACAAAGGTCCTATAGTTAGGGGGATTTGCATAAATAAATAATTATAAAACCTTGAGTAAGTAGAATAGATATAGATACTTGGGGTATTACATAAGCACAGAGAAGGGGTACCTAACCCAGCCTGGAAGAAGAGACGAATAGTCTGATTTTTTAATCATAAAAAATGTACTATAAGTGCATTTTAAGAATGAGATTAATAATTTGTTACTAATTAATGTTATTAGTAATTAGCAATATGAGGGAGATTCTGTGATATATATGAAAAATGTAAATAACTCAATTTGCTTTTCTGAAATTGACTTCCTAACCAACTTGATGAGATTGCAGCCTCTAAAATTAGTCAGTCATGGTTTAAACACCATCACTAATAACAATCACCGTAGAAGGTAAACTGAGCTTTAAAGAATGAATAGTAGCCAGTCAGGTAAAGAGAAAGAAGAAGGGAATTCCAAAGAGAGGTGCCTTAGGCTGAGTTCGCTAGAGAAGCAAAACCACTGAAGTGTATAAAAATATGTAGAGAGGGATTTATTTCAAGGAAATGGCTCATGTGGTTGTAGAGGCTGGAACAATCCAAGTCCATGGATCAGGGTATGAGCTTGTCCTGATTCACATAACCATAGGGGCTGATGAACTTAAGATTGGCAGGATGGAGATAGAGGCTCCTGTTTATAGACTGTGAAGATTCATGAATCCCAGGATTGGCAGATATGCTGCTAGTTCCTACCTACCAAGAACTGGAGGTCAGATGAAGAGGATCCATGGAGGTCAAAAGCCAGAATGACCACTTATATTTGGATGTAGGCCACATGCCCAAGGAAAGTCCTTTCAACTAAATAGCTACTCACAGCAGATCTCATATAAATAAGTAATAATCACAGCACAGCCAAATTGGCGCATAATCTTAACAATCACAGGAGAAGACAATGTAAGTAGACTTATGTAGAAAAGAAAGAATTGACATAATGTGTAGGGATCAATGACCAATGACCCCTTGTGTGTTGGAGTATGACATTTGAGTCACAGGGTACTAAGAGATGGGTTGGGAAAATTAGGCAAGGGACAGATTATGGAGTGCCACCTGCAAGAACCTAGATCATATAATGATTTTAGCAGTGGAGTTACCTGATCAGATTTTTAGCATGCTAGTGACTATAATGCAGCCCCGATAGCACAGCGGTTAAGAGTTCAGCTGCTAATCAAATGGTAGAAGTTTGAATTCATCAGCTGTTCCTTGGAAACCATATAAGGGCGTTCTACTGTGTCCTATAAGGTTGCTGTGAGTTGGAGTCGACTTGACAGCAATGTTTTTTGTTTTTTTTTTTTAATTTAAGTGACTATAATAACAACAGCTCATGTAATATAGCCCTTACTATGCCAGGCATACCTCTAGGGCACTATTTGTATATTGACAAAATTCATTCTCACAATATCCCTATGAATTTAGGTACTATGCTTATCTCTTTTGTATCAGTGGGAAAACTGAGGCATGGAAAGACTAAGTAACTTTTCCAGCATCATACTGCTAATAAGTGACAGAGACAGAATTTGAATGATGGAAGCGTGAATGTAGAGTAAGGTATTTAACCACTCCACTTTAAAGCAAGCTTGGGTTTCAGAAGATTGGGTAGGAAACTTCTGCACCAATCCAAGCATGAGCTGATAAGGTGTTGAACTAGGACAGTAGAAGTAGATGAGGAGAGAAGAAGGGAGGAGAGTGGAGGGGAGAGTAAAGGAGGGGAGAGGGGGAGAGAAAAGAGGACAGAAGGGAAAACGGAGGAGAGAGGAGAAAATTTCAAAACATTTGTAGAAGGTAAAATTGGCAAGATTTTGATTGAATATGATGGCAAAAAAGAAGATAGAGTCAGGAGTCACTGCAGTTTCTTGTCAGTCAAAATATTTTTAAGACATACAAGTAAAGAGATCCAGCAGACACATGGCTATTTAGTTCTGAAGCTTAAAAGAGAGATCTTGACTGAAGATTGTAAGATGTTTAAGTATGTGCAGACAGAAAAGGGAAGTGAGCAGATTAATGAACTCTAGGGAACATCACATTTTTAGGAACAACTGAAGGACAGAAGACAGTGAAACAGGCAGCACAAGAGGTAAGAGAGGCATGAGGAAAACATGGTATCATGAAAACTACTAAAATGTATCCACAAGGAAGGCATAACTGTGAATCTCTAATGCAGGAAAAAAAGTCTAGTAAAGCAAAAATTACAAAAGACACATTGCATTTGGTAGGTGATTTTTATCTATAGTGAAAGAAGTATCACTGGAATACCTATCTACCTACCCACTGCTGTTGAGTCAATTCAGACTCATAGCAACCCTATAGGACAGGGTATAACTGCTCTATAGGGCTTTCAGCGAGTGCCTGGAAGGTTTGAACTGCCAACCTTTTGGCTAGCAGATGTAGCACTTAACCACTAATGCCACCAAGATTTCTATCTTTGGAATACTGAAGGTGAAAGCAAGGCCATGTAGATTTAAACAGAGAATGGAAGGTGAGAAAGTGGTGACAGTGAATGTAGACAATTATTTCAAAGAATTTGATGGTTTCAAAAGAGGATAAATTTAGAGAAAGAAGCAAGTAGGCACTGCGGGAGTATGAGAAGTTTCTTGTTTGTATTTTATGGGTTGAGAGAGAGAGAGAGAGATCATGCCTGGAGGTTGAAGGAGTGGAAGAGGATGCCTAAGAAAGCCAAGGTTCTGGAGGAGGTTAGAAGGCATGAGGTGAAGGATCAAGTTGATGGAGAATTGGCTTGAGTGGAAAGGAAATAATTCCACACTAAGATAAGGTTAGATAGGAGAAGTTAAGGATGAGTGACGATGGATACTGGTAAGCTGGGAGGTCCAGGTGAAGAAATTGACCAGCACTTTCTAGGTTATTTTTTCACTTTATTTAAGGCCTCTATACAATGCTTCCATCCTCATATTCATTGGACATAATTCAATACTTCTTTCATAGGAAAAAAAGATCATAGTGGGATGGTAGGAGGAGAAGGTGGAGAAAGTTATGCAAAGACGAAGAATATATACCCCCAACCCTCACAGAACTTGCAATCTAATTGCTGTACACCTGTACTGAGAATGAAAACCAGATGTCAGTGACTTAAGAGTAAACTAAAAAAAAGAAGATTCCAAGGAGAGAAAAATCAAAACCAGTAAAGGCATATGCAGGCTGGAGCAAATGTGAGTTTTAGGGAAAGTTTTATTTGTTTGTATGTAGGTAAGATTTTTAATGATCTTTGAAAGATAACTAGTGTTGCCACATGTAGGAAGAGAGATCAGTTGGAGCAAGTGTCTGGAGTGAGGAAAGCATGATGGAGTGTGTCAGAAAATAGTATATAGTAAGGTTTGATTGTAGGGTCTAAGTGGGAGAAAGATCTTGGAAAAGTGCAGGCTGATAACATGGAACCAGGCTTCTTAACAATTTTGTTTCAGAATGAACTTAAAAACAGTCTGAGATTGAGGGACATATTTTCAAGCACTACTATCTTTCATTTTATGACTTTTACTATGAACTGAGACTGTTGCCTTTTGGTTCTAGCCCTAGGAAACTGACAAAGTTAAGTTGAGGTTTGAAATGAGTCTTTTAGTGAGTTTTCCACTACATCAGACATTTTAGAAGATGGTGAGGGTAAAAGAACATATCTTATTCATATCTGCATTCCCACTGGTGCTTTGTGTCTTCTTGGAGCATTCTCAGTTGGTGCTTAATGAATATTTCCGTGAAGGCTACCACTAACTCAAGCAGACTGCCAACTCTTTCTATGTATTAGCAATACTTCTTTTTCTCCCTGGCCTCAGCCTCGTGTGATATTGAATTTCCTTAGACAGGTGCTGGACATGTAGGTGCTCATTAAATAGTTGTTGATTCTATATAGAAGTTTCTGGTGACAGCTAATGAGAATAGATCCAACTTTTCCTAGTGGGTTTGGTGAGGATTGGGATTATTATGCCACAGGAGTAAGGATCTTCGGCCCTGTCCTCCAAGACCAATCCAAATGAGTTTTTTTTTTTTTTTTTAATCCAAATGGATTATTTAAAGACTATAGGACATGGGCAAAAGTCATCATTTGAACAACAAATCAATTAGCAAAATATCCTGTGTTACACATATGAGGTACAATAATTAACTCAGCAAACTTAATTGTTCTAAGTGCTGAATATCACTGATTACCTTCAAAGTATTTTCCTTGAAAGCTGTACACTGATGCCACCACCTAGTCCACCATTCAAAGTAATTTTGGAACTCTTTCTGGAATGGGCAACTCTTTCAGGACATCAAAGGTAATATGATGACAGCTCTGATGGCCGTTCCAGAAAAAGAGTTCCAAAACTGCTTTGAAGCTTGGACTAAGCACTAGCATTGGTACATAGCTATTCAAAGGGAGTACTTCGAGGATGATCTTAATGATGTTCAGCAATGAGGTATGTAACACTTTTTCTAGGGTGAGTTTGTGAACTTAACTGGCAGACCTCGTATGATTCAAAACTCACTGGTTAATAATTTTGTTTTATTTTGAAAGCCAGCACTGTAAACAGGGCCACAAAACTTTTGAAGTATCTTAGTATTTCAGCTGGGTCCTTTTTTTTTTCTTTCTGAGTTTGAGCCAGGGGAAAGATTGCCTGTAAAACTAGCTCCTTGGTATGGCTGCTTGAAAAGTTAGCCCTGATATAATTCTGATTGGCTAATAAACAATCTCCACAGAGAGAAAAAGCAAAAAGTATCAGCTTTTTGTACAGTAGGAGAAATAAAAAAAATCTCAACATTTTTTGCCTTGCAAAGATTTTAAATACTTTATATAGGATTCAGAGACAATGTCAATGAGAACTTCTATTTTATGGAAACTCGTGTTTCTCAAAAATGGTAAAATTATGTCAAAATTCCTTTAGCAGTAATAATGAGAATGGATATAAAGAGTGAGGAGAGAGGAAAAACAGAAAGTTTCATTATTTTACTATTTGTATATTGGCATTCTAGTTTATGGCCCACACTAATGAAATGGGTCTGAATGTAAGCTCCTGTTGACTCTTGTAAAACTCCTGTAAAACAAAAAGAACGAAAGTCAAGCAGGCCTGACTTCTGTGTTCCATCACTTTTTAGTAATGTGCAATTTCAGTCAAGCTACTTAATCTCTCTAAGCTTTAGTTTCCTCATCTGTAAAATGAGGATAGTGATACCTCTGTCTCATGCTGTTGTTAGATACCATGGAGTTGATTCCTAATTATGGAGACCCTGTGTACAAAAGAGCAAAACACTACCAGGTCTTGTGTCATCTTCAAAACTGTTGCTTTGTGTGAGCCCACTGATGCAGCTCCTGTGTCAATCCATTTTGTTGAGGGTCATCCTCTTTTTGATGACTCTGTACTTTACCAAGCACTGTGTCATTTTTCAGGGACTGGTGTCTTCTAATAACATGTTCAAAGCACCAGAAATGAAATGTCACCATCTTCACATTCTGTCTGTACTTCTTACAATACAGATTTGTTTGTTATTCTAGTAGTCCATGATATTTTTAATATTCTTTACAAACACCCTGATTCAAAGACATCAATTCTTCTTTGGTCTTTCTTATTCATTGTACAGCTTCTGCATGTATACGAGGTGATTGGAAATATCATAACATGGATCAGGAACCCCTTAATCCTCAAAGTGACATCTTTACTTTTTAACACTTTTAGAGAGGTCTCTTGCAGCAAATTTGCACAAGAAAAACATCATTTGATTTTTTTGACTTCTACTTCCATGTACCTTGATAGTGGAGCCAAGTAAAATGAAATCATTGACAATTTGAATCTTTTCTCTGTTTATCATGATATTGCTTATTGGTCCAGTTATGAGGATTTGTTTTCTTTATATTGAAGTATAATCTATACTGAAGGCTGTAGTCTTTGATCTTCATCAGTACTTCAAGTCCTCTTCACTTTCAGCAAGCAAGATTGTGTTACCTACACATTAAGGATTGTTAGTGAGTCTTCCCACGATTGTTATGCCACGTTCTTCTTCATACAGTCCAGCTTCTCAGATTATTTGCTCAGCATACAGATTGAGTGAGCATGGTGAAAGAATACAATCCTGAAGCAGACCTTTCTGTATTATAAACCAGGCAGTTTTAACCACTGCCTCTTGGTCTATGTACAAAGTTCCTCATGAGCACAATTAAGTTTTCTAGAATTCTCATTCTTCAAGCATTATCTATAATTTTTTATGATCCCCATGTCTAATGCTTTTATGTAGTCAATAAAACACAGGTAAACATCTTTCTGGTATTCTCCGATTTCAGTCAAGATCATCTGACATTAATAATGATTTCCCTTGTTCCACATCTTCTTCTGAATTCTACTTAAATTTCAGACAGTTCCCCATCAATGTACTGTTGCAACTGTTTTTGAATTATCTTCCACAAAATTTTACTTGCTTGTGATATTAATGATATTGTTTGATGATTTCTGCATTCTATTTTATCACCTTCCTTTGGAATGATACAAATATGGATTTCTTCCAGTTGGTTTTCTAGGTAGCTGTCTCCCAAATTTCTTGTAATAGATGTGAGTGCTTCCAGCATTGCATCCATCTATTGAAACATCTCAACTGTTTTTTCATCAGTTTCTGAATTACTGGAGCCTATTTTTTCACCAATGCCTTCAGTGAAGCTTGAATTTCTTCCTTTAATACTCTTGACCCTATACCTCATACCCAAATCAAATCAAACCCACTGCTGTCGAGCTGATTCCAACTCATAACAACCCTAGAGGATAGAGTAGAGTTGCACCATAGAGTTTCCAAGGAGTGCCTGGTGGATTTGAACTGCTGACATTTTGGTTAGCAGACATAGCACTTAACCACTACACCACCAGGGTTTCCAAAACCTATTGCCACTGAGTCAATTCTGACTCAGTGATCCTACAGGGTAGAGTGGAACTGTTGGTAGAGTTTCCAAGGAGCACCTGGTAGATTCAAACTGCTGACCTTTTGATTAGCAGCCATAGTTCTTAACTGCTATGCAATCTCATAGGGCAGTTTAAAGTATTAAATGAAATCATCAAAGTAAAGCATTGAGCATACGAGGTATTCAATAAAAGATTGTTCCTTTCTTCCTTTTTCTCAGTCAGTTTAGATGCGGAATTAACTACTTTGTCAAGTGGTGTATATAGAGAGAACTATTAGAGTTCTGCTTCCATTTCATCTATGTTTTATGCTTTTTTACGCTTTCTTGAGGAGGATGCTCAATGCACCAACAATGTTTGAATACACAGGGCTCTATGCTAGTGCTATTTGGAATGCCAAGACGGACCCAAAAGAGCAGAGATGGTGGAGAGGATGTACCTGGCAAATGATTTTCAAATGTGAAGAATATCAGTGTGAAAAATTACCTAAGAAGTCATTCATTATTTACTCTGACCAGCACTACTTCTTATAGAAAGGGAAAACAAAGCTTTAACCTCACGTTTTCTTTCAGTTTGTTCATTTCTTCACATAAAGGAACTATATTGTGAAGATTTACTTCTCTCAACTAGTATATTGACCAGGAAAAACCTATCTTTTCTGTACCAGACACATGCCTCAAGATCTTTCCTGTGATACTGATATATATATCACAGCATGAGAATTTCTTCTAATTCTTTGCTTAGGCTAAATAATCTGAAGAATGAATAATGAAGAACGTGAATAAAGACATCAAATTATGTGTAGAGAACATTGAAATAGAAGGCAGATTTTGCCATCACTTGCCACAAATATGTAAGGTGCCATTTCTTATGATAACATGAGCTACATTGAAACTATACCTAGCCATGTGAAAAATAACATGCTAGCCTGCTATAAAAATGAATTGGTTTAATCAAACTATAGTTTTTATTTTTCATTTTTTTTTGGTGAAAGTATACACCATTTCAACAATTTCTAAATGTATAATTCAGTGACATTGGTTACAGTCTTCAAGTTGTGCTACTATTATCCCTATCTTTAAGTTACTCCTAATTTTAAGTTATTGTTTTCTATGTGCCCATACATCATTTTTCTCCTCTATTTTGCTGCAAGAATCCTGCCAAATTTAGCATTTCTACAAGTCATAACTATATGAAAGCACCTGATATTCAAATACATCTGTTATCTAGTCTTACCTTCTACCAACATCATTGTTACTCTGCTGGGATTGTTTGCCAGTTTGTACGTCACATTGATAATGATGTCACCTACTGTATCTAGAAAATCTACTATAGTGTTTATCAATAACATAGGTCAGGCAGACACCTTAGTTGTCTATAGTATCTTTTCTGCCATGATTCAAGATGTGATAAAGAGTATTTTTCTCTTCTCTTAATCAACCTTGAGGCAGAATTTTTGGATTGCAAATATATATTCCATTTCCCTGTTACTCAGCTGTGACAGCCTTGAGGCCTTTCTGATCAGTTTTCTCCCAATAAAGAAAAGCCACTTAAGGACTATTAGATGTGCAGGGTAGCTTGCAAGATCATCTGGATTGTGATAACTACTCAATATATTTCTTTTTTTATCATATGAAATATTTAAAAGATCTTAGAATCCCTTGTCTTGGAATTTGCAGGCAGGATTGCTGCTGTTTAATTTCTGTAATGGAGTCACAATGCTCCTAGAATCACTTATTTACCCGACTCCATTACTTCTAAAGACCTTCAGTGTGTATGCCTTTCATAAAATATGTTTCAGATTGTTACCTTGAAACAGTCTAAAAAGAAGTCTCAGCAATCTTGTAGATGAATAGAAATACACTCAGTATCTTAATGAAACTGAGTGTTCTAGAATTGACAGGACTGCCACCATGTTTAGCTTTTATGAGTCATTAATGAGGATTACTTTTTCTTGAAGACTGTGGGAATATAGGGCCTTTTTGTGAATAATAAATATTACTTTATACCTATTGTGTAGTAAACCATTTCCATGCCTTGGATGATGTGGCAGAGACGAAGATGAATTGTGTCCAGAACACCTCCTGAATATTTGTGAGAAGATAAAAGACATGAAAAAATAATAAATCTTATGTGACACATTAGCTAGAGCAAGTTTCAGAGTTTTTCTGACATTTTTTTGGTCTTTTCTTTCCTGTATTTTTTTTTTTTTACTATATTATTAATGACCTTTTGTGTTTTTTATGTACGATGTTTTTGATGTCACTTCACAACTTGTCTGGTCTTCTGTCATTAGAGTTTAATGTGCCAAATCCGCTCTTGAGATAGTCTCTAAATTCAAGTGGGATATACTCAAGGTTATACTTTGGCTGTCATGGTCTGTTTTCAATTTTCTTCAGCTTCAACTGGAACTTGCACATGAACTTGCTGTTATGCAGCTGGCCACTGGCATTTTTATAACTGTTGATATTGAGCTTTTTTGTCATCTCTTTCCACAGATATAGTTGATTCTATTCCTGTATATTCCATCCTATGAGATCAAAGTATAGAGCTGCTGTTTATGTCATTGTAAAAGACATTTGCAGTGAAAAAGTCATTGGTCTTGCAAAATTCTGTCATCTAATATTCGACATTGTTTCTATCACCAAGCTCATATTAAACAGAAGATTTCAAAGAGTGGCTCAAGAAGACAAAGTAAAGTATTATAATGAAATATGCAAATACCTGGAGTTAGAAAATCAAAAGTGAAGACCACACTTGGCATTTCTCAAGTTGACAGAACTCAAGAAAAAAATTGAAGCCTGGAGTTGTCATACTGAAGAATTCTATGGGCAAAATGGAGCCCTGATGTCTCAGTGGTTAAGAGCTACGGCTGCTAATGAAAAGGTTGGCAGCTAAAATCTCCCAGTTGCTCCTTGAAAATCCTAGGCAGTCTGACTGTATTCTTTGTGGTCACTATGAATTGCAATTGACTCAGTAGCAACAGGTTTTGGTTTATGGGCTAAATATTGATCGGCAGAGGAAGCATCAAAAAAGATGGCAGAGATACACAGAGTCGCTCTACCAAACTGATTGTTATTCAGTGATTTCAGGAGGTAGCATATTGATCAAAAAATGAATGATATTGAAGGAAGAAGTCTTAGCTGCACTGAATGCACTGGTGAAAAGCAAGGTGCCAGGAATTTACAGAAAACCGATTGAAATGTTTCAATGAATGGATATAGCACTGGAAGTGCTCATTGTTCTATGCTGGGACATTTGGAAGACTGCTACCTGGCCAATGAACTGAAAGATACACATATTTTCAGCATTCCGAAGAAAGGTGATTCAACAGAATGTGGAAATTCTCAAACAATATCATTAATATCACACTCAAAATTTTGCTGAAAATAATTCAAAGATGGCTGCAGCAGCACATCAACAGAAACCTGTCAGAAATTGAAGTTGTGTTCAGAAGAGTACTAGTAAGGAGAGGTATCACTGCTCATGTCAAATGGAACCTGGCTGAAAGTAGAGAATACCAGAAAGATGTTTACCCATATTTTATTGATTATGCAAAGGCATTCAACCATATGGATCATACAAATTATAGCTAATATTACAAAGAATGGGAATTCTAGTATTTAACTGTGCTCATGAGGAACCTGTACATAGACCAAGAGGCAGTTATTTGAACAGAACAAGGGTATTATGCATGGTTTAAAATCAGGAAAAGTGTGCCTTAGTGTTGTATCCTTTTACCAAACTTAGTCTGTATGCTGAGTGAATAATCAGAGAAGCTACATCACATGAAGAAGCATGTGGCATCAGGATTAGAGGAAGACTCAATGACCTGTGATACGTACATAATACAACCTTGCTTGATGAAAGTGAAGAGGACTTGAAGTACTCACTGACGAATATCAAAGACTACAGCCTTCAGTATGGATTACACCTCAACACAGAGAAAGCAAAAATTCTCACAAGTGGACCAATAAGCAACATCATGATAAATGGTGAAAAGATTGAGGTTGTCAAGGATTTCGTTTTACTCAAATCCACAATCAATGCCCGTGGAAGCAGTGGTCAAGAAATCAAACGATGTATTGCATTAGGCAAATCTACTGCAAAAGGCCTCTCTAAAGTGTTGAGCAACAAAAATGTAACTTTAAGTACTGAGGTGTGCCTGACTCATGCCATGATATTTTCAATCATCTCAAGTGCGTGCTGTAAACTGGACAATGAATAAGGCCAACCAAAGAAAAACTGGCACCATTGAATTGTGGTATTGGTGAAGAATAGTGAATATACCATAGACTTCCAGAAGAATGAACAAATCTGTTTTTGGAATAACTGTATTCAGAATGCTACCCAGAAGTGAGGATGGTGAGACTCTGTCTCATACACTTTGGTCATATCATCAAGGAGGACCAGTTCCTGAAGAAGGACGTCATACTTGCTAAAGTAGAAGGTCATCAAAATGAGATAGATTTTCAGTGACATGGATTGACAAAGTGGCTGCAACAATATGTGATGGTGCAGCGTTTTGATCTGTTGTACACAAGGTTGCTATCAGTCAGAACTGATTCAATGGTATCTAAAGGCTAGTAAATGCCTGGATGTTAGGAAAGGCCTGGCTAAGAAAGTAGGACTTAGGCTGGATTGTGAATGTTAAGCTTATTACTAACTCCCCAAATTATCAATTCCGGACTATGGACCAGCTCAAATTGTCTCAGGCATGGATTTGTGGATATTTATTGTTTTTCATGTATCTTTTGTTAATTGTAGTAACATTTCACCAACTGTAAAAAGTTTGATGATTAAAACTCGGGGTGCCTTGTGAAAATACACTAAAAAAGATCTTCATGCAGATATATATTTTTGCCTGGATGTGCTCTGTCACTTATTATCTATATATCACATGATGGATCAGAGTAAGGGAACAGTTCATGTTTTAGGTCAAAGGAGCTATCTAATTGACGAGGAGCTGAGACCAAGTCCTTGAAATGGAACATTTCTTAATTGCCGTCTTTGAATCATTAGCTTTGAAATTTAACACAAGGGCTTTCTGGGGTGGAAATGGAAGAAGAGGATGATAGGAATGTGTGTGTGTGTGTGTGTGTGTGTGTGTGTGCATGCAAAGGGTGTACTACAGGATTTGGCTTTGAAAGGATTTAGGATGAGGAATAAATGAGACTTGAGCAGGAAAAGAATGGGGAATAAAACAGATATCCTAGAAATGACTGACCCATGTTGCGTGGTATTTTTCCACAGTGTTTTTATTTCCTTCCTCACCTTCTCCCTAACATGATTCCTCAGATTACAAAATCTGACTTTCCTTGTTCCTCCTTTCCTTCCTGTTGTGGTCCCTGTGGAGGATGGAAAAGTAACAGAACTGGGAAAAGCCAATAGGCCCAGGTAGTTCTCCCCTTTAAATATTCCCATTTTTTATAGGTCAAAGGAATGAACTGAAATCCTTCCCTTTGCACTCTGCTTCCACAGGGAGCTCTGATAAACTCAGGCAAGTGCTTTTATGGAACGGTTAGGTGGTAAAAGTGGTCTCTGATTTAGTTTATCCTTTCTAGAAATGCAAACATCATTTTATTAGTCTTACCTGTTGAATCTGGGGAAGTAAAATTGGAGATTAGTGGTGATTCTGTCATTTTAGGCACCAGAGAAATCTACTTTTCTAGGAATACTGACTCAGTGCTTGGCAATATCAGTGTTACTGCCAAGAGAGCAAGAGGATCTAAGACATAGAGTTAGTTTAACTAAGAGTTTCAAAAGTACTAGGAGGAATGCCAGAGAAAAGTCAGGTGCCAGATGATTTTTCATTTTCAGTGGAAGGGAAAGTTATTAAGAATGATTTGTGAGTTAGAGTTGGAGAAAAGGGAAGTACAACAGGAAAAACATGTGCTTTTTAGTTCCAAAGTCTGAATGTTTTGCTAATTCTCCGGAAATCTGTACTTATGATGCAACAATTTGGGGCAGACTGAAGACCCACAGTATGCCCAACCTCTACAGAACATCAACCCCACATGAACCTATGTGATTTATAGGATTTTCTTAAAATATCTTGCTAGCTTCCCTAGCATCTTTAAAAAAGTATACTGAATACATGCAGTTTTTACATAATTGAATAATTATTTTTGCCAATTTCTAGAAAATGGTTTCTAGAAATTGGCAAAAATAATTATTCAATTATGTAAAAACTAATTAAAAAAACTAATTTAAAAAAAACTAATTAAAAACTAAATAATTATTTTTGCCAATTTCTAGAAAATGGTTTCTAGAAATTGGCAAAAATAATTATTCAATTATGTAAAAACTGCATATATTCAGTATACTTTTTTAAAGATGCTAGGGAAGCTAGCAAGATATTTTAAGAAAATCCTATAAAGATTTTTTAAGACAAGCTTTTATTCTTGTAGATCTGAGATCTCTGGAATATTGACATATCTGGAATACCTTTTTTCTGAGGACACTTGATATGTGAGTTGTTACTGTACATAAACTTTTTATTTTGAAAATCAGCAAAGATTCTAGTATAAATTTTTCTAAAATATTGACAGTCAAGTATAAGCTTTCTCCAATGTCAAATACTTGGCCAGAAATACAAATGTCAATTATAACATGACTCCCGAGGGAAATATCTTTACTACATAAACTTCCCATTCACCAGTAGTAAGACTGTTCCTTCCTTCTACCACATATTTGCTTTGGGCTAAATATTATTTCTTTCAGTGGCTTCCTTGTTGCTAATTTGATTTCACCTGGGTACAGATTTGGGAAAATGGAAACAGCCCAATTGAAAACTTGAGATTTTCATTGAAATTAGTTTTTAAGTTCCACTTGGTTCTCAAACTTTACATTTATAGTTGCTGTTGTAAACTGTTTTGTTGGTAGAGTTAGAGGCACAAAGTATCATTCTTCTGAACCTGGGTTTGAAGGTGTTTGTTTTAAAATATATTCTTATAGAGAGGGATACTGTAATTATATTTGAATAAGCAACAGTAGATTTTCCAGATATGAAACAAAACTGTGGTCATACTATTGAATGTTGGTCAGAAAGAAGCCTTTGTGGTTTAGACAAAGATGTTCCATCCTAAACAATGTCAAATGGAGATTTCTGAAGACAAAAACATGCAGTCTTTATTTTTTGCCAGCAAACATCACTGGACATTGAATATAAGCAGAATGTAGTAAAAATATTTCCCTTTGGAGTCATGTTATAATTGACAGTTGTATTTCTGGCCAAGTATTTGACATTGGAGAAAGCTTATACTTGACTATCAGTATTTTAGAAAAATTTATACTAGAATCCTTGCTGATTTTCAAAATAAAAATAGTATGTAAAAATGAGCATGAATGTAGTGTACACATTGACTATAGTAAGTTGTAGTGTATCAATACATACACACTGGGTACCCACAATAATTTTACAGTGTCATAAAATGTAACCTATAAGAAGCTGTCATAGTTTCAGAGATTATGTTTGAGATATAAAAGAATTTATATGTTCTTTAACTCAATAAATACTTACCTTACTATGTGAAAGGGACTGTTCTAAGGTTACATCACAGAAAAAATGAACAAAAATCCCTGCCTTCTTGAAGCTTATGTCCTAGTGGGTGAAATTAACAACAATGACCAAGGCAAAATATATAGTATTTAAGGTGGCAATAATTCCTATAAAAATACAATTGGAACAATTGTGAGGGGGGGAGAAGAATGTGATTAAATTTTAACTAAATTTTGACTTCATTGGGAGGTGAGTTAAAATGAACACCTGAAGAAGATTGAGAAAGACATGGGAAAAATTAATATTTTAAACTAGAAGAGCATTAGAGATTACTTAAACTTAATTTTACAGATGATAAACTGAGGCTGAAGTGACTAAATTAAGTTGGATTTCTGACTCTCAGTCTTCTGTTTGAGATTTTGTTTCTTGTAAAAAGTATGTCTGGGTGGTGGAGTCAAGCTGGCGGACTAAGCACACATCACCTTATATCCCTCTGGAAACCAAGACCTGAATTCATAATCAAACGGAGCCTTCCGGTCACCTAATCAGCCCGAGGACACAGGACAAGGCTGTTACTTTGGACTTCATATTACTGAGCGAAAAACCTCCTCTCTTTCGCTGACTCCCATGCCTGGCTAGCCCTGGCTCTCACGGACTGAAGGTAAACGCACCATTTTGAGTTTTCTTTTCCTCTGTCTTGGCCGGCAGGCAGAGCAGGGTCTTCCCTAGCACCTAGACTCAGACACACTGCTGGGGGGACAGGCAGGCGAAATTCCCATATTTTGAGAGCCAGGCTTGGGGCTCTGTTAATCTAGTCACTTTGAGCCTGTCGTTTTATGTCTGCATCAGCGGCATTTGTACTGCGTTTCACAGTCAGTGTGCAGGACGCCATGTTGGATACAGAGATTCTAGCAACCTCGTTCTTAGCCTGGGAGCCAGCGCCTGCAAACAGGACAGTGCTTCTCTGACAGAAAAGCAGTAATTTACCTAGTGCCACCTGCTTTGGGGGTCCTGCAACAGAAGCAGAGGAATCACTACCTCTCAGCACCTTTAGCCCTTCTGTCTGCTGCCTGTGTGGAGGGCGCGATCTTGGATACGGTGGCCGCAGCTGGACCTAATTCTTAGCTTGGAAGCCAGAGCCTGCCCACAGGAGAGCAATTTTCTATCAGAAAAGCAGTACTCTATGCAGTGTCCTCTAAGGCTAGGCCCTGTCAGCAGAGGCCAACAGGGCAGTAGCATCGCTGTATTCTGAACTAGTTTGTATCATCTGGGGTTGGATATAGTGGCGCTTACTTTGCCAGTTGAGAAGAGGGACCTCTACACCTGAAAACCTAACTGACTTGTGAAGTGGTCAGATATCTTTTGCTTTACATTTTAAGACAGCCTAGAGAAACATCTGCAGTCCATCCTCACAGTACCTCTTCCAGCCTCGACATACTCACATGGATCCCTAAAAACAACAGACACTTGTGGCACACAAGAAATCAGCCATGGCTTTAGTAGGCTCCCAAACAAAGCAACCAAGAAGTTTTCCAGATGAAGAAACATTTATAAAAGCATCAGAAAGTGAATAGAAAATGATTATATACAGAGCCCTTCTAGACCTTATACAAAATGCAGGAGAACAAAAGGAAAAATTAAGTAAGATGTTCGATCTGATGGAACACCAGTACTCTGAAATCCAACAGATCAAGAACAAAATCAAAGACATAGAAACTTCAATGCAAAGCCAAGAAAACAGAATGGAACAAATAGAAAAAAGAATTTCTGACTTGGAAGACAGAGCTACTGAGGCCAGCATCTATGAGCAGAAATCAGGAAAAAGAAACAAGAAAATTGAAGAAACATTAAGAAGCATGTGGGACTCTATTAAGAGGAACAACCTTCGATTAATTGGAGTCTCTGAACAGGGTGAGACATCTGAGAACACAGAGAGTATCGTTGCTGAGCTGCTGACAGAAAACTTCCCAGAAATCATGAAGGAAGAGAATATAGACATCTCAGATGCATATCGTACGCCACCCAATATAGATCTCAAAAGAAGGACTCCAAGACATATTATAATCAAGCTCAACAAAATGAAACATAAGCAGCAACTCTTGAAGGCAGCAAGACTCAAAGCAAAGCTAACATTCAGAGGGAAACCCTGTAGGCTCTCTTCAGATTTCTCAGCAGAAACCATGCTGGCACAGAGACAGTAGCATGACACATTCAAAACCTTGAAAGTGAAGAACTTCCAACCAAGAATTATATATCCTGCAAAACTATCTTTCAAACATGAAAATGAAATTAAGACATTCCCAGATAAACAGAAACTCAGAGACATTGTAAAAACCAAACCTAAACTACAAGAAATATTGAAAAAAGTTTTTGGCTCTGGCTTAGAAGAACGAACCTCTAACTTCATATTTTAGAATGACTTTACTACTCAAAACTCTACTCACTTAGGGAAGGCTCCAAAGCCAGTCACAGCTTTGATAAGGAAAGAAGCAATCCAGTGATCATCATGAAAACTATGGTGTCATCATACTAAAAAGAGAGATGTACTACAGTTGTTATAGTCCTTCCAGATGGAGAGGAAGATGACAAGACTGGTAGTAATTAAAATTGAGTTTATATATAGTTTATTAAGGGGGATCATAGGGGCAGCTGTAAAGCACAACAAAGATGTATCATATCATTTCAAGAAAGGTAACACATGAGTCTCAACAACCACAAAACCAGCTCTGAAAAAGGTGAAAAATCAACTCACAAAAAAGAACATCCCAGAACAGACTAATAAGAACAACAGAGAAAACATCAACATAAAAATAAACACATCACAATGGCAGCACTGAACACATACCTATGAGTAATTACATTGAATGTGAATGGACTGAATGCTCCAGTAAACAGACATCAAGTGACATCTTGGATCAAAAGACATGACCCATCCATGTGTTGTCTGCAAGAAAGTCACTTGAGACCTAAAGATAGGAACAAAAGGAAAATTAAAGATTGGAAGAATATATATCAAGCTAACAATGAACAAAGAAGAGCAGGGGTGGCAATTCTAATCTCAGACAAAATCAATTTTAATGTCAAATCCACCATCGTGGACAAATATGGACACTGTTGCTGAAAGGTTCAATACACAAGCAAGACTTAATTATATTAAATATTTATGCACCAAATATCAGAGCACCTAAATACGTCGAAGAAACACTGACTACACTCAAAAGAGAGTTAGATGACTCCACCATAATAGTGGGAGACTTTAACACTCCACTCTCATCACTAGACAGATCATCTAGAAAAAAGCTCAGTAAAGATACAGAAGATCTCATTGACACAATTAACCAACTAAACCTCATTAATATATACAGAACTTTCCACCCATCAGCAGACAACTACACCTTCTTCTCCAGTGCACATGGAACATTCTCCAGAATTGACCACGTGATAGGCCATAGTGCATTGCTCAACAAAATCCATACCATTGAATTACTGCAAAGCATCTTCTCAGATCATGAAGCCATAAAAGTTGAAATCAGTAGCAGAAAAAACATAGATAGAAAGTGGAACTCTTGGAAACTGAACAGCATCTTGCTCAAAAAAACATGAGTTATAGAGGAAATCAAGGATGAATTAAAGAAATTCATGGATTCCAATGAGAATGACAACACTTCCTACCAGAACCTATGGGATATAGCCAAAGCAGTGCTCAGAGGTCTGTTTATCTCCATAAAGGCACACATCTCTAAGGAAGAAAGAAACCAAGTCAAGGAACTAACCCTACAGCTTGAACAAGTCGAGAGAGAACAACAGAGGAACCCCTCAGGCACCAGAAGAAACAAGATCATAAAGATTAGAGCAGAGCTAAATGAATTAGAGAATAGAAAAACAACTGAAAAAATTGAAAAGACCAAAAGCTGGTGTTTTGAGAAGATCAACAAAATTGACAAAACACTGGCTAAACTTACTAAAGAAAAGCAGGAAAGGGAACAAATAATCCAAATTAGAAATGAGAGGGGGGGTTGTCACCACGGATGCAACAGAAATAAATAATATCATAACAGAATACTATTAAAGACTGTACACTAACAAATTTGAAAACCTAGGGAAAATGGACCAATTCCTTGACTCATACCACCTACCCAAATTATGACAATGTGAAGCAGAACAACTTAATAAATCCATTACAAAGGAAGAGATTGAAAAGGTCATCAAAACACTGCCAACCAAAAAAAGTCTGGGTCCAGATGGCTTCACTGCAGAATTCTACCAAGCATTTAGAGAAGAGTTATCTCCAATACTACTGAAACTATTCCACAGTATAGAAAGGGATGGAGTACTCCCAAACTCATTCTATGAAGCCAGCATAACACTGATACCCAAGCCAGGGAAAGACCCAACAAAGAAAGAGAACTACAGACCGATATCACTCATGAATCTAGATGCAAAAATCTTCAACAAAATTCTTGCCAATAGAATACAACAACATATCAAGAAAATAATCCATCATGATCAAGTGGGATTCATAGCATGGATGAAAGGCTGATTCAACATCAGAAAAACAATTAATGTGATTGACCACATAAATAACACCAAAGACAAGGATCACCTGATTTTGTCCATTGATGCAGAAAAGGCATGTGATAAAGTCCAATACCCATTCATGCTAATAACTCTTAGCAAAATGGGCATAGACGGCAAATTCCTCAACACAATAAGGGCCATTTATAGAAAGCCAATTGCCCATGTCATCCTAAATGGAGAGAGACTGAAAAACTTTTCCTTGAGATCAGGAACTAGACAAGGATGCCCACTCTCACCTCTTCTATTCAACATTGTGCTAGAAGTTTTAGCCAGAGCAATTAGACAAGACGAAGAAATAAAGGGCATCTGCATTGGCAAAGAGGAAGTTAAAATCTCCCTGTTTGCAGCTGATATGATTGTATATGCAGAGAATCCCAAGGAATCTATACGTAAACTACTCAAACTTATAGAAGAGTTCAGCAAAGTCTCAGGATACAAGATAAACATAAGTAAATCAGTAGGATTCCTTTCTACCAACAACGAGACTGTTAAGGAGGAAATTATCAAATCAATACCATTTACAATAGCCCCTAAGAAGATAAAGTACCTAGGAATTAATCTAACCAGAGATACAACAGACCTTTACAAAGAGAACTACAAGCCCTTACTGCAAGAAACTAAGAGAGACTTAGATAAATGGAAAAACCTACCCTGCTCATGGATAGGAAGACTTAACATTGTGGAAATGTCTATTTTACTCAAAGCAATCTATTTATATAATGCAATCCCAATGCAAGTTCCAGTGACATTTTTTAATGAGATGGAGAAACAAATCACCAATTTTGTTTGGAAAGGGAAGAAGCCCCGGTTAAGCAAGGTACTACTAGAGAAGAAGAACACACTGGGAGGCCTCTCGTTACTTGACTTTAGAACATATTACACTGCCACAGTGGTCAAAACAGCCTGGTACTGGTACAAGAACAGACAGATCGATCAGTGGAACAGAACTGAGACCCCAGAGATGACACCACCTACCTATGAACAACTGATATTCGACAAAGGCCCTAAGACATTAAACTGGGGTAAAAACAGTATCTTCAACAAATGGTGCTGGCAAAATTGGATATCCATCTGCAAGTAACTGAAACAAGATCCATATCTTACACCTTATACAAAAACCAACTCCAACTGGATAAAAGACCTAAATATCAAACTGTCTTAGGCTGGGTTTTCTAGGGAAGCAAAACCAATAACACGTGTAGGTACAAGGAAAGATTTATAATATATGTATAGACAGATAGATAGATACAAATATAGGAAACAGCTCACGTAATCACAGAAGCTGAATGTCCCAAGCTCTGACACAAGCCGCACGTGTCCGTGGAGCTGAGGAACCCAAGGTCAGCAAGTCAGAGACTAGAGTTGCAGATCACTAGTTGTGTAGGTCAGTGGATCCCAAGCTGGTGGTGAGACCAAGCGACAGAGGCTGGCGAACCCAGGATCAGCAGGTCAGGAAGCAGGACTGGGAAGAGGCTGGCAAACGCAGGATTGGCAGGTCAGGGAGCAGGACTCTCAAGTGCCGACTGTAAGGACTGATGAGCCCAACAGCTGCTAGCTCAAGTCCCGGAACCAGACACTGGAAGAGAGCAGGAGCTCCTGGCCACGTGAGCTATCAGCACCCATAGGCGAGATGAGAGCTGAGGGGCAGGGAGCCACCACAAACCCCGCCCTGCCACTTAATACAGCAGCCAAATAGGTAGTAGCCAAGTTGACATAATCCTGACCATCACACAAACCTAAAACAATAAAGCTCATCCAAGAAAAGGTGGGAACAACAATGGAAGTTTTAATACACGGTATGGACAGACTCCAAAATCTGTCAAACAAACCACAATCATCAGAAGAGAAAATAGATAAATGGGATCTATTAAGAATTAAACACTTTTGCTCTTCTGAAGACTTTATTAATAGAATTAAAAGAACACCTACAGAATGGGAAAAAATATTTGGCAACTCTATGTCAGACCGACGCCTGATTTCCATAATCTATAAGATACTACAAAAGATCAACAAGAAGAAGATAAACCATCCAATTAAGTGATGGGCAAAGGAGATGGACAGACATTTCACTAAAGAAGGGATCCAGGCAGCCAAAAAACACATGCAGTCATGTTCACGATCTTTAGTTATTAAAAAAATTCAAATCAAGATGACTATGAGATACCATCTCACCCCAACAAGGTTGGCCATGATCCAAAAAACACAAAACAACAAATGCTGGAGAGGCTGTGGAGAAAGTGGAACCCTCCTACACTGTTGGTGGGGTTGCAAAATGGTCCAGCCTCTTTGGAAAGCAATCTGGCGCTTCCTTAAAAAAATGGATATTGATATACCATTTGACCCAGTAATTCCACTACTTGGAATATATCCTACAGAATCAAGGCCTTCCACACCAACAGACACATGTAGCAGAATGTTTATCGAAGCACAGTCCACGATAGCAAAAAGATGGAATCAACCCAGATGCCCAACAACAGAAGAATGGATAGGTAAACTATGGTATATATACTCAATGGAGCACTACGCAACGATAAAGAACAACGATGACTTCAGGAAACATCTCATGACCTGGTTTCAACTGGAAGACATTATGTTGAGTGCAAGTAGTCAGCGACAAAAGGACAAATATTGTATGAGACCTCTACGATAAGATCTCAAAAACAGACTTGTGTATAGAAGAAAAGACTCTTTGACAGCTGCAAGGGAGGGGAGGGAGGGAGTGAGGGGGGAGGGTTTAGATTAGATAGTTCCTTGGTATCCGGTTGGGTGAAATCAGTGATAGCACACATTAGAAACAAGAACAATATTAAGTGGACTTAAACATAACATGAGTACTCCTTCCACCTTAACCCAATATTGTAAGGATAGAGTAGCTGGGGCAGGGGGCGGGGGACCATGCTCTTACGTGAAAGCGAGGCCAATTGGCACAACTAGCGTTTTGCTAAGCGGGCTCTCTGCACCCCACGTCGGTGAGTGGCGTCTGGGGTCTTAAAAGCTGCCAAGCTGCCATCCGAGGGCACAGCAAATGGTCCCAACCCAGCAGGAATGGATGTTCACCCAGGACCAAAATGACATGGGGGAAAGACAACCCAGAAGACAAAGAGACCCACATCAGTGGGTGCCTACATGGACTTTGGACCAGAAGAGCCGGATAGTTCCCAGCCACCACCAGTGATAGCCACAATGGAGCTCACTAAGTTGAGTCTCACTGGCAACACAAGAATAAAAAGGGGTGCACCTGAGATCCCCACTAAAAGACCTCAATTGATGGTCCAGTGGTTTCGGGGTTCCCCTGGGAGCATGGCCCCTGGCCCTGATGCTGCCCTTGACCATAAATCATAACGAAGGTCCACGCTTCAGACAGGAATGGATTGGACTTGGCGATGCAGTGACCATATATTGGATGCACTTTATGGTTCTATCCATCTATAGGATGTCATCCTGCTGACCTCTGGCTGGAGGAAGGAGAGTGGGTGGAGAGGAGGGAAAAAACAGACTGTTGGGAGACCGAGACATGTATGGAGCAGAGAGGAATAGTGTGCTGTCACCGGACAGGGAGAGCAGTGGAAGCTGCATATAGGTGGGTATGTAAATTTATACGGGAATGTACATTTTCACTCAGTTATATTAAATAAAAAATTTAAAAAAAAAAGTATGTCCGAACACAGGCCAAAAGCATAAGGCATTAAATAGTAGCTTTTTCTTAGTCTGATAGCACACAAGCAGGCATCTTCCTACTTGGAATTTTGGGTCTGCTGTTAACAACAAAGTTAAGTATGATGGCTGTGTAACCCCGAAATGAAGACAAAGTTGCAGCAGAGAAGTGCTTGCATAAACATTTTGGAATGTATACTTTTGTGCTGCGACAAATAATATACAGAAAAGATACCATATCCTCTAGGAGAAAGGATTTATGCAATTGAAGATCAGAGTCTTAAAGAGAATTTCAGTTGATAAATTGTAGGAAATGGGTCTTCAAGACTCAGACCTGAGCCGGAGACTCTCTAGTGATTTCTAAGTATTCAGATGGTCACCTGATATAGACAGAAAACATGGATTACTAGGTGTAGTTTTCACTTTTTTTTTTCAGATAAATTTTTTTCTTTTTTAATTAAATAAAAAAATAAAGTGTACATTCTCTGCGCTTACAATATTTGGTTAAGAGAGGAGGAGTACACAAGTTGATCTTCTTACTAATGTGTGTTGTCACCAATTTCACCCTACCAAATTTCTAACAATTATCTAATCTGAACCCTTGCCCCTTGCCTTCCCGCCCTGTAGTTTTCACTTTTGATGCACTACAATATGCTGGACATTTTGTGGGCTTGGAGTTGTTCACACAGATTCTATTTTTGAGTCAGCTTCACAAACACGTGTAGGCAATTATGTTACCTTTGACATTCCAAAAGCCACTAACTAGCTGTGTGACCTTAGGCTGTCTCCTCCCTGGTTTGGATCTCAGGTTCATCATCTGTAACATGAATAGAGTTGGCCTGTAATTTCTGAGGACTTACTCTGAAATTTCAGAGGTCTGGTTTCATGTGAGCCAGATAATTCATTCTATGAAGATAAGGTATGTAGTTTATGGTCCCCTGGATATTAAAGAAGAAGGAAACAAGCAAACAAGCAACAAACAACACTACATACCACCACCACTTTTCTACTATCATTATTCTTCCCAATTTAGGCATTTATTTTAATATTTCTGTATGACTGCAACAATTGCCCATCCTGCATCAGTTTTCCTCAAGAGAACATTTCCTTATGTTATTCTTTTGCTTTGAAGACTTGTAATGGCTCTCCATTGCCCGTAGTACAATACTGAAGTCTTTCAGTTGCCTTTCCTGTCTCTTATTGCATCTCACCCTCTAGCCACACCAGAATACTTGCCCTTGCTTAAAGTCACCCTGTCAAATGTGGTCTTAAGGAATCTGTCTCCTGTGAACAGGACAAAGGGACACTGTGAGGTTTAAAGTCAGGAAAGACGTGTGTCAGGGTTGTATCCTTTCACTGTACATTTTCAGCCTGTATGCCATGCAAATAATCTGAGAGGCTGGACTATATGAAGAAGAATGAGGCATCAGGATTGGAGGAAGACTTATTAACCTGAGTTATGCAGATGGCTCAACTTTGCTTCCTGGAAGTGAAGAGGATTTGAAACATTTACTGATGAAGATCAAAGACCACAGCCTTCAGTATGGAATGCACCTCAACATCAAGACAGCAAAAATGCTCAAAACTGGACTAGTAAGCAACATTGTGATAAATGGAGAAAAGATTGATGTTGTCGTTCTACTTGGTTGCACAATCAATGCCCATGAAAGCAGCAGTCAGGAAATCAAGACCCATTGCATTGGGAAAGTCTGCTGCAAAGGACCTCTTTAAAGTACTGAAAAGTAAAGATGTCACTTTGAAAACTAGAGTGTATCTAACACAAGCCATGATATTTTCAGTTGCATCATATGCATGCAAAAACTGGACAGTGAATAAGGAAGAAGAAGAATTGATGCCTTTGAGCTGTGGTGTTGGAGAGGAATACTGAATGTACCATGGGCTGCCAAAGGAACTGACAGATCTTTTCTGGAAGAAGTACAACCAGAGTGTTCCTTGGAAGCAAAGAAGGCAAGACAGCATCTCACACACTTTGGACATATTGTCAGGTGGAATCAGTCCCTGGAGAAGGACATCATGCTTGGTAGAGTGGAGGGTCAACAAAAAAGAGGAATACCCTTGACAAGACAGATTGACACAGTGGCTGCAATGATGGGCTTACACATAAAAATGATTGTGGACATGGTGCAAGATTGGGCAGTGTTTCGTTCTGTTGTGCATAGGGTCACTATAAGTCGGAACCAATTTGATGGCACCTAACAACAGCAACAGGACCAGTTGATGGTCTGTGATGCAGTCAACACCTGGTCTTGCTCTGACTAATTATGTTGGGCTTTTCCATCTCTCTTTCCACAAATGTAGTTGATTTAATTCCTGTGTATTCCATCTGGTGAGATCCTTGTGTATAGTCACTGTTCATGCTGGTAAAAAAGGTATTTGTAATAAAGAAGTCGCTGGTCTTGCCAAATTCTGCAATGTGATCTCCAGTATCATTCCTGTCACCAAGGCCATATTTTCCTACTGCAGATCCATCTTCTTTGTTTCCATCTTTTTCGTTCCAATCACCAGTAATTATTAACAGATTCTGATTGCATGTTTGATCAGTTTTGGACAGCAGAAGCTGGTAAAAATGTTCAGTTTTTCATGTTTGGTCTTAATGGTTGATGCATAAATTTGAATAATAGTTGTATTAACTGGCCTTCCTTGTAGGCATGTGGACATTATCCTTTCAGTGACAGCATTGTACTTCAGGATAGATTGTGAAATGTTCTTTTTGATGATGAATGCAGCACTATTCCTCTTCAAGTTATCATTCCTGGCATAGTAGACCATATGATTGTCTGCATCAAAATGGCCAATACTGGTCCATTTCAGCTCACTAAAGCCCAGCATATTGATATTTATGTGTTCTATTTAATTTTTGATGATTTCCAGTTTTCCTGGATTCATACTTCATGAGTTCCATGTTCTGATTAGCCCACAGCCCACTGCCATTGAATCGATTCCAACTTATAGCAACCCTATAGGACAGAGTAGAACTGCCCCATAGAGTTTCCAAGGAGTGCCTGGAAACTGTCAACTTTTTGGTTAGCAGCCATCACATTTAACCACTATGGCACCAGGGTTTCCACATTCCAATTATTTATGGATATTTGTAGCTATTTCTTCTCATTTTGAATCATGCCACATCAGCAAACAAGGATCCTGAAAGCTTGTATCCATTCATGTCGTTAAGGTCCACTCTACTTTGAGGAGGCAGCTCTTCCCCAGTTCTTTTTGAGTGCCTTCCAACCTGGGGGCTCATTTTTTGGCACTGTGTCAGACAATATTCTGCTGCTATTCAAAGGTTTTCACTGGCTAATTCTTTTTAGAAGTAGACTGCTGAGTCCTTCCTAGTCTGTCATAGTCTGGAATCACAGCTGAAATCTCTCCACCATGGGTGACTCTGTTGGTATCTGAATACCAGTAGCATAGCTTCTAACATCACAGCAACACACAAGCCCTAACAGCACGACAAACTGACAGACAAATGAGGTTGTAGCTTTATAGTATATTTCAGTAAATGTGACTTGTAAGTCCTACTTTGATCTCCTTTTTCAAGTTTGCTTTGGGTTTTTGAAGCCTCTTGCAGTACCATATAAATTTGAAGACTGGCCTTTCCATTTTTGCAAAAAGGCTTTTGGAATTTTGATAATGGTTGTGCGGAATCTTAGTCATCTGGCATTCTTCTAACAGGAATACAAGTGGATGGCTTTAATAAAGAAAAGTTTATCCTTATAACAGTCCATTAGGCTGGAAGTCTGAATTCTAGGTTCCAGCTCCAGGGGAATGTACTCTGTCTCTCTGTTGGTTCTGGAGGAAGGTCTTTGTGTTGTGTCAGTTTTTCTTCGGTCTGAGAACATCTTGGCGCAGGAACCTCAGGTCCTTCTCTTTGTGCTGCTTTCTTGATGGTATGAGGTCCCCAGCTGTCTGCTTGCTTCCCTTTCCTTTTATCTATCTGAAGATAGATAAAGGATGTTCCTTATGTCCCACCTAATCCTCTTTATCACAAATCAATCTTGGTCTAGTAATCATAGTCAGAAATTAGGATTTACAACATAGGAAAATCTCCACGTGGAGGACAATCATACAATACTGGGAATCATTGCCCAGACTAATTGCTATGCACATTTTTGGGGAGACAAAATTCAATCCATGACAGACGTATGGGTTGCTTTTGGTACTATTGGTATCTTGGCAACATTAAGTCTTCCAATCCATGAGCATAGAATGTCTTTCCATTTATTAAAGAGGAAAAAAACAAAACAAAACAAAATAAAAACCTTAAAACTGTTGCTTTCCAGTTGCTTCCAACACATGATCATCCATTTAGTCAGGTCTTCTTAGTGACCACTCGTAGTAATCCGTTTATTTCAAACCAAAAAACCAAACTCACTGCTGTCGAGTCAGTTCTGACTCATAGCGACCCTATAGATCAGAGTAGAACTGCCCCCTACTTTCCAAGGAGCACCTGGTGGATTTGAACTGCCTATCTTTTGGTTAGCAGATGTAGCAATTAACAACGACTCCACCAGGGTTTCCAAACCATTTATTTAGGTCTTCGTGTATCTCTTTCAGCCATATTTCATAGTTTTCAGTGTACAACTTTTTCACCTCCCTGATTAAATTTGTTTCTAGGTATTTTTTTTTTAAATGTTATTGTAAGTTGAATTGCTTTCTAATTTCATTTTCAGATTGCTCTTTGATGATGTATGATAACTGCTTTTTGTGTGTTAATTTAGTACCTTGAAACCTTGCTCTAGCAGCTTTCTTGTGAATTCTTTGCAATTTTCAATTTATAGTATTATGTTATGTATGAACAGGTATAGTTTTTCTTCTTTCTTTCTGATTTGGATACTTTTGTCTCTTTTCTTCCCCAATTGATCTGGCTAGAACTTCCAGTATAGTAATAAATAACAGTTGATAGGAGCAGGCATCCTTGTTTTGGTCCTCAATTTAAGGAGAAAATTCTCAGTTTTTCTACTGACGATGACGCTAGCTGTGGATTTTTCATGAAGCCCTTTTTTTAGGTTAAACAATTTTACTTCTAATCTATTTAGTGTTTATCATGAAAGAAAACTGGATTTTGTCTAGGGCATTTTCTGTATTAACAGAGATAATTATGTGGTTCTTTTCCTTCATGTTATTAGTGTAGTATATAAAAAGAATTTTTTTTTTTTTTACATTGAATGACTTGCATGATTATGGTGTATAGTCGTTTAATGACAAATCATTCACTTGATCATAGTATGTGATTCTTTTAATATGGTGTTAGATTTGGTCTGCTAGTATTTTGCTGAGGATTTTAGCATCTATATTTAGCCCTGGTAGTGTAGTAGTTACAGATGCTAACCAAAAATTTAGCAGTTCAAGTCACCAGACACTCCTTAGAAACTCTTAGGGGGCAGTTCCACTCTGTCCTGCAGGATTCTGTGAGTCAGACTGGCAGTGAGTTTGACTTTTTAAATTTGATATTTATAATAGTTCTCTTAGGGTATCTTTGTCTGGGTTTGGTACCAGAAAAATGCTAATCTAATAATGAGTTAAGAAGTGTTCTCTCCTGTTCAGTTTTTTTTTTTTTTTTTTTTTTTTTGGTGTGTATGTGTGGGAGATTTTAAGAAGGATTGGTGTCACTTCTTTAAATGTTTAGTAGAATTTCCCAGTCAAGCCATCTGATCAAGCACTTTTCTTGTTGTTGGTAGGCTTTTGATTACTGAATCAATCTACATTTACTTGTTATGAATCTGTTGAGATTGTCTACTACTTCTTGAGTCAATTTAGGTAGTTCATGCATTTCTAGGAATTTATTTCTTCAAAATTATCTAATTTGTTGGTGTGCAAATGTTCATAATGTTTGCTTATGATACTTTTTTGTTTAGGTCGGGTTAATTGTAATGTCCTCACTTCATTTATGACTTTGAATATTTACATATTCTTTTTTTCTTTGTCAGTCTACCCAGACTGACAGTTTATCAACCTTTACTGCTCTTTTCAGGATACCAATTCTGGTTTCATTGATTGTCTCTATTGCTTTTTTATGCTCTACTTCATTTAGCTCTGTTATGATTTTTGTTATTTTCTTCTTTCTTGTATCTTTGGACTTGATTTGCTCTCTTTTTCTAGTTCTGCAAGTTGTAGAGTTAGGTTACCACTTTTGGATCTTTCTTCTTTTTTAATGTTGGCATTTACTGCTATGATATTCCCTCTGAACACTGTCTTCAATAAGTTCCACAAGTTTTGGTATCTTATGCTTTCATTTTTATTCAGTTCTAAGAAATTTCTCATTTGTGTCTTGATCTCTTCCTTGACCCATTGGTTGTTTAATATTGTTTAGTTTTCATGTATTTGTGTATTTATCAGTTTTCATTGTGTTGTTTTCAATTTCAGTTCATTGTGGTTGGAAAACACAATGTATGATTTTAAAATTTAGTGATACTTGCTTTGTGACCTAATATGATCTATCCTGAGGAATGATCCATGTGCCTGAAAATGATCCATGTATACCATGCTGTTTGGGGGGGGGGAGTGTTCTGTAAATATCTGCTGTTTAGTGGATTTACAGTTTCATTCATGTCATCTGTTTCCTTGCTGATTTTCTTTCTAGATGTTCTGTCTATTCTTCCACGTGGTATATTGTAGCCTCTATTATTGCAGAACAGTTTTTCCCTTCAATTCTGTCTGTGTTTACTTTAGATATTTTGAGCTCTGTTGTCATATGCATGTACATTTATAGTTGTTATATCATCTTGTGTAATTGACCCCTTTATGTTTATATAGTGTCCTACATCTCTTATTGCATATTTTGATTTATTCTATTTTGTTTGATATTAAATTCACCACCCTGAGTGTCTTTTGTTTACCATTTTCATGGAACATATTCCCCCTTTCTTTCACTTTCAACACATTTATGTCCTTGAGTCTAAAATGCTTCCCTTATAAAAAGAGTATAGTTGGATCTTGTTTTTCTTTTTTCAACCCATTCTGTACGCTCTGCCTTTTTCTTGGAACATTTAGTCTATTTACATTTGTAGTAATTACTAATAAGGAAGGGCTTACTTTGTCCGTTTTGTTATTTGTTTTTTTTGTGTGTGTTTCTTAGAAATAGAATACACCTTAGAAACAAAGATGGTGAGGCTGTGACTCACTTACTTTGGACACATCATTGGGAAAGACCAATCACAAGAAAATTAGGTTTGTTAAAGTAGAAGATTAGTGAAACGAGGGAAACCTTCAATGAGATGTCATTGCTAGGTTCTGTGAAGTCAGTTCTGGCTCATAGTAATCCTATGTACAACAGAACAAAACATTGCCTGGTCTTGCACCATGATCACAGTTGTTATGATAGAGCATATTCATGCAGCCACTGTGTCAAAACATGTTGTTGAGGGTCTTCTTCTCTTTTGTTGACTTTCTGCTTTACCAAGCATGATGTCCTTCTCCAGGGACTGGTCCTTCTGATAACATGTTTAAAGTACACGAGACAAAGTCTTGCCACACTCAATTATAAGGAGCATTCTGGCTGTACTTCTTTCAAGACAGATTTGTTCGTCTTTCTGGCAGTCAGTAAATGAGATAGATTGATACAATAGTCACAACAGTGGATTCAAACATACTAACAGTTAAGATGATGAAACAGGACCAGGCAATATTTCATTCTGTTGTACATAAGGTCATCATGAATCAGAACTGACTTGATGGAAACTAACAACAACCCATCTTCTTTGTTCCTCATTTTTCTCTAGTACTTCCAACGATTGTGTTTTGTGTGTATTTAAAAGATGTTTTCTTTATGATTACCATGATTATTACATTTAATGTCTTGTATTTATAGCAACCTGGTTTAAATTTGTACCAACTTAATTTCATTTGAAGCCCTGGTTGCACAGTGGCCAAGACCTTGGCAGCTAACGGAAAGATGATCAGTTTAAATCTACCGATACTCCTTGGAAACCCTATGAGTAAGTTTTACTCTGTTCTATAGGGTTGCTATGAGTCAGAACTGACATGATAGCAATGGGCTTTTTTGTTTTGTTTTGTTTTGTTTTGTTTTTCAACTTCAGTAACATACAAGAAACCGTGATACTGGTGCGGTCCCACCCTGGTGCATGTTCTTGCTATCACCCATAAACCCTATAAGGCCATTCTACTCTGTCCTATAGGGTCTCTATGAGTCAGAATCAACTCAACAACAATTGGTTTTATATATATAAAAGGTTAATTTTATATATCTATATATATGTACATTTTTTCCTATCTACAAGTTCTATTTACTTCCTAATGTCCTTTCTTTCCCATCTCAAGGATTTCCTTTAGCATTTCTTGTAGGATGTAGGTCTGGTAGTTATAAATTATCCCAGCTTTTGTTTACCTGGGAATGTTTTTCTTTCTCCCTTGTTCTTGAAGAACACTTTTGCTAGCTGTAGTATTCTTGGTTATAGGTCTTTTCTTTCAGTTCTTTACATTCATTGCATTCTAGCCTCCAAAGTCTCTGAGGAGAAATTGGTATTTAGTCTTATTTAGGATCTTTTGTATGTGACAGTTTACTTCTCTCTCTTGCTACTTTCAGGTTACTATCTTTATCTTTACTTTTTGAGAGCTTCGTTAAGTTGGAATAGACTTGGTGACAATAGGGTTTTTTTTGGTGTGGATATCTTGGGCTTTATTTCACTTTGAGTCAGTTCTTTGAACTTCTTGGATGTGCACAGTCATGTCTGGTCAGATATGGAAAGTTTTCTGCCATTATATCTTCAAATATTCTTTCTGTCCTTTCATTTCCTTTTGAGATTCCTATCACAAGTATACTAATTTGCTAGGTGTTGTCCCACATTTTAGGCTGTGCTCAACAGTCCTAAGTTTTTCTTTTCTTGTTGCTTCTCAGCCCCTATAATTTTTATTACTTTATCCTATATATCGATTATTGTTTTTTTCTGTCAACTCAAATCTGTTGTTAAATCCTTCCAATGATTTTCCTGTTTCAGTTATTGTGTGTTTCACTCAAAGTATTTCTGCTTGGTTTACAGTGTCTTCATATTTATTTGTATTATTATTTTGTGCATGTGTTGTTTTCCTGATTTCCTTTACATTTTTTTCTATTTCTTACATAGTTCTTCATGTTTGTTTAGCAATGTATTACTCCAGCTTCCATAAATATCATATCTCACCCTTCAACTTGTTTCACCATGATTTTAAGTTTCTTCATATGTCTTGTGGTTTATGGGTTTTCCGACTTTAGAATTTTACCAGTGTTAGCTTTCTCAGTTTCTGTGAATATGTGTGCTTTCAACAATGCTAACTTCTGTAAGAAACTTTCAGGCAGGCACAGGCTTCAGACTTTACTTATCACTTACATTCTCTCCTTGTAATATTTCCAGTTTAGGCCAAAGCCTGGTATCCATCATTTAGTGGCTCCCAGACATGAGTTGGCTCTGACTCGATGGCACTTGGCTGGCTGGCAGACATATCAGAAAGCAAACATTAAAAAGTCCAATCTCAGGGATCTCTGTTTTCATTCTATGATTACCACTCTTTCCTCTGCTTGATGAAGGTTCTGAAGCCCACCAGACCAGAGTTTTAATCTTTAGTGAGTCCCAAACCACTGATTAAGCTACCCTCAAGTGGGTATAGCCTTCAATTTCTGAGTGCTGTTATATCTCCTGTTCTGTGGGAGCTTTGTTTTTGACAAGACCAAGATTTCTGTCTTTCTGGACACTGCCAGCATAGTCAGAGTATACACCCTGAACAGTCAAACAGGAAGATCTGTCTCACTTCTTTTCTAGCCAGAGATCAGGGCACTTTTCAGTGCATAAAAGAGCCTTGCATTTGATGGGAATGCATTGAGGCACCAGCTGCAATGTAGCCATTACTCTGCCATATCAGAAGGGAGCAAGTGGGGAAACTCTGCACAGCTTATCTGGGAGATAATTTCCATCTCTTTCAGAGTCAGCAACCAGGGCCTTTTCCAGCACAAACAGAGTCATGCATTGACTGAGAATGTGATGAGGCCATATTCCTATGCAACTATCTGTCACACCATTAAGGGAGGGATAGGGACTGTGGCAGTAGTGCTATTTCTACAGTATGGTATTTGTCCTTCACAATTCACTTGTCAGCTACCTTCTGTGGTGTTTCCTTCACCATTTCAGAGTTCAGGCTAATTACAGCCTTCTGTTTACTTATTCACGTGGTGAAGGGAGAGATCCTGGACCTGTTCATACTACTCTCTTCTAAGATCCCTGTTTTCTCTTCTTTTGCTGTTTTTAACCATATGTCTGTCAGTTTGTCATAGTGTGGGCACTTGCATGCTGCTGTGATGCTGGAAGCAATGCCACCAGTATTCAGGAACCAACAGAGTTGCCCATAGTGGAGAGGGTTCAGCTGAGATTCCAGACTAAGACAGACTAGGAAGAAGGACCAGCAGTATACTTCTGGAAAGAATTAGCCAGTGAAAACCTTATGAAGATTGCAGCAGAATATTTTCTGATATAGTGCCAGAAGTTGAGCACTCCAGATTGGAAGACACTCAAGACAACTGGGAAAGAGCTGCCTCCTTAAAGTAGTCAACCTTAATGGTTTGGAGACAGTCAAACTTTTGGAACCTTCATTTGCTGATACAGCATTACCCAAAATGAGAAGAAACAGCTGAAAACATTGAATTAATAATCAGAACATAGAATGTATGAATCTAGGAAAATTGGAAATACTGAAAAATGAAATGGAATGCATTAAACATTGATATCCTATGCATTAGTGAGTTGAAATGGACTAGTGTTGGACATTTTGACCCAGACATCATATGGTCTACTATGCTGAGGACAAAAAGAATATTTCAAGATCTATCCTGAAGTACAGTGTTATCAATGACCAGAAAATATCCATATGCTTACAAGGAAGATCAGTTAATATGCCTGTTATTCAAGTTTATGCATCAACCACTAAAGCCAAAAGTGAAAATTGAAGATTTTTACCAGCTTCTTCAGTCTGAAATTGATTGAATATCAAATCAGTATGCATTGATAATTACTGGTGATTGGAATGCAGAAGCTGGAAGCAAAGAAGGACTGGCCTTGGTGACAGAAACCATACTAGAGATCTCATGACAGAATTCTACAAGACCAACAACTTCTTCATTGCAAGTACCCTTTTTCACCAACATAAACAGTGACTATACACATGGACTTCACCAGATGGAATACACTGAAATCAAACTGAGTACATCTGCAAAGAGAGATGGAAAAGCTCAATATCATCAGTCAGAACAAAGCCAAGTGCTGATTGCAACACAGACCATCAACTGCTCATCTTCAGATTCATCTGGAAATGTCCCAATTTCACCAGCATATTTGAGACAGTTTTGCTGGATATATAAATCTTGGCTGGCACTTTTGGTTCCTTCAAGATTTTGAATATGCCATCCTGTTGCCTTCTTGCCTTCATGGTTTCTGCTGAATAGTCTGAGCTTAGATTTATTGACCTCCCTTTGTAGATTATTTTTTGTTTATCCCTAGCTGCTGGTAAATTTCTCCCCTTATCTTTGATTTTGGCAAATTTGATTATAATATGTTTTGATGTCTTTCTTTTGGGATCTACCTTGTGTGGAGTTTGATAAACATCTTAGATAGATATCTTCTTATCTTTCATGGTATCAGGGAAGTTTTCTGTCAACAAATCTTTGACCTTTCTCTCTGTCTATAGTCTGTTGTCCCATCTACCCATTCTGCTACTCTAATCACTGTTAGATTATTCCTCTCGATGTAGTCCCGTATAATTCTTAGTGCTTCTTGATTTTTTAATTCTTTTTTCTGATTTTTCCTCAAATATGTTGGTGTCAAGTGTTTTACCTTTAATAGCTTCAATTCTGGCTTCCATTGGCTCAATTCTACTCCTTTGAATTTTAATAGAGTTGTATAATTCTGTAATTTTATTATTAATCTTATGAATCTTTGTATGTTGCTTGTCTATGCTTTCTTGTAACCTGTTCAATTTGTCCTTATGCTCTGCTGCATTTTGCCTGATATCCTTCCTGATCTCTTCAAGAGTTCTAAATATGAATCTTTTGTATTCTATTTCTGATAATTCTAAGAAGTTCTCTCCATCTGGAAAATTTCTTGACCCTTTATTTTGTAAGCTTTCTGAAACCATTATGGTCTGCTTCCTTAAATGACTTAATATCAAGTGTTGTCTCTGAGCTATCAGTAAGGTGTTATTTATTTATGTCTACTTACAGTGTCCTAGCTTTTTGTTTGGTCTTGAAATGCCAATATAGGCTTGTGGTGTGAGCAAGTTTGATTAATTATGCCTTTGAGGCTCTAATGTCCTGTCAATAGATGGTTAGAGTTGTTACTAGACAGGTAGTATTTCTTGTAGTAGTCTGCTCAGGTGCCCAGGGAGTTAGTCGCCAAGTGTGTGGTGCAGGCTCTCCCCTACAGTCATAGATATTCAGGGTGATTGGTGAAGGCACAGGTATCTGGCTGCACATGCTTTGAAAGACAGGGGGCTGACAGCCAACAGTTAGTGTCTGTAAGGAAGGCATTTCTCCTTATGCCTGAGCCTAGGCAAAGAAACTGTTTTTGCCCTGATTTCTCAGCTTGGGGTAGCCAGAAGCTTACCTGATTTATTTTGCCCCATTTTTTGTTAAGTTGCTTCTTCTTTAAGTCTAGGAGAATGGTTTATAGGGCACGTAAGGAGTCCTACTTCTGACCCAGGTAATGGTGTCAGATTCTGAAGTTTGGCATAATGCAGAAAATAGAAAGCGAAGCTCTAGGAAAAGGTCAGTTTATCCCAAAGGAAAGATATAGATCCTCATGTGGTAGATTAGACAAAGTCTACTTAGCTTTTGATGACCGAATTCTGTTTTTCACTGATTCAGGAGGTATGAGTAGGCTCTCCACTGCTTGGTCTCTCCTACAGTAGAAGACACTTTCCAAAAACCACTGCTCCACTGACCAAGTTCCGCTTGCCTGCAGGGTGCCAATTCCCATCAGGGTCACATGCAAGTTCAAATTGAAATGGAAGAAAATTATAACAAGTCCATGAGACCCAAAGTATGACCTTGAGTATATCCCACCTGAATTTAGAAACCATATCAAAAATAGATTTAATGCACTGAACACTAACGACAGAAGATCTGACTAGTTGTGGAATGAAATCAAAGGCATCATACAAGAAGACAGAAAGAGATCATTAAAAAGTCAGGAAAGAAAGAAAAGACCAAATTGGATGTCAGGAGGGATTCTGAAACTTGCTATTAAACACTGAGTCGCTGCAGCAAAAGAAAGAAGTGATGAATTAGAGGAACTGAATGTAAGATTTCAAAGGATAGCTTGAGAAGACAAAATAAAGTACTCTAACGACATGTGCAAAGAGCTGGAGATAGAAAACCAAAAAAGAAAGACCGTGCTCTACATTTCTCAAACTAAAAGAACTGAAGAAAAAAAATTCAAGCCTCAAGCTGCAATAGTGAAGAACTCTAAAGGGAAAACATTAAATGACTCAGGAAGCATCAAAAGAAGATGGAAACAATACACAGAGTTTCTATGTCTGAGAAGTAATTTGAAGAACTTATCCTGGAAAAAGTGCTACATACCTCTTTGCTGAATGGTCACTTTCAAAGTACTCTCCTTGGGAAGCTGTGTACCAACACCAGCACCTATTACACCCTTCAAAGAAATTCTGAAACACTTTCTGGAATGGCCATCAGAGCTGTCATTGTATTACCCTTGATGTCTTGAATGTCATCAAAATGTCTTCCTTTCAATATTTCCTTTATCTTTGGGTAAAGAAAAAAGTCATTGTGAGTTAGATCAGGTAAGAAGGCTAGATGTTCCAATACAGTTACTTGTTACTGCCTAAAAATTCCCTCACAAACAGTGCCATGTGAGCTGGTGCATTGTCACTGATGCAAGAGCCATGAGTTGTTGGTGAAAAGTTCAGGTCATTTTCATCTAACTTTTTCATGCAGCCTTTTCAGCACTTCCAAATAGTAAATTTGGTTAACTCTTTGTCCAGTTGGTACAAATTCATAATGAACAATCCCTCCAGTATCAGAAGAGGTTAGCAACATTGCCTTAATGCTTCATTTAGACTGATATAACATTTTTGGTCATGAAGAATTGGCTGACTTCCACTGAGCATTTTGACTCTTTATTTCAGGGTCGTATAAGTACATATGTTTCGTCACCAGTGATAATATGGCCCAAAACATCATCTTGCCTGTTTAAAAGGTCATGGCAAACTTCAACTCTCCTTTGCTTTTGTTCATCAGTGAGCTCCTTCAGGACCATTTTTGCTCATACTTTTCTCATGCCAAGATTTTTGGTTAAGCTTTTCCTGTTTCTCTATTGATGTTTACTCTGTCTGCTATGCTTCTCATAGTCAACCAACAATTTTGACGAAAAATTCAAGAAACTTTTGCAATGTTTTCATCAGTTCTGCTCATTACTGGCCACTCACATTTTCTTCCTTCAGAAAAACGTTTAATCCATTTGTATATTGCTACTTTCTTCATGGCATTATCCCCATAAACTTGGGCTAACATGTCACTGAGTTTACTTCCACTCTTGCGAAGTTTAACAAGAAATTTAACATTTGTTCATTGATCTAATTCAAGCTCCAATATTCTTGCAAAAGCGCACAAAAACATTCAACAACAATAAAGAATGCCACTCAGCAAGACACTGTCACGCATTGACATGAACACAGTTTGTGAGACACTGATATAACCAAGTTTATAAAACCTTACCAAGTTGTTTATACAGTGCTGTCAACATAAGTGGACAGTGGCAAGTTCACAAACCTAATTGTCAGACTTCATATTATACCAAAAAGAGTTGGTCAATATTTAACCATTTCAAGAGGTAGCATATGATCAGGAACAAATGGTACTGAGGAAGAAGTTGAAGCTGCATTGAAGGCACTGGTGAAAAATAAGGTACCGGGAATTGATGAAGTATCAGTTGAGATATTTCAACAAATGCATGTGGCACTGGGAGTGATCACTCATTTATGTCAGCTGACTGGAAGAAATCCATATTTATGCCTATTCCCAAGAAAGGTGACCCAACAAAATGGTGCAAACAGTGAGCAATAGCATTAATATCATACTCAAGTAGAATTTTGCTAAAGATTGTTCAAAAGGGGTTGCACCCAACAGTATCCTAACTGGAGACAGTCTCAAAGCATTCCTGCGGAAAACAGGAAACAGACAAGAATGCCCATTGTCACCACTTTTATTCAACATTTTCCTGGAGGTTCTAGCCAGAGTAATCAGGCAAGATAAAGAAGCAAAGTGCATCCAAATTGGTAAGGAAGAAGTAAAAGTATTTCTATTCATAGATGATATGATCTTATACACAGAAAATAAACTCACAAATCAGTTGTATTACTTTACACCAACAAGGAGACGTTCAAAGAGCAAATCACCAAGTCAGTAACATTTATAATAGCCCCTAAGAAGATAAAATACCTAGAAATGAACCTAACCAGAAATGTTAAAGACCTATGGAAAGAAAATCATAAGACTCTACTGCAAGAAACCGAAGAGACCTACGTAAGTGGAGAAATCTACCTTGCTCATGAATAGCAAAAGTTAACACCATGAAAATGTCTATTCTACCCAAAATGATTTGTAGACATTATGCAGTCTGAATGCAAATTCCACTGGCATTTTTTAATGAGATGGAGAAACAAATCATCAAATTCATATGTAAAGGGAAGAAGCCCTGGATAAGTACTGGTACAATAATAGGTGCATAGAGCAATGAAAAAGAACTGAGAATCCAGATATAAGATCATCCATCTGTAAGCAGCTGATACTTGACAAAGGCTCAAAGACTGTAAACTAGGGAAAAGACAGTCTGTTTAACAAATGGTATTGGCATAACTGGATATTCATCTGCAAAAAATGAAACAAGACCTGCATCTTCACACCGTGCACAAAAACTAACTCAAAATGGATTAAAGACCTGAATATCAAATTGAAAACAATAAAGATCATGGAAGAAAAAATAGGGACAATGCTGGGAGCCCTAATACATGACATAAGCAGACTACAAAATACTATTAACAATGCACAAACAACAGAAGAGAAAACAAGTAACTGGTAACTCCTAAAAATCAAACACTTATGCTCATCCAAAGACTTCACCAAAAGAGTAAAAAGCCCATCTACAGACTGAGAGAGAGTTTTTGGCTACTATGAATCCAACTGGCTTCTAATATCCAAAATCTACAAGGTGCTGCAAAACCTCAACAAGAAAGAGACAAATGACCCAATTAAACAATGGGCAAAGGATATGAACAGGTACTTCACCAAAGAAGACATCCCGGTGGCTAACAGAAACATGAGGAAATGCTCACAATCATTAGCTATCAGAGAAATTCAAATCAAAATTACAGTGAGATACTATCTTACCTCAATAAGGCAGGCATTAATCCAAAAATACAAAATAATAAATGTTGGAGAAGTTGTAGAGAGACTGGAACTCTTCTATGCTGCTGGTGGAAATGTAAAACAGTACAGCCCCTTTAAAAATCAATTTGGTTCTTCCTTAAAAAGCTAGAACTACAAATATCATATGATCCAGCAATTCTACTTCTGGGAATATATCCTAGATAAAAAAGGACTACCACACAAACAGATACATGTGCAATAACATATATTACAGCACTGTTCACAACAGTGAAAAGGTGGAATCCAGCTATATACCCATCAACAGATGAAGTAGGTAAACAAACTATGGTATATTCACACAATGGAATACCATGCAATGATAAAGAACAAAGATGATGTTAGGAAATAGAACAAGGAGCTGTCTGGAAGACATTATGCTAAATGAAATTTGTCAGTTGAAAATTACAAATATTGTATGAGACCACTATTATAAGGACTTAAAAAAAACATTTAAGCACAGGAGAAAATAATCTTTGATAGCTACAAGGATGCGGGGGAAAGTAAGGGGTATTCATAGATTAGATAGTAGGTAGGAATTGGGTTAGGTGAAGGAAGTAACAGCCTACAGTTGAAGGAAGATTAGCACAACTGGACTATACCAAAAGCTAAAAGGTTTTCTAAATACAACTCAATATTTTGAAGGACAGAGTAGCAGGTTTAGGGATCTGGGGCCCATGGTTTCAGGAGCTATCTAAGCTAACTGGCATAACTAAGTTCTTCAATGAAAATGTTCTACATAGCACTTCAGTGAGTGGTGTCTGGGGTCTTAAAAGCTAGCAAGCAGCCATCTGAGTAGCATCAATTGGTGTCAATCCATCTGGAGCAGAAGAGAATTTCCATCCATCTGGAGCAGAGGAGAATTAAGGACAACAAAGATACGAGGAAAATATGAGTCCAGCAGACAGCAGGTACCATATGATCCAGATACTACATTAGCATGGGACCAGAAGAACTAGATGGTGCCTGGCCACCACCAATGAATCCCTTGACAGGGAATGCAGCATGAAATCCCTGCTATAGTGGGAGAAAAATAGGTGTACAGAACTAGAACTCAATTGAAAGAGCAGACTTGATGGTCCGTTAGACTGGAGTGTTACCTGAGGACATGGCCCTTGGACTCTCCATTATCCTAGAGTTAAAACCATTACCGAAGCCAACTCTTTGGAGAAAGATTGGACTGGATTATAAGCCATTGAGTGATGTAGGCAGAGAATTTGTTTCTTGCCTTAAATGTATACATGAGGCTTCCTGAGCAGCTATTGTCCAGAGATGCTATGGGAGGGTGGAATGGGACAGAATTTGGTTGAATGGATATGGGAAGTACAGGGTGGAAAGGAAGAGTGTCCTGTCATGGGGGTTGGGGAGAACAGTTAGAGGAGTTTTATGTGGCTAATTGATTTGGATTGTAATCTTTCACTTAAAGCACAATAAAGCATTTTGGGAAAAAAAGAAAAGAAAAAGTGGTTCCAGCATTACACTGATAGAGAACTGTCAGAAATTCAAGCCAGATTTAGAAGAGGATATGAAACCAGGGATGTTATTGCTGATATCAGATAGATCTTGGCTGAAAGCAGAGAATACCAGAAAGATGTTTTGTTGACTATGCAAAGGCATGTGTGGATCATAACAAATTATGGATAATATTGCAGAGAATGGGTACTCCATAACTGTGGTCACGAGGAATCTGTAATAGATTGAGGCAGTTGCTTGAACAAAACAAGGGGACATTGCATGTTTTGAAGTCAGGAAAGATGGGCTTAAGTGTTGTATTCTTTACCTATTCAGTCTGTATGCTGAGCAAATAATCTGAGAAATTGCCATAAGAAGAAGAACAGGTCTTCAGGATTCGAGAAAGACTCATTACCAACCTGTGTTATGCAGACAGTGCTTGCTGAAAGTGAAGAGGACTTGAAATACTTATTGATGAATATCAAATACTACAACCTTCAAAATGGATTACATCTCAACATCAAGAAAACAAAAATCCTCATAACTGGACAAATAAGCAATACCATGATGAACAGAAAAAAGATTGAGATTGCTAAAGATTTTATTTGATTTGTATCCACAATGAACAATGGTGGAAGCAGCAGTCAGGAAATCAAAAGACATATTGCATTTGGGAAAATCTGCTGCAAAAGAACTCTTTTAAGTGTTGAACAGCAAAGATGTCACCTTGAAGACTAAGGGGCACCTGATCCAAGCCATAGTATTTTCAGTTGCATCATATGCATGTGAAAGCTAGACAATAAACAAGGAAGATGAGAATTTATGCCTTTAAATTGTGGTGTTGGAGAAGAATGTACCATGGACTGCCAAAAGAACAAACAGATCTGTTCTGGAAGAAGTACAACCAGAGTGCTCCTTGGAAACAAAGATGGTGAGACTGAATCTTACATACTTTGGATATGTTGTCAGGAGGGATCAGTCCTTGGAGAAGGACCTTATGCTTAAGGATCAGCTAAGATGAGGAATACCCTTGACAAGATGGATTGACACAGTGGCTGCAACAGTGGACTTAAGCAAAAATGATATGCGGGCATGGTGCAGGACCGGGCAGTGTTATATTCTGTTGTGCATAGAGTTGCTAAGAGTCAGTACTGACTTCACAACACCTAACAACAACAACATTTTTGTATTGTAGGGAAACACACACACACACATACAAATATTAGAATCTTCCACTTTTCAGGGATTACTGCTGATACTCTGTGAAGGCTATAGTTGACAGTATAGTGACATTTCCAAGTTAAGCTTTGAAAAGTGTGTGTTCCAGTTCTATTATTTCTGCAGTTAGTGGCTTGACAGATTTCGCCAAAAGGCATGCTGGCAAGGAAATGATGCTTCTGAGAGAAGAGTGAAAATCGTGTAGTGGTCTTCTTTCACCCCTTGGGACGCTGTCAGACCAACCCAACTCTGAAAACTGTGCAACACAAAATCTTTGGAGGTAAAGATTCCATTCTTCTGGCCCAGCACCAGCCAGTTGTTCTAGGTGCATAGCTGGGCTGGTAGCTAGTTGGTGCTCGTTGTTTACCTCGGAAAGATCAGCAGCTTGTCCCTTCATCAAGCACTCTCCTGATTGAATCAGCATCTGATCTGGCTACAGAGTTCTAAAATAGTTGGCTCCAATTGCTATTTCAAGAACAATTTTCGTTTGGGTGAAGGAACAGATCTCTTGAATTTATGTCTCCATTTTGCATAAATAGATGGTGTTTTTGAAAGTTCAGTAGAAAACTCACACACCGCCTCTTATCCTTCAACCTTAGAAGCCTATGGTATGCTTCAATCACACTAATTAATCTCAGATAATTAAGGGTGGCCACAGCTCACAAGTATCACTTGCTGCTGTTCTTTCAGTCTTATGGGATTATGGAAGCTGGCTAAACCAGGAAGATCACACCTTCTCAGACCTTCAGGTAGTCCCCAGACATATATGAACAGACAGATAAAGCAGTATGCCTGTTCTGCATACTCCTGAGCCAAAGACTGGATCCCTATTTGGGAACACAGTTTACAGTTCACCTACCAGGGCCGTAGTTACTGCCCTAGCCCCCTGCAGATGTGGGGAATGGGAAGTGCATCTATGGTTTTCTTACTGTTTGAAAGTCACCTTTTATTATTATGATTATTATGCAGCATTAGCCTGGATGCTACAGCTATTTGACAAGTTTCCAGAGGTAGGACCATTCATTGCATCAATTTCTGCTTTTTATTCTTTTTTTTTTTCATGACTTTGTTGTGGGAAATGGAAGCACACAGCTGTTTTCACCATCATCTTGCCTTGTATCCTCTATCTGTGTTGGTTTTAGTTACCTTCAATATAAAAAATACTGAACAAAACCTGTTGTGGTCGAATCAATTCCAACTCATAGTGACCCTATAGGATAGTATAGAACTACTCCACAGTTTCCAAGGCTGTAAACTTATGGAATGAGACTGCCACATCTTTTTCCCAGGAGTAGGTGATGGGTGTGAACTGACTCCACCGCCACAAATCTAAGGGACTGTATTGTGATCCTTCATACATTCAATATATAACTAGTATGTAAACATATTCAGGGTGGAGATTCTACCTTTCTTGCTCATAACTGACTTCAGTTTCAAACATGAGTGACTGTTCAATACATATTTGTTGATTAACTGTTGATGTTAGGTGCCACCAAGTCATTTCTTACTTGTAATGACAACACTGTGTACAATAGAACAAAACACTATTTCATTTTCTGCCATCCTAATAATTGTTGTTATGGTTGAGCCCATTGTTGCAGACACTGTGTCAATTCATTTTGTTGAAAGTCTTTCTCTTTCTCACTGACCCTCTACTTTAAGAAGAATGATATCCTTCTCCAGGGACTGATCCCTCCTGATAACATGTTCAATGTATGTGAAATGAAGCCTCCCCATCCTTGTATCTAAGGAGCATTCTAGCTGTACTTTTAAGACAGATTTGTTAATTCTTCTCACAAATATTCAATATTCTTTGCCAACACCATAGTTCAAAGGCATCAGTTTTTCCTGGTATTCTTTACCCATTTTCCAGCTTTCACATGTATCCGATGGAAAACACCATGACGTGGGTCAAGTCCACATTAGTCTTTAAAGAGTCATTTTTGCTTTCTAACACTTTAAAGAGATCTTTTGCAGCAGATTTGCCCAGTGCAATGTGTCATTTGATTTCTTGAGTACTACATCAATGGGTATTGATTGTGGATCCAAGTAAAATGAAACCCTGGACCACTTCAATATTTTCTCTGTTTATCATGATACTGTTTATTGGTCCAGTTGGGGGGATTTTTGTTTTCTTTATGTTAAGGGGTAATCCATACTTAAGGCTGTGTCCTTTTATCCTCATCATTAAGTGCTTCAAGTCCTCTTCACTTTCAACAATCAACATATCGCAGGTTGTTTATGAGACTTCCTCCATTTCTGATGCCACATTCTTCTTCATATGGCCCAGTTTCTCTGATTGTTTGCTCAGCATACAGATTGAATAAGTATGGTGAAAGGATACAACCATGACCCACAAGCTTCATGATTTTAAACCATACAGTATTCCCTTGTTGTGTTTGAACAACTTCCTCTTTGTCTATGTACAGGTTTCTCATGAGCATAATTAAAGGTTCTAGAATTCCCATTCTTCATAATGTTACTTATAATTTGTTACAATTCATATAGTCAAATGCCTTTGCATAATCAATAAAACACAAGTAAACATCTTTTTTGGTAATCTCTGCTTTCAGCCAAGATACATCTGACATCAGGAATGCTATTCCTTTTTCCACATCTACTGCTGTAAATGTTTTTGAAAGATCTTCAGGAACATTTATTTTATTTGTGTGTGATCTAATGATATTGTTTGATAATTTCTCCATGCTACTGGATCATTTTTCTTTGAAATAGGCACAAATATGGATCCTTTCCAGTTGGTTGGCCAAGTTATAGTGTTGTCAAATTTTCTTGTCACTCCAGTGCTGCATCCATCTGTTGAAACATTTTAATTGTTATTCTGTCATTTCCTGGAACTTTGGGCCAGTGCCTTCAGTGTAGCTTTGTCATGGATTGAATTGTGTCTCCCCCCTCCAAAATATGTGTAGCCATTTAGCTAGGCTGTGATTTCTGGTATTGTGTGATGGTTCTGTATACTGTAAACACTCCCTCTGTGATGTTAATGAGAGATGATAGGTGTCAGTTGTGTTGGTGGGGCAGGACTCAATGTGTAAGATTATATTGTGCCTCGAGGCAGTCTCTTGAGGTATAAGAAAAAGAAGCTAACAGAGAGATTTGGGACCCACATATCATCAAGAAGCATTGCCAAAAGGAGAGTGTGTCCTTTGGAAAGGACTTGGGGTTCCTGTGCCTCAGAAGCTCCCAGTCTAGGGGAGGTTTAACAACAGGGACCTTCCTCCAGAGCCAACAGAGAAAGCCTTCCACGAGCTGATGTCCTGAATGTGGATTTGTAACCTACTGGATTGTGACAGAATAAATTCCTTTTGTTAAAGGCATCCACTGGTATCTCTGTTATGGTGTCACTAGATGGTTTAGATGGGCATAGACCTCTTCCTTCAGTACTATTGGTTCTGGATCAAATGCTACCTCCTGAAATGAAGTACAGAATTACTGTACTAAAAAGAATGGTTTATGCCCAACCATTTCAGAATGTGGTTAAATGTACTTTCAGACAATTTGTGTTTTGGAAGCACTGTTTATTAAAGCCTTCATAAGGTTCTATTAATATGCAAACGTATTATCTGGGAGGAACATTGACCCATTATGGTCTTTTAACACATTAGCGAAACCAAGAAATTATGGAGAAGACTTTGGCATCATGGGGAGGGGGTAAACAACAGGGTATTAAGCACTTGGGTTTAGGTTTGAAAATGGGCCATCCTGAGTTATGTTTCCTTAGTCTCCTTCTTTCATTATGTTAACTTGTTGATTGGTTTAGCTCAAAGATATTAAAATAGTAGTTATTTTCCTGTGGGAACTATTTTTGGCAATGTGTACTGGGAATATTTTACTTTTGGATTTCAGTGGAAATCCAGTTGTACATTTTTTCCATCAGGAGATACTTGCAGCTATCACGTAGATGATTGAAATAAAATTTTTGTGCTCTTAACGGATTATTAAAATGTTCCAATAAACCTCAGAGGACTGTGAGGTTAGATAGAAGGTGAATGTTAACTAGGGGCCTATTAAATCCAATGCTTTTAATTCTGTTGCCAGAGACTTTCAACAAAAATGATCTTGGTTGTCTCCTGGTGGTTTATCATATCCCTAAAACCCCAAGGAGTACCCTCAGTAGCATCACTCAGCCCTGTGCATTATCTGAGCACTCTATACAGGCATTATACCTTGGTGTACAATTCTTGATAATAGACCTAAAGCTCTTTTTCACTCTCCACTACACACACATAAGTTTACTGACAGCCTGGACCAAAGTCTAATATTGAGGTTTCCTCCAACTTGACTGGAAATGCCTGGATGTTCTAACATGAACTCTGAATTCTCTAGAGATACATTTTTTTTTTCTTATAGTGTGCATGACTCCCATGTGTCTCAGGGACTCAATGTGTCTACTTATGCTCATTTGGTATGCAATATCCCCACAGGTCATAACTGCAGTTGTTACTTGAATTATCACATCTTGTTTTTGCTTTGTTATACCTTGACCATTGCCTTGCTAGAAATGAAGCCCATTGTACCCAGTACCTAATACGTGATCATATGTAGTGTTACAGAAAAAGTACTTGATAAAATTTAACACCTTTATTTTTTTGACATTCTTGTATTGTGATTAAGTGAAATTAATTTTTCATGCCTACTTGTCTGCAACTCCATCTGCTCACCTTGCCCAGTGACAACACACTCTTCCATTTTACCGGTTATATCCTCTTAAAAACCTCTGCCCCTTCCTCCCCATCCTCTTCTCTCCCATCTAGAGAGACCAGTAGGACACCATCCTAAAAATGCATAAAACCATCAAGAACACACACCATATGGTCACATTGTCCCCGAGTCACATCCAGTTTTGTCCAAAGAGTTGACCCCAGTAGTGTTTTCTGGTCAGGGGAAGCAGCAGGTCTAGGGGCCATGCTCCCAGGGGTTCCTCCAGGCTGTCAAACCATAAATTGTGGTCTTTTATTAGAGTTCTTGAGCTGCACCCCTCTTACTTTCATTTTGTCACAGTGACTCAACATTGTGTGCCTCATCACAGCTGTCGTTGGTAGTGGCCAGGCACCATTTTGATTTTCTTCACATGTTTATACAGTCTCCCATTCACATGGGTCCTTCTGTCTCCTGAGCTCTTTTTCCCTCATGTCTTTGTTGTTCTCGGTCATCATCTGTTCCAGATGAGTTGGGAACATTTGGTGTACCTCAGATGTCAGCTTGCTAGCTTTTAAGACTGCAGATACCACTTACCAATATGGGGTGTAGAAGACTCTTAGCAGTAGGCTAGCTATGCTAATTGACCTCCATATTCCCCCAAGAGCGTGGTCCCCAGACCCCATCCCTGCTACTCTATCCTTACAATACTGGGTTGAGATTAGAAGAGGTTTCAATTTATGAAAACTAACCAATTTATGGTGAAGTCCAGTTAGGATGATCTACTTTCTACTGTGTGCTATCACTGCTTTCACCTAACCAAGCTTCTATCAACTATCTAATCTATGATCAATGCTTTTCTTCCCTCCTCACCCTTGTAGCCATCAAAGAGTCTTTTCTTCTCTACATAAATCTATTTTTTTGTCCTTACAGCAAAGGTCTCACACAATATTTGTCCTTTTGCCACTGACTGATTTCACTCAACATGTCTTCCAATTAAAACCAAGTTATGAGATGCTTCCTAAAATCATTGTTCATCATTGCATAATGTTCCACTGAGTATATGTACCATAGTTTGTTTATCCATTCATCTGTTAATGGATGTCTAGGTAGATTGCATCATTTTGCTATTGTGGACTGTGCTGCAATAAACATTTGTGTGTATGTATCTGTTAGTGTGACAGCCTTTGTTTCTGTAGGATATAATCTGAGCATTGGGATTACTGGATGAAATAGTATATCTATTTTCAGCTTTAAGGAAATGCCAAATTGATTTCCAAAGAGGTTGTACCATTTTGCAATCCATACAGCAGTGTAGGAGAGTTCTCATCTCTCAACAGCCTTTCCAGCATTTGTTGCTTTCTGTTTTTTGGATCATGACCGACTTTCTTAGGGTTAGATGGTATCTCATTGTAGTTTTTGATTTGGATTTCTCTGATAGCTAATGATCATGAGTATTTCCTCATGTGTCTTTTGGCTGCCTGGATGTTCTCTCTAGTGAAGTATCTGCCCATATCCTTTGCCCATTGATTAATTGGGTTATTTACCTTTTTCTTGCTGATGTTTTGCAGTACCTTGTAGATTATGGAGATCAGATGTTGGTTTGACATGTAGTTGCCAAATACTTTTTCCCATTCTGTAGGTGGTCTTCTAACTCTTTTGATGAAGTCTTTGGATGAACGAAAACATTTGATAATTAGTAATTCCCATTTATCTATTTTGTCTTCTGTTGACTGTGCTGTATTTGTCAGATTTTGAAGTCTGTCTAAGCTGTGTACTAGAACTTCCATTGTTGACCCTATTTTTTCTTGCATGATCTTTATTGTTTTACATTTGATATTTAGGTCTTTGATCCATTTTGAGCTAGTTTTTGTGTAAGGTGTGAGATATGAGTCTTGTTTCATTGTTTTGCAGATGGATATCCAATTTTGCCAGCACTATTTGTTAAAGAGCCTGTTTTTACCTAGTTTACAATCTTAGGGCCTTTGTTGAATATCAGCTGTTCATAAGAGGATGGTGGCATCTCTGTGGTCTCAGTTCTATTCCGTTGGTCTATATGTCTCTTTTTGACTGCTGTGGCAGTGTAATAGGTTCTAAGGTTGGGTAGTGTGAGGCCTCCCACTGTGTTCCTCTTCTTCAGTAGCGCTTTACTTATCCAGGGTTTCTTCCCTTCCCAAACAAAGTTGGTGTTTTGTTTCCCTATCTCATTAGAAAATGACACTGGAATTTGTATTGGAATTCCACTGTATACGTAGATTACTTTGGGTGAAATTGCCATTTTCACAATGTTAAATCTTCCTATCCGTGAGCAGGGTATATTTCTCCATTTATATACGTGCCTTTTGTTTTTTGGCAGTGAGGTCTCCTAGTTCTCTCTGTATAGGTGTCTTATTTCTCCAGTTAGATTTACTGCTAGGTAATTTATCTTCTTGGGGGCTGTAGTAAATGGTTTTGATTTGGTGATTTCCTCTTTGATGCTGTCTTTGTGAGTGTAAGGGAATCTTACTGATTTACTTATGTTAGTTTTGAATCTTGATACTTTGATGAACTCTTCTATTAGTTCCAATAGTTTATTTATGGATTCTTTAGGATTCTCTGCGTATGTAATCATATGATCTGCAAATAGGGGGATTTTTACTTTTTTGCTGATGCAGATGCCTTTTATTTCTTTGTTTTGTCTAATTACTCCGGCTAGAACCTCTGTTACAATGTGGAATAGAAGTGGTGACAGTGGGCATCCTTGACTAGTTCCTGTTCTCAAGGGGAATTCTTTCAGTCTCCCTCAATTTGGGATGATGTAGGTGGTTGGCTTTGCGTAGATGCTTCTTATTGCATTTAAGAATTTCACCTCTGTTCCTATCTTACTGAGAGTTTTTAGCATGAATCGGTGTTGGGCTTTGTTAAATGACTTTTGTGCATCCGTTGACAAAATCAAGTGATTCTTATCGTTTCTGTTATGTGGTTGATCACATTAACTGTTTTTCTGATGTTGAATCAGACTTCCATTCCTGGTATGAATCCAACTTGGTCGTGATGAATTATTTTTTTGATATGTTGTTGAATTCTATTGGCTAGGATTTTGTTCAAGATTTTTGCATCTAGGTTCATGAGTGATATTGGTCTGTAGTTCTCCTTTTTTGTTGGATCTTTCCCTGGCTTTGGTATGAGGGTTATGCTGGCTTCATAGAATGAATTTGATAGTATTCCATCCTTTTCTATACTGTAAGATAGCCTCAGTAGTATCGGAGTCAACTCCTCTCTAAAAGTTTGATAGAATTCTCCAGTTAAGCCATCTGGGCCAGGACTTTTTTTGGTTGCTATTTTTTGATTGCTTTTTCAATCTCTTCCTCTGTAATGGATTTATTAAGTTATCCTACTCCTTGTGATAGTTTTGGTAGATGATATCCACCATGTGCTCCTTGGGAGCTCTTTGGGGGCAGGTCTAGCCTGACCTCTAGGGTCACTGTGAGTTGAACTCGACAGCAATGGATCTTTTTTTTCGGATATGAACCTAGAAATTTGTCCATTTCCTCTAGGTTTTCAAATCTGTTAGAGTACAGTGTTTCATAGTATTCTGTTATGACATTTTTATTTCAGTTGGATCTGTTGTGACATCTTCCATCTCATTTGTTATTTGAGATTTTTCCTCTCCTTTTTTTTTCTTTTTGGTAAATTTAGCCAATGGTTTATCTTTCTGTTGATCTTTTCAAAGCACCAACTTTTGGTTTTATTATTTTTTTCAGTTCTTCTATTGTCTAATTCATTTAGTTTTGTTCTAATTTTTATTATGTGTTTTCTTCTGGTGCCTGAGGAGTTCCTCTGTTATGCTCTTTCTACTTGTTCAAGCAGTAGGGTTAATTCTTTGTTTTGGGTCCTTTCTTCCTTCCAGATGTGTGGATTTAGAGAGATAAATTGACCTCTGAGCACTGCTTTTGCTGTATCCCATAGGTTCTGGTAGGATATATTTTCATTCTCATTTGCTTCCATGATGTTTTTTGTTGCATCCTTGATTTCTTCTATAACCAATGGATTTTTGAGCAAGGTTTTGTTCAGTTTCCATGAGTTAAAATTTCTACCTATGTTTTTTCTGCTATTGATTTTAACTTTTATGGCTTTATGGTCCAAGAAGAAGCTTTGTGATAATTCAGTAGTTTGAATTTTGTTGATACTTGCTTTATGACTTAATACATATTCTATTCTGGAGAATGTCAGCGTGCATCATAAAAGAAAGTGTACTTAATCTGTTGTTGGGTCAAAAGTTCTGTATATGTTGATGAGATCTATTTGGTTAATTGTCACAATAAAATCTTCTGTATCTTTACTAAGCTTTTTTCTGAATGATCAGTCTATTACTGAAAATGGAGTGTTGAAATCTCCAACTATTATTGTGGAGTGATCTGTCTCATTTTTCAATGTTGTCAGTGTTTGTTCAATGTATTTAGATGCTCTGGTATTGGGTGCATAAATATTTAACACTGTTATGTCCTGCTTATGTGTTGAACCTTTCAGCAATAAATAGTGACCATCCTTGTCCACATTAAATTTTACGTTAAATTCTGTTTTGAGATTAGTATTGCCACTAGTGCTCTTCTTTGCATGTTGTTGCTTTGGTATATGCTTTTCCATCCTTTGATTTTCAGTTTGTTCATATCTTTGAGTCTAAGATTTCTTTTCTGTAAGCAGCGTATAGACAGATTGTGTCTTTTGATCCAGGATGTCACTTGCTGTCTCTTTATTTGAGCATTCAGTGTGTTTACATTCAGTGTAATTATTGATAGGTATGTGTTTAATGCTGTCACTTTGTTGCATTTATTTTGTTGATGTTTTCTATGTTGCTCTTAATATTCTGTTTTGGGTGATTCTTTATGGGTTGAAGTTTCATCATTTTCAGTGTTGGTTTGTGATTGTTGAGACTCCTGAATTATATCTCGTTTTGATATGTTGCATTGTTATTTTGCTTTGTGGCTACCCCTATCATCCCCCTTACTATTCTAAGTTTAAATGACACATTAACTTCTACATATCTTTTACATGTCTTCTACATACATAGTTTTCTTGTTATGATCACTGGTTCTCTTCTTTTAATATTGTAGTTTGATTTAGCTTTGTGATTACCCTACCTAAGTATGATTCTCGGTGCTGTGTCCTGCATTGCCTCCTTAAGTATACACGTGATGTTTTTGTTTTTCTAAACAAAGAGCTTCTTTCAGGATTTCTTGTAGTTTTGGCTTGGTTTTTACAGTCTCTAAGTTTCTGTTTATCTGAGAATGTCTCAATTTCACCATTGTACTTGAGAGACAGTTTTGAAGGATATGTAATTTTTGGTTAGAAGGTTTTCTCCTTCAGTTCTTTGAATGTGTCATCCCACTGCTTTCTTGCCAACATCATTTCTTCCCAGAAGTCAGATGAAAGCCTACAAGGCATCCCTCTGTATGCTAGATTTGCTTTAACTTGCTGCCTTTAAGAGTCTCTCCATATGTTTCATTGTAAGCTTCCTTGTGTCTTGGTGTGTTTCTTCTGGAGTCTAGTTTTTGTGGTGTTTCATAAGCATCTTGGATATATATGTTCTTCCATGATTTCAGGGAAATTTTCTGTCAGCAACTCTACAACAGTACTCTCTGTATTTCCGGCTATCCCTCCCTGTTCAGAAACTCCAGTTATTCATAGATTATTGCTGTTAATAGAGTCTCATATGTTTCCTAATGCTTCTTCTTTTTTCTTATTTCTTGTCTCTGATTTCTCCTCATAAATTCTGGTGTCAGTTGCTCTATCTTCAAACTCACTAAGTCTGGCTTCCATTTCCTCAATTCTGCTGTTTTGGTTTTGGATTGAATTGTATAATTCTGTAATTGTATTGTTGATCTGCTGGATTTCATATTGTTGACATTCCATCAGTTCAAATAGCTTACTTAATTTTTCATTTGATTCTGCTGCATTTTTTTAACCTCTAGAATTGTTTTGTACTTGACCTCTGATAGTTTCATAAGGCTTCTTCATCTGGGAAGTTTTTTTATTCTTTATTTTGGGAGGTTTCCTGAGCCATGGTGGACTGTTTCTTTAAATGGTTAGCATTGATTTTTACCTTCATGCCATCTAGAAGCTGTTTGGTTTCTCTGGTATTACCTCAACAGGAGCTGAGGTGTAGTTCTAAGAGGGAAGCTGGTCACCAGCCACTTTTGTGTACCCTAGTGACTGTCCTCAGGTGGACTCTCTGGGGTGGCTGGCTCTGCCTCCTAGCTGGCAAAGCTGGAGCCCTGCTTATGGAGTTACTTGGGGGCCATCATCCAACACTATGATGTGGATCAGTGAAGGGTGAAGAAGATGCTGCCACCCTCCTCAGCAGTCAGTTCTGTAGGTGATCTGATTTTAAAAGGGTACTTTACTGCTAAGGGAGGAGCTGTCCAACAGCTGCTACAATTAGCCAGGCCCTCAGGTGTGGTGGGCCCCACCTTCCACCTGACAAATAGAGCACTTCATAGGCCATCCCTAGATGCTATGACATGACTCAAAGTAGAGAGGGGTTAGGGCCTTGCTGCCGTCCCCTGCCAGGCCCCACCCATAACTCTAGGCACCACCATCCTAAACACAGCGTTTCTGCTGGAGAAGCCCTTTCCAGATAGTGGCAGCTGTTCCACATGAGAATTAGCCCCAGCTTTTCTGCTATAGAAGCACATTTCAGACAGGCCTTGTTTCTCAGTGTCAATATTAGTCCTGCCTAAGCTCCCTGGGTGGGTGACTCCACCTCCCAGCTGTCCAAGACAACATCCTACCTGAGCTGTCCTTCCTCCAAGAAACAGCATTATCTATGGCGCAGCTCAGAAACGAGAGAGTGGAGGGCAGCAGTTGGGCTCTCAAAATGTGGCTGTCCCAAGCACAGTCTCTGTGCTGCACCATATGCTGTTTACCTAAGCACTGCTTTTCACTGTATTTGCTTGCGCATGCCCAGTCTCCACCTCCCAGATAACAGAGAAGGTGTCAGTACCTGCAGTCCTGCCAAACAATGAGTCAGCAGAAGTAGGACTCAGCATGCCACTGGCTCATGTTACAGAGAGATATTTCTTCCTTTACTGGTGCCCAGTTTAATCTGACAACCCTATTTCAGGCCCTAGGGCTCCCTCGATGTCCATGCTACTCTGTTCAATTATCATTCCAGGTCTTCTCAGAGGGAATCGAGGAGATGTGTATCTCTTCTGCTGTATTGTCCCCACACCCCTCAACACCTTTCTTGGTAAAAACCCTAAAGAAGACTGGAATAGAAGGGACATTTCTCAATATTAATCAAGGCATATGTGAGAAGCCAACAGTCAACTTAATGGAGAAAGACTGAAAATTTTCCCCTTGAGAAGAAGAGTGCATGCTCTCACCACTTCCATTCAGTATTGTATTAGACATTGTAGCCAGAACAAGAATGAAGAAATAAATGATATCCAGATTGGAAAAGAAGAACTAAAATTATCTATATTCATAGAATATATTAACCTATGTATAGAAAATTCTGAAGAGTTCTCAAGCAAATTTCTAGAGCTGATAGAGGAATTTAGCCAAGTTGCAAGGTACCAGGTTAACAAACAAAAACCAATCTGATTTCTATGCAACAACAGAGACTAAATAAACAAACAACCAAAAACGCCCAGTGCCATAAAGTCAATGTTGACTCATAGCAACCCTATAGGACAGAGTACAACTGCTTCACAGAATTTCCAAGGAGCACCTGGTGGATTTTCTAATTTCCCTTTTCTGGAAAAGAACCTAGAAAAGGAAGATAGGAAAACAATTCCATTTACAGTAGCAACTAAGAGAATAAAATACCTAGGAATAAATCTAATCAGGGTCATTAAGTACTTACATATACCACATCAATCACTCTGTGTCCTCAAGTCCAGTCCACTCTTTGTCTGAAGTGTGGGCTTCAGTACTCATTTCAGTTTTGGGCTAGCAGCAAGTCTAGAGGCTGTGTTTTCAAGGGACCTTCCAAGTTGTCATACCATAAATTCTGGTGTTTATTATTAATGGAGTTCTTGATCTGCACACCTCTTTCTCATGCTACATCAGAAACTCTACATTGTGTTCCCTATCAGGGCCATCTTTGGTGGTGGCCAGGAACCATCTAGTTCTTCCGGACTCATGCTGATGTAGTCTCCCAGTCATATGGGTGTTTTATCTCCTGGGCTCATTTTTCCTCATGTCTTTGATGTTCTCAATTGTCATCTGTTCCAGGTGCTTTGGAACAAAGTGATGTTCCTCAGATGGAAGTTTGCTGGCTTTTTAGACCCCAGATGTCACTCATCAACACAGGTGAAGAAGACTCTATTAGTAAAGGCCTTGGTATGCCAATTGACCTCAATGACCCCTGAAAACATGGTCCCCAGACCCCTGTCCCTGCTATTTTGTCTTTTGAAATACAGAGTTGTATTTAGAAAACGTTTTAGCTTGTGGTGTCGTCCATTTATGCTGACCTGCCTTCTACTGCATGCTTTCACTACCTTCACCTAACTGAATTCCTATAGACTAACTAATTTATGAATAACCTTCTCCCTCCCTCCCCACCCTGTGGCCGTCCAAGAATATTTTCTTCTGTGCATAAGTCTTTTCTTTAAGTCCTTATAATACTGGTTTCATACAATATTTTTCCTATTACAGCTGACTGATTTCACTCAGTGTAATGTCTTCCAGTTGATTTCAGGTTATCAGATGGTTCCTAAAATCATCATTGTTCTTTATCATTGCATAGTGTTCCTTTGTGTATACATACCGTAGTTTGTTTATCCATTCATCTGTTGATGGGTGCCTAGCTCGATTCCATCTTTTTGCTATCGTGGACAGTGCTGCAGTGAACATTCGTGTGCATGTACCTGTTTGTGTGACAGCCCTTATTTCTGTAGGATATATTCCAAGAAGTGGGATTGTTGGATCATATGGTATTTCTATTTCTATTTTTTTAAGAAGTGCCAAATTGCTTTCCAAAGAGGTTGTACCATTTTTACAATCTCACCAGCAGCGTAGAAGAGTTCCAATCTCTCCACAGCCTCTCCATCATTTTTTGTTTTATGTTTTTTGAATTAGGGCCAACCTTATTGGGGTGAGATGGTATCTCATTGTAGTTTTTATTTGGATTTCTCTAATGGCTAATGATCTTGAGCATTTCCTCATGTGTCTCTTGGCTGCTTGGTTGTCTTTGGAGAAGTGTTCGTCCATCTCCTTTCCCATTGTTTAATTAGGTTATTTGTCTTTTTCTTGTTGATGTTTTTGGTACCTTGTAGATTATGGAAAAAAAACACTGATCAGATATGTGGTTGCCAAATACTTTTTCCAAGTCTGTAGGCACTCGTTTTACTTTCCTGATAAAGTCTTTGGATGGGCATAAGTGTTTAATTTGTCATAGTTCCCATTTATCTATTTTGTCTTCTGCTGTTTGTGCATTCTTAGTAAGAATTTGTAGTCTGTTTAAATCATGTATTAGAACTTCCAGTGTTGTCCTTATTTTTTCTTCCATAATCTTTATCATTTTACATTTGATATTTAGATCTTTGACTAATTTTGAGTTAGTTTTTTTTTTTTTTTGTTATTAGGTGCTGTTGAGTCTGTTCTGACACATAGTGATCCTCTGAACAACAGAATGAAACACTGCCTGGTCTTTTGCCATGTTCACAATTGTTTTTATGCTTAAGCCTATTTTTGCAGCTGCTGTGTCAATCCATCTTGTTGGGGATTTTTGGTGTCCCTCTATTCTACCAAGCATGATGTCCTTCTCCAGGGACTGATCCTTCCTGACAACATGTCTAAAGTATGTAAAACACAGTCTTGCCATCTTTGCTTCTGAGGAGCACTCTGGTTGTACTTCTATCAGAAAAAATCTATTCTTTTCACAGTCCGTGGTACATTCAACATTCTTCTCCAACACCACAATTCAAAGGCATCAGTTCTTCTATCTTTGTTCATTGTACAGCTGTTGCATGCATATGACGTGATTGAAAATACCATGGCCTGAGTCAGGTGCACTTTAGTCTTCAAGGTGACATCTTTACTTTTCAATATTTGGAAGAGTTCTTGGCAGCAGATTTTCCCAGTACAATGTGTCTTTTGATTTCTTGACTGCTGCTTCAATGGGCATTGATTATGGTCTCAAGTAAAAAGAAATCCTTGACAATCTCAATCCTTTCTCCATTTATAATGTTGCTTACTTGTCCTGTTGTGAGGATTTTTGTTTTCTTGATGTTCAGATGCAATCCATACTGAAGGCTTTGGTCCTTGATCTTCATCAGTAAGTGTTTCAAATCTTCACTTCCAGCAAGTAAGGTGGTATTGTCTGTGTAATGCAGGTTGAGTTGTCCTCCAGTCTTGATGCCCCATTCTTCTTCATAGAATCCATCTTCCTGGATTATTTGCTCGGCATACAGATTAAAAAGGCATGGTGAAAGGATACAACCCTTACACACACCTTTCCTGACTTTAAACCATGCAGTGTCCCCTTGTTCGGTTTGCACAACTGACTCTTGATCCGTGTACAGATTCCTTAAGAGCACAATTAGGTGTCCTCAAATTCCCACTCTCTTCAATGTTAGCCATAATTTATTATGGTCCACACAGTCAAATGTCTTTGCATAGTCAGTGAAACACAAGTAAACATCTTTCTGGTATTCCTTGCTTTCAGCCAAGATCCATCTGACATCAGCAATGATATTTCTGGTTCCATGTCCTCTTCCGAATCTGGCTTGAATTTCTGCCAGTTCCTTGCCAATATACTGTTGCAGTCACTTTTGAATGATCTTGAGCAAATTTTACTTGGTGTGATATTAACAATATTGTTCTGTAATGTCTGCATTTGGTTGGTTCACCTTTGTTTTGAGTGGCGTAAATATTGATTTCTTCCAGTCAGTTGGCCAGGTAGCTGTCCTCCAAAATGCTTGGCATAGATGAGTGAGCACTTCCAGCACTGCATCTGTTTGTTGAAATATCTTATTTGGTATTCCATCAATTCCTGGAGCCTTGTTTTTCACTGATGCCTTCAATGCAGCTTTGACTTTTTCCTTCAGTACCATTGGTTCCTGATCATATGCTACTTTTTCAAATGCCTGAATATCGACCAATTCTTTCTGGTATAATGACTCTGTGTATTCCTTCCATCTTGTTTTGATGCTCCCTGAGTTGTTTAATAGTTTCCCTGTAGAATTCTTCACTATAGCAACTAGAGGCTTGAATTTTTTCATCATTTTTTTTCAGCTTGAGAAATGCAGAATGTATTCTTTCCTTCTGATATTCCATTTCCAGCTCTTTGCACATGTCATTATAATACTTGGTCTTTTCAAGCTGCTCTATGAAATCTTCTGTTTAGGTCTTTTAGTTTGTCATTCTTTCCTTTTGCTTTAGCTTCTTGATGCTGGAGAGCAAGTTTCAGAGTGTCTTCTGATATCCAGTTTGGTCTTTTCTTTCTTTCTTGTCTTTTTAATGACCTCTTGTTCTCTTCGTGGATGATGTCTTTGATGTCATTCCACAATTCCTTTGGCCTTTGGTCATTAGTGTTTAACACATCAAATCTGTTCTTGAGATGGTCTTTAAACTTAGGAGGCATATACTCAAGGTCATACTTTGGCTCTCATGGACTTGTTCTAATTTTCTTCAGTTTCAATTTGAATGTGCATATGACCAATTGATGATCTGTGCCACAGTCACCACCTGGTCTCGTTCTGACTGCGGATATGGAATTTTTCCATTGTCTTTTCCACAGATGTAGTCGATTTAGTTCCTGTGTATTCCATCTGGTCAGATACATGTGTATAGTTGCCACTTGCGTTATTTAAGAAAGGTATTTGCAATGAAGAAGTTGTTAGTCTTGGAAAATTCTATCATGATCTGCGGTATTATTTCTATCGCAAAGGCTGTATTTTCCAACTGCCGATCCTTCTTCTTTTTTTCTAACTTTTGTATTCCAGTCACCAGTAATTATCAATGCGTCCTGATTGCGTGTTTGATCAATTTCAGACTTCAGAAGCTGATAAAAATCTTCAGTCTCTTCATCTTTGGCCTTACTGGTTGGCACATAAATTTGAGTAATAGTCATATTAACTGGCCTCCCTTGTAGGTGTATGGAGTTTATCCTGTCACTGACAGCATTGTATTTCAGGATAGATTTTGAAGTGTTCTTTTTGATGACGAATGCAACACCGTTCCTCTCCAAGTTTTTGTTCCCGGCGTAGTAGACCATATGATTGTCGGATTCAAAATGGCCCAAAGTAGTCCATTTCAGCTCACTAATATCTAGGATATCAGTGTTTATGCGTTTCATTTTTTATTATTTCCAATTTTTCTAGATTCATACTTTGTATATTCCATGTTCCAATTATTAATGGATGTTTGCAGCTGTTTCTTCTCATTTTGAGTTGTGCCACGTCAGTGAATGAAGATCTTGAAGGCCTTACGTCATCCATGTCATTAAGGTCAACTCTACTTTGAGGAGGTAGCTTTTCCCCAGTCGTCTTTCAAGTGTCTTCCAACATGTGGGGCTCACTTTCCAGCACCATATCTGACAATGTTTGGCTAATTCCTTTCAGAAGTAGACTGCCAGGTCCTTCTTCCTAGTTTGTCTTAGTCTGGAAGCTCAGCTGAAACTTTTCTACCACGGTGACCCTGCTGTTACCTAAATACCAGTGGCATAGCTTCCAGCATTACAGCTACAAGCAAGCTGATGCTGTTATCCTCCTTACTTGATGCTGTTATCCTCCTTACTCAATGCTGTTACCCTCCTGACCTGAGGGCTTTTGTGTAGGATGTGGTATATGGGTCTTGTTTCAGTTTTTTTTGCAGATGGACATCCAATTTTGCCAAGACCATTTGTTAAAGGGGCTATTTTTATTCCAATTCACTGCCTTTGAGCCTTTGTCAAATATCACCTGTTCATAGGTGGATGGTGTCATTTCTAGATTCTCTATTCTGTTCCATTGATCTGTATATCTTTTTTGTACTAGTACCAGGCTGCTTTGACTAAGGTCATGTAGTGTGAGGCCTCCTGCTGTGTTCCTCTTCAGCAGTGCTTTACATATCTGAGGTTTCTTCCCTTTCCAAACAAGGTTGGTGATTTATTCCTCCGTATTATTAAAAAATGACTTTGGAAATTGTATTATAATTGCATTGTATGTATAGATCACTTTGGGTAGAATAGACATTTTCAAAATGTTACATCTGTCTATCCATGAGCAAGGTAGGTTTCTCTACTTATGTAAGTCTCTTTTGGATTCTCGCCATAGGGTCCTGTGATTTTCTTTGTATGGGTCTTTTATATCTCTGGTTAGATTTATTCCTGGGTATTTTTTCTTCTTGGGTGCTATAGTAAATTGTATTGATTTGGAGATTTCCCTTTTGATGGTCTCTTTGCTGGTGTAAAGGAATCCTACTGCTTTATTTATGTTTATCTTATATCCTGATACTTTCCTGAACTTTGCTATTCATTCCAGTAGTTTATGGATTCTTTATGGTTTTCTGTGTATAAGATCATATCACCTGCAAATAGGGATACTTTTTTTTTACTGATGCAGATGCCCTTTATTTCTTTATCTTTTCTGATTGCTTTGGCTAGAACCTCTAACATGATGTTGAATAAAAGTGGTGACAGTGAGAATCCTTGTCTGGTTCTATTTCCAGGGGGAATTCTTTCAGTCTCTCTACATTCAGGATGATGTTGCCTCTTCGCTTTGCATAGATACCCCTTGTTATGGTAAGGAATTTCCCTTCTATCCTATTTTTCTGAGAGTTTTTAACGTGAAGGCAGTCCCAATTCAAATACCAAGAGCAGTCTTTAAAAGAATGGAAAAGCTAATCATTAACTTTATATGGACAGTGAAGAGGCCCTAGATAGTAAAGCACTATTGAAGAACAAGAATAAAGTAGGAGGGATGGCAATACCTGACCTCAAAACCTGTTATACAACTACAGTGATGGAAACATCCTGATATTCGTACAGTGACAGATACATTAACCAACGGAACAGAATTGAAAACTGTGATGTAACTACATCTATCTATGGTTACCTGATTTTTAGTAAAGACCCAGTCCATGAAATGGGGAAAAGATAATCTTTTTATAAATGGTGTTTGCAAAGCTGGACATCCATCTGCAAAAATATGAAACAGGATGCCTATCTCACACCATATACAAAAACTAATTCAAAATGGATCAAAGACCTAATATAAAACAAACAAAGGAAAAATAAAGACCATAGAAGAAAAAAGTAGGATCAATGGTAGAGGCCATAATACACTGCAGTAGCAAGACATAGACCGTAACTAACAATACTCAAACACCAAAAGACAAACTAGACAACCAGGATCTTCTAAAAATTAAACACTTATGCTCATCAAAAGAGTGAAAAGAGAACTTACAGACTGGGAAAAAAAATGTTTGGCTATGACAAATCTAACAAAGTTCTAATTTCTAAAATTTAGAAGAAAATCTAGTACCTATGCAACAAAAAGACAGTCCGGTTACTTAATGGACAAAGGATATGAGCAAACAGTTCACCAAAGAACACATTCGAGTTGCTGACACATACATGGCAAAATGTTCAGGATCATTAGCCATTAGCAAAATGCAAATCAAAACCACGATGAGATACTGTCTCACCACACCATTACTGGCATGAATTAAAACAAAACAAAACAGAAAATAACAAATGTTGGAGACGCTGCAGGGAGATAAGAACTCTTAAGCACTGCTGGTGGGGATGCAGAATGGTAAAAACATTTTGGGAAACACTATGACATTTTCTTAAAAAATCACCCCACTCCTAGGAATATGTCTTGGAGAAATAACAGCTATGACATACATAGACATGTGCATAGCCATGTTCATTGCAGCATTGTTCATAATAGCAAACATTTGAAAATAACATAGGTGTCCATCAGCAGATGAATGGATAAACACACTGTGGTACATAAACACAAAGGAATACTAGGCAATGATAAAGAACAATAATTAATCTGTGAAGTGTCTCACAATATAGATAAATCAAGAGGGTATCATTCTCAGTGAAATAAGTCTATCATAAAAGGACAAATATTGTATGAGACTGGCCAAGTGCCAAGTGTCGTCAAGTCGGGTATGAGACTACTGCTATAAAAACTTGTGAAAGTGTTTACACACAAAAGAAAGAATCTTTGATGGTTACAAAGGAGAGGAGGGGTGGGATTGGAAAGCACTAACTAGACAATAGATAAGTAGTCACTTTGGTGAGGGTAAGACAGTACACAATACTGGGGAAACCAGCACAACTTGTCCAAGGCAAGGTCATGGAAGCAACATAGACTCATCCAAACTCCTTGAGGGACCAAATTGCTGGGCAGAGAGCTGTGAGGACCATGGTTTGGGGAACCTATAGCTCAACTAGCATAACATAATTTATAAAGAAATTGTTCTACATTCTAATTTGGTGAGTGACATCTGGGGTTTTTAAGCTTGGGAGTAGCCATCTAAGATATGCCACTTGTCTCATACCATCTGGAGCAATGGAGAATGAAGAAAACCAAAGACACAAGGGAAAGATTAGTCTAAAGGACTAACAGACCACAACTACCATGGCCTCCACCAGATTGAGACTAGCATAACTAGACAGTGCCTGACTACCACCACTGATTGTTCTGACAGGGATTACAGGGACCCAAATAGATTTAGGAAAAAATGCAGAACAAAATTCTGACTCTAAAAAAAATACTAGACTTACTGGTCTGACTGAGACTTCAGAAACCCTGAGAGCATGGCCTCTGGACAGCCTTATAGCTCAATAATAAAGTCAATCTTGAGATTCAACCTCCAGGCAAACATTAGACATTTGAATTAAACAAAATGAAACTAAATGGGCACACCAGTTTAGGAAAAGAACAAGGCAGGAGGGGACAGGAAAGCTGGATATGAGGAATCCAAGGTTGAGAAGAAGAGACTGTATACGTATCATGTGGTTGGTAACCAAGGTCACAAAAACAATGTATGTATTGTTTAATAAGAAACTAATTTGCTTCGTATGCCTTCATTTGAATTACAATAAAAAATTAAAAAAGAAATATATAAAACAAAAATGTATGGACTGTTTTAGTCAGCTAGTGTTGCTGTAACAGAAATACCACAGAGTGGATGGCTTTAACAAGGGAAAGTTTATTCTTACACAGTCTGGTAGGCTCTGAGTCCATATTCAGGGTGTCTGCTCCAGGGGAAAGCTTTTCCTCTAGTCGGCTCTGGAGGAAAGTCCGGTATTGCATCAGTCTTTGTCCAGGGAGCATCTTGGCACAGGAATCTCAGGTATGAAGGACACACTCCTCTCCCAGTGCAGCTTTCTTGGTGGTGTGAGGTTCCCAATTTTCAGCCTGCTTCCCTTTCCTTTTATGTCTTGCAGGATGAAAGGATTAAGGGTGGGGCAAGCCATACTCCAGGGAAACTCCCTTTACAGTGGAGCAGGGAAGTGATCCTGTGATGGGAAATACAGCCCCATCCTAATCCTTTAACATACATTGTAGGAAAACCACAAAATGGAGGACAATCACAAGATGCTGGGAATCATGGCCCAGCAACATGGCTACATATATTTCTGGGGGGACACAATTCAACCCGTGACATGGACTTACTGAGTCTGTACTGTGTGTTAAATATAAAGCGAGAGGGTGGGGCCAAGATGGTAGACTAGACACACGTCTCTTCCATGACCTCTGAGAACTAAGGCCTAGAAAAGTAATTGAATGAATCAGTGTGGACATTCTGGGAGCTCCAAGATCAGGCATAGGGTTGTGAGATTGGACTGGGCAACAGGAATGGGGAAACTACTTTGCTGGTGGCAAGACAGTGGCACAGTGAGTCCTGCTTCTCCTGGCCCAGCACCTGAGAGGATTACAGGTATAGAAACCTTCTTTGTTAATAAGCAGGCTGAGACTGGGGCTGCTGAGCCTGAGAGCCTGGCACAGGCTGGCTACTATGCTGAACTGCTGTGCCTAAGTAAACAGTATATCCCGCAGCAGAGTGACTGTGCGTGGGACAGCCACATTTAGAGACCCAAGCAGTGGCTGTCAACCAGGGTACCAGTGCCCTGTCCCCCTCTCTTCTCTGCACTGTGCCATAGATACTACTGACTCACTGCAGGAGAAAGAGTTCAGGTGGGATGCAAGCTTGGTGAGCTGAGAGGTGGAACCAGCCAAACTTGAGGGTTCAGCTGCTGCTAATTACCATGCCGAGCAACAGTGCTTGTCTGGACAGTGCTTCTTTCAGCAGAAAAGCTGTTTTTAACACAACTGTACCTAGAGAACATATGTTATTCTAACCTTGTTTTATCTACTTTGTTTCCTTTTTTTTCCTCCTAGATTTTTAAAAACAAATGCTAGACATTATTTTACTGTACAGTGTGCACCTGTAATTTACAGGGACACGTCTTTTTGTGGTATTCAAAGTAACCATACAGTTTTGTTCCTAACGAAATTAACACTAAATTCATTTTTTTGGTCATTTTTCTTTTTTAATGTGATTGAGTGAAAGTGTACAATCTAATTTAAATTTGCATTCCTGCCTACCTGGGGCTCTCTCTGCTCTCCTGCTCTGATGACAGCACACTCCTCCTTTCTGTTCTATATATGTCATAACCTCTTAACAATCTCCTGTCCTCTCCATCGTCTTCACTCCCCTCTAGTAGGAGACCAGTAAGACACAATCCTATAGATGCATAGAACCGTAAATTGCGCACATGATATGGTCACTCTGTGTCTCTAAGTCCAATCTATTCCTGTCTGAAGAGTTGACCTCAGTAATGATTTATGATTGGGGCAGCATCAAGTCTAGCGGCCATGCTCCCAGGGAAACCTGCAGGCCTTTGGACCATCAGTTGAGATCTTTTAGTGGAGTTCTTAGTATGCACTCTGTTTTTTTCTCATGTTGCCCTGGGACCCAATGTTGTTAGCCCCATCATGACTGTTATTGGTGGTGGCCAGGCACCATCTGGTTCTTCTGGTCACGGGTTGATAATTTGTTCACATGTTTCTTTGTGTCACCTGGGTTCTTTTTCCCTCATGTAGTTGTTGTCCTTGGTGATCATCTATTCCAGCTGAGGTGGGACTATTTGGTGTACATCAGATGGCAGCTTGCTACCTTTTAAGACCCTAGACACCGCTCACCAATGTGGGATGCAGAAGATTGTTGGCAATAGGCTAGTTAAGCCAACTGGCCTCCATGTCCCCTGAGAGCATAGTCCTCAGACCTGCGCTCCTGCTACTCTATCCTTGCAATATTGGGTTAAGATTGGAAGAGCTTTCAGGTTATGTTGAAATCCACTTAAGTTGATCTTCTTTCTAAGGTGTATTGTCACTGGTTTCACCCAACCAATTTTCTATCAACTATCTAATCTATAACCAGCTCTCCCTCTCCCTCCCTTCCTCTCTTCCCTTGCAGCCATCAAAGAGTCTTTTCTTCTGCACATGAGTCTGTTTTTAAGTCCTTATAGTAACGGTCTCATACAATATTTGTCCTTGTGCTGCTGACTGATTTCACTCAGGATAATGTCTTCCAACTGAAACCAGGTTATGAGATGGTTCCTAAAATCTTTTTTTGTGTGTGTTGAAGCCCCATTAATATTGATCTTCTTACTAATGTGTATTGTCACCAATTTCACCTAATCAAATTTCTAACAACTATCTAATCTAAACCCTCGCCCCTTGCCCTCCCACCCTCCCACCCTCCCCACCCTTGTAGCTGTCAGAGTCTTTTCTGTTATGTATGAATACGATTTTAAGTTTTTTTTTTTTTTATTATGACTGAGTGAAAATGTACATTCCCATATAAATTTACGTGCCCACCTATATGCAGCTTCCCCTGCTCTCCCTGCCCGGTGACAGCACACTATTCCTTTCTGCTCCATACATGTCGTAGGGGTCTCATATAATAATTGTCCTTCTGTTGCTGACTAGTTTCACTCAACATAATGTCCCCAGTTGAGACCAAACTGAGAGATGTTTCCTGCTATCATCATTGTTCTTTATTAATGCATAGTACTCCATTGAGTACATATACCAAAGTTTACCTATCCATTCTTCTGTTGTTGGGCATTTGGGTTGATTCCATCTTTTTGCTATTGTGGACTATGCTGCAGTAAACATTCGTGTGCCTATATCTGTTTGTGTGACTGCCCTTGCTTCTGTAGGATATATTCCAAACAGTGCGATTCCTGGGTCAAATGCTATATCTATTTCCATCTTTCCAGGAAGCACCAGATGGCTTTCCAAAGAGGTTGTATCATTTTGCAATCCCACCAGCAGCCTAGGAGAGTTCCAATTTCTCCATAGCCTCTCCAGCATTTGTTGTTTTGTGTCTTTTGGATCATGGCTAACTTTGTTGGGGTGAGATGGTATCTCATTGTAGTTTTGATTTCGATTTCTTTAATAGCTAATGATTGTGAGCATTTCCACATGTGTCTTTTGGTTGCCTGGATATCTTCTTTAGTGAACTGTCTATCCATCTCCTTTGCCCAGCACTTAATTGGGTTATTTATCACTTTCTTGTTGATATTTTGCAGTACCTTATGGATTATGGAGATCAGACATTGGTCTGACTTATAGCTGCCAAACATTTTTTTCCCATTCTGTAGGTGGTCTTTTAATTCTCTTTATAAAGTTTTAACAATAAAGTCTTAATTTAAATTAATACCTATTCTACATCAAATTTCCTTGGTTGTTTCAAAAATGTCTTTTTATAGCTGGTTTGTTCAATGGGAGCCCTGGTGGTGCAATGGTTAAGAGCTTGGTTGCTGACCAAAAGGTTGGCATTTCGAGTCTACCAGCTACTGCTGGGAAAACCTGTGGGGACAGTTCTATGTTGTTCTATAGGGTCACTGTAAGTCAGAATTGACTCAAAGGCAACACATTTGATTTAAAAGAGTTGGTTAAAATCTCTTATTTGTATTTAAAGATCCTCACTGAAGTCATAAGCTTATTGAATGAATGCCTATTTCCACAGATAGTAAAATATAGCAGAAATTTATCTTTTGAGGCTAACTTCTCAACTTATGCAAGGAAACACCATAAATATGTGTTTCAAGGAGAGGTTATTTTTATTCTTTTGGGATATTGTTACAGCTGCTCTGCAGATGACAGAGCTGGGATTTCATTTCCTACTTAAGGATTATTGTACATGTGCACACGGAAGTCATGTTATGAGGTGGAACTAAGATGGTGGAGTAGCCACATGTGTCCTGCGATGCCTCTAACAACACAAAACCAGAAAAACAACTGAGTGGATTATATAGGACATTCTAGGAGCCCTAAATATCAGGGAGAAAGCTGAGAGATCAGGCAGGGTGACAGGTAAGGGAGACTAGTTCCAGAAGCATCTAGTTTGGCCAGAATAAAATATGTACACTGCAGAGGGACCCACTTCTGCCAGCCAAGCTGAGCCTTGGTGCAGCACCAAGGTGATGAATGGAGCAGCAATGCAGTGAGCGGAGACATCTGTCTAAGCTGGGAAACTGAGCTTTGTACAGTTGTACCTACAGAACTGCAGAGAACTTTCGCTTGCACTGTAAGCTAAGTGCCTGTGAACTCTTATGGATTTAAGTCTTTTCTACAGGCTGATCTTCTTTACCTTTCCCCTGCACTACCCCCCCTTCCCTGCTCTTCACTAGGCTCCAAACTCATGTTATACCTGGTTCAGAAGTGGGGCACCTTATGTACACATCTTGAGCTATTCTCCCAGGCTTGGAGAGGGGAACAAAAGGGGGAGGGAAAAAAAGATCTGCTGGCTCTCCTGAGCCAAGAACTCCCCCTGTCTTTATCAGCATGTTCACAGCTCTCTGACCACCCCATGGCAAGGCGTTGGAATTTCTAAGACTCCAATAATCAAACTAGCTCAAATGACCAGACAACTTGGACACTCAAAACTTTGTCTTGCCTCTCCAAAATGTCTTGGCAAACTTTGACTCTCCTTTGCTTTTGTTTTTCAATGAGCTCCTTCAGGACCATTTTTGCACACATGTTTCTCATGCTAAGATTTTCACTTAAGATTTTCCTGTTTCTCTATTGATGTTCACTTGGTCTTCCATGCTTCTCACAGTCAGTTGATGATTTTGACTCACAATTTGACAAAGTTTTGCAATGTTTTTGTCAGTTCTGCTCATTATTGGCTTCCCTGACCTCTCTTCATCAGTGATGCTTTCTCTCCCCTCAGAAGAATGTTTAATCCATTTGTAACTGCTGTTTTCTTCATGGCATTATCCCCATAAACTTGGATCTATGTGTCCCTGATTTCACTTACACTCTTGTCAAGTTTAGTAAGAAATTTAATGTTTACTTGTTGCTCTAATTCAAGCTCTGACATTCTTGCAACCACACACAAAACACACAGCAACAATAATGAACACCACTCAGCAAGACACTGCCACACGTTGACACGAGTACAGCTGTGAGACATTGATAAAAGACCAAGGTTGTGAAACCTTACTGAGTTGTTTGTACAGTGCTGTCAACATAAATGCATGGTGGCCAGTTTGCAAACTTGATTGTCAGTCCTTGTATAAAAGCTGTGGTACATTTGTACAATGAAATACTATGCAATGGTAAAGAACAATGAAAGTCTTAGGAAACATCTCATCACATGGAGTCATCTGGAAGACATTATGCTGAGTGAAATTAGTCAGCTGCAAAAGGACAAATATTATACGAGACCACTGTTATAAGAACTTAGGAAAAGGTTTAAACACAGAAGAAAATAATCTTTGATGGTTACAAAGGTGGGGAGGGAGGGTGAGAGCTATTCATAGGTTAGATAGTAGATAGGAATTGGGCTAGGTGAAGAGAGTGACAGTATGCAGTTGAAGGGAGGTTAGCACATTTGGACTACACTAAAAGCTAAAACATTTTCTAAATACAAGCCAATATTTTGAATGACAGAGTAGTAGGGACAGGGGTCTGGAGACCATGGTTGTGGAGGATATCTAGGTTAATTGGCATAACTTTTTTTAAGAAGAAAATGTTCTGCATCCCACTCTGGTGAGTGGCATCTGGGGTCTTAAAAGCTGGCAAGTGGCCATCTAAGTATCATTAATTGGTCCCGAAGCACCTGGGACAGAGAAGAATGAAAGACATCAAAGACATGAGGAAAATATGAGCACAGGAGATAGAAAGTGTCATATGATCCAGAGACTATATTAGTGTGAGACCAGAAGAGCTAGATGGTGCCTGGCCACCATCAATGACTGGCCCTGGTGAGGTGGGAGAAAATTGAGTGTGCAGAACTAGAAATATTAAAAGACCACACTTGACGGTCCATCAGACTGGAGTGTTCCCTGGGCACATGGTCCCCAGACTCTCTGCTATTGCAAGAGCTGAAACCAGTACTGAAGCCAACTCTCCGGACAAAGATTGGACTTGATTATAAGAGTGATGCTGGTGAAGAGTGTGGTTTTGGCTTAAATATACTTGTATACATGAACCTACTGTAGCAGCTCCTGTCCAGATGTGAGAAGGGAGGTGGAGGGGGGACAGGAGGTGGTTGAATGACTACAAGAAGTACAAGGTGGAAAAGAGGAGTGTGCTGTCACAAGGCAGAGAGAGGAGTTAGAGTTGCTTAGCAGTGCGTGTGTGGGGGGAGGTTTATACAGCAAATTGACTTGAATTGTAATCCTTCACTTAAAGCACAATAAAATATTAAAAAATAAGTTATGTTTATGTTGTTGCAATTGGAAGAAATACATCATCAAGAGAATAATTAATGCTTTAGGAAGACCAATGGAAATGCTTTTCTGTATATGCTGTTAACTAAAACTGTGCTGTCTTCTATAGTATTACTGTGTTACACATATACCAACTTGGATTCTGGACTTTAATACTAAATGCTTTAATTCTGATTGTAAGAGAATGTGTACAAAGCCTATGTTATAGCCTGGCTAAATAATTCCTAGGCCTAGTGAAAAATGAAAATATGGACTCCTTCTTAAAGTATAAAGGATTTCAAGACAGCAAATGTAGAACAGAAAACCCTTCTAAGTATGAGGTCTTGTGCAACTATACAGTATGCATGTCCATGAAGCCAGCCATGTTTGGAGGTTATAACTTTTTTCCCAGAAATAATCCTTGTTTTAACTATTATAATACAAGGGTGGTAATGAGATTGAATTGTTTCCAAAACTTTACTTCAGATTCTGTGACAAAACTTTTCATAAAATAAAATTCCTGAAGAATAAACCTAGGCATAGCAAAGTTCCATTATTTATACAACAACAAAAAAAAAGTCATCGAGTTGATTCTGACTCATAGCAATCCTATAGGACAGAGAACTGCTCCATAGAGTTTCCAAGGAATGCCTGGTGGACTTGAACTGCTGACCTTTGGATTAGCAGCTCTGTAAATGGTAGGAGGCAGAGCTAAAAACTAAAATAGAGAACTCAAGAGAATTTCTGATCTAGACTTCTCCCTTTAATGGTATTCCTTGTATTAATATCTAACCTTTATGAGTACTGATTATATGCCAGGCACTATTCTGATTACTTTTTATTTATTATGTCAGATTGTATTTTCCAAAACTGGCTGTAAAAAAATATTTTCCAAGTCACATGCTCTTCTAGAATGTTGCTACTCTGTATCAAGAGTTGGAATCTGTGTCCATTCCCCTTGATCCTGTGAGAGCCTTTGTGATTGCCTTGACCAAGAGTATGGAGGGGGTAATGCTATGTGACTTTGAAGGCTTAGTCATAAAGGTGTCATACATTTTTGCCTTGTTCTCGAATGCTACTCACACTTTCAATTCAGCCACCATGCTACAGGAGAGTCAGAGCAACCTGTGGGGAGACCTATGTGGAAGACAGCCAAAGTCCCACTCTCTATCCAGTCAGCATGGCTGAGTTCACAGCCAACAAGCCAACAACAAGTTGCTTGCCATTGGAAGAGGCCATGTTGAAAGTGGATTTTTCTGCCCCAGTCACGTTGTGCCATTTGATACTGTGTGGAGCAAAAATGGACCAGCCCTGCCAAGCTCCACTTGAGTTGGAGATTGATAAACACAGTAAATGTTGTTTTATGCCATTAAGTTTTGGTATGATTTATCACACAGCAACAGTAACTGGGACATGTGTTAGCTCATTTTATTATAACAACTCCAAAAGATAAGCTATTATCTTTATTTTACAAATGAGGAAACAGACTGAAACACTTAAGTAACCTGACCAGAGTCACCAAGTAGTAAATTGTAGAGCCAGGATTGGAACACATAGTGTGGCTTTCAACTCTACTTTTAATCATCATGCCTTATTGCCCCTACAATTAAAAAAAAATATATATATATATATTTTAAAATTATACACAGCACAACTGTTTTTCTACTGAGATGAAATGAATATAATATAAAATTAACTCCCAGTACAGTGCTCTAGCCCTTGGCTGATAACCAAAATGTTGGCAGCTTGAATCTGCCAGTTGGTTGTTGGAAACCCTATGGGGCAGTCCTGCTCTGTCCTGTAGGGTTGCTGAGTCAGAATTGGCAGCGGTGGGTTTGGATTTTGGTATTTTTAAGTGTACAATTAAGTGACAATTAATATTTTCACAATATTGTGCAACCATCTTCTGTATCTAGTTCCAGAACATTTCATTACACCAAAAGAAAATCCCATACCCTTAAGTAATCATTGCCCATTCCCCCCTCATCAAGTTCCTGCCAATGACCAACAAACTTTAGGTCTCCATAGATTTAACTGTTCGGATATTTTACGAAAGTGAGATCATCCCATATGTGATTTTTTCTGTCTGACTTTCACTTAGTGTAACGGTTCAGTATTCCATTGTACATATATTATCTCAATTTGTTTACCTATTCATCCCTTGGTGGAAATTTAGGTAATCCCCACTTCTTTGGCATTTCCGTAATGCTTACTGGAAACCCTGGTGGTGTTTCAGCAGTTCGAATCCACCAGACGCAAATTGGAAACTATCGGGGCAGTTCTACTCTGTTCTTAAGGTCATTATGAGTCAGAATTAACTGGACAGCAATGGGGTTTTTGTAATGTTTACTGATGTTGAATGTATTTTAATGTGCTTGCTCACCATCTGTATATCTTTTTTGGATATATGTTCAAATTCTTTGTCCATTTTTGTTTTTATTTGTTTTCACTGAGAAAATATATATAACACAGAGGGTTCCATTTTAACAATTTTTAAGTGTACAATTCAGTGACTTTTATCACATACTGTATATTGCACAGCCATCAGTACTTTCTTTTTCAAAAATTTTCACCACTGCAAATAGAAACTCTATACCCATTAAGCAATAACTCCACATTCCCTCCTCCATCAGCCCCTGGTAACCTATAATCTATTTTATGTCTCCATTAATTTGCCTATTCTAGATATTTCATATATTTCATACAAGTGGGATCATATAACATGTATCATTTAGTGTTTGGTTTATTTCCTTAGCATAATGTTTTAAGGTGTCTATGTTGTATCATGTATCACTACTTCATTCCTTTGTGTATTTCTACCTGCTGACTATTGTGAATAATGTTGCTATCAACTTTGTTGTTCAAGACTTGTTTATAAGGTATGATGACTTGTCTCAAGAAAAAGCTCTTGTGTGATTGACCTGTAAGCTGAACTAGTTGCTTTTTACGTGGAGTACCATTTTTACTTAAAAGAAAGATTGGGGAGCTTTCTTCTGTGAGTTTGTGCTGGGTGTGGGAAGTTTACTGCTAAGAAACAAAACTGGGATGATTGGCCCAATTACTTTTAGACAGTGGTCAAATGCAAAAGAATGAATTTGGACCCCTACATTACACCATGTACAAATGTAACTCAAAATGTATCAAATATTTAAATGTAAGAGCTAAAACTATAAAAATCCTAGAAAGAAATGTAAATTTAAACCATTCCAGTTTTGTTTCTTAGCAGTAAACCTAAAGTTTCAGGAGAAAGTACTTATATTTGACTACTCTCTAAGAGGAAGACATAAAGTCTCCCACACCTAGCACAAACTCACAGAAGAAAGCCCCCCAATTCCAGTGGATTCCAACCTATTTTCTAAGTTAAGGGTGGTTTTGTTTTTAACTTTTAGCTGCAACTTTTAGTTTTTCTTGTGATTATATTCTTATATATTCTTCTGTTCACCAAGATGAAAAGGACTCAGGTTAAATGTTTGCCAGTAACTCTCCTCCTACAAAAGTGGCATCTTTTTGAGCTCATGCTTTACCAAATTGTTATTTCACTTAGAGCAGTGGCTATCAAGCTTTTTATACTCAAGATGCCTTTACACTCTTAAAAATCACTGAGGATCCCAAGGAATTTTGTGTATATCTTTATTTACTATGTTAGAAATTACAGACTTACAACTAAAAAATATCCATAGTGTCAATCACTCTTTTAAGTAAAAATAGTACTCCACGTAAAAAGCAACTAGTTCAGCTTACAGGTGAGTGGCACAGGGGCTTTTTCTTGAGACAAGTCATCATACCTCATAAACATCAGAAGTAGTTTATGTGTGCTTATTTTGTCACACAAAATGTTAAAAGACTCCTGTTGAGATTTAACAAAATTCTTTTTATTATTTCTTCAGAGATTGTCAGGTGCATCTGTTTTTTATCCCCGAAAATGTAGCAGTGAAGAACACAGTGACTGATAATGCTCTTTGGGACCACTACCTGTGATTCAAAGGCGGGCCCTGGTGGTGCTCAACTGCTAACTGAATAAGCAAACCCACCAGCCACTGCATAGAAGAAAGACGCGGTGATCTGTGTCTGTAAAGATTTACATCCTTGGAAATCTTATGGGGCAGTTCTACGCTGTCTGATAGCGGTTCTATGATTCAGAATCAACTAGACAGCACCGGGTTACCTGTGATTCGTGCTAAGGCGCTCAGTTTTACCTACCATTGTTTTCGTGCTATCAGTGGAAATGTCAACACAATCAAAAACTCAAATGACATCTTAGTATTATCAGAAAATAGCTCTGACCCCACAGAACTCCTAGATGTGTCTCAGGTACCTCCGGTGTGCGTGGATCACACTTGGAGAACCGGACTTAAGAGCAGTACCTAAAGACATGCATCTCTACTGCATTCCACAAGATGGTGCTATTACAACGTATCAAACCAAACCACAACAAAAAAACAAACCCAGTGCCTTCGAGTCGGGCCTGACTCTTGGCGACCCTACAGGTCAGAGTAGAACTACCCCACAGGTCAGAGTAGAACTACCCCATAGGGTTCCCAAGGAGCACCTGGCGGATCTGAGTTGCCGACCTTTTGGTTAGCCCACGCAGCACTTAGCCCACTACGCCACTAGGATTTCCATTGTAATGTATATCTGAAATTAAATGTGTGAAAATTGAATGATCTAAAATTTTTCTTCAGTTCCAGAAGCTAACACTCCTAAAATGTTTCCTTTATTTTGTTTTCATTTAGCAAAATTTCCTTAGTGAGCTCTTGGGGCGCTATATCCATCTTATTATCTAAGACCTCACTGCTAACACAGAACTTTGGTCTCTGAATAGAACCTAGCTGTTGGTCACCTTCCATATGAACCCTTACCTCAGGAGGCAGAAAGATAGCTCACATTAATTTGGAAGGGGATCTTTTGTAATCACGGAAGCCAAGGAACTCTCAAAGCCTGTCATATAGTTCTTTCTTCCTAAGAAAATTTCACTTCGTTCTAAAATGCCTTTTACTTTGTTTTTTTTTTTTTTTTTTAAACCCCACTCTCTGAAGCCCTACGCAACTTGCTTGGAGATGGGCTCTCCTAGCTGCGTGGTTCTTAACCTTTTATGATGGAAAGTAGCGGGGTAGGTCGTGAAGCTTTTACGAATTAGATGAAAGCTGTGGACTCTCTTTCCAGAAAAATGTTCATGCCAGCCAAGCCAAGTGCCTTCGAGTCGGATCTGACTCATGGCGACCCTAGGCTCGGCTGGCATGTACATTTTTCTGGAAATGTACATGCATGCATATGAAATTTGGCATATAATTTCAGGGAACTCAGAAAGATTCTGAGCCAGTAATGAGGCTAAGAACCTCTGCTTTAGTTGAAGAAACTATTGTCAACCTCAATCTTTCCCCCTCAGTTTAGGTAAAATAGTAATTCATATAAGAAAACAAAAAAATCTGGAGTTATCATATCATCTTCTTATTGTTTCTCAATTATGAATTTTGCATATGTGTTGTAGTGTTTTCATCTCTAAAAAAAGTCACATGCCTCTATTTGATAAACATAGAAATTTCGTCCCTCCGCCAGAATTTTGATATCACCCTTCACCAAGACGGACATAGCTCTCTCCTTCCGGAATCATAGCCTATCTTTCTGTTATGCCCTACTAGCCAAAATTTTACTATTACAAAGCCATAGGATATTTTTCATTTTTTGAAATATAAAATTATAATATTTAAGGTCTTTTTTGTTTTTGTTTTTTGCCTTCAAATCATCTGCTACCTGCACCACCCTGAATGCCTTTGACACTATTTGAGATGTTCTGCTGTCTGAAATTTCTCCATTAAACTTTTTTTTCATTTAATTGTTGAAGACTTTTCTTTGGGCTTCCCTATTACATTTCAAATTACCCTAGAAAAAGGCACACTACGAGCCTGTGGTTTAGAGTGTGTTTTGTAGAATCGTGAGTCCTATTAAAAGGCTCTAGGAAGTGTTAAAATGTTCCATTTACAATTTAAAAAATGTATATATTTTGGCTGCTAAAAACTTCAAATACGTATTCAGAGTTGTTATGTAGCAACTTTAACACATCGAGGTACAACAGTAGCCCAACTTGTGATCTTTACTGAATAAATTTATAATATGAGTTGATTTATAACTCAAACTGATAAACTACATTTATATTAATAGAATTCCACTCTTTCTGTGTTCTGTATTAGAAGCGTTTCAGTGTAAAATGTTGTTTGATGACAGGATTCTGCTAAGAACTACTGTCTCAAGATATTAACTACACTACTCCTACATATTCCTCTTGTATTTTTCCATCCATAGTCTTTTACATTCCATTTTGTTCCTCTCATCTGACTCCTTTACATTTTCTTGAATATACATTTTATCACTCATCCATTTACTGCCTCCTGTCCTTTGAACAGGATTCCATGCCTCCGTCTTCACTCAGCTGGGTCAGTAACATGATTTCTCACAGATCCCAGCATTTTTTGTCCTCTGGTCCATCAGGTTCTTTCCCTGCATCACCTGTTCTGACAGCTGGGGACCAAGTCTATTGAACTAAGGGGAGTGGGATGCTGCTGGACGGGGCTGAGGGCATACAGGGCTCTGATTATGACTTCAGTTAGCAGGGCTGAATTGATCAGTTACCACCAGTCCAACACTCCCTTGCCTAAGTTTCCTCAGAGATGACTAACAGTTTGAGGGTCTGCCAGTGTGGCCCGGAGGAAGGGACAATGGAATGATCTTCACAAAAGTTGGTTTTTTTCTCTCAGCCTCAGTTCAGCTACTGATTCACATGTGACTCTGTGCAAGCCACTTTGATTTCTAAGCCTCAGTTTTATTATCATGCTGTACAGAGTAAAACATGAAACTTGGAGTCATGTGGGTCTGAGTTCAAATAGTAGTTCTGTCACTAGTTGTGTCATCTTGAATTCTAACATGCTATGATCACATGCTGATGACAGAAACATGGCCCATGGGTACTGGGACTCCAGAAAGACTCTGTAGTTGAGAGTAAAACATTGCCAATAGAGGGATAGAAATGTTGGATAAGGCAGAATATTTGTGGTGGGGTCATGACAGAGATGAAGTAGAAGAGACCTTGGGATGATGGTGAACTAGGTAAAACTGGCATGAAGACCAAATATTTGTTTTCCAGTGTTCTGTCCTACAATCACTGCAATCCAGACTCTTGTCAGACTTCACCTGGACCTTTTCCTTCTGTTTGCCATGCCTAACTATCCCTAATTTCAGTAATTTCTCCTTCACATGACCCAAGGGTAGATTTTCCTAAAGAGTAATATCAATCATGTCAGCCTCTGTCTTAAAAAAATATCAACCAGAGGTGGGGCCAAGAAGGTGGACTAGACATATGTCGCCCAGATTCCCTCTGAGAACTAAGCCTTAGAATAATAAGTGAATGGAGCAGAGTGGACATTGTGGGAGCCCCGGGATCTGTTGCAGGTTTGTGCGATTGATGTAACCGTCAGGAAAGGGGAAACTACCTCTGTTGGAGGTAAGGCAGTGACACATTGAATCCTGCTTCTGCTGACGTATCATTTGATGTGACTGCAGGTACAGATGCCGTCTTTGTTATCTGGGAGGCAGGGACAGGGTCTGCTGAGCCTGTGAGGCTGACACACTAATGAGCTGAATTGCAGTGTTTAAGTGAACAGTGTATACTGCAGCAGAGAGACTGTGCTTGTGACAGCCACATCTGGGGACCCTGGCTGCTGAGTGAGGGCACCAGTGCTCCTCCCCCCTCTCTTCTCTGAGCTGTACCACAGATCCTGCTGACTCATGGCAGGAAGGGGTGCTTAGGCAGGACACCATCTTGGTCAGTTGAGAGGCAGAGTCACCTATGCCTGAGGTCTCAGCTGGGGCTAAATCTCATGTTCAGCAACAATACCTGTCTAGACAGTGCTTCTCTAGCAGAAAGGCTGTTTTTGAGAGGGTCCTATCTAGGGATCGTGGTGGGGCTTGGCAGCTGAGGGTGGCAAGGCCCTAACTCCTCCTTTCTGTGAGTCACGTTATAGTGCCTGGGGACAGCCTATGGGGCACTGTCATTGTCAGTCAGGAGGCGGAGCCTGCCACCCCTGAGGGCCCTGATGCTTTTGACGCTTGCTGGGAAGCACCATTCTCAGCAGCCATTGGGGAAGTGCCTCTCTCAGCACTAAGGCAGTTTTTAAAATAAGACTAGCTGGAAGGTGCAGCAGTGACTGGTGGCTGAGCAAATTGGTGGCATTTCCACTCCCCTTCACTGAGCTACATCATAAGTCAGCTGGCATCCCCCCAGAGACTCCATAAGTGAGGTGTTATCTCTGCCAGCCAAGAGGTGGGGTCTGCCAATCCTGAGGGCCCAGCTGCTCTTGGCACCTGCTGGACTGTACCCCTCTCAGCAAAAAAAGTAGTTTTTAAGTTAAATACATCTAGAAAGCACAGTGGTCCTGGGCAGCACGTGTGGTAGCATCCTTCTCTCCTCCATTTCCTGAGCTACACGTTAGGCTCTACTGATGTAATGAAAGAGAGTTGCCACAAGTACCTTGCCACATTTAGCATCCAGGAGGTGGGGCCTGCCACTCATGAGAGCCCAACTGGGCCAGTCACTAGAGAACGCAGAGGCAGATGGTGACCAAATCTAGCAGTGCCCATATTCCCCTATTAGAACTATGTCACAGCTCCCGTAGGTGTAACAGAGAAACTGAACTTCTTGATGGCATGAAGACAACAGTCAATATCTAACCATTTAAAGAATCAGAGCACTGTGGCTCCAGAAAATTCCCAAAATAAAGAATAAAAACTTTCCAGATGAAGAAACCTTTCTGAAATTATCAGAGGTAGAATATGAAGGAATTATGTATAGAGCCCTTGGAGAGATTAAACAAAATGCAACAGAACAAAATGAAAAATTAAGTAAGCTATATGAACTGATGGAACATCTATGATCTGAAACCCAGCAGATCAATAATAAATTTACAGATTTAGACAATTCAATGCAAAGCCAAAAGAGCAGGAATGAGCAGTTGGAAGACAGACTTAGTGAGCTTGAAGATAAAGCAGCTGACATCAGCATTCATGGGGAGAATTTCGAGAAAAGAAATATGAAAAATGAAGAAACATTAGGAAACATGTGGCACTCTATTAACAGGAATAATCTACAAATAATTGGAGTTCCTGAACTGGGTGGGATAGCTGAAAATACAGACAGAATTGTTGAAGAGTTGCTGATAGAAAATGTCCGTACATTATGAAAGAAGAGAACATAGATATCCAAGATGCTTATGGAAAGCCACTGAAACTAGACCGAGAACATTTTATAATCAACCTTAATAAAATGAAACATAAAGAGAGCCTCTTAAAAGCAGTGAGATTTAAAACAAAACTAACGTACAAAGGGAAGCCCTGTAGGCTTTTGCCTGACTTCTCAGCAGAAGCCACGCTGGCAAGAAGGCAGTAGGATGACACATACAAAGAGCTGAACGAGAAAAGCTTTCAACCAAGAATTATGTATCCTGCAAAATTGCCTCTCAAATATGAAGGTGAAATTAAGATGTCTGCACATAAACAGAAGCTTAGAGACTTTAAAAACCAACCAAAACTACAAGAAATACTGAAAGGAGCTCTTTGTTTAGAAAAACAAATACATCAAGTGTATACTTAAGGATGCAGTGCAGGATACAGCATCCAGAATTCCATTCAGCTAGGGAAATCACAAGGCTCAATTAAAGCTAAAATATTAAAAGAAAAGAACCAGTGATCTTAACATGACATCTATGACATCATCACAATACAAAGTGGGAAACATTACAGTAGTTATAACCCTTTCAGATGGAGAGGAAATTGGGAATGTATACAGAAGTTAAAGATTGGTTTAAACATAGAACATTAAGGGAGATTGAAGGGGTAGCCACAAAGCAAACTAACATATCAAAACATAGAAACATAACACAGAAGTCTCAACAAACACAAAATCAACACTGAAAAAGATGAAAAGTAAAGCCATGAAGAAAACCTACCCAGAACGGAATACTAAGAGAAGTGAAGAAAACATCAACAACACACAAATAAAGGCATCAGAATGACAGTGCTAAGCACATACCTATCAAAAATTAAGCTGAATTTTTTTTATTTAGCATGACTGGGTGAAAATGTACATTCCCGTATAAATTTACATGCCCACCTATATGCAGCTTCCACTGCTTTCCCTGTTTGGTGACAGCACACTATTCCTCTCTGCTCCATACATGTCTCATCCTCCCAACAGCCTCCTTTCCTCTCCTCTCCACCCACTCTCCTTCCTCCAGCCAGAGGTCAGCAGGATGATATCTTATAGATGTATAGAACCATAAAGTGCATCCAATATATGGTCACTCTGCATTGCCAAGTCCAATCCATTTCTGTCCAAAGAGTGGACCTTCGTTATAATTTATGGGTAAGGGCAGCATCAGGGCCGGGGTCCATGCTCTCAGAGGAAACCCCAAACTGCTGGACCATCAGTTGAGGTCTTTTAGTGGAGATCTCATGATGCACCCCTTTTTATTCTTGTGTTGCCAGTGAGACTCCTCTCTGTGAGCTCCATCGTGGCTATCACTGGTGGTGGCTGGGCACCATCCGGTTCTTCCAGTCCCAAGTCGATGTAGGCGCCCACTTTTGTGGGTCTCTCTGTCTTCTAGGTTGTCTTTACTGCATGTCATTTTGATCCTCAGTGAGCATCCGTTCCTGCTGATTGGGCCATTTGCTGAAAAATTACACTGAATTTTAATGGACTGAATCCTCCAATAAAGAGTCAGAGAGTGACAGCCTGGATCAAAAGACACGATCTGTCTATATTTTGCTTACAAGAAACACATCTTAGACTCAAAGACATGAAAAGGATGGAAGACTACATACTAAGTTAACAACTTGCAAAGAAGAGCAGGAGTGGCAATACTAATCTCAGATAAAATAGATTTTAATGTAAGGCCCACCAACATGGACAAGGAAGGTCACTTCTTATTACTAAAAGGTTCAATACATAAACAAGATATAACAATACTGAATATTTATGGACCCAATATCAGAGAATCTAAATATGTGAAACAAATGCTGAAAACGTTGAAAAATGAGATAGATCACTCCACAATAATAGCAGGAGACTTCAACACTCCACTTCCAGGAATGGACAGATCATTCAGAAAAAAGCTCAGTAAAGATACACAAGATTTTATTGAGACAATCAACCAACTAGACTTCATTGACACATACAGAACTTTTTACACAACAGATAAGTGCACCTTCTTTTCCAATGCACATGGAACATTTTGCAGACTAGACCATGTATTAGCATATACAGCAAATCTCAAACTCCAATTCATTCAATTATTGCAAAGCATCTTCTTGGACCATAAAGCCATAGAAGTTGGAGTGAATAGCAGAAAAAAACAGGCAGGAATCCAAACTCAGGGAAACTGAACAACACCTTGTTCAAAAATCCATGGGTTACAGAAGAAATCAAAGATTCAACAAAGAAAGTAACGGAATCCAATGAGAAAACATAACCTACCAGAACCTATGGGATACAGTAAAAGCAGTGCTCAGACATCAGTGTATCACTATAAATGCATACATTCAGAATGAAGAAAGGACCCTAACCAATGAATTAACCCTACAGCTTGAACATGTAGAAAGAGAACAACAAAGAACCCCTAGGGCACCAGAAGAAAACAGACAATAAAGATTAGAGAAGAACTAAATGAATTAGAGAATAGAAGAACAATTAAAAAGATTAACAAAACCAAAAGCTGGTTCTTTGAAAAGATCAACAAAGTTGATAAACCATTGACTATATTTCTAAAAGAGAAACAGGAGTGCAAATAACCCAAATAAGAAATGAGATGGGAGATGTCACAACAGACCCAACTGAAATCAAAAGTATCATAACAGAATACTATGAAAAGCTGTACTCTAATAGAGGTGAAAACCTGGAGGAAATGGACAAATTTATAGATTAACATTATCCACCAAAATTATCACAAAGAGAAGTGGAACAACTCAATAAACCCACTGCAAAAGAAGAGATTGAATAATAATAATAATAAAAAAAACTACCAACCTAAACAAGTCCTGGCCCAGATGGCTTCACCAGAGAATTCTATCAAACTTTTAGAGAGGAATTAATTCCAATACTACTGAGGCTATTTCACAGCATATGAAAGGAAGGAATATCCCCAAATTCATTCTATGAAGCCAGCATAATCCTGATACCAAAGCCAGGGAAAGATCCCACACAAAAAAGAAAATTACATACCAATATCATTCATGAACCAAGAAACAAAAATTTTCAACAAAATCCTAGCCAATAGAATTCAACAACATATCAAAAAAAATAATTCATCATGACCAAGTTGGATTCATACCTGGGATGTAAGGCTGATTCAACATCAGAAAAACAATTACTGTGATCAACCACAGAAATAACACAAAAGACAAGAATCACCTGATTTTGCCAATTGATACAGAAAAGGCATTTGACGAAGTACAATACCCATTCATGTTAAAAACTCTCAGCAAAATATGAATAGAGGAAAAATTCCTCCATGCAATAAGGGGTACCTGTGCAAAGTCTAGGGTCGCCATGAGTTGGATCTGACACGACGGCACTTGGCTTTGGCTTGGCGTGCAAAGCCAAGTGCCTAATTCATCCTGAATGGAGAGAGACTGAAACAGTTCCCCCTGAGAACTGGAGCTAGACAAAGATTCTGTTACCACTTCTATTCAACATTGTGCTAGAGGTTCTGGCCAGAGCAATTAGAGAGGACAAAGAAATAAAAGGCATCTGCATCAGCAAAGATGAAGTAAAAACCTCTCTATTTGCACATCATATGATTGTATGCACAGAGAATCCTAAAGAATCCGTAAGCAAACTACCGGAACTAATATAAGAGTTCAGCAAATTATCAGGGTATAAGATGAACATAATTAAATCGGTAGGATTCCTTTACACCAACAAAGAGAACATCAAAGAGGAAATCACCAAATCAATGCCATTTACTATAGCTCCTCAAAAGATAAAATACATAAGAATAAATCTAACTAGAGAAACGAGAAACTTATACAGAGAGAAATACAAGACCTTACTGCAAGAAACCAAAAGCAAGTTACACAAGTGGAGAAACCTATCCTGTTTGTGGATAGGAAGACTTAACATTGTGAAAATGTCTATTTGACCCAAAGCGATCTACATATACTATGCAATCCCAATACACATTCCAGTGTTATTTTTTTTAAAAAAATTTTATTTAATATAACTGAGTGAAAATGTATATTGCCATATAAATTTACATACCAACCTATATGCAGCTTCCACAGCTCTCCCTGTCCAGTGACAGCACACTATTCCTCTCTGCTCCATACATGTCTCGTTCTCCCAACAGTCTCTTTTTCTCCTCCTCTCCACCCACTCTCCTTCCTCCAGCCAGAGGTCAGCAGGATGACATCCTATAGATGTAGAGAACCATAAAGTACATCCAGTATATGGTCACTGCATCGCCACGTCCAATCTATTCCTGTCCGAAGTGTGGACCTTTGTTATGATTTATGGCCGAGGGCAGCATCAGGGCAAGGGGCCATGCTCCCAGGGGAACCCTGAAACCACTGGACCATCAATTGAGGTCTTTCAGTGGGGATCTCAGGTGTACCCTTTTTTATTCTTGTGTTGCCAGTGAGACTCAACTTAGTGAGCTCCATCGCGGCTATCACTGGTGGTAGCCGGGCACCATCCGGGTCTTCTGGTCCAAAGTCGATGTAGGCATGCACTGATGTGGGTCTCTTTGTCTTCTGGATTGTCTTTCCCCCATGTCATTTTTGGTCCTCGGTGAGTATCCGTTCCTGCTGACTTCGAACCATTTGCTGTGCCCTCGGATGGCAGCTTGGCAGCTTTTAAGACCCCAGACACCGCTCACCAACGTAGGGTGCAGAGAGCCCTCTTAGCAAAACGCTAGTTGTGCCAATTGGCCTCGCTTTCGCCTAAGAGCATGGTCCCCCGCCCCCTGCCCCAGCTACTCTATCCTTGCAATATTGGGTTAAGATGGAAGGAGTACTCATGTTATGTTTAAGTCCACTTAATATTGTTCTTGTTTCTAATGTGTGCTGTCACTGATTTCACCCAACCAGATACCTAGCAACTATCTAATCTAAACCCTCCCCCCTCACTCCCTCCCCTCCCTTGCAGCTGTCAAAGAGTCTTTTCTTCTATACACAAGTCTGTTTTTGAGATCTTATCATAGAGGTATCATACAGTATTTGTCCTTTTGTTGCTGACTACTTCCACTCAACACAATGTCTTCCAGTTGAAACCAGGTCGTGAGATGTTTCCTGAAGTCATCGTTGTTCTTTATCATTGTGTAGTGCTCCATTGAGTATATATACCACAGTTTACCTATCCATTCTTCTGTTGTTGGGCATCTGGGTTGATTCCATCTTTTTGCTATCGTGGACTGTGCTTTGATAAACATTCCGGTGCATGTGTCCGTTGGTGTGAAAGGCCTTGATTCTGTAGGATATATTCCAAGTAGTGAAATTACTGGGTCAAATGGTATAGTAATATCCATTTTTTTAAGGAAGCGCCAGATTGCTTTCCAAAGAGGCTGGACCATTTTGCAACCCCACCAACAGTGTAGGAGGGTTCCACTTTCTCCACAGCCTCTCCAGCATTTGTTGTTTTGTGTTTTTTGGATCATGGCCAACCTTGTTGGGGTGAGATGGTATCTCATTGTCATCTTGATTTGAATTTCTTTAATAACTAAAGGTCGTGAACATGTCTGCATGTGTTTTTTTGGCTGCCTGGATCTCTTTTTTAGTGAAATGTCTGTCCATCTCCTTTGCCCATCGCTTAATTGGATGGTTTATCTTCTTCTTGTTGGTGTTTTACAGTATCTTATAGATTATGGAAATCAGGCGTCGGTCTGACATAGAGTTGCCAAATATTTTTTCCCATTCTGTAGGTGTTCTTTTAATTCTATTAATGAAGTCTTCAGAAGAGCCAAAGTGTTTAATTCTTAATAGATCCCATTTATCTGTTTTCTCTTCTGATGATTGTGGTTTGTTTGACAGATTTTGGAGTCTGTCCATATTGTGTATTAAAATTTCCATCGTTGTTCCTACCTTTTCTTGGATGAGCTTTATAGTTTTAGGTTTGATATTTAAGTCTTTTATCCAGTTGGAATTGGTTTTTGTATAAGGTGTAAGATATGGATCTTGTTTCAGTTTCTTGCAGATGGATATCCAATTTTGCCAGCACCATTTGTTGAAGATATTGTTTTTACCCCAGTTTAATGTCTTAGGGCCTTTTTCGGATATCAATTGTTCATAGGCAGATGGTGTCATCTCTGGGGTCTCAGTTCTGTTCCGCTGATCGATCTCTCTGTTCTTATACCAGTACCAGGCTGTATTGACCACTGTGGCAGTGTAGTATGTTCTAAAGTCAGGTAATGAGAGGCCTCCCAGTGTGTTGTTCTTCGTTAGTAGTACCTTGCTTAACCGGGGCTTCTTCGCTTCCCAAACAAAATTGGTGATTTGTTTCTCCATCTCATTAAAAAATGTCACTGGAACTTGTATTGGGATTGCATTATATAAATAGATTGCTTTGGGTAAAATAGACATTTTCACAATGTTAAGTCTTCCTATCCATGAGCAGGGTAGGTTTTTCCATTTATTGAAGTCTCTCTTAGTTTCTTGTAGTAAGGGCTTGTAGTTCTCTTTGTAAAGGTCTGTTGTTTCCCTGGTTAGATTAATTCCTAGGTACTTTATCTTCTTAGGGGCCATTGTAAATGGTATTGATTTGATCATTTCTTCCTTAACAGTCTCATTGTTAGTAGAAAGGAATCCTACTGATTTACTTGTTTATCTTGTAGACTGAGACTTTGCTGAACTCTTCTATCAGTTTGAGTAGTTTAGAGATTCTCTGTATATACAATCATATCAGCTGCAAACAGGGAGATTTTAACTTCCAGGGCAGATGCCCTTTATTTCTTGGTCTTGTCTAATTGCTCTGGCTAAAACTTCTAGCACAATGTTGAATAGAAGAGGTGAGAGTGGGCATCCTTGTCTAGTTCCTAATCTCAAGGGAAAGTCTTTCAGTCTCTCTGCATTCAGGATGACGTGGGCAATTGGCTTTGTATAAATGGCCCTTATTGTGTTGAGGAATTTGCCATCTATGCCCATTTTGCTAAGAGTTTTTAGCATGAATGGGTATTGGACTTTATCAAATGCCTTTTCTGCATCAATGGACAAAATTAGGTGATCCTTGTCTTTTGTGTTATTTATGTGGTTAATCAGATTAATTGTTTTTCTGATGTTGAACCAGCCTTGCATCACTGGTATGAATCCCACTTGGTCATGATGGATTATTTTCTTGATATGTTGTGATATTCTATTGACAAGAATTTTGTTGAAGACTTTTGCATCTAGATTCATGAGTGATATTGGTCTGTAGTTCTCTTTCTTTGTTGGGTCTTTCCCTGGCGTGGGTATCAGTGTTATGCTGGCTTCATAGAATGAGTTTGGGAGTACTCCATCCCTTTCTATACTGTGAAATAGTTTCAGTAGTATTGGAGATAACTCTTCTCTAAATGCTTGGTAGAATTCCGCAGTGAAGCCATATGGACCCGGACTTTTTTTGATTGTAAGTGTTTTGATGACCTTTTCAATCTCTTCCTTTGTAATGGATTTATTAAGTTGTTCTGCTTCACATTGTGATAATTTGGGTAGGTGGTATGAGTCAAGTAATTGGTCCATTTCCCCTAGGTTTTCAAATTTGTTAGAGTACAGTCTTTCATAGTATTCTGTTATGATATTTTTGATTTCTGTTGCATCTGTGGTGACAACCCCCCTCTCATTCCTAATTTGGGTTATTTGTTTCCTTTCCTGCTTTTCTTTAGTAAGTTTAGCCAGTGGTTTGTCAATTTTGTTGATCTTCTCAAAAAAACAGCTATTGGTCTTTTCAATTTTTTCAATTGTTTTTCTATTCTCTAATTCATTTAGCTCTGCTCTAATCTTTATGATCTCGTTTCTTCTGGTGCCTGAGGGGTTCCTCTGTTGTTCTTTCTTGACTTGTTCAAGCTGTAGGGTTAGTTCATTGATTTGGTTTCTTACTTCCTTCCAGATGTGTGCCTTATGGAGATAAACAGACTTCTGAGCATTGCTTTGGCTGTATCCCATAGGTTCTGGTAGGAAGCATTGTCGTTCTCATTGGAAGCCATGAATTTCCTTATTTTATCCTTGATTTCCTCTATAACCCATGTTTTTTTGAGCAAGATGTTGTTCAGTTTCCAAGAGTTCCACTTTCTATCTATGTTTTTTTCTGCTATTGATTTCAACTTTGATGGCTTCATGATCTGAGAAGATGCTTTGCAGTAATTCAATGGTATGGATTTTGTTGAGCAATGCATTATGGCCTATCACATGGTCAATTCTGGAGAATGTTCCATGTGCACTGGAGAAGAAGGTGTAGTTGTCTGCTGATGGGTGGAAAGTTCTGTATATATCAGTGAGGTTTAGTTGGTTAATTGTGGCAATGAGGTCTTCTGTATCTTTACTGAGTTTTTTTCTAGATGATCTGTCTGATATTGAGAGTGGAGTGTTAAAGTCTCCCACTATTATGGTGGAGTCATCTAACTCTCTTTTGAGTGTAGTCAGTGTTTCTTCGATGTATTTAGGTGCTCTGATATTAGGTGCATAAATATTTAATATAGTTAAGTCTTGCTTGTGTACTGAACCTTTCAGCAATAAATAGTGTCCATCTTTGTCCACGATGGTGGATTGGACATTAAAATTGATTTTGTCTGAGATTAGAATTGCCACCCCTGCTCTTTTTTGTTCATTGTTAGCTTGAATTATATTCTTCCAATCTTTAATTTTCCTTTTGTTCCTATCTTTAGGTCTCAAGTGATTTTCTTGTAGACAACATATGGATGGGTCATGTCTTTTGATCGAAGATGTCACTCGATGTCTCTTTACTGGAACATTCAGTCCATTCACATTCAATGTAATTACTCATAGGTATGTGTTCAGTGCTGCCATTGTGATGTGTTTATTTTTATGTTGATGTTTTCTCTGTTGTTCTTATTAGTCTGTTCTGGGATGTTCTTTTTCGTGAGTTGATTTTTCTCCTTTTTCAGAGCTGGTTTTGTGGTTATTGAGACTCCTGTGTTACATTATTGAAATGATATGATACATCTTTGTTGTGCTTTACAGCTGCCCCTATGATCCCCCTTAATAAACTATATATAAACCCAATTTTAATTACTACCAGTCTTGTCATCTTCCTCTCCATCTGGAAGGACTATAGCAACTGTAGTACATCTCTCTTTTTAGTATGATGACACCATAGTTTTCATGATGATCACTGGATTGCTTCTTTCCTTATCAAAGCTGTGATTGGCTTTGGAGCCTTCCCTAACTGAGTAGAGTTTTGAGTAGTAAAGTCGTTCTAAAATATAAAGTTAGTGGTTTTGTTCTTCTAAGCCAGAGCCAAGAACTTCTTTCAATATTTCTTGTAGTTTGGGTTTGGTTTTTACGAAGTCTCTGAGTTTCTGTTTATCTGGGAATGTCTTAATTTCATTTTCGTATTTGAAAGATAGTTTTGCAGGATATATAATTCTTGGTTGGAAGTTCTTCTCCTTCAAGACTTTGAATGTGTCATGCCACTGTCTCTGTGCCAGCATGGTTTCTGCTGAGAAATCTGAAGAGAGCCTACAGGGTTTCCCTCTGAATGTTAGCTTTGCTTTGAGTCTTGCTGCCTTTAAGAGTTGCTGCTTATGCTTCATTTTGTTGAGCTTGATTATAATATGTCTTGGAGTCTTTCTTTTGAGATCTATATTGGGTGGCGTACGGTATGCATCTGAGATGTCTATATTCTCTTCCTTCATGATTTCTGGGAAGTTTTCTTTAAGTAGCTCAGCAACGATACTCTCTGTGTTCTCAGATGTCTCACCCTGTTCAGGGACTCCAATGAATCGATGGTTGTTCCTCTTAATAGAGTCCCACATGCTTCTTAATGTTTCTTCATTTTTCTTGTTTCTTTTTCCTGATTTCTGCTCATAGATGCTGGCCTCAGTAGCTCTGTCTTCCAAGTCAGAAATTCTTTTTTCTATTTGTTCCATTCTGTTTTCTTGGCTTTGCATTGAAGTTTCTATGTCTTTGATTTTGTTCTTGATCTGCTGGATTTCGGAGTACTGGTGTTCCATCAGATCGAACATCTTGTTTAATTTTTCATTTTGTTCTCCTGCATTTTGTATAAGGTCTAGAAGGGCTCTGTATATAATAATTTTCTATTCACTTTCTGATTCTTTCATAAAAGTTTCTTCATCTGGGAAACTTCTTGGTTGCTTTGTTTGGGAGCCTTCTGAAGCCATGGCTGATTTCTTGTGTGCCACAAGTGTCTGTTGCTTTTTGGAACCTATGTGAGTATGTAGAGGCTGGAAGAGGTACTGTAAAGATGGAATGCAGATGTTTCTCTAGGCTGTCTTAAAATGTAAAGCAAAAGATATCTGACCACTTCACAAGTCAGTTAGGTTTTCAGGTGTAGATATCCCTCTTCTCAACTGGCAAAGTAAGCACCACTATATCCAATCCCAGATGATACAAACTAGTTCAGAATACAGCAATGCTACTGCCCTGTTGGTCTCTGCTGACGGGGCCTAGCCTTAGCAGACACTGCCTTGAGTACTGCTTTTGTGATAGAAAAGTGCTCTCCTGTGGGCAGGCGCTGGCTCCCAAGCTAAGAATTAGGTCCAGCTGCAGCCACCGTATCCAAGATGGCGCCCTCCACACAGGCGGCAGACAGAAGGGCTAAAGGTGCCAAGAGGTAGTGATTCCTCTGATTCTGTTGCAGGACCCTCAAAGCAGGTGGCACTAGGTAAATTACTGCTTTTCTGTCAGAGAAGCACTGTCCTGTTTGCAGGCATTGGCTCCCAGGCTAAGAATGAGGTCCCACTAGAATCTCTGTATCCACCATGGCATCCTGCACACTGACTGCGAAACTCCTTGCAAATGGTGCTGATGTAGATATAAAACAACAGGCTCAAAGTGGCTAGATTAACGGAGTCCCAAGCCTGGCTCTCAAAATATCGGAATTTCGATTGCCTGTCCCCCCAAGAGCGTTGCTGAGTCTAGCTGCTAGGCAAGACCCTGCTCTGCCTGCTGGCCAAGACAGAGGAAAAAAAAAGTCAAAATGGTGCGTTTACCTTCCATCCCTGAGAGCCAGGGATAGCCAGGTGCGGGCATCAGCATAAGAGAGGAGGTTTTTTGGTCAGTAGTATGAAGTCCAAAGTAACAGCCCTGTGCCGTATCCTGGGGCTGATTAGGTGACCAGAAGGCTCCATTTGATTATCAATTCAGGTCTTGGTTTCCAGAGAGATATAAGGACCCATGTGCTGAGTCCGCTATCGTGACTCTGCCCCCTCTCCTGTGTCACTTTTTTAATGAGATGGAGAAACAAATCACCAACTTTGTTTGGAATGGGAAGAAACCCCAGATAAGCAAAGCACTACTGAAGAAGAGGAACACAGTGGGAGGCCTCACACTACCCAGCCTTAGAACCTACCACATTGCCACGGTAGTACAAAAGGAGACATATAGACCAATGAAACAGAATTGAGACCTCAAAAATTTCACGGTCTCCTTATGAATAGTTGATATTTTACAAAGGTCTAAAGGTCGTAAACTGGGGTACAAGTAGTCTCTTTAATAAATGGTGTTGGCAAAATTGGTTATCCATCTGCAAGAAATGGAATGACACCCGTATCTCACACCTTATACAACACTAAAATGGTCCAAAGACCTAAATGTCAAACCTAAAATGATAATGATCATGCAAGAAAAAATAGGATCAAAAATGGAAATTCTAATACACAGCTTAGACAGACTTCAAAATCTGACAAAGCACTATCAACAGAAGAGAAAATAGGTAAATGGGAGCTACTAAGAATCAAACAATTTTCCTCATCCAAAGACTTTATCTAGAGAGTGAGAAGACTACCTATAGAATGGGAAAAAAATTTTGGCAATTGTATGTCAGACTGACTGACGTCTAATTTCCATAATCTACAAGGTACTGGAAAACATAAACAAGAAAAAGGTAAATAACCCAATTAAGCAATGGGTAAGAGAGATGGACAGACACTTTACCAAAAATAACATCTAGACAGCCAAAAGACACATGAAGAAATGCTCATGATCATTAGCTATTAGAGAAATCCAAATCAGAGCTACAATGAGATACCATCTCACCCCATCGAGATTGGTAATAATCCAAAAAGCACAAGCAACAAATACTGGAGAGGCTGTGGAGAAATTGGAACTCTCCTACACTGCTGCTGGGATTGCAAAATGATACATCCTCTTTGGAAAGCAATTTGGTACTTCCTTAAAAAGCCAGAAATACCATATGATTCAGCAATCCCACTGCTCAGAATATATCCTACAAAAATAAAGGTGGTCACATGAACAGATACATGCACACGAATATTTATTGTAGCACTGTCCACAATAGAAAAAAGATGGAAGCAACCTAGATGGGCATCAACAGATGAATGCATAAATAATCTGTGGTACATATACTCAATGTAGTACTATGCAATGATAAAGAACAATGGTGATTTTAGGAAGCATCTCATAACCTGATTTCAACTGGAAGACATCATGCTGAGTGAAATCAGTCAGTAGGAAGAGGACAAATATTGTATGAGACCCCTGTTATAAGGATTTAAAAATAGATTTATGCACAAAAGAAAAGACTCTTTGATGGCCACAAGGGTGGGGGAGGGGAGGGAGACAGTTGGGCATAGATTAGATAATCGATAGAAATTTGGTTAGGTGAAAGCAGTGACAGCACACAGTAGAGAGTGGATCAACTTAACCAGACTTCACCTCAAACTGAAAGGTTTTCTAAACTCTATCTCCTATTTCAGACAATAGAGTAGCAGTGATGGTGGTCTGGGGACCACGTGTTCAGGGGACATTGAGGCCAATTGGCGTAACTAGTTTATTGCTAAGGGAATCTTCTGCATCCCATATCACTGAGTGGCATCTGGGGGTCTTAAAAGCCAGCAAGTTACCATCTAATATACACCAAATGGTCTCAACTCATCTGGAGCAGATGATCATCAAGTAAAACAAAAATATGAGCTAAAAAGGGCCCAGGAGACAGAAGGATCCATATGAATGGAATACTGTATCAACATGAGACCGGAAGAATGAGATAGTGCCCAGCCCTCACCAAAGTCAGCCGTGTCGGGGTACACAAGGTAGAGTCCTTGAGGCAATATGATAAAAGAGGTGAGCATCCCAAGAACTCTGCTAAAAGACCTGAACTGATGGTCTGACAGCCTGGAGGATCCCCTGGGAACATGGCTCCTAGACCGGAAACCAGTTATGAGGTCAACTCTTCAGACAAGAATGGACTGGAGTCGGGGACACAGTGTGACCATATGATGTGCATACTTTATGATTCTATGCATTTATAGGAGGCTGTCCTACTGGTTTCTTTCTAGATGGAAGAGACAAGAGCAGAGAATGGGGCAGATACTTATTTAGAGGATACTAGATATATAGAGTGAAAGGAGTAATATGCTGTCACTGGGTGGGGAGAGCAGAGGGAGCTGCAGATAGGTGGGCATGCAAAACCGATTTGGATTGTATACTTTCACTTAATCACAATAAAAAAAAGGAAAAAAAATCAGTTGTTTCCCACTGTGTGCTGTGTACAGAATAAAATACGGAATCCGAGTTCCTTCATAATCTGTTTTCAACTAGCTTCTAAATCTTACTCATTTATCCCCTGAGGGTACTCAATGCACAGGCCACACTGGATTCTGTTTTCTTTCAAAATGTAGTGTCTATTCAAACCTTAGAGGAAAATCTTATCCGCTCTTTGTGGTTCATTTCAAAATACTCTGTATCTCTCTGCCTTCCTGTACATCTTTGGAACATTCTGCTTGTCCTCATCATAGTCACTTCTCACGGTTTATCTTGTGTGTGATTGCTGTTTTGGTCTTAAACTTTCCAAAGGATAATCCATGTCATTCATATATTCATATTTGTATTTATCCTCCCCAGCCCTCTGCAACTATATTTAGTATGGTTCTGTGGACATCGTGACTCAATAAGTACCTATTAAAACAAATTTAGTACTTAAAAATGTCTGATTTCTCTAAACCCAGATCTTTCCTGTTCTTTTCTGTTCTGTTCTATGAGTGATGAAAAAAGATTGTGAGCTCTGAGACTTAAGAAATAGGTAAATTAAATTGATGTGGAGTCAACTCAGACTCCAAGTAACCCTGTCGGACAGAGTATAGATGCCTCGTTGAGTTTTCTTCTAGGCTGTAGTGTTTACAGAACTGAATGCCACATCTTTCTGTTGAGTGACTGGTGAGTTCCAACCTCTGACCTTTTGGTTAGCAGATGAGTGCTTTAACCACTGTGGCACCAGGGCTCCTCTAAGACTTGTAGGGAACCATAATTTGGGTAATAGTTTGTCATGGATTGAATTATGTCCTCCAAAAATGTGTCTAGCAGTTTGGGTAGGCCAGCATTTCTGGTATTGTGTGATGTTACTCTATGTCATAAATCTCACCTCTGTGGTGTTAATGAGGGAGGATGGGCAACACTTTTTGTAGGCAGGACTCAGTGTGAACATTGTGTTGTGCCTTGAAGAAATCTCTTGGGATACAAAAGCTGTGAGGAGAGTGTATCATTTGGAAGGGACAGGTGATTTCTGTGCCTCAAAAGCTCCCAGTCCAGGGGAAGATTGATGACTATCAATCCAGCAGAGAAAGTCTTCCTCTGGCACTGATACCCTGAATTTGGACTTTCAGCCTTCTGGACTGTGAAAAAATAAAATTTCTCTTTTTAAAACCACCCACTTGTGATACTTCTGTTAGAGGAGCACTAGATGCCTAAAACATAGTTCTAGGATTATTTTCCAGTTTACCCTGGAATTGATCCCTATCCAAGCCTGAAAATCTCTTAATATATTAAAACCAAACCAAACTAATTTCTGTGGAGTTAATTCCAATTCATAGTGACTCTGTAGACCAGAATTGAACTGTCCCATAGGATTTCCAAGGCTGAAATATTTATGGGAAACCCCGGTGGTGTAGTGGTTAAGTGCTATAGCTGTTAGATGGAAGGTCAGCAGTTCAAATTCACCAGGCGCTCCTCAGAAATTCTGTGGGGCTATTCTTCTCTGTCCTGTAGGGTTGCTATGAGTCAGAATTGACTCGATGGCAATGAGTTTGTTTTGGGGTTTAACCTTTGTGGAGTCTGACTGCTGCATCTTTCTTGTGTGAAGTGGTCGAAGAATTTGAACTGCCAACTGTTTGGTTAGCAGTTGACCGCTTTAATCACCGCACCATCAGGGCTCATTTCTTAGTATAAGGAGACAATAAAAAGAATGGTTGGGAAACAACTATAACTGACTTTATTAAGTTACAACTATGTTTATACTTTCAGCTATTGTTTATATTGCGCCTTCTTCTGTTTTTATTTGACCTGATTGGAACTCACCTGGTGAGGAAAGCTTTTTTCACAGGGTCACCTGTTGAAAACAATTAGGGGCAATTGTTTAACTTCATGGATGCTTGTGTAGTGGATAAAAGATAAGGCAAACGATATGTCAAAATGCTTAAAAGGAAGAGCTGGGGAATAAAATATCCATATCCAATACTATCCAGTCAATTCGGATGACAGTGACCCCATGCATGACAGAGTATAACTACTCCATAGGTTTTCTTGGCTGTAACCTTTTTGAAACAGATTACCAGGCCTTTCTTCTGTGGCATCAATGGGTGGGTTTACACCACCAGCTTTTAGGTCAGTAGTCGAGTGCAAACCATTGATTCCACCCCGGAACTTCCGAGGTGTCCATAGTGACATATATAGTACTAAAACTATATGATAGAAAATAAGTGTCTGAGTCCATACAGATTTAATTAAGTAAGCAGAAAGAAAAGAAGGAAATTCAAAATAACATTAGGTAAACACTACAATAACTAATTTGTTGCAGGCAAGATTTACCAATGGATGTTAAAATTAGTGGATATAAGTTTCAAGATATTCTCCAAAGCATTTGTGAATTAAAAGGGAAAAATAATTTTATGGTGGAGAAACCTAGTAGATAACACAATCATTGCGTGTTAAGGTTAACTTCTCCAGAAATAAGCTATGTTGACAACTTCTGTTCCTTTGTATGATGCATGGAGAAGGATACGATATCGCTTGTGTGGTATTCTTGATAAAAACTGCATAAACCCTGTCTATTAAAGAGAAAACATCAGACAAACCCAAACTGAAGACTATCCTACAAAACAACAGGCCAATCCTTTTCAAAAGTATCAAAGTTACGAAAGAGAAGGAAAGACTGAGGAACTGCCAGAATGAAAGAGATTAAGAAGACGAGACAACTAAGTGCAATCTGGTATCTTGGACTGGATCCTGCAACAGAAAAAGGACATTAGTAGAAAAACTGGTGAAATTCAAGTTAAGTCTTTAATTAATAATATTATACTAAATTTCCTGGTATTGATCATTGTACAATGGTTATAGAAGATGTGAACCTTAGGGGAAGCTAGGTGAAAGTTCCAAGGAAACTGTACAATTTTTGTAACTTTTCTGTAAATCTGAAATTATTTCAAAATAAAAATGTTTTTAAACAAAAGTATGTGGGCATAGCATAACATAACATAAACTGTGGATTATTTTTTTTAATTGAGGTAAAATATACATAACATAAAATTAACCACTGTAAAGTATACAGTTCAGTGACTTTTAGTACATTCACAATGTTGTATATTTCCAGAATATTTTCATCACCCCCAGAGAAAACTCTGTACTCACTAAGTAGTCACTCCCCATTTTCCTCCCACCCCATTGCTTTCTGTTTGTATGGATTTGGCTATTTTGAACATTTATGTAAATATATTCATATGACATATGGCCTTTTGTGTCTGACTTCTTCCACTTAACTCTTAGGTATGCATATGCCCAAGAAAATTGAAAACCAGTGTTCAAAGAAATGCTTGTATGTGAATATTCATAGCAGCATTATTAAAAATTGCCAAAAAGCTGAGATGACCAAAATGTCTGTTACCTGATGACTGGATAAGCAAAATGTAGTATATCCACACAGTGAAATATTATTTAACCATATAAAAGAATGAAGTATTGATAATGCTACAACATGGATGAATCTTGCAAAGTACACATACTTCAAGGATTTTTGGAGTAAAACAAATGAAACTACTAGAATCATAGATCTATATGAGAATTAAAAAATGATTTAATCCAGTGGTCAATTGCAGTTTTGTAAGTGTGACAACTAAAACAAAGTAAAATAAACATATGAACTAATGTGTGTGTATGTGTACCTTCAAGTGGCACTAATTTAACATCATACGTCTGGGTAAAATAGTTACTTTCCAATATGTATTGAAAACATTTCTAAGCCAGCCAACATTCCTAAAGCACAATTAATATAAGTTTTAATCTGAGTTTAAATTTCAATTAAACTGCTAGGAATTTATCCAGCATAGGAATTGACAAAAGTATAGAAAGATGGAAGTCTATATCTATGCATCTATAGAATGTTGTTCTGCTGACCTCTTAATGGAGGTGTGAGAGTGAGTGAAGTGGATAGGAGATTGTTGGGAGGATAAGACACATATGGAGCGGAGAAGAGGAGTTTGCCGTCACGGGGCAGGGAGAGCAGTGGGAGCTACATATAGGTGGGCATGCAAATTTATATGGGAATGTACTTTTTCATTCAATCATTAAAAAAAAGATCACTTATTTATTTTAAAAATCTGTTTATATACGAATATAAATATATATTATTTTAAAGTAAAAAATGAATTAGATATAGTGCATGTTTAATGTCCAAAAGTTACATAAAGATCTGTTAATATTGATTACCTGTGGGAAGCTGGAAAAAAGGTTGGAATAAAGAAGGGAATTATTATTTTTCTTTCCTGTGTATTGCCTTTCTTTCTTTTGTCATAAGGGTTATTTCTTTTTGCTTCCTTTTGCTTTTAGTGATGGTATGCTGCTCACTTTTGGTTTGCAAAGCAAGGCCAACCACTGTGATTTACAGTGACTCCCTTATTTAACAGGTTAAGAAGTAGGTCAGGGAAATGAAATAATTTATTCAGGAACAGCCCATAGCAGAAGCAGTTAGGGGAAGCCTATCCTCTGGACTCACAGCACTTTTTCCACTCCTCCACACCTGTTTGGTTACACTGCCCATTCCTATGAAATGTAATCACAGAACCATCAGTCATTGCAAATGTTCCAAGGATGTTTCCGGAGTACACAATTTAGGAAAGCTATGGAAAGATTCTCACAGTACAATATTTGTTGCTGTACTCCTAAAAAAGCCAATCACATTTCCAAGAATGAAAGCAGATGCAAATGTATAAGCAGATTGAACTGTAACATAAGGATGTGTATGAATAGCTTCTTTTTTCCTCCCCAGATGTAATTTAATGATTTCATCTCTTCAGCTTTCAGAAGAGCAAGGGCTGAGGTTCCAGCTTAATCCTTAGGCAATAACTCAAACTGAGGCCAGCTGGGACATTGCCTAATGTCTTATTGGGGTGGAATTCTGGTTTGTGGAATGTCTGTAGGGGAGCAAATGGGATGCAACAATAGTCTAAAGACCTAGAAAACACCTGAATGGGCTGGTTTCTTCGAATTTACGTTATGAAACTTTCAATCCTTATGCTACCAATAGTTTTTGTAGAATATTAACATTTCACAGCCCTAAATGTCATTGTATTATTGTTGTAAGCTGCTGCCCAGTCAATTCAGACTCAGAGATGCTATGTACAACAGAATGAAGCAATGCTCGGTCCTGCTGCGTCCTGGCAATCATGCTTGAGCTCATTGTTGCAACTACTGTGACAGTTCATTTCGTTGAGGGTCTTTCTTTTTTTTTTGCTGACCTTGTACTTCACTAAACATAATGTTATTCTCCAGGGATTGAAACTGAAATTAAAAACACAATACCCCTTAAAATCACTCCAAAGAAAATGAAATATTTAGGTATACACTTAACAAAACATGTATGTAATATGCTGAAAGTTACAAAATGCTGGTGAAATAAATCAAAGAAGACCTAAATAAACATGGAGACATATCAAGTTCATAGATTGGAAGACTCAGTAGATAAAGGTGTGAATTCTCCCCAGATTGATTGGGAATCACTCTGTCCCACATAAAAAACAAAAAGCCCAACCCATTGCCATTGAATCGATTCTGACTTCCAAGGAGCACCTGGAAAATTTGAACTGCCTACCTTTTGGTTAGCAGACATAGCAGTTAACCACTATGCCACCAGGGTTTCCATCCAGTATAAAGGCTTTCTATATAGGGCCTCTTTCAGTCAGAATTGACTTTATGGCAACAGGTCTAAGTAGCTACATAGCTGTTATCAGGAAGGATCAATATCTGGAGAAGGACATCATGCTTAGTAAAGGAGAGGGTCAGAAAAAAGAGGAAAACCCTTACGAAAATGAACTGACACAGTGGCTACAACAGTGGGTTCAAATACAGCAGTGATTATGAGGATGGCATAAGACCAGGCAATGTTTCTTTCTTTTTTCTGTTTTCAACTTTTTTTTATCTTTTATTAATTATGGTAAAAGAAAATTTCTAACATCTATCAGTTATCTCATCTATAATAAACTCAGACCCCTACCCACTCATGTATCCAACACAGTCATTTTCTTCTGTAGATAATACTCTTGTTAAGTCCTTATAACAGAGGTCTCATACAAAATTCGCCCTTTTGACACTGATTGATTTCACTCAGCATGATCTCTTCCAAACAAGAACATGTTATGAGACGTTTTCTAAAACTGTCATTGTTTTTTACCGTAGCACAGTGTTCCACTGAGTATATGTACCATAGTTTGCTTATTCATTCATCTGTTGATGGGCATCGCGGTTGATTCCAACCTTTTGCTATTGTGGACTGTGATGCAACAAACATTCATGTACATGCGTCTGTTTGTGTGACAAACTTTGTTTCTGAAGGATAAATTCTGAGCAGTGGAATTACAGGATCAAATGGTATATCTATTTCCAGCTTTTTAAGGAAGCACTAGACTGTTTTCCAAACAGTTTGTACCATTTTGCAATCCCACCAGCAGTGTAGGAGAGTTCCAATTTCTCCATAGCCTCTCCAGTATTAGTTGTTTGGTGTGTTTTGGATCATGGCCAACCTTGTTGGGGTGAGATAAATAGTATCTAAATATATAAATAACTCTAAAAATTTAGCAATTGAAAAAACTTAGCAGTAAATTAGCGGAAAATGGGCACCTAACCAAAAAAAAAAAAAAACCATATAGCTACAGCAATTAAGACAATGTGCTATCAACAGAAGGATTGGTACATAGATCAGTGGAACAGAATGAAGAATATGAAAACATTGTCATGGATTCAATTATATCCCCCCCCAAAAATGTATGTATCAATTTGGCAGAGCCATGATTCCCAACATTGTGTGGTGGTTGTCTATTTTGTGTTTGTAATTTTCGTATTGTAAATCCTAATCTCTGTCTGTGGTTAATGGAGAAAGATCGGGTTATGTTGAAGAGGATTAGGGTGGGATTGTAACATCCTTTGGAAGGTCATATCTCTGATGCAATGTAAAAGGAGTTTCCCAGGGGCACGGCCTGTACCACCTTTAGAGATAAAAGGAAACCCAAGCAAGCAGAAAGTTGGGAACCTCATACCTACAAGAAAGCAGTTCCAGGAGTAGAGTGCATCCTTTGAACCTGAGATTCTTGACTTGAGAAGCTCATAGACCGAGGGAAGACTGATGCATCACAAGGACCTTTCTCTGGAGCTGACACAGAGAGAAAGCCTTCCCCTGGAGCCAGAGCCCTGAATTCGGACTTTTAACCTACTGGACTGTGAGGGAATAAATTTCTCTTTAGGAAAGTCATCCAGTTGTGATATTTATGGTATAGCAGTACTAGATGATTGAGAAACAGACCTACAAAAGTATGTCCAACTGATTTTTGACAAAGGTGCAAGAGCAAAATGATGGAGAAAGAATAGTCTTTTCAACAAACGGCACTGGACTAATTGGGCATCTTGGCTTGGTGATCTAGTACTGCCATAACAGAAATACTGAAAGTGGATGATTTTAACAAAAAGAAATTTATTCTCTCACAGTCCAGTAGGCTACAAGTCCAAATTCAAGGCATCAGCTGCAGGGGAAGGCTTTCTCTTTCTGTCAGCTCTGGAGGAAAGTCCTTGTGAAGAATCAGTCTGCCCTTGGTCTGGGAGCATCTCAGTATGGGAACCTCAGGTCCAAAGGATGTACTCTGCTCCTAGCTCTGCTTTCTTGGTGGTATGAGGTCACTGTGTCTCTCCACTCACCTCTCTCTATCTCAAAAGAGATTGGCTCAAGACACCATCTAATCCTGTAGACCTCATCAGTACAACTGCTGCTAATCCATTTTATTACGTCATAGTAACAGAATTTACAACACTTAGGGCAATATCATCAAATGACAAAACGGTGGACAGTCATACAATACTGGGAACCATGGCCCAGCCACATTGGTACACTTATTTTATTGGAGGACGTAATTCAATCCATGACAGCATCCATGGAGAAATAAACATCAACTTAAACCTTACATCTTATACAAAAAGTACAAGAATAAAGGATGTTAGAGTTGACCTCAAAAGAGCAATTCATCAAATGAAATATTGATAAATTGAACCACATTCTGTGAAAGTGTATTTGTGAAGGCATTAAAAGATAAGCTACATACTTGGAGAAAATATTTGCAAACCACGTGTCTAACAGGAATAGTATTCAGAATATGTAAAGAACCCTTGAAACTCAACAGTAAAATTAAAAAAATGCAATTAGAGATAGACAAAATATGTTGGTGTTATTGTTAGGTACCTTAGAGTTGGTTCTGAATCATAGTGACCGTATGTACAACACAATGAAACACTGCACCGTCCTCACAATCCTTGTTGTCCATCATTATTGCCACTGTGTTAGTTCATCTGACTGAGGGTCTTCTTCTCTTTTGCTAATACTTTACCAAGCATGATGTCCTTCTTCCTCCTGAATGCATGCCCAAACTACTTGAGAAAAGTCTGGCCATCTTCCCTTCCAAGGAACATTTTGGGTGTACTTCTCACAAGACAGACTTTTCATTCTTCTGGAAGTCTGTAGTATATTTAAAATTCTCAACCAAAACCATAATTCAAAGGAATCATTCCTTTGTAAGTGTTCCTTATTAATTTTCCAGTTTTTGTAAGCATATGAGGTGACTGAAAGTATCATGACTTGAGTAAAGTGCACCATAATCCAGAAAGTGACATCTTTGCTTGTTTTTTTATTTGTTTTTAAATTACTGTGTTTTAGGTGAAAGCTTGCAGTGGAAATTAGTTTCTCATTCAAAACTTTGTATACAAATTGTTACGTGACATTGATTGCAATCCCACAACGTGTAAGCATTCTCCCCCTTTCCCTCTCTACTCCAGGTTCTCTATATCTATTCATACAGTTTTTCTGTCTCTTCCTGCCTTCTAGTATTTGATTTGGGTAGGTGTTGTCCATTTGGTTTGTTATACTTGATTGAACTAAGAAGCATGTTCCCCACTTGTGTTACTGATTGTTTTATAGGTCTGTCCAACCTATGGCTGAAAGACTTCAGGAGTGGTTTCAGTTCCGAGCTAGCAGGAGGCTTGGGGGAATCACAGTCTTAGGGGTTCCTCTAGTCTGTCAGAACTGTAAATCTGATCTTTTTGTTTTTTTTGTGTGTGTGTGTGAATTTGAATTTTGTTCCACATTTTCCTCCCACTCTGTCCAGAACCCTCTATTGTTGTCCCTGTTAGAGCAGTAAAAGTGGTGGTAGCTGGGTACCACTTAGTTCTGCTGAGCTCAGGCTGGTGAAAACTGTGGTTCATGTAGTCCGTTAGTCCTTTTGGACTAATATTTTCCTTTTGTCATTGGTTTTCTTCATTTTACTTCACTCCAAAAGTGATGGTAACAATACATGTATTTCAGATGGCAGATTTCAGGCTTTTAATACCCCAGATATGACTCACAAAAGTAGGAAGTAGAACATTTTCTTTATGAGCTACATTGTGCCAGTTGACCTAGATGAACCTGAGACTATGATCCCCAGGCCTCAGTTCCAGGAACTCGATCCCTCAACAAATATAGATATGTCTAGGAAGCTTCTATGGCTTTACCTTGGTTAAATTGTATTGACTTCTATATTGCGTGTTGTCTTTCCCTTCTCCAGAGATAACTCTTGTCTACTATTTACTTAGTGACTTCACCAACCCAACTTTCCCCTCCCTTGTAACCATTAGAGAATCTTTTTTCAGTGTGAAAAGCTTTTCTCTCCTTTTATAACAGTGGTTTCATACAATATTTGTCCTTTTTTGATTGAATTATTTCACTCAGCATAGTACCCTCCAGACTCATCTCTGTTGTGAGATGTTTCAAGGGGGTTCATCATTGTTCTTTATCTTTGAATAGTATTCCATTGTGTGCATGTGCTATACTATGTTTATCTGTGTTTTGATGGACACTTAGGTTGTTTCCCTCTTTTTGCTATTGTGAATACTGCTGCAGAGAACATGGATGTACATGTGTCTATGTGTGTGACAGCTCTTATTTCACTAGGATATAGTCTGTCATGGGTTGTCCCCCTCAAAACGTGTAGCCACACGGCTGGGCCATGATTCCCAGTATCTTGTGACTGTCCTCCATTTTGTGGTTTTCCTATGCTGTGTGTTAAAGCATTAGAGTGGGACTGTAAATCGCTTTATAAGATCACCTGCCTGCTCCACTATAAAGGGAGTTTCCCTGAAGTATGGGTTACCCCACCCTTGATCCTTTCATACTGCAAGAGATAAAAGAAAAAAGAAGCAGGCAGGGAATTGGGAACCTCACACCATCAAGCAAACAGCACCGGGAGAAGAGCGTGTCCTTTAGATCTGAGGTTCCTGCACCAAGATGCTCCCTGGACAAAGACTGGTGCAATATCGGACTTTCCTCCAGAGCCGACAAGGGGGCTAACTTTCCCCTGGAGCAGACATCCTGAATTTGGACTTGCAGCCTACCGGACTGCATAACAATAAACCTTCTTGTTTTAAAGCCATCCATTCTGTGGTATTTCTGTGAGAGCAACCCTAGATGACTAAAACATATTCCAAGGAGTAAGATTGCTAGATCATATAGCATCATTTTATTTCCAGCTTTTTAATGAGTCATCAAATGAATTTCCACAGTGGTTGTATCATCTTACCCTCCCACTAACATTCCATAAAGTTCCAGGCTCCCCACAACCTCTCCAACATTTGTTTTTTGTCAGTGCCAGTAATATTGGGATGAGATGTTACCTCATTGCAGATTTGATTTGTATTTCCCTAATGGGTAATCATCTCATGTACTTCCTGATGTGTCTGTTAGGTGGCTGAATGTCTTCTTTGGTCAATTATCTGTTCATATCCTTAGCTCATGTTTTAATTATATTGTTTGTCTTTTTGATACTGAGGTGCTGAAGCATTCTACAGATTTTGGAGATTAGACTCTTGTCAGAAATGTAGCTAAAACATTTTACCTAGTGTATATAAAACAACAACAAAACCCAGTGCCAGTTAGTCGGTTCCAACTCATAGCAACCCTATACGACAGAGTGGAATTGCTCCATAGAGTTTCCAAGGAGATAGATTCAAACTGCCAACCTTTTGGTTAGCATACACACAGCACTTAACCACTATGCCAGACCCTTGTCAGAAATGTAGCCAAAAATATTTTCCCAGTGTATAGGTTCTCTTTTTACTCTGTTGGTTAAGTCTTTTGATAGCATAAGTGTTTAATCTTTAGGAGCTCCCAGTTATCTAATTCATCTTCTGGTGTTTGTGCATTGTAAGTTATGGTTTGTATTCTATTTATGCCATGTATTAGGGTCCATGGCAGTGTCCCTAATTTTGACATCTTTGTTTCTTAACACTTCCAAGAGGTCTTTTGTTGTATGTTTGTCCAGTGCGATGTGTCATACGATTTCTTGACTGCTGCATCCATGGACACTGGTTGTGGATCCAAGCAAAATGAAATCTTTGACAATTGCAGTATTTTCTCTGTTTATTATGATACTTCTTATTGGCCCAGTTGTGAGGTTTAGTATTATTTTTTTTACATTGAGGTATAATCCATACTGAAGGCTGTAGTCTTTGACCTCATCAGTAAGTGCTTCAAGTCTTCTTTGCCTTCAGTGAGCACTGTTGTGTCATCTGCATATCACAGGTTGTTTATAAGTCTTCCTGCACTCCTGATACTGCCCATATAGCCCATCTTCTCAGATTATTTGCTCAGCATGCATTTGGATAAGTATGGTGAAAGATTCAACCCTGAAGCACATTTTTTTTTTCCTGAGTTTAAACTACATAGTATCTACTTGTTATGTTCAAACGACTGCCTCCTGTCTGTGTACAGGTTCCTCACGAGCACAACTGTTTTGGAATTCCTATTCTTCACAATGTTATGCATATTCTGTACAGTTGAATGCCTTTGCATAGACAATAAAACATAAGTAAACATCTTTCTGATATTATCTGCTTTCAGCCAAGATCCGTCTGACACCAACGATGATACCCCTCATTTCACATCCTTTTCTGAATCTTGCTTAAATCTCTGGCAGTTCCCTGTGGATGTACTACTGCAATCATTTTTGAATGATCTTCCGCAGCATTTTACTTGTCTGTGATATTAGTGATATTGTTCAGTAATTTTTGCATTCTGTCAGATTACTTCTCTTTGGAATGGGCACAAATATGAATCTCTTCCAGTCAATTAGGCAGGTAATTGTCATCCAAACTTCCTGGCACAGATCAGTGAATGCCTCCAGCATTGTATCTGTTTGTTGAAACATTTCAATTGGTATTCCATCAATTCCTGGAGCATTTTATTTTTCCAGTGCTTAAGTATCCCTGGAAACATTAGATATTTCATAATCCAAACACCTTTTTTATGTGTAGGGAAGCTGAAGTCCAGAAAAGCAAATGTATTGTCCTAACTGATAGATTTAGTTGTTTGTTTCATATTTTAGAAGGTATATCTTGTCTTCTCTAGATTTGTGGTAGCAAAAAAAAAAATAAAATAAAATAAAAAAAATTGGAGTTTCAACTGAGGTTTCATTGATTTATTTATTCAGAGTGTGGTTTTGGACTAGCAGCATTGGCATCATCCAGGAACTTGTTAGAAATATAAATTCTTGGACTGTTTACTATCAGTCCAAATCAACTTGATGATGGTGAGATTTTAGTATCCAGACCTATTGAATCAGAAATGCTAGGGTTTAGGCTGGATAATATGTGTTTTAACAAGCCTTCCAGGTAATCTTGATGCACACTGAAATTTGAGAACTACTGAGTTTCCTGAAAGGAACCCTAGCGGTACAGTGGTTAAGTGCTTGGCTGCTAAACAAAAGTCAGTGGTTCAAACATACTAGCTACTTCTCAGGAGAAAGATGTGGCAATCTGCTTCTATAAAGATTTGCAACCTTGGAAACCCTATGGAGACAGTTCTACTCTGTTGTATAGGATCCATATGAGTCAGAATTGCCTCCATAGTGACAGGTTTAATGAGCACTTACCCAAGATCAAACAGCTGGTCTCTAAATTTATGAAGTAGCTAACCACAGATTTTTTTTCTTTTCCTGCAGCTTCTTCCTTTTGGGCCACCCATTTCTTGTCATTGCTGTTCTACTAGTATTTACAGGCTCTTATGAGTGAGAATCAATTCAGTATCAATATTTTCTTTTCTTTTCTCTTAATATTGGGTTTTAGGGAGCCCTGGTATCAAAATGGAAACCCTGGTGGAGTAGTGGTTAAGTGCTGTCTGCTAACCAAAAGGTCAGCAGTTCACATCCACCAGGCAATCCTTGGTAACTCTACCTGGCAGTTCTACTCTGACTTATCGGGTTGCTATGAGTTGTCATCAACTCATTGGCAGTGGTTTTCTTTATGGTGTCAAAGGGGAGCGCTGGTGGTGCAGCAGTTAAGAGCTCAGCTGCTAAGCAAATTTTGGCAGTTCAAATTCACCAGCCTCTCCCTGGAAGCACTTTGGGGCAGCTCTACTCTGTCTTATGGGGTTGCTATAAGTAGGAATCAACTCCATGGCAACAAGTTTGGTTTTTTTGTTTCAGGTGTCAAAATAATTAAGTGCTCAGCTGCTAATCTAAAAGTTGGGCATTTGAACGTACCCAGCAAATCTAAGGGAGAAAGGCCTGGCCATCTGTTTCTGTAAAAATTACAGCCTAGAAAATCCTATGCGGTAGTTCTCTTCTGTCAGATGGGTCCACTATGAGTCTAAATCAACTTGAGAGTGCTTAACAACAACAACAATATTGTATTCTAGAAATACAATATTGGAAGCAAAGATGGTGAGAATGCCTCTTACGTACTTTGGACATATTCTCAGGAGGAATCAGTCCCAGAAGAAGGACATCATGCTTGGTGGAGTAGAAAGTCAGCGAAAAAGAGGAAGACCCTTAATAAAATGGATTGACACATGGGTGCAACAACGGGCTCAAGCATAAAGGCAATTCTGGGCATGGTGCATGATTGGGCAGTGTTTTGTTCTGTTGTACATACAGTTGCTATGAGTCACAATGGGCTTAACAGCACCACCACCACCAACAGTTTCAGATCTGTCACTGAATGACTTTGGGTAATTCCCTTCCCCTCTCCTTGGGATTTAGGTTCTTTATGTGTAAATTGGAGGGCTGGGCTAGATGATCCTTAGTCAGGGATCCCTCTCTAACATTTTGTAGTCAATTCTTTGGCACCACTATCAGCAGATCCCTACATCTACAGTTTGAAAGGCCATGATAGCCTTCATTGGCCTTTTCTGTAAATTGAAGTTACTTTCTTCATCACCCGGGGTATCTGTGTTCTAAGCTTTATCTCTAATGTGTGATGAAAAACTGTGACCTCTTAGCAGCTGGGAAAAACATTTTCACTGGGTAAAGACTTATAATGGGTCCCCAGAACTCTGTTCAGAGTATAGGGGGGAGCATGAAGATGAACCTGACAGACCAAATAATGTGTTTCTCAAGCAGGTTGACTGGTGTGATTTTATGGGGGTGGTGATGCGGTGGGGAGGTTGGAAGAATATGACATCTTTTTACTCTCTAACTAACTACCAGTGTATCAGAGGTTCTGTGGAAGTAGAATCTGCCTGGTTCTTTCAAGGGGAGGGAATTATACCTTCAGTGTTACTTGCATGTCATTGCGATGTCAAAAAATCTGTATACTATATGTAGCAAAAAGAAAATTAGCCTCGAAGTTGCATAAACTTGATTTAAAATCCCAACTCTCACTTGTTAGCTGTGTGCTCCTGAGAATGATACTTAACCTGTTTGTGAGTCAGTGTCTTCATTTGTAAAATAAGGTTAATAACGCAGGCCTGTCTACCTTCCAGACAAGTCATCACACAATGTCTGTGAAAGTGTCTGAAACATGGTAGTATTGTTAATTGCTCTTCAGGCTGCCGTGCGTCTTGGTGACCTTATGTATAACCAAACAAAACCTTGTCCATTCCTGGACTATTTTCATGATCTTTGAAATGTCTGAGTGCACTGTTGAGGCTATTGTGTCAACCTATTTAATCAATAGGTTTTTACCTCATTTTTTCTGACCCTTTACCACACATGATGTGCTTTTCTAGTGATTAGTCTGTCCTGATGCTATGTCCAAAATAAGCAAAATGAAATCTCACCATCTTTGGCTATAAGGAGCACTCAACTGTATTTCTCCTAAAACCAATTTGTTCATTCTTCTGGTTGTCCATAGCATAGTCAATATTTTTTGCCAACAGCACAGTTCAAATGGATCATTTATCTTGTCTTCCTTTTTCAATGTCCATTTTTCCCAAGCATATAAGGTGATTGAAATTACCATGGCTTGAGTCAGGTACATCGTAACCATCAAAGTGACATCTACACTTTTTAGAACTTTAAAGAGGCCTTATGAATTCAATATGTCATTTGATTTGATGACTGGATTCCTGCTTTGGTGAATGTTGATTGTTGAGCCAAGCAGAAAGAATCATTGACAACAGGAATTTTTTCACCACTTATCATGATGCTATGTATTGGTCCAGTTGTGAGAATTTTCAGTTTTTTTTTTTCAGATGTAATTCATACTGAGGGCTATACTCTTTTACCTTAATCAGTAAGTGCCTCAAGAATTCTTTATTTTCTACAAGCAAGATTATGTCAACTGCATATACCAAAACCAAACAAAACCTATTACTGCAGAGTCGATTCTGACTCATAATGTCTCTCTAGGACAGAGTAGAACTGATTGATGAGACTTCTGAGAAGCAGCTGATATATTTGAACTACCAACCTTTTGGTTAGCAGCTGACCTCTTAACTACTATACCACCAGAGCGCCCAACTACATATAGAAGGTTGCTAATGAGTCTTCTTCCATTCTTCTTCATATAATATGGGTTCTCAGATTATTTATTCAGTGTACAGATTGCATTACATAAGGTAAAAGGATATTTTTCAAAATGGAACATGGTAGGGGTCAGTAAATGTTTGTTGTTGAATTTCAACTAGAGTATGGCCAGCAGTTACTCAGGGTAAGTATTACTGACTTTAGTGTTGGAAGCAGAACCCAAGAAGAAGCCAAAAACTTATTATTTGACTATTGTGGTAATTTCTTTGGATCTTCCAAAGCTGTCTGGAAAAAAAAGTAGTAATCTCTGGGAGAGGAAACATTTGTAAACCTAATCAAGCAAAACCTTGGAGTAATGATTGAAATACGTTATAACAGAGAATATAACTTTCTGGGAACGGGGCACAGGAAAGCTGCCTAGGTCAAGGGTGTAGATAGGGGAGGTGGGAGTGGAGAAAAAAACTTTTTATTTTTGCCTCAGTCATAGTGGAAGTCTACCACATAAGGCTTAAATTTCCTCCCTTGTTAAAATTTCAATATAGAGAGGAACTTCACTAATGAGATATGTGGGAAAGTCCAGAAACACTGTTGAATTTCCATAACATAAGCATGATGAAAGCAGCTACCTCAGCCTGACTTTCCTGGTGCTGAAGCTCTCTTTTTATCTACTTAATTTTCATTTTCAAAGCATTTCTAATTAGGTGTTAGAAAACAGTTTGTGAAATAAGTTCACAGCAATGTGTATATGACTAGCCACATTTTTCCCTCTCAAATAGTTTCTTTATATGAATGCACAGCCTTTAGATTTAATTATACTGGACAAATCCAGAGCACTGATTACTTTTCCCTTTCCTTTGTCATTTCTATCTAAATCCAGATGACTAAACTGTGTTAATCTCTCAGATTCATCTTCAGTGACCAACATCTATAGCTGACATGTGTCTTCAGCATGCTTTACATGAAAATGGCTCCCTGAATTCTGCTGTTTATTCAGTTTGAGTTGAACTGGACTGTATGTCAGTGGAGACTGTAATTTCAAGAAAACTGTAGCTTTAAATGTTATCATTTATTAAATATCTTTTCTGGGCCAAACTCTGTGCTCGGTAGTTTAATACATGTTATCTGACTTAATCTTTCCTGTAAGATGTGCCATTATATTTCAATTTTGTTCTTTAGATAAGGAAAGTGATGACCAGTGAGATAAAGTGTTTTTACTAAAGTCACCCATTTACAGTCTCTATCACGGACTGAATTGTGTCCCCTCCAAAATAGGTGTAGCCGTGTGGCTGGGCCATGATTCCCAATATTTTGTGATTTTCCTGTGCTGTATGTTAAAAGATTAGGGTGGGAATGTAAATACCTTCATAGGATTACCTCCCTGCTCCACTGTAAAGGGAATTTCCCTGGAGTATGGCTTGCCCAACCCCTAATCCTTGCATCCTGCAAGAGATAAAAGGAAAGAGAAGCAAGCAGAGAATTGGGAACCTCACACCACCAAGAAAGCAGCACCAGAAGAGCACACCCTTCAGACCGGAGGTTCCTGTGCCAAGATGCTCCCTGGACACAGACTGATACAATACCAGACTTTCCTCCAGAGCTGACAAAAGGAAAAGCCTTCCTCTGGAGTTGACATCCTGAATTGGACTTGTAGCCTACTGGACTGTGTAAGAATAAACTTTCCTTTGTTGAAGCCATCCACTCTGTAGTATTTCTGTTACAGCAGCACTAGTTGACTGAAACACTCTCCTAGGTTACAAATCCAGATAGTGTCTGAGCAGTTTCTTCCTTCTCCTAAGTGATTGCCAGGAGATCTCAGATTCATGCTCACCATCTCTATGCTGCCTCCCTATATATTTATTCTCTTGGGGATTGGGCTGTGACTCATAGAGCTGAATCTAGTCCCCATTTCTCTACTTTCCAGGACAATTACATGGGAGAGTTTGAGCTCCCAAAAGGTTCTTCTGCTTTAGCTCTTATCTAAGTGGTACAAAGTGACAGAACTGTTGACCAGGCAGCCTTGAGAGAAATGTAAAGTTTATATTTGAGTCTGTCTAACTCCTTTGTCACTAATGTCTAGTCATCTCAGAACAAAACAATGCTCATGCATACCATTAATCAGTTAGAAGACTGATTTACTTCTGAATGTTCTTTGATTTAAACTCTGAGACTATCTATGCAAGTTCAGTTGTATGTAGTATGTTTGCTTATTTGGCATAAGTATCTGTTTACAACCTAAAAAAACATTTGAGGTATCATTGATTAAAGATATTCACGAAATGTTTCAGCTAGTTAGTATCTTAAACATCATGTCATTTGATTCCTTCTCTCAATGACAGGAAAATGAGGGAGACTAGGCCAAGGCCATGCACTGAGAACCCAGGTCCCCAATTTTCAATCTAATGGGCTTTCTACTCTTTTAGAACAGTGCTCAATAAGCATTTGCTAGTTGAATATTTCAGAAGTCATTGATGGATGTGAGATAGGGAAGGTTTTATGGTATTCCAAAAACATGTCATGTAGGAAATAATATAGCACTGGAGAAAAGTTAGAAGCACATGTATTAGTTTCTAGGACTACTTGTAACAAATTACCACAAGTTTAGTGGCTTAAAATAACAGAAATTTATTCTCTAACAATTCTAGAGATCAGAGTCTGAAATCAAGGTGCTTCAGAGTTGGTTCTTTCTAGAGGCTCTGAAGAAAAATCTATTCCATGCCTCTATCCTAGCTTCTGGTGGTTACCAATAATCTTCAGCATTCCTTTGCCTCCACCCCTGCCTTAGTCTTCACAGTTGCTTTCTCCTCTGAGTCTTTATGTCTCATATTTTCCTCTGTCTTTCTCTTATAAAATACATCTGCCACGGATTTAGGCCCACCTTAAGTCCGGGATGATAGAAATCTTCGACTTAATTACATTTGAAAAGACTCTTTGTCCAAATAAGAACACATTAAAAGGTTCTGAGTAAACATATCTCTTGGGAGGTGGAACACAATTCGATTCACTAAAACACATGTCTACAAGTAGTCTGATGTTTAGCTGGTTTTTATAGCATGGTTGTACCAGTTGTGTTCAACAATGGTCCCTTCACATTGTTCGGTGTTTGTGAAATATTCATTGTGAAAGATGTTAATGTTAATTTTTACTATAGCCATCAAGCAGATAATGGAAATGAGGGAGGTGGGCCAAGGGGACATAGCAAGGAACTAAGTAGAGTAGGCTCTGTTTAAGGGGGACAGATGCTACTCAGTTCCAGCTAATTATTGCTATGCAGGAATTTTCATTTGCTTCATGTTAAGGCATTATCAATACTAAAGGCTGTAGCCTGTGATCTTCTTCAATAAGTGCTTCAAGTTGTCTTAATTATTTTGCAAGCAAGGTTGTATAATCTATGTATCCTAGGTTCCTAATGAGTTTTCCTGATGCCAGTTCTTCTTTATGTAGTCTAGGTTCTCATATTTCTTGGCTTTGGCTCTTGTATTTGTGTTAAAGGTAAAGAATGAATAAGTATGGTGAAAGACTATAACTCTATTGCATACCTTGTCCAATTTTAAACCACGCAATGACCACTTGTTCTGTTTGAAAGACTGTCTCTTGATCCATGTACAGGTTATGCATTAGCACAATTAAATGTTTCAGAATTCTTGTTCTTTGTAATGTTATCCGTAATTTGTTATGATCTACAGAGTCAAATGCCTTTGCACAGTTGATAAAACACAGATAAACTTCTTTCTGGTATTCTCAGTCACGATATCAGTGATGATATTCCTCATTCCACATCCTCTTGTGAATTTGGTTTGAACTTCTGTCAGTTCCCTATTGATGGTGCAGTCTTTTTCAAACTCAAATTACTAATGAACATTTAAAAAGAGGAAATTCTAAAGGTAGACAGGGGGGAAAAGTCACATTTTAAACCTAGAAACAAAGATAAGAATGATACATGAAGATACGCATACATAAAAACAAAAATGAAATTACTTTTTAGATGCTACGCAAGTCAGAAGAACAAGAGTAGGGGTGGGAGTTGGGAGGGAATCTGTCATCCTAGAATTCTTAACCAGATGAAGATAGCTCCTTAAAATGAAAGTAAAACAGAGGATAGGGCATGATGGCAGAGTAGTCAGAAGGCTCCTGTGGTCACTCTTTCAGCAAACACCCCCCAAAACAAGTAAATTGATTATATGCCACAATCTAAGACCATCAAAGGCAAAGACGAGTGACCAAGCTGAGCAGCAAGGGAAGGAATTGATGCTTCAGAAGCAGTGAGAAGTTGCCAAACCTAACACAGTGGAAATTGGCACTCTACAGGTGAATCTGCTGGCATCAGATGGTGAAGCAAGTGGTGGAGTTCAGAACATGTTTTCCACATTGGGAAAGACGATGCAGTGGAGAGTTCACTCATTTCCCCAGAATCAGTGAAAAGTGGCTCTTAATTAACAAAAGATAAGTAACTTAGGTCTATCCTACTGTATGGATCAAAGATACTGCCTGGGAGAAAATCTCTATCCATTTACATACTACCTGCCTGCTCTGCACTGGGCCTGAGCTGGCTTCATAGATTGACATGTCACCTGGGCCTGAAGTAAGACCTGCCACACACCCTGAGCTATTCTGCTGGCATTCGAGAGGGAACAAATTAATAAACAGGAAAAAATAATCTGCCCATTCCTCTAAGCTGAGAAGGGCAGTAACGGTTCCTTTGCCTATGCACAAGCATAGAAGGACCACAGACTATGAACATCTTTCATCTCTTTGCAGACCTCTGTGGATCCATTTCAATAGCATAGGCCCTCATTAGCACAGCCCAACACAGTATATACCTGAAGTCTAATTCTGACTGTTTCAGCTCTTTGATGGAGAAGCAGGTTCTTGACATTTGACATTTGTCTACTTATCAAGTGGGGTCCTCACCTACCCATATCAGGGACCTGAGGACTGGCAGCTGTATCCATGGCACCCAAGTCAGGGGTCCAAGAATAAGTGGTCCTTCCCAGTCCTTACAGCCAACAGCACTAGATGCTCATAGTTTGACTGCAAAATCCACTCACCTACCTGTTATAGGGAACAAGGAAACATATTCCTCACAGATAATCAGGGCCAGCTGTCTACCCCCCACTGTGTTGCTCAGCATGTGATCCTCAATGGCAGCCAGATACTTGTGCCTAAACCATCCAGCCATGCTAGTCTAGGACTGTTGATGAGAGCCTGTATCACATACTTGGTGATCATCTACCTGGACATCTTAGCTGAATTCATGCAAGAAAAGTAAACTGACTTCCGTGCTCACATATCTAGTAAAAGCCCTAACCACCTGGTGCTAGAATGTTAGAGCTTCAAAGGTCCCCATAATCATGTTAGCTCACACAAGCAGTCTATTAAGACATATGAAAACAAAACAAAACAATAATCTGGGATGCAGCAAGCAAACACAAAACAAATAAATACAATAACTTTATGGCACTTGGCTTGGCTGGCATTGATGACTTCAAACTAAACCCACTGCTATTGGGTCAGGTCCAACTCATAGTGACCCTAGAGTTCACAGTAGAACTGCCCCATGAGTTTCCAAAGAGCAACTGGTGGATTTGAACTGCCAGCCTTTTGGTTAGCAGATGTAGCACTTAACCCACCATGCCACCAGGGTTCCCACTGATGACTTGGAGACAACAATATAAAATCACATGAAGAAGAAGCAGATCATGAAGGCTTCAGCAAGCTTCCCAAACAAAGAATCAGGAAATCTGCCAGATGAAGAGAATTTCCTGGAATTACTGAATACAAAATCCAAAAGACTAATATACAGAACTCTTCAAGACATCAGGAAGAATATCAGGGAAATTGCAAAAAGGCCAATAAAAACACAGACAAAGCAACTTAAGAACCTAAGAACTTTAGAGCACAATGCAGGGACAAATTTAAGAGGCTACCAGAATCCAAAGAGAGACTGCTAAGGGAAATTCAGATCAACAATAAATTCAGAAAAAGACAACCCAATAGAAAGTAAGAAGAGTAGAACTGAGGCAATGAAAGCCAGAATTAGTGAGACTGAAGATACAGCATTTGACAGTAACATATTTGAGGAAATATCAGATAAAAGAATTAAAAAAGGGAGAAACTCTACAAATTATGTGAGACTCTATCAAGAGGAATAACCTATGAGTGACTGGAGTACTAGAACAGGCAGGAGGATAACAGAATAAACAGAATTGTTGAAAAATTATTGTCAGAAAACATCCTTGGTATCATGAAAGGGAGAAGATATTTATCCAAGATGCTCACTGAATGCCACACAAGGTGGATCTCAAAAGAAAGTTGCCAAGACATATTATAATTGAACATGTCAAAACCAAAGATAAAAAGAGAATTTTAAGAGCAGCTAGAGATAAACAAAAAATAATCTGCAAAAGAGAGTTAATATGACTAAGCTCTGATTACTCAGCAGAAAACATAGAGGCATGAAAGCAACGTGATGATATATATGATATATATATATATTGACATATATATATATATAAAACCTTGAAGGAAACAAAATTGCTATCCAAGAGTTATATATCCAGCAAAACTGTCTCTCAAATATAATGGTGCAATTAGAACATTTCCAGATAAGTAGAAGTTTAGGGACTGTGCAATAACCAAACCAAATCTGTAAGAAATACTAAAAGGAGTCTTTCAGTTAGAAAATTAATAACATCAGATAGCAACCCAAGACTAGAACTCAGGACAGAGCAACTACATATCAACGCCAGAAGGAAAATAAAAAAAGAATGAATCAAAGTTAAAACATTAAAAATAGGAAAAGAAAGATGTTTTTATGTAAAAGATGATAATATAATAAAAAAGAGGAACTATAAACATAGTCATACATCTTTCATATGGAGAGGAAGTCAAGGTGATATAAAGAAATGAAAGAGTGGTTTAAATTTAGAAAAATAAGGATAAATATTAAGGTAATCACAATGGAAACAAACAGTGCTACTCATCAAAATAAAAACAAGAAAAAAAAGATTCAGCAAATACAAGTCAACAACAATGAAAAAGATTAAAAGGAAATACATAAAGAACAGCTTAGTACAGAAAATTAAGTGGAACAAAGAAACTATCAACAATGCACAAAAAGGCATCAAAACAACAGCACTAAACTTATACCTATCAATAATTACATTGACTGTGAATGGTCTAAATGCACCAATAGACATTGGCAGAATGGATTATAAAAACACAATCCATCTATATGCTGCATACATGCTGAGACACTCTTTAGACTTAAAAGACACAAAGTAAAACTCAAGGATGGAAAAAAATATGCCAAGCAAATAACATTTAAAAAGAGGAGGACTGACAATATTAATTTCTGACAATATTTTCTTTAAAGTAAAATGCATCACAATGGATAAGGAAGGACACTACATAATGATTAAAGGGTCAATACCCCACAAAGATATAACCATATTAAATATTGATGCAGCCAAGTGACAGGGCTCCTAACTAGATAAAAACATTCTAACGACATTGAAAAGAGAAATAGACAGCTCCATAAGAACCATAGGAGACTTCAACACACCATTTTCTGTGAAGGATGGAACATCCAGAAAGGACATCAGTAAAGACATGGAAGATCTAAATGCCACAATCAACCAACTTGACCTCATAGATATATAGAGAACACTCCACCCAACAGCAGCCAGGTAACACATGTAACATTCTCCAGAATAGACCACACATTAGGCCACAAAGGAAGCCTTAACAGAATCCAAAGTGTCAAAATGTCACAAAACATCTATCCTGTCTATAAAGTCATAAAAGTAGAAATCAATAACAGAAAAAGGAAGAAAAAAAAATCAAACATATGGAAACTGAATGACACCTTGTTCAAAAACTGGGTTATACAATAAGTCAATAGTGGAATAAAGACATTTACAGAAACAAATAATGAAAACACATCCTACCAAAGCCTTTGGGACACAGTTAAAGCAATGCTCAGAGGTCAATTTATCTCAATAAGTGCACACATTCAAAAAGAATAAAGAGATCAAATCAAAGCATTAACTCTACAACTTGAAGAAGTAGAAAAACAGCAGCACAACAAGTTCTCAGTCACCAGAAGAAAACAAATAATAAAAATTAGAGCAGAACTAAATAAATTAGAAAATAGACAAACAATCAAAAGAGTTAACAAGACCAAAAGATGGTTTTTTGGAAAGATCTACAAAACCAATAAGCTACTGGCCAAACAGACAAAAGAAAAACAGGAGAGGAAACAAATAACCCAAATAAGAAATGACATGGGTGATATGACTACAGCCTCAAATTAAAAGAACCATAACAAAGTACTATGAAAAAATGTACTCTAACAAATTTGAAAGCCTAGAATGAAATGAACAAACTTCTAGAAATATACTACCAATCTAAACTAACACAGAGGTATAAAAACAGAATAGACCTATAACAGAGATTTAACAGGCAATTAAAGAATTCCCAACAAAAAAATAGTGCTGGCTCTGATGGCTTCATTGGAGAATTCTATCAAATTTTCAGAGAATAGTTAATACTACTATTACTGAACGTATTTCAGAGCATAGAAAAGAATAGAATACTCCCAAACTTGTTCTATGAAGCCAGCATAACCTGGTACCTGAACCAGAAAAAGACACCTCAAAAAAAGGCAATTGTGCACTAATATCCCTAATGAACTTAGATGCCTAAATCCTCCAAGAAATTTTAGTTAATAAAATTTACAACATATCAAGAAATAATCAGAGATGTCATTATATTACTCTTCGTGTCCTGAATGACATTAAAATGTTGTGCTTTCAATATTTCCTTTATCTTTGGGTAAAGAAAAAAGTCATTGGGGGCCAGATCTGATGAGTAGGGAGGGTGTTCCAATACAGTTATTTGTTTACTGGCTAAAACTCCCTGACAGACAACTCCACAATTAAGTAGAACTTGTCACCTTGCCACTATACTGACTGTTCCAGTAAGAGTTCCAAAATTGCTTTGAAGGGTGGTCTAGGCACTGGCATCAGTGCACAGCTTCTCAATGGGAGTACTTCAAAGGTGACCGTAGTGATATTCAGCAATGAGATATGTAGTACTTAGAACAATTAGGCACACACCAATAATTGTCAGACCTTGCATGTTAAAAGCCAAAGTGGCATAAATTTAAGCATATTTAGTGGTTAAATTCTAAATTTCCACAGGGAACCATATGATTTTACAAGATAGAGGATCTTTCTCCCTGAAGCCAGAAAATATGTAACACTGATAGTGATAAATAAAATTACTGTGAGGAAAACAAGAGTATCTGTTGTAGAGCTTTGAAAATAAGGCATATGGCATGAGTGTCAAAGGTACTGGGTCTGCTTAACCTTGAGAAGGCTTGGGATTTGAGTAGGGTGGAGGATAATTTAGCATTTTTCAAGTAGGTGAAGTGTTGCCACAGGGAAATGGTAGCAGTTTTGTTCCATGTAGTTCCAAGGAGGATGCTACAGAAAGACTGATGCACCTTAATCTAGGAAAGAACTTTCCAAAAGTCAGAAGAAGTCACAGATGGGTGGGAGGTTTGGGGGAACTGGGGGATATTAAGATCCCAAGTGAACTGAACTAGGTGACCTATGTAGTTCCTTTCAGCTTTGAAATTCCAGAAAATTCAACATCGTTTAGGAAGATGAAAAACCAAAGACACCTAATAGGTTCTTTTTCTAATTTTGAAAATAGAAAATTGACATAATATAGACACTGAGTACAACAAAATTTAGAGGTAGAATTTTAAAAGTCAGTAGTTCAGAGAAATCATGGAAATCATCTAGAATCCTAAGCTATGTGTGTCTAGGATAAAAAATACCAAAGACTTGCAAAAGAAGAAGAAGAAGGGAAAAAACAAAACAAAAAAACAAAAAAACCCTCACAGCGTAACTACTTGGCCAAATCAAAGAGGCTATTGCAGAAAAGAAGGCATCTTTCAAAGTCTAGATATGTCGTCCAAGTAAAGAGAATAAGAAAGTACAGAAAGTATAAGGCTTGGGGAGGGAAAAGAGCTTGCTAGGAATTCAGGATGGCCTTAGAGGTGGGAGCGAGGAGACTCAGATCAGACATGAGGCACAAAATTTAGGGGTTTGGGATCTGTTCCCATACATAAGACAGGGCTGCTTGTCTCTTTCAATTGTTTTGTAATTCTCATTTTTATTGTTTTACACCCCCTCTGGCCCCAATTCTGGTACTCACCTCTCCAGATAACTCTCAAAGTATATTACTATTCTTACAGTTACAAATTAAAAAACAAAAACAAAAAACTTATTGTGACTGCGTGAAAGCATACTATCCTAATTAAATTTGCATGTCCACCTATAGGCAGCTCCTTCTGCTTTCCTTGCCTGGCGACAGCACACTCCACCTTTTCATTCTATATATGTCATGTCCTCTTGATAATCTCCTGTCCCCTCCTTTCTACCTTCCCCTCTACTTTCTGTCTAATCTATGACAAGCCCACTTCCTCCCTCTCCTCCTGTGCCACCATCAAAATGTCTTTCCTTCTATATGTAAGTTTATTTTTAAGTCCTTATAGTAGGGGTCTTGTACAATATTTGTCCTTTTGCTGTTGATTGATTTCCCTCAGCATAATGTCTTCCAATTGAAACCAGGTTATGAGATGCTTCCTAAAATCATCATTGTTCTTTATCATTGCATAGTGTTCCACTGAGTATATGTACCATACTTTGTTTATTCATTCATCTGTTGCTGGGCTTCTGGGTTGATTCCATCTTTTTGTTATTGTGGATGTGCTGCAATAAATATTTGTGGGCATGTATCTGTGTGACTGCCCTTGATTCTGTAGGATGTATTCCAAGTAGCAGGATTACTGGATCAAATGGTATACCTATTTCCAGCTTTTTAAGGCCAGATTGCTTTCCATAGAGGTTGTACCATTTTGTAGTCCCACTAACAGTGTAAGAGAGTTCCATTCTCTCCACAGCCTCTCCAGCATTTGTTGTTTTGTGTTTTGGATCATAGCCAACCTTGATGGGGTGAGATGGTTTCTCATTGTAGTTTTGATTTGGGTTTCTCTAATATGATTGTGAGCTTTTCCTTACGTGTCTTTTGAGTGCCTGGATGTCCTCTTTGGTGAAGTGTCTGTCCATGTCCTTTGCCCATCACTTAATTGAGTTATTTATGTTTTTCTTGGTGATATTTTTCAGTACGTTATAGATTATGGAGATCAGACATCAGTCTGACATGTAGTTGCCAAATATTTTTTCCCATTCTGTAGGTGGTCTTTTAATTCTTTTCTATGTATGGTTTTTCTGCTATTGATTTCAACTTTTATGGCTTTATGATCCGAGAAGATGCTTTGAATTAATTCAGTGATGTGGATTTTGTTGAGAATTGCTTTATGTCCTAACACATGTTCTATTCTGGAGAATGTTCCATGGGCACTGGAGAAGAAGGTGTAGTTGCCTGCTGATGGATAGAAAGTTCTGTATATGTTGATGAAGTCTAGATGGTCAATTGTGGTAATAAGGTTTTCTGTGTGTTTACTGGGGTTTTTTCTAGATGATATGCCAATATTGAGAGTGGAGTGTTGAGGTCTCCTGCTATTATTGTGGAGTGCTCTATCTCCTTTTTGAGTGTAGTTAGTGTTTCTTTAACATGTTTAGGTGTCAGATCTGACTCGACGGCACTTGGCTTTGGTAGTATTAGGTACATAAATATTTAATATTGTTAAGTCCTGCTTGTGTATTGAACCTTTCAGCAATAGTGTCCACCCTTGTCCACGATGGTGGATTTTACATTAAAATCGATTTTATCTGAGATTAGAATTGCCACACCTGCTCTTCTTTGTTCATTGTTAGCTTAATATATGTTCTTACATCCTTTCATTTTCAGTATGTTCATATCTTTAAGTCTAGGGTGAGTTTCTTATAGGCAACATATAAATGGGTCATGCCTTTTGATCCAAGATGTCACTTGATGTCTCTTCACTGGAGCATTCAGTCCATTCACATTCAATGTAATTATTGATAGGTATGTGTTCAGTACTACCATTGTGATATATTTATTTTTGTGTTGATGTTTTCTCTGCTGTTTTATTAATCTGTTCTGTGACCTTCTTCTTTGTGAGTTGATTTTTTACCTTTTTCAGGGTTGTTTTTTTGTGGTTGTTGAGACTCCTGTATTACATTTCTTGATATGGTATGTTGCTTCCTTATTGTGCTTAATGGTTGCCCCTGTGATCCTGCTTAATAAACTATATATAAACCCAATTGTGATTGCTACCAGTCTTGTCAACTTCCTTTCCATCTGGAAGGACTGTAATGACTGCAGTACAACCCTCTTTTTAATATGATGATATCATAGTTTACATGATATGATCACTAGATCGTTTCTTTCACTTTTATAGCTTTAATTGTGTTTGGAGCCTTCCCTAAGTGAGTAGGATTCTGGATAATGCGTCCTTCTAAAATATAAAGTTAGTGGTTTTGTTCTTCCAAGCCGAGAGATTCTTTCAGCATTTCTTGTAGCTTTGGTTTGGTTTTTACAAAGTCTCTGAGTTTCTATTTATCTGTAAATGTCTTCATTTCATTTTCATATTTGAAAGATAGTTTTTCAGGATATATAATTCTTGGTTGGAAGTTCATCTCCTTCAAGGCTTTGAATGTGTCATGCCACTGTCTCCGGGCCAGCATCGTTTCTGCTGAGAAGTCAGATGAAAGCCTACAGGGCTTCACCCTAAATGTTAGCTTTCCTTTCAGTCTTGCTGCCTTTAAGAGTTTCTGCTTATGTTTCATTTTGTTAAGCTTGATTAGAATATGTCTTGGAGTCTTTCTATTGAGATCTGTATTGAATGGTGTTCGATATGTATCTTGGATATCTATATTCTCTTCTTTCATAATTTCTGGGAAGTTTTATGTCAGCAGCTCAGCTACAATACTTTCTGTGTTCTCAGGTGTCTTGCCCTGTTCAGGAACTCCGATTAATCGTAGATTGTTCTTGTTAATAGAGTCCCACATGCTTCTTAATGCTTCTACATTTTTCTTGTTTCTTTTTTCTGATTTCTCCTTATAGACTGTGGAGTCAGTAGCTCTGTCTTCCAAATCATAAAGTCTCTTTTCTATTTGTTGCATTCTGTTTTCTTGGCTTTGAATGGAAGTTTCTATGTCTTTGAGTTTGTTCTTGATCTGTTGGACTTCAGAGTACTGAAGTTCCATCAGATCGAACAGCTTGCTTAATTTTTCATTTTTCTCTACATTTTTGTGTAAGGTCTAGGAGGGCTTTCTATATAATCCTTTTGTATTCACCTTCTGATAGTTTCAGAAAAGCTTGTTCAGCTGGGAACTTCTTAGGTGGTTTCTTTTGGGGGACTTCTGAAGCCATGGGTGATTTTCGAGTTACTGTTTTCTCCAAAGTTTGTTTGTTTTGGGGCTTCATGTGGGTCACTAGGGGCTGAGATGCTGTGAAGATGGATCACAGCTGTTTCTCTAGGCCATCTTAAAATGAGAAGTAAAAAGTATTTGACAACTTCCAAAGTCAGTCAGGTTTTCAGGTGTATACGTCCCTCTTCCCAGCTGGCAAAGTAAGCACCTTTATATTGAACCCCAGATGTTATAAACTAGCTCAAAATACAGAAAGGCTACTGGCTTGCTGGCCTCTGCTGTCGGGCCCCAGCTGTAGGCGATACTGTGTAGACTTCTTTTCTGCTGGAAAAGCAGTCTCTTCTGAGTAGGCACTGCCTTCCAGCCCAGGAATTAGGTCCAGATGAGACTTCCATATGGATGACTGCCTCCCAGCGAAACAAGATGGCATCTCACACAAGCTCGCCACCTGACCGGGACCAGGCTCCCGGCAGAAAGAGAGGCCAAGAGTGCCAAGATGCCCAGAGTCCAAAGCCTCCACTGCTAGGCCCCAGCCTCAGGCAACACTGTGCAAAACACCACCACCCTGCTGGAAAAGCACTCTCCACCAACAGTTGCCAACTCCCAGCCTAGGAACCAAGTCGGCCGGGGCCTCCCCCTGGGCTTCTCTGTTTCCCAGTGGATCAAGATGGTGTCCCGCACAAGCGCATCTGTACAGGTACCACATGGCAGAGGCAGAAAGATAGGCCAGAGGAGCCGAGATGTATAGAGTCCAAAGCCAGGCTCTCAGAACATGGCAATTATGCTTGCTGGTCCCACCAGTAGTGTGTCCAAGACCAGTGGCTAGTCAAGTCCTGGCTCTACCCACCGGCCAAGACAGAGGAAAAAGAATTCAAAATGGGAAGTTTCCGTCGGTCTGTGCAAGCCCTTGTTCGCCAAGGGTGGGGTCAGTGAAACAGAGGAGGTTTTGTGTTCAATGGTATTAAGTCCAAATTAGCAGCCTTATGCTGCATCCCAGGGCTCACTAAGTATCCAGAAGGCTCTGTTTAATTATCATTTCAGGTCTTGGTTTCCAGAGGGATTTAGGGAGACGTGCATTTAGTCTGCCATCTTGACTCTGCCCCCTCTTTTAATTCTTTTGATAGTCTTTGGATGGGTTTGATTCTTAGTACTTCCCATTTATCTATTTTCTCTTGTGTTGATTGAGCTTTGTTTGTCAGATTTTGAAGTATGTTTAAGTTGTGTATTAAAACTTCCATTGTTGACACTATTTTTTCTTGCATGATCTTTATTATTTTAGGTTTGATATTTAGGTCTTTTATTCAATTTGAGTTCGTTTTTGTGCAAGGTGTAAGGTAGGTTTTGTTTCAGTTTTTTGCAGATGAATATCCAATTTTGTGAGCAACATTTGTTAGAGACTGTTTTTATTCCAGTTTACAATCTTAGGGCATTTGTTGAATATCAACTTTTCATAAGAGGCTAGTGGCATCTCTGGGGTCTCATCTCTGTTCCATTGGTCTGCATGTCTTTTTGATGGTTATATATTTTTTATTTCATTTTCTGAATGTAAAAAGGAGAGGAATTGAACCTCTGATTGGAAACCTTGGTTGCACAGTGGTTAGCTGCAAACCAAAAGGTTGGTAGTTCAAATCCCCCAGTTGTTCCTTGGAAACTGTGGGGTGGCTCTACTCTGTTCTATAGGCCATCAAGTTTTACTCCCCTTCAAAAATTAGAATTAATAATAATGTTTTGATATGTGTGTCAAATGATGATGACTTCTTTTACTCTGTTGAGTCAGTAGCTGTTTTGCTGAAATTGTGCTTTAAATGTAAGTTTGAAATTTAAGCCAATTTCTCATATAATAACTTACATACACATTGCTATGTGATCCTAGTTGCTCTCCTTACAATGTGAAAGCATACTTCTTTTCTCCATCCTGTGTTTCCTGTGTCCCTTCAGCCAACTCTTGTCCCTCTCTGCCCTTTCATCTCACCTCTGGACAAAAACTGCCCATTTAGTTTCATGTATCTACTTGAGTCAAGAGACACACTCTTGACCACTATCATTTTATGTCTTATGCCTCAGTTTAAACTTTGTCTGAAGAGTTGTCTTTGTGGATGGTTTTATTTCTAGGCTAGCTGAAAGTCTGGTGGCTATGTCTTCCCAGGTACCTCTAAGTCTGAGGTCATCAAGTCTGGTCTTTTCACTAGAATTTGAGTTCTACACTCCATTTTTCTCCTGCTCCATCAGGGACTTTCTGTTGCATTCCCTGTCAGGGTGGGTCATTGGGTAGCCAGGAAATGCCCCCTCCTTTTTAAAAAAATTTTTTTGCAGTATTTTTAGTTTTATTATAGAATGTACACACAACAAAGATTGTCACTGAGTCATTTCTTGACTCTACTTGCATTCAGCACTTGCTCTTGAGCAGTCTTATTTGATTTTGCCATCTAAACAAGTTCCTTGTATTGTTTCAAGAAGTCCTTCTTTGTTCCACCAGGCACTGCATCTGTTATTTTTTCCCCATCTTTCAGGTGTATTTACTGGATACGTTTTCAAAGTCTATTTCAGAAGCTTCTGTTCTTCTATTGTCCAAGGGGTGAAGTCTGTGCGTGAATATTCAAATTGTTCTGAAGGTGTTGCATTGTCTGCTTGAGATACCATTCCATGTTCTTTTTTAAATTTATCAAAAGCCTTTTTGTTTATATCATCTTTTTGATGAGAGTCAAGCTTTTGGAGACTCTTTGCTTGCCAGTAATGTCTTCGGGGGTTCTTTTGACTCCAGAGAAGAATGTGTGTTCATGTAATGAGCAATAACTTCCCCATCTTGAATGTATTACAGCAGAAAGAGGTTCACAGCTTTAATTAGTAACTGCAGATCATCTTCTGACCAATTTTGATTGCCATTTCCACCTCTACCAGTTGATTTCTCAGCATTCTAGGATGCTTGTCACATGCAAGCCTCAGCTTCCTCTTTCTCTTTTCTAATTTGCTCATTTATTTCTTCTATCTGTTTTTCAAGAGCAGCCTTTTCTACTGCTTTTGTAGATGATGTCAGTGCTTCATTCAAGCACTGTAAGCTTGCTAAATCAAGTCAATCACAACGTTTTTTCCAATTCTTCTATCATTTTGACCCACTCTGCCTCATTGTCAGAAAAGTGACTCCAGACCTTACATGAATTTTGAAGTTTTTGTCTTTCCCTCTTAATGGCTTTTTTTCTGATAAATGCCCTTTTCTATGTTCAGGAATTTCCCTTATATTTCTATTTTATAGAGAGTTTTTTTTTATTATGAATGGATGTTGGACTTTGTGAAATGGATTTTCAGTATCAACTGGTAGGATCATGTGGTTCTTGCCTTTTGTTTTATTTATATGATGGATTACATTGATTGATTTTGTAACGTTGAACTAACCCTGCATACCTGGTATGAATTCTACTCGATCATGATGAGTTATTTTTTGATATGTTGTTAAATTTTATTGCCTAAAATTTGGTTGAGAATTTAAGCACCAAAGTTCATGAGGGAAATTGCTGTGTAATTTCTTTGTCTGTGGTGTCTTTATACGGTTTTTGTAACAAGGCTATGATGGCTTCATGGAGTGAGTTTGGGAGTATTCAATCCTTTTCTATATGCTGAAATAACTTGAGTAGTAGTGGTGTCAATTGTTATCTGAAAATTTGGTAGAATTCTCCAGTGAAGCCTTCAAGGCCCTGCCTTTTGTGTTGTTTCTGAGTTGCCTTTGGGGGTGTTTTTAAATTACCTTTTTAATCTCTCTTTTTGTTACAGCTTTATTTCATTTTTCTATCTCTGTATTAGTTTATGTAAGTAGTGTGTTCTAGAAATTTGTACATTTTCTCTAGGTTTTCGTGTTTGTTAGAGAGTATGAGTATTTTTTTTTTTATAGTATTCTGTTATGATTCATTTAATTTCAGTTGGGGCTGTTGTGGTATTGCCTTTTTGATTTCTTATTTGGATTATCTGCTTCTTCTCCTGTTTTTCTTTTGTAAGTTTGCCTAGTGGTTGTTTTTGTTGATCTTTTCAAAGAACCAGCTTTTGGTTTTTGTCATTAAAAAGACAGGAAAGAAAGAAAAGACCAAATTGGATGTCAGAAGAGACTCTGAAACTTGCTCTCCAGTGTCAATCAGCTAAAGCAAAATGAAAGAATGACAAACTAAAAGATCTAAACAGAAGATTTCAAAGGGCAGCGTGAAAAGACAAAGTGTTATAATGACATGTGCAAAGAGCTGGAAATGGAAAACCAGAGGGGAAGAACACATTCTGCATTTTTCAATCTGAAAAAACTGAAGAAAAAATTCAAGCCTTGAGTTGCTATAGTGAAGGATTTTACAGGGAAACTATTAAACAAATCAAAGAGCATGAAAACAAGATGGAAATAATACATAGAGTCATTATACCAGAAAGATCTAGTCAATGTTCAACCATTTTAAGAGGTAGTATATCATCAGGAACCAATGGTACTGAAGGAAAAAGTCATAGCTGCACTAACGGCACTGGCAATAAACAAGGTTCCAGGAATTGATGGAATATCAATTGTGGTGGTCAGGATTATGTCAACTTGGCTACTACCTATTTGGCTGCTGTATTAAGTGGCAGGGCGGGGTTTGTGGTGGCTCCCTGCCCCTCGGCTCTCATCTCGTGACCCTGGACTACAGCTGCTGATCGCTCACGTGGCCAGGAGCTCCTGCTCTCTTGTTCCAACGTCTGGTTCCGGGACTTGAGCTAGCAGCTGTTGGGCTCATCAGTCCTTACAGTCGGCACGTGAGAGTCCTGCTCCCTGACCTGCCAATCCTGCGCTCGCCAGCCTCTGCCCGGTCCTGCTCCCTGACCTGCCGATCCTGGGTTCTCCAGCCTCTGTCACTTCGCCTCGCCACCAGCTTGGGATCCACCGACCTCCAGCCTCTGTTGCATCGTCTCGCCGCCAGCTTGGGATCCACTGACCTACACAACCGGTGATCTGCAACTCTGGTCTCTGACTTGCTGACCTTGGGTTCCTCAGCTTCCGTGGACACGTGAGGCTTGTGCCAGAGCTTGGGACATTCAGCTTCTGTGATTACGTGAGCTGTTTCCTATATTTGTATCTATCTATCTGTCTATATATATATATTATAAATCTTTCCTTATACCTACACGTGTTACTGGTTTTGCTTCCCTAGAAAACCCAGCCTAAGACATCAATTGAGATATTTCAACAAACAGAAGCAGTGCTGGAAGTGCTCACTCGTCTATGCCAAGCAATTTGGAGGACAGCTACCTGGCCAACTGACTGGAAGAGATCCATATTTATGGCCATTCCAAAGAAAGGTGATCCAACCGAATGTGAAAATTACTGAACCATATCACTGATATCACACCAAGTAAAATTCTGTTCAAGATCATTCAAAGGTGACTGCAACAGTATGTTGATAAGGAACTACTAGAAATTCAAGCAGGATTCAGAAGAGGAGATAGAACCAGGGATATCATCGTTGATGTCAGATGGATCTCGGCTGAAAGCAAAGAACACCAGCAAGATGTTTACTTGTGTTTCATTGACTATACAAAAGCATTTGACTGTGTGGATCGTACTAAAGTGTGGCTAATGTTGCGGAGAATGGGAATTCCTAAACACCTAATTGTGCTCTTAAGGAAACTGTATATGGATCAAAAGGCAGGCATGAGAACAGAACAAGGAGACACTGTATGGTTTAAAATCAGGAAAGGTGTGCACCAGAGCTGTATCCTTTCACCATACCTTTTTAATCTATATGTTAAGCAAATAATAGAAACTGGATTCTGTGACAATGAACAATGCATCAAGATTGGAGGACAACTCATTAACAACCTGTGTTACACAGATGACACCACTTTACTTGCTCAAAGTGAAGAAAGTTTGAGACACTGATGAAGATCAAGGACCACAGCCTTCAGTATGGATTGCACCTCAACATCAGGAAAACAAAACTCCTCACATCTCTACCAGTAAGCAACATTGTCATGAATAGAGAAAAGATTGAGATTTTCAAGGATTTCTTTTTACTTGAGTCTGCAATCAATGCCCATGGAAGCAACAGTCAAGAAATCATAAGATGCATTGTGCTGGGAAAACTTGCTGCAAAGGACCTCTTCAAAGTACTCAGAAGTAAAGATGTCACCTTGAAGACTGAAGTGCACTTGACCTAAGCCATTGTATTTTCAATTGCACCACATGCATGTGAAAGCAGGACTATGAAGACGGAAGAATTGATGCCTTTGAATTGTGGTGTTGGAGAAGAATGTTGAATGTATGATGGACTGCCGAAAGAACAAACAGATCTGTTCTGGAAGAAGTACAACCAGAGTGTTCCTTGGAAGCAAGACTGCATCTTTGGACACATTGTCAGGAAAGATCAGTTCCTGGAGAAGGACATCATGATTGGTAGAGTGGAGCATCAGTAAAAAAGAGGAAGACTTTTGATGAGATGGGTTGACACAGTTCCCACAACAGTGGGCTTAAGCACAAAAACATTTGTAAACATGGCACAAGACCAAGATATGTTTCATTCTGTTGTTCATATGGTTGCCATGAGTCGGAGTTGACTCAATGGCACCTAACAATAACAACAACTCTTTCAGTTGCTTTTCTATTCTCCATTTCATTTAATTCTGCTTTAATTTTTATTATTTGCTTTCTCTGGGTCCCTAAGGCTTCTTTTACTGCTCTTTTCTATTTGTTCAAGTTCTAGGGTTATTGCTTTCATTTTGGCCCTTTTTCCTTTTGGGGTGTGTGAGTTATTGCTGTCAACTGATCTCTGAGTACTGCTTTTGCTGTGTCCCAAAGGTTCTGGTAGGATGTGTTTTCATTCTCATTTGATTCTGTGAAATTTCTTTATCCTGGCCTTGATTTCTTCCATAACCCAGTAGTCTCTGAGCAAGGTGTTGTGCAGTTTCAATGTGTTTGACTTTTTTTGTTACTGATTTCTACTTTTAGAGGTTTATGGTCAGAAAAAATAATTTGTAGTTTTTTACTGTGTTCAATGCTGTTAAGGCTCCACTTTATGGCCTAATGTGTGGTCTATTCTGGAGAATGTTCCGTGTGTATTAAAAAAGAAAGCATATGTGGCTACTCTTAGGTGGAGAGTTTTGTGTATGTCTCTAAGGTCAAATTAGTTGATTGTGTTATTTAGATTTTCCATGTCTTTACTGAGCTTCTTTTTGGACATTCTGTCCTTCACTAAAAGTGGTGTATTGAAGTTTTCTAATGTTGTGAAGTAGTGTATCTCTCTTTTCAATACTGTCTTAGTATGTTTTATGTAATCTGGAGCCCAATCATTTGGTGTATAAATATTGAATGTAGTTATGTCCTCCTGGTGTATTGACCCATTAATCGTTATATACCTTCCTTGCTTGTCCATTGTAGAGAATTTTGCTTTAAATATTGTCAAAATTAGTATTGTCACTCCAGCTCTTTTTTGATTGTTGTTTGCTAGATATATATATTTCCACTCCTTGAGTTTCAGTTTGTGCCTTTAAGTCAAGGTATGTCTCTTGTAGGCTGCATAGGGATGGATTGTGCTTGTTATGCATTCTGTCACTCTGTCTCTTATAAAGTATATTTAGTCCATTTACATTTACCATAATTATTGATAGGTACAAGTTTAGTGCTGTCATTTTGTTGTTTTTTTTTCTGCCATTGACATTGTCTTTGTTCTATTTAATTTTCTGAGCTGAATCATTTTGCTTTACGTATTTTCTTTCCATATTTTACATAGTTGTTGATTTTGTATTTACTTAGTGTACGATTTTTTAAAAAATTTTGATGTGTAGGATCACTAGTTTCCTTTGTGGTTACCTTAACATTTACCCCTCTTTTTCTAAGTTTAAACCAATCTTTTAAAATTCTGTTTATTACCTTGATTTCCTCTCCATATGAAAGATCTATAGTTACATTTTTAGTCTCTCTCTCTCTCTTTTTTTTTTTTAATGTTGTCTTCTTTTACATAATGATGCCTCTGTTTCTGTATTTCCAGTGTTTTAACTTGGATTGATTTTTGTGATTTCCATATATAGGTTGACACCAAATTTCTCTGTCTTGTGTTGTTATCTGATTTTACTGATTTTCTAATCAAAGGACTCCCTTTACTATTTCTCATAATTTTTTTAATTCCCTAAATTTCTGTTTATCTGGAAGTATCGTAATTTCATCACCACATTTGAGAGTTTATATATGTTATCCCATTGTCTTCTTGCCTGCATGGTTTCTGCACAGTAGTCCAAGCTTAGTCTTATTGACTATCTTTTGTAGGAGAATTCTCATTTATCTCTGGCTGCTTTTAAAGTTGTTTTTCTATTTTTGTTTTTGGCAAGTTTGATTATGCCTTGGTGACTTTCTTTTGAGATCTACCTTCTGTGGAGTTCACTAGGCATCTTGGATAGCTATAACTTGAATAGATATGCCAGTAAATCTTCAAAAATTCTTTCTGTATTTTCTGTTATAACCCCCCTGTTCTGGTACTCCAACCATTTGTAGGTTATTCCTGTTGATAGAGTTCTACATAATTCTTAGGATTTTTCTATTTTTACAAAATTGTTTTATCTGTTTTTTCCTCAGCTATATTGATGTCTAGTGCTTTTTCTTAAATTTCACTAATTCTGACTTCCATTGCCTCAATTCTGCTCTGTTGACTCTCTACTGAGTTATGTAATTCTAAAATTTTATAGTTAATCTCAATTTCTGTTTCCTGTCTTGCTACAAGTGCCTATAGTCTGTTAAATGTATCCTTATGCTCTTTTCTAATCTTTTAACTCCCTCTATTGCATTTTTCTGTGTGTTGCTTGGCTTGCTCTGTTTTTTTCACCTGATTTCCTTCCTGATCTCCTGAAGAGTTTTGTATTTTTATGTTTTGTGCTCCACCTCTGGTAATTCCAGGAATTTCTCTACCTATGGAAAGTTTTTTTATTCTTTGTTTTGGGAGCCTGCTGAAGCCATCATTGTCTGCCTCTTTATGTAATTTGATATTGACTGTTGTAACTGAGCCATTGAAAATTTACTGTATTTATTTATTTTACGTTTCCTGTGTTCTCCCATATTGTTAATGCTTTTTTTTGATATGTCCAAATTGGCTGCTTGTTTGAACTAATTTAATTATTCACACTTTTGAAACTCTAGTGTCCTGTTACCAGATGGTTAGAGTTGTTACTAGGTATGTGAGCTGAGGAGACTGATTACTTTTCTTTTATGGATTCAGCTCAGGTGTCCACATTGTCCATCACCAAGTGTGCAGTACAGGCTCTCAGCTACAGACCTTGACAGAGATGGGTGGTTCATGTAGGCACAGGTATGTGGCTATAGTAGGAGGTCTCTTGCTGAGGGAGATGGGGATCTGATATCTGTCCCTGAGTATCTGTTTTCTAGATTGCATAGGTGAGTGGGTTTTGAAGTTGGACTATGGGCACTTGATGCTGTTGGCTGTAAGGACTCAGAGATGCTACTTATTTTTAGAACCATCTCATGCTTAGCTAGGTCAGGTTGGTAGATCCATAAGTCCTCAGGGCCCTAATGTGGGTAGTTGAGGACCCTGTTTAATAGGTAGAGTGGTGTCAAATATCATGGAACTGCCTCCCCACCTTATAGCTAATGTAATTGATGTTAGGTTTCAGATGCATACCCTGTTGTACTGTCCTAAGGAGGGTTTACATTGTTGTAATGGGCCCACACAGTCTATGCAGGAGTGAAAGGCATTGGAAGCCTATAGACTGTTTATGCCTGAGCCTAGGCAAAGGAGCTGTTTGTACCCTAATTTCCAGATAAGAGGAGCTGAAAGATTATTTTTTCTTGCTTGTTAATTTTTTTCTCATTCCAAGGCTAGAAGAATGGCTCAGAGCATGTGACGGGTCTAATTCAGGCCCAGCGTTTGAGGATGTCTGAAGCTGGCTTGGATCTAATGGAGAGTGAGGATGTGGGCACAGGTAAATGTAAGAGAGGCTTTTCTCAAAGAAGTTGGTCACAACTACTTATATTTTGCCAATTGTGTGCCACTTTTCACAGGTTCTGGATACATGAGTGGACTCTGCTGCACAATCTTTCTTGAAGTAGAAAACACTTCACAAATGACATTGCTTGCCTCAGCACGCTTGTGTCAGTGGATCTGGCCTATAAGTTGCTGGTTCCCTCTGGGTCATTTCTGGCAACTCCTCACAGCTTCTGATGTGTCTCTGCTTCCTCTTGCCCCTTGGTCCAATTATTCTACTATGCTTTTGATGTTCAGGGCTCCCAGATTGTCATATATAATCAATTGACTTGTGTTTTGGGTCTTTTTACGTAAGAGAGACCACAGGAGTGTCAGACTATATTGCCATCTTGGCCTGACCTTTAGTCAGTAGCTCCTATAGAGAAAAGACTCCCTATTTTTGTTTGTAGTGTTACAAACAGGCAGAAATTATATGGAATGTAGGATAGAAAGACATGTAATCAAGGTCTCTATTCTCTGACCTCTTCACAGTAGTGTTATTCTTTCCTTTCATAGTCCCTAATAAGAGAGGAAGGCCTAGATAAGCACAATAATCTTTGGCATAAAAGAAGGGATGAGTAATTCCATGAAACCCTTTGCTTAGTTGCAAAGAAATGAGTGGATTTTCAAAGAAGAACTTTACATACCTACAAACAGTCCTACTGGGGCTTAATTCCAGCTCCACGAGGTGTCTGGAGTTCTTTCTTCAATGCTTTGTGTATGTTGTACCATTGCCTTCTTGACTGCACTGTTTCTGCTGAGTAGTCCAAGTTAGTCTTATTGACTGTCCTTTAAAGATTATATTTTGGTTATCTCTAGTCACTTTTAAAATTCTTTCCTTATCTTTAGTTTTGGCAAGTTTGATCACAATATGCCTTGGTGTTTTACTTTTGGGATCTGCTTTGTGTGGAGTTCAATGAACATCTTTGATAGATATTTTCTCATCTTGTATGATATCAGGGAAGTTTTCTGATAGAAACCTTCAACAATTCTCTCTCTATTGTTTGTTGTCCTCCCTCCCCAATTCTGGTACTCCAGTCCTTCATAGATTATTCCTTTTGATCTAGTCCCACATAATTCTTAGTGTTTCTTCTTTTTAAAAAAATTCTTTTATCTGTTTTTTTGACTCAACAGCACTTGGCTGGCTTGGCTATCTGGTTTCTCCTCAAATATATTGGTGTCACCTTCTTTATTTTTGGTCTCACTAGTTTTGACTCCCACTGCCTCAATTTCTGCTCCTTTGACTTTCTATTCAGTTGTCTGATGCTGTAATTTTATTATTAATCTTCTGAATTACTGATTGCTGTTCTCTCTGTGCTTTCTTGCAGCCTGTTGAGTTTTTCATTACACTCTTCTGCATTTTGCTTGATTTCGTTCCTGTTCTGTTGAAGAATTCTAAATAATAATCTTCTGTATTCTACCTCTGATAATTCCAGAAAGTTCTCTTCATCTAGAAAGTTTTTGATTCTTTGTTTGGGGAACTTTCTGAAGCCATGATGACCTGACTGTTTAAGTGATTTGATATTGACTGTTGTCTCTGAATTATCAGTAAGTTGTGGTAGTTAGTTACTTTATGTTCGCTTACTGTGTTCTAGCTTCTTGTTTTGAATGCCCTAATAGGCTGTTCATATGAGTCAGTTTGATTATTGGCACTTTAGAGGGTGTAATGTCCTGTTACCAGGTAGCTTTAGCTGTTACTAGGCACGTAAGGCCAGTTCATTTACTTTTCTTGTAGTATTCAACTGAGATGCCAGGTGGTCAGTCACCAGGTGTGTGGTTCAGGCTCTCCCCTACTCTCCTAGTTGGACAGATGTGACTGGTGTAGGCACTGGTATTTGGCTGCAAGTGCTGAGAAAGGCAGGACACTGACAGCTGTCATGAGTGCCTGTGAGGAAGGCATGTCCCCTTATGCCTGAGCCTAGGCAAAGGAACTGTTTCTGCCTTGAGTTTCCAGCTTATGGGAGCTGATTATTATTTTTTCTCCCTGTCTTTGTTTGTCATATTGTTCCTTCTCCAAGTGTAGGGAAATGGCCCAGGTACATGTAAGGAGTCCTACTTCCACCCCATGTAACTCATCAGTCTTTGTAGTCCAAAGAATTGCAGAGAAGGGAGGGAGAAGAGCAGGTAAAATGGAGAAAGGTTTACCCTGAAGAAAAGTTTGGGATCTGGATGAGGTAGATCAGATGCCAACTGCTTAACTTTTAATGACTGAAGGCTATTTTTCACTGATTCTGGAGGCATGAGTGGACTTTCCACTACTTAGTTTCTTCCACTGAGAAAGACACTTTTTGAAATCTGCTGCTTTACTCACCAGCTCACCATGTTCCCTGCCACTGATCCACCTGTGGTATGACAATTCATGTCAAGTCAGGTCTGGCCAGGCCTAGGTACTTCTGGGCTTACTTTCTCTTCTTTTTCTCTCAGTCTGATTTCTCAACTTTCCCTTTGATGTTCAAGGATCCTAGAATGTCATATATAATAAATTATTTTTCTTTTTTTTTTTTGATTTTTGATGTTAGAAGGATCACAGGAAGCATTTTATTTCTGCACTAACTTAGCTCTGTCTCCTCAGTTCCTGGAGTTCTTGAATCTTTCTTTTCATCTTACTTCCTCCTTTGTAGTACTCTGGATCCAAGTGAATTCCCTTCCTTATTTAAGACTTCATATGAGCCAATCACTTTTAAAGTTAAGAAGTGATGAAACCATTTTAAAAAGAAATTGAGTAACAACAATTGTCTCTGTTAGTAAGTATCTTGCATACTCTTTTCATAAAATAGCAAGATGCTGATGAAAACCTACTGCTGTGAAGTAGATCTGGACTCATATTGACTCTATAGGACAGAGTAGAACTGCTTCATAGAGTTTCCAAGGAGCACCTGGTAAATTTGAATTGCTGACTTTTTGGTTAGCAGACATAGCCCTCAACCACTATGCCACCAGGTTTCCCAAGATCTTGATCCTGTTGCTAAATTATGGTCAGACATAGCTGTGGAACTTCCACAAATTCATTTTCAAATCTCTTACTAATATGCCTGCTATTTCATCGATAGATGACTCACCAAGATGTCAGCAATTTGTAGTATAAGAATAAAAAAAAATGAATGTCACTTGAGGCTTTCTCAGTCAGTTTGACTTGTAGTAATGCATTCTTAGGGGAAATAATGACCCATCAAGATTGGGTTTATTAGCTTCTGGCTTGGATACTTGTAGGCACTACAACTCAAAGCCACCCAGCTGTAGCTCTCACACCACCCAGCTGTAGCAGGAAGGAATTGGAGCTATGCTGGTCTCTCCAGCTGTTTTAGGGAGTAGCAATTCATATATATATATATGTATATATATATATTTTTTTCCTGAAAAGCCTAGAATGTCAGTCCTGGTTAAGTGTGGGAACATACTTCTCAGTAAGCGTAAGATGACCTAACATAAAAACTTTGTACCACTGTACATGTGATAAAGACACACAAAAACAATTTCACTGTTGTTGTTGGATGCTGTCAAGTAGATTTTGACTCTTAGCAGCCCTATGTGACAGAATAGAACTGCCCCAGAGGGTTTGGTAGGCAGCAGTCTCCACCAGAGCAGACTGTTGGGCTTTTCTACTACATACCTGCTGGATGGGTTTGAACAACCAACTCTTTGGTTATCAAGTAAGCGCTTAACTTATGTGGCACCAGATCTCTAATCTCTTTACTACCTTCTATCAATTATGAGTGATGTTATTTAATCGTCTGCTAATTGTAACAGTCACTTATTTAGACAGAAATTTATAGTTTTTTGCAACATTCATTTTTTTCTCATTAGCTGAGTTTGATTTATTAACAGCCTCAGGGAGGAGGTAGGAAATGTATAACTGTCCTCATTTTACACATGGGGAGATAAGCTTGGGAAATTAAGGAACTTCCTTGAGATTTCCAGGTGAGTGAAGACAAAGCTGTACTTCATTAAACCTCATGTTCAGTGGTTCCAATTGTAGTGTTATTTTGCAGGTACTGTATTTAAATCAGTGGCAAAGAAACTGACTCTGAAGTAATAAGGTTATAAGTCAATAAGTAAACATCAGACCTATGATACCAAATACCTATTATTTTCATATTTTGAGTTAAAAATACTCTTTCTACTCAACTGCAATTGCTTCCTATAATAGCTGAGTCCAGTACACATGCACATATGGTATTTCTCTTTCTGAATGTCTTTGGTGACTCTCAGTTGCATTTTTAAAAACAATCCAGACTTACTCCTATAGCCTATAAATCTCACTCACACCTGAGGCCACTGGCATATGCCATGCTTTTGTATAGGTTACTGTTTGCTGTACTTGTCTTACTGTGTGTTTCCCACAAAACAGAGCTTGAGATAAGGACCTGTAAGGTGAGCCTAAGAAGCAATAGCCAGGGAGCATGTAGCATGAGACAGGGAAGAAAGAAATATAAGTATTAGAAGACATAATGTAAGCCATTTATGGGGGAAATGGGGATGTTTTGGGGGCCAGTATATCATAGAAGCATAAAGAATGACTTCCAGAATTGACACATGAAGGAGAGAAAGCCAAATCATTTATCCACCAGCTCCTCTATTAGTCAAAACCCGCCACTAGGGATATTAACTCCCCTAAACTTCCTTGGGTACTGGCTAAGTGGGCTCTGAGGCTTTAGCGAAGGTCCTGAGGCAAAAAATGGAAACATATTCTGCATGATTGAGTTTGGACACTGTGTGCATTAGTTGAGCCCAAGTTCACAAGAAATACTATCCATGTCAGCTCTAGTCGAAATCGGAAATGGACTGATGCTCCTCCATGGACAATTCCTTCTCATTCTTGAAGCTCAGCATATATGTCACCCCCTCTGAGAAGACTTTCTTGACCACCGAATCAAATTAGGCTACCTCAAACCCTTTTGCATGTGACCTCTTCTCATTTAACCTCCTTTAAACTTGCCATTTGTAATTATTTACTTATTTGTTGTGTTGTTTAATATTTGAATCTCCTGCTAGAAAGAGCTTCAAACTGTCTGGCATATAAACCCTTTGCCATCGAGTTAATTTTGACTCAGACTATCATATAGGACACAGTAGAACTCCTCCATAGGGTTTCTAAGGAGTTGCTGGTGGATTTGAGCTGCTGTCCTTTAGATTAGCAGCCAAGCTCTTAGCCATGTGCAACTAGGGGTTTGTCTGGCACATAGAAGACACGTAATAAGTATTTGCTGAATGAGTGAATGAATAAATGGACTCACATATGATCTGAAAACATTGTAACTTCTCATTCACTTGTCTTTGCAAATTTTATCTTTAATATGCCAGCCCTCACTTTTATCACCAAAAAAGCAGAGAGTAAGTAAACAAGTGTGATGGTTAATTTTATGTGTCAATTTGGCTAGTCTATGCTTCCCAGACTTTTGGCCAAACACTGTCATGGAATACTTGCTGTTGTTAGGTGCCGTCGAGTTGATTCCAACTCATAGCGACCCTATGAACAACAGAACGAAACACTGCCTGGTCTTGTGCTGTGTCTAGAATCATTTTCGTGTTTAAGCACATTGCAACTAAAATAGTTGGCAGATAAAGACAAATAGTTGGCAGATTACATTACAATGCAATGTAATATAATGTGATGACATGTAATGTAATCACTTTTTCATAGTGCAATGTATTATAATGCAATCAATCTATCGATCAAAGTTATGCTAGTGTAGTGTGGATTCTAAACCTAACCACTTCTGAGTTAAAAAAAAAGACCAGAATACATACAAAGACACATACAAGGGGGCAAGACAGATACAAATGAGGATAATCTACAAGTCAGTGTGCAAAGGAACACCCAGTACTACTTAGAAGGAAGGAATTAACATGGCTGAGACCTTCATTAGGATTGTTAGCCCTCAGAAATGTGAGAAAATAAAGTCCTGTTCTTTAATTTCATCCACTTGTGATTTTATTTTACAACAGACCTAGAACACTGAAACAGAATTTGGTCCGGGGAAGTAGAGTGCTGCTGTAACAAATACCTAAAATGTGAAAGTGGTTTGGAATTGGGTATAGGCTGGACAAATTTTATGTGCGTGATAATAAGAGCCTAGATTGCCTTGAAGAGACTGTTGGTAGAATTATGGACATTAAGGGCGATTCTGATAAGGTCTCAGAAAGAATTTAGAGTTGCAGTGAAAGATCATCATGAACAGAATTTTACTAGAAAAGAACTTGCTTGAATTATGTTAGAATATTCTCTGAATAGCAGAACTGTAAGTGATGAACTTGGATATTTAATTGAGGAGATTTCTAGGCAAGATTGTAAAGGGGGTGGTATGGTTTCTCCTTGCCACTTATATTAAAATGGTGAGGAAAGAGATAGACTTAGAAATGAACAGTGCAAAAAGCAATAAGAACTTAAAGGATTTGGAAAATTCAGTTGTAAAAGCTAAGGAAGTATGTCATAGGACTGATACCGAAGATGTGCTACATAAATATTTTCTAAAGAGATTCGGCTTGTATATGATGGATGTAATCAAGCACCACAGCAGAAATTCCATCAGCTTAGATTAAAACAGACAGGCACAAATAGAGGAAATTTGCCTCCTGGAATTCTACAGGCAAGAAGCATGCAAACTGAGATAAGTGGTTGTGAACATCTGTTGTCCTCTGTGATGGTGAGGACAGTGTGTCAGTTTTGCTGGGCCATGATTCTCAGTGTTTATATGTGATCCCTCCCGTGATTGGATCTACTGTGAAAAAGCCAGTCAGCTTAAAGTAAGTTTCCTAGGTGGTGTGGCCTGGATCTATATATAAGCAAATGTTCTGGCTTTTTGTTTGCTTTGGAACCTGTTGCTACCTCCTGTTCTTCTGATCTCTGGGTCTTGGGAATTGAGCTATCAACTTTTCTGCAGATCTTGGAATTCATCAGTCTTCACAGCCTAAAAGTGGGAGCTCTGCTCTCCAAACTGCTGATCTTGGGTTTGCTAGCCCCTGTGGCTACGTGAATTGACAGAAGCCCATCCTCTTCCACAGACTCAGGACCTTCCAGTCTCTGCAGTCACGCAACTCATTTCCTTTGTGTGTGTGTCTATGATAAATATCTTTGTCTTCTTCCCTCTTTTATCTCATTACTTATTATAAAGCATAAAATATAAAAGGGTTTTTGCATGCACTCTATACACATGAGTTCCAACAACTAATTCACAAACTTAGTTGTTCTAAGTGCTACACACCTCATTGATGAATATCACTATGGTCACCTCTGAAGTATTCCCTTTAGGAAGCTATGCACCAACATCAGAGCATAGTCTACTCCTCAAAACAATTTTGGAACACTTTTTGGAATGGCCATTGTGCATGGTGGCGTGGTGGCAAGTTTGCAAACTTAATTGTATAGCTGTCTATCAGGGAGTTTTTAGCCAATAAGCAAATAACTATAGGAACACTGTCCTTACTCACATGATCTGGCTCCCAGTGACTTTTTTATTTATCTGAAGACAAAGGAAATATTGAAAGAAAGACATTTTGATGACATTCAGGACATCAAGGTAATGCAATGACAGCTCTGATGACCATTCCAGAAAAAGAGTTCCAAAACTGCTTTGAAGGGTGGACCAGATGCTGCCTTGATGCACAGCTTCCCAAGGGGAGTACTTCGTAAGTGACTGTCGTGATATTCAGCAGTGAGGTACGTACTACTTTTTCTAGGATGAGTTTGCAAACTTAATTGTCAGACCTTGTATATTTATACTTTTTGCTGGCTTTGGTTGGTCTCTAGAGAACACAGCCTAAGACATCCTCCAATAAAATGAAGGCACACCCCCTGGTGCAGTTCAGAAATCAGCAGAACTATCAAAAGGATAATGGAGTGCGGAGTAGGGCTATGGCTTCCTTGATTTCAAAGGGTGGAGCCACCACCTCCTAAGTTCCAAAGGGTGAGGCTGCTGCCTAAGGTTTAAAGAGTAAGTTCACTGCCACCTCTGTTTCAGAGGATGGGGCTACCATTCTGGTTGACCAAGAGGTAGGACTACTGACCAAATTTGAGGAACAGGGGTGATGTATCAGTGGACAGGAGAACAGATCCTCGGAGGACCAAGGGTATAATGTCACAACTCAGGTGGACCAGAAGAATGGAGCTACTCAAATCCAGGAAAGTGAGTTGCTGTCCCAGTAGGCCTAAATAGTGGGGATGCTGCCCAGGGCCAAAGGACATCTGGAGAGCATGGGCATTGGCCATATATGTCTGAAAAACAAGGATTATTTTCAAGCCTTGAAAGCTAATGAGATCTGTCCTGCTGGGTTTTGGACTCGCCTAGTACCCTCAGATCGTTGTCTCTTCAATTCATCCTATTCAGAATGGGAATGTCTACCTGGTACCAGTTCCACAATGAAACTTTGGAAACAGATTATTAATTCTAGGTTTCTCAGGGATATAGATGCCAAAGCCAAGTGCCATAGGAAGGAGTTTTATTTTAGGATAGAACACATCCAGGAACTCATTCATACTTGGTTTAGATGATACAGAAGACAAGATTTTGGACTTAGAGTTTATGCTAGAATGGGTAGTGAAAGAAGATAGCTATAAATACCAGATATAACCATGTGGCCAACTGTGGAAATGAGAACTGTAATTGTTATGAGTATTTGTTTCTTGTTTTGTTATGAATATGTTTGTGTGTGTCTATAGTAAATATCTTTGTTTTCCTCCCTCTTTTTATCTCATTGCTTATGATAAAGTATAAGATATAAAAGCATTTTTGTATGTTAGTTGCATCGTGTTAGGTGGAATTATGTCTTGGTTATTTATTTGTAGATTACGTGTGTTTTAAGTAGATACATATGAGTGCCAACTTGACAAAAGATGACTGTGATAGTTATTTTTATGTGTCACCTTGGCCAGGCTCTTATTGCCAGTTGTTCAGCCAAATACTGTTGTGAAATATTTACATGTGGTATATCAGTTGCCCTTAGGTAGAACATTACTTTCCCTAATGCAATACAATTTAATATATCCATTATAACGTGATGAAATTACTTTTTATCTAGTGTTAGACAATGTAATCACCTTGTTTAGTATCATCTAATGTAATTAGTCAATCAGTTGAGGTTATGCAAATATAGAATGGTTTCTAAATCTAATCACTTCTGAATCACAAAAAGACCAGAATAAACACAGAGACACATATACAGGAAGAAAAGCAAGATAAATAGCGGAGACATATACATCTGCAAGAATTGCTGGAAGCTATGAGAAGATGAAATAAACAAGGAAGAACTTTCACTAGAGCCCTGAATTTAGACTTTAACCTATGATCAGGAATCAATGGTATTGAAGGAAGAAGTTGAAGCTGTATTGAAGGCATTGGCAAAAAACAAGGCTCCTGGAGTTGATGGAATAGCAATTGAGATATTTTAACAAACAGATGCAGAGCTGGAAGTACTCATCTATGCCAAGAAATTTGGAGGACAGCTACCTGGCCAACTGACTGGAAGAAATCCATATTTATGCACATTCCAAAGAAAGGTGATCCAACTGAGTGTGCAAATTACTGAACAATATTGTTGATACCACATGCAAGTAAAATTCTGCTCAAGATCATTCAAAAGCTATTACAACAATATATTGACAAGGAACTGCCAGAAATTCAAGCAGGATTCAGAAGAGGACATGGAACCAGGGAAATCATCGCTGATGTCAGATGGATCTTGGCTGAAAGCAAAGAATACCAGCAAGATGTTTACTTATGTTTCACCGAATATGCAAAAACACTTGACTGTGTGGATCATACTAAAGTATGACTAACGTTGCGGAGAATGGGAATTCCAGAACATCTAATTGTGCTCTTAAGGAATCCGTATATGGATCAAGAGACAGGCATGCAAACAGCACAAAGGGACACTGCATGGTTTAAAGTCAGGAAAGGTGTGCATCAGGGTTATATCCTTTCACCATACCTTTTTATCTGTATGCCTAGCAAATAATCTGAGAAACTGGATTCTGTGAAGAAGAACAAGGCATTAAAATTGGAGGACACTCATTAACAACTTGAGTTACGCAGAGCACACCACCTTACTTGATGGAAATGAAGAAGATTTGTGGCATTTACTGATAAAGATCAAGGACCACAGCCTTCAGTATGGATTGCACCTTAACATCAGGAAAACAAAACTCCTCACGTCTCTACCAGTAAGCAACATTGTCACAAATGGAGAATGGACTGAGGTTGTCAATGATTTCATTTTACTTGAGTCCACGATCAATGCCCTTGGAAGCAACAGTAGAAAAATAGAAACGCATTGCACTGGGAAAGCCTGCAAAGGACCTCTTCAAAGTATTCAAAAGTAAGGATGTCACCTTGAAGACTAAAACGTACCTGACCCAAGCAATGGTATTTTCAATCATATCATAAATACATGAGAAAGCTGGACTATGAAGACAGAAGAAGAATTGATGCCTTTGAATTGTGGTGTTGGAGAATGTTGACTGTATGATGGACTGCCCAAAGAACAAACAGATCTGTTCTGGCAGAAGTACCACTGGAGTGTTCCTTGGAAGCAAGGATGACAAGACTGCGTCTCACATGCTTTGGACGTGTTGTCAGGAAAGATCAGTCCCTGGAGGAAGAAATCATGCTTGGTAGAGTGGAGGGTCAGCAAAAAAGAGGAAGACCCTCAATGAGATGGATCGATACTATGGCCGCAATAATGGGCTTAAGCATAAAAATGATTGTGGGCATGACCCAAGACAGGGCAGTGCTTTGTTCTGTTGTGCATATATGTGGTCGCTATGAGTCAGAACTGACTTGACGACACCTAACAACAACAGCCTCCTGAACTGTGGGAAAATAAATTTCTATTTCTTAAAATGATCCATTTGTGTGATAGCAGCACTAGTTAATTAAGACAGCAAGCAAACAAATGGACAAAACGTGTGGCATACCGATTCATCTGCTTATCTAGCATTCAGCCCTGAGCTAGGATCAGAGAAACCAAGGAAGTTGCTTGCTTGAGGTTACTGGGGGGAAAACTGGGACTGTATTATGGTGTTCTAGATCTAGAACTAATACTGACATTGAATTTTATCTGAATGCTTTGTTTAAAAGAAATTCTCCACTCTTGTATTATTCTGAAATGATTTGATGCAAACATGGACCGGATAGACTTACTGATCCCATCTGTTTTAATTAACTTTTTTTTTCTTAAAATAGATTCTTGTTTAACTCCCAGATGTTTCTCTACTTCAGTTTCACAATATCCGGTGCATAACCTTTATCTCTCATGATCCCGATGGCCTTATCAAATGAAAAAAACACATTTCCAAACAAACTGGCCCAGTTGCAACATCAGCAAGTAACAAATGTTCGCTGGAAACAAACTCATTAGCTGTCTTTAGAAATTACAGTCCATCTTTTTGGTGGAGTCAAATCTAGGTTTGTGTCTGAGTTTTCTCCCTTATCCTATGTTTTCCTATTCCTTTTGTCTCCACCCTCCATTACTAACTTGTGGTACAGTGGTTAAAGCTCCCAACTGAAAGATGAAAGGTCAGTGATTGGAATCTGCCAGCTCTTCTGCTGTGGCACTCTGCTTCCGTAAAGATTCATAGCCTTGCAAACCCTATGGGGTGTTACTTCTCTGCCCTATAGGGTCACTAGGTGAGACTCTGGTAGCACAGTGGTTAAAAACTCCAAAGCTAACCAAAAGATTAACAGTTAAAATTCAACTACTCCTTGGAAACCATATAGGGCAATTCTACTCTGTTCTTCAGGGATGCTATGAGCTGAAATTGACTCAGTGGCAGTGGGCTTAGTTTAGGTGTTTTGTAGTTTGTTTCACATAGGGTTTTTTTTTTTTTGACATCCTGGATTAGATTTTTTTCCTAAGTATTTCTTTTTTTTTGGAGCTATTATAAATGGTAATGTTTTCCTGATTTCCTTTTCATTGTTCTCTTCATTGGTGTATAGAATTTAACTGATTTTTTTGTATGTTTGCCATATGTCCTGCTGTTCTGCTGAATCTATTACTTCTGGTAGTTTTCTCACAGAGTCTTTTGAATTTTCTACATATGGTATCAGATCATTCTCAAATAGAGACAGTTTTACTTCTTCATTACCAATTTGAATATACTTTTTTTCTCTTTCTTGCCTTTTTATTCAAGCTAGGACTTCCAGCACAATGTTAAATAAGAGTAGTGATAAAGTAGTAGAAACCTTGATGGTGCAGTGACTAAGTGCTACAGCAGCTAACCAAAAGTTTGGCAATTCAAATCTACCAGGTGCTCTTTGGAAACTCTATGGGGCAGTTCTGCTCTGTCTGTAGGGATTGCTATGAGTTGAAGTTGACTCGACAGCAGTGGGTTGTGTTTTTTTTTTTTTTTTTGGTTAGTGATAAAGTGCATCCTTGTCTTGTTCCTGTTCTCAAGGGGAATGTTGCCAACCTCTCTCCATTAAGAATGATGTTGGCTGTTGGTTTTGTATAGATGTCCTTTATTATTGTGTTGAGGAATTTCCCCTCTATACCTGTTTTATTGAGAATCTTGGTCAGAAATGGGTATTGGACTTTGTTGAATGCCTTTTCTGCATCAGTTGAAATGATCATGTGATCTTTTTTTTTCTTTTTTGTAGTGGGTTACATGACTGATTTTCTAATGTTGAATTATTCTTGCATATCTGGTGTGAATCTTACTTGATTACAGTGTATTATTTTTTTGATGTGGTAGTGAATTCTGTTGGCTAGAATTTTGTGGAGAATTTCTGCATCTATACTCATGTAAGAGGCTTGTAATTTTCTTTTTTGTGGTGTCTGTGCCTGGTTTTGGTATCAGGATTATGCTGGTATCATAGAATGAATCCAGAAATATGTCTTCCCTTTCTATGATCTAAAAATAGTTTGAGTAGTACTGATGTTAGTTCTTCTTGAATGTTTGGTAGAATTCTCCAGTGAGGTTATCTGGATTTTTTTTGTTGTTGTTGGCAGTTTTCTTTTTACTCACCTTTTCAGTCTCTTCTTTTGTTATGAGTCTTTTCAGATTTTCAACTTCATTTGTGTTAGTGTGAGTAGGTAGTGTGTTTCTAGAACTGCATCCCTTTCCTCTAGGTTTTTAAATTCTTTGAGTTATAGTTTTTCATATTACTCTGTTGGTGATTCTTTTTATTTCATTTGAATCTGTTGTAAAGTCCTTCATTTAATTTCTTATTTGGGTTATTTGCATCTTCTCCTGATTTTCTTTTGTCACTTTGGCTACTGGATTGTCAATTTTGTTGATCCTTTCAAAGAACAACCTTTGGTTTTGCTGGTTCTTTTTCTATCCTCTGTTCATTTTTCCTTCTCTAGTCTTTATTGTTTCATTTCTTCTGTTGGCTGTGGACTCTTTCTTCTTCAAGTTGTGTAGTTAATGTTCTGATTTTGGCCCATTTTTTTGATGAGTGCATCTATTGGTATAAACTAACCTCTGTGCATTGCCTTTGCTGTGTCTCAGATGTTTGGGTATGATGTGTCTTCATACTCGTTTAATTTCAAGAATCCGTGGGATTCCAACTTTGATTTCATTTATTACTCAGGAGTTCTTAAGCAGGGTATTTTTCAATTTCCATGTAATACGTTTTGTTCTTTGTTCTTCCTATTAATTTCTACTCAGATGACTTTGTGTTCAGAGAAGATACTTTGTATTATCACAGTTTTGAATTTTGTTGTGGGTTGCTCTGTGGCCTAAGATGTGGCCTATTCTGGAGACCATTCCATGTGTGTTGGAAAAAAATGTGTACTTTGCAGCTGTTGGGTGGACTGTTTTATACATATATGTGTATGAGTTCAAGTTGGCTGATTATGTCCTTTAGATTTTCTTATCTTTGTTGAGTTTCTTTCTAGATGTTCTGTCCTTTACCAAGAGTGGTGTGTTTAAGTCTCCTGCTATTCTTGTGGAACTGCCAATTCCTCTTTTCAGTGCTGTTAGAGCTTGCTTTACATATTTTGGATCCCTATCATTGGGTGCATAGATATTTATTATGGTTATGTCTTCATGATAAATTGCCCTTTACTTATCATATAGTGCCTTTCTTTGTCTTATGGTGGATTTTTTTAAAGTTTGTTTTATAAGAGATTATTATTGTGATTCATGCTATGTTTTGGGTAGCTGTTTGCTTTTTTTAATCCTTTGACTTTTTTAATGTTTATGCCTTTGTTTCTAAGGTGTGTCTCTGGTAGACAGTGTATTGTTAGACCTTGTTTTTTATTCATTCTGTCACTCTCTGCTTCTTTATGGGTATATTTAGGCCATTTAAATTCAATGTAATTATTGACAGGAGTGAGTTTATTGCTGTCATTTTGTAGCACTTTTTTGTAGCGCAGACATTTTCTTAGTTCTGCTTACTGTCTTGAATTCATATTGTTTGTGAATTTTTTCCATTTCTTTTGTTTTTGCAGATTTTATTTTTTACCGAGACTTCATGTTTTGGTTTTTCATTTTGATGAGTAAATTTGTTAACTTTCTTTGTGATTATTTTAAAATGCATCCTTATCTTCCTAGGTTTGAACTATTCTGTTTTTACTTGGTTTTGTCTTGCCTTCCTCTCCACTGAGAAGTTCTACACCTGCACTATTTATTCCCTCTTTTGTTCTTCTGACATTGTAGTCCTGTGCAGGTTAACCTCTCTGGTCCCTATTGTAAATCTTTTGGTTTTCAACAGTCCTTGATAGTTAATTTCATAGGTTTCTATCTGAATAGTGTCATCTTGTGTCCTGGATTCTGTTGTCTGATTTGTCTGTTCTCAAGTTGTTGGACTTCCTTTGATAATTGTTTTAAGTTTGGTTTGGTGTTTACATATTCCTTTAAGTTCTGTTTACCTGGGAATGTCTTAATTGCACCATCATATTTTAATGAGAGTTTTCTAGGATATATTATTCTTGTTGGGCAATTTTTTTTCTGTCAGGATTTGATATGTGATCCCATTACCTTCTTGCTTACATGGTTTTTGCCTAGGAATCAAAGTTTATTCTTATTTTTCCCCCTTTGTATGTGACTTTTCATTTTTTTCAAGCTACTCTCAGTTTTCTTACTTTGTTTTTGGTTTTAGTGTGTGCCATTATGACATGCCTTGGTGGTTTTCTCTTGGGGTCTATCCTATATGGGGTTTGTTGAACTTCCTGGACGGTCAGCTTTTCACCTTTTGTGGTATTAGGGAAGTTTTCTGTCAGCCATTCTTCAGCAATCCTTTCTGAGATTTCTGTTTTCTCTGTGTGTTCTGGAACTCCAACCACTCCCAAATTTTTGGTTTTGATTGTATCCCACATCATCCTCAGGATTTCCTCATTCTTCCCTCTGATTATTCCTTAAACAAAATGGTATCCAAGTATTTGTCTTCAGTTTTGCTGATCTTATTTCCTATTGTTTCAAACATGCTCCTCAAGCCTTCTACGACATGTCCATATCTGAAATCATGTTGCTTATCTTTTGCATTTCTAATTGCTGTTTTTAAGTGATTACTAGTTGTGAATTTATTTTGACATTTTGCTCTGGTATTATTTTCCTGAATCCTTCCACTTTTTTGGTTCATATTTTCCATGAACATGTCTGCCCTTTACATGAATTTGTCTATTTTTTCTTCATTTTTGTCTGCCTTTTGCTTCAGCTCTTGGATAAATTTGAACATTAGTGATTCTATTCCCCTGCCAGGTGGTTCTAGTGAATTTTCTTCTACAGCAAGTCATCTGGTGTTTATTTTATATGCCTACTCTAACCATCCTAGCCTGTTATTTTTTTTTATTTTTAATATTGTCTGCTGACTTTGGGACCTTCAATAGTTGTTTTCTTCATTTTTGATTATAGATTTTTTGTTTGTTAATTTTGCCCTGCTTTTTTTATTTGGTTATGTCTTAGCTAGTGGGCTGTACATTCTTTGTTGTTTGTTCATCTCTGGGCATGATATTTTTCACTCCCTTGTCCAATGGGCACAGCCACCCACTCAGTAAAGTACAGCAGGGCAGATCTAACTGAAGGGGAGGTCTGGGATTTTTTTTGTGACATGTACTGTGGCTAACAGGTCAGGCTGGGGGTCAGTGTGGGGCAAGTTACAATAAGCCATACTTCCACTTCTCTGACGTACTATGTTCAGTTTATGGTGTAGGTAGGCAAGAAGGAGGGATGAGATTGTGATATGTGTCACTGAAATAGGTATGGAAGAGAAAGACACAGGAGCCAAAAATGTAGTGCTGAAGGAGTACCATTGAAAGAGAAAGACAAAAAACTGATAAATGAAGTAAAATAGCCAGCCAAGTGCCATCAAATAAAAAGAATAAATAATAATTTTTTTAAAAGAAATGTCCCCAGGGACCCCACTCGTATCTGAAGATGTGGCTCCCAGACCTCAGGCATAGTCCCTATAGAAAAGGTGAAGATGGTACACAGAGCCAGGTATTCAGGAGACAAGAGAAGAAGGAAAATAAAGAGAGATGAGAAAAAACAAAAACCAAAAAGGAAATAAAGACAAAGTATATAATTTTTTGTTTTAAAGAAAGAAAGCTGTTTTAGGTTGAATTATGTCCTCTGCAAAAAAATGTGTGTAGCAATTTGGCTAGGCCTTGATTCCTGGTATTGTGTGATGCTCCTATATGTTGTAAATTCTGCCTCTATGATGTTAATGAAGGAGAATAGGTGGCTGTTCTGTTGGTGGTAGAGGACACAAAGTGTAAGATTGCATTGTGTCTTGAGGCAATCTCTTGAAATATAAAGGAAAGGGAAACAAGCAGAGAGTGGGAGACTTCATACCAACAAGAAGTAGTACTGGGAGCACAGCATATTTTTTGGAAAGGATCTGGGGTCTCTGTGTCTCAGAAGCTCTAAGTCCAGGGGAAGATTGACATCAAGGACATTCCTCTAGAGCTAACAGAGAAAGCCTTCCCCTGGAGCTGATACCCTGAATTTGGACTTATAGCCTACTAGGCTATGACAAAATAAAATGTCTCAATGTTAAAGCCATCCACTTGTGGTATGTTTGTTATGGCAGCACTAGGTGACTAAAATGAAAGCCCCACAAGTATCATATGATCTTGGCTTCATAGACTGTGGAAGTATCTCCCAGGCTGCATGGCTAGAAGGCATGGAGATGGCACACAGTGCTAGGTATTCAGGAGACAAGAAAAGAAGGTAAGCAGAGAGAGATGAGAGGTGAAAAAAAGAAAAAGAAAAAGAAAATAATAAAATAAATGTCTCAAGGGATCTCATTGTCACAGATACACAGACTGGGTAAGTGGCTCCTAAGCTGCACAGTACCGCCTTACTAGAAGGGGTGGAGATGGCACACAACACCTGGTATTCAGGAGACAGTACACAAGCTAAGTAGAACTGAGTAAAGATGAGAAATCAGGAAATGAAAGGCAAAAAGGAAAAGAGAAAATAAACAAAAAGTAAATCCCCAGGGATCTTACCAGCATAAAAAATTTTCCAACAGAACAGCACTTCACAGCTTGTTAAAAAGAAGCAAAGATGACACATGTAGCCAGGTGTTTAAGAGAAAGGAGGGGGAGGGGGCTGCAGAGTTAGGGAAGGAATCAAAAGAAGTGGAAAAAAAAACCAAAGCCACCAACAAAGAAATGACATTGATGAAGCAGGCTGGTGTGAGCAGGACAAATCCAAGAAGCATAGATCTGGCACCTCCCATGCCTTGGTTGCTTGGCCCACTGAGAAGCAGTGGAGGCCAAGTGGGTGGAGGACTAATGGAGGATGGGAAAGCATGTATCACTAGTAACTGGGTTCTCTGTCTCTTTCTAGGAGCTCTGTGAAGCTGCTGTCCTGCACTCCTTGTCCACAGATCTCTAGGAAGTCCAAGATGTCAAATCCATGCTGCATTATCTGATGGAGGACATCTGTTTGTATCTCTCCTCACTGTTCTCTGTCAATTTCTTATTCCATTCAATATTTGATTGAGTTTTTTATTCCTGTATTTAACCTTAGGGTTCCAAGATTGACATTTGCATCTGTTTTACTTAGTTTTTCAGGAGTTTGCTGTGGAGGGATGGCATGGCACTTCCACCTATAGTATCATGTTTATGCCATCCCTTGATTTGCATTTTATTAGTGATTAATGATATTGAAAGGTGATCCATAGAGTTAAAAAATGATTTAACTATGTAAGTAATATCACACAAAAGTAAAATTTTGCTGATTATTATTCAAAACTGGTTGCAGCTGTACATCAACAGGAAACTGTCTGAAATTCAAGTCTGATTCAGAAGAGGACATGAAACAAGGGATGTCATCGATGTATCATGAAGATCATGGTTGAAAGCAGAAAATGCCAGATATATGTTTACCTGTGTGTATATTATAACAAATTATGGATAACATTGTGAAGAATGGTAATTGTAGAACACTTATGAGGAAACTACATAAACCAAGACAGTCACTTCAACAGAACAAGCAGATGCTATATGGATTTAAGTCAAGAAAGGTGTGTGTCAGGTTTATCCTTTCATCATATTTATTCAGTCTGTATGCTGAGAAATAATCCACGAAGCTGAGCTAGATGAAGAAGAGGGCAGCATCAGGATAGGAAGAAGACTCATTAACAGCCTGTGATATGCAGATGGCACAACTTTGCTTGCTGAAGTTGGAAAAGACTTGAGCACTTGCTGATGAAGATTAAGACTACAGCCTTCAGTATGGATTACACCTCTAATATAAGGAAAACAAAAATTCCTTACAGCTGGACCAAGAAGCAATATCATGATAAATTAAGAAAAGTTTGAAATTGTTAAGGATTTGATTTTACTTCGATCTACAGTAATCTCCCATGGAAGCAGAAGCCAAGAAGTCAAAGGACGCATTTTATTGGACAAATTTGCTGCAAAGATTTCAGTTTAAGCACAAAGGTGCACTTGACTCAAGCCATGATGTTTCAATCACTTCATAGGCATGTGAAAGCTGAACAGTGAATGAGGAAGATGACGGAAGAATTGGTGCCTTTGAATTACGGCATTGGGGAAGAATATTGAGTGTATCATGGACTACCGGAAGAACAAATAGTTTGTATTGGAAGAAGTATAGCCAGAATGCTTCTTAGAAGCAAGGATGGAGAAACGTTGTCTCATATACTTGGAACACGTTATTAGGAGAGACCCGTCTCTGGGGGACATAATGCTTGATGAAGTAGACGGAAATTATGTAGACCCTAAGTGTGATTGGTTGACACAGTGGCTGCAACAATTGGCTCAAACAGAACCATGGTTGTGAGGATAACACAGGATCAGGCATTATTTTATTTGGTTGAACATAGGGTCACTATAAGTCTGAACTGACTCAAGAGTAGCTAACAACAGCAATCTTTTCATTACTTATTGGAAATTTGTATATCTTCTTTGGAGAATGTCTATTCAAATCTTTTGGCTTTACCCTCATTTTTCTAAAATTTTATTTATTTTGATGTTGAGAATACATACACTGAAACATATAAATCTATCACTTTCTATATATATAATTTTGTGATATTGATTACATTTTTCAAGTTATGTAATCATTCTCACCATCTTTTTCTGAATTGTTCTTCCCATTTAACACAAACTGCTCCCTGACATTGTATTGTTCTCATTTTGATTCCGTATGGATAGATCCTTACAGAGCACAATGCTCAAGGCAGATATTCTCTACTAATTAACTAAAGTATTGTGTGCTTTTAAGAAGACTTTAAAGGATATTTTTGGTTTAACATTTAAAGGTTACATTATGTCAATAGTTTCAGGGGTTCATTCCAGTCTCTATAGTTCCAGAAAGACAATTTGAAATTGTATTCTGCATTTTACCCCTTTTGTTAAGTGTTCTTTTACAGAATCTTCTACCAAAATGTTCAGTAATGGTAGCTGGGTACCATTGAGTTCTTCTAGTCTCATAATAAAGGAAGCAGTTGTTTATGGACACAATTAGCCACACATTTAATATCCTTCTCCTATTCCAGACTCTTCTTCATTTTTTATTGCTCCAGGAAGATGGAGATCAATTGTTGTGCCTTGTTTTAATTGGGTTATTTACCTTCTCATCATTGAGTTACAACAAGCTATTTATTTTGAATTAAAAATACCTTATCAGATATATGATTTGCTAATATTTTCTCCCATTTTGTGTTGTCTGTTCACATTCTTTATGGTATCCTTTGAAACGTGAAGCATATACATAGAGTCTAATATCTCTTATTTTCTCTTGTTTCTTGTCATTTGGGTGTTGTTTCAAAGACACCATCATTTAAATCATTATCACAAATATTCAAGTATTTTCTTCTAACAATCTTATTTCTTTAGTGCATTCATTTAGGTCTTTGATTCATTTTTAGTTAATTTTGTGTATGGTGTAAGGTAAAGCTTTTACACATAAAGTGTTTTCCCAGCACCATTCATCAAAAGACTAATCTTTCTCATTGAATTGTCTTGACATCCTTGTTGAAAATTAATTGCTAATAAATATAAGGGTTTATTTCTGGTCTTTCAGTTCTATCATATCAATCAATATGCCTATGCTTGTGCTGATATCACACTGTCTTGATTATTACAGCTTTGTAGTAAGATTTGAAATCGCAAAGTGTAAGTTCTACAACTCTGTATTTCTTTTTCAAGATTGTTTTAGTCATTTGGGTCTTTTGCATTTCCACCTGAATTTTAGCATCAGATTTTCTTTTTTAAAAAAAAACGTTTTATTATGCTTTAAGTAAAAGTTTGCAATCCAGATCAATTTACCATATAAAACCCAGAACAGACACCACCATGCCACTCTAACTGCTCTTTCCACCTTCCCTCCAACCCAGCCATGACTGCACACTACTTTCTACCTTGAACTTCTCGTATCCATTCAGCCAACTCCCATTCCCTTTTGCCCTCTAATCTCACTTCTAGAGAGGAGTTGCTCAGGCAGCCTCATATATACATTTGAGCCAAGAAGCATATTCTTTTCCAGTATCACTCTATGTCTTATAATCTAGTCCAGTCATTGTCTGAAGAGTTGGCTTTTATATTGGTTTCAGCTCTGAGATAACAGAGGCCAGGGGCCTTGTCTGCAGGGGACCCTCCAATCAAATCTGGTCTTTTAATAAAGTTCTCTTTCTGTATACTCATTTTTCTCTTATACATCAGGAACCTTATGCTGTGTTCCATGTCAGGGCAGTCATTGGTGGTGGCTGGGTGCCATCTGTTTCTTCTGGTCTCGTGCTAAAGTAGTCTCTGGATTATATGGCACCTTCTGTATGCTGGGCTCATACTGTCCTCTGACTTTTGATGTCCTTTGTTCCCCTCTGCTCCAGGTATATTGGAAACAATTGATGCTACTTAGATGACAAGTTGCTACCTTTTAAGACTCAGGATGCCAAAATGATATGGAGAACATTTTCTTTAAAAATTTTTAGTTATGTCAGTTAGCCTAGATGTCTCCTGAAACCATGGTCCCAAGATCCCTGTTCCTGTTCCTCTGTCCTTCAAAATGATGGATATTTAGGAAACTGTTTAGGTTTGCTGTAGTCCAGCTGTGTTAACCTCCCTTCTATTGAGTGCTGTCATATCATTCACCTAACCCAATTTTGGTCTACTATCTAATGTATGAATACTTTTCTCCCTCCCTCCCTACCTTTGTAATCACAAACATTATCTTCTTCTGTGCTTAAACTTTTTCTTTATTTTTTGCCATTTTTTATTGTGATTAAGTGAACATATGTGATCTAAATAGCTTTAACTTGCCCACCTATCTGCAGCAACTTCTGCTCTCTCCACCCAGTGACAGCACACTCCTCCTTTCTATTCCATACTTCTAGTGTCTTCTCAACAAGCATCTGTCCCCTCCTCTCCATCCACTTTTCTCTCTTCTAGAAAGAGACCAGTAGGACTACTTCCTATAAATGCATAGAACCTTAAAGTACACACACCATATAGTCACACTGTATCCTTGTATCCAGTCCAGTCTTTTCAGAAGAGTTGACCTCACTACTCGTTTCTGGTCAGGGACAGCAGCATGTCTAGGGGTCATGTTCCCAGGGGAGCGTACAGGCTGTTTGACCATCAATTTAGGTCTCTTAAAAGAGACTTTTGGCTGCTGCTCCCATCTTTTTCTCATGTTGGCTCAGGGACTCTACATTGTGTCTCCTATGACGGCCATCTTTGGTGGTGGCTGGGCACCATGTAGTTCTTTCAGTCTGATGTTGATACAGTCTCCCATGCATATTGATCCTTCTGTTTCCTGGGGTCTTTTTGCTTGGTGTCTTTGATGTTTTCAGTGATCATCTGTTCCAGATGAGTTGGGATCATTTGGTGTACCTCGGATGGCAGCTTGCTAGCTTTAAGACCCCAGATGCCACTCTCCAGTATGGGGTGCAGAAGACCCTTTTAGCAATAGACTAGTTCTGCCAGTTGGCCTCAGTGTCCCCTGAACACATGGTCCCCAGAATCCCATCCCTGCTACACTATTCTTTGAAACATTGGGTTGAGTTTAGAAAACTTTTCCATTTATGGTGAAGTCTGGTTAAGTTGTGCTGCTCTCTACTGTGTGCTGTCACTGCTTTCACCCAACCAAATTTCTATCAAATATCTGATCTATGACTCAACCTTTCTCTTCCTTCCCACACTTGTAGCTGTCAAAAAGTCTTTTCTTCTGTGAATGCCTATTTTTAAGTCCTTGTAGAAGAGGTCTCATACAATATTCGTCCTTTTGCCACTGACTGATTTCACTCAGCATAATGTCTTCCAGTTGAAATCAGGTTATGGGATGCTTCTTAAAATCATCATTGTTCTTCTGGGTTGTCTTCACCCTGTGTGATTTTGGTCCTCAGTGAGCATCCATTCCTGCTGAGTTGGGACCATTTGCTGTGCCCTCGGATGGTGTTCTTTATCATTGCATAGTGTTCCACTGAGTATACTTATCGTAGTTTATTTATCCATTCATCTGTTGATAGGCATCTAGGTTGAATCCATCTTTTTGCTATTGTGGACAGTGCTGTAATAAACATCTGTGTGAATGTATCTGTTTGTGCGACTGCCTTTATTTCTGTAGGATATATTCTGAGCAATGGGATTACTGGGTCATATGGTATTTCCATTTCTAGCTTTTTTAAGGAAGTGACAAGTTGAGTTCCAAAGAGGTTGTACCATTTTGCATTCCCACCAGCAGTGTAGGAGAGTTCCAATCTCTACATAGCCTCTCCAGCATTTGTTGCTTTGTGTTTTTTGAATTGTGGCCAATCCTGCTGAGGTGAGATGGTATCTTGTTGTAGTTTTGATTTGAATTTTTCTAATAACTAATGATCATGAGCATAGGATGTCTTTCGGCTGCCCGGATGTCTTCTATGGTGAAGTGTCTGTCCATCTCCTTTGCCCATCACTTAATTGGGTTATTCACCTTTTTCTTGCTGGTATTTTGCAGCACCTCGTAGATTATGGAGATCAGTTGCTGGTCTGACATATAGTTGCGAAATATTTTTTTCCCATCCTGTAGGTAGTCTTTTAATTCTGTTAATAGTCTTTGGATGAGCAAGTGTTTGATTCTTAGTACCCATTTATCTATTTTCTCTTCTGTTGTTCGTGCTGTGTTTCTTAGATTTTTAAGTCTGTCTAAGCCATGTATTAGAACTTCCATTGTTGAGCATATTTTTTTCCTGCATGTTCTTTTCCATTTTAGGTTTGATATTTAGGTCTTCAATCCATTTTGAGGTAGTTTTTGTGCAAGGTGTGAGCTATGGGTCCTGTTTCAGTTTTTTGCAGATATCCAATTTTGCCAACAGCATTTGTTAAGGAGACTACTTTTACCCCAGTTTACAACCTTTGCGCCTTTGTCAATTATCAGCTGTTAATAAATGGATGGTGATATTTCTGGGGTCTCACTTCTGTTCTATTGGTCTATATGACTCTTTTTGTAACAGTATCAGGCTGTTTTTTTGCTACCATGGCAGTGTAGTAGGTTCTGAGGTCGGGTAGTGTGAGGACTCGCACTGTGTTCCTCTTCTTCAATAGTGCTTTACTTATCTGGGGTTTCTTCCCTTTCCAAAGCTGATAATTTGTTTCTCCATCTCATTAAAAAATGACACTGGAATTTGTATTGGGATTACATTATATATGTAGATCACTTTGGGTGAAATAGACATTTTTACAATGTTATGTCTTTCTATCCATGAACAAGATAGGTTTCTCCACTTATATAAGTCTCTTTTGGGGACTCGACCGCACTTGGCACTTGGCTTGGCTTGGTTTCTTGCAGTAGGATATTGTAATTTTTTCTGTATAGGTCTCTTGTTACTGTTTACATTTATTCCTAGGTATTTTATCTTCTTGGGGACTATAGTAAATGGTATTGATTTGGTGATTTCTTCTTTGATGCTCTCTTTGTGCATGTAAAGGAATCCTACCAATTTATTTGTGTTTGTCCAATAGCCTGATACTTTGTTGAGCTCTTCTTTTAATTCCAGTAGTTTACTTCTGTATTCTTTAGGATTCTCTGTGTATATGATCATATCATTTGCAAATAGGGAGATTTTTACTTCTTCTTTGCCAACGTGGATGCCTTGTCTAGTTGCTCTGACCAGAACCTTTAGCACAATGTTGAATAGAAGTGGTGACAGTGGGAATCCTTGTCTAGTTCCTGATCTCAAGGGGAATTCTTTCAGTGTCTTTCCACTCAGGATGATGTAGGCAGTTGGCTTTGTGTAGATGCTCCTTATTGTACTGAGCAATTTCCCTTGTATTCCTATTTTGCTGATAGTTTTTAACATCAATGGGTGTTTGACTTTGTCAAATGCCTTTTCTGCATCAATTGACAAAATCAGGTGATTCTTATTGTTTGTGCTATTTATATGGTTGATGACATTAATTGGTTTTCTGATGTTGAGTCAGCCTTGCATCTTGGTATGAATCCAACTTGATCATGATGAATTGTTTTTTTTGATATATTGTTGAATTTTATTAGCTAGGATTTTGTTGAAGATTTTTGCATCTAGGTTCATCAGTGATATTAGTCTGTAATTTTCTTTTTTTGTGGGATCTTTCCCTGGATTTAGTATCATGGTTATGCTGGCTTCATAGAATGAATTTGGGAGTATTCCATCCTTTTCTATGTTGTGAAACATTCTCAGTAGTATTGGAATTAACTCCTCTCTAAAAGCTTGATAGACTTCTCCAGTAAAGCCATCTGGGCCATGACTTATTTGGGTTGGGAGTTTTCCGCTAACCGTTTCAATCTCTTCTTTCATGACGGGTTCATTAAGTTGTCCCATTGCTCTTTGTCATAATTTTGGTAGGTGATATGAATCTAGAAATTGGTCGATTTCGTCTAGGTTTTCAAATGTGTTACAGTACCGTCTTTTATAGTATTCTGTTATGATACTTTTGATTTCAGTTGGATCTGTTGTGAAATCTTCCATCACCTTTCTTATTTGGGTTATTTGTTGCCTCTCCTGTTTTTCCTTTGTAAATTTAGCCAGTGGTTTATTGATCTTTTCAAAGAACCAACTTTTGGTTTTGTTAATTTTTTTTCAATTATTCTTCTATTCTCTAATTCATTTAGTTCTGCTCTAATCGTTATAATGTGCTTTCTTCTCATGCCTGATGGGTTCCTCTGTTGCTGTCTTTATACTTGTTCAAGCTGTAGGGCTAGTTCTTTGGTTTGGTTCCTGCCTTCATTCTAGATGTGTGCATTTATAGAGACAAACTAACCTCTGAGCACAGCTTTTGCTGTATCCCATAGGTTCTGGTAGAATGTGTTTTCATTCTCATTTGATTACATAAATTTCTTTATTGCACCTTTGATTTCTTCAGTAACCCAAGGATTTTTGAGCAAGGTGTTGTTCAGTTTCCATGAGTTCAAATTTCTCTCTATGTTTTTTCTGGTACTGATTTCAACTTTTATGGCTTAATGGTCCGAGAAGATTCTTTGCAATAATTCAACGGTTTGGATTTTGTTGAAGCTTGCTTTATGTTCTAATACATGGTTTATTCTAGAGAATGTTCCATGTGCATTGGAATAGAAGATGTGCTTACATGTTGGGGAAAAAGTTCTGTATGTTTGATGAAGCTTAATTGGTTCTTTGTCATAACAAGATCTTCTGTGTCTTTACTAAACTTTTTTTCTGGATGATCTGTCCATTACTAATAGTAGAGTGTTGACATCTCCTACTATTATTGTAGAGTGATGTATTTCATTTGTCTATGATGTCAGCATTTGTTCAATGTATTTAGGTGCTCTGGTTTGGGGTGCATAAATATTTAATATTGTTATATTCTGATTATGCATTCAACCTTTCAGTAATAAATAGTGACCATCCTTGTCTACCACAATGAAGCTTACATTACAATTTGTTATATCTGAGGTTAGTATTGCCACTCTTGCTCTTCTCTGTGTGTTGTTAGTATTTTTCCGTCCTTTGATTTTCACTTTGTTCATGTATCTGAGTCTAAGGTGTGTTTCTTGTAAGAGACATGTAGATGGATCGTGTATTTTGATCCAGACTTTCGATTTCTGTCTTTTTATTGGAGCATTTAGATTTTTTACATTCAGTGCAATTATTGATAGGTATGTGTTTGGTGCTGTCATTTTGATGCCTTTATTTTTGTGTTGTTCATGTTTTCTTTGCTTTTCTTAATATTTTGTTCTGGATCGCGTTTCTTTATGGGTTTACTTTTCATCTTTTTCAGTGTTTGTTTTATATTTGTTGAGACTCCTGTATTATGTTTTTTGTTTTGATATATAGCATTGTTGGGTTGCTTTGCAGCTACCTCTTGCTCCCCCTTAATATTCTAAATTTAAACCAGTCTTTAATCTCTATACATCTCCTTAATTTCCTCTCAGTCTGAAAGGGTCATAACTATGGTAACCTATCCATCTTTTTACTGTGATGATGTCATAGTTATCATGATCAGATCTCTGGTTCCTTACTTTTAATATCTTAGCTTTGATTGATCGTTGTGACTTTCCTAATTGAGTGGGACTTTGCATGCTCTGCTCTTCATTGCCTCCTTAAATATACAACTGATGTTATCGTTTTTCTGAACAAAGGGCTTCTTTCAGTATTTTTTGTAGTTTTGCTTTGGTTTTAGCAAATTCTCTAAGCTTATGTTTGTCTGAGAATGTCCTTATTTCACCATCATATTTGAGAGACAATTTTGCAGGATATACAATTTTTGGTTGGAAATTTTTCTCCTTCAAGGTTTTGTATGTGTCATCCCATTGTCTTCTTGTCAACATGGTTTCTGCCAAGAAGTCAGACAAAAGCAGACAGGGCTTCCCTTTGTACATTAGTTTTGCTTTAAGCCTTGATGGCTTTAAGTGCTTCTCTTTATGTTTCACTTTATTAAGCCTGATTATAATATGTCTTGGTGTCTCTCTTTTAGGGTCTAACTTTTGTGGTGTTTGATGAGCATCTTGAATATTTATGTTCTCTTCTTTCATGATGTCAGGGAATTTTTCTGTCAGCAACTCATCGACAATTCTCTCTGTATTTTCTGCTGTCTTTCCCTGTGCAGGAACTCCAGTTGTTCATAAATTATTCCTCTTGATAGAGTCCCACATGCTTCTTAATGCTTCTTCATTTTTCTGGTTTCTTTTCTCCGATTTCTCCTCATCAATGTTGGTGTTAGTTGCCTTACCTCAGGTTCACTAATTCTGTGTTACAATTCCTCTAACCTACTCTCTTGACTTTGCATTGAGTTGTCTAATTCTGTAACTTTGTTATTGATCTCCTAGATTTCAGATCATTGATGTTGTAGCAGTTCACAGACCTGACTTAATTTTTCATTTTGTTCTGCTACATTTTGCTCAGTCTCTAGAAGGGCTCTATGCACAATTGTATGTTCTACCTGTGATAATTTCAGAAACACTTCTTCATCTAGAAAGTTGTTTGAATGTTTAATTTGGGAGATTGAAGAGATGTGTGCCTAGTCTGCCATCTTGCCCTCACCCCCGAAATATTTTCTTAAGTTTTTATAATAATGGTTTCATACAATATTTGTCCTTTTGCATCTGATTAATTTCACTCAGCATAATGTCTTCCAGATGGTTCATGTTATACTTATAAACATCATCATTGTTTTTATCTTTGCATAGTATTCCATTGTATAAATATATCATAGCTTATTTATCCATTCATCTGTTGATGGGCACCTAGGCTGAATACATCTTTTGCTATTGTGGTCAATGCTGCAGTAAACATTGATGTGCATGTAGCAGTTTGTTTGACAGTCCTTCTCTACGATATATTCTGAGAAGTGGGATTGCCAGATCATATGATATTTCTATTTCTGACTTTTTAAGAAAGTACCAAATTGATTTCCAAAGTGCTTGCACCATTGTACATTCCCCCACCAGAAGTGTAGAAGAGTTCTAGTCTTTCCACAACCTTTCCAATACTTCTTATTTTGTGTTTTTTTTTTTTTTTTATTAGTGTCATGCTTGTTGGAGCCAGATGGTATGTCATTGTTGTTTTGATTTGGATTTCTTTGATGGCTAACGATCATGAGCATTTCCTTATATATCTGTTAGCCTTCTGGTTGTCTTGTTTGGTTAAGTGCCTGTTCATATCCTTTGCCTATTTTGAATTAGGTTATTTGTTTTCTCCTTGTCGAGGGTTTGCATTACCTTGTAGAGTATGGAGATTCAACAATGATTGGACTTGTGGTAGCCAAAAATTCTTTCCCACTCTGTAGGTAGCCTTTTCGCTCTTTTGGTCAAGTCTTTGGGTGAGCATATGTGTTTGATTTTTAGGAGTTCTCAGCTATCTATTTTCTCATCTGGTGTTTTTGCATTGTTAGTAATTTCTTGTAGTCTATTTATGCCACATATTAGGGCTTCCAGCACTGTTCCTATTTTTTTCTTCTATGATCTTTATTGTTTTAGATTTTATACTTAGGTCTCTGATCCATTTTGAATTAGTTTTTGTGCATGGTGTGAGATATGAGTATTGTTCCATTTTGGAGGGAGGACAGATATCCAGTTATGCAATCACAGTTTGTTAAAGGGACTATCTTTTCCCCAGTTCATGGCCTTTGAACATTGTCACATATCAACTACTCACAGGTAGATGATGTTGTATCTGGATTCTGAATTCTGTTACATTGATGTACGTATCTGTTTTTGTATGAGTACTAGGCTATTTTGACTACTGTGACAGCTTAATAGATTTTAAAGTCAGGTAGAGTGAGGCCTCCCACTTTGTTCATCTTCTTCAGTAATGTTTTACTTATCCTAGGCTTCTTCCCTTTCCATATGAAGATGGTGATTTGTTTCTACATCTCATTAAAAAATGCCATTGGAATTTGTATTTGGACTACATTGTATGTATAGATAAATTATGGTAGAACAAACATTTTCATGATGATAAGTCTTCCTATCGATGAACAAGGTAAGTTTTTTTTTTTTTTATTTATATAGGTCTCTTTTGGTTTCTTGCAGTAGAATCTGGTAATTTTCTTTGTATACCCCAACTAAAACCAAACCTCGTGCTGTTGAGTAGATTCTAACTCATACTGACCCTACAGGGCAGAGTAGAACTGCACCATAGAGTTTCCAAGGAGCACCTGGTCGATTCAAACTGCAGATCTTTTGGTAAGCAGATGCAGCACTTAACCACTGTGCCACCAGGGTTTCTTTGTATAGGTGTTTTAAATCTCTGGTTAGATTCATTCTTAGGTACTTTAATTTCTTGTGGTATATAGTAAATGGTAATGATTTTGCGATTTACTCATTGATGATCTCTTTGTTGGTGTAAAGGAATCCAACTGATTTATGTATGTTAATCTTGTGTCCTAATACTTTACTGAACTCTTTTATTACTTCCAGTAGAGTTCTTTTCTTTTCTTCTTCTTTTTTTGTGTGTGTATTCCTTAGGGTGTTCTGTATATAAGATCATATCATCTGCAAATACAGATACTATTACTTCTTTATCTTGCCTTATTGCTCTGGCTAGAGCATCCAGGACAATGTTGAATAACAGGGGTAACAATGGACATCCTTGTCTAGTACCTGTCATCAACAGGAATTCTTTCCATTTAGGATGCTGTTGGCTATTGGCTTTGCATGCCAAGAGGAATTTCCATTCTATTTTTATTTTGCTGAGAGTTTTTAACATTAATGGGTGTTAGACTTTATCAAATACCTTTTCTTCAGCAGTTGATAAAACCAAGGAGTTCTCATCTTTTGTTTTATTCATATAGTTGATTACATTAATTGTTTTTCTAATGTTCATGTTTTGGCTTTGGCTGGCGATGTTCAACCATCCCTTTATCCCTGGTATGAATCCTATTTGGTCATGGGAAATTATATTTTTGATACGTTGTTGAATTCTACTGGATAGAGTTTTGTTGAGGATTTTGGCATCTAAGTTCATGAGATATATTGGTCTATATATAATTTTCCTTTTTTTGTACTGACTTTACCTGGTTTTGGTATTAGCATTATACCAGCTTTGTTGAATGAATTTGGAGCATTTCCTCCTGTTCTGTACTCTGGAATACCTTTAGTAATAGTGACGTTAACTCTTCTGTAAACATTTGGTAAAATTCTCCAGTGAAGCCATCAGGGCCAGGCTTTTTTAGATTGGGAAGTTTTTTGTTTACCTTTTCAATCTCTTCTTTTGTGATGGGTTTATGTAGTAGTTCTACTTCTGTTTGAGCTCGTTTTGGTAGGTGATGTGTTTCTAGAAATTTGTCCATTTCCTCTAAGTTTTTGAATTTATTATAGGACTATTTGTCATAGTATTCTGTTGCCAAGCCAAGCCAAGTGCCAAGGAAGTATTCTGTTACAATTCTTTTAATCTCATTTGGGTCTGTTGTGATATGGCCCATTGTCATTGAACTGTGATCCCCAAAAAATGTGTGTAGCAGTTTGGCTCAGCCATGATTCCTGGTATTGTGTGATGTTGCTTTATGATGTAAATCCTGCCTCTGTGATATTAATGAGAGAGGATGGGCCTATTTGTGTTGGTGGGGTAGGTCTCAACAATGAAAGATTGTTTGTGCCTTTAGGTAGTCTCTTGGGATACAAAGAAAAGATGCTAGCAGAGAGGTTTGGGGACTTCATGCCATCAAGAAGGAAAGCACTGCAAGGAGCTGAGTGCTTCCTTTAGAAAGGACTGGGGTCCCTGTACCTCTGAACTTTCTAGTGGAGGGTAAGTTTGATGACTAGGACCTTCCTCCACAGTCAGCAGAGAAAACCTTTCCCTAGAACTGACACCCTGAATTTGGACTTCTGGCCTACTGGACTGTGACAAAATAAAGTTTCTCTTTTTAAAGCTATCTGCTTGTATTTCTGTTAAAGCAGCACTAGTTGACAACACCCATGCCATTTCTTATTTGAGTTTGTTTCTTTTCCTGTTTTTCTTTTGTCAGTTTGGCCAATGGTTTATCAATTTTGTCTATCTTTTAAAAAAGCCAGTTTTTGGTCTTGTTAACTCTTTCAATTATTTGCCTATTCTCTATTTCATTTAGTTCTGTTTTATTATTTGTTTTCTTCTGATGTCCAAGGGATTCTTTTGCTGTTTTCTTTCCACTCGTTTGAGTTGTACAGTTAATTCTTTGGTTTAGGCCCCTTCTTCTTTTTGGACATGTGCATTTATTGAGATAAATGAATCTCTGGTCACTGTTTTTACTATGTCCAGATGATTCCGGTAGGACGTGTTTTCATTCTCATTTGATTCTATGAATTTCTGTATTATATCCTTGATTTCTATTAAAGCCACTTCTATTACACAGTTGTTTTTGAACAAAATGGTTTCCACACTTTTTTTTATGACCTTTTTTTTGGTTATTAATTTCTACTTTTACACCTTTATGTTCTGAAAAGATGCTTTGTATTATTTCAGTGCTTTGAATTTTGTTAATGATTGCTCTGTGGCCTACTATGTGGTCAATTCTGGATAATGTTCCACATGCATTGGAAAACAAAGTATACTTGGCTGCTGTTAGGTGGAATGTTCTGTGTATGTCTATGAGGTCAAGCTGGTTGATTATAGCATTTAGATATTCTGTGCTTTCACTAAGCTTTTTTCCTAGGTGTTCTCTTCTTCACTGAGAGTGATGTGTTGAAATATCCCGCTATTATTGTGGAGCTGTTTCTGTTTTCAATGCAGGTAGTGTTTATGTATTTTGGAACCCTGTCATTGGGTATGCAGATGTTTATTATGATTATGTCCTTCTGGTATATTGAGCCTTTTATCATTATATAATGTCCTTCTTTTTCCAGTGTGGAAGTCCTGGTGGCGTAGTGCTACAGCTGCTAACCAAAAGGTTGACAGTTCAAATCCTCCGGGCACTTCTTGGAAACTCTATGGGGCAGTTCTGCTCCATATAGGGTCACTATGAGTCAGAATCAACTTGACGGCAATGAATTTTTTGAGTTTGGAGGTATCTGATTTGATGAATTTTGCTTTAAAGTCTGTTTTATCAGAGATTAATATTGCCATTTCTGCATTTTTTAATGTTGTTGGCCTGATATATTTTTCCCATCAGTTGAGTTGTAGTTTGTTCGTGTCTTTAAGTCTAAGGTGTTTCTCCTGTATGCAGCATACAGATGGGTCATTTTTAAATCCAATCTGCTACTCTCCATTTCTCTGTATTGGTTTATTTCATCCATTTACATTCAGTGTGATTATTGATAGATATGAGCTTACTGCTGTCATTTTGATGTCATGTGTGTGTTGTAGACAATCTCTTTGTTTTGTTTAATTTTCTGTGCTGGATCTTTTTTTTATGTGTTTTCTTTGCATCTTTTTCAATGTTGGCTGCTTTGTGTTTGCTGAGGCTTCATGTTTTTCTTTTTCTTCTTCCTTTGTTGCAGAGGTTTGATAGTTTCTTTGTAGTTACCTTAATAGTTACACTTATTTTTCTAAATTTAAAGCAGTCTTCAACTTCTTTCTATCATCTTGAGTTCCTCTCCACATGAAAGATACCTCTTTTTTAATATAGAGTACACATAATGACTTCTCTGTTTCCCTATTTTCAGTGTTTTGTCTGTGGTTTATATTTGTGATTCCTCTATTTGGGTTGTTCTGTGTTCTGGTCTTGAGTTGTTACTTGGCGTTATTGGTTTTCTATCCAAAGTATTTCCTTTAACATTTCTTTTAGTTAGTTTGGGTTTTGCCAATTTTCTAAATTTCTGTTTATCTGGAAATGTCCTAATTTGACCATTGTATTTGAGAGACGGTTTTGCTTGATATATAATTATTGGCTGGAAATTATTTTCCTTCAAGGCTTTGCATATGCTATCCCATTACCTTCATGACTGCATGGTTTCTGCTGAGTAGTCTGCATTGAGTCTGATTAACTCTTCTTTGTAGGTCATTTTTCATTTATCTGTAGCCATTTTTAAAAGTATCTCCTTTAGTTTTAGCAAGTTTGATTATAATATGCTTGGTGTCTTTCTTTTGGGATCTATCTTGTGTGAAGTTCAATGGGCATCTTGAATAGGTATCTTTCATCTTTCATGTTATCAGGGAAGTTTTCTGTCAGCAAATCTTCAACAATTCTCTGCATTTTCTGTTATTCCCCCTCATTCTGGTGTGATGATCATTCACAGGTTATTCCTCTACATGTAGTTCCACACAATTCTTAGTGTTTCTTGAAATTTTTAAATTGTTTTATCTGATTTTTCCTCAATTATGATGATATTATGTGTTTTATCTTCAGTCTCACTAATTCAGTCTTCCATTACCTCAATTCTACTCCTTTTCTTTCTACTGAGTTGTCTAATTCTGTAATCTTATTATTAGTTTTCTGAATTTCAAATTCTTGCTGCTCAATTCTTTCTTGAAGCTTGTTCAAGTTGTCAGTAAGCTCTTCTGCATTCTGTCTCATCTCCTTCCTCATCTATTGAAGAGTTCTAAATGTTAATCTTTTGTGCACTACCTCTGATAGTTCCAGAAAGTTCTCTTCCATTGGAAAATTTGATTCTCCATGTTGGGAGCTTTCTGAAAAAGATTATGGCCCTCCACTTTAAGTGTTTTGTTACAGTGGTGTTTCTGAGTCATCAGTAAATTGTAATTATTAATATTTTGTTTGCCTACTGTATTCTAGCTTCTTGTTTCAAATCATAGTTTTTTTCCCTATATGGATTCATCTCAGATGTCCCAGTAGTCAGTTTCACAGTGTGTGGTGCAAGTTCTTACCTACTGTTCTAGATGGGCAAGGAAGAATTCTAGTCTCCCTGCAGCCTCTCTAACATTTGCTATTTTCTGTGGTTTTGATTCATGCCAGTACTGTAGGGGTGAGATAGTATCTCATTGTAGTCTTGATTTGTGTATCTCTAATGGCTTGGCAATGGGTAGTGATCGGAGGTATTTATTTCCTCATGTTGTCATTAGCTGCTGGGATGTCTTCTGTGGTGAAGCATCTGTTCGTATCCTTTGGCCATTTTTTAATTGAATTATTTGCCCTTTTGTTGTAGAAGTGTTGGATTTTCCTGTAGATTTTAGAGATTAGACATATGTTAGCTGCAGCATAGCTAATTTTTTCCCCAGTCTGTAGGTTCTCTTTTCACTCTTTTGGTGAGTCTAAATGTTTAAATTTTAGAAGCTCTCCAGTTACCTAATTTATCTTTTGGTGTTTGTGTATTGTTAGTTATGGTTTGTATCTTGTTATAGCCACATATTAAGGCCTCTAATGGTGACTTTATTTTTTGTATGTGATCATTGTAGCTTTGAAATCTAGACTTAGCTCTTTGTTCTATTTCAAGTTAGTTTTCACATATAGTGTCAGATACGGGTCCTGTTTCATTATTTTCTGAGTGGACATCCAGTTTTGTCCGTACCATTTGTTAAAAAGATTGTCTTTGTCCCATTTGATGGACTTTGGACCTTTGTCCTATACCAGGTGTCTGTAGGTGGATGGATTTACACCTGAGCTCTTAATTCATTTCTGTTGGTGAATGTGTCTGTTATTGTACCAGTACCAAGCTGTTTTGACTTCAGTAGCTGAATAGTAGGTTCTGAAGTTAAGTAGTGCCAGTCTTCCAACTTTATCTTTCTTCTTAAGTAGTAAGTTACTTATCTGGGGCCTCTTCTCTTTCCATATAAAGTTATTGATTAATTTTTCCATCTCTTTAAAAAATGCTTAGTATTTGCATCAAGATTGCATTGTATTTGCAGATTGCTTAGGAAGAACTGACATTTTCACAATGTTAAATCTACCTATGAGCGTGATGGAATTTTCCATTCATGTAGGTCTCTTTTGGTTTCTTGCAGTAATATTTTGTAGGTTTGTTTGTGTAAATCTTATACATTCCTGGCTAGATTTATTCCTAAGCATTTTAATTTTTAGGGGCTGTTGTAAATGGCATTGTATTCCTGATTTCCTTTTCATCATTTTGTTTGGTGATATTTGGGAATCCATGTGATTTTTGTATGTTTATCTTTTATTCTGTTGTTCTGCTCAATCTATTGTCTCCAATAGTTTTTCTCACGAAGTCTTTTGAGTTTTATATGTAAAGTATCATATCATCTCCAAATATGGACAGTTTTACTTCTTTCTTACCAGTTTGGATGTTCTTTCTTTTTCTTGCCTTAAAAATCTCAGTAGGACTTTCAGCACAATGTTAAATAAGAGCGGTGATAAAGGACATTTTTGTCTTTTCCTGTTCTCAAGGGGAATGTTTTCAGCCAGTCTGTTGGTTTTGAATAGATGCTGTTCATTATGCTGAGGAATTTCCCTTCTGTACCTTTTAGCCATTGAGAGTTTTTATCAGAAGTTGGTGTTGGCCTTTGTTGAAAGCTTTTCCTGCATCAGTTGAGATGATCAAGTTGTTTTTTAGGCTTTTACTTTTATTTATGTGGTGAATATGTGGACTTCCAGTGAAGTTCATGAAGTCATCCTAGAAAAAGTGCTACATACTTCTTAGCTGGTTATCACTGCAGCCACCTTCAAAGCACTCCCCTTGGGAAGCTGTGCACCAATGCTAGTGCCTAGTCCACTCTTCAAAGCAATTTTGAACTCTTTTTCTGAAGTGACCATCAAAGCTGTTTTACCCTTGATGTCCTGAATGTCATCAAAATGTCTTTCTTTCAATATTTCCTTTATTTCTGGGTAAAGAAAAAAGTCATTGGGGGCCAGATCACGTGAGTAGGGAAGGTGTTTCAATACAGTTATTTGTTTACTGGCTAAAAACTCCCTCACAGACAACTATACAATTAAGTTTGTGGACTTTCCACCTTGCAATCATGTGCAATGTCCATTCTAGAAAGAGTTCGAAATTGTTTTGAAGGGTGGACTAGGCACTGGCATTGGTTCATAGCTTCCCAATGGGAGTGCTTCAAAGGTGACTGTAGTGATATTCAGCCATGACATATGTAGCGTTTAGAACAATTAAGTCCATGGATTTGCCAGACCTCATATGTCAATTGATTTTCTAATGTTGGAGCATCCTTGCATATATCACACTTTGTGAATCACTTTGTCATGATATATTCTATGATGGTGAATTCTACTGGCCAGAATTTTGTTTAGGATTTTTGATTCTTTGTTCATGAAAGACACTGGTCTGTAATTTTCTTTCTTTGTGTTGTCTTTGCCTGGTTTTGGTATCAGGGTTATGCTGGATTTATAGAATGAATTTGAAATTATCCCTTCTTTTTCTCTGTTGTGAACAGTCTGAGTAGTACTAGTATAAGCTCTTCTCTGAATGTTTGGTAGAATTCTACAGTAAAGCTGTCTAGAATTTTGTTGTTGTTGGGAGTTTGTTTTAAATTACCTTTTCAATATCTTCTCTCATTATGGGCTGTTCAGATTTTCAACTTTATTTTGTGTTAGTTTAGATAGGTACTGTGTTTCTAGAAATTTGTCAGTTTCCTCTAGGTTTTCAAATTTACTGAAGTTTTTCATAGTACTCTGTTATGATACTTTTCGGTTTCTGTTATGTCTGTTGTAATATTCCCCATTCATTCCTTGTTTGGGTTGTTTGCATCTTCTGTTTTTCTTTTGTTAGTTTGGCCAATGGTTTGCTAGCTTTATTGATCCTTTCAAAGAAGCAACTTTTGGTTTTGTTGATTTCTGTATTTCATTTAGTTCTGCTCTCATCATTATCGACGGCACTTGGCTTGGCTGGCTCATCATTATTATTTTTTCTTCCTGTAGCTTCTTCCTTTACTGGCCTCTATCTGTTTGAATTATGGAGCTAATGTTTTGATTTTGTTCCTGTCTTCTTTTTGATCTGTGCATCTGTTGCACTAAATTGACCTTTGACTACTGACCTTACCATTTCCCAAAGGTCTTGGTAGGATATGTTTTCATTGTTATTTTATTCTAGGATTGTGAATTTCATCTATTACTCAATGATTTTATGCATGGTGTCATTCACTTTCTAAGTATTCACTTCTTGTTAATTTCTGCTATGACAGTATTGTGATCACGGAAAACTGTATTATCTTAACGTTTTGGAGATATTAATGTTTTAAATTTATTATCAGCTAGTTTCAGTGTCTTTTCTTTTAGCGTATGATCATCTAGTGTTTTATTTTGGTCTCTTTCTGTAGTCAACCTCTCCTGTTTTTTTTATGTTTTGATATTTATGGTCACCCTCAAAATATTCAGGCATTATGTTGTTCATTTATTGACTTGATTGATCATCCTTTTTTGTTTTTCTTTTTATGTCTGGGTAGGTGGGCTGGCATCTGTGGGCAACATACAGCTCACAACCTTCTCTAGGTGATCAAGACTGGTCACTCAGCTATGGTGCAGCAGGGCAGGTCAAGTGAGGGTTAAAGAATAGGAATGGGTATTTTTCTTATGTACTGGGGCAACAGTACAGTGCTGGGGAGCAGTGCAGAAGTGTGAGGAACCGAGTCAATAGTGCTTAGGGGCATGGCACTCAGCATACTGTGCACATAGGCAGGAGGGAAAAGAAAATGGCATTGAGCTTGGGTCTCTCCAACCAAGCAACTGTATCCTGTTGGCAAGTGGCAGAGGCCTTGTATAGGGAAGAAGGGTTCTGGATGGGAAAGTGTGTATTCCTGTTTATTGGGCACTCTGTCTCTATTGGGAGCTCTGTGAAGTTGTCTTCGCATGCTCTGTCTGCATTCTTTGGTGGCTATAGTCTAATATGGAGAATGTGGCCACCTTAGCTAGTATGAGACCTTCAATCCATAGCTCTCATTCTCTGTTCTCTGTCAGTGTCTTCCATTCAGTGCTTGATCAATTTCTTTATTCTTTCATTTGTTACTTAGGGGTCTAGGCTTGATGTTCACAGCTGTTTTATTTACTTTTTTGAGTCTTTGTTGCAGAGGGATGGCATGGTGCTTCTGTCTATAGCATCATGTTGGCTCTGCCTCCCAGATATCTCTGTTGACTGCTTTTATTGTAAAGAAGTGCTAGACTTTGTCAAATTCTTTTTCTGCATGTATTCAAATGATAAGGAATCCCTTAGTGAAAAAGTGGTTAAGGGATCCACTACCATCTCTAAGTTCACAGTTTGAACCCATCCAGAGGCACCTTGGAAGACAGGCCTGACAATGTGTTTCTGAAAGTTGACAGCCTTGGAAACTACGGAAGAGCTGTATTCTGCACACATGGGGTCATCATGGGTCAAAATCGACTTGATGAAACTAGCAGTAACAACACAGACATGATTATGTGTGTTATGGATTCAATTGTGTTCCCCCAAAACATGTGTTGTAAATTCTAATCTCTATGCCTGTGGTAATATTCCCATTTTTTGAATTGTTATGTTAGTGAGGCAGAATTAGTATAAGGTTTGTCTTCAGTCAGTCTTGTTTGAATTATAAAAGACATTAAACAAGCAAGCTAAAGAAACAGAGATGGGACAAGAGAGATGCTTGGACACATTAAAATCACCCAGAAACAGATGCTAAAAGAGACAAGGACTTTCCTCTAGAGCTAACAGAGACAGAGAAAGCTTTATCCTAGAGATGGCACCCCTAATATTGACTTTTATCTTCCTAAGCTGAGAGAAAGTATACTTGTTAAAGCCACTCATATGTGGTATTTCTGTACAGTAGCAGAAGATAACTAAGACAATATGGTTGTTGTCCTTTATTTACATGGTATATTGATTGATTTTCAGATGTTGAACTAACATGTCATTCCTGCAGAAAATCACAGTTGATCATTGTGGTTTTTGTTGTTAGGTGCTATTGAGTTGTTTCCAACTCATAGAGACTGTCATGGATCGAATTGTGTCCCCCAAAAATATGTGTAGCCATGTGGCTGGGCCATGATTCCCCGTATTCTACGATTGTCCTCCGTTTTGTGATTTTTCTGTGCTGTATGTTAAAGGATTAGGGTGGGACTTTAAATCCCTTTATGAGATCACCTCCATGCTCCACTGTAAAGGGAGTTTCCCTGGAGTATGGCTTGCCCCACCCCTAATCCTTTCATCCTACAAGAGATAAAAGGAAAAGGAAGCAGTCAGAGAATTGGGAACCTCACAACATCAAGAAAGCAGCACCAGGAGAAGCGTGCATCCTTTAGACTTGAGGTTCCTGTGCCAAGACACTCTCTGGACAAAGACTGATGCAATATCGGACTTTCCTCCAGAACTGACAAAGGGGAAAGCATTCCCCTGGAGCAGACATTCTGAATTTGGACTTGTAGCCTACTGAACGGTGTAAGAATAAACTTTTCTTTGTTAAAGTCATTTACTCTGTGGTATTTCTGTTAGAGCACCACTAGCTGACTAAAACAGAGACTCTATGTACAACAGAATAAAACACTGTCTAGTCCTGTGCCATTCTCCTAGCCCTTTAAATGTCTTTCTCTTTTTTGTTGACCTTTTACATTACTAAATATGATTTCCTTTTCCAAGGACTGATCCCTCCCGATAACATGTCCTAAGAATGTGAGACTAAGTCTCACCATCCTCACTGTATTCTGGTTATATTTCTTCCAAGACAGATTTGTTCTTTCTTTTGGCATTCCACAGTGTGTATATTCAATATTCTTTGCCACAACCGTAATTCAAATACACCATTTCCTCTTTGGTCTTCCTTATTCGTGGTTCAGTTTTTTCATGCATATGAGGTGACTAAAAACACCAAGCTTTAGTCAGGAGCACCTTAGTCTTCAAGGAGACATCTTTGCTTTTCAACACTTTAAAGATGTATTTTATAGTAGATATTCCCCAATGCAGGAAACCCTGGTGGCCTAGTGGGTTAAGTGCTACATCTGCTAACCATAAGGTCAACAGTGCAAATCCACCAGACACCCCTTGGAAACTCTATGGGACAGGGCAGTTCTACTCTGACCTTTAGCGTGGCTATGAGTCAGACCCAACTCGACAGCTGTGGGTTTTGGTTTGGTATGCCCAATGCAAATTTGTCCTTTGAGTTCTTGACTGCTGCTTCCAAGGGCGTTGATTGTGAATCCAAGTAAAATGAAATGTGTGACAAATTCAATCTTTTCTCCATTTCTCATGATGTTGCTTATTAATCTAGGTGCAAGATTTTTTTGCCCTGTTTATGTTGAGGTGTAATCCACACTGAGGGCTGTGGTCTTTGATCTTCATCAGCAAGTGCTTAAAGTCCTCTTCAACTTCAGCAAGGCAGGTTGTGCCATCTGTATAACACAAGTTGTTAATGAGTCTTCCTCCAATCCTGATGCCCTGTCCTTCTTCATATAGTCCACCTTCTCAGATTACTTGCTTAGCATACAGATTGAATAGGTATGGTGGATTTGCACTGCTGACCTTATGGTGAAAGGATACAACTCTGACACACACCTTTCCTAACTTTAAATCTCTCAGTATCCCATTGTCTTGTTCAAACAACTGCCTCTTGATCTATGTACCAGTTCCTCATAAGCACAACTAAACCTGGAATTCCAATTCTTCACAATGTTACCCAAAGTTTGCTATCATCCACACGGTTTGAATGCCTTTGCATAACTGATAAAATGCAAATAAACAGCTTTCCGGTATTGTCTGCTTTCAGCCAGAATCCATCTGACATCAGTAATGATATTCCTGGTTCTCCTCTTTTGTATCTGACTTTAATTTTTGGCAGTTTCCTATAGACACAACACTGCAGCCTGTTTTGAAATGATCTTCAGCAAAATTTTACTTGCATGTGACATTAATGATATTGTTTGAAAATTTCTGCATTCAATTGTATAACCTTTCTGGAGAACAAGTATAAATATGGATCTCTTCCATTTGGTTGGCCAGGCAGTTTTCTTCCAAATTTCTTGGCCTAGGTGAGTGAGCATTTCCAGGGTTGCATCTGTTTGTTGAAACATCTCAGTTGGTATTCCAGCAATTCCTACATCCTTGTTTATAGCTGATGACATCAGTGTAGCTTGGAGTTCTTCCATCTTTTCATGGTTATATGCTACCTCCTAAAATGATTGAACAATGGCCAACTAAGTGCAGTGACTCTGTGCATTCCTTCCATCTTCTTTTGAACATTCCTGTCTTTTTAACATTTTTCTCCCACAGAATCCTTTGCTATTACAACTCAAGGCTTCAATTTATTTTTCAGTTCTTTCAGCTTGAGAAGTACTGAGTGTATTCTTCTCTTTTGGTTTTCTGTATCCAAGTCTTTGCACATGTCATGATAACATTTTATTTTGTCTTCTCAAGTTACTCTTTGACATCTTCTGTTCAGCTCTGTTACTTCATCATTTCTTTCTTTCCCTGTAGCTACTTGACATTCAAGAGCAAGTTTCAAAGTCTCTTGTGATACTCATTTTGATGTTTTTTTCTTTTTACTATTTTTTTTTTTAGCGACTTTTTTCTTTCTTCATGTAAGATGCCCTTGATGTCATTCCATAACTTGTCTGGTCCTAACTTGTCTGGTCCTTAGTCATTAGTATTCAGCATGTCAAATTCATTCTTGAGGTGGTCTCTAAATTCAGGTAAGATGTACTCGTACTTTGACTCTGTCAGTTCTCCTAAGTTTCCTCAGTCAACTTGAACTTGCATACGAATAATCAATGTTCTGATCCACAGTTGGCCCCTGATGTCATTTTGACTGATAATATCAAGCTTTTCCATCATGTCTTTCCACAAATATAGTCAATTTGATTCCTGTGTATTCTGTCTGGAGAGGTCCATGTGTGCAGTCATCATTTATGTTGGAGAAAAACAATATTTGTGATAAAGAAGTCATTGATCTTACAAAATTCTGTCATGCAATCTTGGACATCATTTCTCTCAACAAGGCCATAATTTCCAGCTGCCAGCCCTTCTTTGTTTCTGACTATTCAATTCCAATTACCAGTGATTATCAACACATCCTGACTGCCCGATGGATCAATTTCAGACTGCAGAAATTGGTAAAAATCTTCAATTTCTTCATATCTGGTACGTAAATTTGAATAATAGTCATATTGACTATTCTTGCACATTGTGGGTGTATGTATACATCACTGACAGCATTGTACTTCAAGATAGATCTTGAAGTGTTGTTTTTGACAGTGAGTTGCAATGTCATTGCTTTTCAAGTTGCCATTCCTGGCAAAGTAGATCACATATTTGTCCCACTGAAAGTGGACATTATCAGTTCATTTTACCTCACTAATGTTAGGATATCAGTGGTTATGCATTCTATTTCATTTCTGACAATTTCTGGTTTTTCTAGATTCATATTTGGTGCACTGCATATTCTGATTATTAATGGATATTTGAAGTTGATTCTTCTCATATTGAGTTGTGCCAACATTGTCACTGTTAGGAGCCATCAAATTATTTCTGACTCATAGTGAGCCTGTGTACAATGGGATGAAACTGTGTTCGGTCCTGTGCAATCCTCATAATTGCCTGCTGTTGCAGTTACTGTATCAACCCATCTCATGTACAATTCTTTCTCAGGTGGCCATAGTTTATATTTTTTCATTGCTGTTTAGATTTGCTAGTATTTTTGTTGGGAATTTATAAAATACATTTTCAATCTCTTTTTTTGTTATGTGCCTGTTCAGATTTTCAACTTCAGATTGTGTTAGTATAGGCAGTGTATTTCTAGGAATGTGTCCATTTCCTCTAGATATTCAAATTTGTTGGACTATAGTTTTTTCATAGTACTCTGTTATGATACTTTTATTTCAGTTGAGTCTGTTGTAATATCCACAGTTTCATTTCTCATTTGGGTTATTTGCATCTTTTCTTGCCTTTCTTTTGTCGGTTTGGTAATGATTTGTCAATTTTGTTGATCTTTTCAAAGAACCAACTTTTGCTTTTCTGTATTCTTTCTGTTATTTTTCTATTCTCTATTCCATTTATTCTACTTTGATCGTTATTATTTCCTGTCTTTGGTTGGTTGTGGGCTTTCTTTGCTGTTCTCTGTTTTGAGTTGCATAGCTAAAGTTTAGATTTTGTCCCTTTTTTCTCTTTTGATGTGTGTAGCTATTGCTATAAACTGACTTCTGAACACTTGTACTGTGTCCCAAAGGTTATGGTATGTGATGCTTTCATTCACATTTGATTATAGAATTTTTTTTTCATTCTATCTTTGCTACTCTGTCCTTGCAATATTGAGTAACGATTGGAGGACTATTCATGTTATGTTGAAGACCAGTTAAGTTGATCTTCTTTCTACTGTGTGCTGTTATCGATTTCACCCAACCGAATTTCTATCAACTCTCTGATCTATAAACAACCCTCAACCTCCCTCTGTCCCCACCCTTACAGCCATCAAAGAGTGTTTTTAAGTTCTTATCATAGGGATCTTACTCAATATTTGTCCTTTGGCTGCTGACTACTTTGACCCAACATAATGTCTTCCAATTGAAAGCAGGTTATGAGATGCTTCCTAAAATCATCATTGTTCTTTATCATTGCATAATGTGCCATTCAGTATATATACCATAGTTTAATTATCCATTCATCTTTTGTTGAACATCTGGGTTGATTCCAGTTTTTTGCTATTGTGGACTGTGCTGCAATAAATATTCATGTGCATGTATCTGTTGGTGTGAATGCCCTTGATTCTGTAGGATATATTCCAAACAGTGGGTTAGTGGATCAAAAGGTATATCTATTTTCAGCTTCTTAAGGAAGCACCTGATTGCTTTCTAAAGAAGTTGTACCATTTTCCAATCTCACCAACAGTGTAGGAGCGTTCCACCTTATCCACAGCCTCTCCAATATTTGTTGTTTTGCATTTTTTGGATCATGGCCAACCTTGTTAGGGTGAGATGATATCTTCTTGTAGTTTTGATTTGGATTTCTTTAATAGCTGCATGGATATCCTCTTTAGAGAAGTGTCTGTCTCCTTTGCCCATAGCTTAATTGGATTATTCATCCTTTTCTTATTGATACTTTGTGGTACCTTATAGATTATGGAGGTCAGATGTCGGTCTGACATATAGTTACCAAATATTTTTTCCCATTCTGTAGGTAGTCTTTTAATTCTTTCGATAAAGACTTTGGATGAACAAAAGTGTTTGATTCTTAGTAGTTTCCATTGATCTACTTTTTCTTCTGTTGACAGTGCTTTGTCAGTTTTTGAAGTCTGTCTACTATATGTGTTAAAACTTTCATTGTTGATCCAGTTTTTTCTTGGATGAGGTTTATTGTTTTAGATTTGATATTTAGATCTTTGATGCAGTTTGAGTTGGTTTTTGTATAAGGTGTGAGATATGGGTCTTGTTTCAGTTTGTTTTTGCAGATGGATGTCCAATTTTACCAGCACCATTTATTAAAGAGTTTGGTTTTACCCCAGTTTAAAGTCTTAGGGCCTTTGTCGAATTGAATACCAACTGTTCATAGGAGGATGGTGGCATCTCTGGGGTCTCAACTTCTTTCATTAGATCTGTATGTCTGTTTTGTATAAGTACCAGGTGTTCTGACAACTGTGGCAGTGTAATAGGTTCTAAAGTTGGGTAGTGAGAGGTCTCCCAGTGTGTTCTTCTTCTTTAGTAGTGCTTTGCTGATCTGGGGCTTCTTCCTTTTCCAAACAAAAATGGTGATTTATTTCTCCATCTCATTAAAAAACAACACTGGAATTTGTATTGGATTGCATTATATAAGTAGATTGCTTTGGGTAAAATAGACATTGTCACAATGTTAAGTCTTCCTATCCATGAGCAGAGTAGATTTCTCCATTTATGTAAGTCTCTCTTAGTTTCTTGTAGTAAGGCCTTGTAGTTCTTTTTGAAAAGGTCTGTTATTTCTCTAGTTAGATTTATTCCTAGGTATTTTTTCTTCCTAAGGGCTATAGTAAATTGTATTGACTTGGTGATTTCTTCTTGAATTGTCTCTTTGTTGGTATAAAGGAATCCTACTGATTGACCTATGTTTATCTTATATCCTGATACTTTTGTGAACTCTTCTATCAGTTTGAGTAACTTACTTAAGGATTCTTCAGGATTCTTTGCATATACAATCATATTATCTGCAAATAGGGTGATTTTTACTTCTTCTATGCTGATGCAGATGCCCTTTATTTCTTGGTCTTGTCTAATTGCTCTGGCTAGAACTTCTAGTACAATGTTGAACAGGAGAGGTGAGAGTGGGCATCCTTGTCTAGTTCCTGTTCTCAAGGGGAATTGTTTCAGTCTCTCTCCATTCAGGATGATGTAAGTGGTTGGCTTTGCATAGATGGTCCTTATGGCACTGAGGAATTTGCTATCTATTCCTATTTTGCTGAGAATTTTTAGCATGAATGGGTGTTGGACTTTATCAAATGCTTTTCTGTATCAATTGACAAAATCAGGTGATTCTTATCTTTTGTGTTATTTATGTGATTGATCACATTAACTTTTTTTTCCAATGTTGAACCAGACTCGCATCCCAGGTATGAATCCAAGTTGGTCATGATGAATTTTGTTTTTGATATGTTGAATTCTGTTGGCCAGTATTTTGTTTAAGATTTTTGCATCTGGTTTCATAAGTGATATTGGTCTGTAATTCTCCATTTTTGTTGGGTTTTTCCCTGGCTTTAGTGTCAGGGTTATTTTGGCTTCATAGAATGAACTTGTGAGTATTCCATCCCTTTCTATACTGTGAAATAGTCTCTGCAGTATTGGAGCTAACTCTTCTCTAGAAGCTTGGTAGAATTCTGCACTGAAGCCATTTGGGCCTGGGGTTTTTTGGTTGATAGTTTTTGGATGACTTTTTCAATCTTTTCCTTTATGATGAGTTTATTAAGTTATTGTGCTTCACTTTGTGATAATTTTGGTCAGTGATATGAATCTAGGAATTTGTGTATTTCCTGTAGGTTTTCAAATTTGTTAGAGTACAGTCTTTCATAGAATTCTGTTATGATACTTTTAATTTCAGTTGGATCTGTTGTGATCTTTCCCATCTCATTTCCTACTTGGGTTATTTGCTTCCTTTCTTGTTTTTTTTTAATAAGTTTAGACAATCGTTTGTCAATTTATTGATCTTTTCCAAAAAATAGCTTTTGGTCTCAATTTTTTCAATTGTTCTTGTTTTCTCTAGTTCGTTTAGTTCTGTTCTAATCTTTACAATCTGTTTACTTCTGGTGCCTGAAGAGTTTCTCTATTGCTCCCTTTCTACTTGTTCAAGCTGTAGGGTTAGTTCTTTTTTTTTTTCTTTGAGTTCTTCCTTCCAGATGTGCGCGTTTATAGAAATAAACTGACCCCTGAGCACTACTTTGCTGTTTCCAATAGGTTCAGGTAGGAAGTGTTTTTCATTGTCATTTGAATCCATAAATTTCTTTCATTCTTTCTTTATTTTTATTATTATGATTCAATGAAAATGTAAATTCCCATATAAATTTGCATGCTCACCTATATGCATCTTTCTTGCTCAAAAAGCCATGGGTTGTAGAAGAAATCAAAGATGAAATAAATTTATGGACTTTTGGGAGGATAATCCATAAATTTATTTATCTCATCTTTGATTTTTTCTATAATCCATGGCTTTTTGAGCAAGGTGTTGCTCAGTTTTTATGAGTTCCAATTTCTATCTATGTTTTTTCTGCTATTGATTTCGACTTTTATGGTTTTATGGTCTGAGAAGATGCTTTGCAATAATTCAGTGGTATGGATTTTGTTGAGATTTGCTTTATGTCCTAATACGTAGTCTACTATGGAAAATGTTCCATGTGGACTGGAGAAGAAGGTGTAGTTAGGTGCTGATGGATACAGAGTTTTGTATATGTCGATGAGGACTAGTTAGCTAATTGCAGAAGATCTTCTGTGTCTTCATTGAGCTTTTTTCTAGAAGATCTGTCCAAGACTGAGAGTGGAGTGTTGAAATCTCCCACTATTATTGTGGAGTGATCTATCTCATTTTTGAACGTAGCCAACGTTTCTTCAATATATTTAGATGCTCTAGTATTGGGTGCATAAATATTTAATATTGTTAAGTCCTGCTTGAGTATTGAAACTTTCAGCAGTAGTGACCATCCTTGTCCACTATGGTGGATTTTACATTAAAATCTATTTTACTTGATATTAGTATTTCCACACCTGCTCTTCTTTGTGTATTATTAGCTTGGTATATATTCTTCCATCCTTTAATTTTCAGTTTGTTCATATCTTTAAGTCTAAGATGAGTTTCTTGTAGGCAACATATGGTTGGGTCGTATCTTTTGATCCAAGATGTCACTTGTTGTCTCTTTACTGGAATGTTCAGTCCATTTACATTCAGCGTAATTACTGATAGGTATATGTTTAGTGCTGTCATTTTGATGTATTTATTTTGTGTTGATTTTTTCTCTGCTGCTCTTAATATTCTGTTCTGGGACAGTTTTCATGGGTTGATTTTCCACCCTTTTTGGTATTGGTTTTGTGTTTGTTGAGACTCCTCTATTACATTTCTCGATTTGATATGTTGCATCTTTATTGTGCTTAGTGGCTGCCTCTGTGATTTCCCTTAATCTATGTTTAAACCCAATTTTAACTTCTACATGTGTTATTAACTTACTATCCATCTGGAGGGCTATAGCTACTGTAGTACATCCCTCTTTTTAATATGAAGATATCATAGGTTTCGTGAAATGATCATTAGATCACTTCTTTTAATATTATAGCTTTGATTGAGTTTTGTGCCTTTCCTAACTGAGTAGGTTTCTCTATGATGTGTCCTGTATCGCCTCCTAAAATATAGAGTTAATGATTTTGTTCTTCTAAGCCAAGAGCTTCTTTCAGTGTTTCTTGTTCCTTTGGTTTTTACAAAGTCTCTGAGTTTTTGTTTATCTGCAGATGTCTTAATTTCATTTTCATATTTGAAAGTTAGTTTTGTTAGATATATAATTCTTGGTTGGAAGTTCTTCTCCTTCAAGGCTTTGAATGTGTCATCCCATTGCCTCTGTGCCAGCATCGTTTCTGCTGAGAAGTCAGATGAAAGCCTACAGGGCTTCACCCTGAATGTTAGCTTTCCTTTGAGTTTGGCTGCCTTTAAGAGTTTCTGCTTATGTTTCATTTTGTTAAGCTTGATTATAATATGTCTTGGATTCTTTCTTTTGGAATCTATATTGAGTGGCATTCAATATGCATCTTGGATATCTATATTGTCTTCTTTCATAATTTCATGGAAGATTTCTGTCAGCAGCTCAACAACAATACTCTCTGTGTTTTCAGGTGTCCCTCCCTGTTCAGGAACTCCAATTAATTGTAGATTGTTCCTCTTGATAGAGTTCCTCATGCTTCTTAATCCTTCTTCATTTTTCTTGTTTCTTTTCTATGATTTCTCTTTATAGATGCTAGAGTCAGTAGTCGTTCTTCCAAGACAGACAGTCTATCTTCCACATGTTCAATTCTGTTTTCTTGGGTTTGAATTTGATTTTCTATTTCTTTGATTTTATTACTGATCTGTTGGATTTCAGAATACTGGTATTCCACCAGTTTGAACAGCTTGCTTAATTTTTCATTTTACTCTGCTGCATTTTTATGATGTCTAGGAAGGCTGTGTATATTATCCGTTTGTAGTCTACCTGTGGTAGTTTCAGAGAGACATCTTCGTCTGGGACGTTCTTTGGTTCTTTCTTTTGGGGGCTTTCTGGAGTTATAGGTGAATTTTTCTTTAAGTTTCTGGCCAAAGTTTGTTGTTTTGGGGACATCTAGAAGTTTAATTTCTCTGATGTTTCTTTAACAGGATCTGAAGTATAGTCTGAGAAGGAAGGGGATCACCAGTCACCTCTGTGTACTCCAGTTACTGGGCCCAAAGGAATCTCTGGGATAGTAGCCTCCTCATCCTGTGTTGCCAAAACCCAGCCCTACTCATGGAGTCAGTGGGGGGCCATCAGTTAACCCTATGATGTGGGTCAGTAAAAGCTGGAAGAGATGCCATCAGGATATACTGCAGTTATTTCTCTTGGTAGTCTTATATTGAAACGTAAAAGCTGTCTGACATCACCCCAAATCAGTCAGGCTGTTAGGTGTGCCAGCCCCTCTTCCCAGCTGGCAAAGCACCATTATATTCAACCCCAAATGCTGTAAAGTAGCTCAAAGTGTGGAAAGGCTACTGCCCTGCTGTCATCCTGCCAGGCCCCACCCATAAGGCCACACTGTGCTAAACACAGGTTTTCTGCTGCAAAAGCACTCCTCAGCTGACACTGCCTCCCAACTTGAGAATTAGCCCCTTTTGAGGCCTCCATTTGGGTGACTCCACTGCCCAGTTTAACAAAATGATGTGTGGCACAAGCTTTCCTGCCTACTGTGGAATAGCTGATTCAATGGCAGAGGTTCGGAAAGAGGGGGTGGAGGGGCCAAGGTGCACAGAATGTAGAGCTGGGCTCTCAAAATGCTTCTGTTCTGCTTGCTGATCCCATCAGAAGTTCAGCTGAGCTTTGCTGCCAGTTAAGCCCAAGCTCCGCCTGCTGGCTAAGACATAGTAGGGGAAAAATAGTTAAAATCTGCAAGTTACCTTCAGTCTGCAAGAGCCAGAATTCAACAAGTGTGGGGGTCAGTGAAAGAGAAGAAGTTTCTCCTTCAATGGTATGTAATTCAAATTGGCAGCTGTATGCCATTTCCAAGGCTTCACTGGGTTTCCAGAAGTCTCGTTTAACTATCAATCCAGGCCTTAGTTTTCAGAGGGAATTAAAGAGACTTGCGTCTTGTCCACTGTCTTGACTCTACCTCCCTGAGATCACATTGTTGATTGTGACTTTCAGATCCTCTACATCTTGCTGAATTTGTTTTTATATGTTTTGTTCTTCAGCCAGCATGGTGTGTTGAATTCTACTGTTATTATTGTGGAACTGCCAGTTTCTCTTTTCAGTGGTATTAGAGTTTGAATTATGCATTTTGGAGGCCTGTCATTTGGTATACAGGTATTTCTTATAGTTATGTCTTGTTGGTGGATTTTCCCTTTAATCATTACATAATGCCCTTCTTTGTCTCTTATGGTGAATTATGTTCTAAAGTCTATTTAATCTGAGATTAGTATTGCCACTTCCACTCTTCATGATATGTGTTTGCTTTATACATATTTTTCTATCCTTTGAGTTTTGATATATTTATGTCTTTGTTTGTAAGGTGTGTCTCTTGTAGACAGTATATTGATGGGCCTTTTTTTTTTTAATCTATTCTGCCAGTCTGACTCTTTATGGACTAATTTAGGTTATTTACATTCAGTTTAACTGTTGATGAGTTGAGTTTATTGCTGGCATTCTGTAGTGCTTTTTCACATTTTGTTTGTTCCTTTTATTCTTCTGTGCTTATTGAGGCTTCGGTTTTCTTCTTTATTTTGATGAATATGTTTGTTAACGTTCTTTGTGTTTACCTTGAACCTTACCCCTAGTGTCATGGATTGAATTGTGTCCTCCCCAAAATACATGTAGCCATGTGATTGGGCCATGATTCCCAATACTTTGTGATTGTCCTCCATTTTGTGATATTCCTGTGCTGTATGTTAAAGGATTAGGTGGGACTGTAAATCACTTTATAAGAGCACCTCCGTGTTCTGCTGTAAAGGGAGTTTCCCTGGAGTATGGCTTGCCATACCCCTAATTCTTTCATCATACAAGAGATAAATGGAGAGGGAAGCAAGCAGAAAATTGGGAACCTTACACCATCAAGAAAGCCGCACTGGGAGAAGAGTGTGTCCTTTAGACCTGAGGTTCCTGTGCCAAGATGCTCTCTGGACAAAGACTGATGCAATACTGGACTTTCCTCCAGAGGCAACAAGAGGGAAAGCCTTCCCCTGGAGTGGACATCCTGAATTTGGACTTGGAGCCTATTGGACTGTGTAAGAATAAATTTTCCTTTGTTAAAGCCATCAACTCTGTAGTATTTCTGTTAGAGCAGCACTAGCTGACTAAAACACTTAGTTTCCCAAGTTTGAGCCAGTCTTTCATTACTTATATCACTTTGACTTTTTCTTCTCTTGAAAGTTGTATACCTATACCACTTATTTCCTCTTTTATTGTTTTGTAATTGTTATCATTTACTGATTGACCTCTCTGGTTCCCTGTTGTTATTTTTTTTTAGTTTTGTTTTTATCCTTGAGAGCTCATTTCCTAGGTTGGTGTCTCACTGATACAGTTCTTGCATCCTAGATTCAGGCTGTCATCTGATATTGTTGGTTCTCTAAAAGGACTCCTTTTGTTAGCTTTGGTAAGTTGATTTCTCAGATATTCTTGGCAGTTTTTTTCCTTTAATGTTTTATGTGTTTCATTCCATTGCCTTCTTGCCTGCAGGTTTTCTGTTGAGTAATGAGAGGTTAGTCGTATTGTTTCCCCTCTGAATGTTACTCTTCATTTTTCTCGAGCTGCTCTTAGGATTCTTTCTTTGTCTTTGGTCTCAGATAGGGTGATTATGATATATGTTCATAATTTTGGAGTAGGTCTCTCTTATATGGGCTTTGTCAAGCTTCTTGAAGGGTCATATTTTCCCTCATTGATATTAAGAAATTTTTCTATCAGCAAATCTTTAATGGTCCCCTTTGTCTTTTGTATTTTTCCCCTGTTCTTGAACTCCCATCAGGTGCAAATTTTTACATTTAATTGTATCCCCACCTTTTTGTCTGATTTTTCCACGAGCAAGATGGTATCCAAAGATTTGTCTTCAATTTCACTGATTCTTTCAGAGTTTCAAATTTGCTCTGAAAATCTATAGCAGTATTTATTTATAAAATCTTCTTATCTATCTTTTGGATTTCTAATTGCTGTTTTTGTATGATTTCTAGTTGTTTATTTTGACATTTTGTTTCTGTGTTATGTTCTTAAATTTTTCTGTCTTTTCTGTGGTTTTATCTATCTTTACCATGATTTTGTCACTTTTTTTCTTATTTTTGTTTGTTTTTCCGTCACATCTTGGAAAGCTAGAATATTAGGGTTCTAAATTTCTATCATGTAGTTTCAGTTACTCTTCTCTATCAGAAGATCATCTGTGTTTTATTTTGGACAATTTCTAGAGCTATCCTTTCCTGTTTTTATATGTTTTTAATATTGTCTGCTGTCTTTGGGACATTCAGGAATTATTTTCTTCATTTATTTGATTGTAGATTTGTTGGTTTCATTGTGATTTTTCGCATTTGGCTATATCTGGGCGAGGGAGCTGAGTATTCTCTGTTGTTTGCTTATCTGTGGGCACAGTGTTTCTCACTACTTTGTCTAGGTAGCAGGGTCAGTTGCTCAGCTATGGTGTAGAGGGCAGGTCCAGTAGAGGGGTAAAGGCATCTGTGCCACTCAGCAGGGTGGTCCTTGTCAAGCGGTACAGTTAGGTCAGAGGGAAAGAGAAGGAGGATGTGATGTATAGAGTTAAGTGGATATGGGAGAAAAAGAGAGAGGAGTAATAAACAGAAGACAAAAACAAACAAAGAAGAAAAGCAAGAGGGGAGGGAGTGAGGGAGGGTAGAGGAAAGAAAGAATGAGAAAAAGATAAAGAAAGAAAAGGAGGGAAGGAGGGACGGGGAGGGAGGGAAGGAAGGAGGGAAGAAAAGGAAGAAAGGAAGGGAGGGAGGGAGGAAGGAAGGAAGAAAGGAAAATCTGATAGGAGCTTGCTGGTGGAGTGGTGCTGACCCAGGAAACCTATGTTCTAGTGGCTTTCTAGCTAGGTGTTGTGGCACAGCCCATCAAGAGGGAGCAGAGATGACACACACAGCTAGATTGGTGGAAGAAAGGAAAGGAAGGGAGAGAGACATAATAAACCAAAATAGAGAGAGAGAGAGAAGAGGCACATGTAACCAGACTGATGGGAGAAAAGAAAGTGTCATGCATTGAACTGTGTCCCCTCAAAAATGTGTGTAGCAATTTGATTCCCAGTATTGAATATTCCTTTATGTTGTAAGTCCTGCCCGTATGATGTCACTGAAGGAAGATTGATGGCATTTGTGTTGGTGGGGCAGGACTTAGTGTGAAATTGTACTGTACCTTGAGGCAATCTTTTGGGATATAAAGGAAAGGGAAGCAAGCAGACAGTGGGGTACCACATAACACCAAGAAAGCAGTGCTGGGAGCAGAGCATGTCTTTTAGAAAGGACTGGGGTACCATGACTTAGAAGCTCCAGTGGGCAAGTTGAAGACAAGGACCTGCCTCCAGAGTCAGCAGAGAAAGCCTTCCCCTGGAGCTGACACTTGAATTTGGACTGTTAGTCTACTGGAATGTGACAAAATAAAATCTTTCTTTTTAAAGACATTCACTTGTTGTATTGCTGTTAAAGCAGCACCAGATAACCAAGACAATGTAGGATTAACGGTGTTCTTCAATAATTTACACATTCTGTTGGATAACTTTTCTTTAGGATGGACATAAATATGGTTTTCTTCCAGCTGGTTGGTCAGATGTCTTCTAAATTTCTTGGTACAGGCAAGTGAACACCTCCACTTTTACACTCATTTATTGAAACACCGTAAGTGCTACTCCATGAATTCCTGGGTTCTTGTTTTTTGCCAATGTCTTCAGTGCAGCTTGAACTTCTTACATCAGTACTATTGATTGTTGATCATATGCTACCTCCTGAAACAGTTGAATGCCGACCAGTTCTTTTTGGTACAGTGACTGTGTATTCCTTCCAATCTTTTTATGCAGCTTGAGTCCACCAGCCCCTCTTTGGAAACCTGTTGGGCAGTTTTACTCTGTCCTATTGAGTCTATGAGTTAGAATCTCCTTGACAGCAATGGGTATGGTTGGGTTTTCTTTTGGTGCTTCCTGAGTCATTCATTATTTTGCCCAGAGAACCCTTTAATATTGCAACAAAAAGCTTGAAATTTTTCTTCAGCTCCTTCAGCTTGATAAATGCTGAGTGGATTCTTCCTTTTTGTTTTTTATAATTCCAGCTGTGCACATTTCAATATATTTTATTTTGTCTTCTTGAGTCAGTCTCTGATATCTTTTTTTTAGCTCTTTTACTTCATCATTCTTCCATTTGCTTTAGCTACTCTGTTTAACAGCAAGTTTCAGACTCTCTTTTGACATCCATTTTGTTCTTTCTTTTTTGTCTTTTTAATTACCTTTTGCTTTCTTATATGATTTCCTTGATGTCATTCCACAACTAGTCTAGTCTTTGGAAATTAGTGTTCAGTGTTTCAAATCTATTCTTGAGTTGGTCTCTAAATTCAAGTGAAATATACTCAAGGTTGTACTTTGGCTCTCATGGAATTATTTTAATTTTCTTCAGTTTCAACTTGAACTCGTACATGAGAAATTGATGGTCTGAACTGCAGTTGCCCCAAGGCCTTGTTCTGACTGATATTCTGACTGATACATCTTTCCACAGATGTAGTCTGATTGATTCTCATATATTTTGCCCAGCAAGGTCCATGTGTATAGTCATTTGTTGTCAAACATAGATATTTCCAGTGAATAAGTCATCAGTTTTATAGAAGTTTATCACCTTTCTTTTCATATTTTCCATCTACTTTTGTCTCTTCTTCATTTCCAACTTTTGATTTCTAATCACTAGTAATTATCAGTGCATGTTTGATCAACTTCAGACTACGAAATTTGTTAAAAATCTTCAATTTCTTCACCTTTGGCATTAATTTTTGGTGGCAAGTTTGAGTGATAGTTCTTTTAAGTTGTGTTGTTTGTAGGCATATAATGGGTATTATTCTATCACTGACAGCAGTGTATTTCGAGTGAGGTCTTAAGATGTTCTTTTTTAATTAACTATATTTTATTAAATACATTTGCTTGTGGGACTAGGATATGATACAGATTTCTTTTCTTTTTTAAGCCCTCAGGACATATTTATTGAGCATTGGCTTTGGAAGAGATAGGGTGCAAATACAATGAGATGAAGTACACAATGTGCTTTGTAGAATAATCTAATGCATAGTTAATCACCACAAAAATGCAAATATGCCTCCATACACTTAGATACACAGCATATGTGCAATCTGGACTCTAGATTTGAAGTATGTCCAGGATGTGACCTATGAAATTCACTGGCTTGCAGTGTAAGTAGGTGTATTCTGGTCTTCATTATTCTGGAAATCTACTATGCCAACAATAATTTCCAGACATTGAAATGTGTTTTTAGGAATTTCTCTACGAGCATGTGATATCAATTGGGTCAGTTCAAAGTCATGTTCCTATAATAGTAAAATTTTCAGGAAACTCTTTTTTTTAAATTAAAAAAACTTTTTGTTTTAAACTGTGATTGAGTGAAAGTGTACAATCCAATGTAAATTTGTATGCCTCCCTACGTGCATCTCCCACTGCTCTCCCTGCATGGTGACAACACACTCCTCCTATCTGTTCTATACATGTCATATCCTCCTAACAATCTCCTGTCCCCTTCTCTTCCTCCTCTCCCCTTCCTTCAGTAAGAGGCCAACAAGATGACATCCTGTAGATGCATAGAACCATAAAGTGCACACACAATATGATCACCCTGTGTCGAGCCCAATACATTCCTGTCGGAAGAGCAGACCTCAGTAATGATTTATGGACAGGGCAACATCAGGAACAGAGGTCATGCTCCCAGAGGAACCTCAAATCCCCTGGACCATCAATTGTGGTCTTCTAGTGGAGTTCTCAGGATGCACCCCTTTATATTCTTGTGTTGCCAGTGAGACTCAACATTGTGAGCCCCATCACGGCTATCACTGGTGGTGGCTGGGCACCATCTGGTTCCTCTGGTCACATGTCAATGTAGTCACCCACTCGTGTGGGTCTCTCCGTATTCTGGGTTCTCTTTCCTCCATGTTGTTTTGGTCCTTGGTGATCATCAGTTCTGACTGAGTTGGGACCATTTGGTGTGCTTCAAATGGCAGCTTGCTAGCTTTTAAGATCCCAGATACCACTCACCAATTTGGGGTGCAGAAGACTCTCTTAGCAATACGCTAATTATGCCATTTGGGCTTCGATGTTCCCTGTGAGCGTGGTCCCTGGACTCCCACCCCTGCTACTCTGTCCTAGCAATATTGGGCTAAGATTGGAGGAATAATCATGTTATGTTAAAGTCCAGTTAAATTGGTCTTCTTTCTAATGTGTGCTGTCACTGATTTCACCCAGCCAAGTTTCTATCAACTATCTAATCTATAATCAACCCTCTCCCTCCCTCCCTCCCCACACTTGCAGCCTAGTCCCACAAGCAAATGTATTTAATAAAATATAGTTAATTAACAAAATTATAAAGAACATCTTAAGACCTCACTTGAAATATACTGCTGTCAGTGATAGAATAATATTCATTATATGCCTACAAACAACACCATTTAAAAGAACTATTACTCAAACTTACCATCAAAGAGTCATTTCTTCTGTAAATGAGTCTGTTTTTAAGTCCTTATGGTAGGGGTCTCATACAACATTTGTCCTTTTGCTGCTGACTACTTTCACTCAATATAACGTCTTCCAGTTGATAGCAGGTTAGGAGATGCTTCCTAAAATCATCATTGTTCTTTATCATTGTATAGTGTTTCAGGAAGCTCTTTAAGCTACTGATACAGAAATCTTTTCTTTTTTCCTCTTTTTTAAATGACAAGTTTGAGATGACATTAATTCAAACAGAATATAAACTGTGTGATGGTACTCAAATATCTCTGCATCTTGATTTTAGTAGTAATATTGGATGGAAATACGATTTTGTTGTCTTCCTAAAATATCACTGGAGTGGCTGGGCGGGGGACAAATAATTTATGTGTGTGCAATGATTTACTGTGCTTTTGGGGGAGTTATTTTTTAATTACTCATACAATAATTTATACATTTATTGTTTTGTGACATTAGTTACAATCCCCAGAAAGTGACAGCACATTCCCCTTCCTCCCAGGTTTCCTGTATTATTTCAACCAGTTTCTGTCCCTTCCTGCCTTCCCATCCTACTTTTGGGCAGGAGTTGCCCATTTGTGTGCACTGCTTTTTTGTTTTATAGTCTTGTTTCATCTTTGTCTGAAGAGTCGGCTTCAAGAGTGGTTTCAGTTCTAGGTTGACAGTGCATTCAGAGGCCATAGTTTTGGGGGTTCTTCCAGTCTCTGTCAGAGCATTAATTCTGGCCTTTTTACAAGAATTTAAGTTCTGTTGTACATTTTTCTCCTGCTCTGTCTGGACTCTATGCTGTTTTCCCTGTTAAGGTGGTCGTTAGTAGTAGCTGGGCACCATTTAGTTCTACTGGTAGTAGAATCTGTTCAAGTTTCTGGTTCATGTAGTCTGTTAGTCCTTTGGACTAACATTTTCCTCACGTCTTTGGTTTTCTTCATTTTCCTTTCCTCCAAGTGGGACAAGATCAATTGAAAAATGTTAGATAGTTACTGAAAAGCTTTTAAGACCACAGACAACATGCACCTAAACAGAATTTAGAATATATTCTTAATAAACCTTATTACGCTAGTTGGCCAAGATGTACCTCAAAACTAAGGTCTTCAGGCCTCAGCCAGAGCTACTGTGTCTCTCAAAGGGTTCAGATGTGCCTGGGAAAATTCTGTCATTTGCTTTGGTTCAGTTGTGCTGACTTCCCCTGTATTGAGTGTTATTCTTCTCTTCACCGAAGTCGATCCTTATCTACTATTTAGTTGGTGATTCCCTCCCCGATCCCTGCACCACCATAACCATCAAAGAATGCTTTTTTCTGTGTTTGCATCTTTTATTGAGTTCTTATAATAGTGCTCTCTTGCAACATTTCTGTGACTGACTAATTTGAAATGCTCTTTTTGACAATGAATGTGATGCCAGTCTATTTCAATTTTTCCTTCCCTACATAGTGGGCCATATGATTATTTGGTTCAAAATGGCCAATACAAGTGCATTTTGTCTCACCAGTGTCTAGAATATTGATTTTCATGCATTCTATTTCATTTTGGACAAGTTCCAATTTTACTAGATTCATACTTTATACATTCCTTGTTCCTGTTATTAATGGATATTTGCAGGTTTTTTTTTCTCATTTTAATTATTGCAAACAGAACAGGAGGTTACTGAGTGATTGAAAACCAGAAAAGTTGTACATCAGGGTTATATAATTTCATCATACATATTCAATCTCTGTGCTCAGTAAATAATCTGAGACCCTGGACTATATGAAGAAAAACATAGGGAAATAACTGGAGGAAGACTCATTAACAACTTGTGATATGCTGGTGACACAAATTTGCCTGTTATAAAGCCAAAAGGACTTGAACACTTACTGATGAAGAGCAAAGACTACAACCTTCAATATGGATTACATTTCAACATACAGAAAGAAAACTCCTCACAACTAGACCAATAAGCAGCAACATGATAAATGTAAAAAAAGAAAAATACTACTGTTGTGAAATATTTCATTTTACTGGGATCCACAATCAATGCCAACAGAAGCAGCAGTTACAGAAATCAAATGACATATAGTATGAAGGACAAGTCTGATGCAAAACACCTCTTTAATGTGTTTGAAAGTGAAGATTTCACTTTGAAAACTAAGGTATACCTCATAGGCATGGAAAAGGTGGACAATCAACAAAGAAGAGTAAAGAAGAATTGATGATTTTGGCATGGTGTTGATGAAGAATATTGAATATGCCATGAACTGGCAGAAGGAAGAGCAAATATGTCTTGGAAGAAGTAATCAGAATTATCCTTAGAAGAGAAGATGACAAGACTTTTTCTCATGTACTTTGAACATGTTATTACAAGGGACCAGTACCTAGAGAAGGACATCATCCCTGGTGAAATAGAAGGTTAGCAAAAAAAAGAATGCTCTCAACAAGGTAGATTAACCCAGTAACTGCAACAATGGGCTCAAACACAGTGACAGTTGTAAGGATAGAGCAGAACTGGGAAGTGTTTCATTCTGTTGTATATACAGCCACTGTGAGTCAGACTGTCTGGACAACACCTAACAAAAACAATAAAAATAATGTGTTACCATCCTGTTGACACATCCCAAGAAGGAGCTGGCATTTCAGATAGTACCCTGACAAAGAGAGTGCTAAAATAGATACTCCAAATTTTTATTCATATTTTCAAACAATATGATTATAATAATTTTCAACCATAGTACTACTCAGCTTTTATATTCATTTAGGGTCATTTTTCTGAAATAGTCGATTGGCCTTTTTTTGCTTTCTTTGATGGTTTCTTAGCTGAAAAACAAATTAGAAAAAAAAAACTCATTGTCATCTAGTTGATTCTGATTTATAGAGACCTTAGAAGACAGAATATGACTCTCCCATAGAGTTTCCCAGGAGCACCTAGTAGATTCAAATGGCTGACGTTTCGGTTAGCAGCTATTGCACTTAATCACTACTCCATCAGTGTTTCCACAGGGCAAATTAGTTTCTCATTAAACAATTAATACACATAATGACTTATGACATTAGTTGCCCAACCTGCAGTGTGTAAACACTCTCTCCTTCTGAACTTTGGATTCCTTATTTCCATGTGTCCAACTTTCCTATCCCCTCCTGCCTTCTTGTCCTCACCCCTGGGCTGGCGTGACCATTTACTGTCGTATACAAGCTTGAACTATGTGTATAATTGTTTTTGTTTATTGGCATATCTAATCTTTGGCTGAAGGGTGAACCTCTGGCATGACTTCAGTACTGAGTTACAAGGTTGTCCAGGGGTCATATTCTCAGGGTTTCTCTAGTCTATCAGACCAATAAATCTGGTCTTTTTTTGTGATTTTGAATTTTTTTTACTGTACTTTACAGCAAGTTTAATAGGACAAACTAGCTTCTCCTTAAAGAGTCAGTATACATATTGTTTTATGACATTAGTTAACAGCTGTATGGTATGTCAACAGTCTCCCTTCTTGACCTTGAGGGTCCCCCTTACCAGCTTTCCTGTCCCCTGCTGCTTTCTAATCCTTGCTCCTGAGCTGGTGTGGTCTTTTAGTCCATTTTGTTTTATGGGCCTATCTAATTTTTGCCTGAAAGATGAGTCTCAGGAGTGTTTTCATTATAGAGCTAAAAGGGTGTCTGCGAGGACATACTCTTATGATTCTCTGGTCTTTGTCAGGTGAGTAATTCTGGTCTTTTTTTGTGAGTTACAATTTTGTTCTACATTTTTCTCCATCTCTGTCTGGCACCCTATATTGTGATCTCTGTCAGAGAAATCTGTCATGATAACTGGGCACCATTTAGTTGTACTAGACTGTCTGATGGCAGCCATGGTTGTTGTGGTCCATTAGTCCTTTGGACTAACCTTTCCCTTGTGTCTTTAGCTTTCTTCACCCTCACTTACTATCAAAGGCATAAGACCAGTGGAGTATCTTAGATGGCTGCTCATGGGCTGCTAAGAATCCAGACACTACTCATCAAAGTTGAATGCAGAACATTTCCTTTATAAACTCTGCTATGCTAGCTGAACTAGATTTTCTTTGAGACCGTGTTTTCCACAGCTTAGCCCAGTAATTCTGTCTCTCAGGGAGTTTGGATGTATCTATGCAACTTCCAAGACCTAGATTTGAACAAATTGTCCTGTCTTACCCTTCACCAAAGTTACTGATTATCTAATGTCTGTTTAATATTTTTCCATCCCCCATCTCTCCTCTCCTTCTTAACCATCAAAAATTCTTTCCTTTTGAGTGTAAACCTTTTCATAATTTTTATAGTCGTGGTCTCATACAATATTTGTCCTTTGGCGATTGACTTATTTCACTTAGCATAATGCCCTCCAGATTCATCCATGTTGTCAGATGCTTCACAGATTCATCATCGTTCTTTAACATTGCACAGTATTCTGTTGTGTGTATGTACCATAGTTTGTTTCTCCATTCATCTGTTGATGGGCATCTAAGTTGCTTCTATCTTTTGCTACTTTGAACAATGCTGCAAGGAACATGAATGAACAAATGTCTATTCATGTTACAGCTCTTTTGTCTCTAGGATATATTCTTAGAAGTGAGATTGTTGGATCATAATTTTTTTATTGAGATTAAGTGAAAGTATACAATCTGAATTAAATTTGCATGCCCACCTATCTGCAGCTCCTTCTGCTCTCCTTGCCCAGTGATAGTACACTCTTCCTTTTCATTCTATATGTGTCATATCCTCTTAAAAAATCTCCTGTTTCCCTCCTCTCCACCGTCTCCTCTCCCTTCTAGTAAGAGGCCAGTAGGACACCATCCTATAGATGCATAGAATCATAAAGTATACGCACCATAATGTCACACTGTGTCCCCAAGTCCAGTCCATTCCTGTCCGAAGCGTGGACCTTACTAACATTCTCTGGCCAGGCTCAGCAGCAGGTCTAGGAATCATGCTCTCAGGGGAACCTCCAGGCCTTTGGAGCATCAGTTGCAATCTTTAATGGAGTTCTTGAGGTGAATCCCTCTTTTTCTTGTGTTGCCACTGGGACTTGACATTGTCTGCCCCATTACTGCTGTCTTAGGTGGTGGCTGGGCACCACCTGATTCTTCTAGTCACATGTTCATACAGTCATCCATTCAGATGGTTCCTTCTGTCTGCTGGGCTCTTTTTCCCTTTTGTCTTTGTTGTTCTTGGTGATCCTCTGTTCTAGATGAGATGGGAGAATTTGGTGTACCTCAGATGGCAGCTTGCTAGTTTTTAAGTCCCCAGACACCACTCACCAATATGGGGTGCAGAAGACTCTCTTCTTAACAGACTAGCTATGCCAACTGGCCTCAATGTCCCTTTAGAGCATGGTCCCCAGGCTCCTTGCCCTTGTTACTCTATCCTTGCAATATCAGGTTAAGATTAGAAGACTTTTCAGTTTATGTTGAAGTCCAGTTAAGTTTATTTCTTTCTACTGTGTTCTGTCACTGCTTTCACCCAATGAAATTTCTAACAACTATCTAATTTATGACCAGACCTCTCCCTTCCTCCCCACCCTTGCAGCCATCAAAGTGTCTTTCTGTCTGTAAGTCTACTTTTAAGTCCATATAGTAGGGGTCTTATGCAATATTTGTCTTCATGCTGCTGACTGATTTAATCCAGCATCTTGTCATCCAACTGAAACCAGGTTATGAGATGCTTGCTAAAATCATCATTGTTCTTTATCGTTGCCAAGTGTTCCATTGAGTATATGTACCATAGTTTGTTTATCTATTCATCTGTTGTTAGGCATCTGGGTTGATTCCATCTTTTAGCTCTTGTGGACTGCTGCATAAACATTCTTTTGCATGTATCTGTTGGTGTGAATGCCCTCGATTCTGTAGGATATATTCCAAGCAGTGGCATTACTAGATCAAATGGTATATTTATTTCCAGCATTTTTAGGAAGTGCCAGATTGCTTTCCAAAGAGGTTGTACCATTTTGCAATCCCAGTGTAGGAAAGTTCTGATCTCTCCACAGCCTCTGCAGCATTTGTTGTTTTGTGGGTTTTGGATCATGGCCAACCTTGTTGGGGTAAGGTGGTATCTCATTGTAGTTTTAATTTGGATTTTTCGAATAGCTGGTGATCATGAGCATTTCCTCATGTGTCTTCTGGCTACCTGGTTGTCCTCTTTGGTGAAGTGTCTGTCCATCTTCTTTGCCCATTGCTTGAATGGTTATTTACTTTTCTCTTGTTGATATTTTGCAGTACTTTGCAGATTATGGAGATCAGACTTCAGTCCAACATGTAGTTGCCAAATATTTCTTCCTATTCTGTAGGTGGTATTTTGATAAAATCTTTGCATAAGAAGAAGTGTTTGATTCTTAGTAGTTCCATTTATCTATTTTCTCTTCTGTTGATCATGCTTTGTCAGATTTGCAGTCTGTCTAAGCTGTGTATTAAAACTTCCATTGTTGACCTGTTTTTTCTTGCATAATCTTTACTGTTTTAGGTTTGATATTTAGGTCTTTGATCCAATTTGAGTTAGTTTTTGTGTAAGCTATGAGATATAGATCTTCTTTCAATTTTTTGCCTATGGATATCCACTTTTGCCAACACCGTTTGTTAAAGAGACTGTTTTTACTCCAGTTTACAATCCTAGGACCTTTGTCAAATATCAACTTTTCCTAAGAGGATGGTGGCATCTCTGGGTTCTCAACTGTCCCATTGGTCTATATATCTCTTTTTCTACCAGTACCAGGCAGTTTTGATTGCTATGGCAGGGTAATAAGTTTAAGGTCGGGTAGTGAGGCCTCTCAGTGTGTTTCTCTTCTTCAGTAGTTCTCTGCTTATGCAGGCTTCCATCCCATTCCAAACAAAGTTGGTGATTTGTTTCCCCATCTCATTAAAAAAATGACACTGCAATTTGTATTGGGATTGCATTGTATATGTAGATTGCTTTGGGTAAAATAGCCATTCCACAACTTTAAGGCTTCCTATCCATGAGCAGGGTAGGTTTCTCCATTTATGTAAGTGTCTCTTGGTTTCTTGCAGTAATGTCTTGTAGTTCTCTTTGTATAGATCTCTTAATTCTCCAGTTAGATTTATTCCTAGGTATTTTATCTTCTTTGGGGCTATAGTAAATGATACTGATTTGGTGATTTCTTCATTGATGATCTCTTTGTTGGTATAAAGGAATACCATTGATGTACTTATTTTTATCTTATATCTTGTTAACTTTGCTGAACACTTCTGTTAGTTCAAGTAGTTAACTTATGGCTTCTTTAGGATTCTCTGTGTTTACAATTATATCATCTGCAAATAGGGAGATTTTTCCTTCTTTGCTGATGTGGATGCCCTTTATTTCTTTGCTTGCCTAATTGCTCTGGCCAGAATTTTTATACAGTGTTGAGTAGAAGTGGTGAGAGTGGGCATCCTTGTCTAGTTCCTGTTCTCAGGGGGAATTTTTTCATTCTCTTTCTACTCAGGATGATGTAGGCTGTTGACTTTGCATACATGCCGCTTATTGCACTGAGAAGTTTCCTTTGTCTTCCTACTTTGCTGAGAGTTTTCAGCAGGAATGGATGTTGGACTTCCTCAAATGCCTTTCTGCATCAATTGACAAAACCAGGTGATTCTAATCTTTTGTGTTATTTATGTGATTGATCACATTAATTGTTTTTCTGATGTTGAACCAGGCTTGCATCCCTAGTATAAATTCAAATTGGTCATTATGAATTATGTTTTTGATGTGTTGTTGAATTTTATTGGCAAGGATTTTATTGAAGATTTTTGTGTCTGGGTTCATGAGAGATATTGGTCTGTAATTTTCCTTTTTTGTGTGATCTTTCCCTGGCTTTGGTATCAGGCTTATGCTGGCTTCATAGAACGAATTTGGGAGTATTCTGTCCTTTTCTATGCTGTGAAATATTCTCAGTGGTATTGAAGTTAACTCTTCTCTAAAAGTTTGATAGAATTCTGCAGAGAAGCCATCTGGAGCAGGACTTGTTTCAGTTAGTAGTTTGTTGATAACTTTTTCAGTCTTTTCCTTTGTCATGGGTTTATTAAGTTGTTCTGTTTCTCCTTATGATAGTTTGGTAGGTGATATGAATCTAGACATTTGTCCATTTCCTCTGGGTTTTCAAATCTGTTAGAGTACAGTCTTTCATAGTATTCTGTTATGATACTTTTGATTTCAGTTGAAGCTGTTGTGACATCTCCCATTTCATTTCTTGTTGGGGTTATTTGTTTCTTCTCCTGTTTTTCTTTTTCATGTTTACCCAACTGTTTATTGATTTTGTTGATCTTCTCAGTAAACCAGCTTTTGGTTTGTTAATTTTTTCAATTGTTCTTCTGTTCTCTAACCCGTTTAATTCTGCTCTAATCTTTATTATGTGTTTTCTTCTGGGGCCTGAGGTCTTCCTCTGTTGTGCTTTTTTGACTTGTTTAAGTTGTAGAGTTAATTCTTTGGTTTGGGTCCTTTCTTCCTTCCAGATGTGTACATTTATAGAGATAAATTGACCTCTGAGCACTGCTTCAGCTGTATCCCATAGGTTCTGGTAGGATGTGTTATCATTCTATATGTTTTTTTCTGCTATTGGTTTTTACTTTTATGGCTTTGTGGTCTGAGAAGATTCTTTGCAATAATGCAATGATTTGGATCTTTTTGAGATTTGCTTTATGTACTAACACATGGTCTATTCTGATAAATGTTCCGTGTGCATTGGAGAAGAAGGTGTACTTATCTGTTGATGCATAAGATGTTCTGCATATGTTATTGAGATATAGTTGATTAATTGTTGCAATAGGTTCTTCTGTGTCTTTGCTAAGCTTTTTTCTAGATGATCTGTCCATTACTGAAAGTGGAGTGTTGAAGTCTCCAACTATTATTGTGGAGTGATCTATCTCATTTTTCAGTGTTTTCAGTGTTTCTTTGATGTATTTAGATGCTCTGGTATTGGGTGCATAAATATTTAATATTCAGTCTTGCTTGTGTATTGAATGTTTCAGCAACAAATAGTGATCATCTTTGTCCATGATGGTGGATTTTACCTTAAAATCTATTTTATCTGAGATTAGTATTGCCATACCTGCTCTTCTTTGTTTATTGTTAGCTTGGTATGTATTATTCCATCCTTTTACTTTCAGTTTGTTCATATCTTTAAGTCTAAGGTGTGTTTCTTGTAAGCAATGTATGGACAGGTCATATCATTTGATCCAGGACATCACTCATTGTCTCTTTACTGGAGCTCTGAGTCCATTTACATTCGTTGTAATTACTGATAAGTATGTTTTTAGTGTTGTCATTTCAATGTATTTTTTTTATGTTGGTGCTTTCTACATTGTTCTTAATAGCCTGTTCTAGGTCATGCTTCTTTTTGGCTTGACTTTTCAACTTTTTCAGGGTTGGTTTTGTGTTTGTTGAGACTCCCGTATTATACTTCTTGTTTTGATATGTTGCATTGTTATTGTGCTTTATGGCTACCCCTACGATCCCCCTTAATATTCTATGTTTAAATCTTATTTTAATTTCTGCTCCATCTGAAAGGATTATAACTACTGTAGTGTATCCCTCTTTTTAGTGTGATATCATAGTTTTTGTGATAAGATCACTGGTTCTATTGTAGCTTTGATTGAGTTTTGTGACTTCCATAACTGAGTAGGTTTCTGGATGTTGTGTCCTGCATTGTCTCCTTAAATATTCACTTAATGGTTTTGTTTTTGTAAGCCAAGAGCTTCTTTTAGTATTTCTTGTAGTTTTAGTTTGTTTTTTACCAAGTATCTAAGCTTCTATTTTTCTGAGAATGTCTCAATTTCACCTTCATATTTGAGAGACAGTTTTGTAGGATATATAATTCTTGGTTGGAAATTTTTCTCCTTCAAGGCTTTGCACGTGTCTTCTCTTCGCTGCCTTGCTAATGTCATCTCTGCTGAAAAGTCAGACAGAAGCTTACAGGGTTTGCCCCTGAATGTTAGCTTTGCTTTGAGGCTCACTACTTTAAGAGAATCTGCATATATTTTATTTTATTAAGTTTGGTTATAATATGCCTTGGAGTCTTTCTTTTGGGGTCTAGTTTTTGTGGTGTTCAATACATGTCTTGGATACCTGTGTTCTCTTTCATCATTTCAGGGAAATTTTCTGTCAGCAACTCAACAACAATACTCTCTGTGTTTCAGCTATTCTGCCCTGTTCAGGAGCTCCAATTAATCATAGATTATTTCTCTTAATGGAGTCCCACATATTTCTTAATGCTTCTTCATTTTTCTTATTTCTTTTCTCTGATTTCTCCTCATAAATGCTGATGTCAGTTGCTCTGTCCTCAACGTCACTATGTCTGACTTTCATCTCCTCAATTCTGTTCTTTTATCTTTGGAGCGAATTGTCTAATTCTGTAATTTTGTTATTGATTTGCTGGATTTCAGATTGTTGATATTCCCTCAGTTCAAATAGCTTGCTTAAGTTTTCATTTTGCTCTGCTGTATTTTGTTTACTCTCTAGGAGGGCTCGCTATATAATTCTTTTGTACTCTACCTCCGATAGTTTCAGAAAGATTTCTTCATCCAGTAAGTTTTTGATTCTTTGTTTTGGGAGTTTTCAGAAACCGCAGTGGACTGTTTCTTTAAATGGTTAACAATCATTTGTTGCCTTTGTGCCATCTAGAGGCTGTTGAGTTTCTCTGGTGTTACCTCACCAGGAGCTGAGTCGTAGTTCTGAGGAGTTGGTCAGCAGCTGCCTTTGTGTCCTCTAGTGACTTGCCCCAGTGGACTCTCTGGGGTGGCAGGCTCTACCTGCTATCTAGGCATCACATGATGGGGGAGAATCAACCAACCCTATGACATGGGTCAGTAAAGGCTGGAAGAGATGCTGCTGGGCCGCTCAGCAGTTATTTTTCCAGGCAGTCTTATTTTAAAAAGCTAGCAACTGACTGACAGCTGCCAAAATCAGTCAGGCTATGAGGTGTGACATGCACTGACTTCTGGCTGACAACAGAAGCACCTCTTCAGCTGTCCCCAGATGCTGTGACACAGTTCAAAGTAGGGAAGATTTTTTTGCCATCCTCAGCCAGGCCCTACCTGTAAGGTTACACTATGTTAAACACAGCCTTTCTGCTGGAAAAGCACTTTCTGGACTGGCACTGCTTCTCATCTTGGGAATTAGTCCCTGCTGAGGACTCTGTTTGGGTGACTCTGTCTCCAGCCAACCAAGATGGTATCCCAGCTGAGCTGTCCTTCCTGCCATGAAACAGCAGAATCTATGGTAGAGCTCAGAAAAGAGAAGGTGGGGGACAGTAGTGCCCTAAGTCAGCAGCTAGGCTCTGAAAATGTGGCTATCTCATGCACTGCCTCTCTGTCATGCTATATGCTGTTTACTTTAGTACTGGATTTCAGTGTATTTGACGGCTCATGCATGTCAGTACTTGCAGTCTGACCAAGTAGCGAGTCAGCAGGAGTGGGGCTCAGCATTCACTGGCTTGTGTCAGAGACAGGAATTTTCCTGTTTAGTGGCTCATAGTCCAATCTGACAACCCTATGCCATATCTTAGGGCTCTATGGGTGTCCAGAGTACTCCATTCAGTTATCAGTGGGAACTGAGGAGACATGGGTTTAGTCTGCATCTTGGCTCCGCCTTCTGGTATTTCTACTTCTAGCTTACTGAAGAAGTGCTGCACTGTTTCCAAAGCTGTTGTACCATTTTGCCTTTCCACCTGCAGTGCAGAAGAGCTCCAGTCTCTTTTCAGATTCTCCAGTATATGTTATTTTCTGTTTTTCTGATTCTTGTCTGTTATGTTGGGGTGAGATGGTATCTCTTTGTAGTTTCAATTTTCATTTCTCTAGTGGCTAGTGATGATGAGCACTTCCTTGTGTGTCTATTAGTCACTTGAATGTCTTCTTTGGTGTAGTGTCTTTTCATTTCCTTCAGCCATTTTTTAATTGGATTATTTGTCTTTATTGTATAGGCATTGGATTTTCCATAGATTTTAAGGATTAGGCCTCTGTTGAGTTTGTAACAGTCAATTTTTTTCCCACTGTCTGTAGGTTCTCTTTTTACGCTTTTGGTGAAGTCTTTTAGTGAGCATAAGTCTTTAATTTATAGAAAATCCCACTTACCTAGTTTGTTTTCTGGTATTTGTGTGTTGTTAGTTATGGTTTATATCCATTTAATGCTGTGTATTAGAGTCTCTAGAGGTTTGTTACATGGTTTTTATAGTTTTTGGTTTTACATTTAGGTCTTTGATCCATTTTTAGTTAGTTTTTGTGTGTGGTGTGAGAAATGAGTCTCATTTCTTTTTATTGCAGGTAAGCATCTGGTTTTGCCAGCACTATTTTTTAAAAGGATTGTTTTTTCCCTATTTGGTGGACTTTGGGCCCTTGTGGAAGATCAGGTGGTTGGATTTACACCCGGCTTCTCCACTCTGTTCTGTTGGTCAATGTATCTGTCATTGTACCAATACCAGACTGTTTTGACTGTTGTAGCTGTGTGGTAGATTCTGAGATCAGGGAGTGTGTGAGTACTTCTACTTCATTCTTCTGTAATAGCACTTTATTTACCCAGGGCTTCATTCCTTTCCATATAAATTTAGTGATTCGTTTTTTCACCTCCTTAAAGAATGTTATCAGTATCTGGATCAGAATTGCACTGTGTGACTTTCTTTAGGGAAAATTGTCATTTTTACAGTGTTGAGTCTACTTGTCTATGAGTATGATATGTTTTTCCATTTATGTAGATCTCTTAATTTCTTGCAATAATGTTTTATAGTTTTCTTTGTGTAAGTCTTTTATATTCCTAGCTAGATTTATTCTAAATATTTTATATTTTTAGAGGCTGTGATCATAATAGTGAATTAAATCAAACCTAATTTTTTGTTTGTTTTTGATGACAAAGTACAGTTACTGATATACAGAAAGTACTTACTGAAAGTTCATGAAACCGGATTGAATTTTATCAAGAATGTTAGTGTCTTGAAGGCTCTTGGAATCATTTTTACTAGTATTATTTATTATAAAAATACCTTTTATGACATTTTTCATCTTTCATAATGCCCATTTAACGTGAGCTTTCTCACTTCAATTTTTCTATAACCATGTTGGATAGATAAAGCAATTTCATAGATGAAATAGGTCATACAGTTAGAGCTAAGCCTGGAAGTTGAATCTTCTTCTTGTGACCTCTACCCTCTTACATCTATATCATTTATGCAATTTAATATTTGATACATAACAGAATGTTAGATATCAACATTTAATGCACTAATAATATCAAAAATTCTCTGTTCCTATGAAATATTTTCAAACATGATTTTAAAAATAAACAGGTACTTTTAGAACTAGAATGCACATAAATCCCTCTATGCAGTGGCAATTACTGCTCCAGCTGTACTTTAATAGAATGAAATATGAAACACCCATTAAAAAAAGAAAGGTTACTGTCTTTGTGGTGGTCAGGATTATGTCAACTTGGCTACTACCTATTTGGCTGCTGTATTAAGTGGCAGGGCGGGGTTTGTGGTGGCTCCCTGCCCCTCGGCTCTCATCTCGTGACCCTGGACTACGGCTGCTGATTGCTCATGTGGCCAGGAGCTCCTGCTCTCTTGTTCCAGCGTCTGGTTCCGGGACTTGAGCTAGCAGCTGTTGGGCTCATCAGTCCTTACAGTTGGCACGTGAGAGTCCTGTTCCCTGACCTGCCAATCCTGCGCTCGCCAGCCTCTGCCCAGTCCTGCTCCCTGACCTGCCGATCCTGGGTTCTCCAGCCTCTGTCACTTCGTCTCACCACCAGCTTGGGATCCACCGACCTCCAGCCTCTGTCGCATCGTCTCGCCACCAGCTTGGGATCCACTGACCTACACAACTGGTGAACTGCAACTCTGGTCTCTGACTTGCTGACCTTGGGTTCCTCAGCTTCCATGGACACGTGAGGCTTGTGCCAGAGCTTGGGACATTCAGCTTCTGTGATTACGTGAGCTGTTTCCTATATTTGTATCTATCCCTCTGTCTATATATATATATTATAAATCTTTCCTTGTATCTACACGTGTTACTGGTTTTGCTTTCCTAGAAAACTCAGCCTAAGACAGTCTTAGTCATCTAGTACTGCTATAACAGAGATATTACATGTGGATCACTTTAACGAAATGAAGTTTATTGTCTAACAGTCCAGTAGGCTAGAAATTCAGATTCAGGACACCAGTTGAGAGGAAGGCTTTCTCTTTCTGTCAGTTCTAGGGGAAGGTCCTTGTGATGCATTAGTCTTCCACTGGTCTGGGAGCATCTCACTGCAGTAACCTTGGATTTGAACGACATCTTCTGTTCCTGGTATTGCTTTCTTGGTAGTATGAGGTACCCTGCTCCCTACTTGCTCTCCTTTCCTTTTATCTCTTGTAGCATAAAAGTTGGTGCAAGCCATACCTCAAAGAAATTCACTTTACATCGGATAAGGGATATGACTTGGGAAAGGGGGTTACAATCCTACCCTAATCCTCATTAACACAATCCAATCTTGCTCTATTAACCACGGGCAGAGATTAGGATTTACAACACAGGAAAATCACAAATAGAGGGCAATCACACAACAGTTGGATCATGGCCCAGCCATAGTCATACACACATTTTGGGGGAGATGAAATTCAACCCATGACAGCTACCAAAATATATAAAGATTAGTTGCCAGTTAAAGTTTAGACTTCAGAAAAATTAGCTGAAGTGGGAACTAATTTCATCTATACTAAATATTTTATAATATATAGATATAAAAAACTCCTAGTTTAGAGATTCTTTAAAATTTGAAACCGAAGAGTTCCAAATGTAACCCTTAATCATTCATGAACCTTTGTACATTATTAGATTTTAAAATTCCTAACAATAGGGATCTTGTCCTGTATATGTTTATGTCAACTTAATTGCCTTGTTCACAATAAAAAATAAAAATGCGTATTTGAGGAAAATTGATCTTAACTTACTTTAAATTGTTTGCTTTTGACAATTTGAACCCATTTTCATCAACTAAAAAAGTAAGGAAGAATGAGAGTACTTTGTCAGTTTCTGTCTTGTCATTTTCCACATCATTATCAAATTTCATAGAAGCAGTAGTCAAGAAATCAAGTGATTATTGCACTGAGAAATTCTGCTGCAAAAGATCTCTGTAAAGTGTTACAAAAACAAAGATATCACTTTGAGGACTAGATAACACTTTGAAGATTGACCCAAACTGTGGTATGTTCAATTGCTTTGTGTACATGTGAAAGTTAGACAATGAATAAGGAAGACTAAAAGAATTACTGATGCCTTTAAACCATAATGTTGGCAAAGAATATTGAATATGCCATTTACTACCAGAAGAACAAACAAATCTATCTTAGACATACGTCCAGAATGCTCCTTAGAAGCTAGGATAATAAGACTTTGTCTTATGTGCTTTGGACATGTTACCGTGAGGGACCCAGTCCTTAGAGTTGGTGGAAAAGAGGAAGACTCTCAATGAGATGGATCAACACATTGGTCAACAATAGGCTCAGGCATAACGATTGTGAGGATGGCACATGACAAGGCAGTGTTTTGTTCTGTTGTACATTGAGTGGTGCTATGTGTTAGATCCAAGTCAATGGAATCTAACAAATATAGCATCAAATTTCTAAAATATAAAGTATTTGTATTTGTCTCCTACTTTAAAACCTCCCAGTTTGTGAAATAAGAAGGAAGGGGGACCTATTAGTCTTTGTTATACACTTTTGACACATATGAGTTTGTTAAGTAAATGTGCATAGTTTTAAAGCAGGGAGTAAAACACACCCAAATCTAACACACGCTTACACATGCAAGCATGCATGAACACTCACATACATGCAAACATGCAAGAAAAGAAATAGAAGCAAAATCTCCATTCCAAATTGCCCACCTCTCCAAATACAACAGTTTGAACTCCTCAGCCAGGTAGACAGAGTATTTAATCAGACACCTTCAACACTGTTACACTTCATTGTCTCACCTGTACTCCCCACCCTGTGCACACAGATACACACACACACACACACGGCTTTCCTTCCTCCTTACTCTCTAGGGACATCGAATTTTGTTTTCTTAAGACATCTTGTTTTGTACCTCCAACTTATTTTTCCATATGTACTTAAATGATTAATGTTTTCAGCTGCTAACCAAAAAGTTACAGGCTTGAGCTCGCCCAAAGCTGCCTTAAAAGAAAGTCCTGGAGATCTATTTCAGGAAAATCAGTCATCAAAGATCATAGGAGTTGAGTTCTATTCTGACACATGTACTGTCATCATGAACTGGAGACAACTCCATGGCAGCTGATTTTTTCTTTTTAACTCAACCTAGAAACCCCTCATTTCCCTCCTTTTTCCAATGAAATTTGTTTAAGATGCAGCTCAAAATGTATTTATTCAGTGAAATACAGCCTTTTCTAAACTAAAGAGTAACACTAATGTTCTCTCCTCTGTATACCACAGTGCTTGCTGTGTTACACAACAAGTTTCCACATTAGACTATGGTCAGATAAGAAACCATGAATTATACTTTAGATAGACATCTCTCTTCCTCTCTCTTTTCCCTTCTTTTTCCCCATGCCTGTGCCTAACACTTATAAATCCTTGTTGAATGAATTATGAATAATTAACTAATTAGTATATTTTCTAGGGTAATAGAATTCATTCATGTCTAGTGAATCAGTTAATAAAGAATAAAGGTTGTTAAACCTGAGTCAGTGTGATATACTGAATGGAACCAGAGTTTGGGGTGAGACAGATCAGAGTTTGTTTTCAAGATCAACCCCTTCCTAGCAGCATGATCTTTGGTCCTTTACTTCTTTGATGTCCATAATGAGGCTACTAGTATCTATCTTACAGACTGTTGAAAAGATCTGAATCACCCAATACTTTGCTTGACACAAAGCTGAAAAAGCAAGTGAGCATTAAATGTTAGCTATTATTGTTGATCTTATCAACTGGTACAGTGTTTCAGTTTGGTACATTTGGGAAGAAGTTCACAATAGCTTGTTGCCACTACACAATTTAACATTAGATTATTTGTGCTACTTATCTAATTCTTAGTAATTTTTTCTCTTTGACTATACTGTAAACCTCTTATGTCATACTTGAAGCACTGTTCACAGTACCTAGACATATGCTGAATTTTTAACTATTGTGTTAGAACAATGGCACATGATGAAAAGAGAGGACTGAGTCTGAAGTCAGTGGATAAGGATTACTCGTTTCAGCTCGTTCATGTGTACAATAAAGATAGCACACTTCTCCTTGAGTCTCTTCCAACACACAAATTCTGTGATTCTATGATTAGGCAATTGGTACTCGGAAAAATCTCTCTTCATAGAACAGAAAATTGCACTGTAGTTAAATAGACCTCTATAGCCAGACAGAAAAATGTAGGCTCCAGGTAGAGTGACTGATGTAGGCTGGGTTCTCTAAAGAAGCCAAACCAGTGATACATTCAGACATATGCACGTGTGGGTATGTATATGTATCTCTTTGTATGTTTATGCATATATACAGAGAGAAAGAGAGATTTATCTCCAAGGAATAGTTCACATTGTTGTAGAAACTGGAAAGTTCCAAAGTACGTGGGTAAAGAGTAAGCTGGAAGCTACTCCTGACACGCATGGCTGCAGGCGCTGATGAACTCAGAATTGTCAAGTCAGATGGTAGGCTCACAGGGCTGCAGGAGCTGAGGAATCCTAAAGCTGGGAAAATAGACAATAGGCTGCTGGTTCAGGTCCCAAGAACTTGAGATCAGATGGCGACAAGCTGGAAATGAGATCCAGAGTAAGAAAGCAAGCTTTACCAGAATGTCTATTTACATATGGGGGGCAGGTTACAACCCTGGGAAATCTCCCCTTACAACTGATTGGCTTATCACATCAGTTACCTCCTGGAGCTAATTACATCATATCACAAAATGGAGGATAATTATATAATACTGAGAGTCATGTCCTGGTGAAGTTGACACATAGCACTGACTATCACAGTGAGCAATCACCTAAGTTTGTCCAAAACTATCTCAATCTTGACATGGAAAGCTCTGTGTTTCATGAAACCCCTCAGTCCTGGGGAAACGTGCATAACCGGTCTTCCAAACTTCAGGTAGTTTGACAAATAAAACACATTTTTTTTCTTGTAGATGGTTACAGTTTTGTTCTTTTCTTCTCTGTGCTAATACCACGTTGATGAATAGTGTTTGGTGCTGGGGGCTGAGATAAGCAGGACTTAAGACAAAAATAAAAACCCCGTCTCTGAATAATGACATTTTAATGTTGTTGAATTAGTCGTTATGGAGAATCTTTCATGTATCAGGTACTAATCTAGTTATACGGTCAAGGGTAAAGATATGGATTATTCTATCCCTGAACCAGGCTGAGTGTGTATGGAGGGGATCACAGATATCAGAATATACCTACAATTAACACAAGTAGATTTATAAAGCCAAAAATGTTAGAATGTACAGGAAAAGAAAGGGAGGCCAGCAAAGGCTGTAAGTGGAATTTAAGGCATCACAGGATTTGTCCCAATTGTGAAAGTGAATAGGTAGACAATCTGAGGGGTGGTGCATGCCCTGCTAAGCAATGCTCAGTTCCTGTAGATAACTGAGTTTCCATGGACCCCGAGCTGTCATAAAAAAAGACATTACTTGGAATCAGAAAGGGAGTTTAAAAAAGAAATCTTCTCAGTGATAATAAGTGAAGTTTGTGGTGAATAGGGTTTGAGGAGGCTAGGAATGAGAGAAAGGAAACCAAGAAAATAGAGCTACTACCCAAATGATTCCTGAGATTTTCCCTCCTTCACAGACTTATATCGTATAGCTCCCTGCAGTTACAATCTCGTTTGGCCTTCACCACTAAATTACAGAAGTTGATATGTTGTAGGGAAAAGGGCACAACTTTGATCAAACAGGCTTCTACTAATTACAAGCTATGTGACTTCAGGCAAGTGAACTAGATTTGCTGGGCCTTTATCTTCTCATCAATAAAACAGGAGCAAATATGCCTACTTCACTGAGTTGTTAGAAAATATATTGTGTAACACACTTTGTATTGTAGCTGGAACATAGTAACGGTTTTACTAATGGCAATTTTCAATGGATTAAATTGTGTCCTCCTAAAAATAGGTGTAGTAATTTGCTTGGGCCATGATTCCCTATATTGTATGATTGTCCTCCATTTTGTGATTTTCCTTTGCTGTATGTTAAAGGATTAGGGTGGGACTGTAAATCCCTTCATAGGATCACCTCCCTGCTTCACTGTAAAGAGAGTTTCCCTGAAGTATGCCTTGCACCACCCTTAATCCTTTTATCCTATAAGAGATAAAAGGAAAGGGAAGCAAGCAGTGAACTGGGAACCTCACACCATCAGTCAAGCAGCACTGGGAGTAAAGAGCGCATCCTTCAGCTCTAAAGTTCCTGCACCAAGACGCATCCTGGACAAAGACTGATGCAATACTGGACTTACCCCTAGAGCTGACAAAGGGTAAAGCCTTCCCCTGGCGTGAACATCCTGAATTTGGACTTGTAGCCTACTAGACTGTGTAAGAATAAACCTTACTTTGTTAAAGCCATCCACTCATGGTATTTCCATTAGAGCAGTACTAACTGACTAAAACAGTCCCCTTAAAATGTATGTAGCAATTTGGCTAGGCCAGGATTACCAGTATTGTTTTATTTTCCTATATGCTGTGAATACTGCCTCTATGATGTTAATGAGAGAAGATGGGAGGTGGTTGTATTAGTGAGGCAGGACTCAGCCTATAAGTTTGTGTTGTGCCTTGAGGCAATCTCCTGGGATATAAGGGAAAGGGAAGCAAGCAGAAAGTGGAACACTTCGTACTATCAGGAAATAAGTAATGTTGAGAGCAGAGTGTATCCATTGGACCCAGGGTTCCTGCACCTCAGAAGCTCTCAATCTGGGAGAATATTGATGACAAGGACCCTCCTCCAGAACCAGCAGAGGAAGACTTCCCCTGGAACTGATGCCCTGCCTTTGGAATTTTAGCCTACTATTCTGTGAGAAAATAAATTTCTCTTCTTTAAAGCCATCTATTTGTGGTATTTCTGTAATAGCAACACTAGATGGCTAGCATAGTAAGTCTCTGCTATATAATTCTGACAACCTTCTGCTACTATTCATAAAACTTTCACTGGCTAATTCTTTTCAGAGGTAGACTGCCAAGTTCTTTCTAGCCTGTCCAGATATGTTCTGGAAGAAGTACAGTAAGAGTGCTCCTTGAAGCAAAGATGGTGAGACTGTGTCTTCTATACTTTGGACGTGTTGTCAGGAGGGAATCAGTCCCTGGACAAGGACACCATGCTTGGTAGAGTTGAGGGTCAGTGAAAAAGAGGAAGACCCTCAATGAGATGGAATGACACAGCTTAAGCATAAAAATGATTGTTGACATGGCGCAAGACCAGGTCGTGTTTTGTTCTGTTGTGTATAGGGTCACTATGAGTTAGATCTGACTTGATGGCACATAACAATGATAGCAACATATAATTCTAGGCTTCTGATCATTTATTTGATTATTTGTATAAGTAAGGGGATGAATTCTCTTTAAGTGGTCTCAAAGAGAGTCTCCCAAAGCGGATGCTGAAAATACAGAAGTGTTAAGGTGTGCTTGGACCACCCCTTCTCTCATCTTAGCTGGAGGTGTCCCCCACTCCGCATCTCCATAGTTTGTGTGTGTTTGTGCAAATATATGATTTAAGTCAGGATACTAAAGCCTCTCAGGCTCACAAGGACTTAGGTTCTTTTCCCTGACTTGGTTCTCCTTGTCTGTCATGCAGGCAGGGCATAGGGGGTAGGGCATCTTGTATGTGTAGGAGAAGTATAGTTGGCTGTGATAATCTGTATGTATTGAGAGCTGATTCCTGCCATCCTGTTCCTGTCTACTGCAGAGGCAGATTAATGGGCATGAATTCTAGGGCAAATTTTTCTGTTGTGGAGACTAAGACATTGTCATGTTACTGGGAAGACTAGATCACTAAGGTGTCTCATTATCTGCTCTAGTGTTCTTTTTTTGTGTGGTTAACCTGTGAAGTCCAAGAAGTTTGCCAGCAAAGCTGTTCAGTGTCTTCTCCATCAGCATACTCAATTGTTTTTGTAGGAAGTTCTCTTATCCTTATTTTCATCTCCACCTCCCCCAACAACCCCCCTGAACTTTTTCCAAAGTCTTCCCAACCTCCTGCAAACTCTCTTTTCAACCTTTCCTCTGCTTTCTCACTAACATATCTCCCTCTCCATCCCTTCTCCAGTCTTTACCACTACCCTTCCCTAGTTCCTGTCCTTATCTTTGGAATGCTTAGGGCTCCACACAAACACTGGATCTTGTCCATTCCCTTGCTTCTTCCCTCCTTCTCAGTTTGCTTGTACGCTACCCACTTCACTTAGCTAAACCTATAAATGATTCAAATGTAAGTAAATATTTCCAGTACTTACTTTTTGAAGTATCACTTGCTAATTTATTTTCCTTATTGAAAAGACAGTACAATTGTGATGAAGAAAATGTTGATAAGAAAAAAATTAGTCTAACAATGAGACTTTTTCAGTGTTAGTTTTTAATATCTATTCTTATTAATTGTTAGTATGAATTATAATTAAAATATCTCCACATAGTGAAGGGTTCAGAGAGGGGGATGTTCAAGATTCATGAAAAAAAGCAGCTCTAAGTCATCAGGTTGAGTCCATGACTCAAGAGGCAGGAGGCCTCTTGTACAGGTAACTAAAGGTCTGGTAGAAGATGACAGGATCAGCAAATGCTGTTGACAGATGAGGTAACAGAAGAAGGGATGCCAGGAGCAGTCACTAGGATACAGGGTCTAGCCAGCCATTATTTCACCACAACGTCTTCTATCCTACTTGTGTCTGAAACAATTGGAGTGACAATAATGGATAGAAAAGATACAGTGCAAGTATTCCACTCTATGTTTTGGTCATGTGTCTCAAGCCATTGGATTCCAAGAATCAGAGGGTACATTGGAGCATGAATTGTGTCAAACTGGAGCTTTTCAATATGGTCTCCAATTCTGGCTTCAACAAGTGATGTTTCCATAGTTATGGGTCCATTAATCACTGGACGGCCATCAAAGGTTTCAACCATTAGAGGGCATATGTTGCTGTGGACGGGTAGCTTCTCTCAAAGAATCACAGAATGGTCAATGCTGTGTTTGTAGGAGCCTGAATTTACTGGTGCTTGCTCAAAGAATTATCTTCCCAGTTGAATTTCAGCTGTTAGCCATGGGATATGGGACATGGATATTAGAAAAGAGGGGGATGTGTATTTGTAGACTGGCCTGCTAAGGGTGTCCCTTACTGCCAGGCCTCGATGTTTCATGCCTATTAGACACAATAAAGTTTAATTAGGCAATCTCTGGCAAAGTGACCAGGATGGACACAGTAGAAGCACAAGTGAACTTCAAGGTAGTGGGCCTAGTCAGCTTCACTGAGGGGTAGGTGGTGACTTGCACTCTGGTTTTCAACTGGTGGGCTCTCAGGACTGTTATTCTCTTTAGAGGGGCTTGTTCCTGATGGATTTGGATAGAACTGGAACACCCTTCCTGAAATTGAAACAAAGAGTACTTTCATCTCTGTTTAGCTCTTGAACAATGAGGTGAAAGTGGGTTGTGTACTGGTAAACAGGGTCCTCCCGTTGGCAGAGCCTATGGGTGTGGTGGTTTGTATCTTGTACAATTTCTGGATTGTCAAAAGTATCCTAGAGCACTTGTATGAAACTTTCACATTGATTCCATACGGGCTTTGAATATATACTAAAGTCTGGAACCAACTTCCTGACTCACCTGAATAGTGCTTGCCAGTGAAACTCACCAAGGCTGCTTTGGTGAGATACAAATGCCTTCTGACTCTCATGTAATTATTCAGTTGAACCAGGAACTCAGGAAGCTTCTGGAGATCTTCACTGAAGACTAAGTGGTATTCTAGGGGAAAAGCTGCCACCTGTAAACCATTGAACACTGTGGGAACTCCAGAGCAATTGATACTTTGATATCTATTAGGTTGTCCAGGGTCTCCTGGGGTACTGAGAGCTCCAGGAACTCCTGAGCATCTGAGGGATCCAGCAGCTCTTGGGAAGCTAGTAGCTCAGAGGGCTCCCGGTATGCCAAGTTCTCTTGATATGCTAGTGCCTCCTGGGACTCCTGGGTGTTTGTGGAATCCTGGAGTTCTGAATTGCGGGTCTCACAGACTACTGGAGAATTGTAGGTTTCTAGGCATTCTTGAACCTCTTTTGTTGCTGAGGGATTGTGGGCCTCCTGTGGAGACTTACAGACTTCCTTGGCCTAGAGGGGTTCATGGGCCACTAGAAGCTCCTGGAGGTCCTGGACTACTGGAGGGTTCAGGGGCTTCTGGCTATCCTGGGCCACTGGAGTCTTCGGAGTGCTCCCAGGCTTCTGGGAGGTCCTGGAACTCTGTGGGCTTCTGGGACTTCTTGGCCTATAGGGGCTCTTGGGGTTTACAGGCTTCTGAGAGATCCAGGGGTTCTTAGGGCTGCTGGGGATCCTGAATCTCTGAAGGCTTTAAAAGAAGTTTATACGTTTTGGCTTCTTGCAGTTTCTAGAGCTCTGGGATTTATGACTAGAGGGCAGCATTTTCTTCTGAAAGCCTTTGCATATAGGCCTGAAGAATTTCATTCTCCAGTTTCAGAGAAATATAGGAGGCTATTAAGTCCTCTACTGTCTTTTGAGGAAATGGACTTAGTGTGAGAGTTTGCCGCCAAAGTGATTAAATGGGCTCTCGTGACGTCTTTCCCCAAAGTTTCTCACAGGCCAATATCAGACCTCATGAATTTTCAAAGAGTGGGGATATAGGTCTTGCCAAAGCTGATTGCAAGGAAGTCACTGGGAGCCTCTGAATCTCAGCAAAGGGAGGTGTCAGATATGCTGTAAAGAGATCAGAAGCTGAGGATCAGAAACTGCAGAAGCATTCATTTAAAATAAATTAAATTTAAATCTGCTTAACAGTGCTGAGTTTCTTTCATTAAGAGCTGAAGTTCATGAGCAATAGCATATTTACTGGCTCTGGTCCCATGAAATTTTAAGAACACTGCCTGACCCACCCTATGTATGTCATTTTGAATTCCTTTAAAAAGTTAACATTACATCAGAAAAACAATTTCTCCCATATTCTTTTTTGTTTTACCCAGCCTTTAATTTTTAACGGCTGCTTAACATCCAAATGTTAACACTTTGATTTTAACAGCAGTTTCCAATGACTAAATCATACATTTGGGCAATGTGGGAATTTTAGGCTCTACTGGGCCAAAGTAAGAAATATTTTTGGGTAACTAGAGTAGGAGGTGGAGGGGAGCCCTTCTTGACACCTTACAAATTATACCACGTAAGATTAGCCTCAGGAGAAAACAAGCAAAAGTGGAAGAGATGTATGCATATGAGTACGTGCATGTGTGTGTGCACACACGTGTGTAGAAAACAAGCAAAGGCAAATGTTATACATATGTAAAACATACATACATATATATATACTCAGAAGACACATGCATATTATTTCTAAAATTCCACAAAATAGTTACGAAATAATCTTTATAGATAAACGTTACCATTCAGAGTCTTAGTCCCGGAGCTCGGCTGTGCAGCCATCCCTGAGGATGAATGGCTGTGGAGGCTTGCTTTTCTGTATACACGGAACTCAAACAAACACACTCCTAGAACATGTTTCAACTCTACTCTGTAATGTAGCTATTTCAAGAGTGGATTCCCATAAATTGTAACAAAGGTCCCCTCTTTGGACGGGAATGGATTGGACTTGGCAATGCAGAGTAACCATATATTGGAAGCACTTGATGGTTCTATACATCTATAGGATATCATCTTGCTGACCTCTGGCTGGAGAAAGGGGAGTGGATGGAGAGGAGGGGAAAGGAGACTGTTGGGAGGATGAGACATGTATGGAGCAGAGAGGAATAGTGTGTAGTCACCGGACAGGGAGAGCAGTGGAAGCTGCATATAGGGGGGCATGTAAATTTATATGTGAATGTACATTTTCACTCAGTTATGTTAAATAAAATTAAAAAAAAATAAAAAAATAAATAAGTTAAATTAAAAAAAGAAAAGAGTGGAATTTTTTTGACAGTACATCATAGTGTACAGTCTCAAATAAAGTAGGATATTGTGCTGATGCAAGGTAGATTCATGTAAGCAGTCCTCAGCTACCTTAATTAATATTTAGCTAGGAAATTGGGAGGAATACCACTGCCCTTGTGAAAAGTTACAAACATTGCAAACACTGGTTTGGGACTTGATTTTGTGTGCCTCTTTCATTTAACCTTTCTTACTCTACCCACAATGAATTATTGGTTCAATTCTCACTTATAGAGTAGTTCACCTTAGTCCCTTCCCCTGTCCATCTAATTAGTCCCTGTGCTTTCTCATTGCAATCTTTTCTTGATAATTTGATGTTGGATAGTTCTAGGCCTGACTTAACAGGGTGAGACTGTGAGGTAGACCAACTCTGTTGATGGGTACTCGCAACACTTGCAGGGCCTTGAGTTACTTCTGTATACAATGAGGTATGACAATTAAGTCCATGAACTCAATGGTTCCAAATACTACATTCCTCATTGCTGAATATCACTACCGTCACCTTCGAAGTACTCCCCTTGGGAAGCTATGCATCTGCACCAGTGTCTAGTCCACCCTTCAAAGCAATTTTGCAACTCCTTCTGGAATGGCCATTGCACACCTAATTATCAGACGTCATAAATGCTAGTCACCCAAGAGTTCTCATGGTTTCCTGATTATCTCAGACACCCAAGGCAACTCCTAGATATCCCATTTAGAATCGGTTTTGGGGAAAATAAGTGTGCTCAAGATCTATTCTCATGCCAGATCACTGTTGCACCCCAGAAGTGGGCCATGTGTACATTTCAGGTAAGACTGAGTTGTTATTTTCATCCCATTAAGGAATGGGAATAGGTTGCATTTGGTCACTTTAAATCACACATTGAGTCAGTCATGCTCCCAACTCTCTTTTAAAAATGGTCAAGTCTACATTAGTCAGACTAGACTAGCCAAACTACAGTGGAGAGTTTTTGAAAAGGAAAGGGAAATCAACAAGTTGAGCTATATTCCTTCCCTACCTTTTAATGTTTTATCCTTTAGAAACACACTGCACATAAAAATATCATCATCCTCAGAAAATGATGTGTTCTGTTTACATGAATTTTTCAGATAACTCAAGATTTTCCTTATAGAAGCCAAAACATACAGTCAATGTTTACTTTGCCAAATTACAAAAATTTCAGAGAAATATTTTTAGTATGTTTATCACATCTTCCATCATCCTTGAGTAGATGATTTTGAACACAGTTCAATCTATTTTAATGGTTTGAAGTCATTCTTATAAAAACTAGCTAGTCTACTCTGTTGTAACACAGTGTTGCTGTCTGAAAACTACTGAGCAGTATAACATGTCTCCAAAACAAACACAGAAGAACATCTGCTTCCAACTTCTTAGGTTTTCCTTTGTATTTATTTATTTTCTTACTATCAGGTTGGCACATAGTCCTTTACACTATTACCTACATGCTTATCTACAATAAATATGACCTTTGACAAATACTTAATCCCTCTAAAATTGAGACTCTAAACTTCAGTTTATGCAACTGTAATATGGAACTATTAATAGTGCTTTAGAATATTGTTGCAAAGATACAGTGAAATAATGCATGTGAAAAGCTTAATATGATTCTTGGAAGCTTGTAAGAATACAGTGAAAGATAGCTATGTTAGTAAATGCCACCTGGATGGTTATCGAGTTGGTTAGAGCATGATGCTAATAATGCCATGATCATGGGCTCAATCTCTGTACAGGCCAAAAGTTCTTATTTTAGGGAACCTTTGTGGCACAGTGGTTAAGAGCTCGGCTCTTAAGCGAAAGATCAGCACTTGGAAATCACCAGCCTGGCAATTTGCTTCCTTAAAGATTTCAGCGTATGGGCAGTTGTACTCTGTCCTACAGGGTCACTGTGAATCAGAATGGACTTGAGGATGCACAACAATATACTAGGAATAATAATGACGATGATGTAGTATTACCTGTAGCAGCAGTAATCTTATTTTAATTTATTCTTTTTGGTAATCTGTGAATTGGGAAAGAGACAAACATATAAAATTATTAGAATTATGTAGGGTCAAGCAAGTGCTGTCATAAGACAGTCTACAGTGCATGGATTTTAGAGCATTTTTTCTTTAACCATTCAGGAGTTTTTGTTGTTCGTTTCTTCCTGGTTACTATATGGATAGTCTAGTTTACAAATCAGTTCTCTAGGATAAGAGCTGGAGGCACCTAACAAGAAAATGAAATGATTAACAAGGGTATTGTTGAGCAGCCAAAATAGATGTTTAAAAAGTCCATGAGCTAAAACACCAAACACTGCCTTACTTACAAGAATATTTATTTAATGGGGAAACACAGGCCCTTTCTTCACCACCCACTCTGCAGTCTACCTACTAAAGACCAAAGATGAAATTCAAAGTCCTTAAATGCCAATTTACAACTGAATAAACACAGAATTATTCTCTTTTGAGTGAAGAAAAGCTACATTTACCTTTATGGAATGCCCAAGGTGGTTTAATATTCTGAATTAGTTAAGTAGAATAGGAAAATAATCACATGCAAACCTTCATCATGTTTCCCCTGCATTTTATTTCTTCTTATACTCACAACCTGAAAGATTAATGGATCGTTTAGAAACGTTATGAAAACATTTTAAGTGAATGAGTTTTTCTTAACCAGCAAAATGAATTTTGGGGGGGCAAAAAAAAGACAAATATATTCATTTAACATATATAAAAAGGTTTCACAATACTAAGAAACAGTAATGCTCAGTTACAATAAGTTATATATGTTGATTGTTAGCATAGAAAGAAAAATAGAAAAGTTGAATGAGAGGAAATTGCGTTGTGTACACTCCACTAAGAATCATAATTTTATTTTGTCAGCAAATGTACTATTTGAAATGTTTTCAGTTTCTATTGGATTTTTCCCCCAAGAGTTTGCCAGGCAGCACCTTCAAGCAATTTGAGTTCCTTCTCTTCCCTCTTCCTGTGATGGAAGAGAGTCAACCAAACAGGTTACCCCACGGATCTCTGCAAAATGCCCAGCTAGCCCTTGGAGAGCAGTCTCATCCTTGTGACTATTTTGTACATGTCATTCTTACGGTTTCTATTAGAGCTTGCAATACTTTCTTAAATTTAACCAATAATGTGTTTAGTACAACATGAAACTGAAAGAAAAAAAAATATTGTGCTTTAAATGAAAGTTTACGATCCAAGTCAATTTGCTATATAAAATGCCACATACACACCTCTGTGCAGCACTAGCTACCCACCCTGTGACACTCCTTCTTTTCACTCTGTCCATCCTGTATTCATTCAACCAATTGCTGTCCCCACTTCTCCCTCCCATCTTGCCTCTGGGAAGGAGCTGCTTGGATAGCCTCACGCACATATTTAAGCCAAGAGAACGCGTTTCACTAGCATCACAGTATGTCTTATGTTGTTGTTGGTAGGAGCCATCAAGTCAGTTCTGACTCATACCAACTGTCATGGATTGAATTGCCTCCCCCCAAATACATGTAGCAATGTGGCTGGCCTGTGATTCCTTGTAGTCTATGATTGGCCTCCATTTTGTGATTTTCTTATGCTGTATCTTAAATGATTAGAGTGGGACTATAAATCCGTTCATGGGATTACCTCCCTGCTCCACTGTAAAGGGAGTTTCCCTGTAGTATGGCTTGCACCACCTTTAATCTTTTCATCCTATAAGAGATAAAAGGAAAGGCAAGCAAGCAGAGGAGTGGGGATCCCATACCATCAAAAAAGCAGCACTGGGAGAAGAGCACACCCTTCAGACACAAGGTTCCTGCACCAAGATGCTCCCTGGAGAAAGACTCATGCAACGCAAGGACTTTCCTTCAGATTCAACAAGGGGGATAGCCTTCACCTGGTGTGGACATCCTGAGTTTAGACTTGTAGCCAGTAAGAGGGAAAGCCTCCCCTGGAGCAGACATCCTGAATTTGGATTTGTAACCTACCGGACTGGGTTAGAATATACTACCTTTGTTAAAGCCATCCACTCTGTGATAGTTCTGTTAGAGCAGTACTAGCTGACTAAAACACCAACTCTATGCACAACAGAGTGAAATACTGTGTGGTCCGGCACCATGCCCACAATCGTTTTCATGCTTAAGTGCTTAAGCGCATTGTTGCCCCAGTGTGTCAGTCCATCTCATTGAGGATCTTCCTCTTTTTCACTGACCCTCTACTCTACCAAGCATGAAGTCCTTCTCTACAGATTAATCCCTTCTGACGACATGTCCAAAGTGTACGACACAGTCTCACTATCTTTGCTTCCAAGAGGTACACTGGTTGTACTTCTCCCAGAACAGATCTGTTGGTTCTTTTGGCAGTCCAAGGTACATTCAGTACTTTTCTCTGACACCACAATTCAAAGTCATCAATTCTTCTGTCATCCTTATTCATCACCCAGGTTTGTTATTCATATGATGCACTTGAAAATATCATGGCTTGGGTGAGGCACACTTTGGTCTTCAAGTTAACATGTTTACTTTTCAACACTTTAAAGAGGCCTTTTGCAGCAGAGTTTCCCAAAGCAATGCGTCTTTTGGTTTCTTGACTGCTGCTTCTGTGGGTGTTGATTGCGGAACCAAGTAAAAAGAAATTCTTGACAACCTCAATCCTTTTTCCAGTGATCATGATGTTGCCTACTGGTCCTGTTTTGAGGATTTTTGTTTTTTTGATGTTGAGGTGCAATCCATACTGAAGGCTGTGGTCTTTGATCTTCATCAGTAAGTGTTTCAACTTCACTTCCAGAAAGCAGGGTTGTGTCATCTGCAAAACGCAAGTTATTATTGAGTCTTCCTCAAATCCTGATGCCTCATTCTTCTCCATATCGTCCAGCTTCTCACTATTTGCTTTGTATACAGATTCAAAAAGGATGATGAAAGGATACATCCCTGATGTACACCTTTCCTGGCTTTAAACCAGTGTCCTCTTGTTCTGTTCGTCTGCTCTTGACCCACGTACAGATTCCTCATGAGCAAAATTAAGAGTTGTAGAATTCCCATTTTCTGCAATGTTATCGATAATTTGTTATGATCCACACAGTCAAATGCCTTTGCATAGTCAACGAAACACAGGTAAACATCTTTCAGTCAAGATTCATCCGACATCAGCAATGATATCCCTGCTTCTATGTCTTATTCTCAATCTGGCTTAAACTTCTCTGTCAATATACTGTTACAGTAGCTTCTGAAGGATCCTTAGCAAAATTTTACTTGTGTTTGATGTTAATGATATTGTTTGATAATTTCTGCATTCAGTTGGATCACCTTTCTTGGCAATAGGCATCAATATGGATCTCTACCAGTAGGTTGACCAGGTAGCTGTCCTCCAAATTTCTTGGTGTAGACAAGCGAGTACTTTCACTGTCACATCCTTTTGTTGAAACATCTCAGTTGATATTCTGTCAATACCTGGAGCCTTGATTTTCACCAGTGCCCTCAACGCAGCTTCAAATTCTTCCTTCAGTACTATTGGTTCCTATTCATGTACTACCTCTTGAAATGGGTGAATGTCGATCAGTTCTAGCTGGTATAATGATTCTGTGTGTTTTTTCCATCTGGTTTTGATGCTTCTTGGGCCATTTAATATTTTCCCTGTGGAATCCTTCACTATTGCAACTTGAGACTTGATTTTTTTTTCTTCAGTTCTTTCAGCTTGAGAAATACATAGTGTGTTCTTCCCTTTTGGTTTTCCATTTCCAGCTCTTTGCACATGTCATTATTATCCTTTCTTTGTCTTCTTAAGCTGCTCTTTGAAATCTTCTGTTCAGCTCTTTTACTTCATCATTTCTTCCTTTTGCTTTAGCTACTTGATGTTTGAGAGCAAGTTTCAGAGTCTCCTCTGACATCTACTTTGGTCTTTTCTTTCTTTCCTCTCTTTTTAATGACCTGTTGCTCTCATCATGGATGATGTCTTTGATGTCATTCGACAACTCATCTGGTCTTTGGTCATTAGTGTTCAATGTATCAATCTGTTTTTGAGATGGTCTCTAAACTCAGGTGTGATATACTCAAGGACTTGTACTTTGGCGCTTGTGGACTTGTTCTAATTTTCTTCAGTTTCAGTTTAAACTTGCATATGACAATTGATGGGCTGTGCCCCAGTCAGCACCTGGTCTTCTTATGACTGTTGATATAGAGCTTCTTCCATTGTCTCTTCACACAGATATAGTTGGCTTGATTCTTATGTTTTCCATCTGGTGAGATCCTTGTGTATGGTCTCCATTTATGTCTGTCAGCTTGTTGTACTGTGAGGGCCTGAGTGTTGCTGCAGTACTGGAAGCCATGCCACCAGTATTCAGATACCAGCAGGGTCACCCTTGGCAGACAGGTTTTGGCTGAGCTTCCAGACTAAGTCAGACTAGGAAGGACTCGGCAGTCTACTTCTGAGAAGAATTAGCCAGTGAAAATCCTATGAATAGCAGTGGATCACTGTCAGATATAGTGTTGAAAAATGAGACCCTACCCTTGTAGGAAGGCACTCAAAAGGTGACTGGGGATGAGCTTCCTTTTCAAAGTAGGATCAACCTTAATGACATGGATGGAGTAAACCCTTTGGAGCATTCATTTGCTGATATGACACAACTGAAAGTAAGAAGAAACAGCTGCGAACATTCATTAATTTTTGGAAAGTGGGATGTATGAAGTATGACTCCAGGAAAACTGGAAATCATGAAAAATAAAATGGAATGCATAAGCATAAATATCCAAGGCATTAGTGAGCTGAAATGGACCTGTATTGTCCATTTTGAATCAGACAATCATCTGGTCTACTCTGTCGGGAATGACGACTTGAAGAAGTACGGTGCTGCATTCATTGTCAAAAAGAACATTTCAAGATCTTTCCTGAAGTACAATACTGTCAGTGATAGGAAAATATCTATACGCATACAAAGAAGGCCAGTTAACACGACTGTTATTCAAAGCTGTGCACCAACTACTAAGGTCAAAGATGAAGAAAGTGAAGATTTTTACCAGCTTCTGCAGTCCAAAATTGACTGGATGTGCAATGAAGGCACACTGATAATTGCTGGTGATTGGAATGCAAAAATTGGAAACAGAAGGATCAGCAGTTGGAAAATACAGCCTTGGTGACAAAAATAGTGTTGGTGATCGAATGATAGAATTTTTTAAGATCAATGACTTGTTCATTGCAAATACCTATGTCTTATAGTCCATTCCAGTCTTTGTCTGGAGCGTTGGCTTCTGTACTGTTTCAGGTCTGGGCTAGCAGTGAGTACAGGGGCCAAATCCTCAGGGGATGCTCCAAGACGTTGGACTATCAAGTGTACTCTTTTAATTGAGTTCTAATTCTGCACTCTCATTTTTCTCACACTACATCAGGGACTCTAAGTCGTGTTCCTTGTCAGGGCAGACATTGGTGGGGGCTAAGCACCATCTAGTTTTTTGGTCTCCTGATCATATGCCCCCGTTTGTCTCTTGGGTTTATATTTTTTCATGTCTTTGATGTCCCTCATTGTCTTCTGCTCCCAGTGGTCTGGGACCAGTTGATGCTCCTTAGTTGGCAGCTCGCTAGATATTAAGACCCCAGATGCCACTCACCAAAATGGAATGCAGAAAACTTAGAAAACAACAACAACAACAAAAACTTAGTTCTGCCAACTGAAATCATGGCCCCCAAACCCCTTCTACTGTGACCTTTAAAATGTTGAGTGGTATTTAGAAAATGTCTTAGCTTTTGGTGTAGTCCAGCAGTGTTAATTTCCCTTCTATTATGTGCTGTCACTTCCTTCACTTAATCTAAATCCTATCTACTATCTAATCTATGAATACCCATCTCCATCCCTCCCCTCCTAAGTAACCAACAAAGATTATTTTCTTCTGTGTTTGAACATTTTCTTGAGTCATTATAATAGTGGTTTCATATAATATTTGTCCTGGAGAGTCCCCTGAGAACATGGTCTCTACTCTTTCTGTTATCCCAGAGTTGAAACAAGCACTGAAGATAACTCTTCAGACAAAAATTAGACTTGACTATAAGACATGAGACTGCTGGAGCAGCTTCTCTATAGAAACAAGATGAGAGGATGGAAGGAATGCGATAGAGTTTGTTGAATGAATATGGAAAATACAGGGTGGAAAGGAGGAGTGTGCTGTCACAGGGGTAGGAGTGCAGCTAGAGTTGCATAGAGGTGTGTGTGCAGGATTTTACATGGGAAATTTACTTAGATTGTAAACTACCACTTAATCACAATAAAATATTAAAAAATAATCACATAAAATGTAAATGGCTTAAATGAATTCATAAACAGACAGTAGCAGAATGTATTAAAAAACATGAGCCATTGATATGCTGTCTATATCAGACACATCTCAAGATACAAATGTATTGAATAATACATAAATGTGTTAAATAAATGTATTAAAAGATATAAATTTATTAAAAATCAAATATAAAAAATATGTTAAGAAAGAGCAACCAAAAAATGTCAGAAGTAGCAATACTAATCTCAGATAAAATATACTTTCAGGCAAAATCAACCACAAAAAACAAAGAATTTCATTATATAATGATTAGAGGTAATCCACCAAGGAATGATCACCTTAATAAATATCTACATATTCGATGACAGCATTCCAAAGTACACAAAACAAGCTTTAACAGTGCTGGAAAGAGGAATAGACAGTCCAAAAATAATAGCAGGAGACTTCAACAAGCTAATACTGGTGAAAGAGAGAACACTGAAAGAAGAAAAACTACAAAGTGAAGAAGATAAACTAACTTTACATCACAGATGTAAATAGAACACTCCACTCAACAGCAGCAAAGTACCTGTATACATCTTTTTCCAAAGCACAAGGAATATTTTCCAGAATAGGGCATATTTGATGCCACAAAGCAACACTCAATAAAATATAAAATGTCCAAATAATATAAATAATTCTTTCTGATCACAGCACTATAAAAATAGAAATCACTAACAACATCAAGGGAGAAAATAAATTACATGGAAACAGAATTATACTGTGCTTAAAAATAACTAGATAATAGAAGAAATCAAAGAGGGGATAAAAAAAAAATCCTACAATCAAATAAGAGTGAATTCACAACATACCAAAAGCTTTGAGACACAGCAAAGTCTGTGTAAGAAGTCAGTTTATATCCAAACGTATACCTGTCCAAAAAAAGAAAAGAAAGGGACAAAATAAAAACTTTCATGTTGCAACTTGAGTACTTAAAAAGAGAACAGAAAAACAAACCCACAGGAAAAAATGAAAGAGAGGTGAGGCTAAGATGGTGGACTAGCCACAACTTTTCTCTGCTCCCTAACAACTGAGACCTTGAAAAACAAGATAATGGAATAAATAGGACACTGTTGGAGCCCCAAGATCAGGCAGAACGCTGACAGACTGGACTGGGTGACAGGAAGTGGAAAAACTACCTTTGTCAGAAGTGGATAAGCAGCCACAGAGGGGCCCACTTCTGCTGGCATGGGAACATAGCAGCAGCACAGAAGCAGAGCCCATCTTTCTCAGCTGGGAAGCTGAGCTTGGGACAGTTGCACTTGAGAGCACTGCACCTACAGAGCAGCGGAAGATTATCACTGGAGCATCATGAGCTAAGTGTTTACCAACTCTTGTGGCTCAAACCTTTCCTACACGCTGACTTCACTCCCTATCTTCTGCCCTTCCCCCTACTCCTTCTCTATACAGGACTCTAAAATTATGGTACACTACCTGGGCCAGAAGTGGACATTTTATGTGTGTACCCTGAGCTTGTCTCCCAGCCTTGGAGAGTGAAACAAAGGGAGTGTTGAAACAAGAGTTCCAAAGGCATTTGACAAAGCCCCAAACCCATTCATGTTAAAAAACAAAACAAAACAAAAAACACTCTCAGAAAAATAGGAAAAGAAGGAAAACTCCTCAACATAACAAGGAGTATTTATGTAAAGCCAGAGTAAAGAGAAAGTGAGCAAGCTTGGAAGATTGAGTAAAGGGAGAATTGACAGGCTAAGAAGATGGAGTAAATGGAAAAAGAAGGTTAGGGAGACTGAGTAAAGGGAAAGTGAGCAGCCCCACTTGTCTGTCAGTTTGTCATACTGTGAGGGCTTGCTTGTTGATGTGATGCTGGAAGCTATGCCACTGGCATTTAGGTACCAGGAAGGTCACACATGGTGGACAGGTTTCAGCTGAGCTTCCAGGCTAGGATAGAACAGGAAGAAGGTCCTGGCAATCTACTTCTGAAAAGAATTAACAAGTAAAATCTTATAAATAGGAGCAGAACATTGTCAGATATAGTGCTGGAAAATGAAACCCGCAGGTTGGAAGACACTCAGAAGACAACTGGGGAAGAGCCGTCTCTCCAATGTAGAGTCAACCTTTATGACATGGATGGAGAAAAGCTTCCAGGATCTTCATTAGCTGATGCAGCATGACTTAAAATGACAAGAAAGGGCTGCAAGCATCCATTAATAACCAGAACAAGGAATATACAAAGAAAATTAGAAATCATCAAAAATGAGATGAACCATGTAACTATCAATATTCTAGGTACTAGTGAGCTGAAATGGACCTGTATTGTCCATTTTGAATCAGACAATCATACGGTCTACCATGCCAGGAATGAAAACTTGAAGAGGAATGGTTTGCATTCATCATCAAAACACAGTGCTTTCAGTGATAGGATAGTATCCATATGCCTACCAGTAAGACCAGTTAATATGACTATTATTCAAATTTATGCACCAGCCACTAAGGCTAAAGATGAAGAAACTGAAGATTTTTAACAGCTTCTGCAGTCCAAAATTGAAGGAACATGCAATCAGGATGCATTGATAATTACTGTTGATTAGAATGTAAAAGTTGGAAACAAAGAAGGATGGGTAGTTGGAAAATAAGGCTTTGGTGATAGATATGATGCCAGAGATCGCATGATAGAATTTTGCAAGACTGATGAGTTCTTCATTGCAAATACCGTTCTAACCAACACAAATTGCAACTGTACACAAGGATCTCACCAGGTGGAATATACAGGAATCAAATCAACTACATCTGTGGAAAAAAATGATGAAAAAACTCCATATCAGTAGAACATGACCAGGTGCTGACTGTGACACAAATCATCAACTGCTCACATGTAAATTCAAGTTGAAACTGAAGAAAATTAGAAAAAGTCCACAAAAGCCAAAGTACAAACTTGAGTATATCTCACCCGAGTTTAGATACCAACTCCAGAACAAATTTGATGTATTGAACACTAATGACTGAAGACCAGACAAACTGTGGAATGACATCAAAGACATCATTCATGAAGAAAGCAAGAGATCACTAAAAAGACAGGAAATAAAGAAAAAGCAAACTTGGATGTCAGAAGAGCCTCTGAAACTTGCTCTTGCACGTTGAGCAGCTAAAGCAAAAGGAAGGAATGCCAAGGTAAAACAACCAAACTGAAGATTTCAAAGGTGGCTTGAGAAGACAAAATAAAGTATTATAATGACATGTGCAAAGAGCTGGAAACAGAAAACTGAAAGGGAAGAACACGTTCTCAAGCTGAAAGAACTGAAGAAAAATTCAAGCCTTGAGTTGCAGTAGTGAAGGATTCTACAGGGAAAATATTAAACAGCTCAGGGAATGTCAAAAGAATACGGAATACACAGAGTCATTATGCCAGAAAGAACTCGTCACTGTTCAGCAATTTGAAGAAGCAGCATATGATCAGGAACCTATGGTACTGAAAGAAGAGTTCAAAGCTGAGTTGAAGGTGTTGGCAAAATCAAGACCCCAGGGATTGATGGAATATAAATTGAGATATTTCAGTAAACATATTCAGCACTGGAAACACTCGTGTATGCAAGAAATTTGGAGGACAGCTACTTGGCCAACTGACAGGAAGAGATCCGTATTTATGACCATTCCAAAAAGTTATCCAACCGAATGGAGAAATCACTGAACAATAACATTAATATCACATGCAAGCAAAATTTTGCTAAAGATCATTCAAAAGTGACTGAAACAGTACATTGACAAGGAACTACCAGAAATTCAAGCCAGATTCAGTAGAGGGTGTGGAACCAGGAATATCATCACTAATGCCAGATGGATACTAGCTGAAAGCAGAGAATAGGAGAAAGGTGTTTACCTGTTTTTAACTGACTATGAAAAGTCATTTGACTATGTGGATTATGACTGACAATGCAGAGAGTGGGAAGTCAGGAATAACTGTGCTCTTAAGGTATCTGTACATGGAGCAAGAGGTAGTCATGCAAACAGGACAAACAGGACAAACACTGCATGTTTTAAAGTCAGGAATGGTGTGTGTCAGGGTTGTATGCTTTCACCATACTTTTTCAATCTGTATGCCAAGCAAATGATCTGGAAGGCTGGATTATATGAAGAAGAATGAGACGTCAGGATTGGATGACCACTCATTCACAACCTGTGTTAAACAGATTACACCATCTTGCTCGCTGGATGTGGAGAAGATTTGAAGCATTTACTGATGAAGATCAAAGACCACAGTCTTTGGTAGATTGTACTTCAAGAACAAGAAAACAAATCCTCACAACTGTATTAATAAAGAACATCATCACTTTTGTGGATTGAATTGTGTCCCCCCAAAAGTGTCTGTGTTGATTTGATTTGGCTGTGAGTCCCGATAGAGTGCCCTTCCTCCCATGTGTTGTGAATCCTGCCTCTGTGAGAGTGATGATGGAGAATAGGCAACAGTTGTGTTAGTGAGGCAGGTCTCAAGCTACAAGCTTGTGGAATATAAGGGAGAAAAGTGAGCTGAGGAAGTTGGGAACCTCATACCACCAAGAGAGAGAGAAGAACTGAGAGCAGTGCACGTCCTTTGGACCTGAGGTTCCTGTGCCGAGATGCTCTCACTGGATTTGGACTCAGCCTAACGGACTGTGATAAATTCTCTTACTGAATGGACTTACAATTTGTAAATGGATTTGCAGCATATTGGACTGTCTCAATAAAAGCTTCTCCTCATGAAACCGTCCACACCTGGTATTTTCTGTTAGAGCCGTACCAGGTGACTAGGACAATCACAAATGGGAAAAGGATTGATGTTGTCAAGGATTTCATTTTTGCTGGTTCCACAATCAATGCCCATGGAAACAGCAGTCAAGAAATCAAAAGATGCATAGCACTGGGAAAATCTGCTGCAAAGGATCTCTTTAAAGTATTGAAAAGTAAACATGTCACCTTGAAGACTATGTGTGCCTGACCCAAGCCATAGTATTTTCAATTGCATCACATGCATGCAAAATGGCCAATGACTGGACAATGACTAAGGAAAACAGAAGAATAGATGCCTTTGAATTGTGGTGTTGGAGAAGAATAGTGAATGCACCATGGACTGCCAAAAGAACAAACAGATCTGTTCTGAAAGAAGTACAACCAGAGTGCTCCTTGGAAGCAAAGACGGCAAGACTGTGTTTTACATACTTTGGACATGTTGTCAGGAAGGGTCAGTCCCTGGAGAAGGACATCATGCTTGGTAAAGTAGAGGGTCAGTAAGAAAGAGGAAGAAGTTCATAGAGATGGATTGACACAGTTGCTGCAATGATTGGGTTAAGCATAAATACAATTGTGGATATGGCCCAAGACTGGGCAGTGTTTCTTACTGTTGTTTATAGAGTCTCTATGAGTTGAAACCAACTCAATGGCATCTAACAACAACAAAACAACATGTAAAGCCAGAATTCAACATCATCCTGAATGGAGAGATGCTGAAAGAATTCCCCCTGAGAATAGGAACCAAACAATGATGCCCACTGTTACCACTTCTATTCAACATTGTGCTAGAGGTTCTGACTATAGCAATCAGACAAGAAAAAGAAATAAAAGGTATCCATATCAGTAAAGAAGAAGTAAAAGTATCTCTATTTGTGGACGATAAGATCTTATACACGGAAAAGTAATAGAAGGATTTAGCAAAGTATCAGGATATAGAATAAGCATGATTAAATCAGCAAGATTTTTTTTACACCAACAAAGAGATCATTAAAGAAGAAGTCACCAAATCAATACCATCTACAGTAGTCCCCAGTATGATACAATACCTAGGAATAAATCTCACCTGAGGTGTAAGAGATCTATACAAAGAAAATTACAAGATCCTACTGCAAGAAACCAAAAGAAACTTACGTAAGTGGAGAAATCTGCCTTGCTCATGGATAGTAAGATTTAACAAAATGTCTATTCTACTCAAAGTGATCTATAGATGTAACACCACCCCAATATAAATTCCGGTGTCATTTTCGAATGAGATAGAGAAACATGTCACCAATTTTGTTTGGCAAGGGAAGAAGCTGTGGAAAAGTAAAACATTACTGAAGAAGAACATAGTAGGCCTCATACTACCTAACGTTTAAACCTATTACACTACCATGGTAGTCAAGAGAGCCTGATACTGGTCCAAAAATGGATATGTAGACCAAAGGAACAGAATAGAGAATCCAGCAACAACACCATCCACCTATGAGCAGTTAATATTTGACATAGGCCCTAAGTCCATGAACTAGGAAAAAAACAATTTATTTAAAAAATGATGTTGGTGTAACTGGATATCCATCTCCAAAAAAATGAAATGAGACCCATATCTCATGCCTTGCACAAAAACTGTGTCACAATGGATCAAAGACCTAAATATCAAATCTAAAATGATAACTATTATGAAAGAAAAGTAGTGACAACACTGGAAGCCCCAGTGCACAGCATAAACAGACTACAAAATAATAATGATGCACAAACAACAGAAGAGAAAATAGATAAATGGGAACTATGAAAAATGAAACACTTATTCTCATCCAAAGATTTATCAAAAGAGTAAAAAGAGCAGAGCCAACATGGCAGACTAGACACATATCTGCTTAATTCTGTCTGAAAATTAAAGCCTGAATTGATAATTGAATGGAGCTTTCTGAACACCCACTGGGCCCTCGGACACAGCATAGGGCTTTTGGACTGGACTAAGTGCAAATAAACGGAAACTTCCTCTCTTTCGCTGAGCCCTGCTTCTGCTGACTCACCACTTGCATGAACTGCTTTTATATTTTTTTCTTTTTGTTGGCCAGTAGGTGGAGAATGGGCATGAGCTAGCAGGTATGCCGAGCATCAGTGCTGAAGTGAACAGTGGGTACCACAGCGGAGAGACAGCGTTTCCGATAACCATGTTGTGAAAGCCTGGCAGCAGGCTGAGAGCACCAGAGCCCCTCCACATTTTCTTTCCAGACCTCTGCCAGTGATTCTGCTGTTTCCCAGTGGGAGGGGCAGCTTGACTGGGACACCATCTTAGTCAACTGGGAGATTGTGTCACCCAAACAGAGGCCTCAGCAGGGGATAATTCTGATGCTGGGAGGCAGTATCAGTCTGGGGAGTGTTTTTCCAGCAGAAAGGCTGTGTTAAACACAGTGTTGCCTTTCAGGTAAAGCCCAACAGAGGATGGCAACAGGGCCCTAGCCCATCCCTACTTTGAACTACATCATAGCATCTGGAGACAGCTGAAGAGGCACTTCTGCTGTCAGCCTGAAGACAGGACCTGCCACACCTGCCGGGCTGATAGATTTTGGAAGTTGTCAGACAGCTTTTAGCTTTTTCAAATAAGACTGCCTGGAGAAATAACTACTGTGGAGCCGGAGAGAGTCTCTTCTGGCCTTTAATGATACATATCATAGGGTCAGTTTATGGCCCTCTACTGACTCCACAGGTAGGGCAGTGATTTTGCCAGACAGGAGGTGGACCCTGCCACCCCAGAGAGTCCCCTGGAGCCAGTCACTAGAGTATGAAGAGGTGGCTGGTGACCAATTTCCTGAGATGAACTACATCTCAGCTCTTGTTGAAGGAACACTGAAGAAATTAAACAGCCTCTGGATAGCCCGCAGGCAACAGACCATTGCTAAGCATTTAAACAAACACCCCACCATGGCTCCAGAAAACTCCCAAAATAAAGAGTCAAACAACTTCTTGGATGAAGAAGCCTTTCTGAAACCATCAGAGGTGGAATAGAAAAGAATTATTTACAGAGCCCTCCTAGAGATTAAACAAAATGCAGCAGAGCAAAATGAAAAATGAAGCAAGCTATTCAAACTGATGGAATATCAATGTTCTGAAATCCAACAGAGCAACAACAAAATTACAGAATTAGACAATTCAATTCAAAGACAAAAGAGAACTGAGTACCTTGAAGTCAGACTTAGTGAAATAGATGATAGAGTACTGACAACAGCCCTTATGAGGAGAAATCATAGAAAAGAAATAATAAAAATGAAGAAGCATGTAACATGTGGGACTCTATCAAGAGTAATAATCTATGATTCACTGGAGTTCCTGAACAAGGAGGGATAGCTGAAAACACAGGCAGTATTGTTGTTAAGTTGCTTATAGAAAACTTCCCTGAAAATCATGACAGAAGAGAACAGTTATCCAAAACATGTATTGAACACCACAAAAACCAGGTCCCAAAAGAAAGACATGAAATATAATCAAGCTTAACAAAATGAAACACAAGCAGAAACTCTTAAAGGCAACAAGACTGAAAGCAAAGCTAACATTCAGAGGGAAGCCCTGTAGGATTTCATCACACTTCTCGACAGAAACAATGCTGGCATGAAGGCAGTGGGATGACACACTGAAAGCATTGAAGGAGAAAAACTTCCAACCAAGAATTATATATCCTGCAAAACTGTCTTTCAATTATGAAGATGGAATTAAGATATTTGTAGATAAACAGAAGCTTAGAGACTTTGTAAAAACCAAACCAAATCTACAAGAAATACTGAAAGAAGCTCTTTGCTTAGAAAAACAAAACCATTAAGTGTGTACTTAAGGAGACAACCCAGGATACAACATACAGAAATGTATCAGGTAGGGAAGGTACAAAACTTAAAGTTATAATGTTAAAAGAAAGGAACCAATGACCATATCATGCAAAGTATGATACTATCACATTAAAAAGAGGGATATACTACAGTAGTTTTAGTCCTCTCAGATGTAGAGGAAGTTAAAAAGATATATAAAAGTTAAAATTGAGTTTAAACTTAGAATATTAAAGGAGATCATAAGGGCAGCTGCAAAGCACAATAATAATGCAAGAAAACATAATACAAGAAACATAATACAGGAGTCTCAAGAAACACAAAACCAACACTGAAAAAGATAAAAAGTCAAGCAATGAGGAAGGATGATCCAGAACAGAATATTAAGAGCAACATAGAAAACATCAATACAAAATAAACACTTCAAGATGGCAGTACTAAACACATACCAATCAATAATTACACTGAATGCAAATGGACTGAATGCTCCAATAAACAGACAGTGAGTGACATCTTGGATCAAAAGACAGACCTTGTCTGTATGTTGCTTACAAGGAACACATCATAGACTTAAAGATAGGAACAAACTAAAAATTAAAGGATGGAATAATATATACCAAGCTAACAATATACAAAGAAGAGCAGATGTGGCAATATTAATCTCAGATAAAATAAATTTTAATGTAAAATGCACCATCATGGACAACTATGGTCACTATTGCTGAAAAGTTCAATACACAAGCAGTACTTAAAAATATTAAATACTTATGCATCCAACACTAGAGCATCTAAATACATTGAACAAACACCGACTACATTGAAAAATGAGATAGATCACTCCACAATAATAGTTGGTGACTTCAACACTACTCTTTCAGTAATGGACAGATCATCTAGAAAAAAGCTCAGTAAAGAGAGAGAGGATCTTATTGTGACAATTAACCAATTAAACCTCATCAATATATACAGCACTTTTTATCCATCAACAGATAAGTATACCTTTTTCTCTAATGCACATAGAACATTTTCCAGAATAGACTATGTGTTAGCATATAAAGCAAATCTCAACAAAATCCCAACCACTGAATTACTACAAAGCATCTTCTCAGACCATAAAATCACAGAAGTCAATATCAATAGCAGAAAAAACATTGATAGAAATTTGAACTTGTCGAAATTGAACAACACCTTGCTCAAAAAGCCACGGGTTATCAAAGAAATCAAGGACGAAATAATGAAATCTATGAATTCAAATGAGAATGAAAACACATCCTACCAGAACTTATGGGATACAGCAAAAGCAGTGCTCATAAGTCAATTTATCTCTATAAATGCACACATCCAGAAGGAAGAAAGGATCCAAATCACATAATTAACCCTACAGCTTAACAAGTACAGCAGCAGAAGAACCCCTGAGGCACCAGAAGAAAACAGATCATAAAGATTAGAGCAAAACCAAACAAAATAGATAATAGAAGAATAAGTCAAAATACTGTACAAAACCAAAAGCTGCTTCTTTGAAATGATCAACAGAATTGATAAACCACTGGCTAACGTTACAAAAGGAAAACAGGAGATGAAACAAATAACCCAAATCAGAAATCAGATGTGAGATGTCACAACAGACCCAACTGAAATCAAATGTATCATGACAGAATGCTATGAAAGACTGAGCTCTTACCTATTTGAAAACTTAGAGGAAATGGACAAATTCCTAGATTCATATTACCTACCAAAAGTATCACAAGGAGAAGTAGAACAACTTAATCCCAACACAAAGGAAGAGAGTGAAAATGTAACCAAAAAACAACCAACCCCAAAAAAACCTGGTCCAGATGGCTTCACTGCAGGACTCTAACAAGTTTTTAGAGAAGAGTTAACTACAATACCACTGAGACTGTTTAACAGCACCAAAAGGAATGAAATACTCTCAAATTCATTCTATGATACCAAAGCCACGAAAAGATTTCACAAAAAAGGAAAATTACAGAGCAATACTGCTCGTGAACCAAGATGCAAAAATCTTCAACAAAATCCTTGCTAATAGAATACAACAACATATCAAAATAATAATTCTTTATGACCATGTTGGACTCACACCAGGGCTGTAAGACTGGTTCAACATCAGAAAAATGATTAATGTGGTCAACTACATAAATAACATAAATAATAAGAATCGAGAGAGGGCGGAGTCAAGATGGTGGACGAGACACACATCTCTTCAATTCCTTCTGAAAACTAAGGCCTGGATTGATAATTAAATGGAGACTTCTGGACTCCCATTGGGCCCAAGGACGCGGCATAGGGCTATCAATTTGGACTACATGCCACTGACTGGGAAACTTCTTTTCTTTCGCCGACCCCTGCCCTTGTTGAATGCTGATTCTCGTGGACTGCCAGCCAGCCAGCCAAGTGCCATCGAGTCGGATCCAACTCATGGCAGACTGGAGGTAACTTTTAACTTTTTTCCCTCTGTCTTAACCAGCAAGTGGGGCTTGGGCTTAACTAGGAGCAAAGCTCAGCTGCACTGCTGACGGGACCAGCAGGTGGAATAGCCACATGTTGAGAGCCTGGCTCTGGACTCTGTGCACCTCAGCTCCTCCAACCTTCTCTTTCCGAACCTCTGCCACTGAATTGGATATTCCCAAGCGGGCGGGAGAGCTTGTGCTGGATACCATCTTGTTCAACTGGAAGGTAGAGTTACCCAAATGGAGGTCTCAGTAGGGCCTAATTCCCAGGCTAGGAGGCAGTGTCTGCTATTTTTTCTCTCTGTCTTATCTGGCTGGCAGGGCTTGGGCTTAACTGGCAGCAAAGCTCAGTTCCACTGCTGACAGGATCAGAAGGTGGAATAGTCACACTTTGAGAGCCCGGCTCTTGTTTCTGTGCACCTCTGCTCCTCCAACCTCTCTTTCTGAACCTCTGCCATTGAATAGGCTATTCCATAGTGGGTGGCAGAGCTTGTGTGGAATGCCATCTTGTTTGACTGGGAGGCAAAGTTACCCAAGTGGAGGCCTCAACTAATTCCCAGGCCTGGAAGCAGTGCCAGCTCAGGGAGCATTTTTCCAACAGAAAAGCTGTGTTTAGCACAGTTTGACATTATAGGTGGGGCCAGAAGAAGATGACAGCAGGGAAGTAGACTTTCCATACTTTGAACTATTTTACAGCATCTGGGGTAGGATATAGAGGTGCTTACTTTGTCAGCTGGGAAGAGGGGCTTGCACACCTGTTAGCCTGACTGAGTTTGGAAGCTGTCAGATAGCTTTTACCTTTTAATATAAGACTACCTAGAGAAAAAACTGCAGTGCATCCTGATAGCATCTCTTCTAGCTTTTACTGACCCACATCATAGGGTCAGCTGACAGCCCCCTAGTGACTCCATAAGTAGAGTCATGTCATTGACAATCAGAAGGTGGAGCCTGCTACCCCAGAGAGTCCACTGGGCCCAGTCACTGGAGTACACAGAGGTGACTGATGATCACCTTCCTTATCAGACTGTGCTTTAGTTTCTGTTAAGGTAGCACTGGAGAAACTAAACAACCTCTAGATTCCCCAAAAGCAACAAACTTTGATCAGAAACTTAAAGAAAAATTTACCTATGGCTCCAGGAAGCCACCAAAAGAAAGACCCAAAGAACTTCCCAGATGAAGATGCCCTTCTGAAATTACCACAAGTAGACAACAAAAGGGTTATATATAGAAGCCTCCTAGACATTATGCAAAATGCAGCAGAGCAAACTGAAAAATTAAGCAAGCTGTTCAAACTGATAGAACAACATTACTCTGAAATCCAGCAGATCAATAATAAAATCAAAGAAATAGAAAATTCAATTCAAACCCAAGAAAACAGAATTGAACAATTGGAAACAAGACTTTCTGACTTGGAAGATGGAGCTACTGACTCCAGCATCTATGAGGAGAAATCAAAGAAAATAAACTAGAAAAATGAAGAAGCATTAAGAAGCATATGGGACTCTATTAAGAGGAACAATCTATGATTAATTGGAGTTCCTGAACAGGGAGGGACACCTGAAAACACAGAGTATTGTTGCTGAGCTGCTGAGAAAAACTTTCCTGAAATTATGAAAGAAGAGATATAGATATCCAAGATGCATATCGAATGCCACTCAATACAGATCCCCCCCAAAAGACTCCAAGACATATTATAATTAAGTTTAACAAAATGAAACATAAGCAGAAACTCTTAAAGGCAGAGAGACTCAAAACGAAGCTAACATTCGGGGTGAAGCCCTATAGGCTTTCCTCTGGCTTCTCAGCAGAAATTATGCTGGCACAGAGGCAATGGGATGACACATTCAAAGCCTTGAAGGAGAAGAACTTCTAATCAAGAATTATATGTTCTGCAAAACTCTCTCTCAAATATGAAAATGAAATGAAAACATTAGCAGATAAGCAGAAACTGAGACACTTTGTAAAAACCAAAGCAAAGCTACAAGAAACACTGAAAGAAGCTCTTGGTTTTGAAGAACAAAACCATTAACTACATTTTAGGAGTCAATACAGGACACATCATCCAGAAACCTACTCAGTTAGGGAAGACACAAAACTCAATCAAAGCTATAATATTAAAAGAAGTGATGGAGTCATGATATCATGAAAACTATGTTATCATCTTCTTAAAAAGAGGGATTAAGTAAAGTAGTTACAGTCTTTCCAGATGGAGAGGAAGTTAATAGCACATGTAGAAGTTAAAATTGATTTTAAACATAGATCATTAAGGGGAATCCAAGGGTAGCCACAAAGCACAATAAAGACACAATATATCAAATCAAGAAACATAATACAGGAGTCTCTACAAACACAAAACCAACACTGAAAAGGGTGAAAAATCAATCCATAAAGGAGAATGGCCCAGAGCAGAATAGCAAGAGCAACAGAGAAAACATCAACTCAAAAATAAACACATGACAATGGCAGCACTAAACACATACCTATCGTTAATTATGTTGAATGTAAATGGACTGAACACTACAGCAAAGAGACAATGTGTGACATCTTGGATCAAAAGGCATGACCCATCTATATATTGCTTACAAGAAACTCACCTTAGACTTAAAGATATGAACAAACTGAAACTTAAAAGATGGAAGAATATATATCAAGCTAACAATATACAAAAAAGGGCAAGTTTGGCAATATTAATCTCAGATAAAATTGATTTTAATATAAAATCCACCATCATAGACAAGGATGGATACTATTTATTGCTGAAAGGTTCAATATACAAGCAGAACTTAACAATATTAAATATTTATGCACTCCATAACAGAGCATGTAAATACATCAAAGAAACACTGACTACATTCAAAAACGAGATAGATCACTCCACAATAATAATGGGAGATTTCAACACCTCCCTCTCACTATTGGACAGATCTTCTAGGAAAAAAACCTCAGTAAATACACAGAAGATCTTATTGTCGCAATTAACCAACTAGACCTCATCGACATATACAGAACTTTTTATCCATCAGCAGATAATTACAAATTACACCTTCTTCTTCGGTGCACGTGAAACCTTTTCCAGAAGAGACCATGTTTTAGGACATAAAGCAAATTTCAACAAAATCCCAACCACTGCATTACTACAAAGCGTCTTCTCAGACCATAAAACCAGAGAAGTCAATATCTGTAGCAGAAAAAACATAGATAGAAATTGGGACTCATGGAAACTGAACAACATCTTGCTCGAAAAGCCGTGGGTTACAGAAGAAATCAAGGATGAAACAAAGAAATTTATGGATTCAAAAAAGAATAAAAACACTTCCTACCAGATCCTGTGGGATACAACAAAAATAGTACTTGGGGGTCAGTTTATCTCTACAAATGCACACATCCGGAAGGAAGCAAGAAGTCAAACCAAAGAACTAACCCTACAGCTTAAACAAGTAGAAAGAGAGTAACAGAGGAACCCCTTAGGCTTCAGAAGAAAACAGATCTTAAAGATCAGAGCAGAACTAAACAAATTAGAGAACAGAAGAACAATTGAAAAAATTGAAAAGACCAAAGGCCATTTTTTTGAAAAGATATGATAAAAAACAATGCTATGATAAAAAACAATGACAATTTAAAAAACATCTTATAACGTGGTCTCATTTGGAAGAGATCATGCTTAATGAAATCAATCAGCATCAAAAAGACAAATTTTGTATGAGACTCGTGTTAAAAGGACTTAACAAGAGAATTATCTACAGAAGAAAATGACTGTGTTGGCCACATGGGTAGGTAGGGGGCTGAGGGTTTATCACACATGCGATAATTGATAGATGTTAGAATTTTATTCTTTTACTGTAATTAATAAAAAATAAAATTAAAAAATAATTCATCATGACCAAGTTGTATTCACACCTGGGATGCAAGGCTGGTTCAACATCAGAAAAACAATTCATGTGATCAATCACATAAATAACACAAAAGGCAAGAATCAGCTGATTTTGTCAATTGATGCAGAAAAGGCATTTCATAAAGCCAAACATCCATTCATGCTAAAAGCTGTCAGCAAAATAGGAATAGATGACAAATTCCTCAGTGCAATGAGGGCCATTTATACAAAGCCAAAGGCCTACATCATCCTGAAAGGACAGACTGAAACAATTTTCCTTGAGAACAGGAACCAGACAAGGATGCCCACTCTCACCTCTCCTATTCAACATTGTACTAGAAGTTCCAGCCAAAGCAATTAGACAAGACCAAGAAATAAAGGGCATCTGAACTGACAAAGAAGGAGTAAAAATCTCCCTATTTGCAGATGACATGATTGTATACACAGAGAATCCTGAAGAATCCATAAGTAAGCTATTCAAACTGATAGAAGAGCTCAACAAAGTATCAGGATACAAGATAAACGTAAGTAAATCAATAGGATTCCTTTATACCACCAATGAGATTATTAAAGAAGAAATCACCAAGTAAATACCATTTACTATAGCCCCCAAGAAGATAAAATACCTAGGAATAAATCTAGAGAAATAAGAGACCCATACAAAGAGAACTACAAAACCTTGCTGCAATAAGCCAAGAGGGACTTATATAAATGGAGAAACCTACCTTGCTCATGGATTGGAAGACTTAACATTGTGACAATGTCTATTTTACCCATGAGTCGGATCCGACTTGACGGCACTTGGCTTGGCTGGCTGTTTTACCCAAAGCAATCTCCTTATCTAATGCAATCCCAATACAAATTCCAGTGTCGTTTTTCAATGACATGGAGAAACTAATGTTCAACTTTGTTTGGAAAGGGAAGAAGCCCCAGATAAATAAAGCACAGCTGAAGAAGAAGAACACACTGGAAGGCCTCTCACTATCTGACTTTAGAATCTATTACACTGCCACAGTACTCAAAACAGCCTGGCACTTGTACAAAAAGAGACAGATAGGTCAATGGAACAGAGTTGAGTCCCCAGAGATACCACTATCCTCCTATGAACAGTTGATATTGGTCAAAGGCCCCAAGACTTTAAAGTGTGGTAAAAGCAATCTCTGTAATAAATGGTGCTGGCAAAATAGGATACCCATGTGCAAAAAATTTAATGAGACCCGTATTTCACATGTTATGCAAAAACCAACTGAAACTGGATAAAAGACTCAAATATCAAAACTAAAACAATAAAGCTCATCCGTGAAAAAATAGGATCAACAATGGAAGTTTTAATACACAACGTAGACAGACTTCAAAATCTGTCAAACAAACCACAAACAACAGAAGAGAAAATAAATCAATGGGAACTGCTAAGAATCAAACACTTTTGCTCATCCACAGACTTCATCAAAAGAATTAAAAGACCACCTACTGTATGGGAAAAAATATTTGGCAACTATATGTCAGACCAACATCTGATTTCTGTAATCGATAAGGTACTACAAAATATCAATAAGAAAAAGATGAATAATTTAATTAAGCAATGGGCAAAGGAGAAGACACATGTGGAAATGCTCATAATCATTAGCTATTAAAGAAATACAAATCAAAACTATGAAGAGATGTCTTCTCACCCCAACAAGTTTGGCCATTATCCAAAAAACACAAAACAATAAATGCTGCAAAGGCTGTGGAAAAACTGAAACTCTCCTACACTGCTGGTGACATTGCAATATGGTACAACCACTTTGGAAAGCAATCTGGCACTTCCTTAAAAAGCTGGAAATAGATATACTCTCTGACCCAGTAATTCCACTGTTTGGAATATATTCTACAGAATCGAGGGCATTCACACCAACAGATACATGCAAAAGAATGTTTATTGCAGCACAGTCCATAATAGCAAAAAGATGGAATCAACCCAGATGCCCAACAACAGATGAATGCATAAATAAACTATTGTATATAAACTCAATGGAATGCTATGAAATGATAAAGAATGATGATGATTTTAGGAAGCATCTCATAGCCTGGTTTCAATTGGAAGACATTGTGTTGATTTAACATAGTCAGCAGCAAAAAAATCAGATGTTTTATGAGACCCCTAAAACAAGAACTTAAAACCAGATTTATGTATAGAAAAAAAGACTCTTTGATGGCCACAAGTGTGGGGTGGGAGGGAGAGTGAGGGATGCTTATAGATTAGATAGTTGGTAGAAATTTGGTTGAGTGAAAACAGTGACAGCGCACATTAGAAACAAGATCAATGTAACTGGACTTCAACGTAACATGAGTGCTCCTCCAATCTTAACCCAATATTGCAAGGACAGAGTAGCAGGGGTGGGGTTCTGGGCACCATGCTCTCAGAGGACACCAAATCCAACTGGCACAACTAGCATATTACTAAGACAGTCTTCTTCACCCCACATTGGTGAGTGGCATCTGGGGTCTTAAAAGCTAGCAAGCTGCCATCAGAGTTACACTAAATGGTCCCAACTCAATGGGAACAGATGATCGCCAAGGACCAAAATGACATGGAAAGAGAACCCAGAAGACAGAGAGGCCCATGTGAGTAGGTGACTGCATCAACATGTGCCCAGAGGAACCAGATGATGCCCGGCCACCACCAGGGATAGCTGTGATGGGGCTCACAAAGTTGAGTCTCACTGGTAACATGAAAATAAAAAGGGGTGCATCCTGGGAACTCCACTAAAAGACCACAATTGATGGTCAGAAGACCTTGGGGTTCCCCTGGGAACATGGCCCCTAGACCCAATGCTGCCCTATCCTTATATCATTACTGAGGTCAACTCTTCACACAGCAACGGATTGGACTCAGCGACACAGTGTGACCATATCATATGTGTATTTTATGGTTCTATGCATCTATTGGATGTTGTTCTGCTAGCCTTTTACTGGAGGGGGAGAAGAGGGTGAAGAGGAGGGGACAGGAGATTGTTAGGAGGATATGAGATTTACAGAACGAATAGGAGAAGTGTGCTGTCACCAGGCAGGGAGAGTAGCGGAAGCTGCACATAGCCAGGCATTCAAATTTATACTGGGTTGTACATTTTCATTCAATCACAATAAATAAAAAATTAAAATATAAAAAAAGAACAAATGATAAGAATCACTTGATTTTGTCAACTGATGCAGAAAAGGCATTTGACAAACTCCAACACTCACTCACGCTAAAAATCTCAGTAAAATAGAAATAGAAGGAAAATTTCTGAATGCAATAAGGGGTATCCATGTAAAGCCAACCATGTACATCATCCTGAATGGAGAGAGACAGAATTTCCCTTGAGAACAGGAACTAGACAAGGATGCCTACTATCATCACTTTTATTAAACATTGTACTAGAAGTTCTAGCCAGAGCAACTAGACAAGGAAATAAAGGGCATCTGCATCACCAAAGAAGAAGTAAAAATTTCCCTATTTGCAAATGATATTATTGTACATGAAGAGAATACTAAATAATTCATACATAAACTAAGTAATAGAAGAGTTCAGCAAAGTATCAGGATATAAGATAAACATAAGTAAATCAGTGGGATTCCTTTTTAACCAACAAAGATTATTAAGGAAGAAATCAACAAATCAATACCATTTACTATAGCCTCGAAGAAGATAAAACACCTAGGACTAAATCTAACTAGAAAAATAAGAGGCCTATACAGAGAGAACCACAAGACTTTACTGCAAGAAACTAAGAGAGACTTACATAGAGAAACCTACCCTGCTCATGGACAAGAAGACTTAACATTGTGAAAATGGCTATTTTACTCAAAGCAACCTACATGTACAGTGCAATCCCAATACAAATTTCAGTGACATTTTTTAATGAGATGGAGAAACAAATCACCAACTTTGTTTGGAAAGGGAAGAAACCCCAAATGAGCAAAGCACTACTGAAGAAGAGGAATGCAGTATCAGACCTCACTCTACCTGACCTTAGAAACTACTACACTACCATAGTAGTCAGAAAAGCCTGGTAGTGGTACAAAAAAAAAGAGTCATATAGACCAATGGAAAAGAGTTGAGATCCCAGTGATGCCATCATGCTCTTATGAACAGCTGAACAACAAAGGCTCTAAGATTTTAAACTGAGGTGAAAACAGTCTCTTTAACAAATGGTACCAGCAAAATTGAATACCCATCTGCAAAAAACTAAAACAAAACCCACATCTCACAGCTTATACAAAAGCTAACTCAAAATGTACCAAAGACCGAAATATCACACCAAAATGATAAAGATCATGTAAGAAAGAATATGGTCAACAGTGGAGGTTTTAATAGACAACTTAGACAGACCTAAAAATCCGAGAAAGTGCAATCAACAGAAGGGAAAATAGAGAAGTGGGAACTACTAAGAATCAAACACTTTAGCTCTTCCAAAGACTTTATCAAAAGAATTAAAAGATCACCTACAGAATGGGAAAAAATACTTGGCAACTATATGTCAGACCAATGTCTGATCTGCATAGTACATAGTACTTCAAAATATCAACATGAGAAGGATAAATAATAACAGTTAAGCAACGGGCAAAGGAGATGGACAGACACTTCTCTAAAGAGGATATCCAGGCAGCTGAAAGACATGAAGAAATGCTCACTATCACTACCCATTAAAGAAATTCAACACAAAACTATGATGAGATATCATCTCACCCCAACAAGGTTGGCTATTATCTAAAAAACAAAACAAATGCTAGAGAGGCTGTGGAGAAATTGGAATTCTCCTACGCTGTTAGTGGGATTGTAAAATGGAACAACTTCTTTGGAGAGCAATCTGGTACTTCCTTAAAAAGCTGGAAATAGATATACCATTTGATCCAGTAATTCCACTGCTTTCAATACATCCTACAGAAGCAAGAGCAGTCACATGAACAGATACATGCACACAAATGTTTCTTGTAGCAGAATCCACAATAGCAAAAGGATGGAAGCAACCCAGATGCCCAACAACAGACGAACGCATAAACAAACTATGGTGTATATACTCAATGGAACACTATGCAATGATAACGAACAATGATGATTTTAGGAAGCATTTCTTAACCTGGTTTCAATTGGAAGACTTTATATTGAGTGAAATTAGTCAGCAGCATAAAGACAAATGTTGTATGAGACTCTTACTATAAGGCCTTTAAAACAGACTCATGTACAGAGGAAAAGACTCTTTGACAGCTGCAAGGGAGGGGACAGAAGGAGGGACAGTGTTGTTTATAGATTAGACAGCTGATAGAAATTTGGTTGGGTGAAATCAGTGACATCATGCATTAGAAAGAAGATCAATTTAACTGGACTTCAACATAACCTGAAAACTCTTCCAATCTTAACCCAATATTGCAAAGATAGAGTGGCAGGTGTGGGGGCCTGGGGACCATGGTCTCAGGGAACACCGAGGCCAATTGGCATAACTAGCATGTTACTAAGAGAGTCTTCTACACCCCAATTTGATGAGTGGCATCTGGAGCCTTAAAAGCTAGCAAGCTGCCATCTGAGGTACACCAAATGGTCTCATCTCAGCTGGAACAGATCATCACTAAGGCTGACAAACACATGAGGGAAAAAGAGCCCAGAAAACAGAAGGACCCATTTGAATTGGTGACTGTATGTGACCAGAAGAATCAGGTGGTGCCTTGCTACCACCAATGATAGCTGTGATGGGACACACAATGTCGAGTCCCAGTGGCAACATGAGAAAGAAAGGGGTGCACCTCAAAAACTCCACTAAAAGACTGCAACTGATGGTCTTAAAGCCTGGGAGTTCCCCTGGGAGCATGACACCTAGACCTGCTGCTGCACCTGACGAGGAAACATTATTTAGGTCAACTCTGGAAGGAGTAGACTGGACTCAGGGACAAAATGTGACCATATGCTGTGTGTACTTTATGGTTCTATGAATCTATAGGATGCTGTCTTACTGGCCTCTTAATAGAAGAGAGCGGAGAGGGTGCAGAGGAGGAGACATGAGATTGTTAAGAGGATATAATATGTATGGAATGGAAAGGAGGATTGTGTTGCCATTTGGAAAGGAGAGCAGAAGGAGCTGCAGATAGGCAGACAAGCAAATTTAATTTAGATTTTGTATGTTCACTCAATCAGAACAAAAAAAAGTAAAAAGACTCCTCACAATCTTAGAAAAAATATTTGACAACCAAAAATCTGACTGGAGTCTAATCTCCATAATCTACAAGGTAATGCAAAATACCAACAAGAAAAAGAGTAATAACTCAGTTAAGCAATGGGCAAAGGATATAGACATAGACTTTCCAAAAAAGACTTTCAGGCAGTCAAAAGGCACATGTGGAAATGTACACAATCATTAGTCATTAGAGAAATCCAAATCAAAACTACAGTGAGGTATCATATCCCCCAAACAAGGCTGGCAGTAATCCAAAAAAAAAAAAAAAGGGCAAAATAACAAATGTTGGAGAGGCTGTTAAGAGACTGGAACACTTCCAAACTGCTGGTGGTGATGTGAAATCACACACCCCTTCGGAAAGCAATTTGGCACCTTCTTAAAAATCTGGAAATAGAAATATCATATGATCCAGCAATCCCACTTCTTGGCATAGATCCTAGGAAATAAGGGCTGTCACATGAGCAGATACATGCACAAAGAATGTTTATTGCAGCACTTTCCACAATAACAAAATGATGGAATCAACCCAGATGCCCATCAACAGATGAATGGATAAACAAACCATGATATATTTACACAGTGCAACACTATGCAATGATAAAGTACAACAATGACTTTAGGAAACCTCTCATAAACTGGAATCATATGAAAGAAATCATGAGTGAAATCAGTCAGCTGCAAAAGACAAATAGTGTATGAGACCACTGTTATAAAGACTTAAGAACAGTTTTATGCAAAGAAGAAAATAATCTTTGATGACTACAAGGGTGAGGTGGGAAGGAGAGGGTTATTCGTAGATTAGATTAAAAACCCACTGCCATCAAGTCAATTATGACTCACAGTGACGCTATAGGTCAGAGCAGAACTGCCCCATGGAGTGTCCAAGGAGAACCTGGAAGATCTGAACTGCTGACCTTTTGTTTAGCAGATATAACACTTACCCACTACACAACCATGGTTTCCATAGATTACATAGTCAATAAGCATTCAGATAGGTGAAGGAAGTGACAGCACACAGTAGAAAGGATGTCAGAACAACTGGACTATACCATACACTGAAATGTTCTATAAACACAATCCAACAATTTAAAGGATGGAGTAGCTGGGACAGGGGTCTGAGGATACTGGTTTCAGGGGACATTGAAGTCAATTGGGATAATTTGTTTTTTTCTCAGAGAATGTTCTATATCCTATATTGGTGAGTGGCACCTGGAGTCTTAAAAGCCAGAAAGTTGCTATCCATGGAACATCAATTTGTCCTAATCCACTTGGAGCAGATGAAAACCAGTAACATCAAAGACAGGAGGGAATTATGAGCCAAAGAGACAGAAGGGTCCATATGACTGGGAGATGACATCAACATGAGACCAGAACCAGATGGTGTCCAGCCACCACCAAAGACTGCCCTGACAGGGAACACAATGTACAGTCTCCGATGTAGCACATGAAAAAGGGGAGTGCAGGCCTTGAACTCTATTGAGACCAGACCTGACAGTCCAACATCTTGGAGGGTTCCCTGAGAACATGGTCCCTGGACTTGCTGCTTGCCCTGAGCTGAAACCAGTACTGAAACCAACTCTTCAGAAAAAAATTGGACTGGACCATAAGACCTTCAGTAATGCAGGTGGTATGTGTACTTCTTGGCTTAGATATATATATATATATATATATATATATATATATATGTATATGTAAATGAGGCTGTCATGCCACTTCCTCTCTAGAGGTGAGAGGAGAGGGTGGAGAGAAGGGGACAAGTGTTAGCTGAATGAATACCAGAAGTACAGAGTGGAAAGGAAGAATGTGCTGTCACAGGGTGTGGAGAGCAGATAGAGTTGCACAGAGGCATGTGTTTGGGATTATATATGGTAAATTGAATGGTAAACTTTCACTTAATTACAATAAAAACAAAAGTAAAAAATCTAAGGTAAAAATTTATAAATATTAAATAAAACAAAAGAAAGTAAATAGTAAGGAATAGCCCAGAAGTAAATGAAATAAAGAACAAAAAAGTAACAGAAAGAACCAACAAGATCAAATTCAGTTTATGGATAAGATCAACAAAACTGATGAACCAGTGACCAAGCTGACAAAATAAAAAGAGAGAGGAAGCAAATAACTCAAATAAGAAATGACATGGAGGGCATCAAAATAGACATTAATGAAATTAAAAGGATCATAATGGAATACTATGAAAAACTGTACTCCAACAAATTTGAAAACAGAAGAAATGGATGAATTTCTAGAAACAAACTTCATTCCTAAACTAACACAAACTGAGATAGAATATCTGAGTAGATACTTAAAAAGAGAAGAGATTGAATAGGTAGTACTACTACCAATAACAACAAAAAGCTCCAGGTTGGACAGCTTCATTGGAAAATTCTACCAAATATTTGGAGACAAGTTCACACTAATGCTATTCAAACCATTTCAGAGCATAGAAAAGGAGGGAATACTCCCAAATTTATCCCACGAAGTCAGCTGTCCTGGATTGAATTGTGTTCCCCCCACAAATGTGTGTAGCAATTTTTTTAGGCTATGATTCCCAGTACTGCATGATGTTTCTTCATGCTGTAAACCTTGCCGCTGTGCTATGAATGAGGGAAGATGGGCGGCAGTTATATTAGTGAGGTAGGACTCGAGGAAAGGAATAGCATCCCTGTACCTCAGAAACTTCCAGTCCAGGGAAAGACCGATGATAAAGACCTTACTCCAGAACTAGCAGAGAAAGCCTGACACCTTGAATATAGACTTTCAGTCTACTGGATTTGGACAATATAAAATTTATCTTTTTAAAGGCATCCATTTGTGGTATCTCTGTCATAACAATACTAGATAGCTAAGACATAATCTGGCACCAGGAGTGGGATGTTGCTCTAAAAGATGGAATAAAAAGCCAGGGCTTTTTATTACTATTAGTAGTAGTGCCTGTTCAATCTCTTCTCCTATTCAATAGCTACTCAGATTTTCTGTCTCAATTTGTGTTAGTTTAGGAATGAAGTTTATTTCTAGAAGTTTGTCCACTTCTTCTGTTCTCTAATTTGTTAGAGTACGATTTTTCATAGTATTCCACCTTTTTAAAGCCATCCATTTTTGTTATCTCTGTTCTAAGAGTACCAGATGACTAAGACATAATTTGGTACCAGGAGTGGGGTGCTGCCCTAGCAGATACCTAAAATGTGAAACCTATTTTTAAACTGTGAATGGATAGGAGATTCAGAAGGAATTGAGAAGAACTGTTAGCACCACAGAAGGCACAGATGGTGAGAAATAAGCAGCAGAGGACTAGCGGCAGCAGCAGATAGACAACAGCAAAACAACACTAGCATGAGAGACAGTGCCCTAGCTGACCCATGGAGTGAGAGAGCTGAGTGCTTGTGCACAGGTGGGTTCCTGGCAGAGTGGGGTGCCTCAAGGCACTTAAATGGGTGGAGCTACAGAGCTTTGGAACACTTGCCCCAGCAGGCAAATGTGGGCCAAGGCCTGGGCCATGAGGCCAAAAGAAACAGAAACTGAAGAGACAAGGAGCATGAGAAGCTGAGCTACCTCAGTCTCAAAATTTATGGCCATGACCTCAGGAGTTTCTATGGTGCAGCTATGGCCTCTGCTGTTTTTTTCCTCTCCTCCCCTCCCCTCCTCTGTTTTCTAAATTGTGATTGAGTGCAAGGGTATCATCCAATTTAATTTTGCATACCCACCTATCTGTAGCTCCCTCTGCTTTCCTTGCCTGGTGACAGCACACTCCTCCTTTTGGTTCTAACCTTTTGTCATAACCTCTTAACAGTCTCCTGTTCCCTCCTTTCTACCCTCTCCACTCCCCTCTAGTAAGAGGCCAGTAGGATGGCATCCTATAGATGCATAGAACCATAAATTCCACATATGATATGGTCACTCTGTGTACCCAAGTCCAATCCATTCGTGTCTGAAGAGTTGGCCTCAGTAATGATTTACGATCAAGGGTAGCATCATGTCTAGGGCTCATGGTCCCAGGGGGATTCCCAAAGCCATCAGACCATCAATTGTGGTCTTTTAGTGGAGTTCTTAGCGTGCACCACTTTTTGTCCCTCATGTTACCACTGGGATTCAACACTGTGAGCCCCATCATGCCTGTCATTGGTGGTGGCTGGGCACCATCTGGTATTTCTGGCCACATGTTGATTTACTCGTTCATATGTGTCTTTCTGTCTTCTGAGCTATTTTTTTCCTCATGTCTTTGTTGTCCTTGGTGATCATCTGTTCCAGCTGAGTTTAGACTATGTGGTGTTCCTCAGATGGCAGCTTGCTAGCTTTTAATATCCTAGATGCCACTCACCAATATGGAGTTCAGAAGATTCTCTTAGGATAGGCTAGTTATGACAGCTGGCCTTGCTGTCCCCTGAGAGCATGGTCCCAAGATCCCTGTCCTTGCTACTCTATCCTAGCAATATTGGGTTAAGATTGGAAGAATTTGCAGGTTATGTTGAAGTCCAGTTAAACTGATCTTATTTCTAATGCATGCTGTCACTGATTTCACCCAACCAAATTTCTATCAACTATGTAATCTAGACCCAGCTCTCTCCCTCCCTCCCTCTCCTCTCTTTTGCAGCTGTCAAAGAGTCTTCTGTACATGAGTCAGTTTTTAATTCTTTAGAGTAAGGCTCTCACTCAATATTTGACCTTTTGTTACTGATGGATTTCACTCAACATAATGTCTTCCAATTGAAACCAGGTTATGAAATGCTTCCTAAAATCATCATTGTTCTTTATCATTGCATAGTGTTCCATTGAGTATATATACCATGGTTTGTTTATGCATTCGTCTGTTGTTGAGCATCTGGGTTGATTCCACCTTTTTGCTATTGTGGACTGTGCTGCAATAAACATTCATGTGCATGTCTTTGTTCGTGTGACTGCCCTTGCTTCTATAGGACATATTCCAGTCTCTGGTGTTTCTGTGGGTTAAGTTGCCACTCATTTGGATGAGGAAAATGGTGTGCCTAAAGCTGAGGGTTCAGAGTTGCTGTCTCAGCAGACCTGAAAGATGGAGCAGTAGTACAGGGCTGAGGGGTCTCCACTACGAATCTAGAGAGCGTAGCCAATAAATGGACTCTGGAGGTCTGGGCTGTTGTGTATAACGTCTCCAAAAATGGAAGATTGTTTTCAAAGCTTTGAAGGCTAGTGTAATTTATTCCACTGATTTGCTTGTTGCATGTTTTGTCTTCTTTCTCCTGTCTATAATGGAAATAGCTAACTTATGCCTGTCTGTTCTGCCATGGTATTTTGGAAACAGATAACTTGTACTCTAGATTTAGCAGTTGCAGAAGAATTTCTGGATTTTGGACTTGAACTTGTGACTTTTTCTATGATATGAGTACGTTTTGCATCTTGCAAGGATGTGATTTGTTGGGGGGGGAAGAGTGGAGTGTCATGGACTAAATTGAGTTCCCCCCAAAATAGGTGTAGAAATTTGGCTAGGCTATGATTCCTGGTATTGTGTGATGTTCCTCCATGCTGTAACCCCTGCCTCTGTGGTGTTAATGACATGAGATGGGCAGCAGTTGTGTTGGTGGGGCAGGACTCAATGTATAAATTACATTGTTCCTTGAGGCAACCTCTTGGGATATAAAAGAAAGAAGCTAGCAGAGAGATTTGGGGACCACCAAGAAGCAGTGCCAGGAGCAGATTGTGTCCTTGGAAATGACCCAGGGTCCATAAACATTAGAAGCTCCCAGTCCAGGGGAGGAATGACAACAAGGACCTTCTTCCAGAGCTAGCAGAGAAAGCCTTCCCCAGGAGCTGACAACCTGAATTTAGACTTTTAGCCTACTGGACTGTGACAAAATATAATTTCTCTTTTTAAAGGCATCTACTTATGGTATCTCTGTTGTAGCAGCACTAAATGACTAAGACACCAGCCAAATCCTGACAATAAAGCCAGGAAAAGACACTACAGAAAAAGAAAATTACAGAGCAATATCTCTCAAGAATATTAATGCAAAAATTCTCAACAGAATTCCAGCCAGTCAAATTCAGTACCATATAAAAAAATAATACAAAACACCCAAGTGGGATTCATACCAGGTATGCAAAGAAGTTTCAGCATCAGCAAAACAATCAATATAATCTACCACATAAATAGGTGAATCACATAATCATCTCACTCAATCCACAAAAGGCTTTTGATAATGTCCAACACCCATTCCTGATAAAATCTCTTAATAAAATGTTACTAGAACTCCTCATCCTAATCTATACAAATACAGCAAATACAGCAATGTCATTCTCAGTGGAGAGAGGCTGAATGCATTCCCCCAAGAAAAGGAGCAGGATAAGGATGCCCTGAACTCCTAGTTATCATTGTGCTGGAAGTTCTAGTTAGAGAAATAAGTCAAGAAAAAGAAATAAAAAGCATCCAAATTAGAAAGGTAGAAGTAAAATTATTCTTATTTGCAGATGATATGATTCTATATATAGAGCACCCCAAATATTCCACAAGAATACTACTGGAAGTAATAGAAAGATTCAGCAGAGTGGCAGGATACAAGATCAATATGCAAAAATCAGTTGGATTACTATATACTAACAGAGAATCTGAAAAAGGAAATCAAGAAAACAATACCACATAAGAGCTCCTAAATGGACAAATATTTATGAATAAATCAAACTGGGGACATAAAACCTATAAAAAAAACCTAATAAGTGCTATTGCAAGAAACCAAAAAAGGTTGACACAAATGGGAAAACGTACTATGCTCATGGATAGAAAGACTCAGCATTAAAAGTGTCAGCTCTACCCAAAGTGATCTACAGATATAATGTAATCCAAATCCAGATATTAACAGCATTTTTTAACAAGATGTAAAAACAAATTACCAGATTTATATGGAAAGAAAAGAGGCCTTATACAAGCAAAGCATTATTGAAGAAAAAGAAGAGAGTAAGAGGCCTCATACTACATGATCTCAGAACCTGCTACACAACTAAAATAGTCAAAACAGCATAGTACTTGTATACCAATAGACACATAGACCAATGGAACAGAATTGAGAACCCAGAGTAAATCTGTCCATCTACGGTGAGCTGATCTTTGACAAAGGAGCACAGCTGACTAGGTGGAGATCAGTCTTTTTCAATAAATGGTGCTGCTAAAACTGGTTGTACATTGGTAGAAAAGTGAAACAGAACTCATACCTCACACCATACACAAAAATCAACTAAAAATCTATCAAAGACCTTAATATAAACCTAAAATGATAAAGATCATGAATGAAAAAATAGGAACAATCCTAAGACCCTAATACATGGCATATATTCAATACAAACCATAACTAACAATGCACAAATACCAGAAGATAAACTAGATACCTACAAGCTTCTAAAAATTAAATACTTGTGCTCATCAAAGGACTTCACCCAAAGGGTAAAAAGAGAAACAACACTTGGCGGGATGGAGCAGGGGGATGACAAGCTTTTGGCTATGAGATATGTAATAAAAGTCTACTCTCTAAAATTTCTTGAAATAAAATATTTCAACCCCTCAGTAACAAAAAGACAAATAATCTAGCTAAAAAAGCTTGAAGGATATGAACAGACTCCTCACCAAAGAAGACATTCAGGCAGCATGACAAACACATGAGAAAATGCTCACAATCATTAGTCATTAGAGAAATGCAAATCAAAACTGCAATGCGATACCACCTAAGCCCGACATTATAAGTATAAATAAAAAATTACTGCACTGAGGGCTGTGGGGACCACGGTCTAGGGGCGAACATCTAGCTCAATTGGCATGCCAAGCCAAAGCCAAGTGCCATCGAGTCGGATCCGACTCAAGGCGACCCTAGGGGGTCAATTGGCATAACACAGTTTATAAAGAAAGTGTACTACATTCTACTTTGGTAAGTAGTGTCTGGGATCTTAAAAGGCTTTGAGTGGCTATCTAAGGTACTCCATTTTTTTTTCTAATTATGACTGGGTGAAAATGTACAGTCTCGTATAAATTTACATGCCCACCTATATGCAGCTTCCACTGCTCTCCCTGCCCGGTGACAGCACACTATTCCTCTCTGCTCCATACATGTCTCATCCTCCCAACAGCCTCCTTTCCCCTCCTCTCCACCCACTCTGCTTCCTCCAGCCAGAGGTCAGCAGGACGACATCCTATAGATGCATAGAACCATAAAGCACATCCAACATATGGTCACTCTGCATTGCCAAGTCCAATCCATTGTCTCACCTCCCAGGGAGCAAGAGGGAATGAAGAAAACTAAAGACACAAGGGAAGATTAGTCCAAAGGACTAAATGGACCACAAGTACCACAGGCTCTACCAGGCTGTCCAGCAAAACTAGATAGTGTCTGGCTACCACCACTGACTATTCTGACAGGGATCACAACTGAGGGTTCTGAATAGAGTTGGATAAAGATGAATACAATTCTAACTCATAAAAAAAGATCAGAATTATTAGTCTGACAGAGACTGGAAAAACCCTTAGAGCACGGCCCCAATACTCTTTAGCTCAGTGATGAAGTCCCTCCTGAGATTTAACCTCCTGCCAAAGATCAGACAGGCCCATAAAACAAAACAAGATGAAGGGGGCACTGTAAGATATAACAGTCCCTCTCCTACGAGTATACCCTAAAGAAGTAAGAGCTGTCACATGAACAGACATACACACACCCATTTTCACTGTAGCATTATTCATAACAGCAAAAAGATGGAAACAATTCAATAGATGAATGGATAAACAAGTTGTGATACACACACACAACAGAATAATATAAAGAACAATGATGAATCTTTGAAAAATCTACAACATGAATGAATCTGGAGGGCACTAGGCTGAGTGAATTAATTCAGTCACTAAAGGAAAACTACTGTATGTAACCACTATTATAAAAACCCAAGAAAAGATTTTCACATAGAAAGAAAAACAACAACACAATCCTTCACAGTTACAAGGTAGGGGAAGAGCAAATCACTAACTAGGTTGTCGCCAAGCCAAGTGCTATCGAGTGGGATAGTAGACAAGGGTTATCTTTGGTGAAGGGCAAGACAACACACCATATAGGAGAAGTCAGCACAACTTGACCAAGGCCATGCCATAGAACCTTCCTGGATGTATCCAAACACCTTGAAGGACTGAGTTACTGGAACTGAAGCCTGGAGACCATGTTCTCCAGGACATCGAGGTCAAATTGACATAACATAGTACATAAAGAAAACATTCTACATCTTGTTTTGGTAAATAGCAGCTGAATATTAAAAGGTTTGAGTAGCCATCTAAAATACTTCTATTGGTCCCATCACACTCACAGTAAAGTAAAATAAAGAAAATCAAAGACACAAGGAAAATCATCAGTTCAAAGAAATAACAGTTTGCATCAACCACAGCCGTCACCAACCTGAGCCCAGAAGAACTAGATGATGCCTGGCTACCACCATTAACAGCGCTGACAGGTATCACAATAGATGGATCAAGGTAGAGCGGGACAAAAATGTATAACAAAATTCAAATTTACAATAAAGACCAGACTTACTGGTCTGACAGAGACTGAAGGAACCCTGAGATTATGTCCCCCGGGACACCCTACCCTGCTAACTCAGAAATGAAGCCAGTCTTGAAGTCCACCTTTCAGCCAAATATGACTTATACCCAAACCCTCTGCTTTCAACTCAATTTTGACCCCATAGTGAATCTATAGGACAGAGTAGAACTGCCCCATAAGGTTTTCATAGAGAAGTTGGTGGATTTGCACTGTTTTGGTTACCAGTTGGATGTTTAACCACTGCACCACCAGGGGCAAAGATTTAAAAAAAAAAAATCCATTGCTGTTGAGTCAATTTTGACTCATAGCGATCCCTATAGGACAGAGTAGAACTGCCCCATAGAGTTTCCAAGGAGCATCTGGTGGATCTGAACAGTGACCTTTTGGTTAACAGCTTGAGTATTTAACCACTATATCACCAGAGTTTTCTGGCCAAAGATTAGACAGGCCTGTAATCCAAGCAATGCCGCACATGAGGAACATGCTTCTTAGTTCAGTCAAATATTATGAGACAAAATGGACAATAACTGCCTAATAGCAAAGACAAGAAGGCAGGAAGGGTCAGAAAACCTGGATGAATGAAAACAGGGAACCTAAGGTGTAAGGGAAAGGGGGAGAGTGCTGACACATTGCAGGCATTGCAACCAATGTAACAGAACAATTCGGGTATAAATTTTTGAATGAGAAATTAATTTGTGCCATGAACTTTCATTTAAAACACAAAAAACATTTTTAAAAAGAAACAAAGCCACCCCAAAAAGGAACAGCTCCTTGGACTATATCCACTTCCTTGGAATTTTGTGGAGTTTTGCCCAATTCTCTACATGCCATTTGAGGTGCTCAGACTGGTTGTATCATTGGGTGAGGTGAAGCAGGGAGGTGCTCCTTCTCCATGACAAAAATCCAGTGGCAGGAAGCCTCTTTTTCCTCTTTCTCATGTTCTTCTTTTTGTCCTTGCTAAACAGTATCAGGGAATAAATAAATAACTTTGTGAAAGAGAAAAACACACAGTTTTGCATTGTTAAAATCATATAAAAAGCAATTTCATCTTTTTAATATTTAGGCTCATCTCTGAAAGTTTTTATCAGCCTATGAGGGTAGGGCAGTCTTTGTAATGCCACAGATTGTCGATGGTTTGATGACGGATCATTAGTGGGGCTGGAAAGGAAGGTGCGGCAACGAACGGTGTGCCTAGTAGGAAGAATACACATCCTTGCCAACTTCACAGTGAGAGAAAAGTTGTGGAAGTGTTTTGAAAAAAAAAATGTGCTAGTGGAAAGAGCTCAGGCAGGTTCTAAAGTAAGACACCCTCTTGTGAATAGAGTGGACATATTGAATACTGATGGCTGAAGACCAGATGAGTTGTTGGTTAACATCAAGGACTTCATATACGAAGAAAGCAAAAGATGACTTAAAATACAAGAAAGAAAGAAAAAGACCAAAAGTCGTGGCAGAAGAGACTCTGGAACTTGCTTTTGAATGGGTCAAGGTTCACAGATTTCAGGAGGTAGCATATGATCAAGAGCCGATGGGTAGGACCAGACAGAGTTTCATTCTGTTGTATGTGAGATGGCTATGAATTGGAACTGACTCAATGGCAAATGATAGCAAGTAGCTACATTAATTGTAGAAATAATAGCTACCATTATAGTCTCCAATCCTTTACATAAGTTATACAATTTAATACAACATACCAAAACCAACCCAAAGCCATTGTCATGGAGTCAATTCTGACCCATAGAGACCCTGTAGAACAAAGTAGAACTGCCTTATAGCGTTTCTAAGGAGCACCTTGCAGATTCAAACTACCAACCTGTCAGTTGGGAGACATATTACTTAACTACTACACCACCAGGGTTTCCACTTACCAAATGCTTGCAAGGTAAGTAATACTATTAGATTAACTTTTTGTAGCCGGGAAAACTGAGGATCAAGGAGCTTAAGTAATTTGTTTAAGGTTGTATAGCTGGGAATTGAGGTAACATGGTTTTTAGCCTAGGCAGTTTATCTCGGATTATGTGTTTCTAACTGAGCTTCCACAAACAACAGCAAATATAAAACCAAAAACAACTAAACACATTGCCTTCCAGTTGATTCCTACTCACAGAAGCTCTAAAAGGAGAGAGTAGAAATGTCCTTTTCCAAGGAGTGGCTAGTGGATTCAAACAGCTGGCCTATTTATTGGTTAATAGCCAAACTGTTAACCACTGCACTACCAGGGTTCCTCAGCAGCTATGAGGTGCGACAAGTAAGTCTGCGAGCTTAATTGTCCTAAGTGCTACATACTTGATTGCTGAATATCACCATAGTCACCTTTCAAGTACTCCCCTTGGGAGGCTATGCACTGATGCCAGGCCTAGTTGTCCCTTCAAAGCAGTTTTGGGAGTCTTTCAGGAACGGCCATTGTGCATTGTGGCACTGTGGCAAGTTCACAAACTTAATTGTACAGTTGTCTGTGAGGAAGTTTTAGTCAGTAAACAAATAACTGTATTGGTACACCTTTCCTAACTCACCTGATCTGGCCCCCAGTGACGTTTTTCTTTACCCAAAGATAAAGAAATTATTGAAAGGAAGACACTTGGATTACACACAGGACATCAGGGATAATTTCAGAAAAATAGTTCTAAAATTGTTTTGAAGAGTGGACTACGTGCTGGCATTGGTGCATAGCTTCTCAAAGGAAGTACTTTGAAGGTGACCCTAGTGATACTCAGCACTAGGGTATGTAGCACTTTTTCGAGGATGAGTTCACAAACTTAACTGGCAAAACTCTCATGAAACTGTCAGAAAAATCAGGGGAATTCGTGTAATTATTAGGAAGAAATAAATTCTCATAAGGGACCTGACCTCAGGTGATTTACACAAGTACTCAAGGGCTTGACAAGCAGAACAATGTGGCCTGCATTCATCTGTCTTGATCGGAATTGGGAAATTTGCTATCACCATTTTAAATTATCTTTTGTGTTTGTTTATTCATTTTTATTTTTGAAAATTCCTCTGGCTTTTTGTTTTACCTCCCTTTCTCCCATTTTGGTAACTCATCTCTAGGCTTGATGAAATTTGGCTTTGTTTTCTGCACCAAGTGATGTTTTATTACTCAGCGGAGTTAGAAGTGACCAGGGAGGTCTTACTCCCTGTTTTCCATTTTGCTGACTGGGCCAGATCACAGTGGCTGTTTCTAATTCATTGTGTAGTTTCGTTTTAGTCTAATTTGCCTCCCTGAGAAAGTCCTTTCATTCACTTGCCTTTTCATGTCTCAAATGTCTCTTTTTTGAGCTTTAGGGTGGGTAAGTGGCTGTCACAAGTAAAAATTGTATTGCATTCAGTTTTATAGGTTACAGTTTTGCTACCTGTATTCCAGAATTAAAATGGAAGATAAGTTATTTGCAAGGAGAAGGAACAATGTTTTATTCAGAGACAGGTAAACAACACAAATCAATGGAGTGACATCATTGGTTGCTTTAGGAGTAAGATCATATTGAGTCTGCCAATTGATTATTCACATACAATTTAGACCATTTTATCAGGATACAAGCAGGAAAATTTTGCTTGGATACAATTCGCTTCATCATAATGAATAAACGATTTATCGTTATGCAAGTTATTTTACAAAGAAACCTCTCAGGATTGATTGACCTTTTAACTGATGATATCTATAGCTGTTATTTCTCTTTTCTCTCAGCTCCAGTCACAAGTTATTTTGCCTAAAACTTCCATTATTTTTCATAAAAGTTATGATGTTTTGCCTAAAAAAGAGTTGATCTTTGACTTAAAAAGATCTTTTATCTGTAGTCAGCTTAATCCAACAAACAAAAACAGTTCAGTCAGTTCTGAAATGTTTGGTTCCTGAAGATTTTTCAAGTTCTTATTATAATCTTAAATCTATCCCTCCCTGGATCATTGAATTACAGAAGTTATGTTGATGATCATATAGACGAAAAAGCCCTAGGGTTAGGTGGCTCTTAGATTTTGACCACACCAGGTACTTTAAAGTCGTGATTCTATTTGACTGGATTCCATTTGGTTCTTCATTAGTATTTTAGTCAGCTAGTGCTGCTCTAACAGAAAGTACCACAGAGTGGATGTCTTTAACAAAGGAAAGTTTATTCTCACACAGTCTGGTAGGTTACAAATCCAAATTCAGGATGTCTGCTTCAGGGGGAGGCTTTCCCCCTTGTCGGCTATGGAGGAAAGTCATCAGTCTTTGTCCAGGGAGCATCTTGGTGCAGGAACCTCAGGTCTGAAGGATACAGTATTCTCCTGGTGCTGCTTTCTTGAAAGTATGAAGTTCCCAAGTCTCTGCTTGCTTCCCTTTTCTTTTATCTCTTATAGGATGAAAGCATTAAGGGTGGGGCAAGCCATACTCCAGGGAAACTCTCTTTACAGTGGAGCAGGGAGGTAACCCTATGAAGGGATTTACAGTCCTACCCTAATCCTTTGACAACTAGGGTGATGAAAAGATCCCTCCAAGAGCCTGATTGTTTAATACAAGGTAACTGAGCCATCGACAGGGTTTCAAAAGTGGTCAAAATTTAGATACATAATTTTGGCAGTTTGATTGGTTTCGGAGTTCTGACACTTGTGGCACAAAAAATAATGCATTTAATTAAGCCAAGTACTATTATTACTAAAATAATCAATACACTTCACAGAAAAGAGGGAGCCCAAGACCCAATTCTCTGAGGCAATCACCCAGATAAGGCAGAGGTCTATAGGGGAATGATATGTAACCAGGTAGCTTGTTGACAAATTTGAGTACTACCTTGTTCCACTTCTCTTGTGGTATTTATCCAAGCACAACAGAAGTATTGACTGTTGCACATATTCCTCCTTGTTGTGCCAATCAAAATGTAATACTTTTTGATTGTCTGTAACTAGAGAAACTAAATATTTGCTGTTGAGCCATTCACTATTCTATCACTTACTTCATGGGCAATATAAGCCGTGACAATTGTCTTAGTCCTGTTAGTAGTGCTGTTGTAGTACTGCTGTGACAGAAATACCACAAATGGGTAGCTTTAAAAAGAGAAGTTTATTGTGTCATAGTCTAGTAGGCTACAAGTCTAAATTCAGGGCATCAGCTCAAGTGAAAGGCTTTCTTTGCTGGCTCTGGAGGAAGGTCTTTGTTGTTAATCTTCCCTTGGACTGAGGCTTCTGAGGCCAGGCACTGTCTCTTGGTAGCATGTAGTTCCCAACTCTCTACTTGCTTCACTTTCCTTTATATCCCAAGAGATTGCCTCAAGGTACAATACAATCTTACACACTGAGTCCTGCCCCACCAGCACAACTGCTGCTCACCCTGCCTCATTAACATCATAAAGGCAGTGTTTACAGCATATAGGAACATCACACAATGAAGACCAAGAATCATGGCCCAGCCAAATGTCTACACACAGTTTTGGGGGTAAACAATTCAACCCGTGACAGTAATAAATTCTATAAATATTTTTCTAATTCAACTATTCCATATGTAGGTATTAAACCAAATCAAAACCCACTGCCACTGAGTTAATTCTGAGTCATAGCAACTCAGCAAAACAGAGATGCTCCACAAAGTCTCCAAGGAACATCTGGCAAGTTAGACTGCTGACATTTTGGTTAGCAGACACAGCACTTAACCACTGCAACACCAGGGTTTCTGTAGGTATCAAAGCTCTCAGAATAGAGCATCCCTACCCTGCAAGTTTTACTACAGAATTATTTACTGTTTCTCTTTTTGCTCGGTTTGTTACTTTTAGTTTACTGGTCCAATGTGAGCTGTCATAGTTATGAATGTGTAGGAGGAATCCTACAGATTCCAAAGTACATTGTCCCCTTATAAATCACCCACTAATATAAAGAATTGTATTGTCAGATGGTGTATAAAAATTGTCTTCAGATAAAAGATCTTGGATATGAGTGTAATTTGAAGCCATACATAAAAGGGTGTATGCATATGGGGCACATACCACTTGATTAGAAGGGGAGTGTGAAATGGAAAAATTATCATGTGTTAACCAAGTCTCAAGTAAAGAGTTATCACATATGGATAGACATACAAAAAGTAGTTCTTGCTGTGAATTATTACATAAACGATCATTGTCAAAAAGCATAGAAACATGCTGATTAGTGGTTAGGTATCTGAGACAGCCTTCATACCAGTCTAAGTAATAGCAGGCAGTACCCTGATGCCAAATCCAAAATTTTTCCCTTTCTTTGCAGGGCAAATTTGGATGGCCCTTCAATTATAATTTATCACAGCTGTAATCAGTAAATCGGATAGCAGTTAAATTAAAACAAGGAATTGTGGTTTGTGATTAACAGTTGGGGGCTTCCATAATTTCACCCTTGGAGCCCTCTTAAGGGCAAAAGCATTTATAGTGGGAGTGATATTATACAATAATTAAAAGCTGGGGGAAATTAAAGTATCAGAATTTTCTTTACCAGATTTTGGTGACAAATCCAGCAACACGTAAGGTTACTAGCACTGGCTAAAGGTTGAGATAAACTAGCAAAGGCATTTCCTTCCAAGAATTGTTAATATCTTTGACTGGTAACAACAATGTAGTTTCCTTAATAATTAACATGATAAATCATTGGGTAAGAGGATATAACTCAACAATCAAAATTATAGGCTCAAAATTATAAATTCACACAATACCAACTATTGAGTAATAAATAAGAAGTAATAAAAGAGTCGGATCTGACTCAACGGCACTTGGCTGGCTTTAATAAAAGAGTAATAAATGGAAACAAGCAGAGGTTAAATCCAAAAGTTTGACTGAAACTGGAGTCAATCCTTGATTCCCCTGATGGTCCAACAGCAAGTTTCTCTGCATTTGGAGCATGACAGTTGTTGTAGCCTTAGCACAATGCTTAAACTTCAGCTTTAGTTCAACTGCTGGTTTTACCACCCAGTCAGGGAATTTTGTCTTCTTAATCTATGACTCCCTATGGTTCTGTAACAGTTGTTACTTAACAAGACCAAATGTGTTCTCTTGAGTCTTGTTTCTAGAGATTCTTTTGATGCCTTTTTCCAATATGCGTAGTTTTCAGGCTCTGTATTTCCATAAGTATTTCTGGACGTTTATACGTGGAAAAAGTTTGTATTTGCTAAACATGCTCCTAAGTCTTAATGTACCAACCCTTGACAACATCTAAGAAGATAAGGAGCAAATAGGTTTGAGTCAGTGATACTGACTCCATAGGAAGGGGCACTGACTTCCCAGTCATGATCTTAAAAGGATTAAGTTTATGTGGTCTAAAAGGAATAGAATGAAGATTCATTAAAACTATGTGGAGAGGGGCAGAGCCAATGATAGACTAGACACACATCTCAATTCCCTCTAAAAAATAAGCCTGAATTGATAACTGAATGGAACAGTTTGGACACCCAGGGAGCCCTAGGATATGGCATAGGATTGTTGGATTGGACTACACACTACTAAGTGGGAAAATTCCTCTTTCTGGCGTGAGCTGTGCATGCTGAGGCCTGCTCCTGCTGACTGGCCGCTTGGGCAGACTGCAGGTACTGGTGATTTTTTCTTTTTTTTTCTGTTATCTGAGAGGTGGGGGATGGCACGAGCTGGCAAATACTCTGAACTGCAGTGCTAAAGTAAACAGTGTATAGTGTACCAGAGAGACAGTTCATGGGATAGCCAAATTTTGAGAGTCTAGCTGATGACTGAGGGTATTACTGCCCACCTCTGTTTTCTGAGCTCTGCCATAGATTCTGCTGTTTCACAGGGGGAAGGGAAGCTCAACTGAGATGCCATTGGGAGGCAGAGTCACCCAACTGGAGGCCTTAGCAGAGGCTAATTCCCAAGCTGAGAAGCAGTGCCACTCCAGAAAGTTCTTTTCCAATGGAAAGGCTGTGTGTAGCACCGTGTTACATTATGAGTAGGGCCCAGTAGAGGATTGAAACAAGGCTATAACCCCTCCCAACTTTGAAGTACATCATATAATCAGGGGATGGCCAAAGAGGTGCTTCCACTGTCAGCCAGAAGGTAGGGCCTGTCACACCTGATGGCCTGACTGATTTTGGCAGCAGTAAGATGCCTCCTAAATTTTTAAAATAAGACTGCCTGGATAAATAAGAGCTGAGCAGCCAGTGGCATGTCTTTCAGTCTTTACTGACCCACATCATAGGGTTGGTTGACAGCCCCGCAGTGACTCCATAAGTAGGACACCATCTTCACCATATAGGAGGCAGAGCCTGCCACCCAGAAAGTACACTGGGCTAGAGTACACAGAGGTGGCTGGTGACCAAGTCCCTTCTCAGAACTACACCTCAGCTCCTGTTGAGGTAACATCAGAGAAAATAAACAGCTTCTAGAAGGCCCAAAGACAACAAACCGTCTCTAGCCATTTAAAGAAACAGCCTACCATGGCTTTGGAAAACTCCCAAAATAAAGAATCAAAAAACTACCCAGATGAAGAAGCCTTTCTAAACTATCAGAGGTGGAACAAAAACAATTATATATAAAAACCTCCTAGAGATTGAACAAAACGCAGCAGAGCAAAATGAAAAATGAAGCGAGCAATTTGAACTGATGAAACATCAACAATCTGAAATCCAGCAGATTGATAACAAAATTAGAGAATTAGACAATTCACTCCAAAACCAAAAGAGCAGAATTGAGGAGATGAAAGTCAGACTTAGTGACCTTGAAGACAGAGCAACTGACACCAGCATTTATGAGGAGAAATTAGAGAAAAGAAATAAGAAAAATCAAGAAGCATGTGGGACTCTATTAAGAGGAATAATCTATGATTAATTGGAGTTCCTGAACAAGGAAGGATAGCTAAAAACACAGAGGGTATTGTTGTTGAGATGCTGACAGAAAACTTCCCTGAAAATTATGAAAGAAGAAAACATAGATATCCAAGATGTGTATTGAATGCCACAAAAACCAGGTCCCAAAAGAAAGACACCAAGATATATTATAATCAAGCTTAGTAAAAATGAAACATAAACAGATTCTCTTAAAGGCATCGAGGGTCAAAGCAAAGCTAACATTCAGAGAGAAACTCTGTCAGCTGTCATCTGACTACTCAGCAAAAACATTAGCAAGGAGGCAGTGGGATGACACATTCAAAGCCTTGAAGGAGAAAAACATCCAACCAAGAATTACATATCCTGCAAAACTGTCTCTCAAATATAAAGATGAAATTAAGATAGTCTCAGATACACAGAAGCCTATATACTTTGTCAAAACCAAACAAAAACTACAAGAAATACTGAAAGAAGCTCTTAGCTTAGAAAAACAAAACCATTAAGTGTATATTTAAGGATGCAATGCAGGACGTAGCATCCAGAAACCTACTCAGGTAGGGGAGTGGCAAAGCTCAATCAATGCTAGGATATTAAAAGAAGGAAACCAGTGACCTTATCACAAATACTATGACATTATCACACTGTAAAAGGGTATATACTACAGTAGTTATAGTCTTTTCAGATGAAGCAGAAATTAAAAAGATATGCAGAAGTTAAAATTGGGTTTAAACTTAGAATAATAAGGGGGATCATAGAGATAGCTGCAAAGCACAATAACAATGCAACATATCAAAACAAGAAATGTAATACAGGAGTCTCAAGAAACACAAAACCAACACTGAGAAAGATGAAAAGTAAACTCATAAAGAATGACCCACAACAGAATGTCAACAGCAACATAGAAAACACCAACACAAAAATAAATACATCAAATGACAGCACTAAACACATACCTATCAATAATTACACTGAATGTAAATAAAAGGACTGAATGCTCCCATAACGATACAGTGAGTAATATCTGGGATCAAAAGACATGACCTGTCTATATGTTACTTACAAGAAACAAAACTTAGACTTAAAGAAATGAACAAACTGAAAATTAAAGGATGGAATAATATATACCAAGCTAACAGTATACAAAGAAGAGCAGGTGGGACAATAGTAATCTCAGATAAAATAGACCTTAACGTAAAATCCACCACTGTGGACAAGGATGCTGACTATTTATTGTTGAAAATTTCAATATACAAGCTGGACTTAACAATATTGAACATTTGTGCACTCAATACTAGAGCATCTAAATACACTGAACAAACACTGACTATACTGAAAAATGAAAGAGATCACTCTACAACAGCTGGAGACTTCAACACTCCACTTTCAGTAATGAACAAATCATCCAGAATAAAAGCTCAGTGAAGGCACAGATCTTATTGTAACAATTAACCAACTAGACCTCATTGATGTATACATAACTTTTTATCCATCAAAAGGTAAATACACTTCTTCTCCAGTGAACATGGAACATTTTCTGGTATAGACCATGTGTTAGGACATAAAAGTAAGTCTGAACAAAATCCTAACCATTGATTTATGGCAAAGCATCTTCTTGGACCATAAAGCCATAAAAGTTGAAACCAATAGCAGAAAAAATATATATATAGAAACTGACACTCATGGAAACTGAAAACTAACTTTCTCAAAAAGTCATGGGTTATATAAGAAATCAAGGGTGAAATAAAGAGATTTACGGAATCAAATGACAATCAAGACACTTCCTACCAGAACACATGGGATACAGCCAAAGCAGTGCTCAGAGGTCAGTTTGTCTCTATAAATGCACACATCTGGAAGAAAGAAAAGACTCAGACCAAAGAATTAACCCTTCAGCTTGAACAAGTAGAAAGAGAGCAACAGAGGAACCCCTTAGGCACCAGAAGAAAACAGATAATAAAGATGAGAGTAGAACTAAACAAATTAGAGGTTAGAAGAACAATTGAAAAAAACTGATAAGAACAAAAGGTGATTCTTTGAAAGCCAAGTGCCGTCAAGTCGGATCTGACTCATGGCGACCCTAGGGTCCAGGGTAGAACTGACCCCCAGAGTATTCAAGGAGTGCCTGGTGGATTTGAACTGCCGATTCTTTGAAAAGATCAACAAAATTGACAAATCAATGTCTAAACTTACAAAAGAAAAACAGGAGAAGAAACAAATAACCTGAACAAGAAATCAGATGGGAGATGTGATAACAGACCCAACTGAAGACGAAAGTATAACAAAATAATACAAAAGACTATAACAGATTTTTTTAATTATGATTGAATAAAAATGTACATTCTCATATAGATTCACATGCACACCTATGTGCAGCTCCCATTGCTCTCCCCGCTTGGTGACAGCACACCCCTCCTCTCTGCTCCATACATGTCCTATCCTCTCAACAGTCTCCTATCCCCCCCTCTCCACCCACTCCCCTTCCTCCAACAAGAGGTCAGCAGGATGACATCCTATAGATGCATAGAACCATAAAATCCCACAAGATGCAGCCACTCTGTGTCCCCAAGTCCAATCCATTGCTGTCTGAAAAGTTGACCTTCATCATGATTTATGGACAGGGGCAGCATCAGGGCCAGGAGCCATGCTCCCAGGGGAACTTCGAAGCCCCGGGAACATCAATTGCAGTCTTTTGTTGGAGATCTCAGGGTGCACCCCTATTTATTCTCTTGTTGCCAGTGAGACTCAACTTTGTGAGCTCCTTTGGGGCTCTCATTGGTGGTGGCCCGAGACCATCAGGTTCTTCTGGTCAAGAGTAGATGTAGAGATCCACTGAAGTGGGTCTTTCTGTCTTCTGGGTTCTCTTTTCCCCATGTCATTCTTGTCCTCGGTGATCAACCATTCCTGCTGAGTTGGGACCATTTGCTGTACCCCCAGATGGCAGCTTTTAAGACCCCAGATGCCACTCACCAATGTGGGGTACAGAGAGTCCTCATTAGCAAAACACTAGGTGTGCCAATTGGCCTCGATTTTTACTTGAGAGCACGGTCCCCTGACCCCTGACCCACCTACTCTGTCCTTTCAACATTGGGTTAAGATGGGAGGAGCTGTCAAATTGTATTGAAGTCCAGTTATTATTGATCTTCTTCCTAATGTGTACTATTACCGATTCCACCCAACCAAATTTCTATTAACTATCTAATCTAAACCCTCACCCATCCTCCCTCCCCACCCTTGCAGCTGTCAAAGAGTCTTTTCTTCTATGCATGAGTCTGTTTTCAAGTTCTTATATTAGGTGTCTCATACAATATTTGTCCTTTTGTCACTGACTACTTTCACTCAGCATAATGTCCTCCAGTTGAAACTAGGATAAGACTATAGCAGATTTGAAAACCCAGAGGAAATGGACAAATTTCTAGATTCATATCACCTACTAAAATTATAACAAGGAGAGTAGAATAACTTAATAACCCATCACAAAGGAAGAGACTGAAAAATTCATCAAAAAAATACCAACCCCCCAAAAGCCCTGGCCCAGATGGCTTCACCACAGAATTCTATCAAGATTTCAGGGAAGAGGTAACTCCAATATTACTGAGACTATTTCACAGAATAGAAAAGGATGGAATACTCCCAAATTCGTTCTATGAAGCCAGCATAACCCTGGTACCAAAGCCAGGGAAAAATCCCATAAAAAAGGAAAATTACAGACCAATATTACTCATGAACCTAGATGCAAAAATCTTCAACAAAATCCTTGCCAATAGAATTCAACAACCCATCAAAAACATAATTCATCATGATTAAATTGGATTCATACCAGAGATGCAAGGCTGGTTGAACATCAGAAAGACAATTAATGTGATCAACCTCATAAATAACACAAAAGATAAGAATCATCTGGTTTAGTGAATAAAGGCAGAAAAGGCATTTGATGAATTCCAATACCCATTCGTGCTAAAAACTCTCAGAAAAATATAAATAGAAGACAAGTTTGCAATGCAATAGGGGCATCTATGCAAAGTCATCTACCTACAACATCCTGAATGGAGAGAGACTAAAAGAATTCCCACTGAGAATGGGAAATAGACAAGGATGCCCACTCTCACCACTTCTATTCAACATTAATAATAATTGCTCTGGCCAGAGCAATTAGACAAGACCAAAAAAAAAAAAAAAAAAAAAAAATAGGGCACCTGCATCAGCAAAGAAGAAGTAAAAATCTCTGTATTTATAGATGATATATTTGTATATGCAGAAACTCCTAAAGAATCCATAAGTAAGCTACCCGAACCAATAGAAGAGTTGCCAAAGTATCAGAATATGAGGTAAATATAAGTGAATCAGTGGGATTCCTTTATACCAACAAAGAGATCATCAAAGAAGAAATCACCAAATCAATATCATTTACTATATCCTCAAAGAAGATAAAATACCTAGGAATAAATCTAACTGGAGAAATAAGAGACCTATACAAAGAGAACTACACAACCTTGCTGCAAGAAACCAAGAGAGACTTACATAAATGGAGAAACCTACCCTGCTCATGGATAGGAAGATTTAACATTGCAAAAATGTCTATTTTACCCAAAGCTATCTGCATATACAGTGCAATCCCCGTACAAATTCTGGAAACATTTTTTTTCTCTTTCTTTTTTTATTTAACATGACTGAGTGAAAATGTACATTCCTGTATAAATTTACATGCCCACCTATATGCAGCTTCCACTGCTCTCCCTGCCCGGTGACAGCACACTATTCCTCTGTGCTCCATACATGTCTCATCCTCCCAACAGACTCCTTTCCCCTCCTCTCCACCCACTCTCCTTCCTCCAGCCAGAGGTCAGCAGGATGATATCCTATAGATGTATAGAACCATAAAGTGCATCCAATATACGATCACTCTGCATTGCCAAGTCCAATCCATTCCTGTCCAAAGAGTGGACCTTCGTTATAATTTATGGGTAAGGGCAGCATCAGGGCCCGGGGCCATGCTCTCAGGGGAACGTTGAAACTGCTGGACCATCAATTGAGGTCTTTTAGTGGAGATGTCAGGATGGACCCCTTTTTATTCTTGTGTTGCCAATGAGACTCCTATCTGTGAGCTCCATCGTGGCTATCACTGGTGGTGGCCAGGCACCATCCGGTTATTCCAGTCCCAAGTTTTCAATTTTTTTTTTTTACTCAAGTTTTTTTTATTGTGGTTAAGTGAATGTTTACAATCCAAGTCAGTTTTTCATACCTGCCTCTGCATCTCTATCTGCTTTCCTCACCCTGTGACAGCACAGTCTTCTCTTTCAATCTTCTAATATCCACTCAACCAACACTTGTCCCCTCCTCTCCCCTCTAAAAAGAAACCAGTAGGACAGCTTCATATAAACTATAAAGTACACACACCATGTGCATTGCTCTTTGTCCCCGAGTCCACTCCACTCTTTAAAGTGTTGGCTTTAGTAACAGTTTCAGCTCTGGGATACCAGCAAGTCTAGAAGCCACGTTCTCAGGAGACCCTCTAGGCTTTCACTATCAGTTCTGGTCTTTTAATAGGGTTCTTGTTCTATATACTCCTTTTTTTTTCGTATGCCATGTCAGGGACTCTACATTGTGTCCCATGTCAGGGCTGTCTTTGGTGGTGGCCAGGCACCATCTAGTTCTTTTGGTCTCATTCTTATATATTCTCCCATTCATATGGGTCCTTCTGTCTCCTGGGCTCATTTTTCCTCACATGTTTGATTTTCTTGGATGTCATCTATTCCAGATGGGTTGAGACCAATTGATGTTCCTCAGATGGCAGCTTGCTGGTCTTTAGCATCTTTTAATGCGACTGAGAAACAAATCACCACCTTTGTTTGGAAGGGGAAGAAACTCCTGATAAGGAAAGCACTACTGAAGAAGAGGAATGAAGTGGGAGGCCTCATATTACCTGACCTTAGAAACTATTACACTGCCACAGTAGTCAAAACAGCCTGGTACTGGTACAAAAAGAAACATATAGACCAATGGAATAGAGTTGAGACCCCAGAGATGCCAGCATCCTCTTACGAACAGTTGATATTTAACAAAGGCCCTAAGATTGTAAACTGAGATAAAAACAGTCTCTTTAAGAAATAGTGTTGGCAAAATTTGATATCCATCTGCAAAAAATTGAAAGAAGACCCATATCTCACTTCTTACACAAAAACTAACTCAAATTGAATAGAAGACCTAAATATCAAACCTAAGACGATATAAATCATGCAGGAAAATATAGTCAACAGTGGAAGCTTTAATACACAGCTTATACAGACTTCAAAATCTGACTAACAAAGCACAATCAACAGAAGAGAAAATAGAGAAACGGGAACTACTAAGAATCAAAAACTTTTGCTCATCCACAGACTTCATCAAAAGAATTAAGAGACCACCCACCAAGCCAAAGCCAAGTGCCGTCGAGACCACCCACAGAGTGAGAAAAAGTATTTGCCAACTACATGTCAGACTGACATCTCATCTCCATAATACACAAAGTACTGCAAAATATCAGCAAGAAAAAGTTAGATAATGCAATTAAGTGATGGGTGAAGGAGATGGGCAGACACTTCACCAAAGAGGACATACGGGCAGCCCAAAGACACATGAGGAAATTCTCTCGATCATTAGCTATTAGAGAAATCCAAATCAAAACCACGATGAGATACCGTCTCACCCCAACAAGGTCAGCCATAATCCAAAAAACACAAAGCAACAAATACTGGAAAGGCTGTAGAGAGATTAGTACTACCCTATACTGCTGGTGGGATTGCAAAATAGTACATTCTCTTTGGAAAGATGGAAATAGATATGCCATTTGATCCAGTTAATCCTGCTGCTCGGAATATATTCTACAGAATCGAGGGCAGTCACACCAACAGATACATGTACCCGAATATTTGTTGCAGCACAGTACACAGTAGCAAAAAGATGGCATCAACCCAGATGCCCAACAACAGATGAATGCATTAACAACCTATGGTACATATACTCAATGGAACACTATGCAGTGATAAAGAACAGTGATGATTTTAGGAAGTATCTCATAACCTGGTTTCAGTTGGAAATCGTGTTGAGTGAAATCAGTCAGTGATACAAAAACAAATATCATGTGAGACCCCTACTATAAGGACTTAAAAAGAGACTCATGCACAGAAGAAAAGACTGTTCGACAGATGCATGTGAGGGGAGGGAGGTAGCAGGCTGGTCGCAGATTAGATAATTGATAGAACTTTGGGTGAAAGCAGTGACAGCACACAGTAGAAAGATCAACTTAACTGGACTTCAACATAAACTGAAAACTCTTCTAATCTTAACCCAATATTGCAAGGATTGAGTAGCAGGGGCAGGGTTCTGGTGACGATGCTCTCAAGGGACATTGAGGCCAATCAGCAGAACTAGCCTATTGCTAAGAGAGTCTTCAAGACCCCATAGAGGTGAGTGGCAAGTGGCATCTGGGGTCTTAAAAGCTAGCAAGCTACCATCTGTGGTACACCAAATGGTTCCAACTCATCTGGAACAGATGATCAACAAGGGCAACGACACTAGGGAAAAAGAGCCCAGGAGATAGTAGGACTCACGTGACCCGGTGACTGTATCAATATGTGACCAGAAGAACCATATGGTGCCTGATCACCAGCAAAGACAGCCATGATGGGGCACACAACGTCGAGTCCCAGTGGCAACAGGAGAAAAGAGGGGTGCACTTCAAGTACTCCACTAAGAGACCTTGATTAATGGTCCAGAAGCCTGAGGGTTCCCCTGGGACCATGTCTCCTAGACCTGCTTCTGCCCCTGACCAGGAAACTTTACTGAGGTCAATTCTTCAGGCAGGAATTGACTAGACCGGGGGACACAATGTGACCATGTGGTGTGTGTACTTTATGGTTCTATGCATCTATAGGATGCTGTCCTATTTCCCTCTTACTAGAAGGGAGGGGAGAGGGTGGAGAAGAGGAGAAAGGAGATTGTTAAGAGGATATGAAATATATAGAATGAGAAGGAGGCAAGTGGGATCACTGGGCAAGGTGAGCAGAAGGAGCTGCAGAAAGGCGGGCATACAAATTTGATTCGGATTATACACTCTCACTTAATCACACACACACAAAAAACTATCCGGAGTTCTTGAGACCTTGGTGGCTCTAAGCATTTAATCAGCTTGGCCAATTGTGTTTTTCGAATTGAGATTTTTCAACAAACACCTCCCTGCTCCACTGTAAAGGGAGTTTCCCTGGAGTGTGGCTTGCTCCACCCTTAATCCTCTCAGCCTGCAAGAGATAAAAGGAAAGAGAAACAAGCAGAGAATTGGGAATCTCACACTATCAAGAAAGCACCACTGGGAGAAGAGTGCGTCCTTCAGACCTGAGGTTCCTGCGCCAAGATGCTCCCTGGATAAAGACTGATGCAGTACTGGACATTCCTCCAGAGCCCATAAGGGGGAAAGCCTTCCCCTGGAGTGGACACCCTGAATATGGACTTGCAGCCTACTGGACTGTGTCAATAAAGCTTCTCTTCATGAAACCTTCCACTCCTGGTATTTTCTGTTAGAGCAGTACCAGGTGACTAAGACATAGGATAATATCCATATGCCTACAAGGAAGGCCAATTAATACTGTTATTCAGATTTATGTATAAACCAAAGGTGAAGAAATTGAAGATTTTCATGAGCTTCTACTGTCCAAAATTGATCAAATACATGATCAGGATGCATTGATAATTGGAATGCAAAAGTTGGAAACAAAGAAGAAGCATCAGTAATTGGAAAATATAGCCTTACTGACAGAAATGAGGCCAGAGATTGAGTGATAGACTTTTGTAAGACCAATGGCTTCTTTATTGCAAGCACCTTTTCTCACCAACATAAACAGTGACCATAAAGATGGACCTCACCATATGGAACACACAGGAATCAGAGGGACTACATCTGTGGTAAGAGATGATGGAAGAACTCCATGTCAGCAGTCAAAACAAGATAGTGTCCTGATTGTGGCACAGACCATTAGTTGCTCATAAACATGGCCAAACTGCAACTGGTGAAAATTAGAAAAAGTCCACAAGAGCCAGAGTACAACCTGGAGTTTAGAGACCATCTCAAAAACAGATTTGATGCTTTAAACACTAATGACCTAAGACCAGATGCATTGTGGAATGACATCAAAGACGCAGTACATGAAGTCAGGAAAGAAATACCGAATTGGATGTCAGAAGAGTCTCTGAAATTTGCTCTTGAACGTTGAGTAGCTAAAGCAAAAGGGAGAAATGACTAACTGAAAGAACTGTACTGAAGATTTGAAAGGGCAGCTCGAGAAAACAAAGTATTACAATGATATGTGCAAAGCTGGAAATAGAAAACCAAAAGAAAAGAACACATGTTGCATTTTTCAAGCTGAAAGAACTGAAGAAAAAAATTCAAGCCTCTTTTTGCAATAGTAAAGAGTTCTACAGGGAAAATATTAAATGATTCAGGAAGCATCAAAAGAAGATGGAAGATACACAGAGAATCATTATACCAGAAAGAACTGGTAGGCATCCAACCATTTTGAGAGGTGGCATATGACCGGGAAGCAATGGTACTGAAGGAAGAAGTCAAAGTTTCACTAGAGGCATTGGCCAAAAACAAGTCTCCAGGAATTGATGCAATATCAATTGAGATGTTTCAACAAACAGATACAGAACTGAAAGTGCTCACTCATCTGTGCCAAGAAATTTGGAGGACAGCTACCTGGAACAGATCCATGTTTATGCCTATTCTCAAGAAAGGTGATCTAACCAAATGCAGAAATTATTGAACAATATCATTAATGTCACATACAAGTAAAAGTAAATCCTGGTGGCATAGAGGTTGAGTGCTATGGCTGCTAACCAAAAGGTCGGCAACTCAAATCCACCAGGTGCTCCTTGGAAACTCTATGGAGCAGTTCTACTCTGCCCCATAGGGTCATTATGAGTCAGATTCGACTTGGGCAGTGGGTTTGGTTTTGGTTGACAAGTAAAATTTTGCTAAAGATCATTCAAAAGCTACTGCAACAGTATATTGACAGGGAACTGCCAGAATTTCAAGCTGAATTGAGACGAGGACGTGGAACCAGGGTTATCACTGCTGATGTCAGATGGATCTTGGCTGAAAGCAGAGAATACCGGAAAGATGTTTAGCTGTGTTTCACTGATTATGCAAAAGCATTCAACTGTGTGGATCACAACAAATTATAGATAACACTGTGGAGAATCACAATTCCACAACACTTAATTCTGCTCACAAGGAATCTGTATATGGATCAAGAAGCAGTTACAGACAAGGGGATGCTTCATGGTTAAAAGTCTGGAAAGGTGTGCATCACTGTTGTATCTTTGCACCATACCTCTTCAGTCTGTATGCTCAACAAATAACCCAAGAAGCTAGACTATATGAAGAAGAACAAGGCATCAGGATTGGAGGAAGACTCATTAATAACCTGAGTTATGCAGATGACACAACTTTGCTTGCTGAAAGTGAAGAGGATTTGAAACACTGATGAAGATTGAAGACCACAGACTTCAGTATACAGTACACCTCAACATCAAGAAAACAAAAATCCTCACAACTGGACCAGTAGTAAGCAACATCATGGTAAATGGAGAAAGAATTGTAATTATAAAGGATTTCAGTTTACTTGGTTCCATAATCAACAGCGATGGGAGCAGCAGTCAACAAATTAAAAGATACATTCCAATGGGAAAGTCTGTTGCAAAGGACCTCTTTAAAGTAAACAGGTCACCTTGAAGACTAAAGTGTGCCTGCCCCAAGTCATGGTATTTTCAGTTGCATCATATGAATGAGAAAGCTGGACAATGAATAAAGAAGACAGAAGAAGAATTGATGCCTTTGAATTGTGATGTTGGAGAAGAATGTTGGAAGTAACATGGACTGCAGAAAGAACAACATTGTCATTGGTGGTGGTCAGGCACCATCTTGTTCTTCTGGTCACATGTTGATGTTGTCACCCATTCATGTGGGTCTTTCTATCTTCTGGGTTCTGTTTCCCCATATCGTTGTTGTTCTTGGTGATCATCTGTTCTGGCTGAGTTGGGACCATTTGGTGTACCTGAGATGGCAGCTTGCTAGTTTTTAAGACCCCTGATGCCACTCACCAATATGGGGTGCAGAAGACTTTCTTAACAATAGGTTAGTGATGCCAATTGGCCTTGATGCCCCCTGAAACCATGCTCCCCAGACCTCTGCCCCTGCTACTCTGTTCTTGTAATATTGAGTTAAGGTTGGCAGAACTTTCAAGTTATGCTGAAGTCTACTTAAATTGATTTTCTTTCTAATGTGTGCTGTCAGTGCTTTCACCCAACCAAATTTCTATCAACTATAATGTATAACGAACCCTCATCCTCCCTCTCTCCCCTCCCTTGCAACCCTCAAAGAGTCTTTTCTTCTGTACTTGAGTCTGTTTTTAAGTTCTTGTAGTAGGAGTCTCATACAATATTTGTCCTTGTGCCACTGATTAATTTCACTCAACATAAAGTCTTCCAACTGAAACCAGGTTATGAGATGCTTCCTAAAATCATCATTGTTCTTTATCACTACATAGTGTTCTACTGAGTATATGTAGCATAGTTTATTATGCATTCATCTGTTGTTGGGAATCTTGGTGGATCCCATCCTTTTACTATTGTGGACTGTGCTACAACAAACATTTGTGTGCATGTATCTGTTCGTGTGACTGCTCTTGTTTCTATAGGATATATTCCAAGCAGTGGAATTACTGGATCAAATGGTATATCTATTTTCAGCTTTTTAAGGTAGTGCCAGATTACTTTCCAAAGAGGTTGTATCGTTTTGCAATCCCACCAGCAGTGTAGGAGAGTTCCAATTTCTCCATAGCCTCTCTAGCATTTGTTGTTTTGTTTTTGGATCATGGCCAACCTTGCTGGGGTAAGATGGTATCTCATTGTAGTTTTGATTTGAATTTCTTTAGTAGCCGATGACTATGAGCATTTCCGCATGTGTCTTCTGCCTGCCTCGATATCCTCTTTAGAGAAGTGTCTGTCAGTCTCCTTTACCCAACACTTAACTGGGTTATTTATCCTTTGCATGTTGATAATTTGCAGTACGTTTTAGATTATGGAGATCAGATGTCGGTCTGACATACAGTTGCCAATTATTTTTTCCCATTCTGTAGGTAGTTCTCTAATTCTTTTGATAAAGTCTTTGGATGAGCAAAAGTGTTTGATTCTTAGTAGTTCCCATTTATCTATCTTCTCTTCTGTTGATAGTGCTTTATTTGTCAGATTCTGAAGTCTGTCTACATTCTGTATTAAAACCTCCATTGTTGATCTAACTTTTTCTTGGATGATCTTTACCACTTTAGGTTTGATATTTAGGTCTTTTATCCAGTTTGAGTTGTTTTTTAGTGTAAGGTGTGAGATACGGGTCTTGTTTCATTTTTTTTTTTTTTTGCAGAAAGATATCCAATTTTCACAGCACCATTTGTTAAAGAGACTGTTTTTACCCCAGCTTACAATTTTAGGGCCTTTGTTGAATATCAATTGTTCATAAGAGGATGATGGCAATCTCTGGGGTCTCAACTCTATTCCACTGGTCTGTATGTCCCTTTTTGTACCAATGCCAGGCAGTTTTGACTACTGTGACAGTGTAACAGGTTCTAAAGTTGGGTAGTGAGAGGCCTCCTAATACGTTCTTCAGTAGTGATTTGCTCATCCAGCTTTCTTCTAATCCAAACAAAGTTGGAGATTTGCTTCTCCATGTCATTGAAAAATGTCACTGGAATTTGTATTGGGTTTGCATTTTATGTGTAGATCAATTTGGTTAAAATAGATGTTTTCACAATGTTAAGTCTTCCTATCCATGAGCTGGGTAGGTTTCTCCATTTATGTAAGACTCTCTTAGTTTTTTCTGTAGGGTCTTGTAATTGTCTTTGTACAGATCTCTTATTTCTCTAGTTAGATTTATTCCTGTGTATTTTATCTTCCTGGGGGCTATAGTAAATGATATTGATTTGGTGATTTCTTCTTTGATGATCTCTTTGTTGGTGTAAAGGAATCCTACCGATTTAGTTATGTTTATCTTGTATCCTGATACTTTGTTGAACTCTTCTATTAGTTTGAGTAATTTACTTATGGATTCTTTAGAATTCTCTGAGTATGCAATCATATCATCCACGAGTAGGAAGATTTTTGTTTCTTTTTTGCTGATGCAGATACCCTTTATTTCTTTATCTTGTCTAATTTCTCTGGCCAGAACTTCTATACAATGTTGAATAGGAGAGATGAGAGTGGCCATGCTTGTTTATTTCCCTTTCTCAAGGGGAATTTTCTCAGTCTCTCTCCATTTGGGATGATATAAGCAGTTGGCTCTGCATAGATGGCCCTTATTGCATTCAGGAATTTGCTTTCGATTCCTATTTCACTGAGAATTTTTAGCATGAATGGGTGTTAGTCTTTGTCAAACGCCTTTTCTGCATGAATTCACAAAATCAGGTGATTATTATTATTTGTGTTGTTTATGTGTTTGATCACATTAATTGTTTTTCTGATGCTGAACCAGCCTTGCATTCCCAGTATGAATCCATCTTGGTCATGATGAATTATCTTTTTGACATTGGCAAGGATTTTATTGAAGATTTTTGTATCTAGGTTCATGAGTGATATTGATCTGTAATTTTCCTTTTTTTGTGGGAGCGTTCCCTGGCTTTAGTATCAGGGTTATGCTGGCTTCGTAGAACGAATTTGGGAGTATTCCATCCCTTTCTATTTCGTGAAGTAGTCTGAGTAGTATCGGTGTTAAAAAACCTCTTCTTTAAAAGCTTGGTAGAATTCTGCGGTGAAGCCATCTGGGCCAGGGCTTTTTTTGGGTTGGTAGTTTTTTGATGACTTTTTCAATCTCTTCCTCTGCAACGGGTTTATTAAGTTGTTCTACTTCTCCGGTGATAATTTTGCTAGGTAGTGTGAATCTAGGAACTTGTCTATTTCCTCTAGGTTTCCGAATCTGTCAAAGACAGTCTTTTGTAGTATTCTTTCATGATACTTTTGACTTCTGGTTGTGGCATCTCTCATCGCATTTCTTATTCAGGTTATTTGTTTCCTTTCCTGATTTTCTTTATTAAGTTTAGCCAATGGTCTGTCTAATTTGTTAATCTTTTCAAAAAGCCAGCTTTTGGTCTGATCAGTTTTTTTCAATTATTCTTCTATTCTCTAATTCGTTTAGTTCTGTTCTAACCTGTATATCTGTTATCTGTTTTCATCTGGTGCCTGAGGGATTCCTCTGTTGCTCTGTTTCTACTTGTACAAGCTGTAGGATTAATTTTTTGGTTTGGGTTCTTTCTTCCTTCTAGATGTGTACATTTATAGACATAAATTGACCTCTGAGCACTGCTTTGGCTGTAGCCCATAGGTTCCAGTAGGAAGTATTTTCATTCTCATTTGAATCCATAAATTTCTTTATTTTGTCCTTGATTTCTTCTATAACCCATGGTTTTTTGAGCAAGATGTTGCTCAGTTTCCATGAGTTCTGGTTTCTACCTATGTTTTTTCTGCTATTGATTTCAACTTTTACAGCTTTACAGTCTGAGAAGATGCTTTGCACCAATTCAGTGGTTTGGATTTTGTTGAGATTTGCTTTATGTCCCAACACATAGTCTATTCTGGAAAATATTCCGTGTGCACTGGAGTAGAAGGTGCAGTTATCTGTTGATGGATAAAACTTCTGTATATGTCAATGAGGTATAGCTGGTTAATTGTGGCAATAAGATCTTGTGTATGTTTATTGAGCTTTTTTCTGGAAAATCGGTCCAGTACTGAAAGTGAAGTGTTGAAGCCTCCCGCTACTATTACGTAGTGATCTATCTCATTTTTCAATGTAGTCAGTGTTTCTTCTATGTATTTAGATGCTCTAGTTTTGAGTGCATAAATATTTAATATTGTTAAATCTTGCTTGTGTCTTGAACCTTTCAGCAGTAAATAGTGACCATCCTTGTCCATGATGGTGGATTTTACATTAGAATCTATTTTATCTGAGATTAGTATTGCCACACCTGCTCTTCTTTGTATATTGTTAGTTCAGTATATGTTATTCCAGCCTTTAATTTTCAATTTGTTCATATCTTTAAATCTAAGGTGAGTTTCTTGTAAGCAACATATAGATGGGTTGTGTCGTTTGATCCATGATGTCACTGATTGTGTCTTTACTGGAGCATTCAGTCTGTTTACATTCAGTGTAATTATTGATATGTATGTGTTTCGTGCTGTCATTTTGATATATTTATTTTTGTGTTGGTGTTTTCTCTGTTGCTTTTAATTTTCTGTCCTGGGACATTCTTTATGGGTTGATTTTTCATCCTTTTCAGTGTCGGTTTTGTGTTTGTTGAGATTTCTGTGTTACATTTCTTGTGTTGATATGTTGCATCTTTATTATGCTTTGCAGCTACCCTTATGGTCCCCCTTAATAGGCTAAGTTTAAACCCAGTTTTAACTTCTACATATCCTATTAACTTCCTCTCCATCTGAAAGGACTTATAACTAATATAGTGTACCCCTCTTTTTAATGTGATGGTATCTTAGCTTTTGTGATATGATCACTGGATCCCCTGCTTTAATATTATGGCATTGATAGAATTTTATGCCTTCTCTAACTCAGTAGTTTGGGGATGATGTGTCTTGTATTGCCTCCTTAAATATAGACTTAATGGTTTTGTTTTTCTAAGCCAAAAGCTTCTTTCAATATTTCTTGTGGCTTTGGTTTGGTTTATACAAAGACTCTCAGTTTCTGCTTATCTGAAAATGTCTTAATTTCATCTTCATATGTTAAAGGCAGTCTTACACAATATGTAATTCTTGGTTGGAAGTTTTTCTCTTTCAAGGCTTTGAATGTGCCATATGACTGCCTCCATGCCAACACCGTTTCTGCCGAGAAGCGTGATGAAAATCTACAGGGCTTTCCTCTGAATGTTAGCTTTGCTTTGAGTCTTGCTGCCTTTAAGAGTTTCTGTTTCTGTTGCATTTTGTTAAGCTTGATTATAACATGTCTTGGTGCTTTTCTTTTGGGGTCTAGCTTTTGTGGCATTTGGTGGACATCTTGGATATTTATGTTCTCTTCTTTCATAATTTCAGAGAAGCTTTCTGTCAGCAACTCAGCAACAATACCCTGTGTTTTCAGGTATTCCTCCTTGTTCAGGAACTCCAATTACTCATAGATTTTTCATCTTGATAGAGTTCCACATGTGTCTTCATTTTTTGTTCTTTGATTTCCCCTCATATGCTGATGTCAGTAGTTCTGTCTTCAATGTCAGAAAGTCTAGTTTCCAGTTGCTCAATTCTGCTCTTTTGGCTTTGATTTGAATTGATTAATTCTGTAATTTTGTTATTTATCTGTCAGATTTCAGAATGCTGGTGTTCCATCTGTTTGAACAGTTTGCTTAATTTTTCATTTTGCTCTGCTGCATTTTGTATAATGTCTAGGAGAGCTCTCTATATAATCCTTTTGTACTTGACCTCTGATAGTTTCACAAAAGCTTCTTCATCTGGGAAGTTGTTTGAGTCTTTATTTTGGAAGTTTTCTGGAGCCATGGATGAATTTTTTAAAAATGTTTCATTAAGATCTGTTGTTCTCTAGACATCTAGAGGCTGTTTATTTTCTCTGGTGTTGCCTAAACAGGAGCTGAGGTGCAGTTCTGAGAAGGAAGTTGAACAGCAGTCATCTCTATGTACTCCAGTGACCTTGCCCAGTGGAATCTCTGGGGTAGCAGGCTCCACCTCCTAGCTGGAAAAGACATGGCCCTACTTATGGAGTTACTGGGGGGCATCCAGACAACTCCATAATGTGGATGAGTAAAGGCCTGAAGATATACAGGTGGCTGCACTGCAGTTATTTTTCTAGGCATTCTTATTTTAAAAAGTTAAAAGCTATCCGACTGCTTCCAACATCAGTCAAGCTGTCAGGTGTGGTAAACACGTCCTTCCGGCTGACAACAGAAGGGGCTCATCAGCTGTTCCCAGATGCCGTGTGATAGTTCAGATTAGGATAGGCTACTGGTCTGCTGTCATCCCCTTCCAGGCCCATCCTGTAAAGCTATGCTCTGCTAAACATAGCTTTTCTTCTAGCAGTGTGCTCCTGGGACGTGGATTGCCTCCCAGCCTGGGAATTAGCCTCTGATGAGGCCTCTGGTTGGGTATTTCTGCCTCCCAGTCAGAAAAGATGGCATTCTGGTCAATCTGTCCCACCCCTGTGAAACAGCAGAATCTGTGGCAGAGGTCTGAAAAGAGAGGGTGGAGGGGCTGTAGTGCTCTGAGTATGCAGTCAAGCTCTCAAAAAGTGGCTATTCCAGCCACTGATCACTTTAGTAACATGGATCTGCATAGCTGCTCTTTGAGCTGCTTCCCTGCCTTCTGGCCAACAAAAAGAAAACAAGTTAAAAATGCTAGTTACCTTTAGTTCATGGTAGCTGGCCAATTGAACCAGAGCAGAGCTCAGCCAAAGATAAGCAATTTCCCATTTGGTGGCCTGTAGTCCAAACTGTCAGCCCTATGCTGTGTCTTAGGGCTCACTGAGTGTCCAGAAAGCTCCATTCAATTATCAGTTCAGGCCCTGGTTTTCAGAGAGAATTAAGGAGACATGTGTCTAGTCCGCCGTCTTGACTCTGTCTTCCTCATAATAAAATTTTAAGAACATGTTCTGCATCCCACTTTGGCCTGTGACCTCTGGGTTTTAAAAGCTGGAAAGTGGCCATCTAACATGCAGTAGTGAGTGCTAACCCACTTGGAACACAGGAGAATGAAGGATATTGGAAGTGTAAAGAAAATATGAGGCCCAAAGACAGAAAAGGTCACATAATGCAGAGACTACATCAGCGTGAGGCCAGAAGAATTAGATGGTACCTGGTTACCTCCAATGACTTCCCTCAGGGGAAAGAGCAAGGAGTCCCTGATGAAGTGGGAGAAAAATGGGGTACAGAACTCAAACTATTAAAAAGACCAAACGATGGTTTGACCTACTAGAGGGTCCCTGGAAAACAAGGCACCTTGACTCTCTGTTAGTTCTGAACTGTAACCATTGCTGAATTAAAATCTTCAGACAAAGTTTAGACTGGACCAAAAAACATAAAATGATACTGGCAAAGAGTGTGTTCCTCGGCTTAAGTAAATACATAAGACTAATGGGACAAACTCCTTCCTAGGGGCAAGGTGAGAGGGCTGAGGCCTACAGGAAGTAGTTTTATAGACATGGGAAATACAGAGTGGAAAGGGAGAGTGTGCTGTCACAAGGTAGGGAGAGTAGCTAGAGTTATATAGCAGTGCATGTGTAAGTTTTTGTATCACAAGCTCACCCATATTGTAAATTTGCACTTAAAGGACAATAAAATATTTTTAAAATATATACCAATTTGAATAATTCAGTACTTCCCTACTGTGACCACTGCTCGTCCTCATGATCCTTTGTAATATACTGTGCCATTTTTCTAAATGTTTAATGATAACAGTGACAAAATCAGGAAACATATAAGTAGTAGGATTCTGGCGTGGAGGAAGCTTGCAGCTTTCCTAGTAGTATTTCCTGTGATGTCAACTTAAAATTTATCAGACTACAGTTCTCAGAATGGCCACTAGAAAATGCCCGTAAATTAGTTCTGAGCTTAGAGAAATAAACCCACTGTACAGATAGTCTCTCCTTCTACAAATTGAAGAGTAGCAAATGCTTTAGTTACAAAAAATATATATAAACACAAATGTAAACAAGAACTGTTCTTTTCTTTTTATTATTTTGAGTTATAAAAAACAGGATCATTTTCCAAGGGCAGTTGTACCCACTGAAACTTCCAGAAAGGACAAAGAATGCATGAAACAGGATTCAATGAACACATAGTGTATGGGCATTTTTTGTCATCATGGTTTTTTCAGGGTTCCATGGAAGAAGTTGCTTTGCATGTCCTCTCTATGCCACCGCTATTCTAGAATTAAGTTGGAAGACAAGTTACTTTCAAGGAAAAGGAAAAGTCCTTTATTTAGAGACAAACAGCACAAACTATTAGAGTGAGGAACTTAGCTAAGTGCTTCAAGTGTGATGTCAAACTGAGTCTGCCAGTTGATTACATATTATACAGTTTATACCATTTCATCAGGAGAAAGAGCAAAAAATTCACTATTGCATATAATTTCACTTGATGAAATGAAGATTCATCAATACATAGGTTATTCTACAAACAAACAAAACTCTCAGGATTAACTAATCTTTTAAATTAAGGATAGCTGTCGTGGATTGAATTGTGTCTCCCCCAAAATATATGAAGTAACTTGGCTGGGCCAGGATTCCCTGTGTCCTGTGACTGCCCTCCATTTTGTGATTTTCTGATTCTGTAAATCCCATTCTCCACTTGTGTCTAATAGATAAGATGATTATGTTAAAGGATTAGGGTGGGACTGTAAAATCCCTTCACAGGATCACCTTCCTGCTCCACTGTAAAGGGAGTTTCCCTGGAGTATGGCTTGCACCACCCTTAATCTTTTCATCCTACAAGAGATAAAAGGAAAGGCAAGCAAGCAGAGGATTGGGGATCCCATACCATCAAGAAAGCAGCACTGGGAGTAGAGTACACCCTTCAGACCTGAGGTTCCTGAGCCAAGATGCTCCCTGAACAAAGACTGAAGCAACACAGGGACTTTCCTCCAGAGCCAAAAAGGGGAAAGCCTTCCCCTGGAGTGGACATCTTGAATTTGGACTTACAGCCTACCTGACCGTGTAAGAATAAACTGTCCTTTGTTAAAGCCATCCACTCATGGTATCTCTGTCAGAGCAGCACTAAATGACTAAAACAATAGCAATGTCTGTATTTCTGCCTTCTCTTAACCCTGCACTAATCATAAGATGCTTTGTCTAAAAATACCTATATGTTACCTAAAAATACCTGCATTTTGCCTTAAACTACTAGTGTTTTGCTTAAAACTACTGGTGTTTTACCTCAAAGAACCTATATTTGACTTAAAATGACTTTTTATCCTTAACCACTTAATTCAACAAACAAAAGCAGTTTGGTCAGTTTTTCTGGTATGTCTGATGTCTGATTCCTGAAGAATTGGCAAATGCATGTACGTATAAACCTGACATGTGAGTACCAGCTGAAGTTTGATCTGAAGGTTATACCCTTTTCCTATCTCTGTACCAAAGAGATTTTACTTATGACTGACCTGATAACACTTGCAATCATGTGGGTCTCACCTGTATTGTTCTCTGTTCCACAATGTCCGTGAAACAACCATTTATAATGGTGATTGAGGACCATGTAGCAGCAAAAATGGTTCTCTTTTTTTACATCATGATTCTTAAAGCTATACTCTTCTGGAAGGAACAGTGAAGACTTAGACTAGGAAAGAACAAACATGGTTTTTCACCTCGATTTATCCTGGTGGCACAATGGTTAGGCACTGTCTTAGGCTGGGTTCTCTAGAGAAGCAAAACCAGTAAAGTGTATTCACACATATATAGGGAAATTTATATAAAGGAAACAGCTCATGTAACTGTAGAGGCCAAAATATTCCAAGTTCTGGATCAGAATACAAGCCTCATGCATCTGTGGAAGCTGGCAAATGGAAGGGTAACAGGTCAGAGAGCAAGTTTCCAGCTCACAGGCTGTGACAGTCAGCAAATCCCAAGATGGCAAGAAAAACCGCAATTTTTTTTTATGATTGGCAAGCTATAGGGACTGGTGAACTCAAGATTAGCAGGCCAGGGAACAGGTCTCTTACTCTCAGGCTGTGAAGCTGGATGAATCCCAAGAGCTACTAGTTCAAGCCCCAAGAACTGGATGTCAGAAGACAAGAGAGTGGCAGCCAATGGATCCCCAAACCAAAACCTTGGCAAGAGAAGCAGACAGGAAGATGGTGGCAGGCAAGAAGATGAAGGCTGAGGGGGTGATCAGCCACTACAGGTCCTCCCCCTGCCAGTACTATAGCTCATTCCGTCATGACAGTGACCATAACATTATGTTGTTGCTGTTGTTAGGTATGGTCTTGTACGTTCTGACTCGCAGCGACCTGATGCACAACAGAACAGAACACTGCCTAGTCCTGCACCATGTCTGCAATCATTTTTATGCTTAAACCCGCTGTTTCAGCCACTGTGTCAACATATGTTGTTGAGGGTCTTCCTGTTTTCTGCTGACTCTCTACCAAGCATGATGTCCTTCTGCAGGAACTAACCCTCCTGACATTTCCAAGGTATGTAAGACGTAGTCTTGCTATCCTTGCTTCTAGGAAAACTCTATATTTCTTCCAGGACAGACCTGTTTGTGCTTCCAGAAGTCCATGGTATATTCAGTATTCTTCTCCAACACCATAATTCAAAGGCGTCAGTTCTCCTTTCTTCCTTATTTATTGTCCAGCTTTTACATGCATATGATGCTATTGAAAACATCATGGCTTGCACCTTGGTCTGGTGCACCTTAGTCTTCAAGGTGACATGTTTACTTTACACCACTTTAAAGAGGTCTTTTGCAGCAAATTTTCCCAATGAAATGTGTCTTTTGATTTCTTGACTGATGCTTCCATGGTCATTGATTGTGGAACCAAGTAAAATTAAATCCTTGACAACCTCAATGTTTTGTCCACTTATCAAAATGTTGCTTACTGGTCCAGTTATAAGGATTTTTGTTTTCTTAATGTGGAGGTGCAATCCATATAACATTATACAACTGCCAAAACACTGACAATCATTGTCCAGCCAAGTTGATTCACAACCTTCACCATCAGAGTCCACCAGTTGTCAACTTGGTATTTGTAAACATCTTCCCATACCATTCATAATCTCTGAATAAACACACTTACAAAATCAAGTTTGTGTCTAACATGACCTAACTAACACATGTAAAACTGAAACCACACTAACCCCATTTGCATTTTATAAGAAAACAAAAATATCTGACACAGTCATACAAAACAGAAATACTCATAACAATTACAGTCCTCATTTCTGCAACTGGCTATGTAGCTCTAACTTGTATTTAGAGTAATCTTCTTCCACAACACAATCCTCATTCCCTTTGCCCTCAACAAGCACCTCATCTGGTCACAATTCCTTGCCTGATGGGGTGATCCAAACCTTCATTCCTAAAGGGTCTGGGCCATTAGTAGTCATGTTGGAATTTGGTTGCTATAGTTTTCCATTGACTTTAATCACAAGACATGGTAATACTAAGAGGCACCCTAAGGGATCTCCTGCATTCCAGACATACTCTTCTTTACCTCCAGTATGTATTATCAATTTCCTCTTGGTAGTCGGGATCAACCACACCAGGTGGTTGGTAATGAATCTGGGCTATGGGAGAAATAGCACCATACATGGGAAGCTGGTTTAGATCATATGCAGCCTCCCGGAGAAGATTTTCCCAATCTTACAAGGTATTTCCACCCAGCTGGCACCAAAATTGTGTCTTCAGGATGCCAGTCCATTGTTCTATCAAGTAAACTACTGCAGGATGATGGGGAACATGGTAAGACCAGTGAATTCCAAGAGCATGGGCCCACTGCTACACTTATTCACTGTGAGGTGAATCCCTTGATCACAGGCAAGGCTGTGTGGGATGCCATGATGGTGGATAAGGCATTCTGTGAGTCCACAGATGGTAGTTTTGGCAGAAGCGTTGTTTGCTCAGAAGGCAAATCCATATCCAGAGTGACTATTTATTCCAATAAGGACACAATGCTGCCCTTTCCATGATGGAAGTGGTCCAGGGTAATTGACTTGCCACCAGGTTTCTGGCTGATCACCTCGAGAGATGGTACCATATCGAGGTCTCAGTGTTGGTCCCTGCTGCTAGGAGACTGGGCGCTCACAGTGGCTGTAGCCAAGTCAGCTTTGGTGAATGCAAGTCCATGTTGCCGGGCCCATGCATTAACCCTCATCCCTCCCACCATGACCACTTTGTTCATGGGCCCATTGAATAATGACAGGAGTAGCCAAGGAAAGAGGATGATTGGTTTCCACAGAATGCATCATCCTATCCATCTAGTTGTTAAACTCATTCTCTGTTGAGGTCACCCTTTGGTGAGTGTCCACAAGAGGCACATGTATCTTTACTTCTTTGGCCCAGTCAGAGAGGTCTATCCACATTCCTCTTCCTTATAAATCCTTGTCTCCAGTTTTCTAATCATGTTCTTCCCAAGTCCCTGATCATCCAGCTAAACCACTGGCCACAGCCCATGAATCAGTATATAATTACACATGTGGCCATTTCTCCTTTCAAGCAAGGTGAACTGCTCAAAGCTATGCCCATTGGGAGGATTTTCTTTCACCGCTGTCCTCCAGGGAGGACCCAGAAATGGGCTATAGTACTTCTGCTGTTGACTTTCAAGTGGTGCCAGCATATTACACAGAACCATCTGTAAACCAGGCATGAGTTTTCTCTTTGTCAATCAGCTGTACATAAGGAACTCCCCTGAGGTCATAGATGCAAACTTGGAGATGGAAGATAATGCAACAGTGGTGGAGACCATGGGCATTTGGGCCATTTCCTCGTGCAACTTACTTGTGCTTTCAGGTTCTGCTTGGGCCTAATGTCATATACACCACTTCCATTTAATGATGCAGTGCTGCTGTGCATGTCCAGCATTATGACTCTGTGGGTCATACAACACTCAGTTCATGAAAGGCAGCTCAGGACACATGGTGACTTGGTGCCCTGTGGTTAAGCATTCAGTTTCTACTATGGCCCAGTAATGAGCCAAAAACTGTTTCTCAAAAGGAAAGTAGTTATCTGCAGAGGATGGCAGTGCTTTGTCCCAAGATCCTAAAGGTCTGTGCCGTTTTTCATTAAAGGGGGCCTGACAAATGCTCCAAACAGCATCTCTATCTGCCAGTGCCACTTCAAGCAACATTGGATCAGCTGGATCATAGGGCCCAAGTACCAGAACAGCTTGCACAGCAACATGAACCTGTTGCAGAGCCTTCTCTTGTTCTGGGTCCCCACTCAAAGCTAGTAACTTTATGAGCCACTTGATAAATAGGCTGGAAGTAGCACACTCAAAAGGGGAATACATTGCCTCCAAATCCAAAGAAACCCACTTGGCACTGTGCCTCCTTTTTAGTTGTGGGAGCAGCCAGGTACAGTAACTTATCCTTCAATATCTTGTCACGCCCCACGTCACTGGACCCCTAGAAATTTCACTGAAGTGTAAGGTGACTGAATTTTTGTGAGATTAATTTTGTGGCATGCCATCCTGATGGCATAGTGGTTAAGGGCTATCTCTGCTAACCAAAAATGGTTGGCAGTTCAAATCTGCCAAGTACTCCTCGGAAACTCTATGGTGCAGTTCTACTGTCCTATAGTGTCACTATAAGTCGAAAATAACATGATGGCAGTGGATTTTTTTTTTTTAGCATGCAAATGTTTCACCAATAAATCCAGAGTCATTGACACTTCTTTACTAGATCCAATCAGCATAATGTCATTAATACAATGGACCAATGTGACATCTTCCGGAAGAGAGGGGCAATCAAGTCCTCTGAGGACTAAATTAGGTCATAGAATTGATGTAGTTCTGAGGCAGGAAAGTGAAACTATTTTCAGCTGGTCTTGCCAGCTGAATGCAAACTTCTTCGGTCATCCTTTGAAACAGGTATTGCAAAGAAGCATCAGCCAGATCAGTAGCAGTATACCATATACCAGGAGATGTATTAATTTGCTCCATCAGCTGCAATTGGAGTCACCACCCGGTTAAGTTTGTGATCAACTATTGTCATTCTCCAAGATCCATCTGTTTTTTGCACAGGCCAAATAGGCAGTTTGAATGGGGATGTGGTAGAAATCACTACCCCTGCATGCTTCAAGTCCTTGATGGTGGCAATAATTGCTGCAATCCTTCCACGAAAGCATATTGCTTTTGGTTTACTATTTTCCTAGGTAGTGGCAGTTCTAGTGGCTTCCACTTGGCTTTTCTCACCATAATAGCTCTTACTCCATTTGTCAGGGATCCAATGTGGGGATTCTGGTTGCTGAGTATATCTATTTCAATTATGCATTCTGGAACTGAGTAAATCACTACAAGATGAGTTTGGTGACTCACTGGACCTACTGTGAGATCAACATGAACGAAGATTTGATTAATAACATGACCTTCGTATGTCCCTACTCTGACTGGTGGGCTGTAGTGATGTTTTGTGTCTCCTGGTGCTGCCGAACTAAAGCAAGTTTGTTTCGCCTGTTACTGTGGCTGAAAATTCAGGAACAGTATGGATTCAAGGAATACTTCATTTGTGGATATGCCAGAAAATCTGGGGACAGCGAGAACAGCTTCTCCAAAAATTGTCCTAATTGGGTTACATTTCCAGTGGCTTTTATAGCCAGAATTCAAAGGGACTGGTGTTTGTCACAGAAGACTACTCAGGAGTCACAAGATTTAATTACGTCACAGAGTTTCATTACATTCATTTTAGTCAACTAGTGCTACTCTAACAAAAATACCACAGAGTGGATGGCTTTAACAAAGGAAATTTATTCTTACACAGTCTGGTAGGTTACAAGTCCAAATTTAGGGTGTCTGCTCCAGGGGAAGGCTTTTCCCCTTGTCGGCTCTGGAGGAAAGTCTACTATTACATCAGTCCTTGTCCAGGGAGCACCTTGGTGCAGGAACCTCAGATCTGAAGGATGCACTGTTCTCCCGGTGCTGCTTTCTTGATGGTACGAAGTTCCCAATTCTCTGCCTGCTTCTCTTTCCTTTTATCTCTTGTAGGATGAAAGGATTAAGGCTGGGCCAAGCCATACTCCAGATAAACTTCCTTTACAGTGGAACAGGGAGGTGGTCCTATGAAGGAATTTACAGTCCCTTCCTATTCCTTTAACATACAGGATGGGAAAACCACAAAGTGGAGGACAATCATAGAATATGGGGACTCATGGCTTAGCCTCATGGCTACACCTGTTTTGGGGGGACACAATTCAATCCACGACAGCATCTTATCAAACAGTGTGAATTACTCAAGTTTTCATTGTGTCTCTCAGAGGTCTTAATTAATTTTACTTTCTTGGAGATAGGGAAAGTAGTACAGACCTGCTACTCTGGTCTGAGGGCGATAATTGAGGCAGAGGATGGAATGTAGCTTAATAACCTAAGTGACCTTTGTTAGATTTTTGTATTCACCAACACTCTGTCCTGTAGGGAAGCAATGAATCAGAATCAACTGAGTGGGACATAGCCACAACATGCTTCTCCCACTGCTATTCCAGTCTTTTATGAGAATTCTGTAGTATACTTTTGAGGGAATTACCAATGTTTAATTTGTTTCTTTCTCCCAATCTCATTTGACAAACCTGGGCCTAAAACCTTTGGAGAAATCTAATGGGTACGGTACTGGTTTTTAACTCAGAAAATCTGAGTTCTAATGGTTGTAAGTACCTAATGAATCAAAGGTGTTATTTATAATACTTTCACTATCTGAGCTTATATATTTGCGTGTTTTCTTATTTTTTGCCTGTTCCTTCTAATAGAGTGCCGCCTCATTAGGGCAGGAAGTTTGTCTTATTGTCCACTATCTCTCCAGTGCCTAGAATGACACGTTATAGGAGATCCATAAACATTTTCTGTGGAAGTGAATTAGTAAATAGATGACTTAGAGATGTTTAGAACTGGGGTAGCTTTATAGGTCATGTAGTCCAGTCTCTCTCGCAATACCTCCTCTTCAGAATCCCTGCAAAACTCACCTATCCAGGCTCAGTTCTCTCCAAGGACAAGGAATTTACCGTCTCCTGAGACAGCTCATTCTACTACTGCCAGAAAGCTCTTCCTTGTGTTGAGTTCAAACCTGTCTCACTGAAACTTTCACCCCTTAGACTTTATCCTACTCTTTCTAGTCATACTGAAACTGCAATGGCCCTTCAGTTTTGTGGATACTGTACTGAAGATCTTCTTAAATCTTCTCCAGGTGAAGCAGTTTCTCATATAATGTAACACATTTTAATCACTTCATTCTTGTAGTCTTCTGTGACAGTTATTTTTAAGTGGGTAACTAAACAATGTAGTATAACTAGTTTTTTTTTTTTTGGTCAATAAAAATCTATTCATCACCTTCAGAGTTATGGCTGTTCAACATAGTCCATGTCTAACTGTTCTATGATTCATTTCACATTTCACCACTTTCTTCACAAGTACATCATCAAAGACTTTGTAAAACAGCTTGTTAAAATCCAGTTATATTATGCTACTCATCTGTTCCAGTCATCTGTAAGTATAGCAACCCTATCCAAAAATGAAGAGTCTAATTTGCTTAGCAAAGCAATACTGTGTCTTCATGCTTCCTTCCTTTGTTTTGAATGATCATAAGCTATCTGTTTAAGATAACAGATGAAAAAATGCTTCAAAATAAAAAAAGCGTAAACTCTCAAGAATTTCAAAAATATCATTATAACTGATAAGAGCTGTTCAGGTATCCTGAATACCTGAAAATTTCAAAACTATTATATACACACTCATCTGTCTGTGTATGTGCTTTTGTTCTCTATGTTTCTGGCAAGACAATAGGTGGGGGAATAGCTCATACTGTCAGTGTTGCCAGTAAATCCTTATCATTTCACTTCTAAATTAGTGCTTTAGCAAGGTGAGTAGATGAAAATTTCCCTTGGTCTATTGTTTCATTATGTCAGGACATAAACTAAAAACTGCAACCATACGTCTGGTTGTATTTGGAATTTCTTTTTAGAACAAGGGTAAAATACACGATCTTCTTCTTTTCTCCAGAGTATAATACATATCTAAGAGAACATAGTCTGCAAGAAATCTGGTGGAAGACCTTCTATTCTGTTGTTTAGGTAATACTACATTCCTTTGTTTTTGTGAGTGAATAAAACCACATCGTATAAGCTCACTTTAGATATTTCTGCCTTTATGGGACAGGTGGAGATAAAATATTTTGGTATCTGTTGCATAGATTGGTTATATATCTGGCTACCACATAAAATCTAGGGCATTGAAAAGGGACCCTCATCAAACTGAATAAAACATTTGAACCTACTTATTCAAGGGCTTTTCAAAAGGGATGAAAATTCAAATGCCTCTTCTCTCCTCTCTTTCTAAGAAGGGCCTGGTAGTTGCTATAAATTAAAATCTTTCTTTTCGTAGTCATTTGCCACTTTGGTAAATTTTCTGCCAGATAAAAAACTCTGATGCATTAAGCACAGACTAAGCATTGCCAGAATCCCTGGTAGTGCGTGATTAAGAGCTTACCTGCTCACCAAAAGGTCAGCAGTTTGAATCCACTAGCTGCTCCTTGGAATCCTTATGAGGCAATTCTACTCTGTCCTGTAGGACAGCTCTGAGTTAGAATTTACTTGAAAGCAGCAACTATAAGAACTTACTGGGTTCATATGATAAGTATATATCTTGCTGTCCTGAGACTTGAATTTTACTGAAGGAATTTTGAGTTATTTTTCCTTAAGCTTAAATTTTAGCCATTTTCTAATATTTGTTATAGTCTCTTTATTAATTTTATTATTAATTGCTTATTATTTTTATTTAAATTCACACTCCTAAACCTAAATGCCTATTTTATCTTTACTGAAACATTAGGCGTGTTGATATAATGGGCTTAATGTGTGAAATGATGTTAAAATAAACTTGTCTGTGTACCATATAAAATTATCTAAAAGTAACCTGTAGTGTACACAATCTAACTACATATTCTACCTCCTGGAATCCGAAAGTTCTTTACAATATAGGTGCCAGAAATTGAATCAGCGCTGCCCACTATCACACCTAAACATTGAGCCTACAGAGGGATGAGAGAACTGGTGACAGAGCAAACAAAGGCAGGTTTCTGTCTCATCAATTTTCTCCCTGCCCCTCTAATGTTGTGCCACTTTCATAATTTTCTTAAGTCTTTCACTGTCTACTTTATATGTGGTTTAAGAAGTCCTTGGAAAATTTTCAGAATTTTATCTTTTGTACTTGAATAGCTTAGATTTGCAGTATGAGAGAAACATACTGGAAATAGCAACAAAAGGCAAAACAAATGTTCTTTTCATTAGCTGATATGAAACGTCAGTTGTCTGAAATTCAGGGCCACAGTTGACCTGGTTTATAACATACATTTTTGCTTTGCTACCTCAGCTGAACTAAGAATATCTAGGATGTAGTTGAAACTGCCCCAAACTTCAGTGTAGTTAAAAGTCTTTCATGCTTACAGTCCAAATGATTAAATTTTAATTGGCCTAAGAACTTTATCCTGACCCTCCAAAGCCTTTCAGGAGATATCTCTTCTTGTCATTCATACAATGATCACTGTACTCTTTGTTCTCCATCTTTTGGGTCAAAAATTGTCGTTGTTGTTAGGTGCCATTGAGTTGGTTTTTGACTCATAACAACTCTACGTACAATAGAATGAAACACTGCCTAGTCCTATTCCATGCCCATGATTGCTGTTATGCCTGAGCACATTGTTGCAGCCACTGTGTCAATCCACCTTATTGAGTTTTTTCCCCTTTTTCACTGACCCTCTGCTTTACCAAGTGTGATGTCTCTCTCTAGGGACTGATCTATCCTGACAACCTGTCCGAAGTATGCAAGATGTAGTTTCATCATCCTTGCTTCTGAGGAGCTCTCTGGTTGTACTTCTTCCATGACAGATCTGTTCACTCTTCTGGCAGTCCGTGGTATGTTCAATATTCTTCTCCAACACAATTTAAATGTATGAATTCTTCTTCTGTCTTCCCTATTCATTGTTCAGCTTTCACATGCATATGATGCTATTGAAAATACCATGACTTGGGTCAGGTGCACGTTAGACTTCAAGGTGACATCTTGAATTTTCAGTAGCTGCATGTGTCTATCAGTTTGTCATACTGTGGTGGCTTGCATGAAGCTGTGATGCTGGAAGCTATGCCACTGGCATTCAGATACCAGCAAGGTCACTCGTGGCACCAAGGTTTCAGCTGATCTCCCAGACTAACACAGACTAAGAAGGACCTGGCACTCCACTTCTGAAAACAAATAGCCAGTGAAAACTATGAATAGCAGCAGAACATTGTCTGATGAGCCCCCCTAGGTTGGAAGGCACTCAAAAGATGACTGGGAGGGAGCTGCTTCCTCAAAGTAGAGTCAACCTTAATGACGTGGATAGAGTCAAGCTTTTGAGACCTTTTTTTGCTAATGTGGCATGACTCAAAATGAGAAGGAACAATTATAAATCTGCATTAGCAGCTGGAACAGGGAATGTATGAACCATGAGTCTAGGAAAATTGGAAATAATAAAAAATCAAATGGAATCCATAGACATCGATATCCTGGTCATTAATGAACTGAAATGAACTGTTATTAATTATTTTGAATCATACCATCATAAGGTCTATTATACCAGGAATGACAACTTGAAGAGGAATAAGATTGCATTCATGGTCAAAAGAACATTTCAAGATCTATCCTGAAGTACAACACTGTCAGTGATGGGAAAATATCCATATTCCTACAAGGAAGATGAGTTAAAGTGACTATTATTCAACTTTATGCATCAATAGCTAAGGCCAAAGATGAATAAATTAAAGGTTTTTACCAGATTCTGCAGTTGAAAATTGATGAAACATGCAATCAGTATGCATTTATCATTACTGGTGATTGGAATTCAAAAGCTGAAAACAAAGAAGATTGATAATTGCAAAATATGGCCTTAGTGATAGAAACAATGCTGGAGAGCACATGATAGAATTCTGCAAGACCAGTGATTTTCACTGCAAATATCTTTTGTCGTCAACACAAATGACAGCTAAACACATTAAAAAAACAAACAAGAAAAAGCACAAAGAACTCCAACACTGCTGTTGGGTCAATTGTAACTCATAGCAACCATATAGGACATAGTAGAGCTGCCCCCATAGAGCTTTCAAGGAGCTTCTGGTAGATTTGAACTACTGGTCTTTTGGTTAGCAGCTTTAGCTCTTACTCACTGTACCATCAGGGTTTCCAGACCTTGCTAAATGGAATACACAGGAATCAAATCTACTCTGTCTGTAGAAAGAGACAATGGATCAAAAATCAACAGAGCGAATAATGACGTTGTCATAGCTCTGAAGGTTCAAGTTTGCAAAGGTAGCTCTCCCACAGAAAAATATTTGCTTCCTTTTAGACATTATGTCCATACTTTGAAGAGTTTCCTGGCTAGGGCTGTCTGAACCAAGTTATTAGGCTTTCTTCAAGCATGTCCAGCTGAATAAAATTGCCTAAAAATTCATACATCAATACTCAATTTTGCTGTTTCTAAACAAAATCATGCAAATAAAGAAAAGCATAACATTGAAATAACAGTGTTAGCATTGACTATTTTTTAAGTATTATTATGAAGAGTAATTCATAGTTTAAAGTTACAGCTCAAAAATAGAAATTAAGAAAAAATTTATTTATTTATTGTGATTGAGTTAAAGTGCACAATCTGGTTTAAATTTGCATGCCTGTATATGTGCAGCTCCTACCGCTCTCCTTGCCTGGTAACAGCACACTCCTCCTTTCTGTTCTATACAAGTCTTAAACTCTTAACAATCTCCTGTTCCCTCTCCACTCCCCTCTAGTAAGAGGCTGGTAGGACAACACTCTATAGATGCGTAGAACCACCAAGTGTGCACATGATATGGTCACTCTGTGTCACCGAGTCCAATCCATTCCTGTGCGAGGAGTTGATCTCAGTAACGATTTATGATTGGGGCAGCATCAGATCTAGGAGTCATGCTCCCAGGGGAATCCCCAGGCCTTTTTAACGAAGTGTACCATCACTTTCTTACAAAACCGTTGAGACTGTTTAGACAGGTCATTGCAAACCACGGACATCCTCACAGTGCACTGACCAGTGATTTACTGTGTTTGCTATATTTATTAGGAAGCTGTCCCTAGAGCTCCAGGATCACTTAATGTTACCTTCCGAATTATAGATTGACATCACATGACATGTATATATGGTGCCCTACCTCTAAAGAGACCTTACGAAAAAGCACAATTAAAAATCTCCTTGCTTTTAATTGACTCCAAACCACTAAATGGTATATCTCAAGGTATCGCTAGTATAGACTGAAAAACCAAAAAATCAAACCCGTTACCATCAAGTTGATTATGACTCATAGTGACCGTATAGGACAGAGTTGAACTGTCCCATAGAGTTTCCAAGAAACACCCGGTAGACTGGAACTGCTAATCTTTTTGGTTAGCAGCCATGACACTTAATAACTATGAAACCCAAGTTTCCATAGTGATTGTCAAACATTAATAAACATCAGATTCACCTGGAAGGTTTATTAAAAAACAGTGATATCTGGACTCTACTACCAGAGCTTCTGACTATTGTAAGTCTGTGGTGGAATCTAAGAATTTTAATTTCTTTTGTTTTCAAAAATATTTTATTGTGCTTCAAGTGCAGTTTAAAATCCAAGTCAATTTGTCATACAGAAACTTACACATACACTGCTATGTAACTCTAGCTGCTCTCCCCACCCTGTGACAGAACATTTCTCCTTCACCCCACATTTCTTATGTCCATTCAACCAGTTCCTGTCCCTCTCCACCTTCTCATTTTGCCTCTGGACAGGAGCTGCCCAGTTAGCCTCATGTATCTACTTAAGCCAAGAAGCACACTCTTTGCTAGTATCATTTTCTGTTTTATAGTACAGTCCAATCTTTGTTTGAAGAGTTGGCTTCGGAAACAGTTTCTGTTCCTGGCTAGCAGAACATCCAGAAGTCATATCTTCCAGGGACCCTCCAGTGTGTTGGACCATCAAGTCTTGTCTTAGTAATAGAGTTTGAATTCTGCATGCCCATTTTTTTTTTTTTTTTTTTTTTCCTGCTACATCAGGGACTCTATGCTGTATTCCCTGTTAGGGCAGTCATTGGACATGGTTGGGCACCATCTAGATTTTAGTCTTATGCTATTGGTAGTCTCTGGATTATCTGCCCCTTTCTGTCTCTTGGGCTTATATTTTTCTTATGTCTTTGACGTCTTTCATTCTTCTCTGCTGGTGGTGGGTTGGGACAAATTGATGCTGCTTAGATGGCCATTTGCTAGCTTTTAAGACTGTTTTCTCTTCTGGTGTTTGTTAAAAACATTTTGTATTCTTTTTATGCCATGTATTTACAGATCCCAATGTTGTCTCTAGTTTTTCTTCCATGATCATTATACTTTCAGGTATTGTATTTAGGTCTTTGATCCATTTTCAGTTAGTGTTTGTGTGTAGTGTGAAATACGGACCTTCTTTCATTTTTTTTTTTTGGGGGGGGGATGGATTATGTCAACATCATTTCTCCAATTTATGGACTTGGGGCCTTTGTCAAATATTAGCTTCTCATAGGTAGATGATTTTATGCCTGGGTTCTCAGTTCTTTTTCACTAGTCTATGTATGTGTTTTTGTACCAGTACCAGGTACTTTGACTACTGTGGCAGTGTAATAGATTCTAAAGTCAGGTAGTGTGAGGCCTCACATTTTGTTCTTCTTCAGTAGTGCTTTATTTATCTGGGGCTTCTTCCCTGTCCATATTAGGTAGTGATGTGTTTCTCCATCTCATTAAAAAAAGACATTGGAATTTGTATTGGGGTTGCATTGTATCTATAGATCACTTTGGGTAGAACAGACTTTTTCATGATGTTGAGTTCTCCTGTCCCTGAGCAAGGTAGATTTCTACACTTACATACGTTCTTTTGGTTTCATCCTTTTCTATGCTCTGTAAGTGTCTTTGTATAAGTCTTTTATGTCACTGCCTAGATTTGTTCCTAAGTCTTTTACCTTCTTCAGGGCTCTTGTAAATAGTATAGATTTGGAGATTTCCTCTCTGATCTTCTCTTCGTTGGTGAAAAGGATTCCAATTGATTTTTGTATGTTTATCTTGTATCCTAATACTTTGCTGAACTCTTCTTTTAGCTCTACTATTTTTTTTTGTCAATTCCTTAGGGTTTTCTGTGTATAAGATCATATCATCTGCAAACAGAGATACTTTTGCTACTTTCTTACTAATCTGGATGCTGTTTATTTCTTCATCTTCCATGATTGCTCTGGTTAGAACCTTTAGCACAATGTAGAACAAAAGTGGTGACAAAGGCATCTTTGGTTCCTGTTCTCAAGGGGAATACTTTCAAATTCTCCATTTAGGATGATATTGGCTATTGGCTTTGTGTAAACGCTGTTAATTATTTGAGGAATTTTGCTTCTATTCATAATTTGCTGAGAGTTTTTAGCATGAATGTGTTTTGGAATTTGTCAAATCCCTTTTTTCATCAATGGATAAAATCAAGTGGTTCTTGCTTTTTTTTTAATGTGGTTAATTACATCAGTTGTTTTCCTAATGCTGAACCGTCACTGCATCCATGGTATGAATCTCACTTGGTCATGGTGAATTATTTTATTGATATGTTGCTGAATTCTATTGTCTAGGAGTTTTTTGAAGATTTTTGCATTTAAGTTCATGAGAGATATAGGTCTTTAGTTTTCTTTTCTTGTGTGCTGTGTTTACCTGTTTTGGCACAAGAGTTACATTGGCTTCATAAAATGAATTTGACTGTATTCCATCCTTTGTGATGATAACTCTTCTCCATCAGGACCAGCGCTTTTTTTTGGTTGGAAGTTTTTAAACTACTGTTCCAATCTCTTGTTTTGTTATGGATTTATTTAGTTTTTCTACCACTCTTTATGTTAGATTAGGTAGGTAGTGTCTTTCTAGAAATTTGTTCATTTCCTCTAGATTTTCCAGTTTGTTAGAGTACAAGTTTTCACAGTACTCTGTTATTTTTTGAAAATTTAATTTAGGTCTGTAGGGATATCACCTGTCTCATTTCTTACTTGAAATATTTTCTGCCTCATCTGTTTTTCTGTTGACCAACTGTTTATTTACTTTGTTGATCTGTTTAAAGTGCCAGCTTTTGGTCTTGTTCACTCTTTCTATTGTTTTTCTATTTTCTAATTCCCTTAATTCTACTCTAATTTTTATTATTTGCTTTCTTCTGGCATCCAAGAGCTTCTTGTGCTGGTCTCTTTCCACTTGTTCCAGTTGTAGGGAACTCTAGAATTGATTTGGGCCCTTTATTCTTTTCAGATGTGTGCATTTATTGAAATTAATTGACCTCTGAGCGTTATTTTTGTTACGTCTTGAAGTGTCCTTTAGAATGTGTTATCATTCTCATCTTACTCTGTTAATTTCTTCAAGAAAATGCATATTATGGTTCTATGCATCTGTAGGATATCATACTGCTGACCTCTGGCTGGAGGAAGGAGAGTGGGTGGAGAGGAGGGGAAAGGAGACTGTTGGGAAGATGAGACATGTATGGAGCAGAGAAGAATAGTGTGCTGTCACCAGGCAGGGAGAGCAATGGATGCTGCTTATAGGTGGGCATGTAAATTTGTATGGGAATGTACATTTTCACTCAGTCATAGTAAAAAAAAGAAAAGAAAATTTGAATTTCTAACAAGTTCCCAGATAGTAGTGATGTTGCTGGTGTGAGGGAACACACTTTGATAAATACTTGATTAGAGATACATATAGTAGTTACATGATATTCAGAAGAAATATCATCAGCATTTTTGTCAGCTATGTATCAAAATTTAAAAGTTACATGGCAAAAAGAGGCTAATATTTCTTAGCATCTACTGTATATGATACACTACACAGTATTTTATTCAATTTCATTTTGATTTCACAATGTGTTGTATAGGATTATCCCCATTTTTCAGACAAAAAATATGAAAGTTGGTAAGGATAACTAACTTTCCTAAGGTCTCACAACTAGCAAATATCAGAGCTGACATTCAAACCCCTGATGGTCTGGCTTCAAACTTAATTTTTTCTATGAGATCACACTGTCAAATCTATTTTTTTTTTTTACTTTTTAAAAATTGTGATTAAGTGGAAGTATATAATCCAAATCAATTTTTCATGCCCGCCTGTCTGCAGCTTCTTCTGCTCTCATTGCCTGGTGACAGCATACTCCTCCTTTTCATTTTATATTTGTCATATCTATTTAACAAGCTCTTGTCCCCTCCTCTCCCCCTCTTAACTCCCAACTAGAAAGAGACCAGTAGGACAGCCTCCTATAAATGCACAGAACCATAAAGTACACACACCATATGGTCACATTGTGTCCCCAAGTCTAGTCTATTTTGGCCCAGAGTTGACTTCAGTAGTATTTTCTGGACAGGGGCAGCATCAGGTCTAGGGGCCATGCTTCCAGGGGATCCCTCAGGCCATCATACCATCAATTGTGGTCTTTTAGTAGAGTTCTTGAGCTGCACCTCTCTTTTTGTGAAATCTATTTTTTAATCTAAATAAATACGATATATTCTGTTTGTAATTTTGCTTTTTTTGTTGCGATTAGGTGAAAGTATAAATTCCAAATTAAATTTGCATGCCTCCCTATCTGCAGCCTCTTCTGCTCTCCTTGCCTGGAGATAGCACACTCCTCCTTTTCATTCTATACTTGTAATATTCACTCAACAAGCTCCTGTCCCTTCCTCTCCACAGTCTCATCTCTCATCTAGAAAGAGAACAGTAGGACAGCCTCCTATAAATGCATAGAACCAAAAAGTACACACACTATATGGTCACATGGTCTCCCTGACTCCAGTCCACTTTTGACTGAAAAGTTGACTGCAGTAGTGTTTTCTGGACAGGAGTAGCAGCAGGTCTAGGGACCATGCTCCCGGGGGACCCCCTAGGCCATTGGACCATCAACTGTGGTCTTTTAGTAGAGTTCTTGAGCTGCACCCCTGTTTTTCTCGTATTGACATTGGGACTCAACACTGTGTACACCACCTTGGCTGTCTTTGGTGGTGGCCGGGCACCATTTGGTTCTTCTGGTCACACGTTGATACAGTCTCCTATTCACATCAGTCCTTCTGTCTCCTGGGCTATTTTTAGCTCATGTCATTTGTTGTTCTCGGTCGTCATCTGTTCTGGATGCAATGGGACAATTTCATGTACTTCGTATGCCAGCTTCTAGCTTTTAAGACCCTAGACACCACTCACCAATATGGGCTGCTGAAGACTCTCTTAGCAATAGACTACTTACACCAATTGACCTCAATGCCCACAGAGAACATGGTCTCCAGACCCTGCCCCTGCTACCCTATCCTTGTAATATTGGGTTGAGATTAGAAGAGTTATCAGTTTATGGTGAAGTCTACATAAGTTGGTCTACTTTCTACTGTGTGCTGTCACTACTTTTACCTACCCAAATTTCTATCAACTGTCTAATCTATGACCAGCCCTCTCACTCTGTCCCCACTAACGTAGTACTCATAGAATTTCCATCATTGACCCTATTTATTCTTGCATGATCTTTATTGTTTTACATTTGATATATAGGTGTTTGATCCATTTTTAGTTTTTGTGTAAGGTGTGAGATATGGGTCTTGTTTGAGTTTTTTCCAGATGGATATATAATATTGCCAACACCACTTGTTAAAGAGACTGTTTTTACCCCAGTTTACAACACGAGGGGCTTGGTCAAATATTGACTGTTCATAAGTATGTCTCTTTTTGTACCAGTACCAGGTGTTTTGACTACTGTGGCAGTGTAATAAGTTCTAAGGTCACATAGTGTGAGGTCTCCTACTGTGTTCAGTAGTGCTTTATTTTTTAATCTGGGGTTTCTTCCCTTTCCAAACAAAGTTGGTGATTTGTTTCTCCATCTCATTAAAAAATGTCACCGGAATTTGTATTGCAATTCTATTTTATATATAGATCACTTTGGGTAAACTAGACATTTTCACAATGTTAGATCTTCCTATCCATGAGCAGGGTAGGTTTCTTCATTTATGTATATCTCTCTTGGTTTCTTGCAGTAAGTTCTTGTAGTTCTCTTTGTATAGGTCTGTTATTTCTCTAGTTAGATTTATTCCTAGGTATTTTATCTTCTTTGGGGCTGTAGTAAATGATATTGATTTGATGATTTCTTCTTTGATGATCTCTTTGTTGGTATAAAAGAATCCTACTGATATACTTATTTTAAATCCTGATACTTTGCTGAACATTTCTATTAGTTAGAGTAGTTTATTTATGGACTCTTTTGAATTCACTGTGTATACATATATATCTTCCGCAAATAGGGAGATTTTTACTTCTCTGCCAATGCGGATGCTCTTTATTTCTTTGTCTTGCCTAATTGCTCTGACCAGAACTTCTATACAATGTTGAATAGAAGTCGTGAGAGTGGGCATCCTTGTCTAGTTCCTGTTCTCAAGAGGGATTGTCTCTTTCCATTCAGGATGATGTAGGCAGATGGCTTTGCATAGGTGCCCCTTATTGTATTGAGGAATTTCCCCTCTATTCGTATTTTACTGAGAGTTTTTAGCACGAATGGTTATTGTACTTTGTCAAATGCCTTTTCTGTCTCAATTGAAAAAATCAGGTGGTTCTTTTCCTTTGTGCTATTTATGTGGTTGATCATATTAATTGTTTTTCTGATGTTGAGCCAGCCTTACCTACCAGATGTGAATCAAAGCTGGTCATAGTGACTTATTTTTTTGATATGCTGTTGAATTGTATTGACAAGAATTTTCTTGAAGATTTTTGTGTCTAGGCTTACAAGTGACATTGATCTGTAATTTTCTTTTTTTTGTGGAATCTTTCCCTGGCTTTAGTATCAGGGTTATACTGGCTTCACAGAATGAATCTGGCAGTATTCCATTCTTTCTATGGTGTGAAATAGCCTCAGTAGTACTGGAGTTAACTCTTCTCTAAAAGTTTGGTAGAATTCTGTGGTGAAGCCATCTGGGCTATGCTTTTTTTTTTGGTTGATGGTTTTTGGAGGACTTTTTCAATCTCTTCCTTTGTGGTGGGTTTATTAAGTTGTTTTACTTCTCCTTGTGATACTTTTGGTAGGTGATATGAATCTAGAAATTTGTCCATTTCCATTGTCCAGTACAGTCTTTCATGCTATTTTGTTTTGATACTTTTGATTTCAGTTGGGTCTGTTGTGACATCTCTCATTTCTTTTTTTGGTTGTTTGTTTCCTCTCCTGTTTTTATTTTGTAAGATTAGCCAATGATTTATTAATTTTTGTTAATCTTTTCAAACAACCAGCTTTTGGTTTTGTTAATTTTTTCAATCATTCTTCTATTCTCCAATTCATTTAGTTCTGCTCTAATCTTTATTATCTGTTTTCTTCTTGTGCCTCTGTTGCTTTCTTTCTACTTGTTCAAGCTGTATAGTTAATTCTTTAGTCTGGGCCCTTTCTTCATTCCAGAGGTGTGTATTTATAGCAATAAATTGACCTCTGAGTACTGCTGAAGATGCTTTGCAATAATTCAATGTTTTTCATTTTGTTGAGTCTTGCTTTATGTCCTAACTCATGGTCTATTCTGGAAAATGTTCCATGTGCTTCAGAGAAGTTGTACTTATCTGTTGATAGATGAAAAGTTCTGTGTATGTCAATGAGGTCCAGTTGGTAGATTAATCCAATAAGATCTGTATTTTTACTGAGCTTTTTTCTGGATGGTCTGTCCATTACCGTAAGTGGAGTGTTGGAGTTTCCATCTATTTTTGTGGAGTGACCTGTCTCATTTTTCAATGTTGTCAGTGTTCAAGTTATTTCGATGCTCTGGTATTGGATGCATAAATATTTAATATTGTTTTGTCCTACTTATGTACTGAATCTTTCAGTAATAAACAGTGACCATCTGTGTCCATGATGGTGGATCTTACATTAAAGTCTATTTTATCAGAGATTAGTGTTGCCACTCCTGCCCTACTTTGTATGTTGTTGGCTTGGTATATATTTTTCCATCCTTTGATTTTCAGTTTGATCGTATCTTTGAGTCTTAAGTGTGTTTCTTGTAAGAAAGATATAGGCAGGTTCTGTCTTTTGATCAAAGATGTCACTCGTCTCTTTATTGGAGAGTTTTGTCCATTTACATTCAGTGCAATTATTATTATTATTATTATTTTATTATCACTGAGTAAAATTTTACAATACAATTCAAATTTGCATGCTCACCTATCTGCAGGTCCCTCTGTTCTCCTTGCCCTGTGGCAGCCCTCCTCCTTTCTGTTCCATACGTATCTTATCCTTATAACAATCTTCTGTCCCATCCTCCCAACTTCCCTCTAGTAAGAGGCCAGTCAGATGATGTCCTATAGATGCACAGAACCATCAAGTGCACACATGATATGGTAACTCTACGTCCCTGAGTCCATTCCATTCCTATCCGAAGAGTTGACCTCAGTATATGCACTACTTTTCTCTCATGTTGCCACTGGGACTTAACATTGTGAGCCCCATCACGCCTGTCATTGGTGCTGGCCAGGCACCATTTGGTTCTTCTGGTCACGTGTTGATATAATCACCCCTTCACGTGGGTTCTTCTGTCTTCGGAGCTCTTTTTCCCTCAGGTCATTGTTGTCCTTGGTGATCATCTGTTCCAGCTGAGTTGGGATCCTTTGGTGTTCCTCAGATGGCAGCTTGCTAGTTCTTAAGATCCCAGCGTCACTCACCTATATGGGATTCAGAAGACTCTTTTAGCAACAGGCTAGTTATTCCAACTGGCCTTGATGTCCCCTGAGAGCATGGTCCCCAAGCCCCCAACCCTGCTACTCTATCCTTGCAATATTGGGTTAAGATTGGAAGAGTTTTCAGGTTATGTTGAAAACCAGTTAAGTTGATTCTCCTTTTAATATGTGCCAACACTGATTTCACCCAACCAAACATCTATCAGCTACCTAATCTGTAACCAACCCTCTTTCTCCTTCCGTCACCTCCCTCGCAGCAATCAGTCTTTTCTTCTATATACGAGTCTTTTTTTAAGTCCTTATAGTAGGGGTCTCATATACTATTTGTCCTTGTGTCGCTGACTGATTTCACTCAGCATAATATCTTCCAATAGAAAGCAGGTTATGAGATGCTTCCTAAAGTCGTCATTGTTCTTTGTCATTGCGTAGTGCTCCATTGAGTGTATACACCATAGTTTGTTTATCCATTCCTCTGTTGTTGGGCATCTGAATTGATTCCATCTTTTTGCTACTGTGGACTGTGCTGCAAGAAACGTTCGTGTGCATATATCTGTTGGTGTGACTGCTCTTGCTTCTGTAGGGTATATTCCAAGCAATGGGATTAGTGGATCAAATGGTATATCTATTTCCAGCTTTTTACGGAAGTGCCAGATTGCTTTCCAAAGAGGTTGTACCATTTTACAATGCCACCAGAAGTGTAGGACAGTTTCAATGTCTCCACAGCCTCTCTAGCATTTATTGTTTTGTGTTTTGTGGATCATAGCCAACCTTGATGGGGTGAGATGATATCTCATCGTAGTTTTAATTTGAGTTTCTTTGATAGCTAAAGATCATGAGTGTTTCTACATGTGTCTTTTGGCTGCCTGGATATCCTCTTTAGAGAAGTGTGTCCATCTCCTTTGCCCAATGCTTAATCGTGTCATTTATCCTTTTCTTGTTGATATTTTGCAGTACCTTGTAGGTTGTGGAGATCAGATGTCTGTCTGACATATAGTTGCCAAATATTTTTTCCCAATCTGTAGGAGGTCATTTAATTATTTTAATAAAGTCTGTGGATGAGTAGAAGTTTTTGATTCTTAGCAGTTCCCATTTATCTATTTTCTCTTCTGTTGATCGTGCTTCGTTTGTCAGATTTTGGTCTGTCTAAGGTGTATTAAAACTTGCATTGCTGATTGTATTTTTTCTTACATGAGCTTTATTGTTTTAGGTTTGATATTTAGGTCTTTTAACCAATTTGAGTTGTTTTTGTGTGTGTAAGGTGTGAGATATGGGTCTTGTTTCAGTTTTTTGCAGATAGATATCCAATTTTGTCAGCCCTATTTGTTAGAGACTGTTTTTACCCCAGTTTACAATCTTAGGAGCTTTGTCGAATATCAGCTGTTCATAGGAGGATGGTGGCACCTCGGGGGTCTCAACTTTATTCCATTGGTCTATATGTCTTTTTTTGTACCAGTACCAGACTGTTTTGAGTACTGTGACAGTGTAATAGGCTCTAAAGTCGGGTAGTGAGAGGCTTCCTAGCATGTTCTTTTTTTTTGCCCCTTGGGGACACCCTCATTAGAAACTGAGGTGAGCATTCAGCATCCTCATGAGGTGAACGGGATTCTAGCTGGGATGAGAGTGCAGAGCCTGGGCTTGATTCAGTACATGGTATCACTTCTTTTTTAAAAAATTAATTTAATTAATTAATGTTTTATTACAATTGAATGAAAATGTACATTCCGATATAAATTCATGTGTTCACCTATATGCAGCTCCCACTGCTCTACCTGCTGTCATACTACTGACCTCTTGCTGGAGGAAGGGGAGTGGGTGGAGAGCAGGGGATAGGCGAATCTTCTTTTTTTCAGTAGTATTTTGCTTATCTGGTGTTTCTTCCCTTTCAAAGTTGGTGACTTGTTTCCCTATCTCATTAAAAATGTCACTAGAATTTTTATTGGGATTGCATTGTATAGGATCGTTTGGAATAAAGTAGACATTTTCACCATGTTAACTCTTCTGATCCATGGGCAGGGTAGAATTCTCCATTTACGTATGTCTCTCGGTTTTTCGCAGTATTGTCTTGTATTTCTCTTTGTATAGGTCTCTTATTTCTCTTCTTAGATTTATTGCTAGTTTTTTTTTTATCTTCTTGGGGGTGTACTTAATGGTATTGATTTGGTGATTTCTTCTTTAATAATCTCATTGTTGGTATAAAGGAATCCTACTGATTTACTTATGTATATCTTATATCCTGATACTTTGGTGAACTCTTCTATTAGTTAGAATAGTTTACTTTTGGATTCTTTAGGATTGTCTTCATATACAATCATATCATCTGCAAACGTGGAGGTTTTTTTCTTCTACTTTGCTGATGCAGATTCCCTTTATTTCTTGGTCTTGTCTAATTGCTCTGGCTAGAACTTCTAGTACAATGTTGAATAAGAGTGGTGAGAGTGGGCATCCTTGTGTAGTTTCTGTTCTCAAGAGGAGTTCTTTCAGTCTCTCTCCATACGGGATGATGTAGGCAGTTTACTTTGTATTGATGGCCCTTATGGCACTGAGGAATTTTCCTTCTGTTTCTGTATTGCTGAGAGTTTTTAGCATGAATGAGTGTTGGACTTTGTCAAATGCCTTTTCTGCATGAATTGACAAAATCAGGTGATTCTTATGTTTTGTGTTATTTATGTGGTTGATCACAAAAATTATTTTTCTGTTATTGAACCAGCCTTGCACCCCTAGTATGAATCCAACTTGGTCGTGATGAATTATTTTTTTGATATGTTGTTGAATTCTATCGGTGAGGATTTTGTTGAAGATTTTTGCATCTAGGTTCATGAGTGATATTGGTCTGTAGTTCTCCTTTTTTGTTGTATCTTTCCCTGGCTTTGGTATCAGGGTTATGCTGGCTTCATAGAATGAAACTGGAGTATTCCATTCCTTTCTGTGCTGTGAAATAGTCTCAGTAGTATTGGAGCTAAGTCTTCTCTAAAATCTTCGTAGAATTCTGTGATGAAGCCATCTGGGCCAGAACTTGTTTGGGTTGGTAGTTGTTTGATGAATTTTTCAATCTCTTCCTTTGTCATGGGTTTATTAGGTTGTTGTACTTCTCCTTGTGATAATTTTGCTAGGTGATATGAATCTAGGAATTTGCCCGTTTCCCCCAGGTTTTCAAATCTGTTAGAGTAGTCTTTTGTTGTATTCTGTTATGATGGTTTTTATTACTTTTGGACCTGTCGTGACATCTCCCCTCTCATTTCTTATTCGTGTTGTTTCCTTTCCTGTTTTTCTTTAGTAAGTTTAGCCAATGGTTTGTCAATTTTGTTGATCTTTTCAAGAAACCAGCTTTGAGTCTTATCAATTTTTTCAGTTGTTCTTCTATTCTCTAATTCACTTAGTTCTGCTCTAATCTTTATGATCTGTTTTCTTCTGGTGCCTGAGAGGTTCCTCTGTTGCTCTCTTTCTACTTGTTCAAGCTTTAGGGTTAATTCTTTGGTTTGGGTCCTTGGTTCCAGGTGTGTGCATTTATAGAGATAAATTGACCTCTGAGCACTGCTTTCACTGTATTCCACAGGTTCTGGTAGGAAGTGTTTTCATTCTCATTTGATTCCATAAATTTATTTATTCCTTGATTTCTTCTATAACCCATGTTTTTTTGAGCAAGGTGTTGTTCAGTTTCCATGAGTTCCAGTTTTTAATCTATGTTTTTTTCTGTTATTGATTTAGACTTTTATGGCTTTATGGTCTGAGAAGATGCTTTGCAATAATTCGATGGTTTGGATTTTGTTGAGATTTGCTTTATGTCCTAATACATGGTCTATTCTGGAGAACATTCCATGTGCACTGCAGAAGAAGGTGTAGTTATCTGCTAGTGGGTAAAACGTTCTGTATATGTAGATGAGATATAGTTAGTTAATTGTGGCAATAAGATCTTTTGTGTCTTTACTGAGCTGTTTTCTGGAAGATCTGTCCAATACCAAAAGGGAAGTGTTGAAGTCTCCAACTGTTATCGAGTTATATATCTCATTTTTTCAGTGTAGTCAGTGTGTCTTTGACTTATTTAGATTCTCTTGTATTGCATGCTTAATTATTTAATATTGTTAAGCCCTACTTGTGTATTGAAACTTTCAGCAATAAATAGTGACTGTCCTTGTCCATGATGGTGCATTTTACATTAAAATATATTTTATCTGAGATTAGTATTGCCCCACCCACTCTTCTTTGTAGATTGTTAGCTTGGTATACATTATTCCATCCTTTAATTTTTCAGTTTCTTCAGATCTTTAAGTCTAAGGTGAATTTCTTGTAAGCAGCATTATAGACAGGTCGTGTCTTTTGATCCAAGATGTCACTTGTTGTTTCTTTACTGGAGCATTGAGTCCAATTACATTCTGTGTAATCATTGATAGATGTGTATTTAGTGTTGTCATTTTGATGTATTGGTTTTTGTGTTTGTGTTTTCTCTGTTGCTCTTAATATTGTGTTCTGGATCATTCTTCTATATGAGTTGATTCTTCATCCTTTTCAGTATTAGTTTTGTATTTGTTGAGACTCCTGTGTTGTGTTTCTTGTTTTGATATGCTGCATCCTTATTGTGTTTTGCAGCTACTTCCACGATCCCCCTTAATAATCTAAGTTTAAACCCAATTTTAACTTCTACATAGCTTATTAACTTCCTCTCCATCTTGAAGAACTATAACTACTGTAGTATATCCCTCTTTTTAATGTGATGGTATCATAGTTTTCATGATACGATCACTGGATCCCTTCTTTTAATATTGTAGCTTTGATTGAGTTTTGTGCCTTCTCTGCTGAGTAGGCCTCTGAATGTTAGTCCTGCATTGTCTCCTAAAATATAGAGTTAATGGTTTTGTTTTTCTATACCAAGAGCTTCTTTCAGTATTTCTTGTGGCTTCAGTTTGGTTTTTACAAATTCTCTCTATTTCTGTTTATCTGTGAATATCTTAATTTCATTTCCATATTTGAAATACAGTTCTGCAAAATATAGAATTCTTGGTTAGAAGTTTTTATCCTTCAAGGCTTTGAATGTGTCAGCCCACTGCCTCCATGCCAGTATTGTTTCTGCTGAGCAGTTAGACAAAAGCCTACAAGGCTTCCCTTTGAATGTTAGCTTTGCCTCGAGTCTTGCTGCCATTAAGAGTTTCTGCTTATGTTTCATTTTGTTAAGCTTTATTATAATGTGTCTTAGTGTCTTTCTTTTGAGGTCTATATTATATGGTGCTTGATGGACATCTTGGATATCTAAGCTCTTTTCTTTCATAATTTCAGGGAAGTTTTCTGTCAGCAACTCCACAACAATACACTCTGTGTTTTCAGGTATTCCTCCCTGTTGAGGACCTTCAGTTAATCGTAGACTGGTCCTCTTGATAAAGTCTCAGATGTTTCTTAGTACTTCATTTTTCTTGTTTCTTTTCTCTAATTTCTCCCCATGAATGCTGTGGTCAGTAGCTTTATCTTCAAGGTTTTTAATTCTAGTTTTCAGTTGTTCAATTCTGCTCTTTTGGCTTTGAATCCAATTGTTTAAGTCTGTAATTTTGTTATTGATCTGTTGGATTTCAGAATGCTGATGCTCCATGAGTTCGAACAGCTTGCTTAATTTTTCATTTTGCTCTGCTGCATTTTGTATAAAGTCTAGGAGGACTCTATATATAATTCTTTTGTATTTGACCTCTGATAGTTCCAGAAAGGCTGCTTCATCTTGGAAGTTGTTTGATTCTTTATTTTAGGAGTTTTCTGAATCCATACGTGAACTTTTCTTTAAACGTCTGTCTGTGGGTTTTTTTGCTTTCTAGATGTCTAGAGGGTGTTTATTTTCTCTGCTGTTGCCTTAACAGGAGCTTAGGCACAGTTCTGAGAAGGCAGCTGATCAGCAGCGATCTCTGTATACTTCAGTGACTGGGTCCAGTAGAGTCTCTGTGGTAGCAGGATCCATCTCCTGGCTGGGAAAGACACAGCCCTACTTATGGAGTCACTGGGGGGCCATCAGCTGACCCTATGATGTGGGTCAGTAAAGTCTGGAAGAGATGCCATTGGGCTGCAGCACAGTTATTTCTCTATACAGTCTTATTTTGAGTGGTAAAAGCTATCTGACAGCTTCCAAAATCAGTCAGGCTGTCAGGTGTACAAGCCTCTCCTTCTGGCTGGCAACGGAGGCCCCTCTACAGCCATCCCCAGATGCCATGATGTAAATCAAAGTACAGACAGCACACTGCCCTGCTGTCATCCTCTTGCATGCTCCACCTTTAAGGCTACACTGTGCTAAATGAAGCTTTTCTTCTAGAAAAGCACTCCCTGGGCTGGCAGTGCCTCCCAGCCTGGGAATTAGCCCTTTCTGAGGCCTCCATTTGGGTAACTCTACCTCTCAGTCAAATAAGATGGTGTCCCAAACAAGCTGCTCTACACCCTGTAAAATTGCTGAATCTATGGCAGATGTCTGGAAAGAAAGGGCAGAAGGGTTTTGGTCCTCTTAGTCTGGAACCAGATTCTCAAAATGTGGCTATTCTATCTGCTGGTCATGTCGGCAGTGTGGCTGAGCTTTGCTGCCAGTTAAGCCCATCCTTCGCCTGTTGGCTAACAAAAAAAAATAAACAAATAAAAATATCAGTTACCTTTATTCTGTGAGAGCCAGCCATTCAACAAGATCCAGTGTCAGTTAAAGAGAAGAAGTTTTCCATTCAATGCCAAGGAGTCCAAACTGACAGCCGTATGCCATATCCTAGGACTCATTGAGTGTCCAGAAAGCTGTATTTAATTATCAATCCATCCTTAGTTGTCAGAGGGAGTTAAGGAGATGTGGATCCAGTCTGCCATGTTACTCTACCTTAGTGTAATTATTGATAGGTATGTGTTTAGTGCTGTTATTTTGATGCATTCATTTCTGTGTTGCTGATGTTTTCTCTGTTTTTCTTAATATTCTGTTTTGCGTCATTCTTCTTTAGGAGTTGACTTGTCATCTTTTTCAGTGTTGGTTTTGTTTTTGTTGAGATTGCTCTATTATGTTTGTTGTGTTGATATATCACATTGTTATTTTGCTTTGTGGCTACATCTAAGATCCCCCTTACTATTCTAAGTTTAAGCCATACTTTAACTTCTGCTTATCTTTCTAATTTCTCATCCATCTGAAAAGGTTGTACCTACCACAAAATATCCTTCTTTTTAGTGTGGTGATGTCATAGTTTTCATGTTAGGATCACTAGTTCCCTTCTTTTAATAATGTGGTTTTAATTGAGCTTATTGACTTCTCAAAGTAAGTAGGATTCTGGATGCTATGTCCTATGTTGCCTCCTTAAGTATACACTTAACTTTTGTTTTTCTGGGTAAAGGGATTCTTTCAGTATTTCTTGTAGTTTTGGTTTGGTTTTTACGAAGTCTCTAAGCTTCTGTTTATCTGAAAATGTCTTAATTTCACCATCTTATTTGTGAGACAATTCCGCAAGATATATAATTCTTGGTTGTACGGTTTTCTCCTTCAGGGCTTCGAATGTGTCATCCCACTGTTTTCTTGCCAGCATTGTTTCTGTGAAGAGGTCAGATGAAAGCCTACAGGGCTCTCCCCCTGAATGCTAGCTCTGCTTTGAGTCTCGCTGTCTTATAGAGCCTCTCTTTACACTTCACTTCATTTTGCTTTATTATAATATGTCTTGGTGTCTAATTTTTGTAGCACTTGATACACATCTTGGATATCTATGTTCTCTTCTTTCATAATTTCAAGGAAGTTTTCTGTCAGCGACTCCACAACTATTCTCTGTATTTTCAGTTATCCCTCCCTGTTCAGAAACTCCAGTTATTTGTAGATTGTTCTCTTAATAGAGTCCCACATGTTTCTTAATGCTTCTTCATTTTTCTTATTTCTTTTCTGTGATTTCTCCTCACAAATGCTGGTATCAGCTACTCTTTCCTCAAGGTCACTAAGTCTGGCTTTCAAATCTTCAATTCTACTCTTTTCACTTTGAATTGAATTGTCTAATTCTGTAATTTTATTATTGATCTGCTGTATTTCAGATCATTGATGTTCCGTCAGTTCAAATAGCTTAATTTTTCTTTTCTTTTTTTTCTGCTGCATTTTTTTAAATCTCTAGGTGGGCTCTCTATACAGTTCTTTTGTACTCAACCTCCAGTAGTGTTAGAAAGGCTTCTTCATCATGGAGTTTCTTTTTATTCTTTATTTTGGGAGTTTTCTAGACCCATGATGAACTTTTTTTTTAAATGGTTAGCTATTGATTGTTGTCTGCTTGCCATCAGAAGCTGTTCAGTGTTACCTCAACAGGAGCTAACACACAGTTCTAAGAGGAGAGTTGGTCACCAGTTTTCTCTTTTTATTCAAGTCACTGTCCCCAGGTGGACTCTCTGGGGTAACAGGCTCTGCCTCCTGGCTAACGAAGACAGAGCCCTACTTACAGAGTCACTGGGGGGCCATCAGCTGACACTATGATGTGGATCAGTGAAGGGTGGAGTAAATGCTGCCAGGCTGCTCAACAGTTGATACTCCAGATTGTGTTGTTTTAAAAAGGTATTCTACTGCTAAGCGAGGAGTTGTGCAACAGCTGCCAAAATCACTCAGGCCCTCATGTGTGACAGGCCCTGCCTTCCAGCTCACAAGGAAAGCATCTCATAGGCCTTCTCCAGATTCTATGATGTGGTACAAAGTTGGGAGGGGTTAGGGTCTTGCTGCCATCCTCTGCTAGGCCTCATGAATAACTCTAGTTGCCACTATCCTAAACACTGCTTTTCTGCTGGAGAAGCACTTTCTAGACAGGCCTTGCTTCTCCTCACGAATATTAGCCCCAGCAAAGGCCTCCGGGTGGGTGACTCTGCCTCTCAGCTGACCAAGATAACGTCCTGCCTGAGCTTCCCTTCCTGCCATGAAACAGCAGAATCTATGATCCACCTCAAAACAAGAATGTGCAAAGGCAGTGGTGTCCTCAGTCAGCAGCTGAGCTCACAATATGTGGCTATCCCATGCAAAGTCTCTCTGCTGTACTATATGCTGTTTACTTAAGCACTGCAGTTCAGCATATTAGCTGGCTTATGCCGAGTCCCCACATCCCAGGTAACAAAGAAGATGTCAGTACCTGAAGTCCTCCCAAATGGTGAGTCAGCAACAACAGGACTCAGTGTGGCACTGCCTTATCTTTGAGAGAGGTAGTTACCCTTTTACTGGCACCTAGTTGAATCTGGCAATGCTATGCCAGATCCTAGGGCTTCCTAAATGTCCACACTACTCTGTTCAGTTATCATTCTGGCCTTAGTTCTCAGAGGGAATTGATGAGATGTGTGTCTAGTCCTCCGTCTTGGCCCTGCAGCCTGTAATTTTGCCTTTGTTTTGCTTAGAGAGGCAGCATTATACTGGGAGACTGCACTGAATTAATGCCAGAACAATAAGACTCTGACCTGACTCTGCCACTAATTTCATCCACTGACCACCCACTCATCCAATATCCATCATTTGATTTATCGATTCGTTTATTCATTCACCAAACATTCTTGAGTATTTATAGTTCTTCAATTCCTTATTATGTGTAAATACTTTCCCTGTTTTAGGCCTCACTTTCCTTACAGGTACAATGAGGACTTTTAAGATCTTATTCTTTAAAGCCAGAGGATGCCCAAGCCTCTCTTTTGTCATCACCAAAACATTGCAGATCTTTGAAGACAAATTAAGGAGGTCATGCCTGAGTGGTTATGAAGAGATATTGTGTTATGAAAAATACATCTTTTGGTTAGTACTGCAAAAATATCTTGTTAACTGAAATTGGGACACACTCAAAAGCTGTGGTAATTACAGCAAACTATTTTTGAATATTTCACATTTCACAGAAATATGAATAACAAACTTACAAAAGTGTAATTAACTAGATTCCAACAAGTTTAATAATACTCAAAGGTTTTATACTCTACTTAAGAAATGGTTACAACCAAATGCAGAATTTGAGACTACCTACTATTCAGAAAACTGAATTAATTTCTCAAAATAAACTAAATATTCAGTTGTTTCTCTGTGAAGAGTAATTTTCATTGACCTGTAAAAATTTCCTTTGCTCAAATATGTTTATTTCTTACTATTTTCTATACTTTAAGAAAACTTTTAAGAGAGTCACCAGGCAAAAAAATAACTCAATAAACAACAAGTACAACATCAACACACAAAACTTAGCATAAATGAAACCATGTGAGTAAAGATTGCAAAAAAACAAGGACAGTAAAGCTTTGCAAACGAATGCCAGATTTTTCTGGGATTGAGTTACAGCACAAAATGACCTCATTCCTTATATAGACCTTGTATTTTGGGTTAGGTTTCACGATGAAATGAATAAGAATTTTTTTCTCCTCATTATTTCTGTATCTCTTGCTGTAGAACTTCAAAGATCTACCTATCTAAATTAATTCAGAATTTTACATATTTGGGCTTTCTTCTATACTCAGTGAAACCAAAAACATCTGTGGATACAACAATGCCAAACATCCAAAAAGGCCTCCTATTTGAAAACCGTCTTTTGTATCGTATGTGAGGCATTTATAGAACCAGAGTGATCTGTGTACATTTGTAAATTTTATCTGTTTACTTTTCCAGTAACAGTTTTCTATTACTGATGTTTCCAAAGAAGGACCAATCTAAACTTGAGATGTTATATGGAAGTAAACTCACCAGGGAAAAATAAAGAATTTTATTGAAAAATAGAGTCCAGTTGCCCTTTGATTTGGGGAGAACAGTTGTCACCAGAAATGTACACTATCCAAAGATTCAAACTCCGCTAAGAGTCTTAGGAGTTACCTAAACTTTTAACAGAATGTTAACAAGGCCTTTCCAGAGACAGGCTGTTATCGTCAGTTAATGACATGCCCACATACTGTCTATTTCTTCTTTTAGGAGACATTCATTTTTATTGTCCTTAGAAAACGTGTTTCTCCCCTAAGTCTATGTTCGTACTTCTGTTACAGCATGTTTTTGTTAGGTGCTGACAAGTTGATTCTGACTCAATACAGCAGAATAAAACACAGCATAGTCCTGCACCAACCTCACAGTCAGTGCCATGCTTGAGTGCACTTCAGTAGTGCCATGCTTGAGTAGCCACTGTGTCATTCCATCTCATTGAGGGTCTTTCCCTTTTTGGCTGACCAAGCACGATGTTCCTCTCCAGGAATTCGTCCTTCATGATAATATGCCCAGAATGTGTTAGACAAAGTCTCATCATCCTCACTTCTAAGGATCATTCTGGTTGTACTTCTTCCAAAACAGATTTGTTAGTTTTTCTTTTTGGAAGAATGTGGTATATTCAGTGTTCTTTGCCAACACTGTAGTTCATAGGCATCAATCCTATTGTCCAGATTTTGGATGAATATGAAGTTATTGAAAATATCATTGCTTGGATCAGGTGTACCAAGTCGAGAAAGTGACACAGACATGGTAAAAATGCTATAGCATTGAATCTAATTTGCAATATACAGAGGAAACAACTTGCACTGGCCCTCAAAGGGAAAAGTTGGCAGCACACTAAATACTCATTGTGAATTAAAACAGATAAATATCATGTCCTTACATTAGTTCAGTTTTGATAACAATTGTGGTTTTCAAGTTTTATACAAAGGAACAATTAGAAAAAAAAAAAACTACCAGTGGGTGGAGAGGAAGAGAAAGGAGACTTTTTGGAGGATGAGACATGTATGGAGCAGAGAGGAATGGTGTGCTGTCACCGTGCAGGGAGAACAGTGGAAGCTGCATATAGGTGGGTATGAAAATTTATATGGGAATGTACATTTTCACTCAGTCATAATAAAAAAAACTACCAAATCCATTGCCATCACTTTGATTCTGACTCATGTGCCCCTATAAGACAGGGTAGAACTGCCTCATATGGATTCCAAAAAGTACTTGGTAGATTCAAACTCCTGATCTTTTTGTAAGCAACCAAAGTTCTTAACTGCTATAGCACCAGATCAAAAAAGTGCTCTGCTGATTTTGGAAGAAAGTGAATTGTTTCAGCTGTCCAGTGAACAACAGATGACTCAGAGTAATGCTTTTCTTTGTCCAGAACTCAGTTTTTACTAGACTCAATTCTGAGTTTTCAATAAAGTAAAATAAAAACCTGGAATTTTTCACACGTAAAGTGATGAACCTCATTAGGCTTTAATTTTTCATCACATTTAAAAGGTACTAGAATTATAAAACTGAGATCTCTCCTTATAGCCAAGTGCTTTGACATAGGTTGGGAATAAAATGATGGATTTTGTCAACATATGTAGAATTTAGACTAATTCCTAGGTGCTAGTCCTAATATTTATTCTTGGCCCAGTGGTATCCCTAGGTTTGATGCCACCCAGTGTTGTAACTTATGTGTCATTCCTGGGGTGGGCACAGACAGCTGACGAATGCCCCCACCCCATGGTCAGAGTGGCCCTGCCTCCATGCAAGACCCAGCCCTGTGCCTCACAGCCCCACCTCTCCAGGCCCAGGGCCTTGTGGCTCCCTTCAGCTATTCCCCTCTTTTGGCCAAGATGAAGAACCCCTTCTCCACCCAGTGGTGGGTGACAAGGCCCAGACCATGGCACCCTGATTGGTGGGTAATGGGGGTGACAGGGTGCTGTGCTAGGTGACAGGTTTCATTAACCCTAGTGACGTCACTGCTTTGGCGACCCCTTACCCTACAGCAAAAAACCTGCCAGTCACCAGTGATTGCCACCACAGCAGCAGATCCTTGGGAAATTTTTGTGTCATCCCTCTGATAGTGTCAGGGATTGTGGTTTGCACCAGTCCCCCAACCCTCCTAGTGATGCTGCTGTACTGGCCAGGTCTTGAGCAACAAGCTTAACTTCAATTTTTCTTCCTTTATTCTTCTTTTTTCCCTCTTTCATTTAGGTTTTTAACCTTGTTTATTCAAGTTCTTATCTGCTCAATGAGATAAAGGGCTGAAACTATGTGATTTGAGAAAATCTTTTCACTGGATTAACAAGTATGTACAATTTTGTTCCGAGAATTTCATAACTATTTTTGCTAATGGTAAATGAAAATATGATACGGTGGATTTCATTTACTTCTTTGGATGTTAGCATGAATGTCTGGATTTCAAAATGATGGCAATTAAGTTAAACATAAAAATTCAGTTTAAAATTTACTGTGGTGTGGTGGAAAGAACTTCTGATTTGGAGCAGTTCATCTAATTTCTTCAGACAAAATTTTCTTATATGTCAAGCGAAGTAGTAGTAACTCCTTCCAGTAAACCCCATAAAAGATCAAGAGAGAAAATAGTAACATAATTTTTAAAGTATAGTGTCTTTGTCACCTGGTACTGCTCCAACAGAAAATACCATGAGTGGAAGGCTCATGAAGAGAAATTTTTATTGTCACAGTCCAGTAAACCACAAATCCACTTACAGATTTTAAGTCCATTCAGCAAGAGAATTTTCCACACTTCAGTAGCCTGAGTCCAAATTCAAGGAGAGCATCTTGGCACAGGAACCTCAGGTCCAAAGGATGTGCCTGCTCTCGGTCATGCAGCTCTCTTGGTGGTGTCAGATTCCCAACTTCCTCTGCTCATTTCTCTCCCTTATATCACACAAACTTGTAGCTTCAGTCCTGTCTCACTAACACAACTGCAGCCTGTTCTCCATTATCAATATCACAGAGGCAAGATTCACAACATATGAGAGGAATGGCACCATATTGGGACTCCTAGTCAAATCAAATCAACGCATACATTTTTGGGACACAATTCAATCAATGACATAGTTTCCATAAAGTTGTAAAATACTATTTGTCCCATAAACTTTTAAGTTGGAAACAACATTCTGGTTCATATCTGTCATTTCATAAATAAGGAATATACAACATGAAAAGGTGAAAAGTCTTAAGAATATTATCTAGTCTGTTGCAGAGCCAGAATTATAACCCATTTGATTTGACCCCTACTATTTTTTTTTAAGGAACCCTGTTAGCATAGTGGTTAAGAACTGCTAACCAAAAGATCTGTGGTTCAAATCTACCAGCTTCTCATTAGAAACTCTGTAGGTCAGTTCTACTCTGTCCTATAGGGCCACTGTGAGTTGAAACCAACTTGATAGCACCTAACAACAGCAGCAATATTTTTTCTATAGACTTCTAATAGCCCCGAATTACAGAAGCTAGAGGAACTTAAGCTCTTAACTCTCTACATAATGCTTGAATATACTCTACAGGCTTTTGAAAAATTAACTTCCTGTTTGATCACTCCTATGGACGGAAAACTTACTTGGATTAACATCTAAGGAAACATTCTTTTGTGTTGTTATAACCAACTGTCATAGATTGAATTTTGTGTATATCAATTTTGTTGGGCCATGATTCCCAATATTGTGTGACTGTTCTCCTATTTTTTTATTGTAATTTTATATTAAAGAGGATTAGAGTGGGATTGTCACATCTTTACTAAGTCACATCCCTGATCCAATATAAAATGAGTTTTCCTGGGGTGTGGTCTGCACCACCTTTTATCACTCAAGAGATATAAGGAAAGAGAAGCAAGCAGAGAGCTTGGGATCTCACACCATCTAGAAAGCAGTGCTGGAAGTGTATTGCATTTCTTGGACCTAGGATCCCTGCATGGAGAAGCTCCTAGTCTGGGGGAAGATTGATGAGAAGACCTACAGAGAGAGAAAGACTTCCTCTGAAGCTGATTGTCTGAATTTGGACTTTTAGCCTACTTGACTGTGAAGAAATAAATTTCTCTTTGTTAAAGCCATCCACCTGTGGTGTTTCTGTTACAGCAGCGCTATGATACAAATCATTTACTTCTTCAACATTCTTCCCATATACAATTCAGTGACATTTACTTACACTTACGTTGTTTGACCACTGGAAATATTCTACTTTGTTTGGCAAATTTTTACATGGAGGTGGAAGTTACATCTTTTTAACTTGTACGTACCAGTTCTTTATTTCCAAGTCTGAACAAAATAAGTTCAGTTTCTCTTTCCATGACAAGCCTTGAAATATTTAAGGTAGATACTCTTTACCATCTCCTAGAAATCTTCCATTTCTTAGTCTAAACAGCTCAATTTCTTCTAGCTGTTCATTTAATTTGTATTTATTATTTCAAAGTAGTTCGTTCAGTAGTGTGTTCACAGTAGTATCAGATATTCTGCTGGATTCTGAGAATGTTAAGATAAATAAAACTCAGTCTTGTTCTCAAAGGGCTCTAGGTAGGGAGACAAAAAAAAAAAAAACCAAAAAATAAAAACCAAAAAACTAGCAACGCTTAAGTGTTGTGAGGGAAATAAACATAGAGCACTGGCAGGAATTAGTTACAATATGAGGTCAGTTGGCAATGTCAGAAAATTTTTAAAAAGCTGATGTGCCTCACCTGAGAAGTAAAATCAGAGAAGGAAGTGTGGAAAAACAAGAAAGATTTGGAAGAATTGCTTGTTGGTCAGTATGGTTGAAGGAAAGGATCTTTTGTGGGTACATAACAAGAGGTAACATTGGACAAGCAGGTGGAATCAGCCCACAATGAGCTTTCAAATTTCCTCACCTTTTTATTTTTTGGTAAGTGTGTCAAACTGTTTATTCCAGAATTGGATACTGAACTATGTTTGTGGAAACTCTTATTAATGCCAAGTAAGATTCTACTAATTTATTTATTTGTGTATTTTTAATCCTCTTGAATCATATTGATCTTACGCCACTGAAACATCAAATCTATTGCAAGGCACTTTGCTGCTAAGCCAAATCTTCCTCAATCCTGCTCTCACATAGATAGCTTTCTGTACCACTGTGTAGAATTTTACATTTATTTTGATTATATTCTTTCACATTAGATTCTACCTAGTGTTTCTGCCTGTCAGCATGCATTATTTCTTCCAGCTTTGCATTATCAATTGCTTCCTACATTGCCATGCTGCTTTTAATTTTGTTGGTTTCCAAATGTCCTTAATTTTTGCAAATGTTACTATAGAATTTTAATGCATAATATAATATTTTAACAATGATTTCAGCATGTCTCTTCAAATGTATGGGGAAAATTTATTTAAAACAATCACCAACTCTTAGAAGAAAGTAATTTACATTTGTTTGAAGTGTAAAAATTTTTGGCACACAGAGAAAATTAAGTAGTTATTTATGACAACTTGAACCATAATCTGAGACAAGACCAATGGCTGTATTATAGAATATAACTTCTAATTCCCATTCTAATAATAGCTCATGTATCTTATTTAATTTAAACTGCATCTCATTGATTTTATCATTGCTTGCCTTTTATTTAGCATATTTGACAATGTACAAACAAGCAAATGACTGCTTGATGTGTTCTCATGCTTCCATGGTTTATTAAGTGATTGTATGGACAAAATTAAGGGTTACCAGGGAAATGTTGATACTTGGAGCCATGCGACCATTTTCCATATCAACTGAGTAAACACTGTAAAATATGAAGTTCAGTTAGATATCGCTGTTGCTTCTTAAACTCCACTGTATGTCTTACAGCTCCCCTTGTATAGATGCTACCCAGAAAACAACTCTCCATCACCTTAGAAGGGAAATTTTCAGAGCTTTAAGTCCGCTGAAGAGTATCTAGCCTAACTCGCTCAACATATGGAGCACAATTGAGGGCTCCAAATGGTGAGAAAATGTGGTTAAGTTGTGGTTTGTCATACAGGTCAAGCAGTTCTCTTAACCCAAAGTTGTCCCATTTGATCAGCTTTAGATTTAGATCTTAGGAGGTCTGACAATTAAGTCCGTGAACTTAATTGTTCTCAAGCTGCACACCTCATTGCTTGAATATCACTGTGGTCATTTTCTAAGTACTCGACTTGGGAAGCTATACACCAATTCCAGTGCCTAGTCCACCCTTCAAAGCAATTTTGGAACTCTTTCTGGAATGGCCACTGCACACGGTGGCAAGGTGGCAAGTTCACAAACTTAATTGTATAGTTGTCTGTAAGGGAGTTTTAAACCAGTAAACAAATAACTGTATTGCAACACCCTACCTACTTATCTGATCTGGCCCCCCGTGACTTTTTTCTTTACCAGAAGGTAAAGGAAATATTTAAAGGAAGACATTTTGATGACATTCAGGACATCAAGGGTAATATTACAACAGCTCTGACAGCCATTCCATAAAAAGTGTTTCAAAATTGCTTTGAAGGGTGGACTAGGCACTAACATCAGTGCATAGCTTCCCAAGGGGAGTACTTTGAAAGTGACCGTAGTGATATTCAGCAATGAGTTATGTAGCAGTCTTTCTAAGATGAATTTGCAAACTTAATTGGCAGTATTTGTATATGTAGATGTTTGCAATTTATGGCTAGAAATGATTCTGGTCAAGCAATTTTACATTGAAGAATGCCAAGCTTAAAAATAAATACTGCCTTATGCTAATATCAGTGAACAGGGACTCTTGACACCAGGCTTCAGTTTGTACTTGTTGCATCTGCTTTTGCTTTGTATATCTTCTGGGAATTCTACTATATTGTGTCTCAAGAAAATAGATTTCTCATTTCCAGGAAAAGTTTTTAAATTTCCCCTTCAGTGATAAGAAAAGCTGACTTTGTTTCTGGGGAAGCCAGACACCCTCCCTCAATTCAAATTCAATTTAGGTTAAAGAAAGTCCCAAGTACTCCTTGCCAAAGCCAACCTTTTGTGTGGGGTAGCACTGCAATTGATGGCTTGTTTACCAGCTTTGGCATGGGGATTGATTTATTAGTGACCTGTGCTCCCACTGCCTCGCTATGGAGCCTTATAATACCATCCCAACTTCCCCTTTGCCACTGGCTTGTAAAAGCTTACAGTTAACAGAACCCTTTTATCTCCTTCATATCAGAAAAAGGTTGAAAGATTATCAGTTCTTGGCATAATTATGTCTAATAGGCAAGACTATTCTTGGAGTGGCAAAAATAAATACCCTTTACTGGGCATGTATTATGTGCAAGCCCTTAAATGCATTGCCTCATTTATCTTCACAATAGTCCTATGACTCCTACCCAATGGTGACTCATAGTGACTCTGCGAGGTACTATTTTTATCCCCTTTGTAAGGGATGAGAAAAGAGATTCAGACAGGATAAGTAATTTGCTCAAGAATATACTGTTTTTAAGTGGTGGAGATGAGATATTGACAAAATTTGAAGCTCTTTCTATGAAATATTTATTTGTTATGAGTTTGGGGAGATAAATCAGTAAACAGCCTCATAAGTCTTTTGAGTAACATACATAATAGAAAGGGAACATGTTTTTGAATCAAAGAGATACTGATTTGAACCCCAGCTTTACCAGTTCCTAGCTGTGGTGAACTTGCATAAGTCATTTAACTTTCATGAGTGTTATTTTCCTTATATGTAAACTTGAAACAAAAACACTTACTTCATATGTTGCTATGAGGATTAAACAAGATAACAAATGTCAAGTGCTTGGAAAATAAAAGATACTAAATTCATGGTAACTGCCAGGATTACATCTGTGATATTGTTATTACTAGAATCCTGTCAGACTGGGAAATAGAAGAAGTATTAAGATGAAGACAATACTTCTATATGTTACTGTCTTAAGCTCCTTACCTTTGCCTGTAAACCTCTGTGGCAAAAGGTCGACAGTTCAAACTCACCAGGTGCTCCTTGGAAACTCTATGGCACAGTTCTACTCTGTCCTTTAGGGTTGCATTGGCATCTACTTGACCGTAGTGGGCTCTTGAGGGGGATAAGTCAGAAACTGACTTGACAGCAACATTTTGTTCTAACCCTTGGCCTAGTGTTGATTCTGCATAGAGGAAGACTTAACAGAAGTTTTACAGAATGCCAGTAAACTTTTCTATTCTGAGAAAGTACTCTTTCAGGTATAGAAATTTAGGGGTATTTAAACTGTTTCAAGAAATATTAAGTCCTACCATAAGTATGGCATTGTAAGACATAAAAAGAGGCATACAATCTAGAAATAGATAACAATCATCAAGCAATTTATGTCATCCCATTTTATACTGTTAATTCGCTCAACAGTTATTTAATGAATAAAGATAGTGTTCCAGATACTGAGCTAATATACACTGTGACTGAGATAGAGAAAAAAAAAACAAATGGACTGCTGTTGAACTGATTCAGACTCACAGCAACCCGATAGGCAGAGTAGAACTGCCAGAAGAGCCTGAAATAAGTCATATATGTGAGATTTTCACCCTTACTTCCATGGAACCCTATGTTCTACTTGGAAAGTAAAAAATTTCTTTAAAATGCCCATGCATGGGACAATGAGAAATCAGAAAAGGGAGTGATGACTCTGGCTGAAACCGAGCGCAGGAGGAAGCGCTTTAATTGCATCCTCCTGATTTGGAGAGAAGAGAGGGAAAGGAGTAAATAACTCCCTCCTATGCGAGGGCACTTGGCTTTTTGGATGCTTTGTATCCCTTACTTAATTTATTTTCCCAGTTTGAAGCACAATATAGCTTAGTCGATGTTCTGGAGTCAGATTGTCTGGGTTTAAATCCTGGCTCAGCCACTTCCTATTATCCATTACTTGTTCATTCTGTGATTTGGTGTATTTGTATGCAAATGGGAATAACAGCTCCTAGGGTTTTTGCAAGATTAAATGAGATAAATGAACATAAAGCATCACAGTATCTGACACATATTGAATGTACAACAAATGTGAGCTGTTGATATTATTAACCAGCCTTTGATACCAATTCTGGTGACACATTTAATCTTTTGGTCCCCTTACAGTAACATATTCATGGATTTTGTAATTTAAAGCAGAATGATAAAAATGTAACAGCAGGGATGCAAACTGAGTTCAGAGACGGAAGTACTTTTCTGTTCTCTCAACAAGACAGCTATGAGGCAATGGCAAGAGTCATATGGAGCCTACCTCGTATCTTCATTTGAAACTCAATTTAACTACACACCTGGCACTCAGAATGTGCTCAGTAAATTTTTGGCTGAGTGATTTTATCAACAAATAAACTTTAAGATTTATTTTATTATTTCCTGCTGAAGGAAAATGATGTTTTAAATTCCCTGTCCTCTGATCAGAGTTATGCTTCCCTGAAGTGATTCTTCTAATCTGCAAAAGATAATATCATTTCACATTCATTCAAGAATCATATTTCAGCAAACCTGTTAAAAAGGAAAATGAAAGTATAAAATGAAGTTGCCTAATTTGAATTTTCTACCTTTCCATGTATAATGAGATACACAAGCAATGGAACGTCTTTATACTTTGAGGATTAAATTGTCCTTGGCTGAATCCATAGTCTATTTTTTTTTTAACTCTATAAGGGCTCTTTTTCTTTTATTTTTAAGTGTGCTTATATGACAGTTTACAATCCAAGTCAGTTTCTTATAGAAAAACTTATGCACACATTGTTATGTGACCCTAGTTGCTCTCTCAACACTGACAGCAAACTCATTCTCTTCACCCTGTATTTTCTGTGTCCATTGAGACAGTTCCTGTCCTCCTTGCCGTCTCATCTCTCTGCTGGCTGGGAGCTGCCCAGATTGCCTCCTGTATCTACTTAGTCCAAGAAGCACATTTCACCAGTATCATTTTATGTCTTACAGACAAGTTAATTCTTTGCCTGGTTGAGTCTGGTATGGTTTTAGATGTAGGCTAACAGAGAATCTGGGGACCATGTTTCTGGGAATTTCCAGTCTGTTAGACCATCAAGTTTTATCTTTTACTAGAGTTCTGCATCCCTCATTTCTCCATCTCCATTAGGTGTTCTTTGCTGAATTCTCCATCAGCATTGGTGGTAGCCAGGTACCATCTAGGTCTTTTGGTCTCAGGCTTACAGAGTCTCTATGTGGTCCTTTCTATGTCCTGGGTTTATATTTTCCTTGTGTCTTCATAGTTCTTCATTGTCTTTTCCTTCTTAGATGGCTGCTTGCTAGCTTTCAGGATTCCAGATGCCACTCACCAAAGTGGCACGCATAATTTTTTTCCAAATATTTTATTTGTCTTTAAGCAGAAGTCTACAATCCAAATCAATTTCACAAGTGAAACCACCACCGACCACTACTATGTAACTCTAACTGTTCTCTCCACGCCCCCATGACAGTGCACTCCCTCTTTCTACTCTGTACTTCCCGTATCCATTCAACCAACCCTTATCCTCCTCTACCTTCTCATCTCACCTTTGGACCAGACCTGCTCAGACAGGCTTATATATATATTTAAGCCAAGACACATATTCTTTGCCAGCGTCACTCTATGTTTTACGCTCCATTCCAGTCTTTGCCTGAAGAGTTGACTTTGGTACTAGTTTTAGCTGTGAGCCAACAGACAGTCCTGGGGCCATGTTCTCAGGAGATCCTCCAAGCTGATAGATCATCAAGTATGGTCTTTTAATAGAGTTCTAGTTCTGCACACCCATTTTTCTCCTGCTGCATCAAGGATTTTATGTTGTATTCCCTGTCAAGGCAGTCACTGGTGGTGGCATCATCTAGTTCTTCTGGTCTTCTGCTGATGTAATCTGGATCATATTGTACCTTGTGTCTGCTGGGCTCATATTTTTCCACGTCTTTGATGTCCCTCATTCTCCTCTGATCCAGGTGGACTGGGAACAAATGATGCTACTTAGATGGCAGCTTGCTAGATTTCAAGACGCCAGATGGCACTCACCAAAGTGGTATGCAGAACATTTTCTTTAAAAAAATTAGTTAAGTGAATTAGCCTAGATGTCCCCTGAAACTGGTATCCCCAGACCCCTGTCCTGCTACTCTGTCTTTCAAAATGTTGGGTAATACTTAGAATACCTTTTAGTTTTCAGTGTAGTCCAGTTGTTCTAACCTCTCTTCTACTGTGTACTGTCAATCCCTTCACCTGACCCAATTCCTATCTACTATTTCATCTACCAATACCCCCCTCTCTCTCCCCACCCTTGTAACCATCAAAGATTATTTTCTTCTGTGCTTAAACCTTTTCTTAAATTCTTATAATAGTGGCTGCATACAGTATTTGTTCTTTTGCAACTGACCAATTTCTCTCAGTGTAATGTCTTTCAGATTACTCCATGTTATGAGATGTTTCCTAAGATCATTGTTGTTCTTTATCATTGCATAGTATTGCATTGTGTGAATATACCATAGTTTGCTTATCCATTCATCTGTTGATGGGCACCTGGGTTGTTTCCATCTTTTTGCTATTGTGAACAATGCTGCAGAAAACACTGGTGTGCATATATCTGTTTTTGTGACAGCCATTATTTCTCTAGGCTATATTTGAAGAAGTGGGATTGCTGAATAATATGGTTTTTGCTTTTTAAGAAAGTGCAAAATCTATTTCCCAAGGGGTTATACCATGTTACATTCCCACCAGCAGTGTGGACAGTGTAGAAGAGCTCTAGTCTCTCCACAACCTCTCCAACATTCTTTTTGTGTTTTTTGGATTAATGCCAGCTTTGTTGGGGTGAGATGGTATGTCACTGTAGTTTTGATATGACTATCTCTAATGGCTAATAATTGTGAGCATTACCTCATGTATCTGCTAGCATCCTGGATGTCTTCTTTGGTGAAGTGTCTGCTCATATTCTTTTCTCATTTTTTAATTGGGTTATTTGTCTTTTTCTTGTTGAGGTTTTGTATATCTTTTAGATTATGGAGATTAGGTGCCATTTGGATTCATGGTAGCCAAAAATTTCTTCACATTCTGTAGGAAGTCTTTTAGCTCCTGATGAAGCCTTTGAAAGAGCATAAAAATTTGATTTTTGGGAGCTTCCAGTTATTTGTATTCTCTTCTGTTGTTTGTGTGTTGTCAGTAATATTCTATAGTGTGTTTTTGCCATATATTAGGGCTCCCAGGGTTGTCTCTATTTATTCTTCTATGATTTTTTTTTTTTGGATTTTATATTTAGGTATTTGATCCATAGATGCACAGTGAATTAGTTTTATTGCATGGTAGGACATATGAGTCTTGTTTCATTTTTTGTAGATAGATAATACAGTTATGCCAACACTATTTCTCTTTGTTAGAGACTGTCTTTTCTTGAGTTTACTTACTTTGGACCTTTGTTAATTTCAGCTGCTCGTAGGGGGTGATGTTATATTTGGATACTCAATTGTATTTCATTGATCTATGTATTTCTTTTTGTACCAGTACCAGGGTGTTTTTACTATTATGGGAGGTTCTTAAGGTGGTAGAGTAAGGCCTCTCACTTTGTTTTTCTTCTTCTTCAGTGATGCTTTACTCATGTGGAGTTTCTTCCCTTTCCATATGAAGTTCGTGAATTGTTTCTGTATCTCATTAAAAAGTGCCGTTGGAATTTGTATTGGAGTTGTATTGTATGTATAGATCACTTTGGGTAGACTAGACACTTTCATGATGTTAAGTCTTCCTATCCATGAGCAAGGCAGGTTTCTCCACTTACGTAAGTCTCTTTTGGCTTCTTGCAGTAGAGTCTTGTAATTTTCTTTGTACAGGTCTTTTACATCTCTGGTTGGATTTATTTCTAGGTATTTTATCTTCTTGGGTACTATCATAAATGGTATTGATTTGGTGATTACCTCTTTAGTGGTCTCTTTGTTGATCTAAAGGAATCCATCTGATTTATGTATGTTTGTTTGTTTCCTGATACTTTGCTGCACTCATTAGTTCCAGTAGTCTGCCCCCATGGGATTCTCTACAGTTTTCTGTGTATAAGATCATATCGTCTGCAAATAAAGATATTTTTACTTCTTCCTTACCAGTTTTGATGCTCATTATTTCTTCACCTTGCCTAATTGCTCTGTCTGAAACCTCTAGGACAGTGATGAATAAGAGCGGTAACAATGGGCACCCTTGTCTGGTTCATGTTCTCCAGCAGAATACTTTCAGACTCTGTACAGTTAGGGTGATGTTGGTTATTGGCTTTGCATAGATGGCCCTTATTGTGTTAAGAAATTACCCTTCTATTCCCACTTTGCTGAGAGTTTTTAACACGAAAGAGTGTTGGACTTTGTCACATGCATTTTCTTCATCAATTGATAAAAAAGTGGTTCTTGTCTTTTGTTTTATTTGTATTGTTGGTTAATTGATTGTTTTCCCCATGTTGAATCATCTCTGCATCTCTATCATCTCTGCATCTCTGATATGAATCACACTTGGTCATGGCAAATTATTTTTTTGATCTGCTGTAGAATTCTATTGGCTAGAATTTTGTTGAGGATTTTTGCATCTCAGTTCATGAGATATTGATCTGTAATTTTCTTTTGTGCTGTCTCTGCCTGATTTTGTTATCAGGGCTATCCTGGCTTCATAGAAAGAATTTTGTAGTATTCCATGCTTTTCTATGTTCTGGAATACCTTTAGTAGTAGTGGTGTTAACTCTTCTCTAAAAGTTTGTCAGAATTCACCGGTGAAGCTGTCCAGGACAGGGCTTCCTATTCATTTGGCAGTTTTTAAATTACTTTTTCATCTTTTCTTTTGCGATGAGTTTATTTAGTTGTTCTACTTGTGTTTGTGCTGGTTTTGGTAGGTGATGTTTCTAGAAATCTGTCCATTTCCTCTAGGTTTTCAAATTTATTACAGTGCAATTTTCATACTATTCTGCTATGATTCTTTCAATTTCAGTTGGATCTGTTGTTATGTATCACCTATCTCATTTCTTGTTTGAGTTATTTACTTCCTTTCCTGTTTTCCTTTTGTCAGTTTGGCCAATAATTTATTAATTTTGTTTATCTTTTCTGAAAACCAGTTTTTGGTCTTGTTAACGCTTTCAGTCATTTTTCTATTCTTTAATTCATTTACTAGTGCTCTAATTTTTTATTATTTGCTTTCTTCTGGTTGCCAAGGATTTCTTTTGCTTCTCTCTTTGTTTAGGTAATAAATTTAATTCTTTTATTTGGGCCCTTTTTTCTTTTTGGATGTGTGCATTTATTGAGATAAATTGACCTCTGAACACTTCTTGTTCTGTGTCCCATAGGTTCTCGTAGGATGTGTTTTCATTCTCACTTGAATTTCTTTATTCCATCCTTGGTTTCTTCTATACCCAGTCATTATTGAGCAAGCTATTGTTTGATTCCCATGTGTTTGATTTTTTTCCTTCCTTTTTCTGTTGTTGATTTCTACTTTTATACTTTTATGGTCTGAGAAGATGCTTTGTGATACTTCAGTACTTTGAGGTTTGTTAGGGATTGCTTTGTGCCCTAACATGCTATCCTTCGCTGAGATTGGTATGCTGAATATTCCTACTGTTATTGTGGAGCTGTCTATTTCTGTTTTCAACGCAGTTAATGCTTGTTTTATGTATTTTGAGCTCTGTAGTTATGTGCATAGATGTTTAATATGGTTATGGTCTCCTGGAGTGTTGAGCCTATAAAAATTATAGAACGTCCTTCCTTATCCAGTGTGGTGGATTTTACTTTAAAGTCTGTTTTATCAGAGATTCATGTGGCCAAACCCACTCTCTGATGAATGTTGTTAGCTTCCTATTTTTTTTTCTATTCTTTGAGTTTTGGTTTGTTTGTTTCTTTGAGTCTAAGGTGTGTCTCCTGTAGGCAGCTTATAGATGGGTTATGTTTTTTTTATCCAATCTGCCAGTTCCCATTTCTTTTTTGCTGCAATTAGTCCATTTACATTCAGCATGGCTATTTATAGGTAGGAACTTAGTGCTGTCATTTTGACATCTTGTTTTTTGTGTTACAATTACTCTGTTCCTTTTAATTTTCACTTCTGTGTATTTTTTCTACATGTGGTTTTGTTTCATCTTTTTCAGTGTTGGTGGATTTGTATTAACTGAAACTTCATATTTTTCTTGATTTTTATTTAGATGCATAGGATTGATAGTTTCCTTTGTGGGTACCTGAATATTGATCCCTAATTTTCTGAATTTAACCCTGTCTTTAATTTCTTTATATTTGCCTTGACTTCTTCTCCGTGTGAAAGATCTATGACTACATTATCCTTTGGGTGTCTTTTTTTGTTTGTTTTAAAGTTTACATAATGATATCTCTTCTTCCCTATTTTCAGTGTTTTCCCTATGATTTATTCTTGTGATTTCCCTGTTTGGGTTGATAACCAATTATTCCGTTCTGCATTGTGGTCTTGAATTATGACCTGGTGTTAATGGTTTTCTAATCCTTTATTATTTCCTATAATTTTGGATTGTTTTTTGCAAATTCTCTACATTTCTGTTCATCTGGAAATGTTCTAATTTGACCACCATATTTGAGAGACAGTTTTTTGGGGGGGATATATAATTCTTGATTGGCAATTGTTTTCCTTCAGGTGTCTTTATGTCATTCCAGTGCCTTTTTGCCTGCATCCTCTCTGCTGAGTAGTCTGAGCTTAGTCTAGTAGACTCTACATTGTAGGTTATTTTTTTATTTATCTCTACTCATGTTTAAAAGCATCTCTTTATCATTAGTTCTGACAAGTTTGATTATAATATGCTTTGGTGCCTTTCTTTTGAGGTCTGTCTTGTGTGGAGTTTGATGACCATCTTGGATAAGTATCTTATTATCTTTTATGGTATCAGGGAAGTGTTCTGTCAAGAAATCTTTGACAATTCTGTCTGTATTTTCCATTATATCCCCCTGTTCTGGTACTCCAGCCTCTTTGAGGTTATTCCTTTACATAGAGTCCCATATAATTTTTACTGTTTCTTGATTTTTTTTTAAATTCTTTTATCTGATTTTTTCTCAAATACTAAGTCTAACAATTATGTTCATGAACTCATCCTAGAAATTAATGACTATCACTATGGTCACCTTCAAAGTACTCCCCTTGGGAAGCTATGCTCTGATGCCAGTGCCTAGTCTACCCTTCAAAGCAATTTTGGAACTCTTTTTCCAGAATGGCCATCAGAGTTGTTGTATTACACTTTATGTCCTGAATGTCATTAAAATGTATCCCTTTCAATATCTTTATCTTCTGGTAAAGAAAAAAGTCATTGAGGCCAGATCAGGTAAGTAGGTGGGGTGGTCCAATGCAGTTATTTCTTTGCTGGCTAAAAACTCCCTCACAAACAGTGCAGTGTGAGTTGGTGCATTGTTGTGATGCAAGAGCCATGAATTGATGAAAAGTTCAGGTCATTTTGTTTAACTTTTTTGCTCACACTTTTCAATACTTCCAAATAGTAGACTTAGTTTACTGTTTGTCCAGTTGGTACAAATTCATAATGAACAATCCCTCCGATATCAAAAAAGGTTAGCAACATCATTGCAACTCTTGATTTGAACTGATGGAACCTTTTTGGTCATGGAGAATTGGTTCACTTTCATTGTGCACTTTGATGCTTTGTTTCAGGGTAGTGATGGTGCACTCATGTTTCATCAAAAGTGATAACATGGCCCAAAATATTGTCTTGCCTCTCCAAAAAGTCTTGGCAAACTTTGACTCCTTTGCTTTTGTTTGTTGGTGCGCTCATTTGGGACAGTTTTACACACACATTCCTCAAGCCAAGATTTTCAGTTAAGATTTCCTTCTCTATCAATGTTTACTTGGTCTTCTATGCTTTTCTCAGTCAACTGGTGATCTTGATGCACAATTTGATGAATTTTTGCAATGTTTTCATCAGTTCTGCTCATTACTGGCCGCCTTGATCTCTCTTCATTAGTGACGCTTTCTCTCCTCTAAAAAAAAAGTTTAATCCATTTGTACAGTGCCTTTTTCATCATGGCAATATCCCCATAAACTTGGAGTAACATGCCCCTGATTTCACTTCCACTCTTGCCAAGTTTAACAAGAAATTTAATGTTTGTTTGTTGCTTTAATTCAAGCTCTGCCATTCTAAGGATGACACACAAAAACGTTCAGCAACAATAATGAATGCCACTCAGCAAGACACTGCCACATGTTGACAGGAACACAGGTGTGAGACATTGATATACCAAGGTTACAATACCTTACTGAGTTTTTCAGTGCTACCAATGGAAGCACATGGTGGAAAGTTCGCAAACTTAATCGGCAGACCTTGTATGTTGATGTCATGTATTTTATCTTCAGTCTCATGAATTCACCCTTCCATTGCCTCAATTCTGTTCCTCTGACTTTCTATTGCATTGTCTAATTTTGTAGTTTACTTACTAATTTTCTGAATTTCTACTTCATGTCTCTGTATGCTGTTTTGCAGTCAATTCAGTTTGTCATTATATAAACTCTACTGTATTTTGCTCCATCTCCTTCCTCATCTCTTGAAGAATTCTAAATGATAATCTTTTGTATTCTACCTCTGATAATTCCAGGATGTTATCGTCCTCTGGAAAATTTGATTCTTTATTCTCGGAGCCAGTTTAAGTTCTTTGATATGGACTGCTGTTTCTGAGCCATCAATTAATTGTGTTTATTTATGTAAGTCCATAGGGTCACTATGAGTCAGAATTGACTCAATGGTAGTGTTTTTTTTTTTTTTTTGTACTGTATTCCAGCTTCTGGTTTGGAAATGTAAAGTTTGCTTTTCTTATATGGTTTCAGCTCAGGTGTCTAAGTAGTCAGTCCAAAAGTGTGTAGTATAGACTCTTGCCTACTATCCTAGTTGGACAGAGGTGATTGGTATAGGAACAGGTGTCTGGCTGCTGAGAAAGGCAGAAGGTTAACTGCTGTTTCTGAGTGTCTTTGAGGATGGTGTATCCCCTTAAGTACTAATCTAGGTGAAGGAACAATTTCTTCCCTGATTTTCCAGTTTAAGAGAGTCAGCAGAATTTTTTTTCCCACTTTCCAAGTTTATTAAGTTGTTTCCCCTCTGAATCTCAGTGAATGCTACAGGACAGGCTTAAGGAGTCCCAATTCCAGCTCAGTTAATGACATTAGATTTCAGATCTGGGTGTGGGACAGAAAAGAGAGGGAGAGAATCACTCAAAGAAGGCTTGTTGTGTCCTACTTCTGGCTCAGTTAATGTTGTCAGACTACAGAGCCACTTGTAGTGAATGGCTCAGGGTGGGCTTGAAGAGCCCTAGTTCTGGATCAGTTAATGAGATGAGACTCTAGCACTGAGTGCAATTCAGAGAAAAGAGAGGGGGAATGCCAGGAGAAGAGAGACAGACCCATTTCACAGAAAAGATTCAGATTCACACATCACAAGCTATGTGCAAAGACTTAGCTTTTGGCGATCTGATGCTGTTTCTCACTGGTTCTGGAGGAGCAAGCAGATTCTCCAGACAATTACCCCTGAGGAGGGGGTGCCCATGACCCTCCACACTTGGCCCACCTTGCAGTGGCTCCAGCTGTTTCCCAGCCAGTCAGTTCTGTGGAGTGCTATGGGGTTCTGGCACTATTCTCCCTTCTCCATTGCTCATTCTAATTTCTCAACTTTTTCTTTAATGTTACGGGCTCCTATGGTGTCATATGTACTGGATTCATTTGTTCTTTTGGGTCTTTGTTGTTAGAGGGGTCACAGGAAGCACCTGTTTACTCCATTAGCTTGGTCTTGCCTTCTGGAACATTTTCTCTTATTATTTTTTATTTTGATTAAGTAAAAGTATACAATCCAAATCAATTTTACATGCCCGCCTGTCTTATTCAGCTAGTGCTGCTCCAACAGAAATATCACAGAGTAGATGGCTAAAACAAAGGAAGGTTTATTCTTACATAGTCCAGTAGGCTACAAGTCTGAATTCAGGATGTCTGTTCCACAGGAAGGCATTTCCCCTCGTAGAGTCTGGAGGAAAGTCCTTGTGTTCATATCAGTCTTTGTTTAGGGAGCATTTTGGCACAGGTACGTGAGGTCTGAAGGACATGGTCTACTCCTGGTGCTGCTTTGTCGATGGTGTGAAGTTCCCCCTTTATAGCTCAAGAGACTGCCTCAAGGCACAAAACAAACTTACACATTGAATCTTGCTCTACCAACACAACTGCTGCCCATCCATCCTCATTAATATCATAGAGACAGGAATCCCAATGTTGAGGAACATAACATAATACCAGGAATTATGGCACAGCCAAATTGTTACAGATTTTTTAGGGAATACATTCAATCCACAACACCGCCTATATGTAACTCGATCTACTCTTCTTACCATGTGACAGCACATTCCTCCTTTTCAATGTATACTAGTATTCCCTTAATGAGCACCTGTCCCCTCCTCTCCACCCTCTTGTCTCCCATTTAGAAAGAAACCAGTAGGACAACCTCCTGCAAATGTATAAAACCATGAAGTACACACACCATATGCTCACACTGTGTTCCTGAGTCCAGTCCATACTTGTCTGAAGAGATGACCTCAGTACTGGTTTCAGGTCAGGAACAGCAGCAAGTCTGGTAGCCATGTTCCAGAGGGGACCCTCCACGCTGTCGGACCATCAGTTCTGCTCTTTTAGTAGAGTTCTTGAACTGCACATCTCTTTTTCTCATGTTTCTTCAGCGACTCTACATTGTGTCCCCCATCACAGCTGCTTTTGGTGGTGGCCAAGCACCATCTGGTTCTTCTGGTCTCATGCTGATGCAGTCTGAGATTTATATGAGTCCTTCTGCCTCCTGGGCTCATTTCTCCTTGTGTATTTGATGTTCTCAGCCATCACCTGCTCCAGATGTGTTGGAACAATTTGATGTTCCTCAGATGGCCGCTTACCAGCTTTTAAGACCACAGATGCCACTCATCAATTTGGGGTGCAAAAGATTCTCTTAGCAAAAGGCTAGTTATGCCAGTTGGCCTTGATGTCCCCTGAAAACATGGTTCCCAATCCACTGTCCCTCCTACTCTATCCTTTGAAATATCGGACTGAGTTTGTGGTGCGTATTGGTTTCAGTTTATGGTATAGTCCATTTATGCTGATCTGTTCTCTACTGAGTGCTGTCATCCCCTTTAACTAACCAAATTCTAATCTATGAATATCCCTCTCCCTCTCTCTCCACCCTTGTAGCCATAAAAGAGTCTTTTCTTCTATACATAGGTCCATTTTTAAGTCCTTATAACAGAGGTTCTCATACAGTACTTGCCCTTCCACAGTTGACTGATTTCACTAAGCGTGTCTCCTAGTTGAAACCAGGTTATGAGATGCTTCCTAAAATCATTGTTCTTTATCATTGCATAGTGTTCCATTATGTATATGTTCCAGAGTTTGTTTATCCATTCATCTGTTGATGGGGACCTAAGTTGATACTATCTTTTTGGCTATTGTGGACAGTGCTGCAATAAACTTTCATGTGCATGTATCTGTTTGTGTGACCATCTTTTTCTGTACAATATACTCCAGGCAGTGGGATTGCAGGATCATGCGGTATTTCTATTTCTAGTTTTTTAAGGAAGCACCAAATTGCTTTCCAAAGAGGCTGTACTGTTTTGCATTCCCACCAGCAGTGTAGAAGAGTTCCATTCTCTCCACAGCCTCTCCAGCATTTGTTGTTTGTGTTTTTTAGATTATTGCCAACCTCGTTGGGGTACAATGGTGTCTCATTGTAGTTTTGATTTGGATTTCTCTAATACCTAATGATTGTGAGCATTTGTGCATGTGTCTTTTGGCTGCCTGGATGTCTTCTTTGGTGAAGTGTGTGTCCATCTCCTTTCACCATTGCTTAATTGGGTTATTTACCTTTTTTCGGTTCATATTTCACCGTACCTTGTAGATTATGGTAATCAGATGTGACATGTAGTTGCCAAGTATTTTTTCCCATTCTGTAGGTAGTCTTTCAAATCTCTTGATAAAGTCTTTGGCTGAACATAGTGTTTGATTTTTTAATAGTTACCATTTACCTATTTTCTGTTGTCTGTGCATTGCTGGTCAGCTTTTGCAGTCTGTCTAAGCCATGCATTAGAACTTCCACTATTGTCCCTATTTTTTCTTCCACAATCATTATCTTTCTAGGTTTGACATTTAAGTCTTAGATACATTTTGATTTAGTTTTTGTGTAAGGTGTGAGATATGGATCATGTTTCAGTTTTTTGCAGACTGATATTCAATTTTGCCAACACAATTTGTTAAAGGTTTTCCTTGGCTAATTCTTCTCAGAATTAGACTTCCAAGTCCTTCTTCCTAGTCTGCCTTAGTCTACAAGCTCCGCTGAAACCTGTCTACCGTGGGTGACCTGCTGGTATATAAATACCAGTGGTACAGCTTCCAGCATCACAGCAACAAGCAAGCCTCCACTGAAAGACAAGTGCATGGTGCTCACTCTATCTTTACTCTCCTTACCTGATGCTGTTATCTGCCTTAGCTGATCCTGTTACCCTCGCTACTTGATGCTGTTATCCTCTTTACCTGATATTGTTATCCTCTTTGCCTGATGCTGCTATCTCCCTTACCTGATGATGTTAGCCTCTTTATCTGATGGTACCTGGCCAACTGACTGGAGGAGATCTATATTTATGTCCATCTCAAAGAAAGGAAATCCAACTGAATGCAGAAATTACTGAACAATATCATTAAGATCCCCCAGGTAAAATTTTGGTCAAGGTCATTCAAAAGTGACTGCAACAGTATATTGACAAGAACTGACAGAAATTCAAGCTGGATTCAGAAGTGGATGTGGAACCAGGGATACCATTGCTGATGTCAGATGGATCTTGGATGAAAGCGGAGAATACCAGAAAGATGTTTACCTGTGGTCCATTGACTATGTAGAGGCATTCGACTGCGTGGATCATAATAAATTATGTCTAACATTGTGGAGAATGGGAATTACAGAACACTTAATTGTGCTCCTAAGGTATCTGTATATGGATCAAGCAGCAATCGTGTGAACAGAGTAAGGGGACACTGCATGAGATTATGTAAAGAAGAACAAAGCATCAGGATTGGAGGATGACTCATTAACAACCTGCATTATGCAGATGACACCACCTTGCTTGCTGGACTTGAAGAAGACTTGAAACACTTAATGATGAAGTTCAAGGACCACAGCCTTCAGTATGGATTGCACCACAAAATCAAGAAAACAAAAATCCTCACAACTGCAAGTAAGCAGCACTGTCATAAATGGACAAAGAATTGAAGATGTCAATGATTTCATTTTACTTGAGTCCCACAATCAACCACCATGGAAGCAGTGGTCAAGAAATCAAAAGAAACATTGCATTAGGAAAATCTGCTACAAAGGATCTCTTTAGAGTATTGAAAAGTAAACATGTCACCTTGAAGATTAAAGTGTGCTGACCCAAGCCGTAGTATTTTCAATTACATCGTATGTATGCAGAAGCTGGACGATAAACAAAGACAACAGAAGAATTGATGTCTTTGAGTTGTGGTGTTGGAGAAGAATGTTGAATGTACCATGGACCTCCAGAAGAACACAGATCAGTTCTGGAAATAGTACAACCAGAGTGCTCCTTGGAAGAAAAGATGGAAAGACTGTATCTTACATACTTTGAACATGTTGTCAGGAAGGATCACACCCTGGAGAAGGACATCATGCCTGGGGGACTGGAGGGTCAGCGAAAAAGAGGAAGATCCTCGATGAAATGGATTGACACAGTGGCTGTGACAATGGGCTTAAGCATAAAAATGATTATGGACATGATGCAAGACCGGGCAGTGTTTTATACTATTGTTCATAGGGTTGCTATGAGTCAGAACCAACTTGAGGCACCTAACAACAACAACAACATTTGTTAAAGAGACTCTTTTTATCCCAGTTTACAACTTTCGGCCTTTATCTAATGTGAACTATAAATAAGATGGTTATATTTTGGGTATCTCTATTCTTTTCCATTGGTCTACATGTCTCTTTTTTGTACCAGTACCAGGCTCTTTTGACTACCGTGGCAGTGAAGTGGGTTCTAAGGTCATTGTTTCAGTCAGCTAGCACTGCTCTAACAGAAGTACCACAGAGTGGATGGTTTTAACAAAGGAAAGTTTATTCTTACACAGTCAGGTAGGTTACAAGTACAAATTCAAGATGTCTACTCCAGGGGAAGGCTTTCCTCTTTGTTGGCTCTGGAGGAAAATCTGGTATTGCATCAATCTTTGTTCAGGTACCATCTTGGCGCAGGAATCTCAGATCTGAAGGACATGCTCTTTTCCTGGTCCTGCTTTCTTGATGGTGTGAGGTTCCCGATACCCTGCTTGCTTCCTTTTCCTTTACTCTCTTGTAGGATGAAAGAGTTAAGGGTGATACAAGCCATACTCCATGGAAACTCCTTTACAGTGGAGCAGGGAATGATCTTATAAAGGAATTTACAGTCCCACCCTAATCCTCTAAGATGCAGCACAGGAAAGTCACAAAATGGAGGACAATTCACTAAATATTGGTAATCATGGCTCAGGCACATGGCTACACGTATTTTTGGGGGAACAGAATTCAATTCATAACAGTCAGGTAGTGTGAGGCCTCCCAATGTGTTCCTCTTCTTCAACAGTGCTTTAATCATCTGGGGTTTCTTCCATTTCCAAACAAATTTGATTAGTTTTTCCATCTTGTTAAAACAATGACACTGGAATTTGTATTGGGATTGCATTGTATATGTAGATCACTTTGGGTAAAACAGATATTTTCACAATGTTAAATCTTCCTATCCATGAGCAAGGTACATTTCTCCACCTATGTAAGTCTCTTTTGGTTTTTTGAGAAGGATCTTGTGATTTTCTCTATATTGGTCTGTTTTCTGGTTAGATTATTCCTAAATTTTTTATCTTTTGGGTGGCTATAAATGGTATTGATTTAATGATTTCCTCTTTGATGATCATCTGTTGGTGTAAAAGAATCCTACTGATGTGTATTATATCCTGATACTTTGCTGAACTCTTCTATTAGTTCCAGTAGTTTATTAAAAGATTTTTTAGGATTCTGTGTGTATGCTATCGTATCATCTGGAAAGAGGGAGATGTTTACTTCTTTATCGATGTGGATGTCCTTTATTTCTTTGTGTTGTCTGATCGCTCTGGCTAGAACCTCTAGTACAATGTTGAATAGAATTGGTGACAGTGGAAATACTTGTCTATTTCCCATTTCTAGGGGGAATTCTTTCAGTTTCTCTTCATTCAGGTTGATGTAGGCAGTTGACTTTGCATAGATGCCCTTTATTGCATTAGGGAATTTCCCTTCTATTCCATTTTCCTGACAGTTTTAGCATGCATGGGTGCTAAAACCATGGACTTCGTCAAATGGCTTTTCTGCATTAAATGACAAAATCAAGTGATTCTTATTCTATGTGCTATCTATATGGCTGATCACATTAATTGTTTTTCTGATGTTGAACCAGCCCTGCAGCTCTGGTATAAATCCATGTGGTCATGAAGACTTTTTTTTTGTTGTTGTGATTGAGTGAAAGTTTACAATTCAAATTTTCATACCCACCTATCTGCAGCTCCCTCTGCTCTCCTTGCCCGGTGACAGCACACTCCTCCACTCCATTCCATAAATATCATATCCTCATAATAAACTCTTGTCCCCCCATCTCCACCTTCTCCACTCCCCACTAATAGGACAGTAGGACAACATCCTATAGTTGCATAGAACTATAAAGTGCACACATGATAGATATGGTCACTCTATGTCCCCGAGTCCACTCCATTCATGTCTGAAGAGGTGACTTCAGTAATGATGTATGATCAGGGACAGCATCAGGTCTAGGGACCATGGTCCTGGGGGAACTCTTAAGCTTTCAGACCATCAGTTGCGGTATTTTAGTGGAGTTCTTAGGGTGCACCCTTTTTTTCTCGTGTTGCCACTGGGATTCAACATTGTAGGCCCCATCATGCTTGTCATTGGTACTGGCTGGGCATCATCTGGTTCTTCTGGTCACATGTTGATATGTGGGTCTTTCTGTCTTATGGGCTCTTTTTCCCTCATGTCGTGGTCGTTGGCGATCATCAGTTCCAGCTGTGTTGGACTATTTTGTGTTCCTCAGATGGCAGCTTGTTAGCTTTTAAGATCCCAGACGCCACTCGCCTATATGAGGTTCAGAAGACTCACTTAGCAATAGGCTAGTTATGCCAGTTGGACTCGATGTCCCCTGAGAACATGGTCCCAAGTCCCCACCTCTGCTACTCTATCCTTGCAGTATTAGGTTAAGATTGGAAGTCTTCAGGTTACATTGAAGTCTAGTTAAATTGATCTTCTTTCTAATGTGTGCTGTCACTAATGTCACCCAACCAAATTTCTATCAACTATCTAATCTACAACCAACCCTCACCTTTTCTCCCTCTCCTCCTTGCAACTGTCAAAGAGTCTTTTCTTCTGTACATGAGTTTGTTTTTAAGTCCTTATAGTAGGGGTCTCATACAATATTAACCTTTGTGCTGCTGACTAATTTCACTCAATATAATGTCTTCCAATTGAAACCAAGTTATGAGATGCTTCCTAAAAGCATCATTGTTCTTTATCATTGCACAGTGTTCCATTGAGTATACATATCACAGGTTATTTATCCATTCATCTGTTGTGGGGCACCTGGGTTGATTTCATCTTTTCGCTAATGTGGACTGTGCTGCAACAAACATTCGTGTACATGTGTCTGTTGGTGTGGCTGCCCTTGATTCTGTAGGATGTATTCCAAGCAGTAGGATTACTGGGTCAAATTGTATATCTATTTCCAGGTTTTGAAGCTCAATGATGCTGTCCAAAGAGGTTGTACCATTTTGCAATCCCACCAGCAGTGTAGGAGAGTTCCAGTTTGTCTACAGCCTGGCTAGCTTTGGTTGTTTTGTGTTTTGAGGATCATGGTCAACCTTGTTGGGGTGAGATGATATCTCTTTGTTATTTTGATTTGAATTTCTTTAATAGCTAATGATCGTGAGCATTTCTGCATGTGTCTTTTGGTTGCCTGAATATCCTCTTTAGAGAAGTGTCTGTCCATCTCCTTTGCCAAACACTTAATTGGGTTATTTATTCTTTGCATGTTGATATTTTGCAGTACCTTGTGATTATGGAGATCAGATGTCAGTCTGACATACAGTTGCCAAATATTTTTTCCCACTCTGTAGGTGGTCTCTTAATTCTTTTGATAAAGCCTTTGGATGGGCAAAAGTGTTGATTCTTAGTAGTTCCCATTTATCTATCTTCTCTTCTGTTTATCGTGCTTTGTTTGCCATATTTTGAAGTTCATCTAGGTTATGTATTAAAACTTCCATTGTTGATCCTATTTTTTCTTGGATGAGCGTTATCATTTTAGGTTTGATATTTAGGTCTTTTATCCAATTTGTTTTTTGTGTAAGATGTGAGATATGTGTCTCATTTCAAGTTTTTCTGCAGATGGATATTCAATTTGGCCAGCCCCATTTGTTAAAAAGACTGTTTTTCAATCTTAGGGCCTTTGTCGAATACCAGCTGTTCACTGGAGGATGGTGTGATCTTGGGGGTCTCAGCTGTGTTCCGTTGGTCCATATGCCTTTTTTTTTTTTTTTTTGTACCAGTACCAGGCTGTTTTGACAACTGTGGCAGTATAATGGGTTCTAAGGTTGGGTAGTGAGAGACCTATCGGTATGTTCTTCTTCAGTAGTGCTTTATTTATCTGGGGCATCTTCCCTTACCAAAGTTGGTGTTTCTCCATCTCATTAAAAATACCACTGGAATTTGTATTGGGATTGCATTATATAAGTCGATTGCTTTGGGGGAAATAGACATTTTCACAATGTTAAGTCTTCCTATCCATTAGCAGGGTAGGTTTCTCTATTTATGTATGTCTTTCTTAGTTTCTTGTAGTAAGGTCTTGTAGTTCTCTTTGTAAAGGTCTCTTATTTCTCTAGTGAGATTTATTCCTAGGTATTTTATCTTCTCAGGGGCTATAGTAAATGGTATTAATTTGGCGATTTCTCCTTTAATAATCTCTTTGTTGATATAAAGGAATCCTACTGATTTACTTACCTTTATCTTGTATCCTGATACTTTACTCAACTTTTCTAATCAGTTTGAGTAGTTTATATATGGATTCTTTAGGATTCTCTGCATATACAACCATATCATCTGCAAATATGGACATTTTTACCTCTTCTTTGCTGATGTGGATGCCCTTTATTTCTTTGTCTTGTCTAATTGCTTGGCTAGAACTTCTAATACAATATTGAATAGGAGAGGCAAGAGTGGACATCGTTGTCTAGTTCCTGTTCTCAAGAGGAATTCTTTCAGTCTCTCTCCATTCAGTATGATGTAGGCAGTTGGCTTTGTATAGATGACCCTTAGTGCATTGAGGAATTTCCCTTCCTTTCCTATTTTGCTGAGAGTTTCTAGCATGAATGGATGTTGGGCTTTGTCAAATGCGTTTTCTGCATTAATTGACAAAATCAGGTGATTCTTGTCTTTTGTGTTATTTATGTGGTTGATCACATTAATTGTTTTTCTGATGTTGAACCAGCCCTGTATTCCTGGTGTGAATCCGACTTAGTCATGATGAATTACTTTTTTGATAACGTTGTTGAATTCTATTGGCAAGGATTTTGTTGAAGATTTTTGCATCTAGCTTCATGAGTGATATTGGTCTGTAGTTCTCCTTTTCTGTTGTATCTTTCCCTGGCTTTGGTATCAGGGTTATGCTGGCTTCAAAGAATGAATTTGAGAGTATTCCATCCCTTTCTATGCTGTGAAACAGTCTCAATAGTATTGGAGTTAACTCTTCTCTAAAAGCTTGGTAGAATTCTGTGGTGAAGCAATCTGGGCCAGGGCTTTTTGGTTGGTAGTTTTTTGATGAATTTTTGAATCTCTTCCTTTGTGGTGCATTTATTTAGTTGTTCTGCTTCATCTTGTGATAATTTTGGTAGGTGATATGAATCTAGCAAATAGCCTGTTTCCTCTTGGTATTCAAATCTGTTAGAGTACAGTCTTTCATAGTATTCTCTTATGTTATTTTTTATTTCTTTTGGATCTGTTGTGACATCTCCCATCTCGTTTCTTATTCGAGTTGTTTCCTATCCTGTTTTTCATTAGTAAGTTTATCCAATGGTTTGTCAATTTTGTTGATCTTTTCAAAGAACCAGCTTTTGGTTTTCTTAATGTTTTCAATTGTTCTTCTCTTCTCTAATTCATTTAGTTCTGCTCTAATCTTTATTATGTATTTTCTTCTGGTGCCTGAGAGGTTACTCTCTTGCTCTTTTTCCACTTGTTCAAGCTGTCGGGTTAATTCTTTGGTTTGGGTTCTTTCTTCCTTCTGGATATGTGCATTTATAGAGATCAATTGACCTCTGAACACTGCTTTGGCTGTATCCCATAGGTTCTGACCAGAAGTGTTTTCATTCTCATTTGATTCCATAAATTTCATTATTTCACCCTCAGTTTCTTCTATAACCCATGGCTTCTTGAGCAAGATGTTGTTCAGTTGCCATGAGTTCCAATTTCTATCTGCATTTTTTCTGCTGTTGGTCTGAGAAGATGCTTTGCAATAATTCAATGGTTTGGATTTTGTTGAGATTTGCTTTATATCCTGACACATGTTCTAGTCTTGGAAATGGTCCATGTGCACTGGAGAAGAAGCTGCAGTTATCTGTTGATGGATAAAAAGTTCTGTATATGTCGATGAGATATAGTTGGTTAATAAGATCTGTGTCTTTATTGAGCTTTTTTTCAAGAAGATCTGTCCAACACTGAAAGTGGAGTATTGAAGTCTCCCACTACTATTATGGGATTATCTGTCTCATTTTTTAATGTAGTCACTGTTTCTTTGATGTATTTTAATGCTCTAGTATTGCATGCATACATATTTAATATTGTTAAGTCCTGCTTGTGTTTTTGTTCCTTTCAGCAATAAATAGTGACCATCCTTGTCCACAATGGTGGATTTTACATTACAATCTATTTTACCTGAGATTAGTATTGACACACCCACTCTTCTTCGTATACTGTTAGGTTGGTATGTGTCATTCTGTCCTTTAATTTTCAATTTGTTCAGATCTTTAAGTCTAAGGTGTGTTTCTTGTAAGCAACGTATAGATGGGTCGTATCTTTTGATCCAAAATGTTACTCACTATCTCTTTACTGGAGCGTTCAGTCCAGTTACATTCAGTGTAATTATTGATAGATATGTTTAGTGCTGTCATTTTGATGTACTTATTTTGGTGCTGGTGTTTTCTCTGTTGCTCTTAATATTCTGTTTTGGGTCATTCTTCTTCATGGGTTGATCTTTCACCCTTGTCAGTATTTGTTTTGTGTTTGTTAAGATTCCTGTGTTGTGTTTCTTGTTTTGATATGCTGCATTGTAATTGTGCTTGGTGGCTAACCGTCTAATCCCCTTTAATAATCTAAGTTTAAACCAAATTTTAACTTCTACATATTTTATTAACTTTCTCTCCATCTGGAAGGACTATAGCTACTGCAGTATATCTGTCTTTTTAATGTGATGGTATCATAGTTTTCATGATATGATCTGGATCCCTTCTTTTAATGTTATAGCTTTGATCGAGCTTTGTGCCTTCCCTGAGTAATGTTCTGGATTTTGTGTTCTGTATTCTCTCCTAAAATACAGAGTTATTGGTTTTGTTTTTCTAAGTCAAGTGCTTCTTTCCATATTTCTTGTAGCTTTGGTTTGGTTTTTACAAAGCCTCTAAGTTTCTGTTTATGTGCAAATGTCTTAATTTCATTTTCATATCTGAAAGACAGTTTTTCAGGATATGTAATTCTTTTCTCCTTCAAGGCTTTGAATATGTCATCCCACTGCCTCTATGCCAACATCATCTCTGCCAAGAAGTCAGATGAAAGCCTACAGGGCTTCCCCGTGAATGTTAGCTTTGCTTTCAGTCTCTCTGCCTTTAAGAGTTTCTATTTATGTTTCATTTTGTTAATCTTGATTATACTATGTCTTGGTGTCTTTCTTTTGGGGTCTACATTATGTGGTGTTTGATGGACATCTTGGACATCTATGTTCTCTTCTTTCATAATTTCAGGGAAGTTTTCTGTCAGCAACTCAACAAAACAATACTCTCTGTGTTTTCAGGTATCCCTTCCTGTTCAGGACCTCCAGTTAATCATAGATTGTTCCTCTTGATAGAGTCCCACAGGTTTCTTAATGCTTTTGCATTTTTCTTTTTTGTTTTCTCTGATTTTCCCTCATAAATGGTGGTGTCAGTAGCTGTATATTCAATGTTAGTGTGTCTAGTTTCCAGTTCAATTGTGCTCTTTTGGCTTTGAAATGAATTGTGTAATTCTGTAATTTTGTTACTGATCTGTTGGATTTCAGAATGCTGATGTTCCATGAGTTCAAACAGCTTGCTTAATTTTTCATTTTGCTCTGCTACATTTTGTATCATCTGTTCCAGCTGAGTTGGGACCATTTGATGTGCCTCAGATGACAGCTTGCTAGTTTTAAGACCCCAGATGCCACTCACCAACATAGGGTGCAGAAGACTTTCTTAGCAATAGGCTAGTTATGCTAACTGGCCTTGATGTCCATTGAGAGCATGGTCCCTAGACTGCCGCCCCTGCCACTCTATCCTTTCAATATTGGGTTAGAATTTGAAGAATTTTCAGTTTATGTTGAAGGCCAGTTAAGTTGATCTTCTTTCTGCAGTATGCTGTCACTTCTTTTACCCAACCAAATTTTTTATCAACTATTTAATCTATGACCAGCCCTCTACCTCCCTCCCCTCCCTTGCAGCTATCAAAGAGTCTTTTGTTCTGAACACGAATCTGTTTTTAAGTCCTTGTAGTAGGGGTCTCAAACAATGTTTGTCCTTTTACTGCTGACTGATTTCAGTCAGCATCATGTCATCCAACTGAAACCAATTTATGAGATGAGTCCTAGAACCATTGTACTTCATCATTGCATAGTGTTCCACTGAGTATATACACCATAGTTTATTTATCCATTCATCTGTTGTTGGGCATCTGGGTTGATTCCATCTTTTTTGCTATTGTGGACTGTGCTGCAATAAACATTCATGTGCATGAATCTGTTTGTGAGACCACCTTTGTTAGTGTAGGATATATTCCAGACAGTGGGATTACTGGATCAAATGGTATGCCTATTTCCAGCTTTTCAAGGAAGTGCCAAGTTTCATTTCAAAGAAGTTGTACCATTTTGTGACCCCACCAGCACTCTAGGTGAATTCCAATTTCTCTCTACAGCCTCTCCACCATTTGTTGTTATGTGCTTTTTGGATCATGGACAACCTTGTTGGAGTGAGATGGTATCTCATTGTAGTTTTGATTTAGTTTTCTCTAGTAGCTAAAGATCACCAGCATTTCCTCATGTATCTTTTGGCTACCTGGATGTTCTCTTTGGTCAGGTGTCTGCTCCACTCCATTGCCCATCACTTGGGTCATTTACCTTTTTAGTGTTAGTATTTTGCAGTACCTTGTAGATTATAGAGATCAGATGTAGATCCAACAGCCAGTAGTTGTCAAATATTTTTCCCATTCTGTAGGTGGTCTTTTAATTCTTTTGATAGTCTTCGAATGAGTAAAAGTGCTTGATTCTTAGTAGTTGCCATTTATATATTTTCTATTCTGTTGGTCATGCTTTGTTTGTCAGATTTTTAAGTCTGTCTAAGGTGTGTATTAAAACTGCCATTGTTGATGTTATTTTTTTTCTTGCATGATCTTTATCCCTTTAGGTTTTATATTTAGGTTTTTGATCCAATTTGAGTTAGCTTCTGTGTAATGTGCAAGTATGAGTCTTTGAATTTTTTGCAGATAGATATAAAATTTTGCCAGCACCATTTGTTAGAGACTGTTTTTACCCAGTTTACAATCTTACAGCCTTTGTCGAATATCAACCATTCATAAGAGGATAGTGGCATCTCTGAGGTCTCTGTTTGTACCAGCACCAGCCTGTTTTGACTACTGTGGTAGTGTAATAGATTCTAAGGTTGGGTAGTGTGAGGCCTCCACTGTGTACCTTTTCTTCAGTAGTGCTTTACTTATTTGGAATTTATTCCCTTTCCAAACGAAGTTGGTGACTTGTTTCTCTATCTCATTAAAAAATGATGCTCAAATTTGTATTGGGATTGCATTGTATATGTATATCACTTTGAGTTATGTACACATTTTTACAATGTTGAGTCTTCCTATCCATGAGCATGGTAGGTTTCCCCACTTCTGTAAGTCTCTTTTGGTTTCTTTCAGGAAGGTCTTGTAGTTCTCTCTCTGTATGGGTCTCTTATTTCTCCACTTAGAATTATTCCTAGGTGTTTTATCTTCTTGGTGGTATAGGAAATGGTGTTGACATAGCGATTTTGTCTTTGATGATCTATTTGTTGTTATAAAGGAATCCTATGGTTTTATTTATGTTTATCTTATATCTCAATACTTTGCTGAACTTTTCTATTAGTTCCAGTAATTTACTTATGGCTTCTTAGGATTCTCTGCATATAAAATCGTATCATTTGCAAATAGGGAATTTTTTATTTCTTCTTTGCTGATGTGGATGTCCTTTATTTCTTTGTCTTGTCTAATTGCTCTGGCTAGAACCTCTAATACAATGTTGAATAGAAGTGGTGAGTGTGGGCATCCTTGTCTAGTTCCTGTCCTCAACGGGAACTCTTTCACTCTCTTCCATTCAGGATGGTGTAGGCGGTTCGCTTTGCATAGATGTCCCTTATCACATTGAAGAATTTCCCATCTATTCCTATTTTACTGAGCGTTTTTCATATGAATGGGTGTTGGACTTAGTCAAATGCTTTTCTGCATCAATTGACAAAATCAGGTTGTTCTTATATTTTTGCTATTTATGTGATTGTTCATATTATTTGTTTTTCTTATGTTGAACCAGCCTTGCATCCCTGTTCATGATGAATTACTTTTTTTATATGTTGTTGAATTCTGTTGGCAAGGATTTTGTTGTAGATTTTACATCTAGGTTCATGAGTGATACTGGTCTGTAAGTTTCTTTTGGGGGGGATCTTTCCCTGGCTTTGGTATCAGGGTTATGCTGGCTTCATAGAATGAATTACGGAGAATTTCATCTCTTCCTATGTTTTTAAATAGTCTCAGTAGTATTAGAGTTAACTCTTCTCTAAAAGTTTCAGTGAATTCACTGGTGAAGCCATCCAGGTGACGACTTTTTTCAGTTGGTGATTTTTTGATTATTTTTGAATCTCTTCCTTTGTGATGGGTTTCTTAAGTTATTCTATTTCCCCTTGTGATAGCTTTGGTAGGCGATATGTATCTAGAAATTGTCCATTTCCTCTAGGTTTTCTAATGTGTTAGAGTACAGTCTTTCATACTATTCTGTTATGATACTTTTGATTTCAGTTGGGATTGTTGTGACATCTCCCATCTCAGTTCTTGCTTGAGGTATTTGTTTCCTGTCATGTTTTTCTTTTGTAAGTTTAGCCAATGGTTTGTCAATTTTGCTGACCTTTTCAAAAATCTACCTTTTGGTTTTGTTAATTTTTTCAATTGTTCTTCTATGCTCTAATTCATTTATTTATGGTCAAATATTTGTTATCTGTTTTCTTCTGATTCCTGGGGGGTTCTTATGTTGCTCTCTATGTGTTCAAGCTGTAGGGTTAATTATTTGGTTTGAGTCCTTTCTTCCTTCCAGATGTGCGCACTTATAGAGATAAATTAATCTCTGAGCACTGCTTTCACTGTATACCATAGCTTTTTGTAGGATGTGCTTTCATTCTCATTTGATTCCATAAATTTCTTTCTTTCATCCTTTATTTCTTGTATAGCCCATGGCCTTTTTGAGCAAGGTGGTATTCAGTTTCCACAAGTTCAAAATTCTATCTGTGTTTTTTCTGCTATTGATTTTGACTTATATTGCTGTATGGTCTGAGAAAATGCTTTGCAATAATTTATTGGTTTGGATTTTGTTGAGACTTGTTTAATACCCTAACACATAGTCTATTCTGGGAAATGTTCCATGTGCATTGGAGAAGAAGGTGCACTTACGGATTGATGGGTAAAAAGTTCTGTATATGTCAGTGAGGTCTAGTTGGTTAATTGTTGCAATAAGATCCATGTCTTCATTAAGATTTTTCCTGCATGCTCTGTCTGTTACTGAAAGTTGAATGTTGAAGTCACAAACTATTATTGCAGAGTAATGTATATCATGTTTCAACGTCGTCAGTGTTTGTTCAATGTATTTAGATGGTCTTGTATTAAGTGCGTAAATATTTAATATTGTTATGCCTTGCTTATATATTTAAGCTTTCAGTAATAGTGACCATCTTTGTCCAAGATGGTATATTTTACATTAAAGCTTATTTTTTCTGAGATTAGTATTGACACTTCTGCTTTTCTTTGTATGTTGTTGGCTTGGCATATATTTTTCTGCACTTTAATTTTCAGTTTGTTCATATCTTTGAGTCTAAGTTGTGTTTCTTGCAAGCAATGTATAGACAGATTGTGTCTTTTGATCAAGATGTCACTCATTGTCTCTTTATTGTAGCATTCAGTGTGTTTAAACTCAGTGTAAACATTGATAGATATATATTTGGTGCTGTCATTTTGTTGTATTTATCTTTGTGTTGGCGTTTTTTCTGTTGCTCTTAATATTCTGTTCTGGGTCATTCTTTATGGGTTGACTTATCTTTTTCAGTGTTGGTTTTGTGTTTGTTGAGACTCTTGTATTACATTTCTTGTTTTAATATGTTGCATTGTTATTGTGCTTTGTGGCTACCACTATTATTTCTCCTTAATAGTCTAAGTTTAAATCCAATTTTAACTTCATATCTTTTTAATTTCCTCTGCATCTGAAATAACTAAAACTGCTGCAACATATCCCCTTTTTTTAGTGTGATGGTGTCATAGTTTTTGTGATATGATCACTTGTTTCCTACTTTTAATATTGTAGCTTTGATTGAACTTTGTGACTTCTCTGAGTAGGATTGTGAGTCCTGTGTCCTGCATTGCATACTTAAATATACACTGTATGGTGAATCGGATCCGACTCGACGGCACTTGACTGTGGCTGGTTTTGTTTTTCTAAGCAAAGAGCTTCTGTAGTTTGTGTTTGTTTTTCACAAAGTGTTTAAGCTTCTGTCTTTCTGTGATGTCTTAATTTCACTGTCTTATTTGAGAGACAATTTTGCAAGATATACAATTCATGGCTGGAAGTTTTTCTCCTTCAAGCCTTCGAATGTGTCATCCCACTGCTTGCTTGCCAACATTGTTTCTGTCAAGAAGTCAGATGAAAATCTACAGGGTTTCCCTCTGAATATTAGCTTTGCTTTGAGCCTCTTTACCTTTAATAGAGTCTGTTTATGTTTCATTTTTTTAAAGCTTGACTATAATATGTCTTGGTATCTTTCATTTGGGGCCTAATTTTTGTGGTGTTTGATTTGCATCTTTTAACTTTATGTTCTCTTCTTTCATAATTTTAGGGAAGTATTCTGTCAGCAGCTCAACAACAACACATGTTTTCAGCTACCCTTCCTTGTTCAGGAGCTCTAATTAATCACAGATTATTACCCTTAATAGAGTTTCATGTTTCTTAACTCTTCTTCATTTCTCTTATTTCTTGTCTCTGATTTCTCCTCATAAATACTGGTGTCTGTTGCTCTATCCTCAAGGTCACTAATTCTGACTTCTATCTCCTCAATTCTGCTCTTTTCGCTTTGGATCGAATCATCTAATTTTGTGATTTTTCTGTTGATCTGCTGGATTTCAGATCTTTGATGTTCCAGCAGTTCAAATATCTTGCTTAATTTTTCATTTTGCTCTGCTGTATTTTGTTTAATCTCTAAGAAGGTTCTATATGAATTCTACTGTGCTCAACCTACAATAGTTTCCCAAAGGTTTCTTCATCTGGTAAGTTTTTGATTCTTTGTTTTGGATGTTTTCAGAAACCATGGTGGACTGTTTCTTTAAGTGGCTAGCAATCGTTTGTTGCCTTTGTGCCATCTAGAGTCTTGTTTCTCTGGGGTTACCTCAACAGAAGCTGTGGCATAGCTCTAAGAGGAGAGCTGGTCATCAGCCACCTCTGTGTTCTCTAGTGACTCGCACTGGTCTACTCTGGGGTGGAAGGCTATGCATTTTGGGAGTTGTGTCTGCCATCTTGGCCCTACCCCTCTCTTCTCTAATTTTTATTATCTGTTTTCTTCTGGTGCCCAAAGCATTCTTTTGTTGTTCTCTTTATACTTGTTGAAGTTGTAGGGTTAATTCTTTGGTTTGGGCCCTTTCTTCATTCCAGATGTGTAAATTTATAGAGACAAATTGACCTCTCAGCATTGTTTTTTTCTGTATCCTGTAGGTTTTGGTAAGGTGCGTTTTCATTCTTATTTGATGCCATATGTTTCTTTATTGAGTCATTGATTTATTTTAAACCTATGAATTTTTGAGCAAGGTATTGTTCAGTTTCTGTGAGGTTGAATTTCTACATTTTTTCTGCTATTGATTTCAACTTTTATGGCTTTATGGTCTGAGAAGATGCTTTGCAATAATTCAATGGTTGGGATTTTGTTGGGACTTGCTTTATTTTCTAACATGAGTTCTTTTCTGGAGAATGTTCCATGTGCATTCAAAAGAAGGTATATTTATCTGTTGTTGGGTAAAAAGTTCTGTGTATGTCAACGAGGTTTAGCTGATTGATTGTCACAATAAGATCTGTATTCTTATTGAACTTTTTTCCTAGAAGACCTGTCCATTACTGAAAGTAGGGTGTTGAAGTGTCCTACTGTTATTGTGGGGTGATCTATGTCATTTTTCATTGTTGTCAGCATTTGTTCAATGTATTTAAATGCTACTGTATTGGGTGCATAAATATTCAATAATGTTATATCCTCCTTATGTATTGAAACTTTAAGCGATAAATAGTGGCCATCTTTCCCCATGGTGGTGAATTTTACTTTAAAATTTATTTTATCTGAGATTAATATTGCTGCTCCTGCTGTTCTTTATCTGAGATTAATTTGGCCACTCCTGCTTTTCTTTGCATGTTGTTAGCTTGAAATATATTTTTCTATCCTTTCATTTTTAATTTGTTCATATCTCTGAGTCTAAGCTGAGTTTCTTGCAAGCAGTACATAGATGGATCATAGTTTTTGATCATATTTTTTGATTCTATCCATTTACATTCACTGTAATTATTTATAGGTATGTATTTAGTGCTGTTGTTTTGGTGCCTTTATTTTTATGTTGTTGATGTTTTCTTTGTTTCACTTAATATTTTGTTCTGAGTCATTTTTCTTTATGGGTTTTCTTTTCTTCCTTTCCAGTGTTGGTTTTGCATCTGTTGAGATTCTTGTATTATGTTTCTTATTTTGATATGTAGTTTTGCTAGTTTGTTTTGTGGCTACCCTTTTGTTCAACTTTAATATTCTAAGTTTAAACCAGTCTTTAACTTTTGTATATCTCCTTAACTTTCTCTCTATCTCAAAGGGCTACAACTGTAATATATCACTCTTTACAGTGTGATGATTTCATAGTTTACATGTTAAAAGCTGTTTCTCTAATTTTAATATTTCAGCTTTGATTTAGCTTTGTGGCTTCCCTAACAGGACTCTGGATGCTGTGTCCTGCAATGCTTCCTTGATTATACATCTGCTGTTATTGGTTTCCTAAACAAAGAACTTCTTTCAGTATTTCTTATAACTTTGATTTGGTTTTTGCAAAATCTGTAAGCTTCTGTTTATCTGAGAATGTCTTAATTTCAGCATTATATTTGAGAGACAATTTTGTAGAATACATAATTCTTGGTTGGAAAACTTTCTTCTTCAAGGCTCTGTATGTGTCATCCCACTGCATCCTTGCCAACATGGTTTATACCAAGAATTTAGGACAGCCTACAAGCCTTCCCTTTGTACATTAGTTTTGATTTAAGCCTAGTTGCTTTATAAAGCCTCTCCTTATGTTTCATTTTATTAAGCTTGATTATAATGTCTTAGTGTCTTGTTTTTGGAGTTTACCTTTTATGGAGTTCTATGAGCATCTTGAATAGCTATATTCTCTTCTTTCATGATGTCAGGGAACTTTTCTGTCAGCAATTCTTCAACAACTCACTCTGTGTTTTCTGCTATCCCTCCCTGTTCAGGAACTCCAACTACTCATAGACTATTCCTCTTGATAGATTCTCACATGCTTGTTAATGCTTATTCTTTTTTCTTGATTTTTTAATTTGATTTCTCATGTAAATGCTGGTGTCAGTTGTTTTATCTTCAGTCTTGCTAATTCTGCATTCCATTTCTTTAATCCTGCTCTTTTGGCTTTGCTCTAAATTGTTTATCTCTGTAATTTCATTACTGATCTTCTGGATTTCAGATTGTTGATGTTCTAGCAGCTCATATAGCTTGCTTAATTTTTCATTTTGTCCCGCTGTACTTTGCTTAATCTCTAGAATTTCTCTATACATAATTTTTTTGTATTCTACCTCTGATAAGTTCAGGAAGGTCTCTTTATCTGGGAAGTTTTTTGAGAGTTTTCCAGAGCTATAACATTTTGCTAGTTTACATGGTTAGTACTGATTGTTGTCTTCATGACATCAAAAAGCTGTTCAGCTTCTCCTGTGTTGCATTAATGGGAGCTGTGGCATGGCTCTAAGAAGGAAGTGACTAAGGGCACTGCTACACTTGGCTGCAAGCTGTTGCTGTGTTCTGTAGGTGTCATTGACTTATGTACAGCTTTATGCTCTCCAACCCTGTGATGCTGCTCTGCTTGTATCCTGGAACAAGCTGTGCCCTCAGGGGTGGCAGGCCCCACCTCCTGGCTGACAAAGATGGTGACCTACTCGTGCCAACTCTCTAGAGTCATGCCAGGAGACACTATGGAGTAACCCAGAGAAGGAAATACAGAAGGGTGCCACTAGGCTCGGCTTCCAGATACCGTGATATTCTCTCGATGTGCTTACCTTAAAAATTGCTTTTCTGCTGAAAGTTACTGTCTACTGGCAGCCAGTAGCATCTGGGCTCTCAGGGTTGGCAGGCTCCTGCCTCCTAGCTGACACACGTGATGCCTTACATATAGAGTCTCTCAGGGGCCCATCAGCAGATGCTATGACATGGCTCAGTGAGGCAAGGGGGAAATGACACAGCCACACTTGGCCACCAGCCACTGCTGCATTCTCTAGATGCACTTTTCTTGAGAATTGCTTTTTGACTGAGAAAGTACTGTCAAGCAGCAGCTGGTACTAGCCAGGCCCTCAGGAGTGGCAGGCCCCATCTCCTAGCTGACAGAAATGGTGACCTACTTGTAAAGTCTATCAGGGGCTGCATCTACAGACACTATGTGATGGCTCAAAGAATGGAGGGCTGAGGACACCACCATACTTGGCTGCCATATCACTACATCCTCTGTGTCCACTTGTCTTAAAAACAGCTTTTCTGTTGGAAGAGGCACTGTCCAGTCAGGCACTGTTGCTCAGTGTGGCAGCCAGGCCCTCAGGCATGGATGATTCTATCTCTCAGCTGGCTAAGATTACGTGCTGCCAGAGCCAGCTCTCCTGCAATGTGACAGCAGTATCTATTGTACAGCTCAGAGAAGAGAGGGGGCAGGGGCACTGGCACCCTCAGTTTCAAGCCACTATTGGGTTCTCTAGATGTGACTGTCTTAAGCACAGCCTCTCTGCTGCAAAAGATGCTGTTTACTTAGTTACTGTAGTGTAGCATGGCAGCCAAAACCTGCCAGGCTCTCAGGCTCAATAGTTCCAGTCCCCATGTTAACAAAGAAGGCATCCATGCCTGTAAGCCTCTTAGCTGCTGCACCAGCAGAAGTGGGTCTATTTTCATTGCTGTCTTGCCTCTGACATGGGTCTATTTTCCCTTCCTGTTGCCCAGTCTGGTCTCATATCCCTACGTATGATCTTGGGGCTCCTGGATATTCACTCTGCTCTGTTCAGTTGTTTTTGTGGGCTTTAGTTCTCAAAGGGAATGGAGGAGATGCATGAATAGTCTGCCATCTTGGCCCCTCCTAAAAATTTTGAATGAAAAAGAGAAAAAATAAATAAAATGACAGGCTAAGCACTAAGACGTCAATATTACACTCACTGTAATTGTCTAAAGACACTACTTCAAAGACAAGAGTATAGTACAGCAGATATAGAAATATGCTGTCAATATATGTACTGTCTAATGAGAAACTAGTTTGTTCTGGACACCTTCTACTGAAGTACAATTTAAAAAGTGAGAGTGGTGAGACTGTCTTACTTTGTTTCTTTATATTGGCATGACTTGCTCTCAATATGAAAGACTTATGGCTATATTTTGTTGTAACGTTGTCTACATAATGACATCTCTGTCTCCCTATTTTTGGTGGTTAGCCTTTGACTTATTATTGTGCTTTCACATTTTGGTTGATATCCAGTTATCCTACTCTGTGTTCTAGTCTTGGGCTGTTATCTGATGTTATTGATTTTGTAACTGAAAGACTCCCTTTATTATTTCTTGTAATTTTGGTTTAGTTGTGCAAATTCCCTTTATTTCTGTTTATCTGTAAATGTCCTAATTTTACCATCATATCTGAGAGACAGTTTGACTGGTGGATCTCTAATTTTGGCAGTTTTTTTTACTGCAAGATTTTTTTGTCTGTCTTACTTTTGACTTATCAGGAGGGACAAGTCCTTTGACAAGGACATTATGTTTGGTACAAGGTCACTAATCAAGAGAAAGACACTCAGTGAAATCGATTGACATGGTGGCTGTAACATGGGCTCAAACTTAGCAATGACTGTGAAGATGGCAGGACCATGTAGTGTTTCATTCTGATTTACATGAGGTCACCGTGAGTTGGAACTGACACAGTGGCATCTAGCAATAACAACAACTGTCTCAAGTCTTAATACAGAATTAAGAGAATTCTCTGTAGACCAAACATTAAGAAGATCCAGGACTTCCTATTTGCAGCTTGTTTTCCTCTGGAAGTACGTACATAGCTGTTAACATTTTAGAGAGAATCAAAAGTAAACACAATTGTAATTTACTATAAACTCATTAGGATAGATTCTAGTTCTTGATTACCTCACTGTCTCCAGCATCTGGTACTGGGTGTTGCTCCTCAAAGGCACTGATGAGTAACTGTTCAAAGAACATAGGCATTTAACATAGAGTATTTCACAGGAACAAGTTCCAACCCTGGTTGGCATAGACTAAAAGGAAGCAAAAATAAGGGAGAATGAAAAGGAAGAAGAACCTAGAAAAAAAAAATTAGAATGCTGGTGAGACAAACAAACAAAAAACAAACAAACAAAAAAACTTGGATAGCTTCCAGAATATGGCAGACAGCTTGTTCTCTATTAAGTAATGGCACTGATGTTGTGTGTAAATATCTGAGCAAAAGAACAGATAACAATGAAGTGAATTACCAAACTGTCTGAATAAATGCATACTTTTAGAACCAATTTAAAATCTGTTAGCCTTTCCAACATCCGTTTACAGCATGTAACCTTTGAATTTGAAATGGTTCTCCACTCAGTTCTGTTTCTAATATGGTCCAACTGTAAATACTTCTATAAACACTTCAAGATTTTTTTTCCTTCTCATTTCCTCTCATATTTGTTGTTTTAATTTTAAGCGGGATTTAAGATTTCAGTTTTCGTTTGTCACAGCAAACACTGAAAATACTTTTCTGTCTGGTTTATGGAAAATTGTTGAGTTGGACAGCACTGTCTTCCCACTGTAGTAATCGCTCATGTATCTAACTAAAGATGTTGCTACATGAGTCTAATGTATCCTTCCTGAAAAACTGCTGGCCTGGATTTTGGAGAAAAACAAATGATGTAGATGTTTACTTGGAGTTTTCCATGTTTCCACATGTTGGACTGCATTGTCTTTTTTCTAGGAGGAAGATAATGGATATAACAATGTAGAAAACATTGCCTGATAACACTTGAAATGTGACTATGTAACTTGCCATCACTTCACTTTCTTTATAGGTCTAGGTTATTTTCTCCTCTCTTGTATTTTGGGACTGCTGCAAGTGAGATTTTACACCTCCTACTGTAAAGACAATTGGGTAAGCATATGTCTGTCTCTCTCAATATCCCTCAGTGTGTTTCGTATCTTTCTGCTTTTGTTCTATAACTTTATGCTATAATAAAGATTGAAGTTCATGGCTGAACTCTAATGGCACAGGTTTCTTCACTTTTTCCAAGGTGACCCCTTGGCCAACTTGTGAAAACAGAACAATTAGAGCTCAGTTGATCCTATACATTTAGGTCCACACTGACCTCATGCTCTCTACCTTCTCTTCCTCCGCTAACAAGATGGACTTTTTTTTTTTTTTTTTTTGGTAACGAATCTAGTAAGTGGATGCACACTGAGATGTAACTAAGAGGGCCAACACGCTAGCTTTTCTCTTCTAGGATGAATTTGCATTTTCTCAGAAATCCAAGCTGTAAATCAGATGAATGACTTATTAATAATACAATTTGGGGAACATTTATTTTTTCCCCCCTGAGCACACTGGCAATTTGCTTAATTTTTGCACACAAAACCCAATTTCTCACTGGGGTGCTCTTTATACCAAAGAAAGTGTTTTACTTTATTTCTGGATTGTATTCTCAGTTTATTAGACTTTGATGGCTGGCCTTTCTCCATGTGTCCCTTTCAAGAAATGTAGGAAACTCCTTACTTAGGTAGATGAGCATGGAGGAGAAGCTCTACAGTAACAATGTCTGGACTGTTATTCTGTTTCCACAATTCTATGACTTTGGACAATTTTACTTAACCTTTATATCTGACTTTCCTTGTCTGTAAATTAAGACAATGATGGTCCCTACATTATAGGGTTGGAAAATGAACTGAGCCAATACATAAAAAGTACTTAGTCGGGGACAGAGCCAAGATGGTAGACTAGACACATGTCTCCTCAATTTACTCTGAGAACTAAGGCCTGAGTTAATAATCGAGTGAAGCACACTCAACACCCGGGAAGCCCTAAGATATGGCATAGGATTGTCAGATATGACTACATATCACTAAATGGAAAACTATCTCTGATGAATCAGCACATGCTGAGTGCCACTTCTGTTGACTCACTGCTTGGGTGGACTACAGGTACTGATACCATCTTGGTTGACCAGGAGGCAGGGGATGGACATGAACCAGCAAATATGTTGAACTGCAGTGCTAAAGTAAACCACGTATAGTGCAGCAGAGAGACAGTATGTGTGGTAGCCACATTTTGAGAGTCCAGCTGCTGCTGAGGGCACCACTGCACCTCCACTCTCTCTTTTCTGAGCTGCATTGTACATTCTGTGGTTTCATGGCAGGAAGGGTGTCTCAGCCAGGATGCCATTTTGATCAGCTGGGAGGCAGAGTCACCCAACTAGAGGCCTTAGCAGGAGTTAATTCCAAAGACGAGAAGCAGGGCCAGTCTTGAAAGTGCTTTTGCAGAAGAAAGGCTATGTAAAACAGTTTTCTCTGATGGGAGTGGCCTGGCTGAGGATGACAGCAAGACCATAACCCCATAACCCCTCCGTAACTGAATTACATCATACCATCTGGGGATGCCTGAAGAGGTACTTCTTTCATCAGCTGGAAGGTAGGGCCTGCCATACCTGATGGCGTGATTGATATCGGCAGCTGTTGGAGAATTAACTGCCTGGAGAATTAAGTGCTGAGCAGCTTGTCAGCATCTCTTCCAGCCTTTAATGACCCACGTCGTAGGGTCATTTGAGTGCTCCCCAGTGAATTCATTAGCAGGGAGCTGTCTTTGTCAGCCAGGAGGCAGAGCCTACCACCCCAGGGACCTCACTGGGGCCAGTCATGGGAGTACACAGAGACCCATGGTGATGAACTCCCTTCTCAGAACTATGCCTCAGCTCCTATTGAGGTAACACCAGAGAAGCTAAATAGCCTCTAGATGGCCCAAAGGCAACAAACCATTCCTATCCATTTATATAAACAGTCCACCATGGCTCCGGAAAACTCCCAAAATAAAGAACCCAAAAACTTCCCAGATGAAGAAGAACTCTTTCTGAAACTGTCAGAGGTCGAGGAAAAAAGCATTATATAGAGAGCCCTCTTAGAGATTAAACAAAATGCAGCAGAGCAAAATGAAAAATTAAGCAATCTATTTCAACTGATGGAACAACAACAATCTGAAATCCAACAGATCAATAGCAAAATTACAGATATAGACAATTCAATCCAAAGCAAAAACAGCAGAATTGAGGAGATGAAAGTCAGACTTAGTGACCTTGAGGATAGAGCAATTGACACCAACATTTATGAGGAGAAATCAGACAAAAGAAAAAAGAAAAATGAAGAAGCATTAAGAATCATATGGGACTCTATTAAGAGGAATAATCTACAATTAATTGGAGTTCCTGAACAGGAAGGGATAACTGAAAACACAGAGAGTATTGTTGTTGAGTTATTGACATAAAACATTGCTGAAAATTATGAAAGAAGAGAACATAGATATCCCAGATGTGTATCAAATGACACAAAAACTAGAACCTAAAAGAAAGACACCAAGACATATTATAATCAAGCTTAACAAAATGAAATATATACAGATGTTCTTAAAGATAGCAGGGCTCAAAGCAAAGTTAACATTCAGAGGGAAGCCCTGTAGGCTTTAGTTTGACTTCTTGTCAGAAACAACATTGGCAAGAAGGCAGTAGGATGACACATTCAAAGCTGTGAAGGAGAACTTCCAAGCAAGAATTGTATATCCTGCAAAATTGTCTGTCAAATATAAAGATGAAGTTAAGACATCTGCAGATAAACAGAAGCTTAGATACTTTGTAAAAAGCAAACCCAAACTACAAGAAATACTGAAAGACACCCTTTGCTTAGAAAAACAAACTCATTAAGTGTATATTTAAGGAGGCAATGCAGGATATAGCATCCAGAATCCTACTCAGTTAGGGAAATCACAAAACTCAATCAGAGCTACACTATTACAGGAAGATAACCAGTGATCATATCATGAAAATGATGACACCACAACACTAAAAATAAGAATATATTACAGTAGTTGTAGTGCTTTCAGATCGAGAGGAAGTTAAAGAGATATGCAGAAGTTAAAATTGGATTTAAACTTAGAATATTAAGAGGGATCACAAGAGTAGCTACAAAGCACAATAACAGTGTAATGTATGAAAAGAAGAAACGTAATACAGGAGTCTCAACAAACACAAAGCCTCCAATAAAAAAGATGAAAAGTCAACCCATAAAGAAGGTTTACCCAGAACAGAATATTAAGAGCAGCAGAGAAAACACCAACACAAAAATAAATACTTCAAAATGACAGCACTCAACACATACCCATGAATAATTACACTGAATGTAAATGGACTGAATGTGCCAATAAAGAGACAACAAGTGACATCCTGGATGGAAAGACACGACCGTCTACATGTTGCTTACAAGAAACACATCTTAGATTTAAAGATCTGAAGACACTGAAAATTAAAGGATGGGTTAATATATACTAAGCCAATAATATATGAATAAGAACAAGTTTGGCAATACTAATCTCAGATAAAATAGATTTTAATGTAAAATCTATTACTGTGGACAAGGATGGTCACTACTTATCACTGAAAGTTTCAGTAAACAAGTTAACAATATTAAATATCTATGCACCCAATACCAGAGCATCTAAATACATTAAACAAACACTGACAACATTGAAAAATGAGATAGATCACTCCATAATAGTAGTGGGAGACTTCAACATTTCACTTTTGGTAATGGATAGATCATACAGAAAAAAAGCTCAGTAAAGACACAGAAGATCTTATTGCAACAGTTAACCAACTAGAACTCGTCAACATATACAGAACTTTTTATCCATCAACAGATAAGTGCATTTTCTTCTCCAGTGCACATGGAACATTTTCCAGAATAGACCATGTGTTAGGACATAAAACAAATCTCAACAAAATCCAAACCATTGAATTATTGCAAAGCATCTTCTCAGATCATGAAGCCATAACAGTTGAAATCAATAGCAGAAAAAACATGGATGGAAATTGGAATTCATGGAGACTGAACAACACCTTGCTCAAAAGAAATCAAGGATGAAATAAAGAAATTTATGGATTCAAATGACAATGAAAACACTTCCGGTCAGAACCTATGGGATACAGCCAAAACAGTGCTCAGAGGTCAATTTATAAATGCACACATCTGGAAGGAAGAAAGGACCCAAACCAAAGAATTAGCACTACAGCTTGAACAAGTAGAAAGCGAGTGTCATGGATTGAATTGTGTCCCCCCCAAAATATGTGTAGTCATGTGGCTAAGCCGTTATTTCCAATATTTTATGATTGTCCTCCATTTAGTGATTTTCCTATGCTGTAGGTTAAAGGATGGGGGTGGGACTGTAAATCCCTTTATAAGATCACCTCCCTGCTTCACTGTAAAGGGAGTTTTCCTGGAGTATGGCTTGCCCTGCCCTTAATCTTTTCATCCTACAAGACATAAAAGGCAAGGGAAGCAAGCAGAGAAATGTGAACCTTACACCATCAAGCAAGCAGCACCGGGAGAAGAGCGCTTCCTTCAGACCCGAGGTTCTTCCACCAAGATCCTCCCTGGACAAAGACTGATGGAATATCAGATTTTCCTCCAGGGCTGACAAGGGCCAAAGCATTCCCCTGGAGCAGACATCCTGAATTTGGATGTGTACCCTACCTGACTGTGTAAGAATAAACTTTCCTTTGTTAAAGCCATCCAATCTGTGGTATTTCTGTTAGAGCAACACTAACTGACTAAAACAGAGAGCAACAGAGGAACCCCTCAGGCGCCATAAGAAAACAGATAATGAAGATTAGAGCAGAGCTAAATGAACTGGAGAATAGGAAAGCAATTGAAAAAATTAACAAAACCAAAAGCTGTTTTTTTTTTTAAAAAAGATCAAGAAAACTGATAAAGCATTGGCTAAACAGGAGACAAAATAAGTAACCAGAATAAAAAATGAGACGGGAGATGTCACAACAAACCCAGCTAAAACCAAAATATCATAATAGAATACCATGAAAAACTGTACTCTAAGAGATTTGAAAACTTAGGGGAAATATACAATTCCTAGATTCATACCACCTACCAAAATCATTACAAAGAGAAGTAGAAAAACTTGATATACCCATCACAAAGGAAGAAATTGAAAAAGTCGTCAAAAAACTAACAAACATTTTGGTCCTCAGTGAGCATACGTTCCTGCTGAGTTGGGACCATTTGCCGTGCCCTCGGATGGCAGCTTGGCAGCTTTTAAGACCCCAGACACCACTCACCAATGTGGGGTGCAGAGAGCCCTCTTAGCAAAATGCTAGTTGTGCCAATTGGCCTCAAATTCACCTGAGCATGGTCCCCTGCCCCCTGCCCCAGCTACTCTGTCCTTGCAATATTGGGTTAAGATGGAAGGAGTGTTCAAGTTATGCTGAAGTCCACTTAATATTGTTCTTGTTTCTAATGTGTGCTATCACCGATTTCGCCCAACCAGATTTCTAGCAACTATCTAATCTAAACCCTCCCCCCTCGTCCTCCCTCCCTCCCTTGCAGCTGTCAAAGAGTCTTTTCTTCTATACCCAACGGGAATATGCATTTTCACTCAGTTGTATTAAATAAATAAATAAATAAAACTACCAAACAAAAAAAGTCCTGACCCAGATGGCTCCACCACAGAATTCTACCAGACTTTTAGAGAAGGTTAATTCCTATACATCTGAGACTATTTCACAGCACAGACAGAGATGGAATACTCCCAAATTCATTTTATGAAGCCAACATAACCCTGATACCAAAGCCAGGGAAAGATCTCGCTAAAAAAGAAAATTATAGGCAATGTCATTCATAAACCTAGGTATAAAAATATTCAACAAAATCCTTGCCAACGGAATTGAATAAGACATCAAAAAATAGTTCATCATGACCAAGTTGGATTCATACTAGGGATGCAAGGCTGGTTCAGCATCAGAAAAGCAATCAGTGTGCTCAACCACATAAAGAACACTGTTTTAGTCAGTTAGGGCTGCTCTAATAGAAATACCACAAAGTGGATGGCTTTAACAAAGGAAGGTTTATTCTTACACAGTCAGGTAGGCTACAAGTCCACATTCAGGGTGTCCACTCCAGGACAAGGCTTCCCTCTTTCAGGGCTCTGGAGGAAAGTCTGGTATTGCATCAGTCTTTGTCTAGGGAGCATCTTGGTACAGGAACCTCAGGTCTGAAGGACGTGCTCTTCTCCCGGTGCTGCTTGCTTGATGGTACAAGGTTCCCAGTTCTCAGCCTGCTTCCCTTTCCTTGTATCTCTTGCAGGATGAAAGGATTAAGGGTGGGGCAAGCCATACTCCAGGGGAACTCCCTTTATAGTGGAACCAGGAGGTGATCCTATGAAGGGATTTACAGCCCCACCCTAGGGAATCATGGCCCAGCCACATGACTACACACTTTTTGGGGGGATACAATTCAATCCATGACAAACACAAAAGGTAAGAATCACCTGATTTTTTCAGTTGATGCAGAAAAGGTATTAGACAATTTCCAACACCCATTCATAGTAAAAACTCTCAGTAAAATAGGCATAGAAGAGAAATTCCTCAATGCAATCAGGGGCTTCTATGCAAAGTGAACCGCCTACATCATCCTAAATTGAGAGAGACTGAAAGACTTCCCCATGAGAACGGAAACGACACAAGAATGCCCACTCTCACTACTTCTATTCAGCATTGTACTAAAAGTTCTAGACAGAGCAATTAGGCAAGACAAAGAAATAAAGGACATCTGTGTCAGAATATAATTAAAAATCTCCCTGTTTGCAGATGATTGTATATGCAGAGGATCATAAAGAATCCGTAAGTAAACTACTGGAACTAATAGAACAGCCCAGCAAAATATCCAGATATAAGATACATATAAATAAATCAGTAGAATTCCTTTATACCAACAAAGAGATCATCAAAGAAGAAATCACCAAATCAATACCATTTACTATAGCCCCCCAAGAAGACAAAATACCTAGGAATAATTCTAGCTAGAGAAACAAGAGACCCATGCAGCAAGACCTTACTGCAAGAAACCAAGAATCTTATGTAAATGGAGAAACCTATCTTGCTCATTGATAGGAAGACTTAACATTGTGAAAATGCTTATTTTACCCAAAGTGACCTACATATACAGTGTAATCCCAGGACAAATTCCAGTAACGTTTTATAATGAGATGGAGAAAAACGTCACCAACTTTGTTTAGAAAGAAACTCCAGATATGCAAAGCAATACTGAAGAGGAACACAGTGAGTGGTCTCACACTCACACTGCCTGATCTTAGAACCTATTACACTGCCACGGTAGTCAAAATAGTCTGATACTGGTACAAAAAGAGATGTATAGACTAATAGAACAGAGTTGAGGCCCCAGAGGTGCCATCATCCTCTTATGAACTGTTGATATTTAACAAATGCCCTAAGATAGTAAACTGGTGTAAAAATAGTCTCTTTAACAAATAGTGCTGGCAAAATTGGATATCTATCTGCAAAAAAAATTGAAACAAGGCCCATATCTCACACCTAACACAAAACCTAACTCAAATCGGATAAAAGACCTAAACATCAAGCCTAAAATGATAAAGATCGTGCCAGAAAATATAGAGTCAACAATGGAAGTTTTAATACACAACTTAGACTTCAAAATCTAACAAACAAAACACGACCAACTGAAGGAAAAAATAGATTAACGGGAACTGCAAAGAATCAAACACTCTTACTCATCCAAAGACTTTATCAAAAGAATTAAAATACCACGTACAGAATGGGAAGAAATATTCGGCAACTACATGTCAGACCAACATCTGACCTCCACAATCTACAAAGTGCTGCAAAATATAGACAATAAAAGGATAAATAAGCCAATTAAGCTATGAGTAAAAGAGATGGACAGATACTCCACCATGGAGGACTTCCAGGTAGCCAAAAGACACATCAAGAAATGATTGATCATTAGCTATTAGAGAAATCCATATCAAAACTACAATGACATACCATATCACCCCAGCAAGGTTGGCTATGATCCAAAAAACACAAAACAATAAATGCTGGAGTGGCTGCGGAGAGACTGGAATTCTCCTAGACTGCTCGTGGGATTGCAAAATGACACTTCTATGGAAACCAGTTTGGCGCTTCTTTAAAAAGCTGGAAGTAGATATCACATTTGATCCAGTAATCCCAATGCTCGGAATATATCCTACAGAATCAATGGCAGTCACATGAACAAATACATGTACACGAGTATTTTTGCAGCTCAATCTGCAATAGCAAAAAGATGGAATCTATCCAGATGCCTAACAACAGATGAATGTATAAATAAACTATGGTACATATATTCAATGAAACACTATGCAATGATAAAGAACAATAATGATTTTGGGGACCATCTCATAACCTGGTTTCAACTGGAAGACATTATGATGAGTGAAATCAGTCAGTAGCAAACAGACAAATGTTGTATGAGACCCCTAGTATAAGGACTTAAAAATGACTTTATAGAAGAAAAGACTCTTTCACAGCTGCAAGGGTGGGGAGGGAGGGAGAGGGCTGGTCATAGATTAGATAGTTTATATAAATTTGGTTGGGTGAAAGCAGTGACAGCACATAGTAGAAAGAAAATCAACTTAACTGGACTTCAACATAAACTGAAAACTCGTCTAATCTTAACCCGATATTGCAAGGACACAGTGGCAGGTGTATGGGTCTAGGGACCATGCTCTCACAGGGGACATCGAGGCCAACTGGCATAACTACCCTATTGCTAAGAGAGTCTTCTTCACCTCATACTGGTGAGTTGTGTCTGGGGTCTTAAAACTAGCAAGCTGCCATCTGAGATACACCAAATGGTTCCAACTCAGCTGGAACAGAGAATCACCAAGAACAACAAAGACACAAGTAAAAAAGAGTCCATATGGACCCATGTTAATGGGTGACCAGTCATGACCAGAGACAGCCATGATGGGGCACACAATGTTGAGTACCAGTGGTAACATGAGAAAAAGGGTTGCTCCTCAAGAACTGCACCAAAAGACTGCAATTGATGGTCTGGCGGCCTGGGGGTTCCCCTGGGAGCATGGCCTGCAGACCTGCTGCTGCCCCAATCCGAAAACTTCATTGAGGTCAACTCTTTAGACAGGAATGGACTTGATGCTGTTATACAGTATGACCATAATGTGCGTGTACTTTTCAGTTCTATGCGTCTGTAGGATGCTGTCTTACTGGCCCCTTACTAGAGGAGAGAGTTGAGGGTGGAGAGGAGGGACAGGAGTTTATTAAGAGGATATGACACACACAGAATGAAAAGGAGGACTGTGTTGTCACTGGGAAAGGAGAGCAGAAGGAGCTGAAGATAGGTGGGCATGCAAATTTAATATGGATTGTATGCTTTCACTCAATCACAATAAAATGTTTAAAAATAAATAGTACTTAGAATAATGCTTCACGTTATAATAGTGATGGCAACTAGATATATATATTCCAGCCTATTGTTTTTACTTGGCTATAGGGTTGCTCTGAGTCAGAACTGACTCTATGAAAGTGGGTTTGTTTGGGGTTATGTAGGCACCTGAGAAGAATAATGAAGAACAGTAAGATTGTTACTGGAAAGTCTCTTAAAGTGAAATATAAATACTTCTACATGCATCCTCATCCCCAATTATACAACACCAAGCACTTTCCTATTTCTTTTCCTTTGCTCTTCAGAAATTTGTATCTCCTTGACTGTTTGTGTGCCTTTTTGTCTTAAACTCCAGCAAGTTTACGCATCAAATTCTCCTTATTCATATTCTTCTAAGCTCATCTGGCTTTCTGGCATTGTTTTCATTAAATGATTTCCAGGATAGCAGGTAACCTTTGTTGACCTTTCTGTCTTATCAGTTGTTCTCCAAAGGGGGCCATTGATTCATCCTCTTAATAGTATTTGTACTTACAAGCTGATAATAGTTATTACTCTACTTGTTTTTGTTGTATTATAGATGAAAGTTTTCAGAACAAAATAACTTCTCATTAAACAGTACACATGCTTTATGATATTGATTAATAACCCCACATGTCAGCATTCTCTCTTCTTGATTTTGGGTTCCCTCTGACGAGATTTTCTGTCTTCTCTTGCCTTCTAGCCTTTTTTTCCTGGGCTGGTGTGCCCTTTAGTCTCATTTTGTTTGATGGGCCTGTCTAATCTTTGGATGAAGGGACAGCCTAAGGAGTGACATTATTACTGATCTAAAAGAGTATCTGGTATCTGTATTCTCAGGATTTCTCCATTCTCTATCAAGCCAAGTGCCGTCGAGTCGGATCGGACTCAAAGCCAGTAAGTCTGGTTATTTTTGTGAGTTATAATTTTGTTGTATGTTTATCTCCAGCTCTGTCAATGATACTCTGTTATGATCTCTGTCATAAGTCAGTGGTGGTAGGCAGGCACAGTCTAGTTTTGCTGTGTTCAGTCTAGGGAAGGCAGTGGTAGCTGTGTTCCATTTGTCCTTTGGACTAACCTTTCTATTATGTCTTTAGATTTCTACATCCAAGGAGAAGTGTTAACACCAGAGAAGGCAAAGATGGTGAGAAGCAGTGAAATGACAATGAAGAACAAAGAGCTGACTCACAAAGCGAGAGAGGTGAGATCCTGTGTATAGGAGTCTTCCTGGGGGAGTAGAGTGTTTCTGGGCGCTAATTGGTAGAGCTATAGAGCTTTGGATAACTTACCCCAGCAGGCACATGTGAGCTTGAGGCCTGGGCCAAGAGGCTACAGGAAGCACAAGCTGAAGGTACAAGAGGCAAAAGGAACTGAGCTGCCTCAGTCTCAAAATGTTTGGCCATGATCTCAGAAGTTTCAGAGGGTAGAACCATTACCTCTGGTGTTTGTAAGGGTGGAATCGCCACTCAAATGGGCTAGAAAAATGGTGTGACTAAAGGAGAGGAAGCAGAGTTGCTCTCTCAGTGCCCCTGGAAGGTGGAGCTATAGCACAGGGCCAAATGGCCTCCAGTTAGAATCTGGAGAGTGTGGCCAACATGTAGAGTCTGGAGGGCAGGGCCGCTGTATAAAATGTCTAAGAGAATGGAGGATTATTTTCAAAGTGTTGAGGATTAATGTAATGTGTTCTGTTAATATACTTGGTGCCTGTTATGCTTCCTTTCCCCGCAATTTATCCCATTTGTAGTGAAAGTCTGTATTTTAGAAGCAGACAATTTGTGATCTAGATTCCACAGTAAACGAGGGATTTCTGGATCTTGAACTTCAGACTTTTGCTATGATGAAGTGACTATGTTTTACATGTGGTAAGGATGTAATTTTTTGGGAGTCTGAATGGTAGAATGTTATGGATTGAATTACATCCCTCCAAAAATGTGGGTAGCAAATTGGCTAGGCCATGATTCCTGGTGTTTTGTGATGTTCATATATGCTTTAAACCCTACCGCTATGATGTTAATGAGGGAGGATGGGCAGCAGTTGTGTAAAGTTGTATTGTGCCTTGAGGCAATGTCTTAGGACATAAAAGAAAGAAGCTAGTGGAGAGATTTGAGGGGCCTCGTACCACCGAGAAGCAGGGTCAGGTGCAAAGCATGTCCTTTGAAAAGGACTTGGGGTTCCTGTGCCTTAGAAGCTCCCAGTCCAGGTGAAGATTGACAGCAATGGTCTTCACCAGATTCAACATAAAATGAGAGATTCTGCCCTTGCCCATAACTCATAACGAAGGTCCACTCTTCGGACACAAATGGATTGGACTTGGCGATGCAGAGAGACCATATATTGGATGCACTTTATGGTTCTGTGCATCTATAGCATATCATCCTGTTGACCTCTGGCTGGAGGAAGGAGAGTGGGTGGAGAGGGGGGGAAAGGAGACAGTTTGGAGGATGAGACTTGTATGGAGCAGAGAGGAATAGTGTGCTGTCACCGGGCAGGAAGAACAGTGAAAGCTGCATATAGGTGGGCACATAAATTTATACGGGAATGTACATTTTCACTCAGTCATAATAAAAAAATTTTAAAAAAAAGAGAAAAAGAGAGCTGATACACTGAATTTGAATATGTACCTTACTGGACTGATAGAAAATAAATTTCTCATTTTAAAGCCATCCACTTGTTGTATTTCTGTTATAGCAGTACTACGTGACTAAGGCAGGTTCTTTCTTCTTTTTGAATGTGTGGATTTATTGAGGTAAACTGACCACAGAGCACTGCTTTTGCTGTGTCCCCAAAGTTCTGTTATAATGTGTTTTTATTCACCTTTGATTCTGTGAATTTGTTTGTTCAATAATTTCTTCTATAACCCAGTAGTATTTGAGCCAGTTGTTCAGAGTCCCCATTTTTAATTTTTTTCCTTCCTTTTTTCTTTTGTTGACTTATACTTTTGTGGATTCATGGAGTAAAAAGAAGCTTTGTAGTACATTTTTTGCTGTCTTTGTTTTAAAATATTTTATGGTGCTTTAGGTAGAAATTTACAATTTAAATCAATTTTCTGTATAAAAGTCCAAACATGAAGAAGAATATTTCTCTAACTGTTCTCCCCTACTGTCCGCCACCATAACAGCACACTCCTCCTTTCCACCACGCACTTCCTGTATCTATTCAGGCAACTCCTGTCCCCCTCCACCTTCTCATCTTGTATCTAGAGAGGAGCTGCTCAGGCAGCCTTATGTCTCTATGAGGTGTAACAAGTCCACAAAATTTAGCCCTTAGAGGGCTAAATACCTCGTTGCTGTGTATCACTATGGTCACCTTCAAACTACTTCCTTCAGAAGCTATGCACTGACACAAGTGCCTAGTCCATCCTTCAAAGAAATTTTCAAACTCTTTCTGGAATGGTTGTTGCGCACAGTAGCAATGTGGCAAGTTTACAAACTTAATAGTATAGTTGTCTGTGAAGGAGTTTTTACCCAGTAAAAAAATAAGTGCATTGGAACGCTGTCCCTACTCACCTGATCTGGCCCCCAGTGACTTTTCTTTGCCCAAAGATAAAGAAAATTTTGAAAGGAAGACATTTTGATGATATTCAGGCCATCAAGGGTAATATGACGACTGCCCTGATGGCCATTTCAGAGAAAGAGTTCCAAAATTGCTTTGAAGGGTGAACTAGGTGCTGGCATCAGTGCATAGCTTCCCAAGGTAAGTTTCCATTGTGATATTCAGCAATGAGGTTTGTAGCAATTTTTCTAGGATGAGTTTGCATCTTCAATTGTCAGTCCTCATATTTAAACCAAGAAACATATTCTTTACCAACATAATTCTGTTTTATAGTCCAATCCAGTCTTTGTCTGAAGAGTCGGCTTTGGTACTGGCTTCAGCTCTGGGCTAACAGAGAGTCCATGGGCCATGTCCTCAGGGAACCCTCCCATCTGATGGATCATCAAGTGTGGCTTTTTAATAGAGTTCTAGTTTTGCATATCTATTTTTTTCCAATACATCAAGGACTTTATGCTGTGCTCCCTCTCAGGACAGTATTGGTGGTGGCAGGGCACCAACTAGTTCTTCTAGTCAAATGCTAGCCTCTGGATCATATGGCACTTTCTATGTGCTGGGCTCATATTTTCTTCTTGTCTTTGATGTCCTTTGTTCTCCTCTGCTCCAGGTGGATTGTGACCAATTGATGCTACTTAGATGGCAGCTTGCTAGCTTTTATGACCCAAGATATCACTCATCTGAAGTGGTATACAGAACATTTAAAAAACTTTGTTATGTCAATTTACCACAGTCTCTGCTACTGTCCTTCAAATTCTTGTGTTGTGTTTAGAAACCATTTAGCTTTTGGTGTAGTCCATTTGTGCTAACCCTCCTTTTGCTGAATGTTGTCACACCCTTCACGAACCCTATTCCTATGTACTATCTAATCTATGAATACCTCTCTCCCTCCTTCCCCATTCTTGTAACGATCAAAGATTATATTCTTCTGTACTTAAATCTTTTCTTAAGTCCTTATAATAATGGTCTGATACAATACTTGTCCTTTTTCATGTGACTAACTACACTCAGCATATCTTCCAGATGATTCCACATTATGACTCACAAACAAAAAAATACACAGTGGTATAGTGTCACTATAGGTCAGGGTAGAACTGCTCCATAGAATTTTCAAGTAACACCTGGCAGATTTGAACTGCCAACACTTTGGTTAGCAAACATAACACTTGGTCACTTATCACTGTGTATATTCCATGGTATGAATGTACAGTAGCTTGTTTATTGATTCATCTGTTGATGGGCACCTAGGTTGATTTCCTCATTTTGCTATTGTGGACAGTGCTTCAATAAACATTGGTGAACATGTGTCTGTTGGTGTGACAGCCCTTATCTCTCTAGAATAAATTACAAGAAGTGGAATTGCTGGGTCATATGGCATTTCTATTTTTAGCTTTTTAAGAAAACAACAAATGGATTTCCAAACTTGTTGTACCATTTTACAGGCCTACCAGCAGTGTAGAAGAGTTCCAATCTCTCCATAACCTCTGTAACATTTATTGTTTTGTGTTTTTTTGGATTAATGCCAGCCTTGTTGGGGTGAGACGGCATTTCATCATAATTTTGATTTGGATTTCTCTGAAGCTTAATGATTGTGAGCATTTAGTCATACAGCTCTTAACATCCTGGATGTCTTCTTTGGTGAAGTTCCTATTCATATCTTTTGCCTATTTTTCAATTAGGTTGTTTGTCTTTTTCTTGTTGAGATTTTCAATTACTTTGTAAATTAGGGAGGCTAGATACCGATTGGATTCATGGAAGCCCCAAATCATTTCCCACTCTGTAGGTAGTCATTTCACTCTTTTGTGAAGTTTTTAGATGAGCATAAGTGTTTGATTTTTAGGAATTTTCACTTAGCTATTTTCTTTATGGTGTTTGTGCATTGTTAGTAATTTTTTTGTAGTTGGCTTATGCCATGTATTAGGGCTTCCAACATCGCTCCTATTTTTTCCGTCCATGATCTTTAATGTTTTATGTTTTACATTTAGCTCTTTGATCACTTTTGAGTTAGTTTCTGTGCATGAAGTGAGATATGGGTCTTGTTTCATTTTGCAGATTGATTTCCAGTTATGTTAATATCATTTGTTAAAGATACTGGTTTTTCCCCGGTTCATGGCCTTTGGACCTTTGTCAAGTATCAGCTGCTCGTAAGTGGATGATGTTATATCTGGATTCTCAGTTCTGTTCCATTAACCTATGTATCTGTTTCTGTACCAGTACCAGACTGTTTTGCCTACTGGGGCAGTGTAATAGGTTTTTAAATCAGGTAAAGTGAGGCCTCTCACTTTGTTCTCTTTCTTCAGTAATGCATTACTTATCTGAGGCTTCTTCCCTTTCCATATGAAATTGGTGATACACTTCTCCATCTCATTAAAAAATGCCACTGGAAATTGCACTGGGATTGGATTGTATATATAGATCACTTTGGGTAGAATAGATATTTTCATATTCTTAACTCTTCTTATCCATGAGAAAGGTTAATTTCTCCACTTATGGAGGTTTCTATGGCTTCTTGAAGTAGAGTCTTGTAATTTTCTTTGTAAAAGTCTTTTACATGGTTAGATTTATTTATAGGTATTTCATCTTATTGAAGGCAATAGAAAATTGTAATGATTTTGTGAATTCCTCTTTGATGGTTTCTTTGTTGGTGTAAAAGAATCCAGCTGATCTATGTATGTTTATCTTGTATCCCGGTATTTTGCTGAACTCATCTATTCCAGTAAGTTTTGTTTGTGTGTGCGTGTGGATTCTTTATGATTTTCCATGTTTAATATCATATCATCTGCAAATACAGATACTTTTACTTCCTCCTTACCAATTTAAGTGTCCTTTATTTCTTTATCTTGCCTGATTGCTCTGGCTAGAACTTTCAGAACAATGTTGAATAAAAGTGGTGACAATGGGCATCCTTGTCTGGTTTCTGATCTCAAGGAGAATGCTTTCAGACTCTCTCCATTTAGGAGATGTTAGTTATTGACTTTGCATAGATGAGCCTTATGTTCAGGAATTTCCCATCGATTCCTATTTTGCTGGGACTTTTTTCTTCCTCCCAAAATTATTTTTATTGTGACTAAGTGGAAGTGTACAATCCAAATCAATTTTGCATGCCTGGCTATCTGTAGCTCCTTCTGCTCTCCTTACCAGTGACAGCATGTTTCTCCTTTTCATTCTACAGTTCTAGTATCCTTGTAACAAGCTCCTGTCCCCTCTTCTCCCCCATCTAGAAAGAGGCCAGTAGAAGCTTTCTATAAATGCATAGAACCATTAAGTGCACTCACCATATGGTCATACTATGTCCCTGACTTCAGTCCATTCTTGTCTGAAAAGTTGACCTCAGTAGTGTTTTCTGCTCAGGGGCAGTGGCATGTCTAGGAGCTATGCTCCCCGGGGATCCTCCAGGCTATCAAACCATCAATTCTGGTCTTTCATTAGAGTCCTTGAACTGCACCATTCTTTTTCTCATTTTGCCACAGAGACTCTACATTACGTGTCTCATCATGGCTATCTTTGGTGATGGCCAGGCGCCATCTAGTTCTTCTGGTCATGTGTTGATACAGTCTCCCATTCACATGAGTCCTTCTGACTACTGTGGCAGTGTGATAGGTTTTAAGGTCACGTAGTATGAGGTCTTTTACCGTGTTTCTCTTTTTCAGCAGTGCTTTACTTATCCAGGGTTTCTTCCCTATCAAAAAAAATTTGCTAATTTATTTCCCCATCTCATTAACAATGATGCTGGAATTTGTGTTGGGATTACATTGTATATGCAGATTGTTTTGTGTAAAACAGATATACTCATCATGTTAAGTTTTCCTATCCATGAGCAGGGTAGATTTCTCCACTTATGTAAGTCTCTTTTGTTATTTTTTTTGCAGTAAGTTCTTGCAGTTGTATCTGTATAGGTCTCTTGTTTCTCTGGTTAGATTTATTCCTAGGTATTTTATCTTCTTGGTGGTATAGCAAATGGTATTGACTTAGTGATTTCTTCTTTGATGATCTCTTTGTTGTTATAATGGAATCCTACTGATTTATTTATGTTTATCTTATACCCCGATGAATCTGACTCGATGGCAATTGGCTTGGCTTTTATATCCCAATACTTTGCTGAACTCTTCTATTAGTTCCAGTAGTTTACTTACAAATTCTTAGGATTGTCTGTATATAAAATCATATCATCTGCAAATAGAGAAGTTTTTATTTCTTCATTGCTGATGTGGATGTCCTTTATTTCTTTGTCTTGTCTAATTGCTCTAGCTAGAACCTCTAATACAATGTTGAAGTGGTGAGTGTGGGCAACTTTGTCTAGTTCCTGTCCTCAATGGGAATTCTTTCGCTCTGTCTCCATTCAGGATGTTGTAGGCAGTTCGCATTGCATAGATGCCCCTTATTGTAAGGTGTGTTTCTTGTAAGCAATGTATAGATGGATTGTGTCTTTTAATCTAGGCTGTCATTCTCTGTCTCTTTATTGAAATGTTCAGTCCATTTACATTTGGTGTAATTATTTATAGGTATGTGTATACTGCTGTCATTTTGGTGCATTTATTTTTATGTTGTTGATTTTTTTGCGTTGCTCCTAATACTCTGTCTTGGGTCATTCTTCTTTATGTGTTGACTTTTCATCTTTTTCAGTATTGGTTTTGTATTTGTTCAGACTCCTGTGTCATGTTTCTTGTTTTGATATGTCACACTGTTATTTTGCTTTGTGGTTACCCAAGGATACCCCTTAATATACTAAATTAAACCAGACTTTAACATCTGCATATCTTTTTAATTTCTTCTCCATCTGAAACGATCACAATTACTATAGTATATTTGTCTTTTTAGTGTGATGATGTCATAGTTTTCATCTTAAGATCACTGGTTCTCTTCTTTTATTATTTTAGTATTTATTGAGCTTTGTGACTTCTCTGACTGAGTAGGATTCTGGATGCTATGTCCTGCACTGCCTCCTTAAGTATACACTTGATATTTTTCTTTTCCTAAACAAACAACTTCTTTCAGTATTTCTTGTAGTTTTGTTTTTGTTTTTACAAAGTGTCTAAGTTTCTCTTTATCTGCAAATATCCTAATTTCTCCTTCATATTTGAGAGACAGTTTTGCAGGATATATACTTCTTGGTTATAAGTTTTTCTCCTTCAAGTCTTTGACTGTGTCATCCCACTGCCTTCTTGCCAACATCGTTTCTACCAAGAAGTCCAATGAATGCCTACAGGACTTACCTTTGCATGTTAGCTTTGCTACAGGCCACGCCGCTTTTAGGAGCCTCTGTTTATGTTCTGTTTTATTGAGCTTGATTATAATATGTGTTGTTATCTTTCTTTTGAGATCTAGGTTTTGTGGCATTCGATAAGCATCTTGGATATCTCTATGTTCTCTGTCAGCAACACAACAACAATACTCTGTATTTTCAGCTATTCCTCCCTGTTTAGGAACTCCAGTTATTCACATATTATTCCTTAATAGAGTCTCACATGTTTCTTAATGCTTCTTCATTTTTCCTATTTCTGTCCTCTGATTTCTCCTCATAAATGCTGGTGTCAATTTCTCTGTCCTCAAGATAACTAAATCTGGCTTCTAGCTCCTGCATTCTACTCCTTTGGCTTTGGATTGAATTGTATAATTCTGTAATTTTGTTATTGATCTGCTTGATTTTTGATTGTCAGTGTTCCATTAGTTCAAGCAGCTTAGTTAATTTTTCATTTTGTCTGCTGTATTTTAATCTGTAGAAGGGCCCTATACATAATTCTTTTGTACTCAACCTCTGATAATTTCAGAAATGCTTCTTCATCTGGGAAGGATTTTGATTCTTAATTTATAAGTTTTCCAGATCCATGGTGGACTGCATCTTTAAATAGTTATGATTGTTGTCTTTGTGCCATCAAGAAGCTATTTGGTTTCTCTAGTGTGACCCTAAGAGGAGCTGAGGCATAGTTCTAAAAGAGGAGTAAGGATACTACCACATTTGGTCACCAGCTACCTCAGTGTTCTCTAGTGACTGGCCCCAGTTGGACTCTTGCTGCTAAAGGTGGGAGTTACTTGTGGCAACTCACTGATGTTACTCCAGTTGAACCAATGGTATAGTTCAGGCAATGGAGGGGACAACGATGCCATCCCACTAGGCTGCCTGGGACAGCTACACTCTATAGATGTGTTTAAATTAAAAATTGCTTCTTTGCTGAGAGTGGCACTGTGCAGCATCCACTGAAAGCAGCTGGGCCCTCAGGGGTGGCAGGCTCTGCTTTCTGGCTGGCAAGGATGATGCCCTATTGATGGAGTCACTAGTGGGCTATCAGCTGACACTATGATGTGGATCAGTGATGGATGGTGAAAATGCTACCCTCCACCTGAGCAATCAGTTCCCCAGGTAGTCTTCTTTTAAAAACATGCTTTACTTCCAAGTGAAGGACTGTCCATGAGCTGCTAAAATCAGTCAGGCTCTCAGGTTTGGCAGGCCCTGTCTTCCAGCTCACAACAAAAGCAACCCATAGGCCATCCCCAGGTGCTGTGACGTAGTTCAAAGAAGGGAGGGGTTACAGCTTTGCTACTCACATCTGCCAGGCCCTACTCATAACTATAGGCATCATCATCATTTTTCTTTATTTAACATGACTGAGTGAAACGGTACATTCCCACACAAATTTACATGCCCACCTATATGCAGCTTCCACTGCTCTCCCTGTCCAGTGACAGCACACTATTCCTCTCTGCTCCATACATGTCTCATTCTCCCAACAGACTCCTTTCCCCTCCTCTCCTTCCACTCTCCTTCCTCCAGCCAGAGGTCAGCAGAATGATATCCTATAGATGTATAGAACCATAAAGTGCAACCAATATATGGTCACTCTGCATTGCAAAGTCCAATCCATTCCTGTTCAAAGGGTGGACCTTTGTTATAATTTATGGGCAAGAGCAGCATCAGGGCCAGGGGCCATGATCTCAGGTGAACCCTGAAACCGCTGGACCATCAATTGAGGTCTTTTAGTGGAGATCTCAGGATGTACCCCTTTTTATTCTTGTGTTGCCAGTGAGACTCAACCTAGTGAGCTCCATCGTGGCTATTACTGTTGGTGACCAGGCACCATCCAGTTCTTCCGGTCCCAAGTAGATGAAGGCACCTACTCTTGCGGGTTTCTCTGTCTTCTAGGTTGTCTTTACCGCATGTCATTTTGGTCCTCAGTGACCATCCGTTCCTGCTGAGTTGGGACCATTTGCTGTGTCCTCGGATGGCAGCTTGGCAGCTTTTAAGACCCCAGATGCCACTCACCAATGTGGGGTGCAGAGAGCTCTCTTCGCAAAATGCTAGTTGTGCCAATTAGCCTCGATTTCGCCTAAGAGCATGGTCCCCTGCCCCCCACCCCAGCTACTCTGTCTTTGCAATACTGGGTTAAGATGAAAGGAGTATTCAAGTTATGCCGAAGTCCACTTAACGTTGTTCTTGTTTCTAATGTGTGCTATCTCCGCTTTCTCCCACCCAGATTTCTAGCAACTATCTAAACTAAACCCTCCTCCCCTCACCCTCCCTCCCGCCCCTCCCTTGCAGCTGTCAAAGAGTCTTCTCTTCTATACACAAGTCTGTTTTTGAGATCTTACCGTAGAGGTCTCATACAGTATTTGTCCCTTTGTCACTGACTACGTTCATCAACATAATGTTTTCCAGTTGAAACCAGGTTAGGAGATGTTTCCTGGAATCATCGTTATTCTTTATCACTGCGTAGTGCTCCATTGAGTATATGTACCATAATTTACCTATCCATTCTTCTGTTGTTGGGCACCTGGGTTGAGTCCATCTTTTTGCTATGGTGGACTGTGCTGCGATAAGCATTCTGGTGCATGTGTCCGTTGGTCTGAAAGGCCTTGATTCTGTAGGATATATTCCAAGTAGTGGAATTACTGGGTCAAATGGTATATCGGTATCCATTTTTTTAAGTAAGCGCCAGATTGCTTTGCAAAGAGGCTGGACCATTTTGCAAACCCCACCAACAGTGTAGGAGGGTTCCACTTTCTCCACAGCCTCTCCAGCATTTGTTGTTTTGTGTTTTCTGGATCATGGCCAATCTTGTTGGGGTGAAATGGTGTCTCGTTGTCGTCTTGATTTGAATTTCTTTAATAACTAAAGATTGTGAACATGTCTGCATGTGTTTTTTGGCTGCCTGCATCTCCTCTTTAAAGAAATGTCTGTCCATCTCCTTTGCCCATCGCTTAATCAGATGATTTATCTTCTTCTTATTGATATTTTGTTGTATCTTATAGATTATGGAGATCAGGCTTCAGTCTGACATAGAGTTGCCAAATGCTTTTTCCCATTCCGTGGGTGTTCTTTTAATTCTATTAATAAAGTCTTTGGATGAGCAAAAGTGCTTGATTCTTAATAGTTCCCATTTATCTATTTTCTCTTCTGTTGATTGTGGTTTCTTTGACAGATTTTGGAGTCTGTACTCATAGTGTAGTAAAACTTCCATTGTTGTTCCTACCTTTTCTTGGATGAGCTTTATCATTTTAGGTTTGATATTTAGGTTTTTTATCCATTTGGAGTTGGTTTTTGTGTAAGGTGTAAGATATCGATCATGATTCAGTTTATTGCAGATGGATAACCAAATTTGCAAGCACCATTTGCTGAAGAGACTGTTATCACCCCAGTTTAATGTCTTAGGGCCTTTGTTGAATATCAACTGTTTATAGGCAGTTGGTGTCATATCTGGGGTCTCAATTTTGTTCCATTGATCGATTTGTCTGTTCTTGTACCAGTACCAGGCTGTTTTGACCACTGTGACAGTCTAGTATGTTCTAAGGTCGGGTAATGAGAAGCCTCCCAGAGTGTTCTTCTACTTTAGTAGTACCTTACTTATCCGGGGCTTCTTCCCTTTCCAAACAAAATGGGTGATTTGTTTCTCCATCTCATTAAAAAATGACGCTGGAACTTTTATTGGGATTACATTATATAAATAAATTGCTTTGGGTAAAATAGACATTTTCACAATGTTAAGTCTTCCTATCCATGAGCAGGGTAGGTTTTTCCATTTATCTAAGTCTCTCTTAGTTTCTTGTAGTAAGGGCTTGTAGTTGTCTTTGTAAAGGTCTGTTGTTTCTCCGGTTAGATTAATTCCTAGGTGCCTTATCTTCTTAGGGGCTACCGTAAATGGTATTGATTTGATAATTTCTTTCTTAACAGTCTCGTTGTTGGTATAAAGGAATCCTACTGATTTACTTATGTTTATCTTGTATCCTGAGACTTTGCTGAACTCTTCTATCAGTTTGAGTAGCTTACTTAAAGATTCCTTGGGGTTCTCTGCTTATACAATCATATCATCTGCAAACAGGGAGATTTTAACTTCCTCTTTGCCAATACAGATGCCCTGTATTTCTTGATCTTGTCTAATTGCTCTGGCTAGAACTTCTAGCCCAATGTTGAATAGGAGAGGTGACAGTGGGCATCCTTGTCTAGTTCCTGATCTCAAGGGAAGTTCTTTCAGTCTCTCTCCATTCAGGATGATGTGGGCAATTGGCTTTGTATAAATGTCCCTTATTGTGTTGAGGAATTTGCCATCTATGCCCATTTTGCTGAGAGTTTTTAGCATGAATGGGTGTTGGACTTTATCAAATGCCTTTTCTGCGTCAATGGACAAAATCAGGTGATCCTTGTCTTTTGTGTTATTTATGTGGTTAATCACATTGGTTGTTTTCCTGATGTTGAACCAGCCTTGCATCGCTGGTATAAATCCCACTTGGTCATGATGAACTATTTTCTTGATATGTTGTTGTATTCTATTGGCAAGAATTTTGTTGAAGATTTTTGCATCTAGATTGATGAGTGATAGCGGTCTGTAGTTTTGTTTCTTTGTTGGGTCTTTCCCTGGCTTAGGTATCAGGATTATGCTGGCTTCATAGAATGAGTTTGGGAGTACTCCATCCCTTTCCATACTGTGAAACAGTCTCAGTAATATTGGAGATAACTCTTCTCTAAATGCTTGGTAGAATTCTGCAGTCAAGCCATATGGGCCCAGACTTTTTTTGGTTGACAGTGTTCTGATGACATTTTTCAATCTCTTCCTTTGTGATGGGTATATTAAGTTGTTCTGCTTCACGTTGTGATAATTTTGGTGGGTGGAATGAGTGAAGGAATTTGTCCATTTCCCCTAGGTTTTCAAATTTGTTACAGTACAGTTTTTCATAGTATTCTGTTATGACAGTTTTGGTTTCTGTTGCATCTGTGGTGACAACTCCCCTCTCATTTCTAATTTGGGTTATTTGTTTCCTTTCCTGCTTTTCTTTAGTAAGTTTAGCCAGTGGTTTGTCAATTGTGTTGATCTTTTCAAAAAACCAGCTTTTGGTCTTTTCAACTTTTTCAATTGTTTTTCTATTCTCTAATTCATTTAGCTCTGCTCTAATCTTTATGATGTCATTTCTTCTGGTGCTCGAGGGGTTCCTCTGTTATTCTCTTTCTACTTCTTCAAGCTGTAGAGTTAGTTCTTTGATTTGGTTTCTCTCTTCCTTCCAGATGTGTACATTTATGGAGATAAACAGACCTCTGAGGACTGCTTTGGCTGTATCCCATAGGTTCTGGTAGGAAGTGTTGTTGTTCTCATTGGAAGCCATGAATTTCTTTAATTCATCCTTGATTTCCTCTATAACCCATGTTTTTTTTTTGAGCAAGATGTTGTTCAGTTTCCAAGATTTCCACTGTCTATCTATGTTTTTTCTGCTATTGATTTCAACTTTTATGGCTTTATGATCTGAGAAGATGCTTTGCAGTAATTCAATGGTATGGATTTTGTTGAGCATTGCATTATGGCCTATCACATGGTCAATTCTGGAGAATGTTCCATGTGCACTGGAGAAGAAGGTGTAGTTGTCTGCTGATGGGTAGAAAGTTCCATATACATCAATTAGGTTTAGTTGGTTAATTGTGGCAATGAGGTCTTCTGTATCTTTACTGAGCTTTCTTCTAGATGATCTGTCTAGTAATGAGAGTGGAGTGTTAAAATCTGCCACTATTATTGTGGAGTCATCTAATTCTCTTTTGAGCTTAGTCAGTGTTTCTTCAATGTATTTAGGTGCTCTGATATTAGGTGCATAAATATTTAATATAGTTAATTCTTGCTTGTGTACTGAACCTTTCAACAATAAATAATGTCCATCTTTGTCCATGATGGTGGATTTGACATTAAAATTGATTTTGTCTGAGATTACAATGGCCACCCCTGCTCTTCTTTGTTCATTGTTAGCTTGATATATATTCTTCCATCCTTTAATTTTCAGTTTGTTCCTATCTTTAGGTCTCAAGTGAGTTTCTTGTAGACAACACATGGATGGGTCATGTCTTTTGATCCAAAATGACACTCGGTGTCTCTTTACTGGAGCATTCAGCCCATTCACATTCAATGTGATTATTGATAGGTATGTGTTCACTGCTGCCATTGTGATATGTTTATTTTTATGTTGATGTTTTCTCTGTTGTTCTTATTAATCTGTTCTGGGACATTTTTTTTTGTGAGTTGAATTTGCACCTTTTTCAGAGCTGGTTTTGTAGTTGTTGATACTCGTGTGTTACATTTCTTGAAATGGTATGATACATCTTTGTTGTGCTTTATAGCTGCCCCTATGATCACCCTTAATAAACTATATATAAACCCAATTTTAATGACTACCAGTCTTGTCATCTTCCTCTCCATCTGGAAGGACTGTAACAACTGTATTACATCCCTCTTTTTATTATGATGACACCATAGTTTTCATGATGATCACTGGATTGCTTCTTTCCATATCAAAGGTGTGATTAACTTTGGGGTCTTCCCTAAAAGAGTATTGAGTAGTGTGTCGTTCTAAAATATAAAGTTAGTGGTTTTGTTCTTCTAAGCCAGAGCCAAGAACTTCTTTCAGTATTTCTTGTAGTTGGGTTTGGTTTTTACAAAGTCTCTGAGTTTCTGTTTGTCTAGAAATGTCTGAATTTCATTTTCATATTTGAAAGATAGTTTTGCAGGATATATAATTCTTGGTTGGAAGTTCTTCTCCTTCAAGGCTTTGAATGTGTCATGCCACTGTCTCCGTGCCAGCATGGTTTCTGCTGAGAAATCTGAAGAGAGCCTACAGGCTTTCCCTCTGAATGTTAGCTTTGCTTTGAGTCTTGCTGCCTTTAAAAGTTGCTGCTTATGTTTCATTTTGTTAGGCTTGATTATAATATGTCTTGGAGTCTTTCTTTTGAGATCTATATTGGGTGGCGTACAATATGCATCTGAGATGTCTATATTCTCTTCATGATTTCTGGGAAGTTTTCTTTCAGCAGCTCAGCAACGATACTCTCTGTGTTCTCAGATGTCTCACCCTGTTCAGGGATTCCAATTAATCAAAGGTTGTTCCTCTTAATAGAGTCCCACATGCTTCTTAATGTTTCTTCATTTTTCTTGTTTCTTTTTTCTGATTTCTGCTCATAGACGCTGGCATCAGTAGCTCTGTCTTCCAAGTCAGAAATTCTTTTTTCTATTTGTTCCATTCTGTTTTCTTGGCTTTGCATGGAAGTTTCTATGTCTTTGATTTTCTTCTTGATCTGTTGGATTTCAGAGTACTGGTGTTCCATCAGATCAAACAGCTTGCTTAATTTTTCCTTTTCTTCTGATGCATTTTGCATAAGGTCTAGAAGGGCTCTGTATATATTCATTTTATATTCAGTTCCTGATGCTTTCATAAAAGTTTCTTCATCTGGAAAACTCCTTGGTTGCTTTGTTTGGGAGCCTTCTGAAGCCATGGGTGATTTCTTGTATGGCACAAGTGTCTGTTGCTTTTTTAGTCCTATGTGAGTATGTAGAGGCTGAAAGAGGTACTGTGAGGATGGATTGCAAATGTTTCTCTCAGCTGTCTTAGAATGTAAAGCAAAGGTATCTGACCACTTCACAAGTCTGTTAAGTTTTCATGTGTAGAGGTCCCTCTTCTCTACTGGCACAGTAAGCGCCACTACACCCAACCCCAGATGATAACAAACTAGTTCAGAATACAGCAATGCTACTGCCCTGTTGGCCTCTGCTGACAGGGCCTAGGTTTAGCCAACACTGCGTCAAATTCTGCTTTTGTGATAGAAAAGCACTCTCTTGTGGGCAGGCTCTGGCTCCCAAGCTAAGAATTAGGTCCAGCTCTAGGAACCATATCCAAGATGGCGTCCTCCACACAGGCAGCAGACAGAGGGGCTAAAGGTGCTGAGAGGTAGTGATTCCTCTGCTTTTGTTGCAGGGCCTGCAACGTAGGTGGCACTGGGAAAATTACTGCTTTTCTGTAGGAGAAGTGCTGCCCTGTTTGCAGGTGCTGGCTCCCAGGCTAAGAATTAGGTCCCACTAAAATCTCGGTACCAACATGGCATCCCGCACACTGGCTGTGGAATTCCTTACAAACCCCCATGACACAGATGTAAGACGAAAGGCTCAAAGTGGCTAGATTAACATAGTCTTAAGCCTGGCTCTCAAAATATGGGAATTTCTCCTGCCAATTCCCCCAGCAGTGCGTCTGAGTCTAGCCGCTAGGCAAGACCCAGTTCCGCCTGCTGGCCAAGACAGAGAAAAAAAAGTCAAAATGGTGCGTTTACCTTCCATCCATGAGAGCCAGGGCTAGCCAATAGCTGGAGTCAGCGAGAGAGAGGAGGTTTTTCTCTCAGTGGTATGAAGTCCCAATGAAGCCCTGTGCCATGTCCTGAGGCTGATTAGGTGATCAGAAGGCTCCGTTTGATTATCAGTTCAGGTCTTTGTTTCCAGACGGATATAAGGAGACGTGTGCTTAGTCTGCCATCTTGACTTCACCCCATCATCATCTTAAACACAGCTTTTCTGCTAGAGAAGCTCTATCCAGACAGGAACTGCTGCTCAGTGTGAGAATTAACCCCTGCTGGGACTTTGGTGTAGCTGACTCCCCGTCTCAGCTGACTAAGATGGCATCCCGCCTGAGCTGGCCTTCCTGCTGTGATTCAGAAGAATATATGGTATAGCTCAGAGAAGAGAGGGTGGAGGGGCACTGGTGCCTTCTGTCAGTAGCCAGGCTGTCATTATGTGGTCATCCCAAGCACAGTCTCTCTGCTACACAATACGCTGTTTACTTAAGCTCTGCAGTTCAACATATTAGCTGGTTCATGTCCAAATCCCACCTCCTGGAAAACAAAGAAGGCCTCAGTACTTGCTGTCCTCCCAAATGATGCATCAGCAGAAGCAGGATTCACCATGCTACTGTCTCATCTTTGAGAGAGATAGTTTTCCCTTTATTGACATCTATTTAAAGATGTCCAATCTGAGAACTCTACTCCAGGTTCTGGGGCTCCCAGGATGTCCACGCTGTTCAGTTCAATTATCATTCCAGGCTTTAGTTCTCAGAGGGTGTCAAGGAGACATGTGTTTAGTCCCCCATCTTGGCTGCACCTCCTTGCTGAGAGTTTTTAACATAAGTGGGTGCTGGACTTCATCAAATGCTTTTTCTGCATCAGTTGATAAAATACAGTGGTTCTTGTCTTCAGTTTTATTATTTGGTTGATTACATTAATTGTTTTTCTGATTCTGAATCATCCTTTGATCCCTGGTATGAATCTCACTTGGTCAAGATGAATTATTTTATTTTTTTTTGCCTTTTATTTTATTTGTATTATTATGATTAAATGAAAGTGTAGAATCCAAGTCATTTTTTCACACTTGCGTCTGTGCAACTCTATCTGCTCTCTCCACCCTGTGACAGTACACCCCTCCTTTTCACTCTTTACTGCTAGTATCCTCCCAAGAAACACCTGCTCCCTCCACTCCACCGTCTCCTTTCCCCTCTAGAAAACCAGTAGAGCAGCCGTCTATAAATCTATAAAACCACAAAGTACACATACCACATGCTCACTCTGTGTCCCTGATTCCAGTTCATTCTTTGTCTGAAGTGTTGACCTTAGTACTGGTTTCAGGTCTGGTACAGCAGCAAGTCTAAGGGCCATGTTCCAAAAGGACCCTCCAGGTTGTCAGATCATCAGTTCTGGTATTTTAGTAGAGTTCTTGATGTACACACCTCTTTTTCTCATGTTACATCAGGGACTCTACACTGTGTCTCCTATCAAAGCTGCTTTTTGTGGTGGCCAGGCACCATCTGATTTTTCTGGTCTCAAGCTGATATAGTCCCCCAATCATATGGGTCCTTCTGTCTCCTGGGCTAATTTTCTCCCGTGTCTTTGATGTTCTCAGTTGTCATCTGATCTGGGAGTATTGGGACCAGTTGATCTTCCTCAGATGGTAGCTTTCTGGCTTTTAAGACCCCCAAATGCCACTCACCAAGTTGGGGTGCAGAAGACTCTCTTAGCAAAGGGCTCGTTATGCCAACTGATCTCTATGTCCCCTGAAAACGTGGTCTCCAGTCCCCTGTCCCAGATACTCTATCCTTTGATATGTTGGGTTTAATTTAGAAAACCTTTTATCTTATGGTGTCATTCAGTTATGCTGACCTGCCTTCTACTGAGTGCTGTCACACCATTCACCTAACCAAATTCCTATAGACTATCTATTTTATGAACTACCCTCTCCTTCCCTCCCCACCTTTGTAGCCTGCAGAGTCTTTTCTTTTGTCTGTAAGTCCTTTTTAAAGTCTTTATAATAATGGTCTTATACAACAATACTTGTCTTTTTGCAGCTGACTGATTTCTCTCAGTTAAATGTCTTCTAGTTGATATCAGGCTATGAGATGCTTCCTAAAATCATCATTGTTCTTTATCATTGCATAATGTTCCATTGTGTATATATACCACAGTTTGTTTATTCATTTGTGTGTTGATGGGCACTTAGGTTGATTCTATCTTTTTGCTGCTGTGGACTGTGCTGCAATAAACCTTTGTGGGCACGTATCTGTTCATGTCACAGCCCTTATTCCTGTAGCATATACTCTAAGCAGTGGGATTGCTGGATCATATATTATTTATATTTCTAGTTTTTTAAGAGAGCAACAAATTGCTTTCCAAAGAGGCTCTGACATCTTGCATTTCCACTGGCAGTGCAAGAGATTTTTAATGTCTCCACAGCCTCTCCAACATTTGTTGCTTTGTGTTTTTTGGATTATTGCCAACCTCATTGGGGTGAGATGACATCTCATTATACTTTTGATTTGGATTTCTCTAATAGCTAATGATTGTCAGCGTTTCCTCATTTGTCTTTGGGCTGCCTGAACGTCTTCTTTGGTGAAGTGTCTGTCCATGTCCTTTGCCATTTTTTTTTGGCTTTTTCTTGTTCATATTTTGCAGTACCTGTAGATTACAGAAATTAGATGTCAATTCAACATGTATAGAAATTAGATGTTGATCCAATATGCAGTTGCCAAATATTTTTTTCCCATTTTGTAGGCAGTCTTTTACCTCTCTTAATAATGTCTTTGGATGAGCATAAGTGTTTGATTTTCAGTAATTCACACATATATTTTGCGTTCTGTTGTTCATGCATTACCAGTAAGATTTTGTCGTCTAAGTTGTGTATTAGAACTTCCATTGTTGTCCCTATTTTTTCTTCCATAATACTTATTGTTTTAGATTTGATATTTAGGTCTTGGATCCATTTTGAGTTAGTTTTTGTGTAAGATGTTAGATGCGGGTCTTGTTTCAGTTTTTTTGCAGATGGATATCCAATTTTGTGCACGCCGTTTGTTAAAGATATTCTTTAACCCCAGTTTACAACCTTTGGGCCTTAGTCAAATATAGAAGGATGGTGATATTTCTGTATTCTCTATTCTGTTCCGTTAGTCTATATATTTGTTTTTGTACCAGTACTAGGCTCTTTTGACTACCTTGATAGTGTAACAGGTTTGAAGGTCAGGTAGTGTGAGGCCTCCTACCATGTTCCTCCTCTTCAGTACTGTGTTACTTATCCAGGGTTTCTTCTCTTGCCAAACAAATTTGGTAATTTATTTCTCCACTTCATTAAAAAATGGCATTCAAATTTGTATTGGGATTGAATTGTATATGTACATCACTTTGGGTAAAACAGACATTTTTACAATGTTACATGTTCCTATCCATGAGCAAGGTAGGTTTCTTCACTTATGTGAAGTATCTTATGTAAGTATCTTTCAGTTTCTTGCCATAGGTACTTGTAATTTTCTCTGTATAGGTCTTTTAAATCTCTGGTTAGATTTATTCCTAGATATTTTATCTTCTTGGGGGCTGTAGTACATGTTGTTGATTGGGTGATTTTCTGTCTGATGATTCTTTGTTGGTGTAAAGGAGTCCTACTGATTTATTTATGCTTTTCTTATATTGTGATACTTTGCTGAACTCTTCTATTATTTACAGTAGTTTATTTATGGATTCTTTAGGGTTTCATGTGTGTATGATCATATCAACTGCAAATACGGATACGTTTACTTCTTTACTGGTGGAAATACCCTTTATTTCTTTGTCTTGTCTGATTTGTCAGAACCTCTAGCACAATATTGAATAAGAAGTGGTGACAGTGGGCATGCTTGTCTAATTCTCTTTCTCAGGTGGAATTAATCCAGCCTCTCTCCATTCAGGGTGATGTTGGCAGTTGCTTTGTGTAGATGCCTCCTATTGTACTGAGAGTTTTTAACATTTTGCTGAGAGTTTTTAACATCAATGGCTGTTGGACTTTGCTGAATGGCTTTTCTGCATGAATTCTTAGAATCAAGTGATTCTTATCATTTGTGTTATTTATGTGGTTAATCACATTATTTGTTTTTCTGGTGCTGAACCATTCCTGGTATGAATGCTCCTTGGTAATGATGAATTATTTTTTTGATATGTTGTTGAATTCTCTTGGCTAGGATTTTGTTGAAGATTTTTACCTGTAGTTTCATGAGTGATATTGGTCTGTAATTTTGTTTTTCGGGCGGTCTTTATCCAACTTTGGTATCAGGGTTATGCTGGCTTCATAGAATGATTTTGGAAAGTTCTGTCCATTTCTATGTTGTGGAATAGCTTCAGTAGTATTAGAATTAACTCCTCTCTAAAATTTTTGTAGAATTCTCCAGTGAAGCCATTTGGGCCAGGACTTTTTTCCATTGGTAGTTTATTTATTTATCTATATATTACGTTTTCAATCTTTTGTGATGGGTTTATTAAGTTCTAACTTTCTTGTGATAATTTTTGTAGGTGATGCAAATCTAGATTATTTGTCCATTTCCTTGAGGCTTTCCAATGCGTTAGAGTACACTTTTCATAGTATTCTGTTTTGACACTTTTAATTTTGGTTGGGTCTGTTGTGACATCTCCCATTTCATTTTTTATTTGGGTTATTTGTTTCCTTTCCTGTTTTTTTCTTTTGTGAGTTTAGCCAGTGGTTTATCATTTTTGTTCAACCTTTGGAAAAAAACAGCTTTTGGTTTTGTTAATTCTTTCAATTGTTTTTCTATTCTCTAATTTGTTTAGTTCTTCTGTAGTGTTTATTGTCTGTTTTCTTCTGGAGTGTGAGGGGTTAGGATTGCATTATATAAATAGATTGCTTTGGGTAAAATAGACATTTTCGCAATGTTAAGTCTTCCTATCCATGAGCAGGGTAGGTTTCTTCATCTGTGTAAGTCTCTCTTTGTTTCTTGTAGTAAGGACTTGTAGTTCTCTTTGTAAAGGTCTGTTATTTCTCTGGTTAGATTTATTCGTAGATATCGTCTTAGGAGCCATAGTAAATGGTATTGTTTTGGTGATTTCTTCATTAATAATCTTGTTGTTGATATAAAGGAATCCAACTGATTTACTTATGTTTATCTTGTATCCTGAGACTTTGCTGGACTCTTCTATCAGTTTGAGTAGTTTACTTATGGATTCTTTAGGATTCTCTGCATATACAATTGTATCATGGGAAAATAGGGAGATTTTTACTTCTTCTTTGCTGATGCAGATGCCCTTTATTTCTGAATCTTGTCTAATTGCTCTGACTAGAAATTCTAGTACAATGTTGAACAGGAGAGGTGAGAGTGGGCATCCTTGTCTAGTTCCTGTTCTCAAGGGAAACTGTTTCCGTCTCTCTCCATTCAGGATGATTTAGGCAGTTGGCTTTGTATAAATGACCCTTATTGCATTGAGAAATTTGCCATCTATGCCTATTTTGCTGAGTTTTTAGCATGAATGGGTGTTGGACTTGATCAAATGCCTTTTCTGCATCAATGGACAAAATCAGGTGATTCTTGTCTTTTGTGTTATTTATATAGTTGATCACATTAATTATTTTTCTGATGCTGAACCAGCCTTGCATCCCTGGTATGAATCCAACTTGGTTGTGATGGATTAGTTTTTTGATACATTGTTTTATTTTATGGGCAAGAATTTTGTTGAAGATTTTTGCATCTAGATTCAAGAGTGATATTTGTCTGCAGTTCTTCTTTTTGGTTGGGCCTTTCTCTGGCTTTGGTATCAGGGTTAGGCTGGCCTCATAGAATGAATTTGGTAGTATTCTATCCCTTTGTGTACTATGAAACAGTCTGAGTAGTACTGGAGATAACTCTTCTGTAAAAGCTTGGTAGAATTCTATGGTGAAGCCATCTGGGCCTGGGCTTTTTTTAGTTAGTAGTTTGGGGATGAATTTTTCAATCTCTTCTTTTGTGATGGGTTTATTAAGTTCCTCTGCTTCACCTTGTCATAGTTTTGGTAGGCGATATGAATCAAGGAATTCGTCTATTTCCTCTAGTTTTCAAATGTGTTAGGGTACAGTCTTTCATAGTATTCTGTTATGATATTTTTGATTTCTATTGGATCTGTGTGACAACTCCCCTCTCATTTCTTACGTGGGCTACTTGTTTCCTTTTCTGTTTTTCTTTAGTAAGTTTATCCAATGGTTTTTCAATTTTGTTGATCTTTTAAAAAACCAGTTTTTGGTCTTTTCAATTTTTTCAATTGTTCTTCTATTCTCTAATTCATTTAGTTTTGCTCTAATCTTTATGATCTGTTTTCTTCTGGTGCCTGAAGGATTCCTCTGTTGTTCTCTCTCTACTTGTTCAATTTGTGGGATCAGTTCTTTGATTTGGTTTCTTTCTTCCTTTCAGATGGAGATAAACTGACCTCTGAGTACTGCTTTGGCTGTATTCCATAGGTTCTGGTAGGAAATGTTTTAATTCTCATTGGAATTCATGAATTTCTTTATTTCATCCTTGATTTCTTCTACAATCCATGTTTTTTTTTTTTTTTTTTTTTTACCAAGAAGTTGTTCAGTTTCCATGAGTTCCACTGTGTCTATGTTTTTTGTGCTGTTGTTTTTGACTTTTATGGCTTTATGAGGTGAGAAGATGCTTTGCATTAATTCAATGTTATGGATTTTGTTGAGAATTGCTTTATGTCCTAACACATGGTCTACTCTGGAGAATGTTCCATGTGCACTGGAAAAGAAAGTGTAGTTGTCTGCTGATGGATCAAAAATTCTGTATATGTTTATGAGGTTTATTTGGTTAATTGAGGTGATAAGGTCTTCTGTGTCTTTATTGAGCTTTTTTCTAGATGATCTGATGATCTGTCCAATATTGAGAGTGGAGTGTTGAAGTCTCACACTATGATTGTTCAGTGATCTATCTCATTTTTTCTGTGTGTAGTCAGTGCTTCTTCGATGTATTTAGGTGCTCTAATATTAGGTGTATAAATATTTAATATTGTTAAGTCCTGTGTGAAATACTGCTTTTCTGCCAGAAAAGCTCTCTCCCCCAGGCAGGCGTTGCCTCCCAGCCTTGGAACTAAGTCCAGCTGGGGCCTCTGTGTGGTGTCTCCACCACCCAGTGGATCAAGATGTTGTCCTGCACAAGCTCGTCACTTGGCTGGGTCCAGGCTGCTCTATGGCAGGGGGGGAAAGAGAGGCCAAAGGTGCTGAGATGCACAGAGACCAAAGCCAGAGTCTTAATATATGGCAGTTTCACTCGCCGATCCCACCAGCAATGCATCTGAGATTAGTGACTAGTCACGTCCCAGCTCTGCCTACCTGCTAAGATAGAGAAAAACAATTAAAATGGTGAGTTACCTTCAGTTCATACAAGCCCTCACTCACTGAGAGTGGGGTCAGTGAAAGAGAGAAGGTTTTGCATTCAAAGGTATGAAGTCCAAATTAACAGCCCTATGCCCCGTCATAAGGCTCACTAGGTGTCCAGAAGCCTCTGTTTAATTATGAACTTCGGTCCTGGTTTCCAGATGGATTTAGGGAGACATGTGTTTAGTCTGCCATCTTGACTCTGCCCCTCTGAATTATTTCTAATTGTGCTTTTATTTTGACATTTTGTTTTCCTAAATTCTTCCATTCCCCACCCTGCATATTTTCCATGAATTTGTTTATTTTTTCTTCATTTTTGTCTGCAGTTTGCTTCAACCTTTGGATAACTCTGAATATTAGAGATTTGAATTTCCTATAAGCAGTCAGAACAAGATCAGGTGCTGACTGTGGCACAGATCATCAATTGCTCATATGCAAATTCAAATTGAAACTGAAAAAAATTAAAACAAGTTTATAAGAGCCGAAGTGTGACTTTGAGTATACCCTTCCCGAGTTTAAAGACTATTTCAAGAAGAGATTTGTTGTGTTGATCACTAATGATGAAAGACCAGATGAATTGTGGAATGATGTCAAAGACATCATCCATGAAGAGAGCAAAAGGTCATTAAAAAAGCAGAAAAGAAAGGAAAGACGAAATTGGATGCTAGAAGAGACTCTGAAACTTGCTCTTGAGTATCAAGGATCACTTTTCTTTGGAATGGGCATAAATATGGATCTCTTCCAGTCAGTTGGCCAGGCAGCTATCCTCCAAATTGCTTGCACAGACTAGTGAACACATGGGTCTTACATGCTTTGGGCATGTTCCCCTGCCAAATGTTGAGAAGCTAAAGAAAAAGGAAGGAATGGAAAAAATAAAAGACCTAAAGAAAAGATTTCAGAGAGCAGCTCAAGAAGACAAAATAAAGTATTATAATGATGTGTGCAAAGAGATGGAAATGGAAAACCAGAAGGAAAGAACACATTCTACATTTTTCAATCTGAAAGAACTGAAGAAAAAATTCAATCCTCAAGTTGCAATAGCCAAGGATTCTACAGGGAAGCTATTAAATGACTCAGGGAGCATCAAAAGAAAATGCCAGGAATACACAGAGTCATTATACCAGAAAGAACCAGTCGATGTTCAGCCATTTGAAGAGGTAGCATATGATCAGGAATCAAGGGCACTGCAGGAAGAATTCGAAGCTGCATTGAAGGCACTGGTGGAAAACAAGGCTCCGGGAACTGATGGAATATCATTTGAGATATTTCAACAAACACGCAGCACTGGAAGTGCTCACTCGTCTGTGCAAAGCAATTTTGAGGACAGCTAGGTGACAAACTGACTGGAAGAGATCCATATTTATGCCCATTCCAAAGAAAGGTGATCCAACCAAATGTGGGAAATTACTGAACAGTATTGACGTCACACCTAAGTAAAATTCTGCTCAAGATCAATATGTTGACAGGGAACTTCCAGGAATTCATCAGAAGAGGATACGGAACCAGGGATATCATCACTGATGTCAGATGGATCTTGGCTGACAGGAAAGAATATCAGCAAGATGTTTACTTGTGTTTCATTGACTTTGCAAAAGCATTCAATTCTGTGGATCATACTAAATTATGGCTGCCCTTGTGAAGAAAGGGAATTCCAGAGCACCTAATTGTGCTCTTAAGGAATATGTATATGGATCAAGAGGCAGTCATGTGAACAGGACAATGGGACACTGTGTGGTTTAAAGTCAGGAACGGCATGCGTCAGGGTTGTATCCTTTCACCATACCTTTTTCATCTGTATGTTGAGCAAATAATCTGAGAAGCTGGATTATGTGAAGAAGAATGAGGCATCAGGATTGGAGGACAACTCATTAACAACCTGTATTATGCAGATGATACCACCTTACTTACTGGAAATGAAGAAGATTTCAGACATCTACTGATGAAGATCAAGGACCACAGGCTTGAGCATCTCAACATCAGGAAAAAAAGTCTTCACAACTGGACCAGTAAGCAACATTGTCATAAATGGAGAAAGGATTGAGGTTGTCAAAGATTTCATTTTACTTGGGTCCACAATCAATGCCCTTGGAAGCAGCAGTCAAGAAATCAAAAGATGCATTGCATTGGGAAAATCTGCCACAAAGGACCTCTTCAAAGTATTCAAAACTAAAGATGTCACTTTGAAGGCTAAAATGCACCTGACCCAAGCCATGATATTTTCTTTTTTTTCTTGCCAATCTTTTTTTTTTATTAAGACTGAGTGAAAATGTACATTCCCATATAAATTTGCATGCCCATCTATATGCAGCTTCTACTGCTCTCCCTGCCTGGTGACAGCACATTATTCCTCTCTGCTCCACACATGTCTCATCTTCCCAAGACTTTCCTTTCCCCTCCTCTCCACCCACTCCCCTTACTCCAGCCAGAGGTCTGCAGGATGATATCTTAGAGATGCATAGAACCATAAAGTGCATCCAATATATGGTCACTCTTAATTACCAAGTCCAACCATTCGCGTCTGAAGAGTGAAACTTTATTATGATTTATGGGCAAGGGCAGCATCAGGGCCAGGTTCCGTGCTCCCAGGGGAACCCTGAAGCTGCTGGACCATCAATTCTGGTCTTTTAGTGGAGGTCTCAGGTGCAGGCCTTTCTATTCTTGTGTTGCCAGTGAGACTCAACTTTGTGAGCTCCATCGTGGCTGTGATAGGTGGTGGCCGGGCACCATTCGGTTCTTCCAGTCCTAAGTCGATATAGGCACCCACTCATGTGGGTCTGGCTGTCTTCTGGGTTGTCTTTCCTCCATGTTGTTTTGGTTCTCAGTGAGCATCTGCTCCTGAGAGTTGGGACCATTTGCTGTGCCCCCGGATGGCAGCTAGGCAGCTTTTAAGAACCCAGATGCCACTCACCAGTGTGGGGTGCAGAGAGCCCTCTTGGCAATACGCTAGTTGTGCCAAATGGCCTCGATTTCACCTAATAGCATGGTCCCCTGCCCACTTTCCCAGCTACTCTGACCTTCAAATGTTGGGTTAAGATGGAAGGAATATACAAGTTATGTTGAAGTCCACTTAATATTGTTCTTGTTTCCAATGTGTGCTATCACCAATTTCACCCAACCAAATTTCTACCAACTATCTAATCTAAACCATCCCCCCCCCGTCCCTTGCCCTTCCCCTACCTTGCAGACATCAAAGAGTTTTCTTCTATGCATAAGTCTGTTTTTGAGTTTTTGTCATAGGGGTCTCGTACAGTATTTGTCCTTTTGTCTCTGACTACTTTCACTCACCATAATGTCTTCTAGCTGAAACCAGGTTATGAGATGTTTCCTGGAATCATCATTGTTCTTTATCATTGCATAGTGCTCCATTGAGTGTATATACCATAGTTTACCTATCCATTCCTCTGTTGTTGGACATCTGGGTTGATTCCATCTTTTTGCTATCAAGGACTGTGCTGCGATAAACATTCTTGTGCATGTATCCGTTGGTGTGAATCACTTTGATTCTGTAGGATATATTCCAAGTAGTGGAATTACTGGGTCAAATGGTGTATCTATATCCATTTTTTTAAGGAAGTGCCAGATTGCTTTCCAAAGAGGCTGGATCATTTTGCAGCCCCACCAACAGTGTAGGAGGGTTCCACTTTCTCCACAGCCTCTCCAGCATTTGTTGTTTTGTGTTTTTTGGATCATGGCCAATCTTGTTGGGGTGAGATGGTATCTCATTGTCATCTTGGTTTGAATTTCTTTAATAACTAAAGATCGTGAACACATCTGCATGTGTTTTTCGGCTGCCTGGATCTCCTCTTTAAAGAAATGTCTGTCCATCTCCTTTGCCCATCACTTAATTGGATGATTTATCTTCTTCTTATTCATATTTTGTTGTACCTTCTAGATTATGGAGATCAGGCATTGGTCTCATATAGAGTTGCTAAATATTTTTTCCCATTCTGTAGGTGGCCTTTTAACTCTTGTGATAAAGTCTTTGGATAAGCAAAATGTTTGATTCTTAGTAGTTCTCATTTATCTATTTTCTCTTCTGTTGATTGTGGTTTGTTTGGCAGATTTTGAAGTCTGTCTACATTGTGTATTAAAACTTCCATTGTTGTTTCTACTTTTTCTTGGATGAGCTTTATTGTTTTAGATTTGACATTTTGGTCTTTTATCCAATTTGAGTTGGTTTTTGTATAAGGTGTAGGATATGGATCTGGTTTCAATTTATTGCAGATGGATATTCAATTTTGCCAGCACCATTTGTTGAAGAGATTGTTTTTATCCCAGTTTAATATCTTAGGGCCTTTGTCAAATATCAACTGTTTATAGGCAGATGGTGTCATATCTGGGGTCTCAATTCCGTTCCATTGATCGATCTGTCTGTTCTTGTACCAGTACCAGGCTGTTTTGACCACTGTGGCGGTGTAATTGGTTCTTAACTCAGGTAATGAGAGGCCTCCCATTGTGTTCTTCTTCTTTAGTTGTACCTTACTTATCCGGAGCTTCTTCCCTTTACAAATAAAATTGGTGATTTGTTTCTCCATCTCATTAAAAAATGATGCTAGAACTTGTATTGGGATTGCATTATATAAGTAGATTGTTTTGGGTAAAATAGACATTTTCACAATGTGAAGTATTCCTATCCATGAGCAGGGTAGTTTTCTCCATTTACGTAAGTCTCTCTTAGTTTCTTGCAGTAAGGGCTTGTAGTTCTCTTCATAAAGGTCTGTCATTTCTCTGGTTAGATTAATTTCTAGGTACTTTATCTTCTTGGGGGCTATAGTAAATGGTATTGATTTGATGATTTCTTCATTAGCCATCTCAGTGTTGGTATAAAGGAGTCCTGCTTATTTACTTATGGTTATCTTGTATCCTGAGACTTTGCTGAACTCTTCTATCAGTTTGAGTAGTTTACTTATAGATTCTCTGGGATTCTTTGCATATACAATCACATCATCAGCAAACAGGGAGATTTTGACTTCTTCTTTGCCAATGCAGATGCCCTTTATTTCTTGGTGTTGTCTAATTCCTCTGGCTAGAACTTCTATTACTATGTTGAATAGGAGAGGTGAGAGTGGGCATCCTTGTCTAGTTCCTGTTCTCAAGGGAAACTCTTTCAGTCTCTCTCCATTCAGGATGATGTAGGCAGTTGGTTTTGTATAAGTGGCCCTTATTGCATTGAGGAATTTTCTGTCTATGCCTATTTTGCTAAGAGTTTTTAGCATGAATGGGTGTTGGACTTTATCAAATGCCTTTTATGCATCAATAAAAAAAACAGGTGATTTGTGTCTTTTGTGTTATTTATGCGGTTGATCGCATTGTTTTTCTGATGTTGAACCAGTCTTGTATCCCTGGTGTGAATTCATCTTGGTCATGATGTATTCTTTTTTTTGATATGCTGTTGTATTCTATTGGCAAGAATTTTGTTGAAGATTTTTGCATCTAGATTCATGAGTGATATCGGTCTGTAGTTCTCATTTTTTGTTGGGTCTTTCCCTGGTTTTGGTATCAGCGTTATGCTGGCTTCATAGAATGAGTTTGGGAGTACTCCATCCCTTTCTATACTGTGAAATAGTCTCAGTAGTATTGGAGATAACTCTTCTCTAAAAGCTTGGTAGAATTCTGCAGCAAAGCCATCTGGGCCTGGGCGTTTTTTGGTTAGCAGTTTTTTGATGAATTTTTCAAACTCTTCCTTTGTGAGGGGTTTATTAAGTTGTTCTGCTTCATGTTGTGATAATTTGGGTAGATGATGTGAATCAAGGAATTTGTCCATTTCCTCTAGGTTTTCAAATTTGTTAGAGTACAGCCTTTCATAGTATTCTGTTATGATATTTTTAATTTCTGTTTTATCCATTGTTACCACTACCCTGTCGTCTCTAATTTGGGTTATTTGTTTCCTTTCCTGTTTTTTTTTTAGTAAGTTTAGCCAGTGGTATGTCAATTTTGTTGATCTTTTCAAAAAACCAGCTTTTGGTCTTTTCAATTTTTTTAATTGTTTTTCTATTCTCTAATTAATTTAGTTCTTCTCTAATCTTTATGATCTGTTTTCTTCTGTTGCATGAGGGGTTTGCTGTTGTTCTCTCTCTACTTGTTCAAGGTGTGGGGTTAGTTTCTTAATTTGGTTTCTTTCTTCCTTCCGGATGTGTGCATTTATGGAGATATACAGACCTCTGAGGACTGCTTTGGCTGTATCTCATAGGGTCTGGTAGGAAGTGTTTTCATTCTCATTGGAATCCATGAATTTCTTTATCTCATTCTTGATTTCTTCTATAACCCATGTTTTCTTGAGCAAGATGTTGTTCAGTTTCCAAGAGTTCCACTTTCTATCTGTGTTTTTTCTGCTATTGATTTTGACTTTTATGGCTTTATGATCTGAGAAGATACTTTGCATTAATTCAGTGGTACGCATTTTGTTGAGAATTGCATTATGTCCTAACACATAGTCAATTCTGGAGAATGTTCCATGTGCCCTGGAGTAGAAGGTGTAGTTGTCTGCTGATAGGTGGAAAGTTCTGTATATATTGATGAGGTTTAGTTGGTTAATTGTGGCAATGAGATCTTTTGCATTTTTACTGGTCTTTTTTCTAGATGATCCGCCCAGTATTGAGAATGGAGTGTTGAAGTCTCCCACTATTATTGTGGAGTCATCTAACTCTTTTTTGAGCATAGTCAGTGTTTCTTCAACGTATTTATGTGCTCTGATATTAGGTGCATAGATATTTAGTATAGTTAAGTCTTCCTTGTGTACTAAACCTTTCAGGAGTAAATAGTGTCCATCTTTGTCCACAATGGTGGATTTGACATTAAAATTGATTTTCTCTGAGGTTAGAATTGCCACCCGTGCTCTTCTTTGCTCATTGTTATCTTGATATATATTCTTCCATCCTTTAACTTTCAGTTTGTTCCTGTCTTTAAGTCTCAAGTGAGTTTTTTTTAGACAACATATGGATGGGTCATGTCTTTTGATCCAATATGTCACTCGATGTCTGTTTAGTGGAGCATTCTGTCCATTCACATTCAATGTAATTACTGATAGGTGTGTGTTCAGTGTTGCCCTTGTGATACATTTATTTTTGTGTTGATGCTATCTCTGTTGTTCTTATTAGTCTGTTCTGGGACATTCTTTTTTGTGAGTTGATTTTTCACCTTTTTCAGAGCTGGTTTTGTAGTTGTTGAGAATCCTGTGTTAGATTTCTCTTTTTTTTTGAATTTTTTTTATTATGACTGTGTGAAAATGTACATTCCCATACAAATTTACATGTCCACCTATATGCAGCCTCCACTGCTCTCCCTGACTGGTGACAGCATACTATTCCTCTCTGCTCCATACATGTCTCATCCTCCCAACAGTCTCCTTTCCTTCCTCTCCACTCACTCTCCTTCCTCCAGCCAGAGGTCAGCAGGATGATATCCTATAGATGCATAGAACCATAGAGCTCACTCAGTTGAGTCTCACTGGCAAGAATAAAAAGGGGTGCACCCTGAGATCTCCACTAAAAGACATCAGTTAACGGTCCAGCAGTTTTGGGGTTCTCCTGGGAGCATGGCCCCTGGCCCTGATGCTCCCCTTGCCCATAAATCATGATGAAGCTCCACTTTTCGGACACGAATATGTTAGATTTCTTGATACGGTATGTTGCATCTTTGTTGTGCTTTACAGCTGCCCCTATGATCCCCTTTAATAAACTATATATAAACCCCATTTTACTTACTACCAGTCTTGTCAACTTCCTCTCCATCCGGAAGGACTATAACGACGGTAGTACATCCCTCTTTTTAATATGATGGCACCGTAGTTTTCATGATAATTACTGGGCTGTTTGTTTCAGTATTAAAGCTGTGATTGAGTTGCAGCCTTCCCTAACTGAGTAGAATTCTGGATGATGTGTCTTTCTAAAATATAAAGTTAGTGGTTTTGCTCTTCTAAGCCAAAACCAAGAACTTCTTTCAGTATTTTTTGTAGTTTTGGTTTGGTTTTTACAAAGTCTCTTCGCTTCTGCTTATCTGGGAATGTCTTAATTTCATTTTCATATTTGAAAGATAGTTTTGCAGGATATATAATTCTTGGTTGGAAGTTCTTCTTCAAGGCTTTGAAGGTGTCATGCCACTGTCTCTGTGCCACCATGGTTTCTGCTGAGAAATCTGACGAAAGCCTACAGGGTTTCCCTCTGAATGTTAGCTTTGCTTTGAGTCTTGCTGCCTGTAAGGGTTGCTACTTTTCTTTCATTTTGTTAAGCTTGATTATAATATGTCTTTTAGTCTTTCTTTTGAGATCTATATTGGGTGGTGTACGATATGCATCTGGGATATCTATATTCTCTTTTCATGATTTCTGGGAAGTTTTCTGTCAGCAGCTCAGCAATGATATTCTCTGTGTTCTCAGATGTCTCATCCTGTTCAGGGACTCCAATTAATCGAAGGTTATTCCTCTTAATAGAGTTCCACATGCTTCTTAATGCTTCTTTGTTTTTCTTGTTTCTTTTTTCTGATTTGTCCTCATAGATGCTGGCATCAGTAGTTCTGTCTTCCAAGTCAGAAATTCTGTTTTCCATTTGTTCTATTCTGTTTTCTTGGCTTTCGGTGGAAGTTTCTGTGTCTTTTATTCTTGATCTGTTGGATTTCAGGGTACTGGTGTTCCATCAGATTGAACAGCTTGCTTCATTTTTCACTTTGTTGTGCTGCATTTTGTATAAGGTCTAGAAGGGCTCTGTATATAATCCTTTTACATTCATCTTCCGATGCTTTCATAAAAGTTTCTTCATCTGGAAAACTCCTTGGTTGCTTTGTTTGGGAGCCTTCTGAAGCCATGGGTGATTTCTTGTTTGCCACTAGTGTCTGTTTTTTTTGGGTTCCAAATAAGTAAGTAGAGGCTGGGAGAGATACTATGAGAATGGACCGCAGATGTTTCTCTAGGCTGTCTTAAATGTAAAACAAAAGGTATCTGACCACTTCCCAAATCAGTCAGGTTTGCAGGTGTAAAGGTCCATCTTCCCAACTGGCAAAGTAAGCACCTCTATATCCAACCCCAGATGATATGAACTTGTTCAAAATACAGCAATGCTACTACCCTGTTGGCCTCTGCTGACAGGGCCCAGTCTTAGGCGAGACTGTGTAAACTATTGCTTTTCTGGTATTAAAGAGGTCTCCTGTGGGCAGGCTCTGGCTCCCAAGGTAAGAATTAGGCCCAGCTGTGGCCACCATATCTAAGAAGGCACCCTCCACACAGTCAGTTGATAGAGGGGCTAAAGGTGCCGAGAGGTAGTGAGTCCTCCGCCTCTGTTGCCGGGCTCCCACAGTAGGTGACACTGTATAAACTACTGAGAAGCACTGTCCTGTTTGCAGGTGCTGGCTCCTAGGCTAAGAACTACGTCCTGCTAAAATCTCCATATCCAACGTGGCTCCCGCACACAGGTACTGTGGTTCCGTATCAACCGCGCTGTGGCAGAGATAAAAAGACAGGCCCAAAGTGGCTAAATGATCATAGTCCTAAGCCTGTCTCTCAAAATATGGCAATTTCGCCTGCCTATCCCACCAGCAGTGCATCTGAGTCTAGCTGCTAGGCCATACCCAGCTCCGTCCACCAGCCAAGACAGAGAAAAAAAAGTCAAAATGGTGCATTTGCCTTCAGTCCGTGAAAGCCAGGGCTAGCCAGGAGCAGAAGTCAGAGAAAGAGAGGAGGTTTTTCATTTAGTGGTATGAAGTTCAATTTAATAGCCCTGTGCCATGTACTGGGGGCTCACTAGGTGATCAGAAGGCTCCATTTGATTATCAATTCAGGTCTTCGTTTTCAGAGGGATATAATGAGACGTGTGCTTAGTCCGCTATCTTGACTCCGCCTCCCATGATATTTTCAGTTGCGTCATATGCATGTGAATGGTGGACCATGATCAAAGAAGACAGAAGAATAATTGATGCCTTTGAATTACGGTGTTGGAGAAGAATGTTGAAGGTACCATGTACTGCCAAAAGAACAAACAGATCTGTTCTGGAAGAAGTACAACCAGAGTCTTCCTTGGAAGCAAAGATGGCAAGACTGCATCTTATATCTTCTGAACATGTTTTCAGGAAGGATCAGTCCCTGGAGAAGGACATCATCCTTGGTAGAGTGGAGGGTCAGCAAAAAAGAGGAAGACCCTCAAAGAGATGGATTGACACAGTGGTCGCAACAATGGGCTTAAGCATAAAAATGATTGTGGACACGGCACAAGACTGGGCAGTGTTTCATCCTGTTGTTCATAAGGTCACTATGAGTCAGAACTGACTCAACGGCACCTCACAACAGCAATCAGGTAGTTTTGGTGCTTTTACTTCTACTGGAAGTCACCTGATGTTTTATTTTGGACAACTACTGGAATCATCCTTTCCATTTTTATGTATATGTTTTTGTACTGTGTACTGTCTTCAGGGCAGTCAGTAGTTATTTTCCTTGTTTATTGATTGTGGATTTGTTTGTTTTGTCCTGTTTTTTGTTTTAATTGACTATGTCTCAGCAGGCCAACTGTGCATTCTTTTTGTTCTGCTAGTCTGCTGGCCTGATAATTTTCACCTCCTTGTCCAATAGGCAGTGCCAGTTACTCAGGTATGGTGTCATAGGGCAGGTCCAGAATGAAGCTAGGATGTGTTTTTTGTTTCATGCACTGGGGCAGGTTCTAGTAGGCTGTGATTATGCTGCTCCACCCACCCACTACCATCAAGTCAGGTTCAGGGGGTATGATTTTCAGAACACAATGCAGGTAGGCAGGAGGGAGGAAGTCGTGCTCTGTGGAACTAAGATGGTATGATAATGATGAAAGAGAAATGGTAGTGAAAAAATGAGCAAATAAAACAGATGCTGAGGGAGCTTGGCTTTGGAATAGACAGAGGAGAAATCAAGAAATGAAAAACAAAAAGGAAAAGAGAAAAAAATAGGTATGTTCCCAGGGATCACACTGGTATCTGGGAAAGTAGCTCCCAGGCCTCGGCATACATCTCAGCTAGATGGCACACATTGCTGGGCATTCAGGAAACAAGAAAAGAAAGAAAGCAGAGAGAGAGATTATAATCTTAGAAATTAAGAAACAATCAAAATGGTCCCCAGGGATTCTACTGGCGTGGCTGCACAGGCAGGGGAAGTGGCTTCCAAGCTGTGTAATACAGCCTGGCTATAAAGGGCAGAGTTGGCATCCAGCATAAGGTATTCAAGAGACAGGAAAAGGAGGCAAGAAGGGAGAGATAAGTAACTGAGAAACAAAGAAGACAAAAAGTAAAACAATAAAAACAAAATTCCCACATGTATCCCACCAGTGCAGCTATACAGATTGGGAAAGTTGTTTCCAAGTCATGCAGTACCACCTGGCTAGGAAGGACTCCCAAGCCTCAAAAAGAAAAAGAAAACAAACACAAAAGAAGAGAAAAAATGCTTTAGGAATCCCATCACTATGGGAGTATCAACCAGGTAAGCAGTTCCCCAGCTGTGTGGCCCTTCAGAGCTTGTCAAGATGAATCAAAGATGACACACAGAGCTGGATGTTGAAGAAAAGGGAGGGCTGTGAAGTGAGAGGTAAGAAAGAAGCCAAAAGAAGCCAGAAACAACAACAACAAAAAAAACAAGAACTAGATGACACCAAATCAGTCAGCTGGTGGGGGTGGGATGAATTCAAGTGGCAAGAAGCCAGCATCTCAGAGGTCTCAGTCACTCAGCCCGTAGGAATTGGCAGAGATGAGCAGAAGGAAGAAGGATGGGGGTCAGGTGGTAAAGTGTATATCCCTGGTCATCTGGTGCCCTGTCTTCAGCTGGGGGATCCGTGAAGTAGCTTTCCTGTATTCCCTGCCCATTGGTCTCTGACAGGAGCCCAAGATGGTGAGTCTGCTATGTAAGCTGATAAGGGACCTCCAGTCACATCTCTCCTTACTCTCTGTCCTCTGTCAGCTTCTTTTTCCACTCAGTGCTTGGTTGAGTTCTTTGTCTCTTCATCTGGTGCTTAGGATTCCAGAACTGACATTTGTCTCTGTTTCACATAGTTTTTTGGGTCTTTGCTGTGGAGGCATGACATGGTACTTCCGTCTATAGTGTTGTGTCAGCTTCATGTCTTAATTCTTCTATTTCTTCTATGGATTACTAATTGACCTAAGGAGATGTTTTATTAGAAACCATATCATCCTTCCAGTTAACTCTGGAAAGTGAATTTTTTAAAAAGTGAATTGTTTATATGGTCAGTAGAATCTTTTACTCCAGTTGAGTGGTCTTATACTTCTATTTTATCAGATTCCCTTTGCTTGTGAGATTGTTTTAATGAATCTTATGTTGATCATGTTTATTTTGGAAACCATGGTGGCACGGTGTTAAGTGCTAAAGCCGCTAACCAGAAAGTTGGCAGTTCAAATCTTCCAGGTACTCTTTGGAAAACTCTATGTGTCAGTTATAGTCTCTCTATAGGGTCACTGTGAACCAGAACTGACTCAACAGCAGTGAGCTGTGACATTTTTACATGGAGCAACTAATCTGCATTTCATTGAAGACATGAGTTCATTGGGATGAGGAAAGCAGGGATCCAGGTGAAAACTGGGGTCCTGCCAACTACAAAACACCTAGTAAGGTAATTGTGTGTATATATATGTATGTGTGCTTCCCTTCACACCAGGATTCCGGGCAAACATCTAAAAATGTTACATGGTAGAAATTAGCCTTCTTGGAGTTCTGGCTGTACATCCAGGTGTTGTGGGTCCATGCTCTAGGGAATACTGGTATGTCATTTGTAGCACAGGTGTCAGAAAATGCTAGCCTAACTCTTTAACTGTGATATAATAGCTTATCTATTAGGTGACAAAACTAACTTCTCACTCCATTTTTATGTTAATGGGTAGAATGGAAACTAGCAGCTGGAAAATCTGTACATGGAAAAACAAGTAACTGCAGGCCCTATAAATTAGTTAACTTGGCAGATGCCAGACATATCCTATATATATTTAAAATATACTTGATATGAAAATTCAGCTTGTCCAAAGCAAAGCCATATCCCCAAAAAGGAAAGTAGTCTGGTTACGACTGATTAGTGACCTCAGGAACAGAAGAACAAGATGATAGTGAGTTTCCTGTGTTTTCTTTTGCCTTCTTGTATACCAGACATGGAGAAGGTGGCAGTTAAGAAACACTAACAGATACAGATGAGATAAAATCCTCGCAAAGTCCTGATTTGTCTAGTCAAAGTACAAGGAAAATGGAAATATATTAAGATAGAAAACTTTCAGAAAATATCTTCATATTCCAACCAAATACCGCAGAGAAAACTATGGCCTCATCCACATCCACATCACCTAAGGCCACATGGATTACAAAGTAGCCAAATATATTTGCCAGAGTGGTGTCAGAGATGGCTGAAGAGGGAACCAGGACTTTTCATCCCCACTGGCCAGTAACAAGTTCATTCCTCTGTGGGGTCAGTGATGACCACATGGGGAACCTACACTTCCTTCCCGACCTGGCGATACAAAATACTTTTCTGCTTCTCTGCTAGGCTGATATTAGAGGAGGACTGGTGAAGAGTGAGGATTTTTAACATTGCCCAGAAATAATACTGCTAGGCCTACTGCACCATCAGTGGAGACTATGTGCAGAACCAGAACTTCTACTTACACACAGTAAAGAGAGCTTCCTACTTTAAGTATCAATGGAGGCCAAATGAGGAAGCTGAATTTCTTCCCCACCTGACATTAGTAAGGACACGCCCTTTCTGCACATTTCCCTGCCAGAGTGATGTGAAAGGTAGCTAGCTGAAACAGGAGGTTTAAATAAGATCTAAAATCACTTAGTGGAATATAAAAATGTCCAGGTTACAATGGAAAACCACCTGTCATACCAAAACCAGTAAGATCTCATGCTGAATGAAAAGATAGGTAATAAATGCAAACATTAAGACAACAGAGGAGCCCTGATGGCACAGTGGTTAAATTCTTGGCTGCTAACCATGAGGTCTGTGGTTTGAACCTACCAGTTACTCTACAAGAGAAATATGTGGCAGTCTGCTTCCATAAAGATTGCAGCCTTGAAAACCCTATGGGACAGATCTGTGTTCTATAGGGTTGCTGTAAATTGAAATTGAAAGGTTACAGAGATGTTAAAATTATATGAATAAATATTTTAAAGCTATTACTATAAAAATGCTTCAACAATTAAAAATGAACAAATAAAAATAGAAAGTCTCAGTAAAATAAAAATAGAAGATATAGAAAAGAAATGGAAAATTTTGAAAATGAAAAAATGCATAACTGAAAGCAAAATGTCAGTGGATAGGCTCAAGAATAGAATGGAGGAGAAGAGAAAAAAAAAATCAGTAAACTAGATAATTAAATAATAGAAACGACCTAAGCTGAACAACAGAGAAAATAGACTGAAAATGTAGCGGAGCCTGTGGGACAATAACAACATATCTAATATTGGTATCATTAGTATTGCAGAAGTAGAAGTGAAAGAGAGTAAAGATAAAAAAGTATATGAAGAAATAATGCTGAAAAGATTTCAAATTTAAAAAAAAACAAACCACAGATTCAAGAAGTTGAACCATTTTTCAAAACAAGATACAGCCAAAGAAATCCATTTCAAGACATGCCATAGTTAAAAGTCTAAAAATTAACACACAAACAAAAAATATGGAAAGTGACCAGAGAAAAACAACATCTTACCTGTAGATAAAAAATCAGTTTGGATGACAGTTAATTTCTCATCAGGAAACACTAAAGCCATAAAGTAGTGGCACAAATATTTGTGAAGTGCTAAAAGAACTGTGAATCCAGAATTCTATACTCAGGTAAAACTTATTTCATGGATCACAAGACCCTTGAAAATGTCTGTGGTATACTGGTTAAGAGCTACAGCTGCTAACCAAAAGGTCAGCAGTTCAAATTCACCAGGTTCCCCTTGGCAACTCTATGTAGCGGTTCTACTCTGTCCCTTAAAGTCACTATGAGTTGGAATTGACTTGATGGCAATTTTTTCCCCCAAAGACTTTTCTTAGATAAGGGCAACCAAGAGAAAAGAGAACTTATTGCCAGAAGAACTGCTCTAAAACACCAGCTAAAAGAAGTGCTCTAAACAGAAATAAAATAATAAAATCAGGTACATTAAAATATCAGTAAAGAAGAAAGAGCAGCATAAGAAAAATTGTGAGTAATAAAATAAGCTTTTTTCTCTTCTTGAAGTTTTAATTTCTGTTTGAAGATTGAAGCAAACCATCCATCTTATGTGGTTATAAAATTGCCTAGAGATATTCTGAATGTATACAGAGGAAATATTTAATACAATTATATTGTAGATGGGAGAGTAAAGGTGTATAAAAGAAAGTACAAGTTTCTGTACCTCACTTGAACCACCAAAATGATAGCACAAGTAGACTGTGGTAAATTATGTAATATAGTGTAACAATTAGAGCAACAAAAACAAAACAAAGCTATAGGACAGATTCATTCAAAATCAATCCAAATTGATTTCTGAAAAATGCCCAGGTAAACCAGCACAATTTGTATAAGGCAAAGGCATGGAAGCTCCCATAGAGACATCTAAACTCCCTGAGAGACCAAATTGTTGGGCTGAGGGCTGAGGGCTGAGGGCTGAGGGCTGAGGGCTGAGGGCTGAGGGCTGAGGGCTGAGGGCTGAGGGCTGAGGGAACCATAGTCTCAGGGAATATCCAGCTCAGTTGGCTGTTTTTCAAAGAAAATGTTCTACATTCTATGTTGGTGTGTATTATGTGGACTCTGAAAAGCCTGTGAGTGTCCATTTTTGATGCTTCACTGGTCTTACTCCTTCAGGACCAAGGAAGAATGAAGAAAACTAGACACATGGGAGAGATTAGTCCAAAGGACTAACAGACCGTATCTACCACAGCCTACACAAGAATGAGTCCAGTACAATTAGATGATGCCCAGCTACCACTACTGACTGCTCTAACAGGGATTACAATAGAGGGTCCCAGACAGAGCTGGAGAAAAAAAAATATGGAATAAAATTCTAACTCACAAAAAAATACCAGACTTACTAGTCTGAGAGAAAGGAGAAACTCTGTGACTATGGCTCCTGGACAGGAAAGCTGGTAATAGCTAACCCAAGGTCAAGAGGGGAGAGTGTTGACCTGTTGTGGGTTGTTAACTGATGTCATAAAACAGTATATGCATTAACTATTTAATGAGAAATTAGTTTGTTTTGTAAACCTTCATCTAAAGTATGATTTTAAAAAATAAAACTGAAAAACAAAGATAAAAAAATAAAATGACAGACCCAAACCCTAAGATATCAGTACTGCATTTACTGTAAATAGTCTAAATACACCAACTCAAAGGCACAGAATAATCAAGTAGATAAAGAAAATGATTCAACTTTATGCTGTCTACAAGAAATTCACTTCAAATATAACCATTCACACAGACTGGAAGTGAAAGGATGGAAAAATATATATGCAAACATTAGCTGAAAGCAGGAGTTACTATACCATTGTCATATAAAGTAGATCTCAGTGTTGGGAAAAAAAAATTACCAGAGACAGAGAAGGATGTCATTTCACCCAGACAACAATCCTATGCACTGAACAGAAAAGCTATGAAATACATGAAGAAAAAATGACTGGGACTGAAGAGATAAATGGAAGAACTCACGGTTAACGGAGACTTCAGCAGCACTTTCTTAACAACTAATGTAATAAAGAGAAAATCAGGAAAGACACAGAACTTAACACCACTATATATCAACAAGATCTATTCAATAATTATAAACTTCTTTACACAATGACAATATATACCCTTTTAATGTGTTCATGGAACATATACCAAACTAGACCCTATTCTGGGGCATTAAATAAACCTCAAAAAATTAAAAGAATTGAAATTACATAATGTGTTCTTCAACCACAGTGAAATCAAAATAGAAATCAGTTACACAAAGGTAACAGGAAAAAATCCAAACTCTTGGAAACCAAGTAACCATACTTCTAAGTAACCCATGACTGAAGAACAAAAGTCTCAAAGGAAATTAAGCAAACATAATGAAGTGAAAAAAATGAAAACACAAGATGAAGAAATTGCAGAATACAAGTAAAGCAGTGCTGTCAGGGAAATTTATAGCATGAAATACATATATTAAGAAATAAAAAATTCTCAAATATATAATCTAAGAATCCATCTCTAGAAATTAGAAAAAGAAGAGCAAAGTAAGTCCCAAACAAGAAGAAAGTAGCATATAACAGACATAAGAGGAAAAATCAATAAAATTAAAAAGTGACAATCAAACCAAACAAAGAGCAGTTTCCTTGGTAAGAGCAATAAAATCAACAAACCTCTAGTAAGACTGAAAAGAAAAAACAGTGAAAAAACAAACAACTGATAGGAAGAATTAAACAGGAAATATGAATACATGTCTTCCAGACATCAAATAGATATGTGGCAATATCACAATCTACATAAATTTGACAACTTAGATGAAATAGATCAATTCTTTGAAAAACAGCAACTACCACAAATACCAAATATGAAGTACATAATTTCATTAACCCTGTAAAACCAAAAAAAAAACCTGTTGCCACTGAGTTCATCCCAACTTATAGCAACCTTACAGTGACCCTATAGGACAGAGTAGAACTGCATCATAGGGTTTCCAAGGAAAAGCTGATGGATTCAAACTTCCAACCTTTTTGGTTAACCATCAGGCTCTTAACCACTGCACCATCAGGGTTTCATTAGCCCTGTAAGTCTTTAGGAAGTTGAATTTATAATTTAAAAACTCTCAGTTCTGCGGGCTGAGAGACTTTCACTGTAGAGGTGTACCAAATGTTTAGAGAAGAATTAACACTAATCACACTCAATTCCAATATATTTTATGAAGATAATGTTGCCCTGAAGCCAAAACCATAGAAAGCAAAACAAAACAAAACAGAAATACAGACTGTTATGCCTCATGAGTATAAATGCAGAAATCTTTTAACAAAATGTTAGCAAACAGAATTCAGTTATACTTAAAAGAGAATTAGACTCTATCAAGTGATTTCAGACTCTTCTGAAAGCCCCCTCCCACTCTCTCTCCAGATATCTCACTTATGAGTAATATCAGCAAAATGATAGAACAGGCAGCAACATATTCCACAAAAACATTCCAAAACAAGAACCAACTTTTTCAAAACTCTGGAAAAGTGTCAAAGGCTTACAGCAAACAAGCAATTACAGAATCAAGTAGCAGGAAACTTCAAAATTATAGGAAAATCTTTGTAGCACTTTTCCTTTTTCTTGTCTGACTCCCTTCCCAGCTTGGTGGCCGTCTTGAAGAAGACAGCTTGCATTCTCAGTGTAAGACCTTGGTAACTAATCTCAGGGAGAACAAAGTCAACCTTATTCACAATTCTTGTGTTTATTCTAACCTATCTGGGTGCTACCTCAGAAATGTACAGAAAGTGCTTGTATCTGTTTCACATAATTCAGTACTCGCTAGGGTGGTAAGCATTATTCAAACAAATATTGTAAGGTGAATGACAACCCTGAAGTTGTGTGTTGCAAAATGTTACAGTTGAAAGAGACTATGGACAGTCTAAAGCCTGGGGGGGGGGAGGAGGGGAAGAGATTTTTTTTTTTGAAATTACAGAATTCAAAAGTGTCAGTATACTGGGATAAACAGAAAGCCAAGCACATATCCACAGCATGGTTCATGCTCAAAAACACACACACACACACACACACACACACACACACACACCAAAAAAAACAAACAAAACAAGAAAACAGAAAAGACCCTAATCTTTCACCTTTGGCTAATCCCTAGACTCAGAGCAAGACTGAAGTGAAGGCCAAGGCAGAATTGTAAACAGTCTGGCTAAGTGATGAAGGAGTGTTCCAGCACAGAGTCAATCTGCAATGACTAGAAGAGGTTTTCTGTTATTGTTGTTATTTCAGTTTCTGGAACTCAAGAATGTCTCTTTCAAAACACTAGATGAAAACAAGCTAGAGGGACAAATATTTCAGTGAACATACATGGCAAGCAATAGTATTTGCAAAAATAGTTTGGAACGGTCACTAAAAGAAAGGGAAAATTTTAACCCACAACAATTATAAATAACAAAACCTGAGGAAGGAGGAAAGGCTGATTTCCAGAATTATCACATTATAATATTCTATTGCCCAGTTTTCAACAAAATTCACAAAGCAACTAAAGACACTGGAAAGGATGACCCACTTGGCAATGCAGAGTGACCATATATTGGATGCACTTTATGGTTCTATGCATCTATAGGATATCATCCTGCAGACCTCTGGCTGGAAGAAGGAGAGTGGGTGGAGAGGAGGGGAAAGGAGACTGTTGGGAGGATGAGACATCCATGGAGCAGAGAGGAATAGTGTGCTGTCACTGGGCAGGGAGAGCAGTGGAAGCTGCATAGAGGTGGGCATGTAAATTTATATGGGAATGTACATTTTCACTCAGTCATAATAAAAAAAAAAGAAAACAGTAAACTGAGAGAAACTGCCCCCCTGAGGATGCCCAGATTTGTAAACTTACCAGGCAAATACTTGAAATCAGCTGTCTTAAATATGTTCAAGGAGCTAAAGAAAACTGTTGACAGAAAGCTAGAGAGCTAGGAAAATGTTGTACGGGAAGAATGAGAATACCAGAAAGAGATAGAAATTATAAAAAGGAATCAAATAAAAATTCTGTAGCTGAAAAGTTCAATTAGAATAAAAAATACTGGAGGGGTTAAACAAAAGATTTAAGAAGGCAGAAGAAGGAATTATTAAACTGAAAATAGGAAAATTAAAATCACCCAGTCTGAAGAGAAACAAAAATTAAGTGAAGAGAACCTAGGAGACCTGTGGGACACCATCAAGCATTCCAATATACCCATTATGGTACATTCAGAAAAGAAAGAAAAAGGGACTGAAAGAATATTTGAAGAAATAATGGTGAGAATTTTTCCAAATTCAGTAAGTGGTATGAATTTATGCATCAAAAAACTCAAAGAACTTCAAGTAGGATAAACTCAAAGAGATCCACACCAAGATACATGATAAACTGTTGAAAAACAAAGACAAAGAGAGAATCTAGAAATCAGCAAGAGTAGAGTGACTCACATATGGAGAGCCTCAATAACATGAACAGCTATCTGTCATCACAAACCAGGAAGAACAAACGCCAGTGAGATGTTACATCTAAAGTGCTGAAAAATATGTCAACCAAGAATTCTATATCCATCAATGTTGTCCTTCAAAAATAATGAAGAAATTGAGACATTCCAATATAAACAAATTCTGAAGGAGTTCCCTACCAGTAGATCTGTTTGACAAGAAATGGTAGAGAGTCTTTCAGGTTAAATAAAAGCACATTAGACAGTAACTTAGACATGAATGAGGAAATAAAGGTATCTAGAAAAGGTAAGTATGTAGGTAAATATCAAAGCCAGTAATGCAGAATTTTGGATTTGTAACTTCATTTTTTTATATATTGCTTGAAGATGAGCCCCTTAAATTGGGAAGTAATCAAGATGCAGCTTTACTGGTTTTGCTTCCCAGAGAACCCAGCCTAAGATAGTATGTGAGTGGTTTTACTCTGGAGTGATGTAATTGTTTTGGACTAGATAAGTGTGGTGATTGTACAACACTGTGAATATAATAAACATCATTAAATTGTTCACTGTAACATGGTTAATTTTATATTGTGTGAACTTCACCTAAATGATTTTTAAAAGAAATATCCACCACAACTTTTATTCTGGGAATGGAAAAGCTGGTTCAATATTAGAGTAATCCACTTTATTAAGAAGCTAAAGAAGAAAAAATCAGATGATTGTGTCAATTGATGCAGAAGTATTTGATAGATTTAACACTCATCTATGAATAAAACCTTAGGAAAGTAGGAATACAGGATAACTTCTTTAACTTTATTAAGAGCATCCACAGAAATCTACAACTAACATTTTACTTAATGGTAAAAGACTAAATATATTCCACGTTAATATCAGGAACAAGGCAAAGATGGTTTTTCTCACTGCTGTCACTGAAAATAATGGCAGAAATTCTAATGATCATGCACTATTGTCTTAGGGGAAACCTTGGTGGTATAATGGTTAAGAGCTATGGCTGCTAATGCAAAAGTCAGCAGTTCAAATCCACAAGGCACTCCTTGGAAACTTTATAGGACAATTCTACTCTGTCCTACATGGTTGCTATAAGTAAGAATCAACTAGATGGCAATGGGTTTACTGTCTTAGGGGAAACCTTGGTGGTATAGTGGTTAAGAGCTATGGCTGCTAAACAAAAGATCAGCCAATCTCAAACCAGTTCCATTACTGTCAAGTCAATTTGAACTTACAGAACAGAGTAGAACTGCCCCACAGGGCTTCCAGGGAGCACCTGGTAGATTTGAACTTTTGGTTACCAGCCTAACTCTTAACTAGTTTGCCACCAGTTTTTCCAAGCAAATTCAGTAACTCATATTAATATATAGAGAGACAGAGATTTACATCAAGGACATGGCTCGTGAGACCGTAAAGGCAAGAATGTCCCAATTCCATGGATCAGAATAGAGGCTTCTTCTGATTCATGTAGCTGAAGAGACTGGCAAACCCAAGATCAGCAGGTCAGAGAGCAGGGCTCTTGCTCACAGGCTGTGAAGATCAACAAAACCCAAGATTGGCAAGGAAGATAAACTGGAGACTAAAAACAGGAGGCAGCAAGAGGATCCAGAGTAAGTAAAAATCCAGAATATAGGCTTATAATCAGATGCAGGCCAACCCCTAAGGAAATTCCCTTTCAACTGACTGACTATTCACAGCAGATCCCATCATGGAAGTGGTCATGTATAAGCAATGAGCATAATGACCCAAAAAGAAGATGGAAAGAATACACAGAGTCATTATACCAGAAAGAACTGGCCAATGTTAAACCATTTTAAGAGGTAGTATATGATTAGAAACTGATGGTACTGAAGGAAGAAGTCGAAGCTACACTGAAGGCATTGGAAAAAACAAGGTTCCAGGAATTGACAGAATATCAACCGAGATGTTTCAATAAATGGATGCGGCACTGGAAGCACTCATTTGTCTATGCCAAGAAATTTGAGGAACAGCTACTTGCCAAGCAACTGGAAGAGATCCGTATTTATGCCTGTTCCCAAGAGACGTGATCCAACTGAATGTTGAAGTTATTGAAGAACATCATTAATACCATATGCAAGTAAAATTTTGTGAAAGATCACTCAAAGGTGACTGCAACACTATCTTGACAAGGAACTTCCAGAAATTCACGTTAGATGCAGAAGAGGATGTGGAACCAGGGACATGATTGCTGATGTCAGGTGGATCTTAGCTGGAAGCAGAGAATATCAGAGTTTATCTGTGTTTCACTGACAATGCATATGCACTTGACTCTGTGGATCATAACAAATTATAGATAACATTGCAGAGAATGATTCCAGAACACATAAATATGCTCATGAGAAATCTGTATGGATCATGAGCCAGTTGTGTGAACAGAACAAGGTGACACCACATGGTTTAAAGTCAGGAAAGGTGTGTGTCAGGGTTATACCCTTTCACCATACCTTTTAAATCTGTATGCGAAGCAAATAATACAAGAAGCTGGACTATGAAAAAGAACAAAGCAACAGGATTGGAGTTGACAGCTTACATTATGCAGATGACACAACCCTGCCTGCTGAAAGTGAAGAGGCTTTGAAACACTTACTGATGAAGGTCAAGGACCACAGCTTTCAGTGTGGCTTGCACCTCAACACAAAGCAAACAAAAGTCCTCCCAACTGAACCAGTAAGCAATATCACGGTAAAGGGAGAAAGGATTGAGGTTGTCCAGGATTTCATTTTGCTGGGTTCCACAATCATCACTCATGAAAACAGCAGTCAAGAAATCAAAAGATGCATTGCATTGGGAAAATATGATGCAATGGATCTCTTTAAAGTATTGAAAACTAATGATATTACCTTGAAGGCTAAGGTGTGCCTGACCCAAGTCATGGTATTTTCAGTTGTGTCATATGCATGTGAAAGCTGGATGATGAACAAAGAAGAGAGAAGAGGAACTGATGCTTTTGACTTGTGGTACTGTAGAAGAATACTGAGTGTATCTTGGACTGCCGAAAAAAAACAAACACATCTGTTCTGGAAGAAGAACAACCAGAGCGCTCCTTGGAAGCTTACATACTTTGGACATGTTTCCAGGAGAGATCAATCCCTGCAGAAGGACATCATGTTGGTACAGTGGAGGGTCAGCCAAGAAGAAGTAGACCCTCAACAAGAATGATTGACACCGTGGCTGCAATGATGGGTTTAAGCATAAAAACAATTGTGGGAATGGTACAGGACTGGGCAGTGTTTCATTTTGTTGTGCTTAGGGTCATTACAGGTCAGAACTGACTTAAAGGCACTAATAGCAACAACGTATGCCTCACCAGCCCACTTGTCTGTCAGTTTATTGTACTGTGGGGGCTTGTATGTTGCTATGATGCTGGAAACTATGCCGGTGGTATTCAAATATCCATAGACTCACCCGTAGTTGACAGGTTTCAGCTGAGTTTCCAGACTGAGACACCAGGAAGGACCCAGAAAGCTACTTCTGAAAATAACTAACCAGTGAAAATCTTATGAATAAAGGGCCTTCCAATAAGAATGTACTGCATTTGAAAGCTCACAGCGGCAATATTTGTGAAGCTATAGTGGCCATATTTATTGTGTTTTTTTGATTAGTCTTGTCAAATAGCCATGGAAAGTTACAAGATTCCTCAACATATAGAAATCATTGCAGTTTGTTATCAAAATGAGTGTTTCATTTTTCAAACATCCTGCGCATTATGTGACATTTATGATATGCATAATCATCCCACTGAGAGAACAGTTTGGTGTTTACTGAAAAAATTTAAGACAACTGGGTCTGTTGTCAATCAGACAATGCCTGTATGTCAATGAACCACATGTTCTAACGAAAATACCACCACTGATCATCAATGTACATGAGAATCCATCCCAATCATTTTCTCGCTGAGCACAGAAACCAGATCTTTCATTAATCACAATTCAGTAGATTTTGCATCTGGAGTTGAACTTTGCCATTACAAAATTTTTTTAAAATATATATTTTATTATGACTGAGTGAAAATGTACAATCCCGTATAAATTTACATGCCCACCTACATGTGCACCCCACATTGGTGAGTGGCATCTGGAATCTTAAAAGCTGACAAAATTGTTTTAACTCAAGAAATGAAGTCTAACAACCATAGATTGTGCCATACATTTGCTGACTGGGCTCTGGAGCAACTGGAAGTTGACCCTGCTTTTGGCCAAAAAATCACCTTTAGTGATAAGGCCCATTTTTGGATGAATGGCTTTGCTCCCAAACACAGCTGTCACACTTGGGGGAGCTTCAATGGAGCAGCATTCAATGGAGATTCAAGAATGTCCATTTCATTCCCCCAAAGCTACTGTTTGGTGTGGATTTTGATCCGGTGAAATCATTGGCCCATGTTTTTTTCCAGTACAAATGAGGAGAGTTTGTCAATGGCAAAAGATAACAGGCTATGATAACTGATTATTTTGGGCTGCATTTAGAAGGTGCAGTGATGGCCATTTACCTGAAATTTTTTCCACACACAATGGCATCAACTGTATTTCAAAATAATAAAATAATTAAAACTGTAACATTTATTTAACTTGTTTTATTCAAGTTCAAAGATAACACAGCTTTATTGGAAGACCCTTTGAAAGCAGAATATTGTCAGATACGGTGCCATTAAACAGGAACCCCAGGTTGGAAGGTACTCAAAAGATGAGTGGGGAAGAGCTGCCTCCTCAAAGTAGAGCCAACCTTAATGATGTGGATGGAGTAAACCTTGTGGGACCTTCTTTTGGTGATGTGGCATAACTCAAAATGAAAAGACACAGGTGCAAACATTCATTAGTACTTGGAAAATGAAACATATGAAGTATGAATCTAGGGAAATGGGAAACTGACAAAAATAAAATGCATAAACATTGATATCCCAAGAATTAGTGAGCTGAAATGGACTGATACTGGCCATTTTGAATTGGGCCATCATATGATCTACCATGCTGGGAATGAAAACTTGAAGAAGAATGGTGTTGCATTCATCATCAAAAAGAACATTTCAAGATCTGTCCTGAAGTGCAATGCTGTCAGTGATAGGGTAATATTATATGCTTACAAGGAAAGCCAGTTAATAAGACTGTTATTCAAATTTATGCACCAATCTCTAAGGCCCAAGATGAATTAACTGAAGCTGTTTACCAGCTTTTGCAGTCTTAAATTGATCAAACATGCAGTCAAGTTGCATTGATAATTACTGTCAGTTGAAATGCAAAAGTTGGACAAAAAGAAGGATCAGTAATTGGAAAACATAGCCTTGGTGATAGTAATGATGCTGGAGATCCCATGATAAAATTTTGGAAGACCAAGTTTTAGTTCTCTGGTACTGCTCTAACAGAAATACCACAAGTGGATAGCTTTTACAGAGAAAAGTTTATTCTTGCACTATCCAGTAGACTGTAAGTCCAAATTCAGTTGTCTACTCCAGGGGAAGGCTTTCCTTCTGTTAGCTCTGGAGGGAAGTCCTTGTGTTGCATCAGTCTTTGGTTGTGGAGCATCTTGGCACAGGAATGTCAGGTCTGAAGGACGCGCTCTACTCCTGATGCTGTTTCTTTGATGGTATGAGGTTCCCAACTCTCAGCTTGCTTCCATTTCCTTTTACCTCTTGTAGGATTAAAAGATAAAAGATGATTCAAGCCATACTCCAGGGAAACTCCCTTTACAGAGGAGCAGAGAGGTGACCTTAGAAAGGGATTTATAGTACCACTGTAATCTTCTTCAATGTGTAGCATAGGAAAATCACAAAACGGAGGGCAATCACACAATACTGGTAATCACAACCCAACTAAATTTCTATACATATTGTTGTTGGGGACACAATCCAATCCATGAAATTCCACCCTTTGAACCCCCCGAATCACATCTGTCACACATGCAATACATTCACCCTATCATAGCAAAAGTCATAGCAAAAAAGCATGTCCGTCTCATATGATGGAAACATTCATAAATCAGTTCCAAGCCTCAAATTCAAAAAAATCCTCTACATCTGTGAAACCTAGAATACAAGCTGTCTGATTCCGAAGGTACGATGGCAGAACAGGCACAAGTTAGACAGTCCATTACAAATGGGAGAAATTACAGGGAATCAAGGCATTTAATAGGCAACAAGCAAATTAACAGCACACACCACATTACAATAGCCCCCAAAGCTTTGAAAGTAATCTTCCATTCTCAGACATTTTACACAATAGCCCTGCCCTCCAGACTCTAAGTATCAGCCGCTCTCTCCAGATTTTGAGCAGAATCCCCCCGCCCTGTACTATAGCTCTGCCTTCCAGGTTCAGTGGGACAGCAACTCTTGCTTCCTTAGCTTCAAGCACAAAATGTTCCAAGTCTACAGAGGGGTAACTCCACAATTAGAAACATCAGAGGCTGTGGTTCCATCCTTTCATACTCCAGAAATCGTGACTATACCTTTGAGATTGAGGTGGCTCAGCTTCTCACACTCAGCTTCTGCTTTCTGTGGCCTCATGTCCTGGACCTCAGGCTCACATCTGCCCTGCTGGGGCAAATGTTCCAAAGCTCTGTAACTCCACCGAATCAAGTGCCTGGAGGTATGCCCCTCTGCCAGGTATCCTCCTGCATACTGACACTCAGCTTTCTTGCTGCAAGTGTCAGCAAACCTAGTTCCACCAATTCAAGTGCCTGCAGGCACCCCACTTCACCAGCAAACCTCTGTGCACAGGCACTCAGGTGTCTTGCTCTGTGGGTCAAATCCAGTACTCTCTCACACTGGTCTGGTTCTGCTGCTGCTGCTGCTGGTTCTCTGCTGTTTCTCACCACCTGTGGCTTCTTCACTGTTAAAAGTTTTCCTCAGTTTCCTCTGAGTCTCCCATCCATTCACAGTTTTAAAACTACTTCCACATTTTGGCTATTGTTAGAGCAGCATCCCACTCCTCATAGCAAATTCTATTTTAGTTACCTGGTACTGATCTAACAGAAATACCACGAGTGGATAGCTTTAACACAAGTCCGAAGTCAGCATGTCTACTCCAGGGGAAAGTTTTCCCTCTGCTGGCTCTGGAGGAAAGTCCTTATGTTGCATCAGTCTTTGGTTGGGGAGAATCTTGGTACAGGAACCTCAAGTCTGAAGGATACCCTCTACTCCCAGTGCTGCTTTCTTAATAGTATGAGGTTCTCAACTCTCTGTTTGCTTCTCTTTTCTTTCATTTCTTGTAGGGTAAAAGGTGGTACAAGTCACACTCCAGGGAAACTCCCTTTACAGTGGAGCAGGAAGGTGACCTTAGGAAGGGATTTTACAGTCTCACCCTAATCCTCTTTAACATACAGCATAGGAAAATCGCAAAATGGAGGGCAACCACATAATACCACATAATACCACCAACCACATAATACCACCAACCACAACTCAACTAAATTTCTATACATGTGTTTGGGTGGACACAGTTCAATCAATGACAACCAGTGACTTCATTGTACAAATATTCTTCGCTAACATAAATGATGAGTATACACATGAACTCTGTCAGACTGAATATACAGGTATCAAATTGACTACATCTGTGGAAAGAGATGATGGAAAAGCTCAGTATTATCAGTCAGAACAAGGCCAGGTACTGACTGTGAACACAGACCATCGCTTGCTCGTATGCAAGATCAAATTGAAACTGAAGAGAACTAGAAGTACACAAGAGGCAAAGTATGACCTTGAATATATCCCACTTGAGTTTAGAGACCATCTTAAGAACAGATTTGATGCATTGAACACTAATGACTGAAGACCAGACAAGTTGTGGAATGATATCAAAAAAATAATACATGAAGAAAACAAAATGTCATTAAAAAGACAAAAAAGAAGCAGAAGTACAAATTGGATGTTCAAAGAGATTTTGAAACTTGCTCTTTAATGTTGAGTAGCTAAAGCAAAAGGAAGAAATGATGAAGTAACAGAGCTGAATAGAAGATTTCAGTAAGTGACTTGAAAAGACAAAATATTATACTGACATGCGAAGAGCTGGAAATAGAAAACCAAAAAGGTAGAATGTACTCTGCATTGCTCAAGTTGAAAGATCTGAAGAAAACATTCAAGCCTCTATTTGTAATAGTGAAAGATTCTACAAGAAAAACATCAAATGACTCAGGAAGCATCAAAAGAAGATGGAAGGAAAATACAGAGTCATTATACTAGAAAAAACTGATTGATGTTCAACCATTTCAAGGGTTAGCATATGATGAGGAATGGAAGGTACTGAAGGAGCAAGTTGAAGCTGCACTGAAGGCACTGGCAAAAACAAGGCTCCAGGGACTGATGGAATATCAATTGAAATGTCTCAGCAGATGGATGAAGTGCTGAAAGTGCTCACTCATCTATGCCAAGAAATTTGGAACAAAGTCACCTCGCCAACTGACAGGAAGAGATTCGTATTTATGCCTATTTTCAAGGAAGGTGCTCCAACTGAATGATGGAATTTACAAACAATATTACAAACAAGTAAAATTTGGCTCAAGATCATTCAAAAGTCACTGCAACAGTATATTGAAAGGGAACTTCCAGATTCGAATGGGATTCAGAAGAGGACGTGGAACCAAGAATATCATTGCTGATGTCACATGGATCTTGGCTGAAAGCAGAAAATATCGGAAAGATATTTAGCTGTGTTTCACTGACTATGCAAAGACATTCAACTATGTGGTTATAACAAACTATGGATAACATTGTGGACAATGGGAATTCCAGAACACACAAGTGTGCTCATGAGGAATCAGTATATGAATCAAGAGGCAGTCATAGAAACAGAACAAGGAGTCATTGCATGGTTTAAAGTCAGGAAAGTTGTGTGTCATGGTTGTGTTTTTTTAAACCATACATTTGCAGTCTGCATGCCAAGCAAAATAATCCAAGAAGCTGGACTATATGAAGAAGGGGGCACCAGGATTGGAGAAAGACTCATTATCATCTTGTATTATGCAGATGACACAACTTTGCTTGCTGGAAGTGAAGAAGATTTGAAAAACTTAATTATGAAAATCAATTATCTCAATCTTCAGCATGGGTTGCATCTCAATGTCAAGAAAATAAAAATCCTCACAACTGGACCAGTAAGCAACATCATGAGACATGGAGAAAGGACTGAGGATGTCAAGGATTTCATTTTTATGAGTTCCACAATCAATGCCCATGGAAGCAGTACTCAAAATCAAAAGGTGCATTGTATTAGGGGAAATCTGCTTCAAAAGACCTCTTTAAAATGTTAAAGAAGTAAAGATGTAAAATGGCAGACTAGCCACATATTTCCTCTGATCCCTTTAACAATAAATACCTTGAAAAACAACAGAACAGAATAAATAGGACATTCTAGGAGCCCCAAGATCGTGTAGAAAGGTGAGGGATTGGACTAGGTGACAGAAATGGAGCGGCTACCTTTGTCAGAATTGGATCTGTAGCTGCAGTTGGGCCTGCTTCTGCTGCTGTGGGAGTGGGCATCATTATAAGTGCAGAGCCCAAATTTTTTGGCTGGGAAGCTGAGCTTGAGACATCTATGCCTGAGGGTGTTGCTGGGGCTAACAGCCATGCCAGGCAGTGGTGTCTAAGTAGAACATGTCTTTCTCAACCAGGAATCTGAGCTGAGGATGGCCATACCCATAGAATATGGCAGCAGCTGGCAAGTGAATGCAGCAATGGTGAGTCAGAGGAGCATGTCTTTCTTGATGGTGAGTCTGAGCTGCAAATTGCCATTCTTGCAAACTTGTGTGGCTCAAAGCTTTCCTACAGGTTGACTTCTCTCCCTGTCCTCAGCCCTTCCACCTTCCCTTCTCTGAGCTACACAGGAGGCTAAATTCTGTGCACTACTTGGGCAAAAAGTGGGACATTGTATTTGTGTGCCCTGATCTTCTCTCTTAGACTCACAGAGGGAATCAAAGGGAAGGGTAGAAGATAAGTTCTGCTGTCTCCCCTGAGCTATGGATTGTGGCATCTACAGAGCTACAGAAGACATTCACTGGAGCATCATAAGCTAAGTGCTCACAAACCATTAAGGCTCAAACCTTCCCTGCATGCTGATTTCTCTCCCTGTCCTCAGCGTTTTCTTCTGTACACTGGATGCTAAATCTGGTGCACTACCTGGGCCAGAAGTGTGACATTTTAAGTGTGTGCTTTAGCTTTTCTCCTGGACTCAGAGCGGGGAAAAAAATGGGGGGACAGAAGACAAGTTCTCCCAGCTCCTCTGAGCTACAGATCATTATATATAGAGAGCCAGAGTGCCACAAGCTAGGTGCTAGCCCATTCTCATGACTCAAACCTTTCCAGTACACTGACTTCACTTCCTATCCCCAGATTTACTCCCTCCCTTCTTTGCCCTACATAAGTCTCTAGTTCTGGCATACTACCTGGGCCAGAAGTGGGGAATTTTATGTGTGTGCTATGAACTTTTCTCCCAGACTTGGAGAAGGAAACAAAGGAGGGTTGAGAGTCCACTGGCTCCCCTGAGCCAGAAATTCCTGCTACCTTTTGCAGTGCACTCACTGTTCCAACCATCTGATGGCAAGCCATCAGAATTATTAAGGCTCCAATAATCACTTTAGCTCAAAAGGCTAGACTACTTGATAGTCAAAACCAAATAAATGTATATATGTGTATACACACAGACAGACAGACAGACAGACAGACAGACACACGAGTCAGATAGTAATAGCCTAACAAATAAATCACAACAGCTTTCTGATGGTGTGAAGAAACCAGTCAATTTCTAATCATTTAAACATGGTTTCTGAAAATTCCCATAAAAAAGAATTTAAAAAATATCACAGACAAAGTGGTTTTCCTGCAGTGATCACAGGCAGAATATAAAAGAGTTATGTACACAGCCCTACAGAAATTAAGATGGAGACTAGACAAAGTGCAGCAGAACAAAATGAAAAATCAAAGAAGCCACAAGAATTTCTAGAGCAACAGTGATGTGAAATTCAGCAGATTAACAATAAAATCACAGAGTTAGACAATTTAGTAGTAACTCAAAGGAGTAGGACTGAAGCAACAGAATGGAAATTTAGTGAGATCAAGGTTAAAGCTACTGACACCAGCATCTATGAGGAAAAATCAGATAAAAGAATTTTAAAAAATGAAGAAGAATCATTAAGAGTTATGTGGGACTCTATCAAGAGGAAGAATTTATGAACTACTGCAGTACCAGAACAAAGAAGGATAGCAGAAAATACAGAGACAATTGTTGAAAAGTTACTGACAGAAAACTTCCTTGACATCATGAAAGATGAGAAAATCATCAAACTCTACAAAAGTTAGATCCCCAAAGACATCAAGACACCGTCTAATCAAATTTAACAAAACAAGAGATAATAAGATGCTTTTAAACGCAGCTATGCTCAAACCCAAACTAACTTACAAAGGAGAATCATTAAGGCTGAACTCCAATTACTCAGTGGAAACCATGGTGACAAGAAGACAATGGGATCACATATACGAAGACTCAAAGGAGGGGGGGACTTCCAGTCAAGAATTATATATCCTGTAAAACTGTCTCTCAAATATGATGTTGAGATTAGGACATTCCAAGATAAAGCGGTAGCTTAGAGAATTTGCAAAGCCAAAGCAAAATTACAAGAAATACTGAAGGAAGTTCTTGAATTAGCAAATCAGAAATGTAAGATGTATATGAAGGATACAATTCAGGACACAGCATGCAGAATCCAACTTGGCTAGGGAATCCAGAAAGCTCAATCAAAGCTAAAATAGTAAAAATAGGAAAACAGAGATCTCAGTATGTAAATTGTGACATTATACTAAAAGAACATATTAATGCATTCATAGACCTTTCAGATGGAAAGGAAGTCAAGGCAATACAAAGAAGGATTAACTTAGATCATTGGGGGAAATATTGTGGTAGCCACATAACAAACTAATAAAACTACGCATCAAAAAGGAAACACAATCTATAAGTCTCAACAGATATAAAACCAACACTGAAAATGACGAAAAGAAAACCCACAAAGAAAAACAACTCAGAACGGATTATTAAGTGGAACAAAGAAACTGTCAACAACACACAAAAAGGCACCAAAATGACAGTAGTAAGTTCACACATATCAATAATTACGCTAAATGTAAATAGGTTAAATGTACCAATAAGGAGACAATGAGTAAAAGGTTGGATAAAAAAACACAATCCATCTATATACTATTCACAGGAAACACACCTTAGACTCAAAGATACTAGCTAAATCTCAAAGGATGGAAAAAAATGTACCGAGCTAACAACATGCAAAAAATAACAGAAGTGGCAATATTAATCTCAGATAAAATAGACTTTAAAGTAAAATCCACCATTGTGGACAAGGACGGTTACTATTTATTGTTTAAAGGGTCAACACATAAGGAGAATGTAACAATTTTAAATATCCTCACACCCAACAACAGAGCTTCTAAATTCATTGAAAGAATGCTGACAGCATTGTAAAGGGAGACAGGTGGCTCCACAATAATAGTAGGAGACTTCAACACACCCCTTTCTGTAATGGACATAACATCCAGAAAGAAGCGCAATAAAGATATGGAAGATCTTACTGTGACAATGAACCAACTCAACCTCATAGACATGTACAGAACTCTCCATACAACAACAGACAAATATACCTTCTTTACCAATGCTCATGGAACATTCTCTAGAATAGACCATGTACAGGCCATAAAGCAAGTCTCAACAAAGTCCAGACCATTGAAATATTGCAAAGCATTTTGTCAGATTTTAAAGCCATAAAAATTGAAATCAATGGCAGAAAAAGAATGGGTAGAAACTTAAACTCATGGAAACTGAACAACACTTTGCTCAAAGCCTTCTGAGTTACAGAAGAAATTAAGGATGTATCATGGATTGAATTGTGTCCCCCCCAAAATATGTGTAGCCATGTGGCTGGGCCATGATTCCCAGTATCTTGTGACTGTCCTCCATTTTGTGGTTTTCTCATGCTGTATGTTAAAGGATTAGTGTGGGACTGTAAATCCCTTTATAAGATCACCTCCCTGCTCCACTGTAAAGGGAGTTTCCCTGGAGTATGGCTTGCCCCACCTTTAATCCTGTCATCCTACTAGAGACAACAGGACAGAGAAGCAGGCAGAGAATCGGGAACCATGTACCATCAATAAAGCAACACTGGGAGAAGAGTGCTTCCTTCAGACCTGAGGTTCCTGCGCTAAGATGATCCTTGGACAAAGACTGATGCAATACCAGACTTTCCTCCAGAGCCGACAAGGGGGAAAGTCTTCCCCTGGAGTGGTCACCCTGAATACGGACTTGCAGCCTACCAGACTATGTAAGAATAAACTTTCCTTTGTTAAAGCCATCCACTCCATGGAAATTCTGTTACAGCAGCCATAGCTGACTAAAACAGGATGTAATAAAGACATTCTTGGAATCAAATGAGAATGAAAACACATCCTACCAGAACCTATGGGATACAGTAAAGGCAGTGCTTAGAGGTCAATTTATTTTTTAAAAACGTACACATCCAAAATGAAAAAAGGTACCAATCAAAGAATTAATGCTACAATTACAAAAGACAGAAAGAGAGCAACAAAAGAGCCCCTTGGGCATCAGATAAAAAAAGAATAAAATTAGAGCATAACTAAATGAGAGAATAAAAAAATCAAAAGAATTAACAAAACCAAAATATGTTTTTTTTTTTTTTTTTTTAAGATCAGCAAAATAGAGAGACCATTGGCCAAACTCACAAAACAAAAACAGGAGAGGAAACAAATAACACAAACAAGAAATGAGATGGGTGATTTCACAACAGAACCAAGCAAAATTAAAACAATCATAACAGAATGTTATGAAAAACGGTACTGTGATAGATTTGAAACTGTAGAGGAAAACGAGAAATTTCTAGAATCACAGTAGCTATCAAAACTAATACAAACAGAACTAGAAGAACTTAATAGACCCATCACAAAAGAAAAGATTGAACAAGTAATTAAACAAAAAAAGAAAAACTGCCAACTAATAAAAGTCTTGGCCCAGAGAACTTCACTGGAGAATTCTACCAAACTTTTAGAGAGGAGTTAATAGCACTACTACCAAAGGTGTTTCACAACATAGAAAAAGATGGAACACTTCCAAATTCATTCTATGAAACCAGCATAACCATGATACCCAAACTGGGTAAAGGTAGCAGAAAAGTACAGAACAATAAGTCTCATGAACTTAGAGCAGAAATTCCCAACAAATTTCTAGCCAATATAATTCAACAACATATCAAAAAAATAATTCACCATGACCAAGTAGGAGTCACACCACAGATGCAGGGATGGTTCAACATTAGAAAAATAATTAATGTAGTCTCATATAAATAAAACAAAAGACAAGTCACTTTATCTTATCAATTGATGCAGAAAAGGCATTTGACAAAGCCTAGTACCCATGCATGTTAACAAACCTTATCAAAATAGGAACAGAAGGGAAATTCTGCAGCCTGACAAGGGGCATCTGTGCAAAGCCGACAGCTAACATCATCCTGAATGGAGAAACACTGAAAGAATTCCACCTGAGCACAGGAACAACAGAAGGATGCCCAATTGTCACCACTTTTAGTCAACATTGTTCTGGAGGTTCTAGCCAGAGAAATCAGGCAAGACAAAGAAATAAAGGGCATCTGCATTGATAACAAAGTAACCACATCTATATTTGCAGATGATACAATATTACACACAGAAAACCCTAAAGAATCTATAAAAAAAGAAACTATTGAAACTAAAGAAGTCGACAAAGTATTAGGATATAAAATAAACATACAGAAATCAGTTGGATTCCTCTACACCAAAAAAGAGACCAACAAAAAGGAAATTACCAAATCAATATCATTTACCATAGCCGCAGAGAAGACAAAATACCTAGGAATAAATCTAACCAGAGATGTACTAGACCTATACAAGAAAATTACAAGACTGAACTTCAGGAAGCCAAAAGAGCCCTCCATTAAGTGGAGAAAACCTATCCTGCTGGTGTATAGGGGGGGCACAACATTGTGAAATGCCTATTCTACCCAAAGCAATGTTTAGATCCAAAGTAATCCCAATACAAATTCCAATGTTACTTTTTAATGAGATAGAAAAACAAATCACCAAATTAGTTTGGAAAGGGAAGTAGACCCAGATAAGAAAAACACTACTGAGGAAGAACAATAATGTGGGAGGCCCCACACTACCTGAATTTTGAACCTATTACACTGTCACAGTAGTCAAAACAGCCTGTTACTGGTACAAAAGCAGATATACAGACAAATGGAAGAGATAGAAAATCCAAACATAACACCATCCACCTACGAATGTCTGATATTTGACAAAGGCCCTAAGTCTGTGAACTGGGGGAAAAAACAGTCTCTTTAACAAACGGTGCTTGCAAAACTGGATATTCATCCACAAAGAAACCAAAACAAAATCCATATTGCACACTTTGCACAAAAACTAAGTCAAAATGGATGAAAGACCTAAATATAAAGTCTAAAACGATACAGATTATGGAAGAAAAAATAGGTACAACACTGGAAGCCATAGATTATGGAAGAAAAAATAGGTACAACACTGGAAGCCATAGCCAAGCCAAGCCAAGTGCTGTCGAGTCGGATCCGACTTAATACATGGCATAAACAGACTACAAATATTACTAACAATGAGCAAATAACAGAAGAGAAAATAGATACATGAGAATTACTAAACAATTAATCATTTCTGCTCATCCAACGACTTTGCCAGGAGAGTAGAAAGACTGCCTACACACTAGGAAAGAATATTTGTCAACCACGAATCTGATTGATGTGTAATCTCCATACTCTATACTGCAAAATATCAACAAGAAAAACACAAATAACCCAATTAAACAATGAAGAAAGAATATGGACAGACATTCCACCAAAGAAAACATCTAGGCAGCCAAAAAACACATGAGGAAGTGCTTCTGATCATTAATCATTAGAGAAATTCAAATCAAATCTACAGTGAGACACTATTTCACCCAAACAAGGCTGGCATTGATTCCAAAAAACACAAAATAAATGGAGAGGCTGTGGAAAGGTTGGAACTCTTCTACATTGCTGGTGGGAATATAAAATGGTACAACCTCTTTGGAAAGCAATTTGGCACCTTCTTAAAAAGCTAAAAACAGAAATACAATATGATCCAGCAATCCCACTTCTTGGAATATATGCTAGAGAAATAAGTGCTGCCACATGAACAGATGAATGCATATAAATGTTTATTGCAGCACTGTCCACAATAGCAAAAATATCGAATCAACCTAGGTGCCCATTAACAGATGAATGGATAAACAAACTATAACATATTTGCACAATGGAAGACTATGCAATGATAATGAACAGCGATGATATTAGGAAACATGTCATAACTTGGAATCATCTAAAGGACATTACACTGAGTGATATCAGTCAGCTGTAAAAGGACAAATAGGGTATAGGACCACTGTTTGAGGACTTAAGAAAAGTTTGTGCACAGAAGAAAATAATTTGAAGGCTACAAGGGTGAGGAGGTAGGGATTATTCATAGAAAAGATAGTAGATAGGAACTAGGTTAAGTGAACGGAGTGACAGCATGCAGTAGAAGGGAGGTCAGCACAACTGGGCATCACTATAAATTAAAGGGTTTTCTAAATACAGCTCAACAATGTAAAGGATAGAGTTGCAAGGACAAGGGTCTGGGGACCAGGATTTCAGAGGACATCAAAGTTATTTGGCATAACTAGTTTTTTTCTAAGAAAATTTTCTGCATCCCATATTGGTGAGTGGTGCCTGGGCTCTGAAAGCCAGCAAACTGTTGTCTGAGGAACATCAACTGGTCCCATCCCACATGGAATGGATGAAAGTTAAGAATATCTAAGACATGGGGAAATCATGAGCCCAGGAGACAGAAGGGTCCATATGATTGGGAGACTACATTAGCACGAGCCCAGAAGAACTAGATTGGGCGTGACCACCACTAAAGATTGCCCTGACAGAAAACACATGCAAAGTGTCTGATGTAGCACAAGAAAAAGAAGAGTGCAGCTCTAAAAAAGACCAGACTTGGTCTGACGTCCTGGAGGTGTCTTGAGAACATAGACCTTGGACTAGCTGTTAACCTCCAAGCTGAAACCCGTAATGAAGCCAACTTTTCAGATAAACATTACACTGGAATATAACACATACAGTACTTCTTGGCTTAAATATGTATAGGAACTGCCAATTGAGTTTATGAACTCATCCTAAAAAAAGTTCTACATACCTCATTGCCAAATATCACTACAGTCACCTTCTAAGTACTCCCTTTGGGAAACTATGCACCGGTACCTAGTTCACCCTTCAAAAAAATTTTGGAAACTTTTTCTGGATTGGCCATTAAACCTGTCATTGTATTACCCTTACAAAAGTTACTGGGTTTACATTAGACTTAACATAATATCAAGAGTTTGGACATTATGCCTGAGTATTTTCACAATTTCTTTAGTCAAGGCTTCACCATAATAGATGAAAATCTTCAAGATTCTGAAGACATCACCTATCCTTCTGTTTTGAGGATTTTTCTTTTCTTTGTGCATTTGTAACAGACACAGGAATAAGAAAATACACAGAAAATGATTAACATAAGGAACACATATTGTATAAATAACATCTTGTATGTATCATGCACAAAACTTCTATTTAATTTATGCAGAATGATAGCTCTAGTGGCCCACTGGCTAAAAGCTTGACTGTTAACTAGAAGGTTGGCAGCTGGAATACATCAGGTGCCCTTAGGAAACCCAATGGGGCAGTTCTACTCCATCCTATAGGGTCATTATGACTTTGAATTGACTTGACAGCAGTGAGTTTGGTGTTTGGTTTTGGTGCCTGATAAGCAAGGACTGCCATAGATGATGCATACTTCATTAAAATTTTAATCCTTGCTACTCAGTCTGGAATTTTGTCTTGTTTTTTTTTTTTTAGGACTTGCACATGCCAGTAACTGTGTAATCATTTCACTAACAGAACTTGTGGACAGATCGACAGCATGACACAGAAGCCTTTTCCTTAATGGGACAACATTAACCAATTTGACAATTTGTACGACAACTATTTTCCCATAAAGTGTTTTGAGAGCAAAAGGCTGGCGGTTCTTTAATCCACAGTTTTCTGCAGTAGCACAGTGATAGAAATAACGCTGAAGATTGCATGAAAGAATTCTGAAAGACGAAAGGCTTATTCACTGCAAATACCTTCTTTAACCAACACAAACAGCAACTATATACACAGATCTCACCAAATGGAATATATGAGAATTAAACCGACTACATCTGTGGAAAAAGGTGATAGAAAAGCTCTATATCAGCAGTCAGAACAAGACCAGGTGCTGACTGTGGCACAGATCATCAACTGCTCATATGAAAATTCAAATTGAAACTGAAGAAAATTAGAACAAGTCCACAAGAACCAAAATGTGGCCTTGAGTATATCCTTCCTGACTTTAAAGAACATCTCAAGAACAGATTTGATGTTCTGACCACTAATGACTGAAGACCAGACAAACTGTGGAATAACGTCAAAGATATCAACCACGAAGAGAGCAAGAGGTCATTAAAAAGACAGGAAAGAAAGAAAAGACCAACTGAGATGTCAGAAGAGGCTCTGAAACTTCCTCTCAAATGTTGAGCAGCTAAAGCAAAAGAAAGGAATGGTGAAGTAAAAGACCTAAACAGAAGGTTTCAAAGGACAGCTCAAGAAGACAAAAATAAAGTATTATAATGACATATGCAAAGAGCTGAAAATGGAAAACCAGAAGGGAAGAAAACATTCTGCATTTCTCAAGCTGAAAGAACTGAAGAAGAAACTCAAGCCTTGAGCTGTAATAGTGAAGGATTCTACACGGAAAGTATTAAATGACTCAGGGACCATCAAAAAAAGATGGAAGGAATATACAGGATCATTACACCAGAAAGAAATGGTCAATGTTCACCATTTGAAGAGGTAGCATATGACCAGGAACTGACGGTACTGAAAGAAGTCGAAGTTGCATTGAAGGCATTGGCAAAAAACAAAGCTCCAGGAATTGATGGAGTATCAATTGAGATATTTCAACAAGAGGTGCTGTGCTGGAAGTGCTCTCTCATCTATGCTAAAAAATTTGCAGGGTAGCCACTTGGCCAACTGACTGGAAGAGATCCATATTTATGCCCATTCCAAAGAAAGGTGATCCAACCAAAGGTGGAAATTACTGAACAATATCTTTAATATCACACACAAGTAAAATTCTGCTCAAGATCATTCAAAAGTGACTGCAACAGTATATATTGACAAGGAACTGCCAGGAACTCAAGCTGGATTTGGAAGAGGATGTGGAACCAGGGATATCATTGCTGATACCAGATGGATCTTGGCTCGAAACAGAATACCGGAAAGATATTTGCCTGTGTTTCATTGACTATGCAAAGGCTTTCAACCATGTGGAACATAACAAATTATGTCTAATGTTACATAAAATGGGAATTCCAAAACAGTCCATTTTGCTCCTAAGGAATCTGTATACGGATCAAGAGGCAGTCATGTGAGCAGAACAAGGAGATGCTGCATGGTTTAAAGCAAGGAAAGGTGTTTGCTAGGGTCATATCCTTTCACCATACCTTTTGAATCTGTATGCCAAGCAGATAATCTGAGAAGCTGGATTCTATGAAGAAGAACAAGGTACTAGGATTGGAGAATGACTCATAAACAATGTGCATTACGCAGACAGCACCACCTTAGTTTTCGGAAGTGAAGAAGATTTTGAAACACTGATGAAAATCAAGGACTACAGTCTTAAGTATGGCTTGACCTCAACGTCAAGAAAACAAAATCCTGACAACTGGACCAATAAGCAACATCAACATAAATAGAGAAAGGATTGAAGTTGTCAAGGATTTCATTTCACTGGGTCCACAGTCAAGGCCTGTGCAAGGAGCAGTCAAGAAATCAAAAGACGCATTGCACCGCGAAAATCTACTGCAAAGGATCTCTTTGAAGTATTGAAAAGTAAAGCTGTCACTCTGAAGACTAAAGTGTGCCTGACCCAAGCCATGGTATTTTCAGTCTCATCACATGCATGCAAAAGCTGGGCAATGAACAAAGAAGACAGAAGTATGAATGCTTTTGAATTGTGGTGTTGGAGAAGAATGTTGAATGTACAATAGACAACCAAAGAACAAAGAGATCTGTCTTGAAAGAAGTACAGAGTGCTCCTTGGAAGATCATAATCCCTTCCTACTTTGAACTAACATATGGTATATATGGATGGCCTATGAGGTGCTTTTGTTGTCAGCCAAAAGGTGGGGTCTGCCACACCTGAGGTCCTGACTAATACTGGCAGCTGTTGGACAGCTCCGTGTTTAGTAGTAAAATACCTTTTTAAAACAAGACCACCTGGAGAACTGATGCTGAGCAGCCTGGCAGCATCTCCTCCACCCTTCTCTGATCCACATCATAGCATCAGCTGACAGCCCTCCAGTGACTCTATAAATAGGGTGCCCTCTTTGCCAGCCAAGAAGCAGAGCCTGCCACCCCAGAGACACTACCTGGAGGCAGTCACTAGAGTACACAGAGGCAAATGGTGACTAACTCCCTTCTTAGAACTGCACCTTGGCTTGTCTTGATGTAACACCAGAGAAACCAAATAGCTTCTAGATGACACTTAGACAACAATCAATAGCTAATCATCTGAAGAAGCAGTCCACCATGGCTCTGGAAAATTCCCAAAATAATCAAACACTTTCTCAGATTCTTATGAAACTATCAGAGGTTGAGTACAAAAGAATTATGCATAGAGCCCTCCTAGAGGTTAAACCAAATGCAGCAGAACAAAAAGAAAAATTAAGTAAGCTATTTGAACTGTTGGAACATCAATGAACTGAAATCCAGCAGATCAATAATAAAATTGCAGAATTAGACAATTCAATCCAAAGCCAAAAGAACGGAATTGAGGAGACAGGAGCCAGAGTTAGTGTGTTTGAAGATAGAGCAATTGACACCAGCATTTATGAGGAGAAATCAGAGAAAAGAAGAGAAACGAAGAAGCATTAATAAACGTGTGGAACTCTATTAAGAAGATTAACCTATGAATGACTGGAATTCCTGAATAGGGAGGTATAGATGAAAATACAGAGTGTATTGCCCAGAGTTGCTGACAGAAAACTTCTCTGAAATTATGAAAGAAGAGAACATAGATATTCAAGATGCTTGTCAAATGCCACAAAAACTAGACCCCCAAAAGAAAGACACCAAGACATATTATAATCAACCTTAATAAAATGAAACATAAACAGAGAATCTAAAAAGCATAAAGTCTTAAAGCATAGCAAAAATATGGAGAGAGGCCCTGTAGGCTGTCATCTGAATTCTCGGCAAGAAGGCAATGGGATGACACATTGAAAGCCTTGAAGGAGAAAAACTTGCCAATCAAGAATTGTATATTCTGCAAATTCGTCTTCCGAATATGATGGTGAAATTAAGACATTTTCAGATTAACAGAAGCTTAGAGACTTTGTAGAAACCATACCAAAACTACAAGAAATATTGAAAGAAGCTCTTTGCTTAGAAAAACAAAAACATCAAATGTGTTTTTATGGAGGCAATGCAGGACACCACATCCAGACTCCTACTCGGTTAGGGAAATCACAAAGCTCAATGAAAGCTACAATATTAAAACAAGGAAACCAGTGATCTTAACACAAAAACTATAATATCATCACACTGAAAAGAGGGATATATTATAGTAGTTATAACCTTTTCAGATGGAAAGGAAATGACAAAGACATGCATAAGTTAAAGTCTGGTTTAAACTTAAAATGGTGAGGGAGATCATAGGCCTAGCTGCAAAGCAAAATAACAATGCAACAAATCAAAAGAAGAAACATAACACAAGAGTCTCAACAAACACAAAAACAGCACCAAAAAGATGAAGAATCAATCCATAAAGAAGAATGACACTGAAGAGAACACTGAGAGCAAAATAGAAAACATCAACAACACAAAAATAAATGCATCAAAATGACAGCACTAAACACATACTTATCAATAATTACATTGAATGTAAATAGCCTGAATGCTCCAATAAAGAGACAAGGAGTGACATCATGGATCAAAAGACAAGATCCATCTATATGCTGATTAAAAGAAACACGCCTTAGACTGAAAGATATGAACAAACTAAAAATCAAAGGTTGGAAAAATATATACCATGCTAACAACATACAAAGACGAGGAGGAACGGCAATACTAATTTCATGTAAAATAGACTTTATTGTAAAATCCACCATAATGGACAAGATGGTCACTATTGCTGAAAGGTTCAATACATAAGCAGGACATGACAACATTGGATATTTATGTACCCAACACCAGAGTATCTAAACACATCGAACAGACACTGACAATGCTGAAAAATGAGATAGATCACTCCATAGTAACAGTTGGAGACTTCAACACTCCACTTTCAGTAATGGACAGATCTTCAAGAAAAAAGCTCAGTAGAGATACAGAAGATCTTCTTGTTACAATTGAACAACTAGACCTTATTGCCATATACAGAACTTTTTACCCATCAATAGGTATGTATACCTTCTTCTCCAATGCACATGAAAGATTTTCCATAATAGAACATGAAAGCAAGCCTGAACAAAATCAGATCCACTGAATTATTGCAAAGTATCTTCTCAGACCATAAAGCCATAAAAATTGAAATCAATAGCAGAAAAACCATAAGTAGAAATTTGAACTCATGTAGACTGAGCAACTTGCCCAAAATTACATGGGTTATAGAAGGAATGAAGGATGAAATAAAGGAATTTATGGATTCAAATAAGAATGAAAACACATCCTACCAGAACCTATGGCATACAGCAAAAGCAGTGCTCACAGGTCAATTTTTCACTATACATGCTCACATCTGGAATGAAGAAAGGATCCAGGCCAAAGAATTGCCACTATGGGTTCAACTACTGGAAAGAGAGCAAGAGAGGAACCCCTCAGTCACCAGAAGAAAACAGATAATACAGACTAGAGTAGAACCAAATTAATCAGAAAATTGAAAAAATTAACCAGACCAAAAGATGGTTATTTGAAAAGATAAAAAAATTGACAGACCATTGTCTAAACTTAACAAAAGAAAAACAGCAGAGGAAACAACCTGAATAAGAAATGAGATGAGAGATGTCACAACAGACCTAACTGAAATAAAAAAAAAATCATAACAGAATATTATGATTAGAAAACCTAGAGGAAATGGACACATTTCTAGATTCATATCATCTACCAAAACAATCACAAGGAGATGTAGAACAACTTAATAAATGCATCACAAAGAAAGAGATTGAATAAGTAATAAAAAAAAAAACTACCAACTGAAAAAATCCTGGCCTAGATGGCTAGGTGGGTTCACTGCAGAATTCTACCAAACTTTTATAGAGGACTTAACTCCAATACTACTGAGGCTATTTCACAAAATAGAAAGGTATGGAATACTCTCAAATTCATTCTATGAAGCCAGCATAATCCTGATTCTAAAGCCAGGGAAAGATCCCACAAAAAAAAGGAAAATTACAGACCTGTACACTCATAAACCTAGATGCAAAAATTTTCAACAAAATCCTAGCCAATAGAATTCATCAACACATCAAAAAAATAATTCATCTTAATCAAGCTGGATTCATTAACACAGATGCAAGCCTGGTTTAACATCAGAAAAAAACAATTAATGTGATCAACCACATAAATGGCACATAGGCTAAGAATTACCTCATTTGTCAACTGATGCAGTAAAGGCATTTGACAAAGTCCAGCACCATTCATGCTAAAAACTCTCAGCAAAATAAGAATAGAGGGGAAATTCTTCACTGCGATAAGGGGCATCTATGCAAAGCCAATTGCTTACAGCATCCTGAATGGAGGGAGTTTGAAAGAATTTTCCTTGACCATGGGAAATAGGCAAGGATGCTCACTCTCATCACTTCTAGAGCAATTGGATAAGACAAGGACATAAAGGGCATCTGCATCAACAAAGAACAAGTAAAAATCTCCCTATTTGCAGATAACATCATTGTACATGCAGCGAATCCTAAAGAAACCATCAATAAACTACTGGAACTAATAGAAGAGTTCAGTAAAGTATCAGGATATAAGATAAACTTAAGAAAATCAGTAGGATTCCTTTACCCTACCAAAGAGATCACCAAATCAATACCATTTACTATAGCCTCCAAGAAGATAAAGTACCTAGGAATCAATCTAATGAGAGAAATAAAGACTTATACAGAGAGAACTTACATACAAAAAGAACGTTACATACATGGAGAAAACTACCCTGCTCATGGATATGAAGCCTAAACATTGTAAGAATGCCTATTTTACCCAAAGCAATCCCAATACAAATTCCAGTGCTGTTTTTTGATGAGATGGAAAAACAAATAACCAACTTTTCCTGGAAAGGGAAGAAATCCTGGATAAGTAAAGCATTACTGAGAAAGAGGAACACAGTAGGAGGCCTCCCTCTGCCTGGCTTTAAATCCTATTACACTGCCACAGTAGTCAAAACAGCCTGGTACTGGTACAAAAAGAGACACATAGACCAATGGAACAGAATTGAGATCCCAGAGATTCCACCATCCTCTTATGAACAGTTGATATTTAGCAAAGGCTTATCTTAGGCTGGGTTTTCTAGGGAAGTAAAACTGGTAACACGTACATGTACAAGGAAAGATTTACATATATAAAGTACAAGGAAAGATATGTATCTATATAGAGATATAGGAAACATCTCATACAATCCTAGAAGCTGAACGTGCCAAGTCCTGGCACAAGTCTCATGTGGCCACGGGAGCTGGTGAACCCAAGGTCAGCAGATCAGAGACCAGAGTTCTAGATCACCAGTTGCGTAGGTCAGAGGATCCCAAGCTGGTGGTGAGACAGAGCTGCAGAGGCTGGCGAACCCAGGATCGGCAGGTCAGGGAAGAGTACTCTCAAGCACTGGCTGTAAGGGTTGATGAATCCAACAGCTGCTAATTCAAGTCCAGGAACCAGATGCCAGAAGAGAGGAGGAGCTGCTGGCTACGTGAGCAGACCGGCAGTAGGCTACAAGTCCAAATTCAGGATGTCCATTCCAGCGGAAGGCTGTCCTCCCTGTCGGCTCTGGAGAAAAGCCCAGTATTGGATCAGTCTTTGTCCAGGGAGCATCTTGGTGCAGCAACCTCAGGTCTGAAGTATGCACTCTTCTCCTGGTGCTGCTTTCTTGATGATGTGAGGTTGCCAAGTCTTTGCTTGCTTCTCTTTCCTTTTATCTCTTGTAGGATGCAAGGATTAAGGGTGGGGCAAGCCACCCTCTAGGGAAAGTTCCTTTACAGTGGAGCAAGGAGGTGATCTTTTGAAGAGATTTACAGTCCCACCCTAATCCTTTAACATACAGCACAGTAAAATCACAAAATGGAGGACAATAGTAGAATGCAGGGAATCACGGTCACATGGCTACACCTATTTTTTGGGGGGACACAATTCAATCCATGACAGGCCCTAAGACTGTAAACTGGGGTAAAAACAATGTCTTTAACAAATGGTGTTGGCAAAACTGGGTATCCATCTGCAAAAAACTGAAACAAGACTCTTATCTCATACCTTATGCAAAAACTAACTGAAAATGCATCAAAGACCTAAATATCAAACCCCAAACAATAAAGACCATGCAAGAAAAAAATAAAGTCAACAATGGAAATTCTAATACATGGCTTAGACAGACTTCAAAACCTGTCAAACAAAGCATCATCACCAGGACAGAAAACAGATCAATGGAAACTACTAAGAATCAAACACTTTTGCTCATCCACAGACTTTATTAAAAGAGTTGAAAGATCATCTACAGAATGGGGAAAAATATTTGGCAACTACATGTTGGACTAATGTCTGATCTCCATAATCAAAAAGTACTGCAAAATATCAATAAGAAAAAGATAAATTACTCAGTTAAGCAGCGGGCAAAGGAGATGGACAGACTCTTTACCAAAGAGGACATCCAGGCAGCCAAAAGACACATGAGGAAATATTCATGATCATTAGCTATCCGAGAAATCTAAATCAAAACTACAATGAGATACCATCTTACCCCAACAAGGTTGGCCATAATCCAAAAAACACAAAACAGAAAATGCTGGAGAGGCTGTGGAGAGCCTGGAACTCTCCTACACTGCTGGTGGGATTGCAGAATGTTACTGCCTCTTTGGAAATCAATCTGGCACTTCCTTAAAAAGCTAGAATATACCATCTGATCCAAGTAATCCTATTGCTCAAAATATATCCTACAGAAACAAAGGCTGTCACATGAACAGATGAAGGCACAGAAAAGTTTATTGTAGCACAGTCCACAATAGCAAAAAGATGGAATCAACCCAGATGCCCATCAACAGATGAATGGATAAATAAACTATGGTACATATACTCAATGGAACACTATGCAATATTAAAGAATAATGATGATTTTAGGAAGTATCTCACGACCCAACTTCCATTGGAAGACATTATGCTGAGTGAAACCAGTCAGCTGCAAAAGGATAAATATTGTATGAGACCTCTTCTATAAGGGCTTAAAAATAAATTATGTACAGAAGAAAAGACTCTTGGTGGCTACAATCATGGTGAAGGAGGGTGAGAGTTGGTTTTAGATTTAGATATTTTATAGAAATTTGGTTAGGTGAAAGTAGTGACAGCATATAGTAGAAAGTAGATCAACTTAATTGGATTTCACCTTCATCTGAAAGCTCTCCTAATCTCAAACCAATATTGCAAGGATAGAGTAGCAGGGGTTGGGTCTGTGGACCATGCTCTCAGGGGATATCAAGGTTAATTGGCATAAGTAGTGTATCGCTTAGAGAGTCTTCTGGATTCCATATTGGTGAGTGGTGCCTTTGGTCTTAAAAGCTAGCAAGCTGCCATCTGAGGTACATGAAATTGTCCCAACTCATCTAGAACTGATGATCACCAAGAATAACAAGACACGAGGGAAAAAGAGCTCAGGAGACAGAAGGACCTATATGAATGGGAGACTGTATCAACATGTGACCAGAAAAACCAGATGGTGCCCCCCCAAACAAAAACAGCCGTGATGGGGCACACAATGTTAAGTCCCTGTAGCAACTCAAGAAAAAGAGGGGAACAGCTCAATAACTCTACTAAGTGACCACAATTGATGGTCCAATTGCCTGGAGGAACCCCTGGGAGCATGGCTCCTAGACCTGCTGCTGCCCCTGTCCAGAAAACACTACTGAGCTCAACTCTTTGGATAAAAATGGACTGGACTTGGGGACACAGTGTGAACATATGGTGTGTGTACTTTATGGCTCTATGCATTTATAGGATACTGTCCTACCGGTCTCTTTCTAGGTTGGAGAGGAGGGGACAAGAGCTTGTTAAGAGAGTACAGCTAGTACAGAATGAAAAGAAGGAGTGTACTGTTGCCGGGTAAGGAGAATAGAAGGAGAACAGATAGGCAGGCATGCAAAATTAATTTGGATCATATACTTTCACTTAATTACAATAAAAGAGGTCACAATTATATGTTCTGGAGTTCTCATTTCATGCAACGTTAGCCATAATTTGTTATGATTCACACAGCTAAATGCTTTTGCATAGTCAATGAAATGCAGGTAAACATCTTTCTGTTATTCTTTACTTTCAGCCAAGATCCATTTGGCATCAACAATGATGTCCCTGGTTAGGTAACAACAGTGACAGCATTCAGTAAAGATCAGATAAACGTAACTAGACTACACCATAAACTGAAAGGTTTTCTAAATCCAATCTAATATTTCAAAGGATAGAGTAGCAGGGACAGGGATCTGTTTTCAGGGGACATTGAGTCCAATTGGCACAACTAGTCTTTTGTTAAGAGAGTCTTCTGTATCCTGTATTGGTGAGTGGCATCTGGAATCTTAAATGCTAGCAAACTGCCGTCTGAGGTACACCAAGTGGTCCCAACTCATTCGGAACAGTCTATCACTGAGAACAAAAAAGACACAAGGAAAAAAGATCCCAGAAGACAGAAGTACCCATATGAATGGGAGACTGTATCAACATGAGAAAAACCAGATGGTGCCCGGCCACCACCAAAGGAGCTTCAATGGGGGATATAATGTAGAGCCCCTGATGCAACATAAGGAAAAGAGGAGTGCAGCTCAAGATCTCTACTAAAATATCACAACTGATGGTCTAACAGCCTGGAGGGTCCCCTGAGCACGTGGCCCCTAGACCTGCTACTGGTCCTGACTGGAAACTAGTACTGAGGTCAATTCTTCAGACAAGAATGGGCAGTACTTGGGGACACAGTGTGACCGTACAGTGTGTGTACTTTATGGTTCTCTACGTTGATAGGAGGCTGTCCTACTGATTTATTTTTAGATGGGAGAGAAGAGAGTGGAGGGGAGGGGACAGGTGCTCATTAAAAGGATACTAGAAATATAGAGTGAAAGTGGGGATTATGCTGTCACTGGGTCAGGAGAGCAGATGGAGCTGCAGATAGGCCTGCCTGCAAAATTGATTTTGATTGTATACTTTCACTTAATCACAATTAAAATAATAGAATTTTGAAGAGTTAAAAAAAAGACACAAGAAAAAAATAAGCCCAGGAGACAGAAGGACCCATATGATAGGGAGACTACATCAGCTGCAAAACAGAACCAAATGGTGGCTGGTCACCACCAAAGTCAGCTCTAACAGGGAACGCAATGTAGAGTCCCTGACATAGCATGAGAGAAAGGACTGTACAGGTCTAAAACTCTATTAAAGACCAGATTTCATGGTCCAACACCCCTGAGGGTCCCCTAAGAACATGTACCATAGTCTTGCTGCTCACACAGAGCTGAAGCCAGTAATGAAGCCAATACTTCAGACAAAGAATGGAGTGGACCTGGTGATATAGAATGATGCAGCTAGTGTGTGCACATTATTACTTAACACATGTATGAGGCTGTCCTACTGGTTTCTTTTTAGAGGGGAGAGGAGAAGGTGGAGGGAAAGGGACAAGTATTCGTTGAATGGATACTTGACGTAACAATGGAAAAGAGTGCTTTCATAGGGTGAGGAGAGCAGATAGAGTTGCAGAGAGGTGGGTGCTTGGGGTTTTATATGGCAAATTATCTTGATTATAAACTTTCACTCAATCACAATAAAAAAATTAAAAAGTACAGTATTGCAGTGTGTAATTTGGTGATGCTATTCTCAGATATTCACTGACAGATATTCAATTTTGTAGTTTACTGTTCAAAACAGTGTTGTATATATTTAGTTTAACAAACTAAACTGAAGAGTTCAGTTGCTTCAAAATATGAACCTAAATGCTGATTGATTTGGAAAAGTCAGTAGACAGATTCAGTAAGCAGTGAGATGTTATCCCAAAATATATTAAGAAAAAAAGAAAAGGACCATACAGACACAGAGTGGGGGGAGCAAGTGTAGAAAAAGAAAGATTTCTTTGATACTTAATGTTGTCACTCTTGGGAATGGGTTCCTTTAAAGGATAATTTGCTTTGTTTCTTCCTGATTAAATAGTGTAGCCACAGACATTTATTTGGGGCACAGAAGTGAGGAGTGAGTCTAGGCAAAATGGCAAAATAGCCATCATGCCTTAAGATCTATTGTGCCCATGCTCCTGATTAGAAGAGTGCTGAATAAGATTTCAGAGACGACTTATTCCATATACTTTATTCCCTTTTGATAGAGAAATTTAAATATAGAGAAGTCCGGGAATTTATCCAAAATCACAGAAAATAAGCAGAGTAGGGGCAAGAACTAGGGGTTCTGACTCCCACGCCAATGCTCTTTTCATCACATTATGGATTTTATGAAGTTATGCATTTCCTTTTAGGGCATTTCCAACGCCCATGCCTTAGCACTCAGGTTTCCCTTCCAAATGGAATCTAACAACAAACTCAGACCTTCATCTTACCCACTGTTCTCTTTTACGTGCTCATTCTTAGTTTTTTGGTTTGTCTGTTTGTTTTGGTCATTGTTGTCAGAGCCCTCCTTTCACCTACATGCTCCCATCCAGTAGATTCTGACTCAGAGCAACACTATAGGACAGAGTAGGACTGCTCCACCGAGTTTCCAGTGAGTACCTGTTGGATTTAAACTGCCTACCTTTTGGCTAGCAGCTATAGCACTTAACTGTTATGCCACCAAGATTTACTTCTCTCTCCTAGGAAATGGATAATCACAGTTTGCTTCTTTAAATGTAATTTTAATGACTTAACTGGCACACTGGATCTGCATAGACATGAATCAGACTTCTTATAGATTTCTGGGGGAATCTCTGTCAAAAGTACGTTTTGCAGTTTTATTTCAGTTTCTATTTCTGCTTTTAATAATAAGTTGGCCTTGATTCACTGGAGAACAAATTAAATTACCCAGAAAAAAATTCCAGCCTTTCAATAGTAAGGCTGTCTTTTGGATACTTTTTCTTATTGCAAATATTCTCGAAAGACCTACTTTTTATTTATTTATTAATAGTGAATATCCTTAATCCAATAGATGAAGCTGTTTTTCTCCTTGAAAAAACTAACCTATGAACATTTTGAAATATTGAAGTCTTGCAATTCACATAACATATTAGAATTACTTTTTTGACAAGAACTGATGTGCACACACATATATAGAAAAGTGATTGCCATCTTTTTTTTTTATAAAGACAGAAAACTGTCTTATGGGAAAAGAAGATTTATATTTTTAGTGTCTGTGTCCTAGAATGGGCCTCTATGGTCAAACAGTCTATGTCATATTTTTTAAACACCTTTTTCTTCCTGGTGTATTGCACTTTAAGGAATGAAAGCCCATCCAAAGTATCTAGTATGGAAAGAGATGCTGTGGTCATAAACAGAAAGAATTATCAGGAGTCAAAAGTAAAATGAAACAGCTCAGTGGGCTGAATTCATTTGGAGTCAGAACATACCACAGGGATGATCAAAGTATATGTTTTTCCTCTACCTTAAATACAAAGGAGAAAATAAAATCATCCTACATTTAAGCTTCATGGAATATAGTCTGACCAGTTTTGTTTTCAAACTGAGAGTGAGGTTAGAAAATGAATATAGGTTAGAATTAGCAAAGAACTGGGTAGCAGGCTGAAGTTATCTGGACACAGAGTCTTGATTTGTCTTCCCAATGATAATTCAACTAGTTCTTGAAGGGTTTTTTCAGCAATGATAATTTAGCCTCAAGGTGAGCACAAAATGTTCCTTTTCATTTTACACAGGACTAGATTATTTTGATTTAGTTTATACCTGACTACAGGTTGTGTTGCCATACATGATAGTGGGTATTCTTAAAATAATTGGGAATAATTCTGCCACATTAAAATAATCTAAGTAAACCATTTAATAGTGAAGAAGTAAAGTCAGGAACTACATGACATTTTCCCATAGCTAGGGGGAGGGAAGAAGGCTGAAGAGGCTACTCTTATGCTTTTTGTATAGTTCTACCCATTTTTCTAGCCAGAGATAATTTTTACTAATGTAAATCTGTTTGCATCCTCCACAACTTTGTGTATAGAAATAACAGCTTCTTCTCAAACCCTGGTGACATGATTCAGAAGACTGGAGGAGGCACATGTGGGCTCAGAATTGGTAGATCTTAAGTCTCCTGAATTCTGTGGTGAATGTAGCCTCCCCCCTTCCCTATTACTGTAAAAGCATATACTGTAAATGGTTAGCAGCAACGGGCAAGAGGATATGGCTTCAAACTGATGAGGGAAGCAGTTTCCCTCCAGAGGTGGATTAAAATGGAGATTAGGTTGGATTTCTCCTCAGGGTAGGCTGTACTTTGGAATCTTCAGAAAACTGGTAGCTTCTAAAAGTTCTTCGTGTTCCCTATAGTACAGATTCTTTCAGGTAAAGCAAAACTTGGAGTAATTCACAAAAGGAGTCTATTGAATACTTGCTTTCACTGATTGAACCCCAGCTACTGCTCCCCCTAGGATGGCGTGGCTTAAAACAAATTGAGAGAAATGCCTTAAGGACTGTGGAAAACTGGAATAAAGATCACCGAAGGGAAGTGATTCATGGTAAAAAGCAGTCATTTAAGCATTATTAAGATTGCCAAAACCCAAACCAAACCCATTGCTCTTGAGTCAACTCTGACTTGTAGTGACCGTATAGAACAGAGTAGAACTGCCCCATAAAGTTTCCGAGCAGTGTCTGGTGGATTGAAAATGTCAACCTTTTGGTTAATGGCTGTAGTACTTAACCACTATGCTGCAAGGGTTTTTCTAGAAAATTGTCAGCAATCCAGCTAAACCAGCTAAGAGGTTTGGCTGAAAAGCAGTAGTCACCTGAGCTTGAATCTGGAACACTGAAGAATGTCCTTGTGGTCAATCCAGTTGACTTCCATTCCCTTCCTTCGTACTTAATCTCTTAGGCTACCAGCCACACCCTGTATTTTCTCTTCCTCCCTATTCTGGATCCTATTTTAAGGACACTTTGAAAAGCTTTTACAATTTCTTCAATGTCTTCACCTTACACCTCTGGTAACCTCTGATCAGTCTTGGCTCAGTTCAGTGGTCTACTTTGCCTGTTCTTGTTCCAAGGCTGCTGAAGGCTCATCTGGGGGAAAATGAAAATGCGATGGAGTTCACTGGCTCTACTACAAATGCATGCTTTCCAATCTCAGCTGGACCTTCATCCTTCTATTGTCCATAGTAATTGGCTCCCTATTCCATTTCCCTCAGCAGCTGTTCCAAACTTTCATTTCTCTCCTCAAGCCCTCACTTCTGGACCCCGTACTTTGAGTAGATGGCCCATATAACCATTCACTAGTAAATGCCACAATGTGACAATTATTTTTTGACTTCCCATTCCATATCCGTGTAGTAATTCATTATTTTTTCTTTTTCTCTCTTGTATCATTGAACCTATTTTGAATGCTTCCCATCTTTCCTTACAGTGTGAAAATGTGCTCTGTCTCAACTGTTTTACATAAATTCCCAATCTTTTATTTTCTGTTCTATTGCTCAAGGCATATCTGTCTCATTCCTTTCATAACCAGTCTTAATATTTGATGTCTCCAACCCTTCACCTTCAAATTCTTCTTCAGTCCAGAAATATATGCATGTTAGTCCACAGAGTTTTACAAGGCTTGTCAGAAAAGACTTACAAAAATAATTAAATCCCATGAATCTTTTCCTTCTGTTTCACAGGAACAATCACTTCCAATTATTTTAGCTGTTAAATTAGCTGCTACTTGACCATCTGCTTTCTAGATTCCAAAATAGTTTTGTTGTAACCTTGTATTTTTTTCTTTTAGTATTTGTGGTTTTATACCTCTAAAACATCCATACATTTATATTAAAGTGGTTTCAGGGGGTAATAAAATTAGGTATTTAGGTTGAATCAGTTACATTTATTTGGAATTTACATTTTTTCTCCCCCTATGGCTCCTCTTATTCTACCTGCCACTTAAGGGTATTTCTCAACACACCATTCCCAGCTTCCTTTCTCATCTCCATCTATTCTTTCTGGATGATCATATTACTCCTGTGGCTTCTACTTTATCTTCTATGAAGAAGATTTAGTAATCTATATCTTTTGACTTGGAAACCCTGGTGACATAGTGGTTAAGAGCTACAGCTGATACAGCTGAAAACCAAAAGATCAACAGTTCTAATTCACCAGATATTCCTTGGAAAACCTATGGGGCAGTTCTACTCTATCCTATAGGGTTGTTATGAGTCATAATTGACTTGACAGCAGTGATTTTGGTTTTTGGTTTTATCTCTATATGTGGCATTTTTCCTGAGCCCCACACCATTCATCTATGTATTAGACTTCTCCATCTAGGTGTCCCATAGACATGTCAAATACAACCTGTTAAAAATCAAATGTATCCCTTCCTTCCAAAAGTGTTCCTCCTTGTTTTTCTTCTCCAAATCAGTAGAATTCATTAGTCCCCAAGCTAGAAAAGTCAGTCACTTTCATCCATCTCCTCAACGATAAATTTGTGTGACTTATAAAGGTGAACATAATGGATAATTAGCTTCTGGGTCTCCCAGATGTTAACCCAGTTCCTCAAATAGTCTAAATATAAACTCATGTGAGAGTTTGATAGACTGATGAGAAACTGATTTTAGAGTCTAAATACAGTACAAAGCTAAGTTGCTATGTAGACACACAACAATGTGTTCAGATCATATAGAAGTTAAACTTCTTTTTTGAAACTCTTTCTTAATATGAAACTAAGTTATGCATGATACTTTTATGATTAAAAGAATCTCTTTTGTTTTGCTTTTAAATAGTTGATATCTTATATAGAAATAAAAGCAGTTGTATAACTTATGCTTTATTCTATTTATCCCTGTGAGTAAAATTCTAGTTTGGAAGTTCAAAACTGCTTTGTGTTTTAATGAGGACCTCTAGCAGTGGTTAAGTGTTTGGCTACTAACCAAAAGGTCTGCAGTTTGTATCCACAAGCTGATCCATGGAAATATTATGGGGCAGTTCTACTCTAACCTATAGAATCCTTATGCATTGGAACTGACTTGAAGGCAAGTTTTCTTGGCTTGAAAACTTCTTTTAAATGTACCAGGATTATTACTTTAGAACATCTGGCCAAGTATTAGCTGGCTGCAAATGCTTCCAAAATTGCTCTTTTATTATCTCTCTGAAGAGGCATTTCACAGTTCTATTTTGGTAAATACACAATAACAACAACAGTGACAGTCGTTGGGACTCATGAAGGGAGAAGTAGAGTTAATCCACAAGAAGAATGAGATTTTCTTTTTACCACCTTGTCTGTAAACAGAAACAAATAAATCTATGCATGAATGTCCTCTTGAGATTTCTTTGGAATTATACAATGATTAAAGTTCTTTTCACTCTTTCGTAATGTTATCAGGAACATATATATTTATAGATCTTTACTTTCAAATCAATCCTTCTACACAGCCTATTAATTTTGCTCATACACTTTGAATTTGTGTCAAGATTTTATCTCAGATGAAAGAGTATGCAATTACTATTTTCCAGTTCAGAGTTTAATCATGTAAACTGAGTCCCTACTATTGCGCAGACTCTATGATACAGACTTCACATACACTTTCTCATTTGGCTCTTTACCATCGTCCAGGTTTGGAAACTAGTTATAGTTAACTTCTGTTTTACAAACCAGGGAACAGCTGTTCAAGAATGTAACAGATCTGCCTGAAGCCAGTCACAGAGCTAGTAAGTAGCAGGTCTAGGATTTAAGCCCAACTTGCTCGTATTCTTCACATTGTAAAATAGACATCTTATTCCACAGGTACTGTTTTGTAGGCATGTCCTCAAATTGTGCGCATAAAATCTCATATCACTTCACCCAATAATATTTTACTTGGTTCTCACCGCAGTAGAATTAATTCCAGTATGTTGTATGCAAATCTGGTTGGCAGTAGTGGTATGGAACTTGAAAAATACAGACATATGCATCTATGAATTAAATTAGTGACCATTAGAGTAAGCTAATGCAGAGATGAAAAGAGTGGAGCAATGAATGTGCTTAGATTTGTTGAGTCTGGATTACTGGAGTACATGTTAAAGAATATATATTAACTTCCATTTGTTTCAAGCAAGATAACCAAATTTCATAGAAACCAAGTGACTTGTTCAAAGCCATTTGTCAACTAGCAACAGAGTCAGTGCCAGGACTCACATTTTTATTTTAGCTTCTTTTGTTTTAAGAGGAAAAACTCACCTTCCTAACTTGATAATGTGCATGAAAAATCTACTACCATAGATTTACACTTTACAATTTAGTCATTTTATATTCACTCACCAAATTGTTTCGGAAAAGGTAAATAAATCACACTGTTGTAAGTCTTCTATCTCCTTCTATGCAGTGGCAGGTCCATGGAAACTGTTGAAGATTGAGCATTGTGGTGATTAGGAGACAGAGCAGGTGAATTGTGAGTGGAAGAAAAGAATAGAGAAGTCAAGGGTCGTAATTGCTGGGGGAGAGCATCATAATAAGGCATTTGGGGTCACTATCGGGGAGTATAAGGTCATAAGGTACTTGGAGAGCTATGGATAAGGGACAGATAGTACAAAAGGGTAGAGGGCCTAGAAAACAACGTTATGTGGCTAAAGAATACCAGCTCAGTGAACTCCATAGATCTAGCCTTAGTCAATAGTAGTCTTTTAGTGACTTTATTACTATCTTTTATTACTATGGCTGTATGGGGATTTGCAAAAACACTAGGACGAACCTAGGGGTTTGTATTTTCCTTTATAAATTGAACCATAATCCACGTTTATTATTTGACTTGATTGTGCTTGAAACAATCATGAAAATATTCCTTGTTCTCATTCCTCTAACCGTGTATATGGTCATCAGAGTCAATCAGCTTGGAGGCCTAGCATGTTCCCACTGGCCGTTCAGAAATTGCCTGTTAACTCTTTTACCCCAGTTCAGGGATGCTTGATGCAGGCCTTCATTTCATAATGATTCTAATTTGTTCCAAAGTAAAGTGATTAAAGCTATCCTTCCTTGGTTAACATTTACATACCTGATGGCTTCTAGATGTTTATCAGATGGTAACTGTCAAAAGATACCTTGCTTTAAATGAGAATACCAAAAACCAAAGTCAAACCCATTGACACTGAGTCAATTCTGACTCATAGCAACCCTATAGGACAAAGTAGAACTGCCTCATAGAGTTTCCAAGGAACATCTGTTGGACCAGAACTGCTGATTTTTTTGGTTAGCAACCATAGCACTGATCACTATGTCACCAGTGTTTCCTAAATAGGAATAGAAGGGAAATTTCTCAGCACAGTTAAGGGTACACATTCAAAACCAGCAGCCAACATTATACTCAGTGGAGAGAAGCTGAGAGCCTGCCCCTTGCAAACAAGAACTAGACAAGGATATCCATTATTACCATCCTTATTCAACATTGCACTAGCCAGAGAAATATGACAAGAAAGAAAAGTGTATCTAAATGAGAAATAAAGAAGTAAAAAGTCTATTCACAGATGACACAATCCTATTCGTAGAAGACCTGAAAGATTCCACAAGAAAACTGCCACAAATTGGTAAAACACCTGGGAACTGGCCTAGCCAGGGGTATGGAATACTTATACAATGAAATGATAAAACTACTTCAAGAGACTAGAAGAACTTTAAAAAAAGGGAAAGACATCCTGTGCTCATGGATTGGAAGACTTAATATAGTGACAATGCCAATTCTACCTAAAGCTATCTGTAGATACCAGGCAATCCTGATATAAATTCCAACAACATTCCTTAAACCCACTAAAATCCCACTGCGAGAAAACAAAAAACTAATAACCAACTTCATGTGAAAAGGAAAAGAAACCTTAAGTATTCAAAGAAATACGGAAGAAAAAGAAAAAAGCAGAAGCCCTTACAGTCCCCAATATCAAAACATACTATACAGCCACTGTAATAAGAGCAGCTTGCTATTAGTTCAATAATAAGCATAGACCAATAGAATAGAATTTAGAACTCAAAATTAAACCCAGCTATCTATAGACAGCTGATTTTTGTCAAGGAATCAAAGTCCATTAAATGGGGCAGAAACATTCTCTTTAATAGAAGGTACTGGGAAAACTGGATATCCACCTGCAGAAAAATGAAGCAGGATTAGTACTTTACGCCATACACAAAAACTAACTCAAAATGGTCCAAAGACCTAAATGTTACAAGTAAAACCATAAAATTCCTGGACAACATAAAGAACAAACTATGAGATTTAATCTTTTATGAAAATAGGATAATAACATTACAACAAATGGACAAATGGAAGAAGACAAAATGCATAAATGGGACTTCATGAAAATTAAAAACATACTCATCAAAAGACTATTGAAAGAGTATACAGACAATCTACAGACTGGGGAAACATCTTTGGAAATGACTTATCTAAGAAGGGTCTGTCATGGATTGAATTATGTCCCTCAAAACTGTGTATATCAATATGGCTAAGCCATGATTCCTGGTATTGCATGATGTTCCTCCATGCTGTAAACCCTGCCTCTATGACGTCAATGAGGCAGTATTAGTGTAGAGGGAATTCTGAGTCAATCTCTTTTCAGATATAAAAGAGATTAAACAAGCAAGCTAGGAAGTTGCGGGTGGTTGATGAGAAGGAAGAGACTTGCCAATATTGCCCACGAGAAGCAGCTCAGAAGAGACAATGACTTTCCTCCGGAGCTGACATACAGAAAGCCTTCTCCTAGAACAGACACCCCAAATTTGGTCTTCTAGTCTCCTAAATTGTGAGAAAATGACTTCCTGTTTGCTAAAGCCACCTATTAGTAGTATTTGTGTTGCAGCAGTACCAGGTAACTAAGCCAGAGTTTAATCTCTGAAATTTATAGAAAACTTCAACAATTTAACAACCAAACAACAATGTAATCTCAAAGTGGGCAAAGAAAATGACTAGAACATTTACTAAAGAGGACATCCAAGCAACCAACAAACATATGAAAAGCTGTTCATGATCATTAGCTATTAGAAAGATGCAAATCAAAACTACAATGATATGATGTTTTACTCCAGCTAAAATGGCACTGACAAAAAGAAAAAAAATAAAACAAATAACAAAAAATGTTGGTGAGGTAGTGGGGGCGGACTGGAACCCTTATCCACTGCTAGCAGGACTGTAAAATGATATAATCACTATGGAAAATGGTATGGAGCTCTCTTTAAAAACTAGAAATATAACTGCCTTCTAATCCCACTCCTAGGTATACACCCTAGAGACCTAAAAACAATGACACAAACAAACATATACACATCTATTTTCATTGATGCTTTATTCAGAGTAGCAAACTAATGGAAACAACTAAAGTACCCACAAGTGGACGAATGGATAAGCATATTACCATACACGCATACAATGAAATACAATACAACCATGAAGAATAGTAAGTCCACAAAGCATTTTACAACATGAATGGAACTAGAAGACATACTTCTAAGTAAAATAAATGAGGCTTATAAGGATAAATGCTTTATGATCCTCTCTTTTATAAGAAAAGAAAGAATAGATAAATACAGAGATCAGTGTTCACGGTTACCAGGGAGAGGAGGGAGTGGAGAAAATACTTTTTATACCTTAGACACCAGTTACAGTTGGTGATGGGAAAAGTGGTGCTGAATATGGTTGTACTGAGCACAACATAAAAAAATAAAAATGAAGGAGCACACGTGGATGGGTATGGGGAATTTGGTATATGGGTGAGTACAGGTGTGTAGAAATATTTGTTGTTGTTAGCTGCTGTCCAGTCAGATGCATAGTGATCCTATGTACAACAGAATGAAACACTGCCTGGTCCTGCACCACTCCCACAATCATTGCTATGCTTGAGCACACATGTGTAGACACTGTGGCAGTCCGTCTTGTTGAGGGTCTTCCCCTTTTTCCTTTGCCCTCTACTTGATCAAGCATGATATCCTTTTCCAGGAACTGATCTCTCCTGATAACATGCCCAAAGTATGTAAGATGAAGTCTCACCATCCTTCCTTCTAAGAAGCATTCTGGCTGTACTTCTTGCAAGACAAATTTGGTCATTGTTCTGAAAGGTCATAGTCTGTTCAATATTATTTCCAACACCATAATTCAAGAGACATCAGTTCTTTTTCAGTCTTCCTTATTCACTGTTTTGCTTTCACATGCATATAAGGCTATTGAAAACACCAGGGCTTGGGTCAGGCACACCTTAGTTTTCAAGGTGGTATCTGCTTTTTAACCCTTTAAAGAAATCTTCTGCAGCACAGTTACTCAGTGCAGTGTGTTGTTTGATTCCTTGACTGCTGCTTTCCGTTGGTGTTGATATGGATTCAAGTAAAATGAAATCATTGAGAACATCAACCTTTTCTCCGTCTATCATGATGTTACTTATTGGTCAGATGTGAAGATTTTTTGTTTTCTTTATGTTGAGGGACAATCCATACCGAAGGCTGTGGACTTTGATCCCCATCAGTAAGTGCTTCAAGTCTTCTTAGCTTTCACCAAGCAATGTTGTGTCATCTGTGCATCACAAGTTGTTAATGAGTCTTCCTCCAGTCCTGATACCACATTCTTCATGGAGTCCAGCTTCTCTTATTTGCTTAACATACAGATTGAATGAGTACAGTGAAAGTATATAACCTTGATGAACACCATTCCTAACTTTAAACCATGTGATATCCCCTTGTGTTGTTCAAAAAACTACCTCTAGATCTATGTATATGTTCCTCACAATAACAATGAAGTATTCTGGAATTCCCATTCTTCACAATGTTATCTATAATTTCTTATGATCCACATAGTACAATGCCTTTGTGTAGTCAACAAAACACAGGTAAATATCTTTCTAGTGTTCTCTGCTTTCATCTAGGATCTATCTGGCATCAGCTATGTTACCCCTTATTCTACATTCTCTTCTGAATTCAGCTTGAATTGCTGGCAGTTTCCTGAAGATGTGCTGCTGCAGTTGCTTTTGAAAGATCTTCAGCAAAACTTGACCTGCCCGTGGTATTAATGATATTGTTTGATAATTTCTACGTTCTATTGAATCACTTTTTTTTGGAATCAGCATGAATACAGATCTCTTCTAGTCAACTGGCCAGGTAACTGTCTTACAAGCTTCTTGAGATAGACAAGTGATCACTTTCAGAGCTACATCTGTTAGTTGAGACATCTCAATTGGTATTATGTTAATCCCTGGAGCCTTGTTTTTCACCAGTGCCTTCAGTGCAGCTTGGCCCACGTCCTTCAGCACCATCAGATCCTAATCACATTCTACCTCCTGAAATGGCTGAATATAGACCAATTTACTTGTACATGTAATGACTCTGTGTATTACTTTCATCTTCTTTTGATACTCTCTGAGTCATTTAATGTTTTCTCTGTAGAATCCTTCAATATTACAACTTGAGGCTTGAATATTTTCTTCATTTCCTTCAGCTTAAGAAATGTCAAGCATATTCTTCCCTTGTAATTTTCTATCTCCGGGTCTTTGCACCTCTCATTATAATAGTTTATTTTGTCTTCTTGAGCCACGCTTTGATCTGTTCAGATCTTACATTTCATCATTTCTTCCATTTCTCTAGCTAGTGGAAGTTCAAGATCAAGATTCAGCATCACTTTTGACATTCATTTTTGTCTTTTCTTTCTTTGATGTCTTTTTAATGACCTCTTTCTTCATACGTGATGTTCTTGGTGTAATTTTACAGCTTGTCTAATCTTAGGTCATTAGTGTTAACTATGTCAAGTCTGCTTGAGATAGTATATAAATTCAGGCGGAATAACCTCAAGGTTGTACTTTGGCCTTCACAGACTTCTAATATTCTTCAAATTCCACTTGAATTTGCATATGAGCAATTGGTAGTCTGTTCCCCACTCAGCTGCTGACCTTACTCTCACTGATAATATTGACATTTTTCACAATCTCTTTCCACAGGTGATTATTAATTGATGTTTGCTGCTATTTCTTCTAACTTTGAGTCATGCCACATCAGCAAATGAAGGTCCTGTAAACTTGATTCTATCCATGCCATTATGGTCAACTGTAATTTGAGGAGGCAGCTGTTCCTCAGTTATATTTTGAGAACTTTCAATCTAGAGGGGCTCATCTTTTGGCATTGTATCAGACAATGTCTCATTGCTATCCATAAGGTATTCATTGGCTAATTATTTTCAGAAGTAGACTGCCAAGGTTAAAAACTACTCAAAAGCAAAAGTGAGAAGAAAAAGGAGCAAGGAAACTGTGACTGAAAAGGAAACAAACTGAACACAAAGAACATGTTGACACATTGTAATAAATGTAACCAAACAATTTTAAGGAAATTGTCAGATGAGAACCTTGTTTACTGTGTAAACTTGTACCCAAAATTAAAGTTTTCTTGCTTTATTTTTATGGGAATGATATTCATTTTCCACTTTGTTTATTTGTGAATTTATACAGCTCTTTTCTCATGAGTTTTCACTGCATTAGATGATCCTTTACACATCCCAGGATACAGGTGGTTGGTTTTTGTACGTACTTGATGTCTATTATATCTTCATAATGAGATAAATAATTCATCCCCTCTGTAGTGCTCCTGTAGGTATATTGGCACTCAAACTACTTCTGTTCTTTGTTTGAATCAGCTGCATAATTTTATACTTCTTTGTGTGCCTCTTATGCGCAGGACAGTGAACCAGGCTAGGGTGAGTCTAAGAGTAGTAATAATAGTGAGCAAAACACTGACCTTTGCCTCAGTGAATGTAGAGGACAGTACATGTGTACAAATTATGTACATGAATGAATTCAAAGAGGACCATTAGAGATTCAGAAGCAGTGCTGTGGGAGCGCAACATAGGGAGAAGTTATGTCTATTTGTGAAGTCAAGAAGGCTTCATGGAAGCAGTAAGCATGTGGACTAAAACTTTAAGGATACAAGCAATCCAACAAGCAGAAAGGTTATTGTAGGGAACACACTGACAGGTATAACATCATGGGTACAGATATGGAAATGAGATGCAAGACACAATTATTAAAGAGTGAAATGTTAACATGAAAGGTTTTGAATAACAAAAATAAAATGTTTAGACTTTTTATTGGTGGCAATGGAGAGTCTCTGAGGAATTTTGAGTGCTCCAATGACGTGTTCAGAGATGTTTTTCAGAAAGATCACCCTGATTACAATGCAGATAATCTAACTTGATAGTTTTAAACTTGCAGGCATAAAGCTCATTCAAGAAAAGGTAGGAACAACAATGAAATTTTTAATACACAACGTAGACAGACTTCAAAATCTGTCAAACAAACCACAATCCAGAGAAGAGAAAATAGATAAATAGAGACTATTAAGAATCAAATACTTTTGCTCATCCAAAGACTTCATCACAAGAATTAAAAGGCCACCTATAGAATGGGAAAAAAATGTTTGGCAACTCTATGTCAGAACGATGCCTGATCTCCATAATCTAGACGGTACTACAAAATATCAATCATAAGAATATAAATCATTCAATTAAGTGATGGGCAGAGAAGATGGACAGACATTTCTCTAAAGAGGAGATCCAGGAAGCTGAAAAACACATGAGGACATGTTCACAATCTTTAGTTATTAAAGAAATTCAAATCAAGACTACAATGAGATACCATCTCACCCCAACAAGGTTGGCCATGATCCAAAAAACACAAAACAACAAATGCTGGAGAGGCTGTGGAGAAAATGGAACTCTCCTACACTGCTGGTGGGGTTGCAAAATGGTCCAGCCTCTTTGGAAAGCAATCTGGTGCTTCCTTAAAAAAATGGATATAGATATACCATTTGACCCAGTAATTCCACTACTTGGAATATATCCTACAGAATCAAGGCCTTTCGCACCAACAGACACATGCACAAGAATGTTTATCACAGCACAGTCCACGATAGCAAAAAGATGGAATCAACCCAGATGCCCAACAACAGAGAAATGGATAAGTAAACTGTGGTATATATACTCAATGCAGCACTATGCAATGATAAAGAATAATGAGGATTCCAAGAAACATCTCATAACGTGGTTTCAACTGGAAGACATTATGTTGAGTGAAAGTAGTCAGTGACAAAAGGACAAATTTTGTATGAGACCTCTACGATAAGATCTCAAAAACAGACTTATGTATAGAAGAAAAGACTCTTTGACGGCTGCAAGGGAGGGGAGGGAAGGAGGGTGAGGTGGGGAGGGTTTAGATTAGATAGTTGGTAGAAATTTGGTTGGGTGAAATTAGTGATAGCACACATTAGAAACAAGAACAATATTAAGTGGACTTCAGCATAACTTGAACACTCCTTCCATCTTAACCCAGTATTTCAAGATCAGAGTAGCTGGGGCAGGGGGCAGGAGACCATGCTCTTAGGCAAAATCGAGGCCAATTGGCACAACTAGCGTTTTGCTAAGAGGGCTCTCTGCACCCCACATTGGTGAGTGGCTCCTGGGGTCTTAAAAGCTGCCACACGGCCATCCGAGGACACAGCAAATGGTCCCAACTCAGCAGGAACGGATGATTACCGAGGACCAAAATGACACAGGGTAGAGACAACCCAGAAGACAGAGAGACTCATATGAATGGGTGCCTACATAGACTCGGGACCAGAAGAACCTGATAGTGCCTGGCCACCACCAGCGATAGCCGAGATGGAGCTCACTAAGTTGAGTCTCACTGGCAACACAAGAATAAAAAGGGGTGCACCCTGAGATATCCACTAAAAGACCTCAGTTTATGGCCCAGTGGCTTCGGGGTTCCCCTGGGAGCATGGCCCCTGGCCCTGATGCTGCCCTTGCCCATAAATCATAACTAAGGTCTACTCTTCGGACATGAATGGATTGGACTTGGCGATGCAGAGTGACCATAAATTAGATGCACTTTATGGTTCTATGCATCTATAGGATGTCATACTGCTGACCTCTGGCTGGAGGAAGGAGAGTGGGTTTAGAGGAGGGGAAAGGAAACTGTTTGGAGGATGAGACATGTATGGACCAGAGAGGAATAGTGTGCTGTCACCGGGCAGGGAGAGCAGTGGGAGCTGCATATAGGTGGGCATGTAAATTTATATGGGAATGTACATAGATTATTCCTTTTCATAGAGTTCCATCTAATTCTTAGTGTCTCTAGATTTTTTTGTAGGTCTTTTATCTGATTTTTCCTCACATATGTTGATGTCATGTCCTTTATCTTCAGTCTGACTAATTTGGCCTTCCATTGCTTGAGTTCTGGTCCTCTGATTTTCTATTGAGTTGTCCAATTCTGTGATCTTATTATTAGTTTTCTGAATTTCTAATTCTTGCCACTGTATGCTTTCTTGAAGCTTGTTCAATTTGTTATTATGCTATGCGGCATTTTGTCTCATCTCTTTCCTGATCTCTTGAAGACTTCTAAATATTAATTTTTTGTATTCTCCTCTGATAATTCCAGGAAGGTCTCTTCCTCTGGAAAATTTGTCTCTGTTTTGATAGTTTTGTGAAGAAACCATGATCTGATTTTTTCAAGTGATTAGAAACTGTTGTCCCCAAGCCATCAGTCATTTGTCTTTATTTTAGAGCCTAGAGTCCATTTACTTTTTCTTGTATGGATTCAGCTCAGGTGTCCATGTAGACAGTTACTCAGTGTGTGGTGCAGCCCTCTTGGCTACTGTTCTACATGGGCAGAGGTGACTGGTACAAGCACTGTTGTCTTACAGCAGCCACTGAGAAAGGCACAGGCTTATAGCTGTCCCTGAGTGTCCGTGAGGATGGTATATCCGCCTATGTCTGAACCTAGGTGAAAGAATCATTTCTGACCTATTTTCTGGCTTAGGAGAGCTGGCAGAATTTTTCTGTTTCTCTCTCTCGTCCTCCCCCTTCCCCAAGTTTGTTAAATTGTTCCCCTTCTGAGTCTCAGAGCATGGCTCAGGAAAGGCTTAAGAAGTCCCACTTCTTACTCAGCTAATGGTATCAGACTCCTGAGCTAGGCACAGAGCAGAGAAGGGAGGGTGTATCACTGTGAGAAGGGGAAGAGGCCCAAGCCAAAGTAAAGATTCAGACCTACACACACGGTAGGTTACATGCAAAGACACAGCTTTTGATGATCCAGTGCTGTTTTGCACCATCTCTGGAGGTGCAAGTGGACACTCCAGTCAATTTCTCCTGCTGAGGCTGTTGCACTGCTCAGCTCACCACAATGGCTGCATCCATCTCCTGGTAGGTCAGGTTGGTGGTATCCTGTGTACTTCTGGTGGTAGTCTCCATTTGTTACTGCTCAGTCCAGCTTTCCCTTTGATTTTTCAGGGCTCCTAAGATGTCATGTGTACTGATTCATTTGTTCTTTTGGGTCTTTGTTGTCATTATCAAGAGTGTACATTGTTCATGTATAGAAATTAAACTGCATTTTGTATATTGACTTTATATACTGAAAACTTGCTAAACTTCTCTGTAATTGTGTGTGTGTGTTTCTTAGGATTTGCTATTTATAAGATCATGTTTCCTGTAAACAGAGATTGTTTCACTTCTTGGTTTCCAATTTCAGTATCCTTTTTTATCCTGCTTTTTCTTATCTAATTACTATGACGAGATCTCCTTGCACTATGTTGAATAGTAGTGGCAAAACTGGACACCCTTGTCTGATTTCTAATCCTACAGGTAGTGTTTCCGTCGGAAAGGCTGAAAAATGCATTAGCTGTGGGCTTTTCATAAACGCCCTATACTATGTTGAGGAAATTTCCTTCTATTCCTATTTTATTGAGTGTTTTTATCATGAAAAAGTGTTCTAATTTCTCGAGAGCTTTTTTTTTTGTATTTATTGAGGCAATCATGGTGTTTCATACCGGTGTTCCATTAATCTGCACAAGTCTTTCAGTTTGTCATACTGTGGCAACTTGCATGTTGCTGTGATGCTGAAGGCTGTGCCACTGGTATTTGAAATATCAGCAAGGTCAACAATGATGGATAGGTTTCAGTATAGCTTCCAGACTAAGATAGACTAAGCAGAAGGACTTGGAAGTCTACTTATGAAAAAATTAGCCAGTGAAAATCTTATGAATTACAGCTGAATGTTGTGTAATATAATGCTGAAAGATGAGCCCACTCAGGTTGGAAAGCACTTAAAATAGCTTTTGGGACTTTCATTTGCTGATGTGGCAAGACTCAAAATGAGAAGAAATAGCTGCAAACATCCATTAGTTATTAGAATGTGGAATGTGTGATGTGTGAATCTAGGAAAGTTGTAAATCATAAAAATGAAGTGGAATACATAAACAGCTATATCCTAGGTATCAATAAGCTGAATGGCTTGGAATTAGCCACTTTGAATAAGATGGTCATATGGTGTACTATGCTATGAGTGACAAATTGAAGAGGAATGGCATTGCATAATCATCAAAAAGAACATTTCAAGATCTATCCTGAAGTACAATGCTGCCACTTATAGGACAGCATCCATATGCCTACAAGGAAGACCAGTTAATACAACTGTTCAAATTTACACATCAACTACTAATGCCAAAGATGATGAAATGTGAGATATTTTGCAAGTTATACAATTTGAAATTCATCAAAAATGCATTGATAATTACTGTTTATTGGAATGTGAAAGTTGGAAAGAAAGAAGAAAGAAAAGTAGTCAGAAAATACAATGTTGGTGATAGAAAAGAGGCTGGAGATCACGTGATAGAATTTGCAAGACCACTGACGTCTTCATTGTAAAGGTCTTGTTCAACAACTCAAATGAAGACCTTGCCACATGGAATTCACAAGTATCAAATTGACTACATCTGTGGAAAGAGATGATGAAAAAGATCAATATCATCAGTCAGAAAAAGGTCAGGGGCTGACTGTGGAACAGACCATCAATCTCTCACATGCAAGCTCAAGTTCAAGTTGAAGAAAATCAGAACAAGTCTACGAGAGTCAAAGTATGACCTTTAGTATACTCTACATGAATTTAAAGACCGTTTCAAGAATAGACTTGACTCCTTAAACACTAACAACTGAAGACCAGATGAATTGTGGAATGACATCAAGGACATCATACATAAAGAAAACAAAAGGTCTTTTAAAAGACAGGAAAGAAAGAACAGGCCAAAATTAATGCCAGAAGAGACTCTGAAATATGCTTTTTCATGTAGAGTAGCTACAGGGAAAAGAAGAAAGGATGAAATAGAAGACCTGAACAGAAGATTTCAAATGATGGCGTGAGAAGGCAACATAAAGCATTGTAATGAAATGTGCAAACACCTAAGTTAGAAAAACAAAAAGAAAGAATGTGTTCAGCATTTCTCAAACTGAAAGTAGTGAAGGGAAAATCGAAGTCTCTAACTGCAATAGTGAAGGGTTCTATGTGGAAAATAAATGATGCAGTAAGCATCAAAAGAAGATGGAAGGACTACACAACGACATTGTACCAAAAATAATTGGTCTATGTTCAGCTATTTCAGGAGTCAGTATATGCCTGAGAACTGATGGTACTGAAAGATGATATCCAAACTTCACTGAAGTCATTGGTGACAAACAGGCTCTAGGAATTTACTGAATACTAGTTGACACGTTTCAACAAATGAATGCAGTGATGGAAGCATTCACTCTGTCTATGCCATGAAATTTGGAAGATAGCTACCCAGCCAACTGAAGAGATCCATATTTGTGCCCATTCCAAAGAAAGATGATTTAACAGAATGAGGAAATTATCTAACAACAGCATTAATATCACACAAAAGCAATATTTTGCTGAAGATCATTCAAAAGCAATTGTAACAGTACATCAACAAGGAACTGGTGGAAATTCAAGCCAGATTCAGACAAGGACTTAGAAAGATGGATATCATTACCCCTGTAAGGTGGATTTTAGCTGAAAGCCGAGAATGCCAGAAAGAAAGTTACCGGTGTTTTAGTGACTATACTAAGACATTTAATTAAGGGGATCGTAACAAAACATGGATGACACTGCAAAGAATAGAAATTGCAGAACACTTAACTGTACTCATGGGAAATTGGTACATAGACCAAGATTCAGTTGTTTGAACATAGCAAGGGGCTTTTGGTTGGTTTAAAATCAGAAAAGTTATGCATCAAGGTTGTATCCTGTCACCATACTTATTCAGTCTGTATGCTGATCAAATAATCAGGGAAGCTATACTATATGAAGAAGAACTCAGAATCAGAATTTGAGGAAGTTACAATAATAACCTGGGATATGCAGATAACACAACCTTGCATGATGAAAGTGGAGAGGAGTTGAAGCACTTGATGAAAATCAAAGACTATAGCTTTCAGTATAGTGTAGACTACACCCTAACACAAAGCAACATCATGATAAAAGGAAATTCTGACATGGTCACTGATTTCATTCTACTTGGATCCACAAAAGCAGTAGTCAAGAAATCAAATAAAGCACTGGGCAACTCTACCACAAAATACCTCTTTAAATTGTTAAAGAATAGGTAGAGGGGCTAAGAATGCCATGTAGTTAGATACTTCCTGTGATCCCTCTTACAACAAAGACAAAAAAACAAACAAACCAAGTTTTATTTATTGTGTTTATAGTATATGATATTTCAGGAGCCCTGAACATCAAATTCAAAGTTGAGAAATAGGACTGAAAGATAGAGGATGAGGAGAAGATCAAAAAGCACCCAGATGTGGCCAGACTTGACCAGGTGAGTGAGAATCAGCACCTCATAAGCCAATCAGATGAACTGAGTGTGGTAAGGCAAGCAGTGGCATTAGGAATGCATTTTCTACATGAGAAGAGATCAAGTGTTGTGTAGTCAACTTACTCCTCCAGAATCAGTGAAAAATCATCAAAAGTTAAGTATCTTGCCTCTACCCTATGATACATGGATCTAAAATTTTTTAATGATTGAATGAAAATGTACATTCCCATATAAATTCACATGCTCACCTATATGCAGCTGCCACTGCTCTCCCTGCCTGGTGACAGCACACCCCTCCTCTCTGCTCCATACATGTCCTATCCTCCCAACAGTCTCCTGTCCCCTCCTCTCCATCCACTCCTCTTCCTCCAGCAAGAGGTCAGCAGGATGGCATCCTATAGATGCAAGCCAGCCAAGCCAAGTGCCGTCGAGATGCAAAGAACCATGAAATTCCCACAAGATATGGTCACTCTGCATCGACAAGTCCAATCCATTGCTGTACAAAAAGTTGACCTTCATTATAATTTATGGACAGGGGCAGCATCGAGGCCAGGGACCATGCTCCCAGGGGAACCCTGAAGCTCCTGGACCATCAACTGTAGTCTTTTAGTGAAGATCTCAGGGTGCACCCCTATTTATTCTCTTGTTGTCAGTGAGACTCAACTTTGTGAGCTCCATCATAGCTATCACCGGTGGCGGCTGAGCACCATCAGGTTCTTCTGTTCACGAGTCGATGTAGAGACCCACTCACTCTGGGTTCTCTTTTCCCCATGTCGTTCTTGTCCTCAGTGATCATCTGTTCCTGTTGAGTTGGGACCATTTGCTGTACCCTGAGATGGCACCTTGGCAACTTTTAAGATCCAAGACACAACTCACCGATGAGGGATGCAGAGAGTCCTCATTAGGAAAACACTAGCTGTGCCAATTGGCCTCGATATCACTTGAGAGCATGGTCCCCGGCCCCCTGCCTCAGCTACTCTGTCCTTGCAATATTGGGTTAAGATGGGAGGAGTACTCAAATTGTGTTGAAGTCCAGTTATTATTGATCTTCTTTCTAATATGTGCTGTCACTGATTTCACCCAACCAAATTTCTATTGACTGTCTAATCTAACCCCCCCTCCTCACCCTTGCAGCCATCAAAGAGTCTTTTCTTCTATGCATGAATCTGTTTTTAAGTTCTTATCGTAGCGGCCTCATACAATGGATCTAAAATTTGTCTTCAGGATGAATGTCACTCCCTTTTACCTGTCCTCTCTATTGCTGTGCAATGTGCCTAAGCTAGCTCCAGAAACTGATGCATCTCAAGGGCTCCAAGAGGGACACTTACCTGCCTTGAGCCATTCTCTCAGCTGTTGAGAGGTAATAAACAAACAGGGAAAACAACCAATCTGCTGATTCTCATAAACTGGGAACACAGTGTAGAAACAGTTTCCTTGCCTAGGTACAGGCATAATGGGGTCCATGGATTCTGAATGCTATTCACCCCTTCATAGACCTGTGTTGGCCCACTGCAACAGCATAGACCTTCATTAGTACAGCAAAACAGGATATATACCTGAACCCTAATTTTACTGTATCAGATATAGGGTGGAAAGGCAGGTTTATGACAGCTGACAATGCTCTACCTAATAAGTAAAGTCCTGCCCTGCCCACAGAGTGGGCCTGAGGACTGGTGGCTCCACCCAGTCCAACTAGCCACCTGCAGCAAGGGTCCAAGAATAAGTGGTGCCTCCCAGTCCTTACAGCCAAAAACATTGGGCACCCATACTCCAGCTACAAAACTTATTCACCTATGCACTTAAGAAACAGGGCCACTGTTTCCTCACAGATACTCAGGGACAACTGTCAGCCCCCTGCATTGCTCAGCATGTGTTAACAAATACTTGTGCTCACACCAATTACCCCATCCATCTACAAATGTAGAGGAGTCCCTGCACTAAACACTTGGTGATTGATTACCTGGATATCTGAGCTGAATGCATATGAGAAATGCAAATAGACTCCTGGTCTCATATATCTAGTAACCACTCTAACAACCTGATGACAGGATATTAGAGCTTCAAAGTTGCTGCTAACCAAATTAGATCACACAAACCGGCCTATTTGTGCATTTCAAAACAAAACAAAGAAGGAATCTACAACATGGTAAGCACACATAAAATGAATGCAATTTACTGATAGCTTGGAGTCAACAGTCAATATCAAATGACATAAACAGATGACCATGATGCCTTCAGGAAGCATAAAATACAAACAATAAAGACATTTTCCAGAAGAAAAAAACTTCTTGAAATTATCAGAGGTAAAATACAAAAGGCAAATATAAGAATTCTTGGAGATCAGGAAGGAGATTAGGTAAAATGCAGCTGAGCATAAAGACAAATTCAACAGGCTGCAAGAAAGCATGAAGGGAAAGCAATCAGGAATTGAGAAGATTAGCAACAGAATTTCAGAATTAGACAATTAAATAGAAAGCCAAAGGAGCAAAATGGAGGCAATGGAATCAGAATTAGTGAGACTGAAAATAAGGCACTTAACATCAACATATTTGAAGAAAAACAGGATAAAATAATTATTTTTTTAAAAAGAAGTACTGCACTCAGTTTGGCAGCACATATACTAGAATTGGAACGATACAGAGAAGATTAGCGTAGCTCCTGCACAAGGGTGACATGTAAGTTTGTGAAGCATTCCGTATTTTTACCAGTAACACCAAATACCCAAGATTGGGAGACAGAACAGAGAAATTGGATATCAATGGAATCATAAAAACAAATCATAGGCAAAACACAGAGATATCAGTAGATAAACATTATAATAAAAAAGGAGGGGCCCCAAAGAAAATGTAGTCATAGATCTTTCATATGGGGAGGATGTCAAGGCAATTTAAAGAAATTAAAGACTGGTTTAAATTAAGAAAAATAGAGGCAAATATTCAGGTAGTCACAAAGGAAACTGTCAATCCCATATATATATATAAAAATAAACAACAGCAACAAAAAAACCCAGAAAAACATGAAGTCTCAGCAAATACAAAACCACCAACCTCGAAAAAGATGAAAATACAACACATAAAGAAAACAGACACAGCACAGAAAATTAAATGGAAAAAAGGAATTGTCTGCAACACACACACACATAAAAACAACATCAAAATGATAGCACTAAGTTCATACCTAGTTAAAGCAAAAGGAAGGAATGACAAAGTAAAAGAACTAAACAGAATATTTCAAAGGACAGTTCAAGAAGACAAAATGAAATATTATAATGACATGTACAAAGAGCCGGAAATAGTAAATCAGAAAGGAATAACACATTCTGTATTTCTCAAGCTGAAAGAATAGAAGGAAAAATTCAAGCCTTGAGTTGCAGTAGTGAAAAATTCTTCAGGAAAAATATTAAATGACTCAGGTAACATCAAAAGAAGATGGAAGGAATACACAGAGTCATTATACAAGAAAGAACTGGTCCCTGTTCAGCCATTTGAAGAGGTAGCATATGATCGGGAACTGATGGTACTGAAGGAAGAAGTTGAGGCTGCATTTTACACTTTGGTGAAAAACAAGCCTTCAGGAATTGATGGAATACCAAACGAGATATTTCAACAAATGGATGCTGTGCTGGAAGTGCTCACTTTGTCTGTGCCAAGAAATTTGGAGGACAGCTACCTGGCCAACTGACTAGAAGAGGTACATATTTATGTCCATTTCAAAGAAAGTGGAAATTACCAAACAATTAACATCCCATGTAAGTGAAATTTTGCTTAATATTGTTCAAGAGCAACTGCAACAGTATACCGACAAGGAACTGCCAGAAATTCAAGCCAGATTTAGAAGAGGACATGGAACTTGGGATATCATTGCTGACATCAGATGTATCTTGGCTGAAAGCAGAGAATACCAGAAAGATGCTTACCTGTGTTTCACTGACTATGCAAACACATTTGACTGTGTGGATCAACAAATTATGGCTAACATTGTGTAAAACGGGAATTCCGGAACACTTAATTGTGCTCTTAAGAAATATGCATAAGGATCAAGAGGCAGTTGTGCAAATAGAAAAAGGGGACACTGCATGGTTTAAAGTCAGGAAAAGTGTGTGCATGGTTGCATCCCTTCACCACACCTTTGAGTCCACAATCCACACCCATGGAAGCAGCAGTCAAGAAACGAAAAGACACATTGCATTCAGAAAGCTTGCTGCAAAAGATCTCTTTGAAGTATTCAAAAGTAAAGATGTTACCTTGAAGACTAAAGTGAGCCTAACCCAAGCCATAATATTTTCAATCATGTCATACGCATGTGAAAGTTGGGCAATGTACAAAGAAGTTGAAGAAGATGCCTTTGAACTATGATTTTGGAAAAGAATGTTGAATGTACTATGGATTGTCAAAATAATAAATGGATCTGTTTTGAAAGAAGTATAACCAGAGTGCCCTTTGGAAGCCAAGATAGCAAGACTGTGTCTTACATACTTTGGACATGTTGACAGGAGGGATCAGTCCCTATAGAAGGACATCATAGTGGTAGAATGGAGGGTTAGCGAAAAAGAGGAAGACCCTCGAGGAGATCAATTGACACCCTGGCCATAACGAAGTGCTTAAGCGTAAAAAGATTGTAGATATGGCCAAAGGCTGGGCACTGTTTCGTTCTGTTGTTCATAGGGTCGCCGTGAGTCAGAACTGACTTGATGGCACCTAACAACAACAACATATTTAAAAACCTAGAAGAAATTGACAAAATTGGTAGATTCCTATCACCTACCAAGAAGTAGAACAACTTAATAAACCCATTAAAAAAGAAGAGATTGAAAAAGCAATAAAAAAACCTACCAACCAAAAAAAAGCCATGGCCCAGATGGCTTCAACAGGGAATTCTACCAAAATTTTAGAGAGAAGTTAATTCTAATATTACTGAGGCTATTTCACAACATAGAAAAGGAGGAAATATTCCCAGACTCATTCTGTGAAGCAATCATAACCCTGATAGCAAAGCCAGGGAAAGATCCCACAAAAAAGAAAATCACAGCAAAGGCATTTGACAAAGTCCAACACCCATTCATGTTAAAAACTCTCAGCAGAATAGGAATGGAAGAGAAATTTCTGAATGCAATAAGGAGCATCAAACCCTGGTTGCATAGTGGATTAAGTGCTACATCTGCTAACCAAAAGTTTAGCCGTTCAAATCTACCAGGCACTCCTTGGAAACTTCATGGGGCAGTTCTACCCTGACCTACAGGGTCACTATAAGTCAGACTCAACTCAGCGGCAGTGACTTTTTTATGCAAAGACGACAACCTATGTCAACCTGAATGGAGACTGAAGAACTCCCCCTGAGAAGGGGAACTAAACAAGGACACCCACTATCACAACTTATATTCAACATTGTGCTAGAAGTTCTAGCCAGAGCAATCAGAGAAGACAAAGAACAAAAGGGCATCCACAACAGCAAAGAAGTAAAAATGTCCCTATTTGTAGATGATATAATCATATACACAGAAAACCCTGGAGAAACTATAAATAAACTACTGGAACTAATAGAAGAGTTCAGAAAAATATCAAGATATATGATAAACATAAGTGAATCAGTAGGATTTCTTTACACCAACAAAGAGATCATCAGAAAGGAAATCATCAAATCCATACCATCTACTATAGATCCCAAGAAGATAGCATAGCTAGGAATAAGTCTAACCAGAGAAATGAGACCTATACAAAGGAAATTACAGGACCTTACTGGAAGAAACCAAAAGAAACTTACATAAGGGCAGAAACCTACCTTGCTGATGGACAGGAAAAGGAAACATTATGGAAATGTCTATTTTAACCCTGTTACTCTATCCTTGCAATATTGGGTTTAGATTAGAAGAGGTTTCAGTTTATGGTGAAGTTCAATTAAGCCGATCTATTTTCTACTGTGTGCTGTCACTGTTTTCACCTAACCAAATTTCTATCAACTAATATATGACCAATCCCCTCCCTCCCTTCCCACCTTGTAGTCCTCAGGGTCCTTTCTTCTGTACATAAGTCTGTTTTTATGTCCTTACAGCAGGGGTCTTATAGAATATATGTCTTTTTACTGATGACCGATTTCACTCAACATAATGTCTTCCAATGGAAACCAGGTTATGAGATGCTTCCTAAAATCACTATTGTTCTTTATCATGGCATAGTGTTCCATTGAATATATTCACCATAGTTTGTTTATCCATTCGTCTGTTGATGGACATCTAAGTTGATTCCATCATTTTGCTGTTGTGGACTGTGCTGCAGTAAACATTTGTGTCCATGTATCTGTTCATGTGACAGCCTTTGTTTCTGAAGGATATATTCCAAGCAGTGGGATTACTGGATCAAATGGTATATCTATTTCCAGCTTTTTAAGGAAGCCCCAGATGGTTTTCCATAGATGTTGTACCATTTTGTAGTCCGACCAGCAGTGTATGAGAGTTCCAATCTCTTCACAGCCTCTCCAGCATTTGTTGTTTTCTGTTTTTTGGATCATGACCAACATTTTAAGGGTGAGATGGTATCTCATAGCAGTTTTTGTTGGGATTTCTCTAATAGCTAATGATCATAAACATTTCCTCATGTGTCTTTTGGCTGCCTGGATGTCCTCTTTAGAGAAGTGTCTGTCTCCTTTGCCCATCTCTTAATTGGGTTATTTATCTTCTTCTTGTTGACATTTTGCAGTACCTTGTAGATTATGAAGATCATACATTGATCAAACGTATAGCTGCCAAATTTTTTTTCCATTCTGAAAGTAGTCCTTTAATTCTTTTGATAAAATCTTTGGATGAGCAACAGTGTTTGATTCTTAGTAGCTCCCGTTTATTTTCTCTTCTGATGATTGTGCTTTGTTTGCCAGATTTGGAAGTCGATTTAACCTGTGTATTAGAACTTCCATTGTTGATCCTATATTTTCTTGCATGGTCTTTATTACTTTAGGTTTTGTATTTAGGTCTTTGATCCATTTTGAGTCAGTTTTTGTGCAAGGTGTGAGATATGGGTCTTGCTCGCTTCAGTTTTTTTTTTTTTTTTTTTTTTTTGGTAGATGGATATCCAGCTTTGCCAGCACCATTATTTAGAGACTGTTTTTACCCCAATTTACAATCTTAGTGCCTTTGTCAAATATCAACTGTTTATAAGAGGGTGGTGACATCTCTGGGGTCTCAACTCTATTCCACTGGTCTATATGTCTCTTTTTGTACCAGTACTGGGTTGTTTTAACTACTGTGGAGGTGTAATGGGTTTTAAGGTCGTGCAGTATGAAACCTCCCACTGTGTTCCTCTTTGGTAATGTTTTACATCTCTGAGGTTTCTTCCTGATCCAAACAAAATTGGTGATTTGTTTCTCCATCTCATTAAAAAATGACACTAGAATTTGTTTTGGGGTTGCATCGTATATGTAGATTGCTTTGGATAAAATAGACATTTTTACAATGTTATGTCTTCCTATCCATGAGCAGGATAGATTTCTCCATTTATGTAAGTCTGTCTTCATTTCCTGCAGTCAAGTCTTGTAGTTCTCTTTGTATAGGTCTCTCATTTATCTGGTTAGATTTATTCCTATGTATCTTATCTTCCTGGGGGCTAGAGTAAATGGTACTGATTTGGTGATTTCTTCTTTGACGATCTCTTTGTTGGTGTAAACAAATGTTACTGGAATACAACAACATATCAAGAAAATAATCCATCATGACCAAGTGGGATTCATACCAGGGATGCAAGGCTGGTTCAACATCAGAAAAACAATTAATGTGATTAACCACATAAATAACACAAAAGACAAGGATCACCTGATTTTGTCCACTGATGTAGAAAATGCATTGGATAAAGTCCAATACCCATTCATGCTAAAAACTCTTAGCAAAATGGGCATAGACAGCAAATTCCTCAACACAATAAGGGCCATTTATATAAAGCCAATTGCCCACATCATCCTGAATGCAGAGAGACTGAAAGACTTTCCCTTGAGATCAGGAAATAGACAAGGATGCCCACTCTCACCTCTTCTATTCAACATTGTGCTAGAAGTTTTAGCCAGAGCAATTAGACAAGACCAAGAAATAAAGGGCATCTGCATTGGCAAAGAGGAAGTTAAAATCTCCCTGTTTGCAGATGATATGATTGTATATGCAGAGAATCCCAAGGAATCTATACGTAAACTGCTCAAACTGATAGAAGAGTTCAGCCAAGTGTCAAGATACAAGATAAACATAAGTAAATCAGTAGGATTCCTTTATACCAACAACGAGACTGTTAAGGAAGAAATTATCAAATCAATACCATTTACGATAGCCCCTAAGAAGATAAAGTACCTAGGAGTTAATCTAACCAGAGAAATAACAGACCTTTACAAAGAGAACTACAAGCCCTTACTACAAGAAACCAAGAGAGACTTAGATAAATGCAAAAACCTACCCTGCTCATGGATAGGAAGACTTAACATTGTGAAAATGTCTATTTTACCCAAAGCAATCTATTTATATAATGCAATCCCAATACAAGTCCCAGTGACATTTTTCAATGAGATGGAGAAACAAATCACCAATTTTGTTGGGAAAGGGAAGAAGTCCCGGTTAAGCAAGGTAATACTAACGAAGAACAACACACTGGGAGGCCTCTCATTACCTGACTTTAGAACATACTACACTGCCACAGTGGTCAAAACAGCCTGGTGCTGGTATAAGAACAGGCAGATTGGTCAGTGGAATAGAACTGAGACCCCAGAGATGACACCATCTGCCTATGAACAATTGATATTCGACAAAGGCCCTAAGACATTAAACTGGGGTAAAAACAGTATCTTCAACAAATAGTGCTGGCAAAAATGGATATCCATCTGCAAGAAACTGAAACAAGATCATATCTTACACCTTACACAAAAACCAACTCCAACTGGATAAAAGACCTAAATATCAAACCTAAAATGATAAAGCTCATCCAAGAAAAGGTAGGAACAACAATGGAAGTTTTAATACACAATATGGACAGACTCCAAAATCTGTCAAACCACAATCATCAGAAGAGAAAATAGATAAAGGGGATCTATTAAGAATTAAACACTTTTGCTCATCTGAAGACTTTATTAATAGAATTAAAAGAACACCTACAGAATGGGAAAAAATATTTGGAAACTCTATGTCAGACCGACACCTGATTTCCATAATCTATAAGATACTACAAAAGATCAACAAAAAGAAGATAAACCATCCAATTAAGCGATGGGCAAAGGAGATAGACAGACATTTCACTAAAGAAGAGATCCAGGCAGCCAAAAAACACATGTGGACGTGTTCACAATCTTTAGTTATTAAAGAAATTCAAATCAAGATGACAATGAGATACCATCTCACCCCAACAAGATTGGCCATGATCCGAAAAACACAAAACAACAAATGCTGGAGAGGCTGTGGAGAAAGTGGAACCCTCCTACACTGTTAGTGGGGTTGCAAAACGGTCCAGCCTCTTTGGAAAGCAATCTGGCGCTTCCTTAAAAAAATGGATATTGATATACCATTTGACTCAGTAATTCCACTACTTGGAATATATCCTACAAAATCAAGGCCTTTCACACCAACAGACACATGCACGAGAATGTTTATCGCAGCACAGTCCATGACAGCAAAAAGTTGGAATCAACCCAGATGCCCAACAACAGAAGAATGGATAGGTAAACTATGATATATATACTCAATGGAGCACTACGCAATGATAAAGAACAACGATGACTTCAGGAAACATCTCATGACCTGGTTTCAACTGGAAGACATTATGTTGAGTGAAAGTAGTCAGCGAGAAAAGGACAAATATTGTATGAGACCTCTACGATAAGATCTCAAAAACAGATTTGTGTATAGAAGAAAAGACTGTTTGACAGCTTCAAGGGAGGGGTGGGAGGAAGGGGGGAGGGTTTAGATTAGATAGTTGCTAGGTATCTGGTTGGGTGATATCAGTGATAGCACACATTAGAAACAAGAACAATATTAAGTGGACTTAAGCATAACATGAGTACTCCTTCCATTTTAACCCAATACTGCAAGGATACAGTAGCTGGGGCAGGAGGCAGGGGACCATGCTCTTAGGTGAAAGCGAGGCCAATTGGCACAACCAGCGTTTTGCTAAGAGGGCTCTCTGCACCCCACGTTGGTGAGTGGCGTCTGAGGTCTTAAAAGCTGCCAAGCGGCCATCCGAGGGCACAGCGAATGGTCCCAACTCAGCAGGAACAGATGCTCACCGAGGAACAAAATGACATGGGGGAAAGACAACATGGAAGAGAAAGAGACCCACATCAGTGGGTGCCTACATCGACTTGGGACTGGAAGAACTGGATGGTGCCTGGCCACCACCGGTGATAGCCGCGGTGGAGCTCACTAAGTTGAGTCTCACTGGCAACACAAGAATAAAAAGGGGTGCACCCTGAGATCCCCACTAAAAGACCTCAATTGATGGTCCAGTGGTTTTGGGGTTCCCCTGGGAGCATGGCCCCTCGCTCTGATGCTGCCCTTGACCATAAATCATAACGAAGGTCCATGCTTCGGACAGGAATGGATTGGACTTGCCGATGCAGTGACCATATACTGGATGTACTTTATGGTTCTATACATCTATAGGATGTCATCCTGCTGACCTCTGGCTGGAGGGAGAGTGGGTGGAGAGGAGGGAAAAAAGAGACTCTTGGGAGAAGCAGACATGTATGGAGCAGAGAGGAACAGTGTGCTGTCACCGGGCAGGGAGAGCAGCGGAAGCTGCATATAGGTGGGTATGTAAATTTATACGGGAATGTACATTTTCACTCAGTTATATTAAATAAAAAAAATGTTAAAAAAAGAAACGTTACTGGTTTACTTATGTTTATCTTATATTTTGATACTTCACTGAACTCTTCTAGTAGCTCCAGTAGTTTACTTATGGATTCTTCAGGATTCTCTGCATATACAATCACACCATCTACAAATAGGGAGATTTTTACTTCTTCTTTGCTGATGTGGATGCCCTTTTTTTCCTTTGTCTGATTTCCCTTCTCGGGGGAAATATTTTGGTCCCTTTACATTCAGGATGATTTAGGCAGTTGGCTTCGTGTATGTGTCCCCTATCGCATTCAGGAATTTCTCTTCTTTTCCTAGTTTGCTGAGGGTTTTTAACATGAATGGATGTTGGACTTGTCAAATGCCTTTTCTGCATCAATTGACCAAATCAGGTGATTCTTACCTTTTCTGTAATTTATGTGATTGGTCACATTAATTATTTTTTCTGATATGAAACCATCCCTTGGTCATTATGAATTATTATTATTTTTTGATATTGTATTCTATTGGCTAGAATTTTGTTCAAGATTTTTTTCATCTAGGTTCATGAGTGATACTGGTCTGTAATTTTCTTTTTTTGTGGGATCTTTCTCAGGCTTTAGTATCAGGGGTTTGCTGTCGTCACAGAATGAATTTGGGAATATTCAGTCCTTTTCTATGCTGTGAAATAGCCTCAATCGTATTGGAATTAACTCCTCTCTAAAAGTTGTAATTCTCTGTTGAAGCCATCTGGGCTAGGACTTTTGTGTTTGGAAGTTTTCTTCTTCTTCAATCTCTTCCTTTGTGATGAGTTTATTACGTTGCTCTACTTCTTGTGATAATTTTGGTAGGTGATCTGGATCTAGGAAGTCTTCCATTTCCTCTATGTTTTCAAATCTGTTAGAGTACGATCTTTTCTAGTATTCTGTTCTGATACTTTTTATTTTAATAGGGTCTGTTGTGATATCTCCCGTCTCATTTCTTATTTGGGTTATTTGGTTCTTCTGTTTTTCCTTTGTACGTTTAACCAGTAGTTTATCAATTTTGTTGCTCTTTTCAGAAAAAACAACTTTTGGTTTTGTCAATTTTTTTCATTTGTTCTCTTCTTTAATTCATTTAGTTCTGCTCTAATCTTGAATGTCTTTTTCTCCTGTTGCCTGAGGGGCTCCTCTGTTCCTTTCTACTTGTTCAAGCTTTACTGTTAATTCTTTGGTTTGGGTCCTTTCTTCCTTCTGGATGTGTGCATTTATAGAGATAAGTTGACCTCTCAGCACTACACTGGCTGTATCCCATAGGCTCTGGTAGGATGTGTTTTCATTCTCATTTGAATCCATAAATTTGTTTATTTTGTCCTGATTTCTTCTATAATCCATGGCTTTTTGAGCAAGATATTGTTTGGTTTCCATGATTTCAAATTTCTACCTCTGTTTTTTCTGCTGTTCATTTCGACTTTTATGGCTTTATGTTCCCAGAAGATGCTTTGCAATAATTCAATGGTTTGGATTTTGTTGAGACTTGCTTTATGTCCTAACACGTAGTCTATCCTGGAAAATGTTCCATGTGTGTTGCAGAAGAAATTGTACTGATCTGTTGATGGGTAAAAAGTTCTGTATATTTCGATAAGGTCTAGTTGGTTCATTGCTGCAATAAGATCTTCTGTATCTTTACTGAGATGTTTTTCTGGATGATCTGTCCTTTACTGAAACTGGAGTGTTGATGCTCTAGCTATCATTATGGAGTAATCTATCTCATTTTTCATTGTTGTCAGTGTTTATTTTATGTATTTAAACGCTCAACGGCACTTGGCTGGCTTGGCTAAATGCTCTAGTGTTGGGTGCATAAATATTTAATAAATTTATGCCCTGCTTATGTATTGAACCTTTCAGCAATAAGTAGGATCATCCTTGTCCAAGATGGTGGATTCTACATTAAAATCTATTTTATCTGATATTATTATTGCCACTCCTGCTCTTCTTTGTATGTTATTATCTTGGTATATGTTTTTCCATCCTTTGATTTTCAGTTTGTTCATATCTTTGAGTCTGTTGTTTCTTCTAAGCAACATACAGATGTATCATGTCTTTTGATCCAGGCCATCACTCTCTATCTCTTTACTGGAGTGTTCAGTCCATTTTCATTCAGTGTGATTATTGATAGCTATGTGTTTAGTGCTGTCAATTTGATGCATATATTTTTTCGTTGTTGATGTTTTCTATGTTTCTTTCAATAGTCTCTTCTCAGTCATTCTACTTTATGGGCTGACGTCTCATTTCTCGGTGTTTGTTTTATGTTTGCTGAGATTCCAAAATTATGTTTCTTGTGTGGATATGTCACAATATTATTTTGCTTTGTGGATACCTCTTTGATCTCCCTTAATATTCTACCTTTCAACCTGACTTTAATTTATGCATATCTTTCTAATTTCCTCTCCATCTTAATAGGTTATACCTAGTATAATATCTTTCTTTTTAGTATGATGATGTCATAATTTTTGTGTTCTGATCATTGGTCCGGTTCTTTTAATATTGTAGCTTTCATTGGGCCTTGTGACTTCCCTGAGTAGGATTCTAGATGTTATGTCATGCACTGCCTCCTTAAGTATACACTTAATGTTTTTCTTCTTATAAACAAAGAGCTTCTTTCAGTATTTCTTGTAATTTTGGCTTCGTTTTTACAAAGTCTCTAAGCTTCTGTTTCTCTGTGAATGTCTTGATTTCACCATTGTATCCTGAGAGACAGTTTTGCAGGATATATAATTCTTGGTTGGAAGTTTCTCTCCTTCAGGGCTTTGTATGTGTCATCCCACTGACTTCCTGCCAACATCGTTTCTGCCGAGAAGTCACACGAAAGCCTACAGGGCTTTCCTCTGTATGTTAGCTTTGCTTTAAGCTTCTCTGCCTTTAAGAGACTCTTTTTATGTTTCATTTTGTTAAGCTTGATTATAACATGTCTTGGTGTCTTTTTGGGGGGTCTGGTTTTTGTGACATTTGATTTCATGTTGTGTATCTATGTTCTCCTTTCATAATTTCAGGGAAGTTTTCTGTCAGCAACTGTACAACAACAGTCTTTGTATTTTTGGCTCTCTCTCCCTGTTCAGGAACTTCGATTATTTGTAGATTATTCCTCTTAATAGAGTCCTGCATATTTCTTAATGCTTCTTCATTTTTCTTTTCCCTGATTTCTCCTCATAAATGTTGGTGTCAGTTGCTCCATATTTAAGCTCACTAGCTCTGGCTTCCATCTCCTCAATTCTGCTCTTTTGGCTGTAGACTGAATTGTCTGATTGTGTAATTTTGCGATTGATCTGCTGGATTTCAGAATTTTGATGTTCCATCAGTTCAAATAGCTTACTTAAGTTTTCATTTTGTTTAATCTCTAGGAGGGATCTATACATAATTCTTTTGTACTCGACCTCTGATAGTTTCATAAAGGCTTCTTTATCTGTGAAGTTTTTACATTTTTTATTTTGGGAGTTTTCTGGAGCCATGGTGGACTTCTGCTTTAAATGTTTAGCTGTTGATTGCTGTCTTTGTGCCATGTAGAAGCTGGTTGGTTTCTCTGCTTTTACCTCAACAGGAGCTGAGGTGTAGTTCTAAGAGGGGAGTTGTTATCCACAACCTCTGTGTACTCTAGTGACTGACCCTACTGGACTCTGTGGAGTGGCAGGCTCTGCCTCCTGGATGGCAAGGATGGCACCCTACTTATGGAGTCACTGAGGGACTGTCAGTCAATGCTATGATGTGGATAATTGAAGGGTGGAGGAGATGCTGCCAGACTGCTCAGCATTCAGTTCCCCAAGTGGTCTTACATTAATGAGGTACTTTACTGCTAAGCAAGAAGCTGTCCAACAGCTGCCAATATCAGTCAGGCCCTCAGGTGTGGCAGGCCCACCTTTCAGCTGACAATGAATGCATCTGACAAGCAATCCCCAGGTTCTATGATGTGGTTTAAAGTAGAGAGGTATTATGGCCTTGCTGCCATCCTCTGCCAATCCTCATCCATAACTCTAGGCACCACCATCCTAAACACACCTTTTCTGTTGGAGATGCACTTTCCAGACAGGGCCTGCTGCTCTGCATGAGAATTAGCCCCAGCTAAGATCTCTGGGTGGGTGACTCTGCCTCCCAGCTGACCAACATGGCATTGTGCCTTAGCTGTCCTTCCTGCCCTGAAACAGCAGAATCTGTGGCACAGCTCAGAAAAGAGAGGGTGGAGGGACAGTGTTGCCCTCAGTCAGTATCCAGTCTCTCAATATGTGGCCATCCCAAGCACAGTCTCTGCTGTGCTATATGCTATTTACTTGAGTACTGCAGTTCAGCATACTAGGCAGCTCATGGGCAGTCCTCTTTTCCTGGATAACAAAGAAGGCATCACTACCTGAAGTCCTCTGAAACAATGAGTCACTAGAAGCAGGACGCAGCATGCCACTGCCTTGTCTTAGAGAGAGGTAGTTTCTCCCTTTAGTGGTGCCTAGTCCAATCTAACAACACTATGCCTGATCCTAGGGCTCCCTGGATGTTATGCTTCTCTGCTCAATTATCATTCTAGGCCTTAGTTCTCAGAGGGAATTGAGGAGAAGTGTGTCTATTCCACTATCGTGGTCCCACCCCCCAGAATGAGAGATTTGATTTATAGTATAGGAATATCACAAAATGGAGGGCCATCACACAATACTGTGAATAATGGCCTAGTCAAATTGTTATGTACATTTTCGGGGGGATCCAATTCAACCTATGACAACTATTGAAAGAACTCACAGTTTTTAAAGACTGAAGAATACATTCTTTCGTGGTGATGATGCTGGAGAGGGAGGGAGAGTGGTATTCACTTACTAGATAGTAGTAGACAAGAATTATTTTAGATGAAGGACAGAACAACACACAGTAGAGGAGATGTCAGCACAATTGGACAAAATCAACGGAATTTTCCTAACTACAAACACACACCTGAAGGGACAGAGTTGCAGCAGTAGGGGTCTGTAGAACATGGTCTCGGGAGACATCAAGGCCAACTGGCATAACAAAGGTTATTAAGAAAATGTTCTACGTCTCACATTGGTAAGTGGAAACTGGAGTCTTAAAAGCTAACAAGCAACCACCTAAGAAGCATCAATTGATTCTAACTCATCTGGAGCAAAGGAGAATGAAGAACACCAAAGACGTAAAGAAAATAGTATTCAAAAAGACAGAAAGGGCCACATAAAGCAGAGACTACATCGGCAAGAGACTGGGAGAACTAGCTGGTGCCGAGGAACCAACAATGATTGCACTGACAGGGAACACAACAAACAGTCCCTGCCATAGCAGGAGGAAAATGAGGTGGAAGACTTGAACTCTATTAAAAATACCAGACCAGATGGCAGGACAGACTAGAGGACCCTGGGACTATGTGCCCCCCAGTCTCCCTGTTAGCTCAGAACTGAAACCATTCCTAAAGTCAACTCTTCAGCTCTTCAGACACAGATTAGATGGACATAAAATGATACTGGTGAAGAGTATACTTCTTGGCTTATGTGGATATATGAACCTAAACGGGCAGCTCCTGTCAAGAGACGAGATGAGAGGTCAGAGTGGGACAGGAACTGATTGACTGGACAAAGGAAATACAGGACAGAGAGGAAGAGTGTGCTGTCATAATGAGTAGAGAGAAACTAGATTTACATAACAAAGAGTATGTTAGTTTTTGTAGGACAAGCTGACTTGTAGTATAAACTTTTACTTAAAGCACAATCAAAATATATCTATGTATACATACATACTATATATGTATATATATATATACAATTTAAGTATTTCATTTTCTCCAAACACTGCTTTGAGCAACAGGACCTTGTTATTATCAAAGCCTGTTCAGTTAGTGAGAAGGTAAACCAGTTGCTTGAGGTAGAGCCAGGAGGGGAAGTGTGAAGTATGAGGTAAAACTCTTCCAGGAAGCATGCTTGAAAGTTAGTCATATTTTCTACTGTTTCAGATTTGTAATGAATTAAGTAAGCCAGTTTTGTACCTGCTGTTATGGTCCATTCCTCCTGTCGAAGCAAGAAAGACTATACAAAAAAGAAAAAAAAAATTATATGGGAATGTACATTTTCACTCAGTCATAATAAAAAAAAGAACAATAAAAAAAGCTACAGGATTCAAGGCCTTGTCTTTCTTTGTTTTCTGAAAGACTTCAAGACAAATGCTAATTAATGCAAAGTTAATAATTAAATTTTTCCCTTTCCCTAGGATTGTACAAGCCCTCTTCTTTTAGAGACTGTGAATGTTACCACTACTGTTAGCTAGGCCCTAATCCATAGGCACAGTTAAAATCCTTTTGTTGTATTTATAATGTTTCTAGAGAAACTAATGAAGTGGTGAGCCTCTGGCACTTGGGGTGAATTCATGCAATCTTTTGATACTCTTGCCAGACAGAACAATTGATTTGGGTTTGGAGTGCAAACTTCCAAAGCATTTGGTTGTTCTTATTACATTGTGTAAATTCCGAGTTGAAAGTTAGTCATATTTCAGTTATTTTATTTTCAGACAGATAAAAATGGAATATACTCCCCCAGATAGTTCTGAATGTGCTTTTTCAACTGTATGTTCACTCCCACTTCACAGTGGCACAGACATAAAATCAACGAAGGCTTTGTAAAAGGACTTTTTAGGTTAAATTGTGTGGCTATATACTAGCTGTTTGGAGAACACCCTGGACAAGTTTTCATCTGCCCCCTCACCCTGCTTCTACTCTACAAATATGAGAGCCAGTAAAACTAGAAAATTTTCAGCAAAGGAGAGACAGGAGGAAAAAAGGAATGCTTGTAGATATGCTTCATTACTTTCTTGTCCATGGGATTTTGTGTATGTGCATGCACTATTTGGCTGTAAAATAACAATTTGGTGTGAATTTGTCTGTAAATGGATGAATTGTAACATATTTTCAGCCAAGATGTGAAAAAGGCACACTGCTTCTTTAGTTAGGCAAGGTAGTGGTTTTTTTGAACACCACTAATATTAATTTTGGATTACTCAGATATGGACCATGTTCTCCTGGAGGTTACAGTTGGGATAAGTGACTTTAATCACACAGATATTTACACTATGACATGTAAAACTGTATGTATGTTGAATGCTGTGAAGAAAAGATCTGTGATGCTGTAAAAATCAAACCAAACTAAGTTGTAGTCAAGAAGATCCTAACTCATAGCTACCTTTTAGGGCAGAGTAAAACTTCCCTATAGAGTTTCCAAGAAGTGGCTGGTGGATAAGAACTGCCAATCTTTAAGATAGCAGCCAAGCTCTGGACCCACCACACCATCAGGGCTGTGATGCTGTAAGATCATATACCCACTGTTGTAGCATCAATTCTGACTCATAGGGATCCTAATCAGTAAATATTATCTAAACTAGGGCTTAATCATCCCTTAGGGCATGATTACTGGGATAAGTTCAGAAGGAAGAGTGAGATTTAACTCATTTAAGGGAAGTTAGAGTGTTCCAGCAGAAGGAACAGCATCTGAAATTGCCCACAGTGAGAGGGAGCATCTTTTACTGAAGGAGCTGGAAGAGGGCCAGTAAGGCTAGAGCAAAAGTAGAGAGGAAGAGTGATGTTAGAAGGGTGTGTAATGAAGTGACATGGTAAAAAACTTTTTAAGGAGTCTTGGATCCCTTGTGGAAAAAATGAAGGCAGATGAATTAGAAGACTGAAAGACACTAATCCAAAGAAGACAGAGCTAGTGAACCAATCATGAAGATAGAGATTAATGGTGACCATAACTATATGTTGACTTCAGTCACTGTCGTGCACTGAATTGCTACAATAGAGCACTCTTTCTTGCCTACCAATGCTCTTTTTCTTATGTCTTTTTTCTTCACAAAACGACCTCCTTCTCATCTCCCACTTTACATAACCTGCATTTGCCCATTTAGCTCTGGCCATCTGAAACCTATCTCCTCAGCTTATTTAAAATCCTATCACTCATCAGGAACCTTGGTGATGCTGTGGTTAAGAACTTGGCTGCTGGCCAGCAGGTCAGCGTTTCTAATCCAACAGCTGCTCCTTGGAAACCCTATATGACAGTTCTACTCTATCCCACGAGGTCACTATGAGTTGGAAGCAACTTGATGGCAGTGAGTTTGGGTTTTTCAGTTATCATCTTTCAAGATCAAGATCAAATCCCACTTCTACTGGAAAGCCCTCCTGGCCCCTCTGCTTCTTCATAAGACTTTGTTATAGACTGAATTGCGTCCTATCAAAATGTGTGTTAACTTGGTGAGGCCATTATTTTAGTCAGCTAGTGCTGCCCTAACAGAAATATCACAAGGAAAGTTTATTCTTACACAGTCTGGTAGCTTACAAGTCCAAATTCAGGGTGTCCTCTCCAAGGGAAGGCTTTCCGCCTTGTCGGTTCTGGAGGAGGGTCTGGTATTGCATCAGTCTTTGTCCAGGGAGCATCTTGGTGCAGGAATCTCAGGCCAGAAGGAGGCGCTCTTCTCCCAGTGCTGCTTTCTTGATGGCGTGAGGTTCCCAATTCTCTGATTGCTTCCCTTTCCTTTTATTTTTTGTAGATGAAAGGATTAAGGGTGATGCAAGCCATACTTCAGGGACACTCTCTTTACAGTGGAGCAGGGAGATGATCTTATGAAAGTATTTACAGTCCCACCCTAATCCTTTAACATACAGCATAGGAAAATCACAAAATGGAGGTCAATCATAAAATATTGAGAATCATGGCCCAGGCACAAGGCTACACATATTTTCAGGAAGACACAATTCAATCCACGACAGCCATGATTCCCTGTTTTGTATGGTTGTCTACCATTTTGAGATCTGATGTGATTATCTTGTGTGGTGTAAATCTTACCTCTATGTTATAAGTCAGGACTAGAGGCAGTTATATTGATGAGGTTGGACTCTACCTACAAGATTCAGTCTTAACTTCAGTCAATTTCTTTTGAGATATAAAAGAGAGAAGCAAGGAGAGAGGAGAAAGAACTCCCTACCACTAAGCAAGAGGAGCCAGGATCAGAGTGGAGGTTTTCATTTGGATCCAGGGTTTCTGTAGTGAGAAGCTCCTAGACCAAGGGAAGACTGATGAAAAGAACCTTCCCCAGGGCTAACAGAGGGAGAAAGCCTTCCCCTGGAACTGGTGCCTTGAATTTCAGCTTGTAGTCTCCTAGACTGTGAGAGAATATAGTTTTGTTTGCTTCTAGCAGCACAAACTATGACAGAATTTGGTACCAGAAGAGTGGGGTGATGTGTTAACAAATAGCTGTAATGTGAAAGTAGTTTTGAGACTGTGAAGGGGCAGAGACTGGAAGAATTTTAAATTTCCTAATAGTAAAAGTCTAAGTTGCTTTTAAGAGACTGTTGGTGAAATTATAGTTATCAAAGACAATTCTGATGAGAACTCATGAGGAAATGAGGAGAGCCATAATATTGGGGACTGCACAAATGCTGAGAAGTAGTGGCAGACAAATGGTGGCAACAGAACCAGGAGATGGGCACAAGACAACACGGGCGCCAACCCACAGAGTGAGAGAGTGCCTTTGCATAGAAGGTGTCCTGGCAGAGTTGGGTGCCTCCAGACACTTGTCAGTGGACCTAGGTTTGCCAACCCATGGAGCAAAAGAACTGAGTGTCTTTCAGCTGAGGTTTATTGTCAGAGTCGGGTACCTCTAGGAGCTTATCTGTAGAGCTAAAGAGCTTTGGAACACTTACCAAAGCAAAGTATACTCCAAACCAACTCAAGAGGCCCAAGGTGCCTAGAGGTCAAGATACCAGGAAGCAGAAGTTGAAGAGACAAGGAGCCCAGAAAATCAGGAGCTACCTTAGTTTCAAAGGTAGGGCCACAACCTCTGGGGTTGACTGATGGAGTCATGGCCTTTGGTATTTCAAAAGCTGGGGCCACACCCTCCAAGGATTCAGTCATATCTTCATCAACTTGGTACCAGAGTGTGGTGCTCCTTTTCAGAGCCAGCAGGATGACTCTAGATCTGGTGCCCCAAACTGAGGGGGTGTGGCTTCCATGCTCAATGGGAAGAAGAACGGGGTCTGCTGGGGCTGAGGAATAGGGTCATCACTCAGATGGAATAGGTGAATGGGGCTGACTAAATTTGAGGGAGCAGAATTGCTATTCCAGTGAGCCTGGGAGGTAGAGCTGAAGTCCAGGGATGAGGAGCCTCTATTCAAAGTCCAGAGGGTGGGGTCAATACCCAGAGTCTAGAAGGAAGGGCCATTGCCTAATTCATCCCAGAGAACAGAGGATTATTTTCAAGACTTAAGGGTTAATGTAAGGTATTCTGCTGCTTTGCTTGGTACCTGCTAGCCCTTCTCTCCCTCAAATTTCTCCCATTTGTAATGTAAATATCTACCTTGCACCTCTTCCACCACTGTACTTTTGAAGTAGATAACTTATATTCTAGATTTCACAGATGAAAAGGAATTTTTGCAAATGATGAACTTTTAGACTTGGTGTTGATTTAATGCATTTTAAATGTGATAAGAATGTGAATTTTGTGGAGGGGCAAATAGTGGAATATTATAGATTGAATTGTCTTCCAAAATTGTCTTCCAAAAATGTGTGTGAGATTGGCTAGGTCAATATTCCCACACACTAGTGTGTGTAGTCAGCTAGTGCTGCTCTAACAGAAATACCCCGACGTGGATGGCTTTAACAAGCCAAGCCAAAGCCAAGTGCTGATGAGTCAAAGGAAGGTTTATTCTCACACAGTCCAGTAGGCTACAAGTCGAAATTCAGGATGTCCGCTCCAGGGGAAGGCTTTCCCCCTAGTCGGCTCTGGAGGAAAGTCCAGTATTGCATCAGTCTTTGTCCAGGGAGCGTCTTGGCACAGGAACCTCAGGTCTGAAGGATGCTCTCTTCTCCCCGTGCTGCTTGCTTGATGGTGTGAGGTTCCCAATTCTCAGCCTGCTTCCCTTTCCTTTTATCTCTTGCAGGATGAAAGGATTAAGGGTATGGCAAGCCATACTCCAGGGAAACTCCCTTTACAGTGGAGCAGGGAGGTGATCTTATAAAGGGATTTACAATCCCACACTAATGCTTTAACATACAGCATAGGAAAACCACAAAATGGAGGACAGTCACAAGATACTGGGAATCATGGCCCAGCCACATGGCTACACATATTTTTCGGGGGACACAATTCAATCCATGACAGTGTGGTTGTCTACCATATTGAGATCTGATGTGATTATCTTCTGTGTTGTAAATTCTACCTCTATGATGTTAATGAGGCAAGGTTAGAGACAGTTATGTTAATGAAGCAAGACTCAATCTTCAAGATTTGGTTGTACCTTGAGTCAATTTCTTTTGAGATATAAAAGAGAGACTCAAGGGTGAAGAGAAAAAACAAAACCAAGCCTGTTGCCTACCAGTCAATTCTGACTCATAGCATCCCTGTAGGACAGAGTAGAACTGCCCCATAGAGTTTCTGAGAAACACTTGGTGGATTCAAACTGCCTATCTTTTGGTTAGCAGCTGTAACATTTAACTACTACGCCACCAGGGTTTCCAGGAAAAATGAGAGGGACCTCATCACCATCAAGCAAGGAGAGCCAGAATCAGAGCAGAGCTCATCCTTTGGACTCAGGATCCCTGTGGTAAGAAACTCATAGACCAAAAAAAAAAAAAAAAAGAAAATATCACAAAGCCACTGGTGTCAAGTTAATTATGACTCATTGCCACCCTATAGACAGAGTAGAACTGACCAACAGAATTTCCAAGGGGTGCCTGGCAAATTTGAACTACCGACCTTTTGGTTAGCATCCATAGCACTCAACCACTGCACCAAGGGAAGATTAGTAAAAAGGGATCTTCCCCCAGAGCTGACAGAGAGAGAAAGCCTTTCCCTCAGAGTGGTGGGCTGTCATGGATTGAATTGTGTCCCCCCAAAAATGTATGTGTTGATTTGACTTGGTTAGGAGTCCCAATATGGTGCCATTCCTCCCATGTTTTGTGAATCCTGCCTCTGGGATATTGATGATGGAGAGTGGTTTGTAGTTGTGTTAGCGAGGCAGGACCCAAGCTACAAGCTTGTGGAATATAAGAAAGAGAAGTGAGCCAAGGAAGTTGGCAACCTCATGCTACCAAAAGAGAAGCATCGAGAGCAGAGCACGTCCTTTGAACCCAAGGTTCCTGTGCCAAGATGCTCTCACTGGATTTGTACTCAGCCTACTGGACTGTGATAAATTCTCTTCATGAATAAACTTACAACTTGTGAGGGATTTGCAGCTTACCAGACTGTGGCAATAAAAGCTTCTTCTTGTGAAGGCTTCTACTTGTGGTATTTTCTGTTAGAGCAGTACCAGGTGACTAAGACACCACCCTATAGACAGAGTAGAACTGATCGACAGAATTTCCAAGGAGTGCCTGGCAGATTTGAACTACCGACCTTTTGGCTAGCATCCATACCACTACACCAAGGGAAGATTAGTAAAAATGATCTTCCCTCAGAGCTGACAGAGAAAGCCTTTCCCTTGGAGTTGGTGCCCTGAATGTGTACTTCTAACCTCCTAAACTGTGAAAAGACACAATTCTGTTTCTAAAGCCATCCAATTGTGACATTTTTGTTGTTGCCTGCTAGCTAGCTATAGACAGATAAGTAAGACAGACCTCATCTCCAACTTCTGCTTCATTACAGAACTTACTTTTCATATAACTACTTGAATATTTTTCACAATTTTCCTTTGGTGTCTTGTTGTTTTATGTGTCTTTGTATCACCAGCTAGTCTATGAGGTTTTGCAGGGCAGTGACTATATCTTTCTTTTGAGAATTGTCCAGTGTTGGTCCAGACACAGAGTAGGTCAGTGACCAATAATGTTAGCAACTGACAGATATAGATAGACTTGAGATAAGTGAAGAGGAGAACAAAAAAGGCAGAGACTAGGCACAGGGGTGGAGGAAGAACCGAGAATACACCTTTTAGAGTGAGTCACAAGTGACAATGCTAGTAGTATCAACTTCACACTGACGTTTTCTAGCCTTCACTGTTTTTCAGAGTAGCCACAGTATAGCAAAAGACATAACCAGTATGAATGCATCTCAAGCATATCCTACTTAGGCAAAGCCACGTGCTGTCAGAGCAGCTTAATTATGCAGACTGAAGTTTTAAAGCAAGCAGAGGATCTCTTCAGTTCTCCAGAGAAACAACCTTGTCCATAGCCAGAAATTTTCATTCTAGAGAATGGAGAAGTGTTGGTGGTGTTGGTGTTGGTAGAGGTAGGTGCTAGAGGGACGTTTAGATGGAGGGGAAGGACAAAGAATGAAGTTACAGAGGGACAGTAAATTCCTTCAACAAATTCTGATTAGAGAGCAGGAGGGATAAAAGGCAAAATAGGAAAAAAACAAAACAAAACAACAGTGTGGACTACTAAAACAGCCAACCTATAGGAAAAGAACTTGCCCAGAGGGAAGGTTACATAGTGTAAGATAACTACCCATTACAAATAGATTGCATCTATACTATATATTTTGGTTATTAGAAAACCTCTTGTTGTAATTAGCCTGCCTGCCAGGCATTTATTCAACAAAAGTATAGACCCTCGTTTTGCCACAGAGGCTCTGTGGTTCATGGAAGGTGGGTATTAGAGCTCTGGGACCCTACTTCAGTAATTTAAATGAATATGATACCAAACTTTATTTTTTGGTGGTGGCAGTAGGTTCTAATTTTGCAGTGTAAGAATTTACTTGTGGTACTTTTTCCTTTTTCCTTTTCTCTGTCCTCTACTTATTGTTATCAGTTTTGTAATTGTCTGAAACAAGTTGGAGCAAATACTGGCTGCTGCTAAGTGAAACATTTCTCCCACTTTGGAATTTTATCTCCTCCTCTTCCTCCTCATTAGAAATGTAGACGAGTAGAGGTTCTGCAGTAAGAACAGGCACACAGGCTTTCAGTGTTGATTAATTGGTTAGAAAAGAAACTTTTTATAATTTTCAAGTGGCATTTAAGCTGCTAATTCTTGACTGTGAAAACTTATTTTCTTGGGCAATGCTCTTTAAAGAAAAACTTCACTACAGTGATTGGTGACTAAGGGAATGATGGAGCACAGGGGATTGGGCGGGATCTTGGCTCCTAATAATGTCTCCTTATCCAATGAAAAGCATTTCCTATTGAGACCCCCAAGAGCTCCCTCAGCCCTCAGCTCCAGCCTGACTTTGGGGCCTTTCTTGTGTTCTGTTTGTTAAAGGCATGCCGGCAACTGCTTAACAAAGGGAAAGAGATAAATGTAAACACGCTTACATTTTCAGGATGAGCGGTCTGCAGTAAGAAGTTGCGGCAGCCCAGAGCCTGCTACTTTTGGGCTGGGCTAACCTTTCCCGTTTTTTTTTCTTTTTTTAAAAAAAAGGATAAAAATACGCACTTCCAAAGTGCATGTTGCCGGTTTAGATGTTTACTAGCTAACTCTCTGCAGGCATGAGAACACTCCCTCATCTAGCACACTCTCTGCTGGGTAAGTCTCTTTGAGAAAGATTTGATTTGGGCTTTGAGGGTGGGGGAACGGCATAATAAACTTCAGTGGAAACACTGATGCTTTGAATGTTTGAAGAAAGACACTAGACTTCAACTCTATGTTCTGTTCAGGGATTGTCTTGTTGAATAGTTAAACCAAAACAACCCCTCCCCCCCAAAAAAACCCAAGAATTTCTATTGTTTTGGCAATAATAATTGCTTCTGTGGAAGAGATACAGGATTTTCAGGCTGTTTGATGTAAACACAGTTGTAATGAGCCGATTTGAAATCTTCAAGGCAAAGCAGTTTAAAGATTCCTTTGGTATCCGACTCGACGGCACTTGGCTTGGCTAGCTTTATATTTCTTTGATTTACAATTGATTTTGAACTAAAATTTTGTTCTATTATGATTAGATTTCTCTAGTAAAAGTATACAAGACATGGTTTTGATGCTTAATTGATTTACGTAGAATGTGACATTTGCTATATTGAATAATTCATGAGTTTGATCATAAAGGAAGAGACATGTTTGAATGAAAAGCTAATTCTGGCGTACATTAAAATATGTGAAATTAATTGCTGTTTGGCATACAAATGTAATAAACTTGTTATGTCTTAAATATTTTTTAAATTTAATAATGAAAAGATCTTATAGAATTGATAAATACTGTATTTCAGTCACTTTGTTTTATAAAACGTAGCAATGTAACTTAAAATTATTTCAGAGTAAAAAAGACCAGAAACCTCTAAAGATCAGAACAGTATGGAGCTTGGTAAAGGTTTCTCACTGTACTACCTTACCAAATTGCACTATCTTTTTCCTTAACTAACATGAATACGTTAGTAGTAATCCAAGCTCAAAATTAATCCAGTGGCATTGAAACATGCTGTTTTTCTTTCAGAACAAAATTCCATACAACACATCCCATAAATACAGACTGTAAATCCCTTTGCCTTGTCACAAATAAAAAGTTGCATTCTTGCTAAGATGGATGGGTTCAGCTGATACACTCGACAGTGTGCACATTCAAAAGCATCTCCTGTCAATCAGAAATGCAAATGAAATCCCTATTGTAACATTCAGATCAGCCTTTCAGAAAGTTTATGCTCTGAATGTTACAGAGGACTGAGGAGGTGCTTCACAGCAAAGCTCAGGCCAACGTTAGCTAAAGTTTAATCTATTCAGTACCCTTTGAGGGAAAAGGTTGTGAGCATTGTTGCCCTTGCTGTAGTTTGAGCAGGGTCTAATTGTGTAGTTGCCTTTTGTCATGTGTAACCTGCTCTTGGCTCCTGAAAGGGGGAACAAAAAACAAAAACAAAAACAAAACACAACAACAACAAAAAGCTATGATGTATTTGTGAATATTGGTACTGAAAACTGGGAGGCCATCGTGCACTGAGAATCCAGCCTCACTTTTAGTAGCTAACTAAATGGCTATCAAAACAATGATTAGAATAGGCTACCAATTCTGAATTATATGATGAAGTATGGTGATAACCTCATATTTTGAGGGGATAGGTGACAGAAGAACAGGAAGGAAGGGTTGAGGATTGAGACTTACACAATTAGAATTGATATAGGCATAAGGAAAATGAGGACATTAGCAAGACAAGACGCTAAAATATAAATGGCCTTGGCACTTGGCTTGGCTGGCTTTTGTTGTCAGTGACTTTTAGCTTCTAATTAAAAACATTTACTTCTGATATACAAATAAGTGTAACATTCACTTCACTGGGTCTAATAAAAATTAATGTTTCTCTTCCCAGACTTTGGGGGATTCAAATTTGTATGTTTTTTTGCAGTGCCAAATGAGAGCAGTTAAAAACAACTGACTGGAAGGTACAGTCAATGAGGTCACTGGCATGGCACCAGTTGAAGGTGTCTGTCAGTGAAGGCCAAAAATGGGAGAAGAGAAACTGAGGTTCAGAAAGGGATTATGACTTGGTATCACACAATTAGTGACGCGGCTGAACATGGGATTAATGGATTTAGTACCACCTGTGAAACAAACCCTGGTAGTGTAATGGTTAAGTGCTACAGCTGCTAACCAAAAAGTCAGCAGTTTGAATGCATCAGGTTCATCTTAGACTCTCCATGGGGAAGTTCTGCTCTTTTTATAGGGTCACTAAGAGTTGGAATCAATTGATGGCAGTGGGTTTGGTTTTGGTTTATGAAGGAACCCTGTTCGCCCAGTGGTTAAGCACTTGACATCTAATCGAAGGTTGGTGATTTAACCAGGCCTGCAAGTCCACAGGAGAGCAGACCTGGTGATCTGATCCCACAGATTTCATTCTTTCAAACCCTGTAGGGCAGTTCTCCTCTGTCCTACAGGGTTGCTATGAGTCAGAACTGATTTGACGTCACAGCAACACCAGATACAAAAATTTTTTTGGGTAGTTGAACTTCCTAGTTTGCTTGAATTCCAAATAAAAAGAAGTTTTACAACTGTGGAAATTCTATAAGAAAGAAATGTTAACATTTTTCCTTTAAAATAAACTACTAAAATAGCATTCATTTCATTCTAGTAATACTACTTTCTGTAGAAGTGTAAAAATCAGTTCTCCCTAATTTTAAGATGATTTCAATGTATTTTAAATTGTCTAATAATTTTATTTTATTCATTTTGGTTCTTTTAAGTAAGAGAAACATTTCAGACAAGTGGGAACATTGCTTAGCAGTCTGCTTTGTTTTTGCCACTCTTATTCAGAAGAGGGTAATATGGACAATAGTGTGTTTAGCACTAGCAAATGACTCCTGTAGTCAGACACTGACTGCAATGAGTATGATCCAAATGCAGGTGCTATCTTTAAGAATTCCATTACAGTGTATTTCTGATTCTATACAAGTAGTTTTGCAAAGCTGTAATTTGGAGATAGTACAGACATGCTACTTTGGGTGGACTTGAGACATTCTGGTGAAGGCTGAAGTGATTGTCAGAGTGCTAATACCCAGTAATTGAAATGGGAAAAAGAAAACAGGCCGGTGTGCGCCCTTGCGGTTAAGAGTCAAGGCAGTGAAGGCCCCACCTGTTGTTTCCACTCTTCTTTCCTCTTCCCCTTTCAGGCCCCTGCCCAGTAGTAACAGTTGTTGGCAAGGAAAAAGAAAAGTGAAGGGGTGGGGGGTAGGGAGACAAGTTAAAGAAACAATATAACTTCAGGCCAAAAAGAATCTCCTTTGTATTTTTGGTGTAACATATGTCCTTGATGGAAGTGAAGTAAGTATTTTTGTGCCTTTTTGTCACTGCCAAGCCAAGCCTTTTTGTCACTAGTTAACCTTTAAATGATTATGGGTTATACAGACTCATGGGCTTTATGCTTCAGTCAATGTTGCTAACAAAATATAACACAGTTGTGCTAGGTTTGGAAAATAAAATGTTATCTGCAATTCTCTAATAATGAAATACAGAGCATTTAGATACCATCATTAAATACATTAGCTCTCATTTCTTTTGATTTATATCATATAATATTTACCATGCCAAGCCAAGTGCCATCGAGTCAGATCTGACTCATGGCTCCTTGAATACTCTGGGGGTCATTTCTACCCTGGCCCCTAGGGTCGCCATGAGTTGAATATTTACCATACAATCTTGGTATTCATCTTATTGAAAATTCTCGTTATGTCATCCTATTGTGACTGATTCTGTCTCATACTTACCATTGGAGGAAATTCCGTACCAGAGTATTTCCAGAAAGTTCATTGATTACTCAAGTCTTGGTTAAAATTGATACAAGAATTTGGTTTGAAACAATGTGGTTGTAATAATTTCTACACAAATCCTTAATTTTCCTTCTCCAACATTTTTGTAATGAATATTTCCATATAATTATAGTTTATATAACCCAAAGATCCACATGAATGGAGGAGTTATACTGTTTATTGCAATCCAGGCAATTTTGGTATAGATAAACATTCATTCTTTGGCCCAAAGCTTCTGTGCCACTGTTCCCACCTTTAGCAATGGACACATGGTTTTTATTCGTATTGTCAGAATCAGTTTCCAATTAGATCACATGAATTTGTGTGCAAATATATAACTGTTTAATATAAATGATTTGCTTTCTCAAATATGGTCGTGATACATGGAATAAAGCTGAATTCCTAGTATAAGCCTAGTTCTCTTTTAGGAATACCCAAAAATTTCACCCAAAGGGTCTGGAGGTTCTGCTGAAATTAAATGTTGAATTTCAGTACTTTAGACAATTCCTCTGCAGTTGTTTTACTCTGTAACTGTTCGAGAAAACTTTAGTAGGTCTGATGTAGTATTTGGCTCCATCCTGTTTAGTACCACAGTGTATTATTTCCAAGGATTAGACTATGCCATCAGGTTCTGAAGGGTTAGTAGAAAAACTGGAGTATGTTTTGGTGAATAGAAAAAAAAAATCTGGTTAATCAGTGAGGCTCTAATCAGATTAGGGCCTGTGTTAATTTGCTGCTTTCCTCAGATAAAATAGGGGGACAAAACAGCTTTAATAATCTCTGTGCAAAGCAAATTCAATCTAGAGAAGGCATTATTAAAAGTAAATTTCATACATCAAAAATAAATGAGGCTTATCAATATAAAAATTTGATATACAGTAAGGATTGCTTGAGATAGAACTGATAACAGATCAATTTACTATCTTCATTTTAAGGAGTCAGAATTTTAGTTGTGATTTCCTTCATATGGAATGTTGTAAATCTAGGTTGTATTTAGAAAGCTGTTATGGCACATTAACCAATGCATATGAATGTCAGTTGGAACCATGTGTATGATTGTGACTTGTGACTTGTGTCTGTGGCTTGGCCTAGATTCCCTGAAAATATCTTGTCTCTTAACAGCTTCTCATTTCAGAGGCAACATTCTGGAACATATTCTCTATTACTCTGTCAGGATGGCTCTGAGCTGTATTTTTCACGGTATTTGTGTATTTTTTTTAGTTTGCTTCACTGCTAGATATTTATAGGGAAGGCATAATAGGTTTCAACTTCCTCTGAAACCTATTGTGTCAACTTTCATAAGCTTCTACCAGAATAGAAAGAGGAAATGCTCCAGGGATCAGAAACGCTCTGACTTGACTCAAGCTTATTAGAATGTGAGCAAAGCAAGAGAATTTGAGTATACTCTGCCTTGAAGGCCTTGGCTTCTTGAGCTCTGGACTGCCTTCGCAGAGAGCAAAAGCAATCCAACCTTTCTAAGCGACTGGGCATATGCCAAAAGTTGTTTTTTTTTTTTTTTTTAAGTCAATGAGAGGATTTGCATTTAGTGTGTGAAGATAGTTATGTATCCTTATAGGGTCAAAGGCTTACTCTGCTTCCTTCAGGAACATCAGAGACCTCAAACTTAGTATATTTTATAAACAGTAGAAATTTTGGTTTTTCCAAAAAATTGTGAAGCACTATTATGCACTATTATGACTATCCTAACTGACTCCATATGTGTAGGTCAAAGTTAAAAATTCATTGAGGATCAGATTTCTTTTTGGTCAGCCTCCAGGTGACCTGCTTCCTGGCCATTGTCAATGAAAATACATCTACTCAACACTCTAAACCTCCAAAGTGATTAACTGTTGAAATAATCAGCTGAAAAAGTCTTCACAAGAAAATAGTCTAATGCACATTGTAGTGAAAGTTGTAGTTAACTGCATTAGTCTATTTTTTCCCTTCTTCATCTCATCTGAAGCACATGTTGGCCTTTTGCCTCCATTTAGAGTGTAGTTTGCTAGTCATTTAGAAAAACTTAGTGGCTAAAAACATTCTGTTTCTTTCAATTAAAGTGCCATGACTGAAAGCCCATTTATTGGGCCAGTGAGAAGGGAGATCTTATTTCTGAATATTACTGATTCTTCTTCAGAATCAGCCGAAGAGCAAAATGCCTTTTCATTATTTACTGTAGCTCCTTGGGAGATATTTCTTTGCGGGAACCTACTTGGTTGTCTTCTTATGGGTAAACTGTGTACTTAAGATTGAAACTCAAGGGAAGCTCTCTGGGGTACAAGGTATACATAACGATAGGAGAAGGATGTGTTGCTAATATGAAGCTCAGGATACAGAGAAAAACTGAGATATGTTTTCAGTTGTGTCGGGAGGGGAAGAAGGAAACAAGCTTCTGTGATGTTTCTTTGTGGTTAAATATGGCTGAATACTGGCAAGCTCATAAAGCTACTCACAAGCCCTTTTGAATCCTCATAGCCTCAGCCAAGAGGCTCAGAGTTAATATTTATACAGGGAAGAGAAACAGTATAGCCAAGTTACAGAGTGAACCAGTGTCTGAGTCAGAAATAGAACTCCTTACTCCCAATGCTGTGTTAAGTCCCAGCACCACACCCTGACTGCTAGACAGCAAAGGTGTTGTGTGTTCTACCAAGGGAGACCTATGAATAGGGCCATAGTGGCAGTTTTCCCATACTTTCTCTTCAATATTGAGAAGAGACTGTAATGCTTTCTTGCTTGTGGTTCTTTCATTCCCACAGAATTTGATTATTCAAAGCAGCAGAGCAGAAGTGACAGGCATTTGCAGACTGCCTCTTATGAGTATAGTTTATAAAACCTGTTGCTGTTGAGACTCATAGTGACTCAATAGCACAGAATAGAGTTTCCACAGCTGTAAATCTTTACAGAAGCAAACTGCCACACACATCTTTCTTCCGTGGAGCAGTTGGTGGGTTCAAACTGCTGACCTTTTGGTTAGCAGCTGAGTGCTTAACAACAGCACAATGGAGGACATAAAACTGAATAGAAACTTAGGGAGATAAAGCTCACCTTTTTGAAATATATCATTTTAGGAAGCACAAAATAATACATAGCCAGTGGAGTCCTGGTGGTGCAGTGTTTATGCATTTGGCTGCTAACCAAAAGGTCAGCAGATCAAATCCACTAACAGCTCCTCAGAAACTTAGTGGAGCAGGGTTGTTATGAGTCAGAATTGACCCAATGGGAGTAAGGTTTCTGAATGAGTTAAAAGCATGGCATGTAAGAGAGGTCATCAAAGGTACCCTCAGGAGAGGTAAAGGGTCTTTCATTGTGAAAACATTTTCCAAATGAAATAGACTTACTGGCAGTAACTACTGTAGAAGTCACATGAAAACAGATCATACTGGCTTTAATATTAAGAGTTTTGTATTTCCACCATTTCGTTTGATTGTGTGACTATGTTAGAAGGACATTTCTTTGACTTTATTGATATTTTTCAACAATGAAATAATTCTTATTGAATATAAATAATGGTCTTACATTAAAAAAGGCCTCTGGATTAAAAGGTCAAGAGTGGTTTGTTAAAAATAGTATGCAGAGGGGGCAGGGCCAAGAACATGGACTAGACAGATGTCCCCTCAATTCCCTCTGAGAAGTAAGGCCTGGAATGATAAATGAACAGAGCAGCACGGGCATTCAGGGAGCCCTAGGATCTGGCATAGGGTTGGCAGATTGGATTACATGCCAGAAATGGAGTAAATACCTCTCTCGAAGATGGGACAGCAGTACTGACTCCTGCTTCTGCTGAGTCATTGTTTGGGAGGACAGCAGGTGCTGACACCTTCTTTGTTATCTGGGAGGCAGGGGCTGGGCATGAACTGCATAATATACTGAACTACACTGCTTAAGTAAACAGTATATAGTGCAGAAGAGAGACTGTACTTGGGATAGCCACATATTAAGACCCCAGCTGTTGACTTAGGGCACCACTGCCCCTCCACCCTCTCTGAGCTGTGACATAGATTCTGCTGTTTCATGGCAGGCAGGGCAGCTCGGGCAAGATGCCATCTTGGTTAGCTGGGGGGTGGAGTCACCCACGCAGAAGCCTTTGCTAGGGCTAATTATCACATGGATCAGTAGCCGAGTCTGGAAGTGCTTATTGTGGTGCCTAGAGTTATGGGTGGGGCCTGACAGAGGATGGCAGCAAAGCCATAACAACTCCCTACTTTGAACCACGTCATAACATCTTGGGATTGCCTATCAGGCTCTGTTGTCAGCAGGAAGGCGGGGCCTGCCACAGTTGATGGCATGACTCACTTCAGTAGCTGTTGGACAGCTCCTCGCTTAGCAGGAAAGTACCTTTTTAAAATAAGACCACCTGGAGAACTCAGTGCGGAGCAGCCTGGCAGCATCTCCTCCACTCTTAACTGATCTACATCATAAGGTCAGCTGAAAGCCCCCCAGTGACTCTATAAGTATGGCGCAATCTTTGCCAGACAGGAGGCTGAGCCTGCCACCACAGAGAATCCACTTGGGGCGAGTAACTAGAGTACACAGACGCAGCTGGTGAACAGTTTTCCTCTTTGAACTACACTTCAGCTTCTGTTGAGTCAACACCAGAGAAACTGAACAACTTCTAGATGGCACATAGGCAACAATCCACCATGGCTCTGGAAAACTCCCAAAATAAAGAATCAAAAAACTTCTCAGATAAAGAAGCTTTTCTGAAACCATTGGAGGTTGAGTACAAAAGGCTTACATAGAGAACTCTCCTAGAGATTAAACAAAATGCAGCAGAACAAAATGAAAAATTAAGCAAGCTATTTGAGCTGATGGAATATCAATGATCTGAAATACAGCAGATCAGTAATAAAATGAAAGAATTAGACAACTCAATCCAAAGCCAAAAGAGCAGAATTGAGGAGATAGAAGCCAGAGTAAGTCATCTTGAGGATAGAGCAACTGACACCAGCATTTATAAACAGAAATCAGAGAAAAGAAATAAGGAAAATAAAGAAGACTAAGAAACATACCAGATTTTATTAAGAGGAATGCTCTACAAATAATTGGAGTTCCTGAACAGGGAGAGATAGCTGAAAATAGAATATTGCTGTTGAGGTGCTGACAGACAACTTCCCTGAAATTATGAAAGAAGAGAACATAGATTTCCAAGATATATATTGAATGCCACAAAAAATAGACCCCGAAAGAAAGACACAAAGACATATTACAATCCCGCTTATTAAAATGAAACATAAAGAGAGGATCTTAAAGGCAGAGAGGCTTAAAGCAAAGGTAACATTCAGAGGGAAGCCATGTAAACTTTCATCTGTCTTCTTGGCAGAAACAATGTGGCAGGAAGGCAATGGGATGACACATTCAGAACCTTGAAGGAGAAAAACTTCCGACCAAGAATTATATATCCTGCAAAACTATCTCTCAAGTATGAAGGTGCAATTAAGACATGTGCAGATAAAGAGAAGCTTAGAGACTTTGTAAAAACCAAACTAAAGCTACAAGAATTACTGAAAGAAGCTCTGTACTTAGAAAAACAAAAATATTAAGTGTATACTGAAGGAGGCAATGCGGGACACTGCAGCCAGAATCCTATTCAGTTAGGGAAGTCACAAAGCTGAATGAAAGCTACAATATTAAAAGAAAGGAACCAGGGATCATAACACGAAAACTATGACATCATCACGCTAAAAACAGGGATATATTACACTAGGTATAACCTGTTCAGGTGGAAAGGAAATTAAAAAGAGATGCAGAAGTTAAAGTCTGATTTAAACTTAGAACAGTAAGGTGGATCATAGGGGTAGTAGCAAAACAAAATAACAACACAAGATATCAAAACAAGAAATATAGGAGATTCAACAAACACAAAACCAACACTGAAAAAGATAAAAAGTCAAGTTATAAAGAATGACCCAAAATAGAATATTAAGAAAAACATAGAAAACATCAACAACACAAAAATGAATACATCGAAATGACAGCACTAAACATATACTTATCAATAATTACACTGAATGTAAATGTACTGAACACTCCGCTATAGAGACAGTGAGTGACATCCTGCATCACAAGACACGATCAATCTATATGCTGGCTACAAGAAACACACCTTACACTCAAAGATATGAACAAATTGAGTATTAAAGGATGGAAAAATGTATACCAAGCCAACAACATACAAAGGAGAGTAAGAGTGTAAATATTAATCTCAGATAAAGTAGACTTTAATGTAAAATTCACCATTGTGGACAAGGATGGTTGCTATTTATTAATGAAAGATTCTGTACAAAGCAGGATATAACAATATTATTTACCTCACAACAGATCATTTAATACATTGAACAAACACTGACAACATTAAAAAATGAGATAGATTACTTCACAATAATACTTGGAGACTTCTTCACTCCACTTTCAGTAATGGACAAATCATCCGGAAAAAAGCTCAGTAAGATATAGAAGACCTTATTACAACAATTAACCAGCTAGACTTCATCAACATATACAGAACCTTTAACCCACTGACAGATAAGTACACATTCTTTCCAGTGAATATTGAACATTTTCCGTAATAGATCATGTGTTAGGACACAAAGCAAATCTCAACAAAATCCAAACCACTGAATTATTGCAAAGCATCTTCTCAGAGCATAAAGCCATAAGAGTTGAAATCCATAGCAGAAAAACCATAGAAGTTTGAAGTTATGGAGCCTGAAAAAAAAAAAAAAACCTTACTCAAAAATCCATGGGCTATAGAAGAAACAAATGATAAAATAAAGAAATTTATGAAATTAAATGTGAATGAAAACACATCTTACCAGAAGCTATGGGATACAGCAAAAGGAGTGCTAAGGGATCAATTTATCTGTATAAGTGTAAAAATCTGGAAGGAAGAAAGGATCCAAACCAAAGAATGAACCGTACAGCTTGAATAAGTAGAAAGAGAGCAACAGAGGAACCCCTCAGGCAACAGAAGACAACAGAAAATAATGATTAGAGCACAACTAAATGAATTAGAGAATAGAAGAACAATGGAAAAAATTAACGAAACCAAAAGCAGGTTCTTTGAAAAGATAAACAAAATTGATAAACTGTTGGCTAAACTTACAGAAGAAAAACAGGAGGGGAAACAAATAACCTGAATAAGAAATGAGATGGGAGATATCACAACAGACCCAACTGAAATCAAAAGTATCTTAACAGAATACTAGATTTGCAAACCTAGAGGAAATGGACAAATTTCTAGATTTGTATCACCTATCAAAATTAACACAAGGAGAAAGAAAAACTTAATAAACCCAATACAAAGGTAGAGATTGAAAAAGTAATCAAAGAACTACCAACCAAAAAAAAGTCCTGGTCCAGATGGCTTAAGTGGAGAATTCTACCAAGCTTTTAGAGAAGAGTTATCTCCAATCCTCCTGAGGCTATTTCACAGAAAGGGATGGAGTACTCCCAAATTCATTCTATGAAGCCAACATAACCCTGATACTAAAGCCAAGGAAAGATCCCACAAAAAAAGAAAATTACAGACCAATAGCACTCATGAACCTAGATGAACAAATCTTTGCCAATAGAATACAACAACATACCAAAAAAATCATTCATTATGACCAAGTTGGATTCATACTGGGAATTCAAGGCTGGTTCAGCATCAGAAAAACAGTTAATGTGATCAACTACATAAATAGCAGAAAAGATAAGAATCATCTGATTTTGTTAATTAATACATAAAAGGCATTCCACGAAGTCCAACATTCATTCACTCTAAAAGCGCTAAGCAATGCAGGAGTAGAGGGGAAATTCTTCAGTGCAGTAAGGGGCATCTATGTAAAGCCAACTGACGACATCATCCTGAATGGTGAGAGACTGAAAGAATTCCCCTTGAGAACGAAAACTAGACAAGGATGCCTACTCTCACCATTTCTATTCAACATTGTACTAGAGGTTCTAGCTGGAACATTTAGACAAGGCAAAGAAATAAAGGGCATCTGCATCGGCAAAGAAGAAGTAAAAATCTCCCTATTTGCAGATGATATGATTTGTGTATACAGAGAATCCTAAAGAATCCATGAGTAAACTACTGGAACTAATAGAAGAGTTCAGCAAAGTATCAGGATATAAGATAAACATAAATAAGTCAGTAGGATTCCTTTATACCAACAAAGAGATCATCAAAGAAGAAATCACCAAAGCAATACCATTTACTATAGCCTCCAAGAAGATAAAATACCTCAGATTAAATCTAGCTAGAGAAATAAGAGATGTATACAGAGAGAAGTACAAGACTTTACTGCAAGAAACCAAGAGAGACTTATGTAAATGTAGAAACCTACCCTGCTCATGGATAGGAAGACTTAACATTGTGAAAGTGTCTATTTTACCCAAAGTTATCTACATATACAATGCAATCCCAATACAAATTCTAGTGTCATTTTTTAATGAGATAGAGAAACAAATCACCAACTTTGGAAAGTGAAGAAACCCAGATATGTAAACCACTACTAAAGAAGGTGAGGACAGTGGGAGTCCTGACACTACCTGGCTTTAGAACCTTTTACACTGCCACAACAGTCAAAGAAGACTAGTACTGATACAAAAAGAAAAATATAGACCAGTGAAACAGGGTTGAAACCCCAGAGATGCCACCATCCTCTTTTGCACAGTTGATAATCAACAAAGGCCCTAAGATTGCAAACCAGGGTAAAACAAGTCTCTTTAACAAATGGTGTTGGCAAAGTTGAATATCTATCTTCAAAAAACTGAAATAAGACCCATATCTCACACCTTCCACCAAAACTAACTGAAAATGGATCAAAGACCTAAATATCAAACCTAAAGCTATAGGGATCATGCAAGGAAAAATAAGGTCAACATTGGAAGTTTTAATATATAAAGCTTAGACAGACTTCAAGATCTGACAGAGCACTAGCAACAGAAGAGAAAATAGATAAGTGGGAACTACTAAGAATCAGTCACTTTTGCTCATCCAAAGACTTTATCAAAAGAATTAAAAGACCACCTACAGAATGGGAAAAAATATTTGGCAACTTCATTTTGGACCAACATCTGATCTCCATAATCTACAAGGCATTTCAAAATATCAACAAGAAAATGGTAAATAATGCAGTTAAGTGAGGGACAAAGGAAATGGACAGACAGTTCACCAAAGAGGACATCCAGGTAACCCAAAGACACATTAGGAAATGCTCATGATCATTAGCTGTCAGAGAAATCCAAATCACAACTACGTGAGATACCATCTCACCCCAACATGGTTGGTCATGATCAGAAAAAAGAAAATGCTGAAGAGACTGTGGAGAGATCAGAACTCTCCTACACTGCTGGTGAGATTGCAAAATGGTACAACCTCTTTGGAAAGCAATTTGGTGCTTCTTTAAAAAGCTGAAAATAGAGATACCATTTGATCCAGTAATCCTACTGCTCAGAATATATCCTACAGAAACAAAGGCTGTCACACAAACAGGTACATGCACACAAATGTTTATTGCAGCCCAGTCCACAGTAGCAAAAAGTTGGAATCAACCCAGATGGCTATCAACAGATGAATGGATAAACAAACTATGGTACGTGTACTCAATGGAACACTATGTAGTGATGATTTTAAGAAGCATCTCGTAACCTGATATCAATTGGAAGACGTTATGCTGAGTGAATTCAGCAGCAAAAGGACAAATATTGTATGAGATCCCTACTACAAGGACTTTAAAATAGGCTTGTGTACAGAAGAGAAGACTCTTTGACAGCTACAAGGGTGAGAAAGGAGGGAGAGGGTTGGTCATAGATTTGGTAGTTGCCAGAAATTTGGTTAGGTGAAAGCAGTGACAGCACACAGTAGAAAGTAGATCAACTTGACTGGACTTCACCACAAACTGCAAACTCTTCTATTCTTAACCCAGTATTGCAAGGATAGAGTAGCAGGCACGTGGTCTGGGGACCATGCTTTTGGGGGACATCGAGGCTAATTGGTGTAACTAGCGTATCGCTAAGAGAGTCTTCTGCACTCCATGTTGGTGAGTGGTGTCTAGGGTCTTAAAAGCTGGCAAGCTGCCGTATGAGTACACCAAATGGTCCCAACTCTTCCAGAACAGAGGATCACTGAGAACAATGAAGATATGAGGAAAAAAGAGCTCAGGAGACAGAAGGACCCATGTGAATGGGAGACTGTATCAACATGTAACCAGAAGAACCAGATGGTGCCCTATGACCACCAAAGACAGCTGTGATGGGGCACACAATGTGGAGTCCCTGTGGCAACACTGGAAAAAGAGGCGTGTAGCTCAAGAACTTTACTAAAATACCATAACCGATTGTCTGACAACCTGGGGGATCCTCTGGGAGCATGATACCCAGACCTGCTGTTGCTCCATCCAGAAAACACTACTGAGATCAACTCTTCAACAAAAATGAACTGGACTCATGGACACAATGCAACCAAATGGTGTGTGTACTTTATGGTTCTATACATTTGTAGGACGCTTTCCTACTGGTCTCTTTCTAGATGAGAGAGGAGTGGGTGGAGAGGAGGGGACAGATTAATAGGATATGACAAGTTTAAAATGAAAAGGAGGAGTGTGCTGTCACGTGCTAAGAAGCTGCAGATAGGCATGCAAATTTAATTTTGACTGTATACTTTCACTGACTCACAATAAAAGACAGATAGATAGATAAATGAAAACAGTATACAGAGTGGTTGTAGTACGTGAAAATTTTGCCATGCTCATCTTTATTCTGCCACTTCATTGGTAAAAGCAATAAGCTGAAAAAATTTGGGTGTACAGTCCCCAAAATGAGATCTGAACACCGTTGACTGAGATTTTCCTGTCTCATCTTGTCTCTACTAATCAGTGTCAGTAACCTTAAATAGACTGATAGCATATTGTTTTTCCAAGTGAGAAACATAAAAGGAATGAGATGAAGGTAGAGAGGGTAGAACTGAAGGAGTGGATGTGAACTGGAAATACCTCCCAAGGTCCTGACTGCAGATTAGATGGCAGCACTGACCTCTTCCCAGGAAGAGCCTCTTTTTCTTTATCTTTTCTTTCTCTCAATTCCCCAGTTTTTTTTTCTTCACTACTTTTTTGCCCATATCCTGTCTTATTACTGCTCTTTCCATATATTCTTAAATTCCCCTTCTTTTTTTTTTTGTTTCTCTTGAACCTCATTTGTTCAAGGTTCCTATTTTATTTTGCTTTTGCCTATAGGTATGTCAAATTTGCTTCTTGCAAATGATGAACCAAGCCTATGATATGAAATGTCTAAGAAGGCTTGTGATATTGGCACAGAGTCAGGCACTTCATGAAGATTTGTTGAATGACAAGTCAGAGATGCCAACTTCCCAATTTTAACACTTTGCTTTGTACCCCATACTATCCAAGCACTGTAAAGCATGAATATTTTTTTCTGAAGCTACTTAGTTTTTTCTCAAGCCAAACACTGGTTAAACTGACTTCAGACTTCTGTATTTCTGGCAGGTTGTCCCCTCTGTTTCTCTCTTTCATACAGTGACACTTTGACCTATTTCCTGTGAGTTGGAAGCAAAAAAAGAGTGATATAAGGAGAAACAACTTCAGAGAAATGTCTTTCATATTTTAAAACATAGTCAGGCAAAAAGTCATGACTGAATATTTTGGGGGACAAAAACAATTTTTATTCCATATCCTCCTCATTTGAAATAATTTGTTCAACAGCTATTAGTCCATAATATATTATAGCTAAATCAAACCAAACCCATTGCCATTGAGTAGATTTAGACTCACAGTGACCCTGGGACCAAGTAGAACTGCCCACTTAGGGTTTCTAAAGCTGTAATCTTTATGGAAGCAGACTGCCACATCTTTCTCCTACAGAGTGGCTCATGGGTTCAAACAGCTGACCTATTGGTTAGCGGCTGAGCTCTTTAACTGCTGTGGCACGAGAGCCTCTTACAGTGTATTTATTGAAAAAACAAAAAACAAAACCTAGTGGTGTTGATTGGAGTCCAACTCATAGCGACCCTATAGGTCAGAGTAGAACTGCACTATAGACTTTCCAAGGAGCACCTGCCAGATTTGAACTGCCGACCTTTTGGTTAGCCAACTTAGCACTTAACCCACTATGCCACCAGGGTTATAGAGCACATTAAACAAACAGTCCCTGCCCAGTGACAGCTGTTGACCTAGAGAATGCTAAGATTTCTACATCCACCCTGGAATGATGTTGGCCCATATATCCCACAAGGATGATTAAGTCAATGACTGCAACATGTGCACATGGTGGCAGGCAGAGGGCATGTAACTGGTCAGTTCATAATTTTACAGTATGGTTTGGAGATGGCTGTTCACATCAAATCCAACTTTAATATCTCACTTGTATTTGGCCAGAAAATGCTTCATTGATGAGGACTATTGTAGGAGCTGAAGACATGATTTAACTGGTAGAACAGGCTCTTAAAGAGGGAGTAGGAAGGTTGGGAAGGGGGCCACAATCTGCAGAAGGTAAACCCTCAGGTTATCTGAATTATTTCTCTAGAAAGGTAATGTAATACAAGGAAATATCTTTTAGCCAGAGACTTTAATTAATTGAAGGATTCCCTACTTTCTGACTTTGTTTTAGAATTAAAAAGTGCATCAGCATCTTATTTCAGGAGTTTAGTCAGATTTTTTTTTTTAAACATGTTCTGCGTGGGTCTCATATAAATCTGTAGTCTTGTACAGTAGAATTAATACTCAAACAATGAGGTTCAGTAATACTGGAGAGTAAACAATATACTTTGCCAGCCAGCCAAGTGCCGTTGAGTCTAAAACAATATACTTCAGAATAGTTAAAAACATCTAAAGACCTGAATTCTCATTCTGATTGTTTATACCCTCTTCTGGCTCTGACTGGAAACCCTGGTGGTGTAGTGCTTAGATGCTACAGCTGCTAACCAAAAGATCAGGAGTTCAAATCCACCAGATGCTCATTGGAGACTCTCTGAGAAAGTTCTACTCTGTTATGTAGGTCTCCATGAGTTGGAATCAACTTGATGAATCTGGCTCTATTTTATACCTTCTTCCAATTCTGACATTGTGGAATTCTAAATAACATAAACCTCTGTTTCTGCTTCTGTAAAATGGTTATAATTTCTGTCTTGCCTACCACATAAAGTTCATGCTAAAATAATAAAATGCTGTTTTTGAAAGGACTTTGAAAATTGAAAAGTGTCATACAAATGCCAAGGTATTAGCATAGTTCTTTGTCAGTTTTGTTTTTCTTTTCTGAACTCTCTGATAATCAACACAATATTCTTGTTCATTGTAATGCTACAGTAGTGTACTTACTACATTCAGTGTAGTAAGTGTGGTCACCCTGAGTCCTGCAACACATCTTTATAAAATTTTTTGCATATGGAAGATGCTTAAAAAGTGCTAGTCAAACGAAATTAAATGTCTTCCAATCTGAGTGAACTGAGAATCTTTTACTTCTTAAAAATAATGCCTGTAATGTATGTTTGATTATTGGTTCTATCTTTTCTCCCACAGGAAGAAAACATTCCTTACCAATCCTTAGTCTCAGAGTAGTGATCTCCTGCAGCCAGCAGGCCTGCTGAAAACTCCATGGGTGACAGAAGATTCATTGACTTCCAATTTCAAGATTTAAATTCAAGCCTCAGACCCAGGTTAGGCAATGCTACTGCCAATAACACTTGCATTGTTGATGATTCCTTCAAGTATAATCTGAATGGTGCTGTGTACAGTGTTGTATTCATCCTGGGTCTGATAACGAACAGTGCCTCCCTATTTGTCTTCTGCTTCCGCATGAAAATGAGAAGTGAGACTGCCATTTTCATCACCAATCTGGCCCTCTCTGATTTACTCTTTGTGTGCACACTACCTTTCAAGATATTTTACAACTTCAACCGCCACTGGCCTTTTGGTGACACACTCTGCAAGATCTCTGGAACTGCATTCCTAACCAACATTTATGGGAGCATGCTTTTCCTCACTTGTATTAGTGTGGATCGTTTCCTGGCTATTGTTTATCCCTTTGGTTCTCGTACCATAAGGACCAGGAAGAATTCAGCCATTGTGTGTGCTGGAGTTTGGATCCTAGTCCTCAGTGGTGGTATTTCGGCCTCTTTGTTTTCCACTACTAATGTCAACAATGCAACTACCACCTGCTTTGAGGGTTTCTCCAAACGTGTCTGGAAGACCTATCTGTCCAAGATCACCATATTTATTGAAGTTGTTGGGTTCATCATTCCTCTAATATTAAATGTATCTTGCTCTTCTGTGGTGCTGAGAACCCTCCGCAAGCCTGCCACACTATCTCAAATTGGAACCAATAAGAAAAAAGTATTGAAGATGATCACAGTGCATATGGCAGTTTTTGTGGTATGCTTTGTGCCCTATAACTCTGTCCTTTTCCTGTATGCCCTAGTGCGTTCCCAAGCCATTACCAATTGCTTGTTGGAAAGATTTGCAAAGATCATGTACCCAATCACTTTGTGCCTTGCCACTCTAAACTGTTGCTTTGACCCTTTCATTTATTACTTCACTCTTGAGTCCTTTCAGAAGTCCTTCTACATCAATACCCTTATCAGGATGGAGTCCCTGTTTAAGACTGAAACACCTCTGACCACAAAGCCTTCCCTTCCAGCTATTCAAGAGGAAGTTAGTGATCAAACAACAAATAATGGTGGTGAATTAATGCTAGAATCTACTTTATAGGTACGACAATTGTCTTTGGATCCAGATTTGTTTTTTCCTGTGCTATGAATAACTGAAGAGATTTTAAGGTAATGACACTAAGAATAGAATAATGTACTGAATATAGTCAGATTCGTTTGAGCATTTATTGTACTTACGCTGTTTTGTTCAGTAATTATAGGTCAAGTCTAATTACAGCAACCAAAAGGATTGCCAAACTCTTTTGCTAGGATGGAATTCCAGTGTATCATATTATGTAAGAAGCCAGTGACCTTGACTTTAGTGATATGGATATTACTTAAAAACCTTTAAAACAGTATTTTCATTCCAATAATATTTGGTAATTGGGTTGGGCCTATAAATATAGAACAAATTCAGGGATTTTTAAAAATATTTGTGTTACTACTGATATATTCTAATTTTTTTCTTTATTGAATGTCATTGATTTTGTTTTATCACAAGAACATATTTTAGCCTAAAATTATTAATAAGAAATGTATCAAATTCCAAAAGCTGACAAAATTTTTTTTGTGTGTATTTTGAAACAAGAAAAACAGTGTTTGCATGACCATAGGTGGGAAGAAACAGAGAATTAACTGGTTTACACATTTGCAGTCACCAGCAGCATCAGTTTTTAAAATCCTTTCTTCTGCTTTTTACACTACATTAAGATTTGCATATGGAAATTCCAAACCAGAAAGTGGATTAATATGTGCCCAAGATAGGTAGAAAATGGAAAATTACATAAAACAACAAAACATCAATTAAAACACCAAACGCCGCCAAATTATTTTTCTTAAAACTTCCATATGCCTTCTTTTTTTTTTGGAAGACTGGGTTCTACAGAGTACTGATTTTTATTAATATGAAATTTTGGGACACAATGTAGCCAGAAAACTGCTGAATTTGTGCCTAGGTCAGAAGCAAATTGGAAAGAAAAAAAAAAGGCAACAAAATAGTGACAGAAATAAAACAACAAAAAGGTTCTTAAAATTCTCATGAATTTCTTGGAGGGATGGAGATCTGAAATTTTAGAATACTAGTTCTTTGATACTAAATTTTGGAACGCAATATAGCTAGAGGAAACCCTGGTGGCTACATCTACTAATGAGAAGATCGGCAGTTCACATCTGACAGATGCTCCTTGGAAACTAAATGGCACAGTTCTGCTCTGACCTATAGAATAGCTATGAATCAGAATTGACTCAATGGCAATGGCAATATAACCATAGAGCTGATGAATTTATGTCTAAATTTGGAACAAATTGAGCAACAAAACTAACTAAAAAATAACAACTATAACCTTTATGTTAATATTTGTACTTGGAGAACTATAAATTTAAAAATATTGTCTTTTGTACTAAATTTTGAGGCAAAGTATAGCTAGTAATCTGCTAAATTTATGCCCACATCAAGGGCAAATTAAAAAATAAATAAAACGAAATAAAAAAAAACAACAACTATGAAACAAAAAAAGCGCAAAAAAAGTTAGAACTTGCATTTTTTTTTTTTTTTTTTAGGATTTGTAAACTTAAAAATACTGTGCTATGACTTTCACACTATATTTTGGATCATAATACAAATGCCCAGGGGGGAGGTATGTTTTTTAATTTAAAATGACAAAACAGTAACAAAAATAAAAATTGTAACAATAAATTCTTAAAAATTTCATTAACTTTTTTCTTTATGATGATATATAAATTTAAGAATACTAAATAATATACCTTTAAAAATTGCTGAATCTGTGCTAAGGAGCCCTGGTAGTGTAGTGGTTAAGAGCTCAGCTGCTAACCCAAAGGCCAGCAGTTCAAATCTACCAGCCACTCCTTGGGAATCCCATGGGGCAGTTCTACCCTGTCCTGTAAGTGTTGCTGTGAGTTGGAATTGTCTCGTCGGTACCTAACAACAGCAGTGAAATCTGTGCCCAAGTTAGGAACTAACTGAAAAAGCTACAAAAACAACAGAAAAGTAAAAAATGAGTTAGCAAAACTGGCATTATTTTTCCTACATAACTTAAAGTCCTAAAAAAAAACACACTGTATTGTCTTGTGAAAGAAGATTATAGATGACATACATAAGGTGCTAAATAGTCTGAGTTAGATGAAATTAGGTTAAATTAGGTCAATTCAGTTTTTAGGTTATATTGTAAAGTCAAATTAGCAATCAAAGTCTGAATAGCCTTTTTGTTTCCTTTGGTATTCTTTTTCATTTTTTGTAAGCATAAATTATATGTGAACTGTTGTTTGTGCTCTTGGCACTTAAAACTATGAAATTTTAGGAGTTATGACATCAAATCATTTAATAAAATATCTTAACAACATTGACAAAATATATCAATAAATCATTTTCATTTTGTGTAATTTCCATTTTTAATTTTGTTTATTTTTCAATATTTCACTTTCTTACAACTAATTCTTTTATTTGTGGTTAACATAACCTGGTAATAATAGAAAGTTTCTCATAAGAACAGTGTAACCAACAAAATTAATGTATACTTAAATGTAAAATAGACTTTTATTATCTATTTATTATGATCGAATGAAAATGTACATTCCCGTATAAATTTGCAGGCTGATCTACATGCAGCTTCCACAGCTCTCCCTACATGGTGACAGCACACTCTTCCCCTCTGCTCCATACATGTCTTATCTTCCCAACAGTCTCCTATCTTTTCCTCCCTACCCATTCCCCTTCCTCCAGCATGAGGTCAACAGGACGACCTCCTGTAGATGCCCAAAACCATAAAGTGCCCACACAATATGGTCACTCTGTGTCACCAAGTCCAATCCATTGCTGTCTGAACAGTTGACCTTCATTATGATTTATGGACAAGGGCTGCATCAGGGCCAGGGGCCCTGCTCCCAGGAGAACTCTGAGGTCCCTGAACGATCAATTGCGGTCTTTTAGTGGAGATTTCAGGGTGCACCCCATCACCCCTATTTATACTTGTGTTGCCAGTGGGACTCAACTTTGTGAGCTCCATCGTGGCTATCACTGGTGGTAGCTGGGCACCATCTGGTTCTTCTGGTCACAAGTCGATGTAGACATCCACTCACGTGGATCTCTCTGTCTTCTAGATTTTCTTTCCCCCATGTTGTTATGGACCTTGGTGATCATCGTTCCTGCTAAGTTGAGACCGTTTGCTGTACTCTCAGATGGCATCTTGGCACCTTTTAAGACCCCAGACGCCACTCACCAATGGGGGGTGCAAAGAGACCTCATTAGCGAAACGCTAGATGTGCCAATTGACCTCGATTTTCCCTGAGAGCATGGTCCCTGGCCCCCTGCCCCAGCTACTCTGTCCTTGCAATATTGGGTTAAGATGGGAGGAGTGCACAAGTTGTGTTGAAGTCCTGTTAATATTGAACTTCTTACTAATGTGTGCTGTCACCAATTTTACCAACCAAATTTCTAACAACTGTCTAATCTAATTCCTCCCCCTCTCGCCCTTCTGCCCTCCTACACTCGCAGCCGTCAAAGAGTCTTTTCTGTTATGCATGAGTCTGCTTTTAAGTTCTTATTGTAGGGGTCCCATACAATATTTGTCCTTCTTTTGCTGACTACTTTCACTCAACATAATGTCCTCCAGTTGAAACCAGGTTAAGAGATGTTTCCTGCTATCATCGTTGTTCTTTATCATTGTATAGTGTTCCATTGAGTATATATACCATAGTTTACCTATCCATTCTTCTGTTGTTCACCTGGGTTGATTCCATCTTTTTGTTATTGTGGACTGTGCTGCGATTAACAGTCACGTGCATGTATCAGTTGGTGTGAATGGTCTTGATTCTGTAGGATATATTCCAAGCAGTGGAATTACTGGGTCCAATGGTATATCTATATCCAGTGTTTTAAAGTAGTGCCAGATTGCTTTCCAACCATTTTGCAATCCCACCAACAATGTACGAGAGTTCCAATCTCTCCACAGCCTCTCCAGCATTTATTGTTTTGCATTTTCTGGATCATGGCCAACCTTGTTGGGGTGAGATGGTATCTCATAAAATTGACTTTTATTTTACATATGACATCAAAATCAATAGTGCAGTTGTAATTATACCTTGGACTTGAAATACTTACAATTAAATGTATTTATCTAGCAGTGACACTTTGGTAAGTTATTTACTCAATTTTGCCTTTATTTGTGGGCATTTAAAATGTATTTTTTTCCTTTATCTGCATATTATTTACTAGAGTATATTTGATCTCAAATCATTTCCAGTGTCTCAGTTTTGAGACTATCTGAAGCCTAATGTTGAATTGGCACATGACAAGACCCTGGATAATTTTTCAGAGATCAGGATAAAGGAATATTTTCTTCGCTGACTTTTCCAACTTGGCTTTGATTTATTTAGGATTTCTGTCCAAGCTGGCTTTTCAATCTGATTCATAAGATTTGATGGAATATGTTAGGGCAACAAGTGGGAGGCCTGGGAAAAGTCTGGGTGAAGAGACCATTTGACAACAATGAGAGCTAGTTGGCCAGCAGATCAATTAACTGAAACAGGTGATGATCTCAGTTAAGCAGCATGGGAAATGAATAATTTTCATGTTTGTGCCTTCTAATTCTCCAGGAAAGCAATGACAGCTCAAAAGCCACACTGTGCTTTGGTTCCCCATAAAATAACAGAAAACACTGCCTTTTTTGACATCATGACCAGTATTACCAGACGTAGGCTACCATTACAGTTAGAGGAAGTTCGTCTTCAGCGATCTTCCAGGCCACGTTTTCAGACAAATGGGGGCTGAGGACTTTTATTTCAAGATCCTGTCTGCCATTTTTCACCTTCTGTCCTCACTTCCTGAAAACCCTGGTGGCACAGGGGTTAAGTGCTACCTCTGCTAATCAAAAGGTTGACATTTTGCAACCACCAGGTGCTCCTTTAGAATTCTATGGACCAGTTCTACTCTGTCCTATAGTGTTGCTATGAGTTGGAATTGACTTGAAGGCAGTGGGTTTGTTTTGTATTTTATTTCTGTCCTCATTTCCAAATCCTTGCAATTTCTTTTTGATATGATTTTCCAAACTTCATGATTATCTACCTGTCTTTCCTGTGGCTTGTTTCTCATATCTCTTCCCACCCCCTCCAGAAGTATTACTTCTTTGTGGACTAAATACAGTATAGCCAGTAGAGACACTTCTTTGTCAAGATGTGACAGTTTGAACAGATTCACACCTTAGTGTGTATAATTGATTCCCTCACTCACTTTTTCTAAGCTTGTGCTTTAAGTATTTGCATTTTAGGTAAAGAGTCTAGTTAACTTAAGTGACTGTCCAAAGTAGGTTGGGGGGTGGAAAAAGATGACTGCTTGATATATAGTAAATCACCCCTTGAGCCTTAGCCTCTGTGGCCTCATTACAACTTTCCCATCCTGCTCTCTTTTTTTTTTTTTAAATAATAATTTACTGTGTTTCAGTGAAAATTTACACAGCAGTTTAGTATCTGCACAAACTGTTCAGTGACTGTTTACATTCTTCACAATGTGTGAGCATTTTCATTATTTCCTTTCCGACTATTTCATTTTCATTAATCTAATATCCTTGCTTTGTTACATTGTCATCTTTATTTTAAATTAATTGTTGGAAAACATGTAGGAAGACCCCATTAGCTGACAAATAGTTGACAGTCATACAGTACAAGTAATCATGGACCAGTCAAATTGATGCACACATTTTTGGGGGACAGAATTCAATCCACAACACATGCACACACAATCACACAGATACATACACGTACGTGTATACACACACACACACACACACACACACACACACACCCCGATCCCTAGTAGCACAGTGGTTAAATGATATGGCTGCTGATCAAAAGAAGAGTAGTTCAAATCCACCAGCTTTTCCTTGGAAACCCTATAGAGCAGTTCTACTTTGTCCTATAGGGTCCTATGGTCAGAATTTACTTGATGGCAATGGCAAGAGTTTTATATACATACATACATTTGTATATGTATGTGTGTGTATACATATACATACACATACACACACACACATATATGAAAAACCTGGTGGTGTAGTGGTTGAGTGCTACAGCTGCTAATCAAGAGGTTAGCAGTTCAAATCCACTAGGCGCTCTTTGGAAACTCCGTGGGGCAGTTCTACTCTGTCCTCTAGGGTCCTTGTGAGTGAGAATCAACTCAGTGGAAATGGCTTTTTGGGGTACATATATGGAAACTCTGGTGGAGTAATTATTAAGAGCTATGGCTACTGACCAAAAGGTTAGCAATTTGAATCTACCAGATGCTCCTTGGAAACTCTATGGTGTAATTCTATTCTGTCCTATATGGTTGCTATGAGTCAGATTCCATTTGACAGTAATAGGTCTGGATTTTTTTTAAGTACACACATATGCCTACATACAAGCATTTGTATCCATATATATATATTTAGTTTTTGCTGATGTTTCAAATTTATACATACTACAGAAATTTTAACAGGTCTTTGTTTACCTGTATACATTCTACTGATGTCATTTACCTTCACCAAGCTGTGTTGGCTTAATACTAATGAAGTGTTACCTTTCTGTAAAAATGGCATGGAGGTGGTATCTAGTCTCCTCTCTCTTCACGTGGGGAGAGGATAATCAAGATCAACAGCCCAAGGTTCATTTGTATGAGGCTGAGGTCAGATACTCCTTTTCTTTCTGTCATTGCTACCAATTCTGACACCAATCCATCTCTTCCAAGGTACTCTTTACGTCTCTGCTGGACCCCATGATTTGTTGCAATGGCCATGCAAAACTCTCAGGTGATACTCAAGACTATGGAGTTTATTAGGGAAGTAACAGGTTACAATTTAGGTTCAGGAACACTCAGAATACAGTTCTTCTATCATGATATCCTGTTCCCAGCTGTGCCTGGCCCTGGCCCTCATTTTGTACCGAAAGGCACTCAGTTTTCTCTCTCCATGAGCAGAGAAGCGCACCACAACATCTTCTGCAGCCACTTTTTGCTTCCTTCAATGTTACAGCTCTCTCTCTGTCTTTCTCTCAGTCTCCTGGTTCCAAGAGCTTTTCAGTGCAGACATCCTGGGTCCAGTGGACACTGTCTTCATTCCTGGTTATTTTTCCTTGTGGTGGTGAGATCTTCCCTTTGTCATCTCCAGGGTCGTTCATTTCAAGCCCAGCAGATGGCAAAAATGACCAGTTTGCTTGGTGGGCCACAGTTACCTTATCACACAGTCCCATCCAATCACCCGGCCAAGAGTTACAAGACCATGGTGAGAAAGCCATACAAAAATAATCTAACCCGTTACATTTTCCCATCACCAAAAGTAACAAGTGTCTTCTATCTAGAGAGTGAGTTGTCTTTTTTGCCATCCTTGGTAAGCACGTACTATATCTGCCTTGTTACTTTTTAACTTGTTTGTTGTTGGTTTCACCTCATCTGACTTGAAAACATAAGCTTTTAAAGGACAGGAGTTTTTGTCTGTTATTGTCACCACTGCATTTGCATTGCCTAGAAGAGTGCCTGGAACATAATTAGTGCTCAAGAAATTTGTTGAGCAAGTAAATGAAGAAACTATAGATCCCCAGAAATTTACCTTATCATCCTGCTCCCAGGAAAGCTCAAGCTGCCTTGGATTGAGACTAATCCAGATGTCTCTGCGAGGTAACTAAAGAAGATGACTTGTAGTTTTGGTCTTGATAATACCAGCTTAAGTAAGGAAAGCAACAAATGTGGAGATGTGCAGGAACAGACAACAGGCTCTATACTAGCAATTGGAGAAGCAAGAGAAGATCCTTCTTTTGAGGTCTGACAATTAAGTTCATGTACTCATCCTCGAAAAAGTGTTACATACCTTGTTACTGAATATTACTACAGTCGACTTTGAAGTAGTCCCCTTGGGAAGCTTTGCACTGATGCCAGCACTTAGTCTACTCTTCAAAGCAATTTTGAAACTCTTTTTCTGGAGTGGCCTTTCAGAGCTGTTGTTGTATTACCCTTGATGTCCTCAGTGTCATCACAATGTCTTCCTTTCAATATTTTCTTTATCTGTGGGTAAAGAAAAAGGTCATTGGGAGCCAGATAAGTTGAGGAGGTAGGGTGTTCCAGAACAAGTATTTGTTTACCAGCTAAAAATTCTCTCATAGACAACTATACAATTAGCGAACTTGCCACCATGCCACCGTGCATGATGGCCATTCTAGAAAGAGTTCCAAAATTGCTTTGAAGGGTAGACTAGGTACTGACGTCACTGCATAGCTTCTGAAGGGGAGTATTTTAAAGGTGGCTACAGTGATATTCAGCAGTGAGGTATGTAACACTTTTTCTAGGATGAATTCATGAATGTAATTGGCAATCCTGTATATGTAAAGTATGTTTCTACTTTTATGAAATAAACAGATAAATATACAGACTCTAATGTCCATTAAAAGCTTATGTTTTCAAGTCAGATGAGGTGAAACCAACAACAAACAAGTTAAAAGGTAATAAGGCAGATATAATAAGTGTTATAGAGAAAAATAGAATAAGGAAACTACATATCTGAAACTAAACCCCATGCTCCCAGGCAGGACTAAGTTAAAACCTTTAAAGATGGCAAGTACTGAAAAGAAAATGATGCTTCTGCCCAATAAATAATCAAAATTAAAACCAATGCTAAGAATTGGAGAAAACGATGTCCTAGACAGATGTACCATGCATGCCATCCTCTGCAGCAAAAACAAAAATACTAGATGTCAGTCCTGGAGCCCTAAACATCAAATGAAGGAATAAAGAATTAGATCAAACACTGAATGGAAGAAGGAATTAATGGAAAGCAGAGAACAAGGATATATATAGAGTGGAGGCCACCTGTCAACTAACAAAGCATAGCATCGTCGTCTTGGTACACAGGTTGCAAAGACCCTGGGTAGATAGTACAGGAAAGTAAATTCATGGAGCTTCCAACAGAAGACAGACTATTGGGCAACTAGGAAACCACATTTTCCCAACCTTCACCCTTCTGATGAACTGAAGCAAGAAATATCCCACCCCAGTGGCACCCAAAACCAGGGTCTACAATATGAGCCACTTACCACCTGCTCTGTCCTGTTCCCTTCCATCATGTGGCTTTTATTTTCTTTTACTTCATTTTATGTCACTATCCCACCTAGTGCTGCATGCCACCTCCTTAACTTCTCATCAGCCCCTACTGTGCCATCATGGTCAGAGTCACGAGATTGCTGCCATCAGAGGTCTACCCCACTCTTTCTCACTGGCTCCTACCATGCTACAATTTTGTTTTGTTTTGTTTTTTCCTTTCTCCCTCCTACCTATCCTCATACATCCTCCCATCCACATCTACCAGCCCTCAGGTACACCCTGCTCCTACTCACTGGCCCCTACCTCATCATCAGTTATTTTCATTTATTTATGTATTTTTCTCATTCTTCCTTTTATTTCTCCCTCCCACTTAGCCCCATCGTCTACATGGATGTCACTATGCCACTATAGCTACAGAGCCGCCATCCTGCTGCCGTCGTAGTTCAGTCTCAGTCCCACATGCCATCTTCCATCATGCTGCCTTTTTTATTTTTTGTTTTGTTAATTTTCTTTCTCCCACTCACACACTCACCCCATACATCACCTCTTCTCTCTCCCTACTAGCTCTCAGGTCTGCCTCATTCCCACTCACCAGCCCCCACCACACTGCCAGTTTATCTATTTTTTGTTTTTCTTCTCCCTTCCACCTAGACCGATGTGCTGCTTCTCTTCCTTCCCACTGGTCCACAGTACCACTGCAGCTGCTGAGCCACCAGTATGCCAGTTGCCACTGCCCCAGGTTTGCCCTATCCCACCCATGGCCCCTATTACAACATCATGTATTTTATTCTGTTTTTTCTTTATGCCTCTCACCTAGCCCTGTACCTCCTCCCTTCCCACTGGCCCCTCAGGTACACTTCACCCACACCTTTCAGCTACCTGTTTTTTGTATTTTCTTTCTTTCTATTTTCTCTCCCCCATGTAGTCCCCTACATCAGCCCTCTTCCTGCCAATGCACATACCACACTGCTGCAGCTAGAGATTCCCCAGCCTCATACCAGTGGCTGCACCAGACCCATGGTACCCCTTCACTTCTGCCACTGGACCAGCTGCTTAACAGTGGGAAGTAAGTCAGTAGCACTTCCCATCTGATGCTTCCACCTATCTGGTACTGGGTTGTGAAAGGTCCCACACCACTGGACCAACATCAGGAGACAAATAGTTTCCCCCCCCAGTCCACCCTCAGCCACCTTAACAAGTCAGTGTACAACAAAGGAGGTTTGCCCTGCCTGCTGCTGTTGTGCCCACTAGACAAAGTGGTGAAAGCTGTTGTGCTCACAGGTAAACAAACAACAACACATGTCCGGCCCACCCACCCTGACATATGAAAGCAAAACAAAAAAGCAGTATGAAACAAACACTATGCAATCAATATAGAAACAAAACAATACATTAATGTCTCAGAGACAGCATACAATATCATAACACATATAAAAGCAGAACAAGATGGCTCCAGTAAGTAAGTAAAATAAAGAATCAGATAACCTTATGCTAGAAGAAAAGGCAGTAGAACCACCAGATATAGAATTCTAAAGACTAACATTTAGGACTCTCCAAGAGATTAAGGAAGAGATCAAGAAAACACAGACAAAACTAACAACTAAAAATAGACAAAGTAATAGATAAAACATAGACAAAAACATAGTCAAAATCAAAGAAAACACAAAACAATAGAAGAATTCAGGAAACTAATACAGGAACAAAATTTCAAAGTAAATAAACAATTAAAAATCATACAAAAACAGCCACTTGAAATCCAAAAGGTAAACAATGAGATTTGAATAAAGGACATCTCAGTGGAAGATTTTAGGATCTAATTTGAAACAACAGAAGCCAGAATCAGTGAGTTTAAAAACAAATCCATGGACATCACTCTGTGGGAAAAAATCAGAGGAAGGAACCAAAAATAAATAAATAAAAAGAACGTTGAGAGATGCAATTGCAAAAAATTTGCATATGATTGGAGTTCCAGAATGGGGAGTGTATATGGAAAACACAGAGGAGATTTTTCAAGATTTGTTAGCAGAAAACATCTCAACTATTATAAAAGAGGAAAAACTGACCATTCCGGAAACTCCATGAACCTCATATTGGATTGTTCACAAAAGAAAGTCACATCTTACTCAAACTTGCTAAAATCAAAGAAAGAATTCTGAGAACAATTTGAGAAAAATGAAAAGTTGCATAAAAAGTTGAAACAATAAAACTTAGCTATGATTACACAGTAGAAACTACGCAAGCAAAAAGGCAATGATATGACATACATAAAACTTTGAAAGAAAAACATTGCCAAAGCAGAACATATATCCTGCAAAACAATCTCACAAATATGATGAAAAACTAGGACATTTCTGCATACACATAAATTATGTGAATTTTGTAAAAACACAACCAAACTTACAAGAAACATTAAAAGGAATCCTTCAGTTAGAGAAGTAACAACATCAGGCAACCCGAGTCCAGACACAGGACAGCATTAGCCAGATGTCAACCTAGGTAAAGAACTCTCAATAATAATAATAAAAGGATAAACAGTTAAAACAGGGAAATAGAGATGTCAATCTGTAAATGACAGCAAAATCAACACAGTAAAAGATGTAATAAACAGTGTAGGTATAGAACTTTCAATTAGGAAGTCAAAGTGATGGCAAATAATAAAGCACTGGTTGAAACTTAGGAAGATAAAGTTAAATTTCAAGGTAACAAGAAAGTTAACAAATGTACTCGTCAAAATAATGAAGAAAATTGTAAAGACTCAGTAAACACAAAATATGTAATGACAAGAAAAGAAAATTCACAGAGAAAAGGAACTCAGCACAGGAAAGTAGGAGGAACAAATAAAAGTTGGCACCACAAAAAAGAGAGACACAGAAAGAGAGAAAGCACAACAATATGACAGCAATAAACTCATACCTGTCAATAATCACACTGAATGTAAATGGCTTATATGCACCTGTAAAGAGCCAGAGAGTGGAAGAATGAATAAACAACATAACCCATCAATATATTGTTTACAAGAGATGCACTTCACAGATAAGGACATAAATATGTTAAAAATCCAAGGATGGGCCAAAAGACACATGAGGAGTTGCTCACAATCATTAGCTATTAAAGAAATTCAAATCAAAGCTATGATGAAATATCGTTCACACCAACAAGCTTGGCTATGATCCAAAAAACACAAAACAGCAAATGCTGGAGAGGCTGTGGAGAAATTGAAACTCTCCTACACTGCTAGTGGGATTGCAAAATAGTACAACCTCTTTGGAAAGCAATCTGGCACTTCCTTAAAAATCTGGAAATAGATATATCCAGCCAAGCCAAATTTGACCTAATAATGCCACTGCTTTGAATATATTCTACAGAAGCAAGGGCAGTTACACAAACAAACAGATACATGCACACAAATGTTTATCGCAGCACAGTTCACAATAGCAAAAAGATGGAATCAACGCAGATGCCCAACAACAGAGCCAAAGCCAAGTGCCGTAGAGTCAGATAGAATAGATAAATAAACTATGGTATATATACTCAGTGGAACACTATGCAATGACAAAGAACAATGATGATTTTAGGAAGCATCTCATAACTTGGTTTCAGTTGGAAGAAATTATGTTGAGTGAAATTTGTCAGCAGCACAAAGACAGATATTGTATGAGACCCTTACTATAAGGACTTAAAAACAGACTCATGTACAGAAGAAAAAACTCTTTGATGGCTACAAAGGAGGGGAGGGAGGGAGGGAGAGGGCTCACTATAGATTAGATAGTGATAGAAATTTGGTTAGGTGAAATCAGTGACAGCACACATTAGAAAGATCCATGTAATTGGACTTCAACACAACCTGAACAGTCTTCCAATCTTAACCCAATATTGCAAGGACAGAGTAGCTGGGGCAGAGGTCTGGGGACCATGCTCTCAGAGGACATCGAGGCCTACTGGCATAGCTAGCATATTGCTAAGAGAGTCTTCTGCACCCCGTATTGGTGAGTGGTGTCTCGGGTCTTAAAAGCTAGCAAGTTGCCATCTGAGGTACACCAAATGGTCCCAACTCAGTAGGAACAGGTGATCACCAAGGGCCAAAACAACATCGGGGAAAGAGGATCCAGAAGACAGAAAAACTCATGTGAATGGGTGACTACATCAACACGTGACCAGAAGAACCGTATGGTGCCTGGCCACCACCAGTGACAGCCATGATCGGTCTCACAAGGTTGAGTCTTAATGGCAACATGAGAATAAAAAGGGGTGCACCCTGAGGACTCCATTGAAAGACTGTGACTGATGGTCAAAAGGCCTCATAGTCCCCCTGGGAGCATGACCCTTAGATCTGATGCTTCCCCTGTTCATAAATTGTTACTGAGGTCAACTCCTCTGACAGAAATAGATTGGACTTGGTGATGCAGAGTGACCATATGGCGTATGCACTTTATGGTTCTATGCATATATAGGATGTCATCCTACTGGCCTCTTACCAGAGGGGAATGGAGAAGGTGGAGAAGAGGGGACAAGAGATTGTTAAGAGGATATGACATGCATATAACAGAAAAGAGGAGCGTGGTTTTACTGGGCAAGGACAGCAGTAGGAGCTGCACATAGGCAGGCATGCAAATTTAAACTGGATTGTACACTTTCACTCAATCACAATAAACAAATAAAATGAAATAATCCCAGGATGAAACAAATGTATCAAGCAAACACTAAACAAAATAGAGCAGGGGTGGCAATATTAATTTCAGACTAAATAGACTTTAAGGCAAAATCCACCACAAAGGACAAGGGAGGACATTGTATTAAATGACTAATATACCAAGAAGACATAACCTTAATAAATATCTATGCTTTTGTACTTGGCCTGGTTGGCTTTGATAGCAGAAACAATCCTTAGCAGCAATGAAAAGAGAAATTCAGTTTCACAGTAACAGTATGAGATTTTAACACATCACTCTCCATAAAGAGCAGAACATCTAGAAAGAACCTCAACAAGGACAGGGAAGATCTAAAGGCCAAAGTCAACCAATTTTATCTTGTAGACATGCACACCAAACTCCACCCAACAGCAGTAAAGTGTACATTCCTTCCCAATGCACATGAAGCATTATATAGAATAGACTTTATATTAGGGTAAAAAACATTCATCAATAAAATACTTGACATCAAAATAGCACAACACATAATCTCTAATCACAATACCGTACAAGTAGAAATCAATAAAAAGATGACCAAAGGAAAAAAAAAGTCAAATACATAGAAACTAACATCTTGCTTAAAAACCAACTCTATCACAGAAGAACTCAAAGAAGGAATAATAATAATAATAATAGTAAAGTCCCAGAACCAAATGAGAATGAAAAAATATCATACCAAAAACTTTCGGACAGAGAAAAGGCAGTACTCAGAATTCAGTTTATAGTAGTAAACACATTCATAAAAAATGAACAAAACAAAATCAAAATGTTAGCCCAATGACTCAAACAGAACAAGGCAAAAGAAGTACACTGGAACTAGAAAAGGGAAATAACAAAGATTAGTGCAGAAATAAATAGAACAAAGAACAGAAAAACAATCGAGAGAATAAAAAAAAAGTTTCTTCAGAAAGATAAAAAAAAATTGATACGCCGTTGGCCAAACTTGACAAAAGGAAAAACAGAAAAGAAATAACTCAAGTAAGAAATGAGACAGGGTACATTACAACAGACCCAACTGAAATAAAAAGTATGAGAATACTATGAAAAATTGTACTCCAATAAATATGAGAACCTAGAGGAAACGCACAAACTTTCACAAGTACACCAGCTACCTAACCTATCAAAGATAGAGGTAGAAAAACTAAATAAACATATAACAAAAGAAAAGGTTGAAAAAGTAATTTAAAAACTCCCAACAACAAAAAAGCCCTGGTGGCTGGCATCACTGGAAAATGCAGCCATTCAGAGAAGAGCACAAAATACTACTCAAACTATTTCACAGCATAGAAAAAGAAGAAATATTCCATAAAATACTACTCAAACTGTTTCACAGCATAGAAAAAGAAGAAATATTCCATAATATATTCTATGAAGTCAGCATCACTCTTAATACCAAAGCCAGACAAGGATACTACCAGAAAAGAAAATTACAGCACACTATATCCCATGAATATGCTGTAGTTGTTGATTTTAGGTGACATTAGCTCTGACTCACATACACCTTATGTACAACAGAAGGAACCATTGTTTATCTAGTCCCATCCTTGCAATCCTTGTTATGCTTGAGTTCACTGTTGAAGCCACTGAGTGAATCCATCTCAATGAAGGTCTTCCTCCTTTCCACTGACCTTCTACTTTACCAAATATGATGTCTTTCTTTAGGGACTAGTGGGTCCCAACAACATGTCAAAAGTATCTGAGACATAGTGTCAGAAATCTTGCTTCCTTACAAGCAATCTGACTGTACTTCTTCCAGGACGATTTGTTCATTCTTCTGGTCAGTGTTGTTTGCCAACATCATAACTCAAAGGCATCAATTTCTCTTGAATCTTCCTTATTCACTGTCTGGCTTTTGCATGCATGTCTACGATTGTAGACACCACGGCTTGGATTTGGAGTGCTTTAGTCTTCTGTTTGCTTTTCAACACTTTGAAGAGGTTTTTCCAGCAGATTTGCCTGATGAAATGCATTGTTTGATTTATTGACTAACGCTTCCACGGGCATTGATTATGGATTCAACTTTAAGGATATCTTGGACAATTTCAATCTTTCTGCCATTTATCGTGATGTTGCTCATTGGTCCAGTTGGGATGATTTTTGTTTTCTTTTCTTTCTTTATTTTTTATTAAATAAAAAATGAAAGTGTACACATTCTGTGCTTACAATACTAGGTTATGAGAGGAGTGCACAAGTTGTGTCGAAGTCCCATTAATATATATCTTCTTACTAATGTGTATTGTCACCAATTTCACTCAACCAAATTTCTAACAGCTATCTGATCTAAACCCTCGCCCCTTGCCCTCCCGCCCTCCCCACCCCTGTAGCTGTCAGAGTCTTTTCTATTATGTATGAGTATGCTTTTAAGTTTTTATCGTAGGGGTCTCATATAATAATTGTCCTTCTGTCGCTGACTAGTTTCCTTCAACATAATGTCCTCCAGTTGATACCAAATTGAGAGATGTTTCCTGCTATCATCATTGTTCTTTATCAGTGTATAGTACTCCACTGAGTACATATACCAAAGTTTACCCACCCATTCTTCTGTTGTTGGGCATCTGGGTTGATTCCAACTCTTTCCTATCTTGGACTGTGCTGCAATGAACATTCACGTGCATGTAGCAGTTGGTGTGAATGGCCTTGATTTTGCAGGATATATTCCGAGCAGAGGAATTACTGGATCAAATGGTATATCTATGTCCATTATTTTAAGGTAATGCCAAATTGGTTTCCAAAGAGTTTGCACCATTCTGCAATCCCACCAACAGTGAAGGAGAGTTCCAGTCTCTTCATAGCCTCTCCAACATTTATTGTTTTGTGTTTTTTGGATCATGGCCAATCTTGTTGGGGTGAGATGGTATCTCATTGTCGTTTTGATATGAATTTCTTTAATAATTAATGATCATGAACATGTCTGCATGTGTTTTTTGGCTGCCTGGATCTCCTCTTTAGAGAAGTGTTTGTCCATCTCCTTTGCCCATCATTTAATTGGATGATTTGTCTTTTTCTTATTGATATTTTATAGAATCTTATAGATTATGCAGATCAGGCATCGGTCTAACATAGAGTTGCCAAATACTTTTTCCCATTCTGTAGGTGGTCTTTTAATTCTTTTGATGAAGTCTTTGGATGACCAGAAGTGTTTGATTCTTGTTAATTCCCATTTACCTATTTTGTCTTCTGATGAATGTGTTTTGTTTGTCAGATTTTGGAGCCTTTCGATATTGTGTATTAAAACGTCCATTGTTGACCCTATCTTATCTTGGGTGAGCTTTATCGTTTTAGCTTTTATATTCAGGTCTTTTATCCAATTTGAGTTGATTTTTGTATAAGGTGTGAGATATGGGTCTTGTTTCAACTTTTTGCAGATGAATATCCAATTATGCCAACACCATTTGTTAAAGAGACTGTTCTTATCCCAGTTCAAAATCTTAGGACCTTTGTCAAATATCAGCTGTTCGTAGGAGGATGGTGGCATCTCTGGGGCCTCTACTTTGTTCCATTGGTCTATATGTCTCCTTTTGTACCAATATCAGGCTATTTTGACTACTGTGGCAATGTAATAGGTTTTAAAGTCAGGTAGTAAGAGGCCTCCCAGTATGTTCTTTTTCTCATAGTGCTTTACTTATGCGGGGTTTCTTCCCTTTCCAAATAAAGCTGATAACTGGTTTCTCCATCTCATTAAAAAATGTCGCTGGAATTTGTATTGGGATTGCATTGTATAAATAGAGTGCTTTGGGCAAAATAGACATTTTCACAATATTGAGTCTTCCTATCCATGAGCAGGGCAGATTACTCCACTTATCTAAGTCTCTCCTAGTTTCTTGTAGCAAGGTCTTGTAGTTTTCTCTGTAGAGATCTCTTATTTCTCTAGTTAGATTTATTCCTAGATATTTTGTCTTCTTGGGGGCTATAGTAAATGGAATTGATTTGGTAATTTCTTCATTAATAATTTCATTGTTGGTATAAAGGAATCCTATTCATTTAGTTGTTTATCTTGTATCCCAATACTTTGCTGAATTATTCTATTATCTCTAATAGTTTACTTATGGATTTCTTTGGATTCTCTGTATAAACAATCATATCATATGCAAAGAGGGAAAACTTTACTTCTTCAGTGCCAGTATGGATGCCTTTTATTTCTTTGTCTTGTCTAATTGCTCTGACTAGAACTTCTAGCACAGTGTTGAATAGAAGTGGTGAGAGCGAGCATTCTTGTCTAGTCCCGTTCTCAAAGGGAATTCTTTCAGTCTTTCACCGTTCAGGATGATGAAAGCAGTTGGCTTTACATAGATGCTATTAATTATATTGAGGAATTTCCCTTTCATTCCTATTTTTCTGAGAGTTTTAAGCATGAATGGGTGTTGAACTTTGTCAAATGCCTTTTCTGCATCAGTTGACAAAATCAGGTGATTTTTATCTTTTGTGTTATTAAAGTGGTTGATTACATTAATTGTCTTTCTGATGTTGAACTAGCCTTGTATCTCTGGAATGAAACCAACTTGATCATGATGAATTATTTTTTTTTTCATGTGCTGTTGAATTCTATTGGCTAGAATTTTGTTGGAGATTTTTGCATCTAGATTCATGAGTGATGTTGGTCTGTAATTTTCTTTTTTTGTGGGATCTTTCCCTGGTTTTGGTATCAGGGTTATGCTGGCTTCATAGAATGAATTTGGAAGAATTTTATCTCTTTCTGTGGTGGGAAATAGCCTCATTAGTACTGGAGTTAATTCTTCTCTAAAAGTTTGGTAGAGTTCTCCGTTAAAGCCGTCTGGGCCAGGAATTTTTTTGGTTGGTAGATTTTTTATGACTTCCTCAATCTCTTCCTTTGTGATAGATTTATTAAGTTGATCTATTTCTCCTTGTGATAGTCTTGGTGAGTCATATGAATCTAGAAATTTGTCCATTTCCCCCAGGTTTTCAAACCTGTCAGAGTATAGCTTTTCATAGTATTCTGTTATGATATATTTTATTTCAGATGGGTCTGTTGTAACACCTCCCAACTCATTTCTTAATCGAGTTATTTGTGTCTTCTGTTGTTTTTCTTTTGTAAGTTTAGCCAATGGTTTATCAGTTTTGTTGATCTTTTCAAAGAACCAGCTTTTGGTTTTGTTAATTTTTTCAATTGTTTTTCTATTCTCTAATTCATTTAGTTCTGCTCTAATCTTTATAATTTGTTTTCTTCTGGTGCCTGAGGGTTTTCTTTGTTGCTCTCTTTCTACTTGTTCAAGCTGTGAGGCTAATTCTTTAATTTGTGCTCTTTCTTCTTTCCGGAAGTGTGCATTTATAGAGATAAACTGACCTCTGATCACTGCTTTTGCTGTATCCCATAAATTCTGGTGGGATGTGTTTTCATTCTCATTTGAATCCATAAATTTCTTTAATGTGTCTTTAATTTCTTTTATAACCCAAGACTTTATGAGTAAAGTGTTGTTCAGTTTCCACAAGTTGGAATTTTTACCTATGAATTTTCTGTGATTGATTTCAACTTTTATAGCTCTGTGGTCCGAGATGGTACTTTGCAATAAATCAATGTTTTGGATTTTATGAAGAATTGTTTTATGACCTAACATATGGTCTATTCTGGAGAATGTTTCATGTGCTTTGAAGAAGAAGGTGTATTTATCTGTTGATGGATGAAAAGATCTGTATATGTCGGTAAGGTCAAGTTGGTTGATTGTTGTAATAAGATCTTCTGTATCTTTACTGAGCTTTTTTCTTGATGATCTATCCTTAATTGAAAGGGGAGTGTTAAAGTCCCCAACTATTATTGTGGAATGATCAATCTTATTTTTCAATGTTGTCAGTATTTGTTCAATGTATTTAGGTGCTTTGGTATAGGGTGCATAAATATTTATTATTTTAAGTCTTGCTTGAGTATTGAATCTTTCAGCAATAGTGACCATCCTTTTCCACAATAGTGGATTTTACATTAAAATCTATTTTATCTGAGATTAATATTGCCACACCTGCTCTTTTTTGTGTATTGTTAGCTTGATATATATTATTCCAACCTTTAATTCTCTACCTGTTCTTATCTTTAAGTCTAGGATGTGTTTCTTGTAAGCAACATATAGATGTGTCATGTCTTTTGATCCATGATATCACTCGCTGTCTCTTTACTGGAGCATTCAGTCCATTTACATTCAATGTGATTACTGATAGGTATATGTTTAGTGGTGTCATTGCAATATGTTTATTTTCATGTTGATGTTTTCTCTGTTGTTCTTATTAATCTGTTCTGGGACATTCTTCTTTATGGATGGTATGAATGTTGATTTTATATTTGTTGAGACTCCTGTATTGTGATTTTTCATTTCAAATAGTATATTGTTAATCTGTTCTATGGCTACATACCTAATTCCTCTCAACATATAATTATTGAAATCAATTTTAATTATTTTAGAAGTCAGAAACTGTCGCTGCATCAAAAAAAACCTGTAACTATTGTAGTGTATCCTTCTTTTAATATGGTGATATTATAGTTGTCATGATATGATCATGGATTCCCTTATTACAATATTGTAGCTTTTGACTTGGTTTGGTGAAGTTTTTGCCTTCCTTAACTGATTAGAAATTTGGATGAAGTGCCTTAAATTATCACCTAAAACATATATTTAGGGAAGAGCTTCTTTCAATATTTCATGTAATTTTGGTTTAGTTTTTATGAAATCTTTAAATTTCTTTTTATTTTCAAAAGTCTTAATTTCACCATTATATTTGATAGACAATTTTGCAGTATAAATTATTCTGGGATGGAAGTTTTTCTCGTTCAGGGCTTTGAATGTGTCTGCCCATTGTTTTCTAGCCAGCATTGTTTAGGCAGAAAAGTCAGATCAAAGTCTGCAGGGTTTCTCTCAGAATGTTAGTTTTGATTTGAGCCTTGCTGTCTTCAGAAGCGTCTCTTTGTGTTTTAGCTTATTAAGCTTAATTATAATATGCATTGGTGTTCTTTTTTGATCTAACTTTTGTGGTGTTCGATAAACATCTTGGATATCTATGTTCTCTTTGTTCATAATCTCAGGAAAGTTTTCTGTCAGCATCTCTACAGCAATACTCTCTATGTTGTCATTAATCCTCCCTTGTTCAGGAACTCCAATTAAATGTAAATTATTCCTCTTCATGGAGTCCCATATGTTTCTTAATGTTTCTTCATTTTTCTTATTTCTTTTCTCTGATTTTACCTCATAAATGTTGGCATTAGTTACTTTGTCTTCTAGGTCACTGATTCTAACTTCCATCTGTTCAATCCTACTCTTATGGCTTTGGATAGAATTATCCAATTCTGTAATTTTGTTATTAATCTGATGTATTTTAGATCATTGATGTTGTAGTATATCAAATAGTTTACCAAATTTTTCATTTTGTTCTATTGCATGTTGTTTAATCTCTAGAAGGGCTTTGTATATAACTTTTTTGTATTCAACCTCTGTTAGATTCTTCATCTGGGAAATTTTTTGAATCTTTAGGGAATTTTCTGGAGCATTTGAAGACTGTTTCTTTAAATGATTAATTACAGTCTGTTGCCTGTGTGCCGTCTAGATGCTATTTGATTTCTCTGGTAATGGATCTAAGAAAATTGTTGGTCACCAGCTGACTCTAACACTCTAGTGATTTGCCCCAGGTGGACTCTCAAGGGTGGAAGATTTTGCTAATTGAGTAGCAAAGAGGCTGCTCTGTTTATGGAGAAACTGGGGGCTGTCAGCCAATCTTATAATGTGAGTGAGAGAAAAGAGGTTTTGCAATAGAAAGAATTCCAGAGAGAAATGACAAGTCTCTCAGCCTTAAAAAAAAGTAAACCTTAAAAGTGAAAGTAAACTGCTGCACTTCTATGCAGAGAGCTCTCCAGGTACTGAATTGGGAGCTGGAAGCTGTCCAACATACTGGCCTGAACAGGCAGTGGGGAACAGCAGACTCCACCTGCCAGCTTATAATGAAAGTATGTTACCATTACTGCAGAAGCTGCAGTTCTCTGTTACAGTGTAGCAGTAGAAGCAGAGGTCAAACGGTCCCTGGATTGTTTTTGACAGGAGAAGATTAGTCCGATACTGTTGCCCAGTCAAATATGTTAGGTCCCAAGGCTTCTCAGGTGTTCAATGCTGTATGAAAAGTATCATCCAGGCCTTAGTTCTCAGAGGGAGATGAGGAGACATCTGTTTACTGTTTTCTTGATGTTGAGGTTAGTTCTTACCAAAGGTTGTACAATTAGATCTTCATCAGTAAGTTTCAAGTGTTTCTCATTTTTAGCAATCAAGGTTGTTAATGATCTTCCTTCTATCCTGAAGCCACATTTATCTTCATATGTTCCAGCTTCTCAGATTGTTTAGTGTACATGTTGAATACCAAAACAAGCCCAGTGCCCTCGAGTCAATTCCAACTCATAGCGACCCTATAGGACAGAGTAGAACTGCTCCATAGATTTTCCAAGGAGAACCTGGCAGATTTGAACTGCTGTCCATTTGATTAGCAGATGTAGCACTTAACCACTATGCCACCAGTGTTTCTGACATACTGAATAAGTGTGGTGAAAGTATATGATGCTGAAACACACCTTTCCTGACTTTAACCATACACTATCCACTACCCCCTTGTTCTGTTCCAATGGTTGCCTCTTGATTCATGTACCAATTCCTCATGAGTACAATTAAGGGTTCTGGAATTTCAGTTCTTTCCAATGTTACCTATAATATGTCATAATCCACAGAGCTGAATGCCTCTGCATAGTCAATAAAACACCAATAAACATCTTTTTGACATTCTCTGCTTTCAGGCAAGATCCATCTATGTCAACAATTATATCCCTTATTCCATGTCTTCTCCTGAATCCAGGTTTACTTTCTGGCAGTTCCCTGTCAATGTCCTGCTGCTGCCACTTTTGAATGATCTTCACAAAATTTTACTTGCTTGTGATACTATTAATATTGTTTGATAATTTCCACATTCAGTTTGATTACCTTTCTTTGGAATACATATGGGTCTCTTCCAATCAGCTGGCCAAGTATCTGACTTCCATATTTTTTGGGACAGAAGAGTGAGCATTTCTAGTGCTGCAACCATTTGTTGAAACATCTCAATTGGTATTCCATCAGTTTCTGGAGCCTTGGTTTTCACCAATGCCTGCAGTGCAGCTTGGACCTCTTCCTTCAGTACCTTCAGTTCTGGATCATATACTGCCTCCTGTAATGATTGAACATCAGTCGATTTTTCTTTCTTTTTTTTATATATAGTAACTGTATTCATGCTATCTTCTTTTGATGCTTCCTGCATTGTTTAATATTTTCCCCATAGAATTATTCAATATTGCAACTCAAGGCTTGAATTTTTTCTTCATTTCTTTCAGCTTGAGAGATGCTAAGCATGTTCTTCCCTTTTGGTTTTCTAATTCCAGATCTTTCCATGTGTCATTATAATACTTTGTCTTATACAGCTGCCTTTTGAAATCTTCAGTTTGTTGACTTCAGCATTTATTTCATTTAATTTAGCTACTTGACATTTAAGAGCAAGTATTAAAATCTCTTCTGACATCCTTTTAGGTCTTTTCTTTCTATCCTGTCTTTTTAATGACTTGTTGCTTTCTTCATGTATGATGTCCTTGATATCATTCCACAACTTTTGTGGTCTTTAGTCATTAGTGTTCAATGCATCAAATCTATTCTCAAGATGGTATATAAATTCAGGTGCATCAAATCTGTGGTAAGCGGGACATGATGGCCCAAGATGGCGCCCAGGGCCAGAACGGCACCCCAACCACACCCTTGTTTACCAGACCTAGGGCTTTCATGGCGCATGCCTGTGGGCAGTGGCTTCCCGCTAGCCTATTGTGGGCCTCCATCTTGGGAGAGCGTGGCACATGAGGATTGGAGGAATCTAGGGTATAAATTGAGCAAGCACCAGGAAAGGAGGAGGAGAATAATAATAATAAAGTAAGCAACCTGCAAGGTGGCTCGCATCCGTGTGTCCTGTCTTCTTTCTGCCGGTGGACAGTTAGGCAGCGACACAAATCTATTCTCAAGCTGGCATATAAATTCAGATGAGATATACTCAAGGTTGTACTTTGGCTCTTGTGGACTTGTTCTAACTTTCTTGAGCTTGAACTTGAACTTACCTAAGAGTAATTGATGACCTGTTCCTAGTTGGCCCCAGTCCTGGGTATGACTGATGATACTAAGCTTTTCCATTATTGCTTTCCACAGATATAGTCAATTTTATTTCTGTATATTTCATATGGAGAGGTCCTGGTGTATAGTTACCATTTATGTTCTGGAAAAAGTATATTTGCAATGAATAAGTCATTGGAATTGCAAAATTTTATCACGTGATGTCTGGTATTATTTTTATCACCAAGGCCACATTTTCCAACTACAGATACTTCTTTGTGTCCAACTTTTTTGAATTCCAATCACCAGTAATTATCAATGCATCCTGATTGCATGTTTGATCAATTTCAGACTGCAGAAGTTGGTAAAAATCTTTGGTTTCTTCATCTTTCACCTTAGTGATCAGTGCATAAATTTGAATAACAGTCTTATTATATGTCTTCCTTGGGAGAGTATAGATATTATCCTACTATCACTGACAGTTTGCATTTCAGGATAGATCTTGAAATGTTCTTTTTGACAATGAATGCAATGTCATTTATCTTCAACTTGTTATCCCAGCATAGTAAACCATCTAATTGCTGATTTAAAATATTCATTACCAGTGCATTTCAGCTCACAATGCCTACATATTAATGTTTGTAAGTTCCATTTCATTTTTGATGATTTCCAATTATTGTGGAGTCACACTTTGTACATTCTACGTTCTGATTGTTAATGGATGTTTGCAGCTGCTTCTCATTTTGAGTCATGTCACATGAGCAAATTAAGGTCCTGAAAGCTTGACTCCATCCAAGTCACTAAGGTCAACTCCATTTTGAGGAAGCAGCTCTTCCCTAGTCTTTTGAGTGCCTTCCAACTTGTGGGACTCATCTTTCAGCACTATATCAGACAGTGTTTTACTGATATTCATAAGGACTTCACAGATTAGTTATTTTCAGAAGTAGACTCCCAGGTCTTTCTTCCTGGTCTGTCTTAGTTTGGAAGCTCAGCTAATACCTATCTGCCATGAGTGACCCTGCTTATATATGCATACCAGTGACATAGCTTACAGCATCACTGCAGCATGCAAGCACCCACAGTACAACAAACTGACAGATGCAAGGAAGCTCATGAATATAGATGCAAACATAATCAACAAAATTCTAGCTAGCGGTATTCAACATCATTAATAATAATAATAATACACTACAACCAAGTTCAATTCATACCAGGTACACAGGAATGGTTAACATTAGAAACTCAAACTATGTGATCCACCGTATAAAAGATAAGAATCACATGATTATCTCAAATGATACATAAAAGGCACTTGATAAAGTTCAAAACCCATTGCTGATGAAAACTAGATAAAATAGTAATAGATGGGAAATTTCTAAAGATAATGAAGGGCATCTGTACAAAACCAGCAGCCAACACTATTCTCAATGGAGAGAGGCTGAAACTACTCTCTGTGAGAATGGAAACAAGACAAGGATTCCCTTTAGCACGACTTTTTTTTTTAACATTGTCCTGGAAGGCCTAGTTTGAACAATGAGGCAAGAAGTGAAATAAATGGTACATAAATTTGAAACGAAGAAGTAAAACTATTCCTATTCACAGATTATATGATTCTATACTTACAGAATCCCAAAGATTACACAAGAAGCCTAATGAAAGTAATAGATTCAACAGAGTAGCAGAATACAAGATCAATATACAAAAATCAGTTGTATTCTTGTATACCAACAAATAGAACTTTGATAAGGAAATTAGGAAAATAGTACCATTTATAATAGCCCCTAAAAAGATAAAATACTTAGCAGTAAATCTAAGCAGAGACCTATAGGACCTATATAAAGAAAAGTACAAAACAGTATTGAAAGAAACAAAAAGAGACCTACATAAATGGAAAAATATACCATGTTCATGTATAGAAAGACTCAACATACTGAAAATGTCAGTTCTACCCAAAGGGATCTACAAATGTAATATAATCTCTGTTCAAATACCAACAAATTTCTTTAATCAGATGTAAAACTAATCCCCAACTTTATGTGAAAATAGGACCTGAATAAACAAAGCCTAATTGAAGAAAAAGAACAAAGTAGAAGATCTCATAGAGTCTGATCTCAGCACCTAGTATAAGGCCACAGTAGTTTAAAAAAAGCCCAGTACTGGAGCAATGACAGACACATACAAAAATGGAACAGATGAAGAAGCCAGACATAAATCCTTTTACCTATGATCAGCTGATCTTTGACAAAGTCCATTAAATAGGAAAAAGACAGTGTTTCAACAAATGGTGCTGGCAAAACTGGCTGTTTGTCTGTAAAAAAAGGAAACAGTTCCCATGCCTTATACCATACATAAAAATCAACTCCAAATGCATTAAAGATCTGAATATAAAACCTAAAACAATAGAGACCATTGAAGAAAAATAGAGACAAAGCTAGGAACCCTAATATATGGCATAAATAGAATACAAACCGTAACTAACCATGTACAAACACCAGAAGACAAATTACACAATTGGAACTCCTTAAAATTAAATATTTGTGGAACTCTGATGGTGCAGTGATTAAGAGCTTGGCTGTTAACTGAAAGGTCAGCAGTTCAAAACCACCACGTGTTCCTTGGAAACCCTGTGGGAAATTGAAGGTGCAGCCAAGATGATGAAGTACAACACATCCCTGTTAAACCCTCAACAACTAAGAACCTCAAAATTAATGAAATCCACCAAACACAGCAATCGAGAAGGACTAACCTGTGCTTAGAGAACCCAAAGTACAAAGGGAGACAAAGGAAGATCTTAAGAGCCCTGTACCATCTCAGACAAAACAATGTGGCCTGGGTAGAGACTCTCTGCAAACTGAAGGCAACATGGGTGGGGAGAACACCAATCTCCAGTGAATCTTAACAAGCAAGTGGTACTGAGAAACAAGACCTGGAGCAACCTTGAATTTGACTAAAGAGAACTGCCCCAGCCTAAGCATCACAGCCACAGCCGTCAGCCCAAACCTAAAGACCCGCATGCAGGTTAGGACACTCTGGGATGAGGCCAGCCATCTGTCAGTGCCCACCAGACCCACCAACCAGCAGGCCAGGCACTGACTCAGAGTGACAAGGGGCCAGGAGGCCTCAGGTGGAGGAGCAGGGAGACAGGGTAGAGAGTGCAGGGACTGGAGGCCAGTACTCCCAGCATCCCACGGCGATAGGGTAGGAGAGGGCAGGGCTGGGGGGAGCATGCAAGTGTGCTCCACACAGCAGGCCATAGTCCTGCTTGGGACTGGGAGGCCTGCCACTGCATGGCTACGGAGCAGAAGATTGCAGGACCCGGGTGGGGTGGTGAACAGCCCTGCTATTGCAGACCTGTGACCAGCCTTGGAGCCAGTGGGCCAAGAAGCTCTGGGCTCCCATGGCCTGGGGGTTGGAGGACTAAGAGAGTACACCCATGGCTGGTAGAGGATTGGAGCCACATGGGCCAGTGAGGTTGGGGCTCAGGCAACTGAGTAGGTCTGGAATGATCCCCCAACAGCTGGGCAGCCATTGGAGCTGCATGCTCTGGGGAGATCTAGGCTCTGGTAACCATGGGGAAAGGGCAGTGAGTACCAGCAGCTAGACAGCCATTAGTGCTGCATACACCTGGAAGGCTTGAGCTCAAGTGAACCGGGAGGAGGGGAGAGATTGCCCCAGCAGCTAGACAGTCATTGGTGCCATGTGTGTCAGGGAGAACTGGACTCAGGTGACCTGTAGGAGGGGTAGTGATTGTCCTGGCAGCTAGGGAGCCAATGGCACAAGGGATCAACCACTCCCTCTCCCTACACTTGAGCCAGAGGCTGAGTTTCCTTCAGGGATCTGCCCAAATCAGAGGCAGCTGTAGCAGTGCTTGAGTCCTGCCCACCTTGGAGTGGTTGTGAAACTGCAACACCTGCCCAAGCAACTCCCCCAGCCCAAAGGCAGAAGCCATGGTGGTGTTGCTGAAAGCAGTTGCACTACCCCACCCAAGAGCTGCACTGCCACCAGCAGCAGACCAGTGCAGGACAGTCAGATCAAGCAACAGAAAATAATCAGACTGCATGGAGAATCTACAGCTCAGCCCCAACAGAGAGACAACAGTCAGGTCAACTGAACTATTAAGTGTCTTTCACTGCAATGACTTCTGGATGGCTCAGAAACAACAATCAGTCTCTATGCACCTGAAGAAGCAGACTACCATGGCTTCTGAAAACTCCAAAAATAAAGCATTAATGGATTTCTGAGATGAAGAAGAGTTCCTACAACTATCAGAGACAGAATACAAAAGATTGTTGTACAGAGCTGTGCAAGATATCAGGAGAAAGACCAGGAAAAATACAGAGAGCACACCAAAAAATTAAATAAGCTGCAGGAAATGCTTGAGGAGCAAAATCTGAAGTTTGACACATTAACAATAAAATCTCTGAGCTTGATAACTCAATAGAAAGTCAAAGGAACAGGATTGAGGACATGGAAGGCAGAATTGGTGAGCTTGAAGATAACGTAAATGACACCATCATACATGAAGAAAAATCAGATAAAAGACTTCATAAGAGTAAAGAATCCCAAAGTGTCATGTGGGAATTTATTAAGAGAAATAATATCCATGTGATCAGAGTACCAGAACAAGGTAGGATAGCTGAAAATACAGAGTGAATAGCTGAAGATCTGCTAACAGAAAACTTCCCTGATATCATGAAAAATGAGAAGATCCCCTTTCAGGATGCTCACTGAACCTCACTCAAGATGGATCTCAAAAGAAATACACAAAGACATATCAGAATCAAGCTCAGTAAAACTAGAGACAAGGAGATACTACTGAGGACAGCCAGAAATAAGCAAAAAATAACCTATCAAGGAAAATTATTAAGATTAAGCTCAGAATACTTAGCAGAAATGATGCGGACCAGAAGACAGTGGGATAACATATACAAAGCCTTGAAAGGAAAAAAAAAAAAAAAAACTGTCAATTGAGAAAAATATATCCTGCAAAGTTGTCTCTAAAATATGAAGGTGAAATTAAGACTTTTACAGATAAACAGAAATTTAGAGAATTTGTAAGAACCAAACCAAAATTACAAGAAATATTAAAGAAAGTTCTTAGATTAGATCAATAGCATTAAATATATACTTAAACACCCAGCCCTCAGCAGACCATCTAGATAACACCAAGGAAATCACAAAACAATAACCAAAACCAAATCACAAAAAATAGAAATTCAGAGATCTAAAGATATAATTGACAACTGTATTATGTGAAAAAGATGGTCAAAGAAAGGTACACGTAGACCTTCCAGATGTGAAGGAAGACAGATAAACAGACACTGAAGTTTGGACTACTTTCAGATTTATAGAAGGGTCTAAGGTAGTAACCGCAATAGAAACGTAATTCTACACATCAAAAAGCAACATCCAAAATCACAATTTCAAGAAAACAAACACTGGAAGCCACTAAAAGAAAATACGTAAAGAAAAAAGACTCAGCACAAAAAATGGAATGTAACAGAGGAACTGTCCACAATACTTAAAAAATGCATCAAAATGACAATGCTAACTTATTTATCAGTAATCACACTGAATGTAAATGGACTAAATGCACCAATTAACAGAAGGTGAGTAGCAGATTGGATAAAAAAACATGACTCATCCGTATGCTACTTATGGGAGACACACCTTTGATTCAAAGTTGCAAACAAACTGCAGCTCAAAGGTTAGAAAAAATGTATCAGGTTAATAACATTCTAAAAAGAGCAGGAGTGGCAATACTAATCTCTGACAAAATAGACTTTAAAGTTAAATCCACTGTATGAGAAAAAGAGTGTCACCATCTAAGGGCCAAAGGCTCAATTCAACAGGAGGACATAACCATATTAAATATCTACGTACCCAATTACAAGCCTCCAAAATACATAAAACAAACACTATTTGCACTGAAAACAGAAATAGCTCCACAATAATAGTAGGATACTTTAACACACCACTCTCAGTAAAGACAGACTGTCTTCCCAAAAGCTTGGTAAACACAAGGAGGATCTAAATGAGACAATCAACCAACTTGATCTTACAGACATATTCAGAATACTTCATCCAAGTGAAGCCAAGTATACTGTTTTCCAGTACACATGGAATGTTCTCCAGAAGTGACAACATATTAGGTCACAAAGTGATAGTCAACAAAATTCAAAATATTGAAATGACACAAAACTTCTTCTCATTCCACAAAGCCATAAAACTAGAAATCAATAACAGAAAAAAGATGGAAATTGAATAAAAAACATGGAGACTAAATAACATTTTTCTCAAGAACTACTGAGTAAAAGAAGAAACCAAAGATGCAATAAAGAATTTTATAGAATCAAATGAGAATGAAGAACACCCTACCAAAATCTATGGGACACAGCAAAAGCAGTGTTCAGAGGTCAATTCATCTCAATAAAAGCACACATCCAAAAAGAAGAAAGGGCACAGATCAAAGAATTAAGTCATCAACTTGAACAACTAGAAAGACCTCAGCAAAGAATCCATCAGTCTCCAGAAGAAAGCAAATTATTAAAATTGCCAGACAAGTGCTGTCGAGTCGGATCCAACTCATAGCGACCCTACAGAAATAAATGAAATAGGAAATAGAAAAATGATTGAAAGAGTAGACAAGTCCAAAAGCTGGTTTTTCAAAGAGAGCAACAAAATTGAAAAGCCATTGGCCAAACTTACAAAAGAAAAACAGGAGAAGAAACAAGCAAGCGAAATTAGAATTGAGATGGGCAATATCACAACAGACCCTGCTGAAATTAGAAGAATCATACAAGAATACTACGAAAAATTATACTCTAATAAGTTTGAAAACCTAGAAGAAATGGACAATTTTCTGGAAGAATAACACCTACTTAAAATCAATAAAATGGTACTTACTATTTGGACTTTATCAAATGCCTTTTCTGTGTAGATTGATAAATCAGGTGGTTCTTGTCTTTTATTTTGTTTATCTGGTTGATTACATTAATTGTTTTCCTTTTGGCTATATTAAATCATCCCTGTGTCTCTGGTATGAATCCTACTTGGTCTTGAAGAACTATTATTTTGGTGTGTTGTTGAATTCTGTGAGCTAGGAATTTGTTAAGGATTTTTGCATCTAAGTTCCTGACAGATATTGCTGTGTAATTTTTCCTTACAGTATTTAGATTTTCTGTGTGTTTACCAAGCTTTTTATTCAGGATTTTCTGTCCTTTACCAAGAGTGATATGTTAAAGTCTCCTGCTATTACTGTGGAGCTGCCTATTTCTGTTTTCAGAGCAAACATTGTTTGTTTTATGTATTTTGGAGGCTTGTAATTGGGTACATAGATATTTAGTATGGTTATGTTCTCCTGCTGAACCGAGCCTTTGACCATTAGTGGACTCTTTTTTTTCATGTGGTGGATTTAACTTTAAAGTCTGTTTTGTTGTAACATCCAGCTTTTTCCTATGAAGTCAATTTTGTTGATCTTTTCAAAAAACCAACTTTTACCAAGTAGAATTTATGCCAGAGATGCAGGGATGATTTAACATAATCAAAACAATTAATGTAATCAACCAGATAAACAAAATAAAAGACAAGAACCACTTGATTCTATCAATCTACACAGAAAAGGCATTTGATAAAGTCCCAAACCCGTTCACGCTAAAAACTCTCAGCAAAATAGCAACAAAAGGTAAATTCCTCAACACAATAAAAACCATCTACACTAAACCAACAACTAACATCATACTTAATGGAGAGAAGTGGAAAACATTCTCCTTAAGAACAGGTACTAGACAAGGATGCCCATTGTCACCACTTCTATTCAATATTGTTCTGGAGGTCCTAGCCAGAGCAATTAGACATGACAAATAAATAAGGGGGCTCCAAATTGGCAAAGAAGAAGTCAAAGTATTGCCATTTGCAGATGATATGATCTTATACACAGAAAACCCTAAAGAATCCACCAAAAAACTACTGGATATAATGGAAGACTTTAGCAAAGTATCAGGATACAAGATAATATATGTAAATCAGTGGGATTCCTATGCACCAAAAAAGAGACAACCAAAGAGTAAATCACTAGATCATTACCATTTACTATGGCCCCGAAGACAATAAAATTGCTGGGGGCCAGCCTTGGAAGGGTCTGGGATCACGAAGAGATGGGTGGCATCAGCAAAGAAAGAAATGAGACTGAGACAACCAGGAATCTGGAGATCAGCAGCCTGTTAGGGCCTGTCTTTCTTTATTTTTTTATACAATCAGTGAGGTGACGTGACTTCACCCTGGTCTTTGGCCACATAAGCTGTTGGCTAATGAGGAACTTATACCTCATGGTCTCTTTTCATGTTAATTGTTAGGGCCTCTCTGTTGGCTAGCAAAGAACCGATACATTGTCGTCTTTTTTCATGTTAATCATTAGGGCCTTTTAGGTAATGGCTCGAGACAAATATATTGTGATTATAATCAACAGTGAAAATAAAGCTATACCTTGAGCTCAATCAGCTCTATCTATGCCTCGAGGTCAAAGGTGCAGGAAGAGGGGATAGACTCATCTTAAAAGTTAATCTGGCTGTCTCTATTTGTTCCTTCTTTGCTCTTTTTTATCTCTTCCTGTGGGGACAGTAAGCACCCACCGTCCCCCACTCTAAGCCTCTCTTAAGCTGCTCTAAGAAGGGTATTTCTTTAGTATTTGTCTATTTGCCATACCAAATATAATAAACTTGGGAGCCTATCTATCTTCCTGATGTAGGGAGTGGAATGTCTATATCTAAGGGCTGTGTGTAGGGTCATCCCTGGGGAGCTTCCCAGGGCCTTCCTGCAATCTTGTATTTCACATGTGGAGGGGGAAGTGCAGTTGGGGGAAGCCAGTGGAGCCGGGCCAGCCTCAGTATTCCCGGGCTGGGCGTGCTGTGTTGGAATTCATTAAGTCGAGGGGGTTGTAAAACCCTTCGTAGAAGGCATCTTCTTTGATCCTTGTGCCAGGAGACAAGAGGGTATTTTTGAGGAAGTTTTAATTAGGATGCAAAATATCATCAGGGACAGCATGGCCAAAAAAGTATGTCAAGGGTGGGATGCGTCCGCTCGTCATCACATAGGCGAGAGACTTTGTTTACGGAGGCTTCTGTGGGTGATGGGCCTCGGCATAAAATATCTGGGGATAAATCTCACCAGACATGTAAAAGACCTATACAAAGAAAAATACAAACTGCTACTGCAAGAAATGAAAAATGACTTAGGCAAGTGGAGAAATCCACCTTGCTCCTGGATAGAAAGACTTAATTTTGTGAAAATGTCTATGCTACCCAAAGCAACCTATACATACAATGCAATCCCAATTCAATTTCCAATGACATTTTTTATTGCGATGGAGAAACAAATCACCAACTTCGTAAGGAAAGGAAGAAAGTGACACACAAGTCAATTATTACTAAAGAAGAGGAACAAAGTGGGCGGCCTCACCCTTCCTGACCTTAAAACCTACTACACTGCTACAGTAGTCCAGACAGCCTGGTACTGTCACAAAAACAGACACACAGACCAATGGAACAGGATGGAAAATCCAAGTATAACTTCATCTATTTATGAACAGCTGATATTTGATAAAGGCCGAAAGACAGTCAGTTGGGGTAAAGACAGACTCTTCAACAAATGGTGTTGGCATAATTGTATATCCACCTGTAAAAAAAATGAAACAAGACTCTTATCTCACACCATGCACTAAAACTAATCCAAAATAGATTGAAGACCTAAATACAAAAGCTGAAACAATAGAATTCTAGGAAGGAAAAATTGGAAAGAAGATGGAAGTGGTAACTCATGGTATTAACAGTCTACTGAAAACCACTAGCAACCTTCAGTCATCAGAAACAAAAATATATAATTGGGAACTTTTAAAAATTAACACTTATGCTCATCCAAAGCCTTCGTTAAAGGAGTAAAAAGACTTCTTACAGAGTGGGAACAAACATTTGCCCACCATGCTTCTGACCACTGCCTAATCTCTCTAAGCTACAAGATACTGCAAAATCTCAAAAAGAGAAACACAAACAGCCTAATTAAAAAATGGGCAAAAGGACTAATCAAGGAGGTGGAGTGAAGATGGTGGAATAAAGGCACGTCTCCCTAAATCCTTCTGGAAACAAAGACCTGAAATGATAATTAAACAGAGCCTTGTGGACACCTAGTGAGCCCTGGGATGTGGCACAGGGCTGTTAATTTGGACTTCATACCACTGAATGCAAAACCTCCTCTGTTTCACTGACCCCACTCTCGGCGAGCACAGACTTGCACAGACCAAAGGCGGCCTAGAGAAGCAAATGTGGTTCATCTTCGCAGCATCTCTCCCAGCCGCTGTTGACCCACATGAAGCCCCAAAAGCAACAAATGTTGGAGAAGACAGTAACCCGGAAGTCACCCATGGCACCAGAAGGCCCCCAAAAGAAACCACCTCAGAACTTCCGAGACAAAGAAGCTTTTCTGAAACTATCAGAATGTGAATACAAAACGATTATGTATAGAGCCCTCCTGGACCTTATACAAAATGCAACAGAGCAAAACAAAAAATTAAGCAGGCTGTTCAGTCTGATGGAACATCAGTATTCTGAAATCCAGCAGATCAAGAACAAAACCAAAGACATAGAAACTTCCATTCAAAGCCAAGAAAACAGAAGGGAACAAATGGAAAAGAGAATTTCTGATTTGGAAGACAGAACCACTGACTCCAGCATCTATGAGGAGAAATCAGAAAAAAGAAACAAGAAAAATGAAGAAGCATTAAGAAGCATGTGGGACTGTATTAACAACAACAATCTATGATTAATTGGAGTTCCTGAACAGGGTGAGACACCTGAGAACACAGAGAGTATAGTTGCTGAGCTGCTAACAGAAGACTTCCTAGAAATTATGAAAGAAGAGAATATAGATAGCCAAGATATATATCGAACACCACTCACTATAGATCTCAATAGAAAGACTCCAAGGCATATTATAATCAAGCTCAAGAAAATGAAATATAAGCAGAAACTCTTAAAAGCAGCAAGACTCAAGTCAATGCTAACATCCAGAGGGAAGCCCTGTAGGCTTTCGTCATATTTCTCAGCAGAGACAATGCTGGCACGGAGACAGTGGCATGACACATTCAAAGCCTTGAAGGAGAAGAACTTCCAACCAAGAATTATATATCCTGCAAAACTATCTTTCAAATATAAAAATGAAATTAAGACATTTGCAGATAAACAGAAACTCAGAGACTTTGTAAAAACGAAACCAAAGCTACAAGAAATACTGAAAGAATCTCTTGGCCTGGAAGAACAAAACTGCTAACTTTCTATTTTAGAAGGACACATTATCCAGAATCCTACTCAGTTAGGGAAGGCTCCAAACATAATCAAAGCTATAATAGTGAAAGAAACAATCTACTGATCATATCATGTAAGCTATGATATCATCATATTAAAAGAGGGATGTACTACAGTCGTTATAGTCCTTCCAAATGGAGAGGAAGTTGACAAGACTGGTAGCAATCAAAATTGGATTTATATATAGTTTATTAAGTGAAATCATAGGGACAGCCATGAAGCACAATAAAGAAGCAACATACCATATCAAGAAATGTAATACAGGAGTCTCAGGAACCACAAAACCAACCCTGAAAAAGGTGAAAAATCACCTCACAAAGGAGGTCACAGAACAGACTAATAAGAACAACAGAGAAAACATCAACACAAAAATAAACAAATCATGATGGCAACACTGAACACATACCTATGAATAATTACACTGAATGTGAATGGACTGAATGCTCCAGTAAAGAGACATCGAGTGACATCTTGGATCAAAAGACAAGAAACTCACTTCAGACTTAAAGATATGAACAAACTGAAAATCAAAGGATGGGAGAATATGTATCAAGCTAACAATGAACAAAGAAGAGCCGGTGTGGCAATTCTAATCTCGGATAAAATAGATTTTAATGTAAAATCCACCATGGTGGACAAGGATGGACACTATTTTTGAAAGATTCAATGCACAAACAGGACTTAACAATATTAAGTATTTATGCACCTAATACTAGAGCACCTAAATACATCAAAGAAACACTGACTGCACTCAAAAAGGAGATGGATCACTCCACAATAATAGTAGGGGACTTCAACACTCCACTCTCAATATTGGAGAGATTGTCTAGAAAAAAGCTCAACAAAGATACAGAAGACCTTATTGCCACAATTAACCAACTAGACCTCATCGACATATACAGAACTTTCTATCCTTCAGCGGACAAGTACACCTTCTTCCTCAGTGCACATGGAGCATTCTCTGGAATAGACCATGTCTTAGAACACAAAGCAATTCTCAACAAGATCCATACCACTGAATTAATGCAAAGCATCTTGTCAGATCATAAAGCCGTAAAAGTTGAAATCAATAGCAGAAAAAACATAGATTGAAATCAGAACTCATGGAAACTGAACATCTTGTGCAGAAAACCATGGGTTATAGAAGAAATCAAGGCTGAAATAAAGAAATTTATGGATTCCAACGAGAATGAAAACACCTCCTACCAGAACCTATGGGATACAGCCAAAGCAGTGCTCAGAGGTCAGTTTATCTCCGTAAATGCACACATCTGGGAGGAAGAAAGAAGCTAAATGTGGTGGTCAGGATTATGTCAACTTGGCTACTACCTATTTGGCTGCTGTATTAAGTGGCAGGGCGGGGTTTGTGGTGGCTCCCTGCCCCTCGGCTCTCATCTCGTGACCCTGGACTACGGCTGTTGATCGCTCACGTGGCCAGGAGCTCCTGCTCTCTTGTTCCAGCATCTGGTTCCGAGGCTTGAGCTAGCAGCTGTTGGGCTCATCAGTCCTTACAGTCGGCACGTGAGAGTCCTGCTCCCCGACCTGCCAATCCTGCACTCGCCAGCCTCTGCCCAGTCCTGCTCCCTGACCTGCCGATCCTGGGTTCGCCAGCCTCTGTCATTTCGTCTCGCCACCAGCTTGGGATCCACCGACCTCCAGCCTCTGTCGCTTCGTCTCGCCACCAGCTTGGGATCCACTGACCTACACAACCGGTGATCTGCAACTCTGGTCTCTGACTTGCTGACCTTGGGTTCCTCAGCTTCCGTGGACACGTGAGGCTTGTGCCAGAGCTTGAGACATTCAGCTTCTGTGATTACGTGAGCTGTTTCCTATATTTGTATCTATCTATCTGTCTCTATATATATATTATAAATCTTTCCTTGTACCTACACGTGTTACTGGTTTTGCTTACCTAGAAAACCCAGCCTAAGGCACTAAATAAAGAAACTGACCCTACAGCTTGAATAAGTAGAGAGAGAGAGAGCAACAGAGGAACTCCTCAGACACCAGAGAAAACAGATCATAAAGATGAGAGCAGAACTAAACGAATTAGAGAACAGAAGAACAACTGAAAAAACTGAAAAGACCAAAAGTTGGGTTTTTTTTGCTTGTTAATTGCAAAGACTTTTTTCCGGTCTTCTTCTTTTTTTTTTATTATGACTCAGTGAAAATGTACATTCCCATATAAATTTACATGCCCACCTATATGCAGCTTTCACTACTCTCCCTGCCTGTTGACAGCACACTATTCCTCAACCAAATTGACAAACCATTGGCTAAACTTACTAAAGAAAAACAGGAAAGGAAACAAATGACCCAAATAAGAAATGAGAGGGGAGTGGTCACAACAGATCCAGCAGAAATAAAAAATATCGTGGCTGAATACTCTGAAAGACTGCATTATAACAAATTTGAAAACCTAGAGGAAATGGAAAAATTCCTTGATTTATATCACCTACCCAAATTATCACGTGAAGCAGAACAACTTAATAAACCCATCACAAAGGAAGAGATTGAAAAAGTCATCCAAAAAATGCCAACCAAAAAAAGCCCGGGCCCAAATGGATTCACTGCAGAATTCTACCAAACTTTTAGAGAAGAGTTATCTCCAATACTACTGAGACTATTTCACAGTATGGCTTCTACGAAGCCAGCATACCCCTGATACCAAAGCCAGGGAAAGACCCAACCAAAAAGACGAACTGCAGACAAATATCACTCTTGAATCTAGATGCAAAAATCTTCAACAAAATTCTTGCCAGTAGAATGTAACAACATATCCAAAAAATAATCCATCATGACCAAGTGGGATTCACACCAGGGATGCAAGGCTGGTTCAACATCAGAAAAACAATTAATGTGATTAACCACATAAATATTACAAAAGACAAGAATCACCTGATTTTGTCTATTGATGCAGAACAGGCATTTGACAAAGTCCAACACCCATTCATGCTAAAAACTCTTAGCATGGCAAATTCCTCAACGCAATAAGGACCATTTATAGAAAGCCAACTGCCTACGTCATCTTGAATGGAGAGAGACTGAAACAGTTTCCCTTGAGAACAGGAACTAGATAAGGATGCCCACTCTTACCTCTCCTATTCAACATTGTACCAGAAGTTCTACCCAGAGCAATAAGACCAGACCAAGGAATAAAGGGCATCTGCATCAGCAAAGAATAAGTAAAAATCTCCCCATTTGCAGATGATATGATTGTATATGCAGAGAATCCCAAAGAATCTGTAAGTAAACTACTGATACTGATAGAAGAGTTCAGCAAAGTCTCAGGGTACAAGATAAAAATAAGTAAATCACTAGGATTCCTTTATACCAACAACGAGCTTATTAAGGAAGAAATCACCAAGTCAATACCATTTACTATAGCACCTGGGAAAATAAAGTACCTAGGAATAAATCTAACCAGAGAAATAACAGACATTTACAAAGAGAACTACAAACCCTTACTACAAGAAAGTAAGGGAGAGTTACATAAATGGAGAAACCTACCCTGCTCATGGATAGGAAGATTCAACATTGTGAAAATGTCTATTTTACCCAGAGCAATCTGCTTATATAATACAATGCCAGTATAAGTTCCAGTGATATATTTTAATGACATGGAGGAACAAATAACCCACTTTGTCTGGAAAGGGAAGAAGCCCCGGATGAGTAAAGCATTACTAAAGAAGAAGAACACACTTGAAGGCCTCTCATTACCTGACCAAAAAACTATTACACTGCCGCAATGGAGCTCACAAAGTTGAGTCTCACTGGCAACACAAGAATAAAAAGGATGCATCCTGAGATCTCCACTAAAAGACCTCAATTGATAGTCCAGCGGTTTCTGGGTTCCCCTGGGAGCATGGCCCCTGGCCCTGATGCTGCCCTTGCCCATAAATCATAACGAAGTTCCAGTCTTCGGACACAAATGGATTGGACTTGGCGATGCAGAGTGACCATATATTGGATGCACTTTATGGTTCTATACATATTTAAGACATCATCCTGCTGACCTCTGGCTGGAGGAAGGAGAGTGGGTGGAGAGGAGGGGAAAGGAGACTGCTGGGAGGATGAGACATGTATGGAGCAGAGAGGAATAGTGTGCTGTCACCGGGCAGGCAGAGCAGTGGAAGCTGCATATAGGTGGGCATGAAAATTTATACAGGAATGTACATTTTCACTCAGTCATGTTAAATAAAAATAAAAAAATTAAAAAAAAGCCTATTACACTGCCACAGTATTCAAAAAAGCCTAGTACTGGTACAAAAACAGACAAATAGATCAGTGGAACAGAATTGAGACTCCAGAGATGACATTATCTGCCTATGAACAGTTGATATTTGACAAAGGCCCTAAGACATTAAACTGGGGTAAAAACGACCTCTTCAACAAATGGTGCTGGCAAAATTGGATATCCATCTGTCCTAAATTAAAACAAGGCCCATATCTTACACGTTATACAAAAACCAACTCAAACTTGATAAAAGACCTAAATATGAAATCTAAAACAATAAAGTCAGTCCAAGAAAATGTAGGAATAACAATGGAAGGTTTAATACACAGTGCAGACAGACTTCAAAATCTGTCAAACCACAAACAACAGAAAAGAAAATAGATAAATGGGAACTACTAAGAATCAAACACTTTTGCTCATCCAAAGACTTTATTAACAGAATTAAAAGGCCACCTACAGAATGGGAAAAAATATTGGGCAACTCTATGTCAGACTGACACCTGATGTCCATAATCTATAAGGTACTACAAAATATCAATACGAAAAAGATAAATCATCCAATTAAGCAATGGGAAAAGGAGATGGACAGACATTTCTCTAAAGAGGAGATCCAGCCTGCCAAAAAAAACACATGCAGACATGCTCACGATCATTAGCTGTTAAAGAAATTCAAATCAAAACTACAATGAGATACCATCTCACCCCAACAAGGTTGGCTATGATTCAAAAAATGCAAAACACTAAATGGTGAAGAGGCTGTGGAGAGATTGGAACTCTCCTACACTGTTGGTGGGATTGCAAAATCGTGCAACCTCTTTGGAAAACAATCTGGCACTACCGTGAAATAATGGATCTAGACATACCGTTTGACCCAGTAATTCCACTGCTTGGAATATATCCTACAGAATCAAGGCCATTCACACCAACTGATACATGCACACGAATGTTCATCGCAGCACGGTCCACAATAGCAAAAAGATGGAATCAACCCAGATGCCCAACAACAGCAGAATGGATAAGTAAACTATGGTATATATGCTCAACGGAACGCTATGAAATGATAAAGAACAACACTGATAGCAGGAAACATCTCTCAACCTGGTTTCAACTGGAGGACATTAGGCCGAGTGAAAATAGTCAGTGACAGAAGGACAAATATTGTATGAGACCCCTACGATAAGAACTTAAAAGCAGACTCATGCATAACAGAAAAGACTCTTTGAAGGTTGCAAGGGTGGGGAGGGTGGGAGGGCAAACGACGAGGGTTTAGATTAGATAGTTGTTAGAAATTTGGTTGGATAAAATTGGTGACAGCACACATTAGTAAGAAGACCAATATTAACAGGACTTCAACACAACTTGTGTACTCCTCCCATCTTAATCCAATATTGCAGGGACAGAGTAGCTGGTGCAGGGGACTGGGGACCGTGCTGTTAGGGGAAATCGAGGCCAATTGGCACAACTAGTGTTTTGCAAATGAGGACTCTCTGCACCCCCCATTGGTGAGTGGAATCTGGGGTCTTAGAAGGTGCCAGACTGCCACCTGAAGGTACAACAAATGGTCCCAACTTAGCAGGAATGGATGATCACCAAGGTCCATAACGACATGGGGGAAAGAGAATCCAGAAGACAGAGAGATCCACGTGAGTGGATGTCTACATCGACTTGTGACTGAAGGAACCAGATGGTCTCCGGCCACCACCAGTGGTAGCCACGATGGAGCTCACAAAGTTAAGTCTCACTGGCAACACAAGTGTAAATAAAGGGTGCACCCTGAGATTTCCACTAAAAGACCGCAATTGATGGGCCAGGGACTTTGGGGTTCCTATGGTAGCATGGCTCCTGCCCCTGATGCTGCCACTGTCCATAAATCATAATGAAGGTCTGCTTTTCCGAAAGCAATGGATTGGACTTGGTGACACAGAGTGACCATATTGTTGGGCACTTTATTGTTCTAGGCATCTATAGGAGGTTGTCCTGTTGACCTCATACTGGAGGAAGGAGAATGGGGGGACAGGAGAAGATAGGAGATTGTTGGGAAGATAAGACATGTATGGAGCAGATAGGAAGAGTGTGCTGTAACTGTGCAGGGAAAGCAGAGGAAGCTGCATATAGGTCACATGCAACTTTATATGGGAATGTACATTTTCATTCAATCATTAAAAAAAATGGGCAAAAGATGTGAACTGGTACTTCACCAAGGAAGACATACAGGTTGCCAACAGATACATGTGGAAATGTTCACAATCATTAGCCATCAGAGAAATTCAAATCAAAACCACAGTGAGATACCATCTCACCCCAACAAAGATGGCAATAATCCACAAAACACAGAATGATAAATGTTGGAGAGGATGTAGAGAGACTGGAACTCTTCTGTACTGTTGGTGGGACTGTAAAATGTTTCAACCACTATGGAAATAGATTTGGTGCTTTCTTAAAATACTAGAAATAGAAATACCATATGATCCAGCAATCCTGCTCCTTGGAATATACCCCCCGAAAATAATGAATACCACTCAGTCACTTTTACTCCAATGTTTATTGCAACTCTCTCCACAATAGCAGAAATTTGGAAACAACTTAAATGTGCATCAACAGACGAATGGTTAAACAAACTGTGGTATATTCATACAATGGAATACTATGCAATGATAAGAAACAGTGATGGCTTAGAGAAATACCTGTCAGTGTGTGACCATCTAGAGGAAATTATGCTGAGCAAAATTAGGCAGACACAAAAGGACAAATCAGTACTTGATGGCTACGGTTGGGAGCACAGGGAGGGAGAAGGATTTTTTTTACAAATTAGATAGTGGTTAGGATTAGGGATGGTTATAGGATGTGACATCATGCACTAGAAGTGGGGTACCCACAACTACTCAACGTCAAAACCAAATTGTCCCCCTAATGTGAACCACCTCTGTGGAAGAACAGAGAAATGGTGTCTGGGATTGGGGGTACACACTCTCAGGGGACTTCCAGACTAACTGGGATACCCAAAGTTTTTCTCTGTCCCTCTCTCAAGTTATCGCTCTACATACCACCTGGGTGAGTGGTGACTGGGTTCTCAAAAGCTAGCAAGCTGCCACCTAAATAGCACCAAATGGTCCCAACCCACCTGACTTGAGGTAAATGATAGACATCAAGGACAGGAGAAAAATATGAGTCCACCAGGTGGAAGGGGCCCTATGAGCCATAGCCTGCTTCAGCATGGGACCAGAAGAACTAGATAGTGCCCAGCCACCACCAATGAAAGCCTGGATGGGATATGCGGAATGGAGCTCCAGACACAGCAAGTGATGGAGTAGAAGGCAGAGCTAGAACTCTACCAAAAGACCACACTTGATGGTCCTTCTGAACAGAGGGCCCCTGGGAGTGTGGCCCCCAGACTCTCTAACCCCAAGCTGCATCCAGTACCAGGGCCAGCTCCCCAGACAAAGACTGACCTGGACCATACAAAACACAGAGTGATACTGGAGGCAAACAGACCTTTAAAAATATACATGGGGTTGTCTGAGGGACACTTGGTTGGAGCCCAGTTGATGGGTGAGAAAGGTCAAACCCTTATCAAAAGGTCATGGGAAATTCTGAACAAAAGGGGAAGCGTGTTGTCACATGGGTGGGGAGGGGATCAGCCAAAATAGAATAAAGGTGAAAGGTATGGATGTTATACAGCAACATACTACAGACTAAAATTTTTCTTAATTAACAATAAAAACAAAAGAAGGAAACTTTACCAGAGAACCTACAGACTAGGAAATCATTTTTGGGCTACAGAAATTCAACAAGGGTAAATCTCTAAAATCTATAGAATACTTCACGATTCAATAACAAAAAGTTAAATAATCCAGTTAGAAACTGACAAAGTTTATGAACAGACAATAATTCAGAGAGTTAATGGACACATGTGGAAATTCTAGTCATCAACAGGATTGAGAGAAATGCCTGTCAATACTACAGTAGGATATCATCTCACACTGATATTACTGGCACAAATAATTTAAAAAAAAAAAACAACAGAAAATAAATGTTGAACAGATTGAGGGAGACTGGAATTTTCTTTTTAATTGTAGTTTAAATGCAGGTTTACAGAACAAACTAATTTCTCATTAAACAGTACATATACTATTTTATGACTGATTAACAACACCAAAACAGGTCAATATTCCTCCTTCTTAAACTTGGATAGCCTATTACCGGCTTTGTTGTCCCTTCCTGCCTTCTAGTCTTTGCCCCTGTGTTGGTATACCCTTTTACAGTCATTTTGTTTTATGGGCCTATCCAATCTGTGGCTGAAGGGTGAAACTGGTAAGTGACTTCATTATGAGCTGTAAGATTGTCTGAAGATCATACTCAATGGGTTTCTCCAGTCCCTGTCAGGCCAGCAAGTCTGATCTTTCTTTTTGAGTTAGAATTTAGTTTTACATTTTTCTCCAGCTCTGCCCTGGACCCCCAGCTGTGATCCCTGTCAGAGAAGTCAGTGATAGTAGCTGAGAACCATCTAGTTGTACGGAAGTCAGAGTGCTTGAGGCAGCTATAGATGTGGTCTATTAATCCTTGGGACTGATCTGTCCTTTCTGTCTTCACTTTTCCTCATTCTTGCTCCCAGGAGTGAGACCAATGAGGTATCCTCGATGGCCACTCATAGGCTTTTAAGACCCCAGACACTGCTTACCAAAGTAAAATGTAGTAGATATCTTTATAGACTATGTTATGACAGTCAAGCTACATATTTCCTGAAACCATTGTCTCCAGAGCCTACAGTCCAGCAATTTGGTCTCTCTATGATTCTGGATGGGTCTATAGAGCTTTGATGTACTTGCCTTGTACAAGTTTTGCTGGCATCCCCAGTACTGCGCACTAGCCTACCTTTCACCCAAGTTACTAATTATCTATTGTCTACTTAGTGGTGTTTTTACCCCTATCCCTCTCTTCCTGGTAACCATCAAAGATTGTTTCTTTTTATATGTAAACTTTTTCATGAGATTTTACAGTAGTGGCCTCATACAATATTTGTCTTTCTATGATTAACTTATTTCACTCAGTGCAATGCCCTCCAGATTCATCCATGCTATAAGACACTTCATAGATTCATCATTTTTCTTTATTGTTGAATAATACTGTATCGTGTGTATGTACAAGAGTTTGTTTATCCATTCTTCTGTTGATGGGCATGTAGATTGTTTCTAGCTTATTGCTATTATGAACAGTGCTGCAATGACCATTGGTGTCCATATGTCTATTCATGCAATGATTCATTCCTCTAAGATATATTCCTAGGAGTGGGACTGCTGGATCATAAGCTATTTCTGTCTTTATCTTCTAAGAAAGTACCACATTGTTTTCTAAAATATTTATATCATTTTGCATTCCCACTAACAGTGCATAATAATTCCAGTCAGCCCACAGTATCTCCAACATTTGTGGTTTCCTTTTTTTTTATTCATCCCTGTAATGCTGGGAGGAGCTGGTATTCTCATTGTGGTTTTGATTTGCATTTCTTTAATGGCTAGTTATCATGAGAATTTCCTCATGTGTCTGTTGGCTTCTTGAATGTCTTCTTATGGTGAAATGTCTGTTTATCTCCTTTGCCCACTTTTTAATTTGGTTGTTTGTCTTGTTGTTGTAGAGTTGTTGGATTTTCTTGTAGATTTTTGAGATTAGAACTTTATCTGATTTATAATAGCCAATTTCCCCCCACAGTATTTACATTGTCTTTCTAATCTTTTTGTGAAGTCTTTTGATGTAGCATAAGGGTTTAATTTTTAGAATATTCCACTTATCTAACTTATCCTGTGGAATTTGTGTGCTGTTGTTATGGTTTGTATCATGTTAATGTCATGTATAAAGACTTATAGCATTGATGCTATTTGTTCTTCTATGCATTTTGTAGCTTATGAATTTATGTCCCCACTTGTCTGTCAGATTGTTGTATGGTGATGGCTTGCATGCTACTGGGATGCTGGAAGCTATGCCACTCAGCGGTCTTCACATACAAGCAGGGTGAACCATGGTAGAAAGGCTTCAGCTGAGCTTCTAGAATAACACACACTAGGAAGAAAAACCTGGACATTGACTTCTGAAAAGAATTATCCAGTGAAAGCCTTATGAATAGCAGCAGAACATTTTCTGAGATAGTGCCAGAAAATGAATTTCCCAGGTTGATTTGCATTTCTTTAATGGCTAGTTATCATGAGAACTTCCTCAAAAGACAATTGGGAAAGAGCTGCCTCCTCTCGGCAGAGTCGACCTTAATGATGTGGATGGAGTCAAGCTTTCAGGACCTTCATTTGCTGATGTGGCATGACTCAAAATGAGAAGAAACAGCTGAAAACATTCATTAGTAATCAGAACAGGAAATGTATGAACTATGAATTTAGGAACATTGGAAATTGTCAAAAATGAAGTGATATACAAACATCGATATTCTAGGTGTTAGTGAACTGAAATGGACTGGTATTGGCCATCTTGAATCAGACAATCATATGTTCTACTATGCTGGCAATGAAAATTGAAGAGGAATGGTTTTGCATTCATCATCAAAAAGAATATTTCAAGATATGTCCCAATGTACAGTGCTGTCAGTGATGGGATACTATCCTTAAGCCTACAAGGAAAGTCAATTAATGTGACTATTATTCAAATTTAAACACCAACCACTAAAGCCAAAATGAAGAAATTGAAGACTTTTACAAGCTTCTGCAGTTCTAAATTCATTAAACATGTAATCAGGATGCGTTGATAACTACAGTGATTGGAATGAAAGAGTTGGAAACAGAGAAGAAGGATTGGTAGTTAGAAAATATAGCCCTGGTGATAGAAATGGTGCTGTAAATCTCATGATAGAATTTTTCAAGACTAAAAACTTCTTCATTGCAAATGCCTTTTTTTCACCAACATGAACAACTGCACACATGAACCTGTGCAGATGGAATACGTAGGTATCAAATCAACTACAACAAGGGAAAGAGATGATGGAAAAGCTCAACACTATCAGTCAGAAGAAGATAAAGAGCTGACTGTGGCAGCTGGCTGTTCATATGCAAGTTCAAACTGAAACTGAAGAAAATTAGAACAAACCCATGAGAGCCAGAGTATGGCCTTGACCATATCCCACTGGAGTTTAGAGACCATCTAAAGAACATATTTGATGCACTGAACACTAATGACAGAAGACCAGATGACTTGTGGAATGATATCAAAGACATTGTTTTAGTCATCTGGTGCTGCTCTAGCAGAACTACCACTAGTGGTTGGCTTTAATAAAGAAAAGTTTTTCCTATACAACCCAGTGGTCTACAAGTCTGAATTCAGCGTGTCCACTCCAGGGGGAAGCTTTCCCTCTTTGTTGGCTCTGGAGGAAGTTCCTGGTGTTGCGTCAGTCTTTGGTCAGGGAGAATCTTGGTGTAGGAACCTTGGGTATGAAGGATGTGTTCTGCTCCCAGTGCTACTTTTCTTGATGGTATGAGGTTCCCAAGTCTCTCTGCTAGCTTCTTTCTTTATGTCTCAAGAGACTGCCTCAAGGTACAAAACAATCTTACATATGAGTCCTGCCCCATCAACATAGCTGAGCCCGTTCTCTCTCATTAACATCATAGGGGCAGGATTTACAACATGGAGGAACATCACACAATACCAGGAATCACGGTCCAGCCAAGCTGCCACACATATTTTTTGGCGAACGCAATTCAATTCATGACAGACACCACCTATGAAGAAAGCAAGAGGCCATTAAAAAGACAGGAAAGAAAGAAAAGAACAAATTGCATGTCAAAAGAGACTCTGAAACTTGCTCTTGAATGTCGAGTAGCTAAAGCAAAAGGGAGAAATGACGAAGTCAAAGAACTGAACAGAAGATTTCAAAGGGTAGCTCAAGAAGACATGTGCAAAGAGATAGAGATAGAAAACCAAAAGGGAAGAACATACTCTGCAGTTTCAAACTGAAAGAATTGAAAAAAATTCAAGCATCGAATTACATTAGTGAAGGATTCTACAACAGCGAAAATATTAAGTGACTCAGGAAGCATCAAAAGAATATGAAAAGAATATGCCCTCATTATACCAGAAGGAATTGGCTGACATTCATCTATTTAAAGAAG